>OX421897.1:89906758-91156758 GCA_949128065.1 Beris chalybata
TTTTCGGAGTAGATTATGGAGTGGGTCTAATATTACTGCACTTTTTGGTATGTACTCGTGGTAAAAATTAATTTTTCCTAGAAATTGTCGCACATTTTTTTGTGTTTTTGGAACAGGAAAATTCCTTATTGAAGTTCAGTTGTCTTTTACTGGCTTTATTAAGTTATCTTGAATTATATGACCCAGGTATTTCACTAGATCTGATGCGAATGTGCATTTTGTGAATTTTAGTCTAAAACCTTCTGTTTTTATTGCTTTCAAAAGTTTTGTTAGATGATTAATGTGCTCCGCAAACGTTTTAGAGAATACAAGAATGTCATCTATATAATTAACGGCGAAGTCGGTTAGTTTATGTTCCTCAGTATATTACTTAGTATTCGCTGAAAAATTGCCGGTGACGTTTTTAGTCCAAAAGGCAGGCAAGTCCATTAAAAGTGTCCTTCTTGTGTTACGAATCCCGTTTTTTTTCTGTCTTTAATTCGTAATGGGATAGACCAGAATGCTGAGTTTATATCTAACGTTGAAAAGATTTTACAATTTCTGGTTTTTATCACTAGGTCATTAATTAAGAAGAATGGTTGGGATTGAGGTATTACTATTTTATTCAAGTCTCTGAAGTCTATACATAGCCTAGATCTATTGTTTTCTTCTTTTTTGAATGCTAGAGTAACCGGTGCAGCAAATGGACTATACGATTCTTCTATCAGTTTATTATCTAGTAATTTTGCTATTTGTTCTTCTATTTCTTTTTTATCTTCTATTGTGCACCTGTATGGTCTTTTACTGCAATATTTGTCTAGTAACAAGTCTATTCTCGCTTCATATCCATTAACTGTGCCGACGTCGTATTTATCTTTTGCAAAAACTGATTTGTATCTGCTAATCAATGTATTTATTTTAGATTTCTGATACTCACTTAGGTGATTTATTGTTATTTTGAAGTCCTCTTCTTTTACATGTTCATTAAAATTTATTTTATATTCTTCTGTATTGTAATTATTATTTTCCACAATATTATTGTTTATATTTCCTGAAGTTTCTTCCTCTTTGTTTTTTTTTTCATTGTATTGGCCTTGTTTTTGAGTAATTTGTAAGTTTTCATTTTGCCTTAGTTTGAACGTCTTTATCAAGTCCAATCCAATCAAAAATTCGTATTTGAAATTTTGTTCGTCTATGATATATACATCTACATTTTCCTCTATTTCGAAGATTTTTATTTTTAAATTTGTTAGACCACTTGTCTTTTTAACACCATTAATCGTTACTAAATGAGCTTCATTGAAGCTGTTTAATTTTCCTTTCAATTTCAATAACTTAGCATTAATCAGAGACACATTTGAGCCTGAATCATAAATCCCGTGTATCCCTAATTTATCGTTTAATAGTAGTTTTACTTTAATTAATGGTGTTCCTATTCGTTTTTTTGGTCCCTTTCATTTAATTCGGCCTCTATTACCGAATTATTTACGTGCTTAATGAAATTTTTCTTCGACCTGTCATCATCTTTTGTTTTGAACCAGCACGTGGCTTCGGGATGATAACGGATGCCTTTTTTTAATTTCTCGCAAATCTTACATGGATTTTGGTCTTAATTTTTTCCACCATTTCTTGGAGTGCCGTAGTTTCTTTTAGTCGGGATTTTTTTCCTATTTAAGCCTAGTACTGTGCTCCGAGCGAAACGAAATGAACTGTCAAAGTTCATATAAAAAAAATGGAATTTTCGTTGACATTTCACCGACGAAATATTTCGTTCGTTTTGCAGCACTGTGTTCGAGGACGGAATGGACATTTGCCGTAGTCACTAATAGATGGCGCTCGTGGCGACTTCGTTTCGTTTTTAATGGTACCGGAGGCTTTTTGACAAGCGAAATAAATGACAACTCAAAATTTTCAATAGTTCGCTGTCAATTCAGTGAGTTTGTGCTCGGGAAATTTTGTGTGAGCAATATTTTGTTGTGTTATGTGCCGGAAAAGTAATTACTTGACATTTTTTTTATATTTTCAAATTTCGCGCGTGTTTTTATCAATGACATCTAGTAGCGAACGGTGTAGAATATTTCACTCCGCTTCGAAGGTGACTTTTTCGTTCGTGTTCGTTTCGCTGAACACAGTACTAGGCTTTACCATGTGTTCACACTTGCTAACCTCATTAAACAAATCCACCGTGTCTTTTAATGCTTCTCTATCAATTTTATTAATAATGAATTCCGGTAAGCCGGTTGCAATCATATCGATCAAAGCCCCTGTATCAATGGATCTTCTCATATCTAGTAATAGCTTCTCTTTTCGTATAGCGTAATCCAAAAGTGAACCCTCTTTATATCTAAATGCTAGTGCGTATTTGACTGTGTTCCATCCTTTATTTGAAAACGATTCGCAGAATTTGTTTTTCCATGTTGCCCATTCCGACGTTATTGTCCATTTTATAATCATAGAATTATACCAATCTACACAGCTACCATCCATAAACAATCTAAGCATTTCAATTTTTCTTTCACTATTTGTAACTTCAAAGCGTGTGCATTCTTTATCAAAAATATCTATCCACTGGTTTGCATTTGAATTTCTGCTTGTAAATTTTTCAAGCACAAACTTCTCCGCTATAGTCTTTAAGTTCTGTTGTCTATTTTCTTGTGTCTTTTCTACCATTTTTTCAAGTAATTTTTCAAGTGTACCTGATTCCTGGTTATGTGCCGCAGCAAGTTTGTCTTGACTCGATTCTCCTAGAAATTGGTCTCCAAATTGTAAATTTCCATCCTCGTCCACGTACGTCTTCTTAAGCTTTTCTGTCAGCGCTATCCACACTCTTCTTGTCTGGTACCTTTTCGCCAAACTGTTCTTTACTTTAGCGAAAGCAGCTTTTTTCGCTATTTCCTTATGTTGGCCCGCAGGTTGGAGATCTTCAGGTACTGCATATATTTTGTTGTCGCTTGTTGCTATTGAGGTTATGGAGTAAATGTTTGACTTTCCATCACTTGAGGGTAGTAATGAAAAATCAAACCGAAGCTTTTCCATTCTTTTTTATTTTATATAATCGAAAATGTCGTTTTGTAAATGTGGATTCCTTTAATTAGTACGAAATGAAACTGCCGTGTGCTGTTTAGAAACGAAGTTTTTTTTTTTTTTTAAGGTTAAAATTTTTAAACAATCTTTTATGTTATCAGGTTCCTACCTGTTTAGAAACGAAGAAACGGCATTAACGTTTACATTCCGTCGTATCAATTCCTTAACTCACTATTTTAATTTAAATTTCTAATTCTGTTCTATTCACTTTATTCTCGTCTTCAGGCTTTCTGACTTTTTAATTCGTCGTTCTTCCTCCTGTCAAAGTATTCAGCGGCAGGGGTGGCAGTATTCAGCGGCGAGCGCGGCAAGATTTTAAAAATTGAAAATTATATTTTCGTTACAAACATACTTCGGTACAATACCGATGTACAAACTTCTAAATGGATATTCTCTTTGTTTTTCACACCTTCAGTTCACTTCACGATTATTTGAGGAAGGTTTTGGGTACGGTTCAATTGGGATACTGGGAGGTTTCTCAAAAGAAAAAATACCGGCAACGATTTCAATTTGACTGACAGGTTGTTATTATTTCTAAGATCTTATATACTAATTACAATTGCTTACTTGCTAAGTTTTCATTCTTAATATTTTTTATGCTAACAGGTGATATGTTCAGGTCGTTGAACATATCACCTCTAGAAATTGCACAGTGTGCATAATGCACATCTGAACTTATTGCAGAGGGCAATAGCCAAAACGTGCAGTATGTGCATATTGCATACCTGAGAAATTTTATACGCAATATAATTGAGCAGTTGAATTTACTTAATTATACGCCGCGGCCGGATGTAAGCGTTTTTCAATGGGTCATTGAACATATTATAAATTTTGGGTTTTAGAGCCGCGCTTTTATACTAAATAGTACGGGTAAAATAAAAACCCTTCCTGAAACTCCCAACTTAACCAATTAGGTTAAGACAATTAAGACATAAAATGAGGGTAAAAATATAAATAAAAAACATACTGCAGTCACGATCGGCTGCAAGCCAATCGTGTAATACTTTAGATGATACAGAACTCCGATGTATATTAAAGTTGGGGATGAAGATGTATTACGTGTGTGCATGTTGTATGTCCTTTATTAAGGAGTCCCATTAAATTGCTACTCAAAACTAAAAGACAATATTCACTGTTTAATTTCATATCTTGAACTGGAAAAAAATATCCTTTTTGAAGGACTTTCATATGGGAGGCGGAGCAAGGATTCACTCGATTTCTTACATATTCATCCTTTTCCTTGGAACCATTCAAACATTAATATGTACAAAATTTAAAATTTGTAGTTTGAAGCGTTCAAAAGTTATCGAAAAATATTGTTGGACACGTGTCTTAAGGATTTTTTGTATGACAGCTACCCGAAGGAGTCAACCGATGGCGCTAATTATTGAACTCCGTCTTGGTTTAGGTATAAAACTAATTCCTGTAAAATTTTAAATTCCTGCTTTAACTTGTTCTGGAGTTATAGTGGATTCAGTAACAAGGACACATTTTTGTAGGACTTTTCTAGGCTGCAATACGAAGGACTCATTCGATTTGCATCATATTCAGAACTTTCAATAATTGTGAAAACGTGTTTTAAGGACTCTTGTATGGGAGGTACCCGAAGGAGTGAATGGATATCGCCCATTAACGAACTTAGCCTTACTTTTTCCATTTTACAAGTTGTGACAAAATTTCAACTTCCTAGGTCAACGCGTTCTTGAGTTATCGTGCTAACGGACGGACGGACGGACAGCAAATGGATTTGGGGGTTTTGGCCAAAAATAAATACAAAATAATACATAACTTTTTTTCGTCCGAGGCTCGGTTCTATGCGTTACAAACTTTTCGGGCTGGATTAAACTTATAATACTCTATATGTTCATCTAGAGTATAAAAAACACATATAGAAATCTTAAAAATCCTACGTTACTCTTTCCATAATATATCTAAAAGTATTGTGTTCAAATTTCAGTGCCATCGGCCCTTAGTTTACAAGATATCGAGTTCCGAAAAGTGTAGTTTCGAGATAAACGCAAAAGAAAGTAAGCTTGTTTGCTGTAGCGCAAGGGTTCGCGTCGGTTGTCATGCAGAAAACGTAGCTGTAACTTCGGCAATTTTGCGATTTTCAATACCGCCAATGGCTTTAAATGTGCGTAACTTTTCAAAGTTTACTTAAAAAAAAAAAAAATTGCATGGTGGGAAGACGATTTAAAGAGTATTAAAAGTAGAAAGATCGCCTCGGCATTTGAAGGTTCTTTTATTGCACAATTCTCAGTTTCGCACGCTATGGTGAATAGACTGCTATGTGGTGAAAATGTGAGTGTGTTATCGTTATGTATTAGATATTTTCGCGAATCATTGCCGCAATGACGTCAGAGGTGGTTATTGTTTTGGTTGAGTGTAGATAGAGTAGCAAGTAGAGATGGGTCGTATCGGAGTGAACTGTTCCAAAAGAAAACTCATCGAAGTGAGTGAGTGACGTAACTCATTCCTTTTGGTAAATTGCAGTTCCATTCGACACGTGACAAAATCCATGAAGAGCGACGGTCGTACAACAATTTTTTTGGTTATCATATTGAGTGTTGTTTTTTATGCACATGGCGCTCATAAGAAGTTGTTTTTTTTTTTAATTAAAATGTGTAATTAAACAAAGTCGTCACGTCACAAACGTATTTTTTGTCTGTTGTACATTAATGTATAAGGTGTTAAGTCTTTTTTGCTGTTCGCTGTGTATTATTCCCGCCTTAATAGAATAGTTATATATGTTGTGCCCAGCACAAATTCCATGTTTGGATTTACTCTCGGCAATCATTAATTTAAGCCAGACCAGTCGTTCCGCCTCTGACGCATCAAAATTATTTTCATTCCTTTAAATTCCTAAATAACAACAACCTACCAGCTCGACCATAAAAAGATCAGATTACAATTCTCGGCCGAGGTACTACATTATGACGACACAGCTCAGGGAATCCCAACTGCTGAGTCATAACATGTCGCGTGCCACAGGTACTGGGAATGGCCGAGCTGATACTTTGTTTGTTTTGTTTTTCTTTTTTTTAATCACATTATATTTTTCTTTTTTTTAATCACATTATATTTTTCTTGACTTACGCGATCAAATTGCAAGTGTACAAAATTGTCGCGACCGGCAAATGAGCGCATTGCACTTTCAGTGAAATGCACCATTTGTGGGTCGCTTAAACTGCCGATTGTTTGAATCGACAAATTCTCGACTTCTCGGTCTTTGCCATGGGTTGAACGACTGGCCCAATTACGGTTAACATAATAAGCAATAATTTAGTATATAAGTTTTTTCGATGTTAGTATTAAGTCTCAGTATTTTATCAACCACCAACAGGAACCTCTGACCGAGTAAAAAGTTTCATTAAAAGCAGCAGATCTTCTCATTTTCCCGCAAACCATTTTATTTTTAGGTAAAATTAACTATTATTTTATTTTCAGGAATTACTCTCAAGGTAATTTGCGTCTCAATATTGAGGCGCCTATACCTTTTTCGTTCCACTGCGGCACTCTAACGAACGCCGGAACAACTTTTCAGGTTCTACGATTTTTTAAATTATACAGTCTGAGATATTCTGGGGATATCATGGACTCAACATTGGCGCAGCCGGTTTTTAACTATTAGCAATTATTACTAATAGTCGAACCTACAAAAGAAGATTTGGAAGAAGAAAAAAATTATTTGTTTGTTAGTATTTACACTAACAAACCGGCTCTCCATTTCTTTTTCACCGGGAACAACATTTTTTCTTTTATTGCGAAGAAAAAGATTAGGAAGATTCGCAATTTAAGAAACTGTTTTCTCAACTGTTTTATCTTTTACAGATAAAAATTCTAGAAGACGCATGGTTGTTTTTGTTCTCTTCGTTGCAACCGTGCATTTCTTTCTCTGAAAAAATTGCTAAGCCTAGCATAAACTGCTAGTAATTCGTATTGTAGTATTTAGTATAATTTCTGAAATTGCTGAAAACTCGAAGCAAAATTATTCCAAAGCACCAAAAACATTCAACTTCCAAAAATTAAAACATTTCAAGATACATATTTCCATTTAAAGACTGAGCCGTTTTCTAGCTGGTACAATAACAATAACAATAACACCCTTTTAAAAATGTCATCTTATGAAGTAACTAGTGCGTCAGCATCTCCAATATTTTCAATTTCACAATCTCCGAATCAAACGAATATGATACACGAGTACTATTTTACGAGTACAACTAAAACACTCGATAGGGTATTGTGGGAAATCAGGATGACACACCAGACAGCAATAGAAGACATTCTAGGTTTCTCAAGGCGTCTGGGTAGTCTTAGGACGACAGCTCACAAAATTATTGATGACCAACACACTACTGCAGATTCAGTGACCGTACTAGCCGAAATAAACAAGTCGGTAATAAGGACTTTCAAAATGGGTCTTCTAAATCCAGTAGTCCGGCAGTCCATGCTCACTAGCACTGAAAATTCATTAGACAAACTAGTAGAGAAAGCCGTCAGTATTTCGCTGAGGACAAGTTGCAATCCCCATATGCTTCTTAAATGTCAAGGAGCATTGCCTCAAATGGGTTACACTCATCCTAGTTGTTTACAGCATTCAGGCGAAAATTCACAGACTTACCAACACTTTATGGGTAACTCGCCTAACAATCTTCTTCAGACACATCCAGTCCTAAACGCCAATCCAAATCACATTACCAACTTTAAATGTGCATGGAGTGCAAGGCTAGGCCATAGAGAGGATGCTTGTGTTCACAAGAGAAAATTTTTGGAACATTACCTAAAACAATTAGAGGGCCAGCTCGACAAGCAACGCTGCGCTCCGAATAGTAGTAATTATAGTTCAAACCCCAATAACGTTAGTAAAGACACTAACAGTAAATACATAAGTATCAATACGATAAGTTCAGTAAGTAAGAAAACGAAACATCGTAGGAATAAAAAAATAAAAAAGGCTAGCAGAAGGGAGCCAAATAATCCCCGGGAGAGCACGAACTCAAGCCTGGGTACCAGTTTCCTTCAGCTCTTGCACCTCACCTACCTCTTCATCCGAAAGAATGTATTCGGACGTAAGGTAAATTCAGTTTGTCCAGCGCGGAGACAATTAAATCGTGCGCACAAAAAACAGGAGGGGATGGATTGCACTTCAAAATCCACCCTAAATTCGTTGCCGAAGGACATCGACGAAGATGTATTCATCGAATTCCCCTGTTCCCTTGCAAAATCTGGCAAGATTATAGTAGAAGTGGACACAGGGGCCGATACAAGTCTTTTACGGCGATCGGCGTTGAAGAACCTTCGGAAGATGAACAAACATGAAACAAGACTGCTGAGTGGAGCATTTGGTGGTTTAGGTAGAACCTTAGGCACCATTTTAATTGGACTTCACCCTAAACTACGTTTCAGGACAAAATGGCATGTGGTAGATGACCTAAATAATATTCCAGCCGATGGAATTTTAGGTCGGGATTTTTTATGGAATCGATCCGTATTAGATATGGCTACCAAAACCCTAACACTCCTGAACGGCGAACGCGAGATAACAGAGAAATTTCCTCTTAAGAGATGGACGCAATTGAATGAGCAAGGCAGAGTCCATTCCATTCAAGCTCGTACACATAAAGTTACGCAGCCGCGAGTACTAGTCTCAAAGGATTTTTTATTAGAGAAATCTCAGGAAATCAGTAGGGGTATTCATAACGTTAATACTTTGGCAAAAGTGAAGCCAAATAAACTACGGATACCTACTGTAAACACTCCTGATGATTATCCTATAAATACTGACCGTGTTCCAGTCTTCCATAATTTTAATCGCAAAAAGGCGAAGTCTTCGGCGGGAAACATACGTAACAAAGTGTATCTAAAGCCCAAAGCCGAATTAATTAAACATGCCAATACCTTGTCGGACGGTATTCAACAAAAGGTATGTCACCCCGAAATTCTCCACTCTTGGCAGTGTCCGAGAAAACAGATTCTGATGGATAGAGAAATGGTTAGCTCACATAACTTAAGCGAAGCCACCATGAAGTGCGCGTTTCCTCTGCCCGAAATCGTAGATATTTCGGACCAGGTAGGTCATTGTCGCAATTTTCCTATCTACAACCAAGCCAGCGGCTATCACCACGGTCTCATAGATCCGGCAGATACGTTTTTAAAAGGAATAAAGCACTGGTTTAGTTCTTCCGAAGTTTGAGTCCAATATCACTCGATATTAATATGTATACCTATAACATAAAAAAACTACTCACTTCACTTCAATTTAACACTTGCACACACACACACACACCCACATAAAAAATAAATATATGACCAATTAATTTTCGTTTATTGAGCTATAAAAAACCGTTAAGTTTCTTTTCATTTTGGTTTAAAAAAAAAATCATAGCGAAAATAAAAATATTTTATAAAAATTAAAATTGACCGCAAATTTTTAAATAACACGTCTGTTAATATTTTGAATTACTATATTTTAAAAAAAAAACGAACTAAAAACTTTTGCTCAAACACATTTTAAATAACGATAATGTGAAAACAAATAAATTTCGAAAAAGCTACAAAAGTACTATAGAAAAATAAATTTTAAGAACATAGTATAAACAAGAACAAATATAAAAATTTCGAAGATGATGCAATTTAAAAATAAAAAACACAAAGAAAAACTACATAGAATATAGAAAACAAGATGTAAAATGTATTCAGAAATACATAATCAGATTTTTATCGTTTTAGTTTTATCGAAAAACTTGTTAACATGCTTTTAGAAAAAAAAAAAATCAAGGCAGTTGAAAAATTATTATATTTGTAACTATTGCCGAAAAACAATGAGATACATTTCTCTATCGTTAAAGTAACAAATAAATATATATTGATGTAGAAAATTTAAAGAAAAAATTATAGTCAAAGTTAAGCAATTTGTTTTAAAAAAAAAAAAAAATAATAATAATAATAATCCAATTAACGTAAAAATATCAATATATTTATGAGTAATAATTATTAGTAGATTGGCTTAATTTGGCGTCGTATGACAACAACACCAAGAACAATGGGACGATGCTCTAATACATCTAATACAATCAACGGAATTACTTCTTTGAGATGGTGGAGACTATTTTACGAGGGGAGAGACGCCTTTAGGGTGCGCCATACATTACAAAGTAGATAAGGAGATCAACATTCAGGTGAAGCTCAATGGGAAATCTTGAAGTACTGTCGACTGGAAATTGAATTTATAATGAACCATTTCAAATGTTTTGTTCGGGGAATCCGTCAAAATTAATTGTATCCTTACTCAGCTACGTTTATTTGCAGTAGCGAAAACATCATCCAGAGATAAATGTCTCGGGAAAAAAAAAACATACTACATGCTACAAGACGCTGCAACTTCCGTCAACGACTACACGAGGTTACACAGACAACCTCCGTCACGACTCCACGATGTCGTTACAGTTTCCGTCACCGACTCCACGAGGTAACAACCACATCCGTCACGACCACACGAGATAACAACAGCCTCCGAAAAAACACGAATCCACTACTACATCAATAGCTCACGCACATCCCTGCCTACTACTTAACATATATATACACCTCGCCAGTACCACACGTCCAATGGTCGGCAAATCCAACATTTTGACAATTTTAGATGTCCCGCCGCACGAATCATACCACTAACGGGGGCTCCGGAATGCATCACATGACCCATCATCCAACAGTCTAAGGACTCTTACGAACGAGACGATAGTTGCCAAGCCACCACTACAGATTTTAAATAGTTTGATTTGAATTTTTTAAATATTAAAAAAAAAAAAAAAATCTAGTTAAGTTCATAAACTTTATTGCATTATATTTTCATTTATTTAAGTTTACTCTAAGAAATAGCAATATTCTGTTGTTGTTCAATTTCCTTTCTGTTTAAAGCAAAGAGTAAATCCAAACTCATCGGATAGGGAGGGATGTTGTGCCCAGCAATTTAAGCCAGACCAGTCGTTCCGCCCCTGACGCATCAAAATTATTTTCATTCCTTTAAATTCCTAAATAACAACAACCTACCAGCTCGACCATAAAAAGATCAGATTACAATTCTCGGCCGAGGTACTACATTATGACGACACAGCTCAGGGAATCCCAACTGCTGAGTCATAACATGTCGCGTGCCACAGGTACTGGGAATGGCCGAGCTGATACTTTGTTTGTTTTGTTTTTCTTTTTTTTAATCACATTATATTTTTCTTGACTTACGCGATCAAATTGCAAGTGTACAAAATTGTCGCGACCGGCAAATGAGCGCATTGCACTTTCAGTGAAATGCACCATTTGTGGGTCGCTTAAACTGCCGATTGTTTGAATCGACAAATTCTCGACTTTTCGGTCTTTGCCATGGGTTGAACGACTGGCCCAATTACGGTTAACATAATAAGCAATAATTTAGTATATAAGTTTTTTCGATGTTAGTATTAAGTCTCAGTATTTTATCAACCACCAACAGGAACCTCTGACCGAGTAAAAAGTTTCATTAAAAGCAGCAGATCTTCTCATTTTCCCGCAAATCATTTTATTTTTAGGTAAAATTAATTATTATTTTATTTTCAGGAATTACTCTCAAGGTAATTTGCGTCTCAATATTGAGGCGCCTATACCTTTTTCGTTCAACTGCGGCATTCTAACGAACGCCGGAACAACTTTTCAGGTTCTACGATTTTTTAAATTATACAGTCTGAGATATCCTGGGGATATCAAGGACTCAACATATATATGCGACGCGGTACGAGAAGAATAACATGATATTCAATTTTTCCCATTTCATAAGAAAAAAGAATGAGGAAATGTACATGTTCATCGAAAGCCGCAAAGGACATACATAGAGACATTCTAGAAAAATAAACAGTTTGATAGCGGTAGCAAAGTACGAGGGTGGGAGGTGGTTTTTCATATCTTATGCCGCAAGTACACACGCGCCTTCACTCGCATTGACCGATGCGAGTTAGCGCGAGGTGCGTGTGTAAAGGGCCCATTCGCGTTAGCTCGCGCATGAAATTGAGATGCGCGTACATTTGTCTCTCTGGCACTGTTTGGACGCGTTTTAAAGGGACTCGCTTACAGCACTCGTGTGCCATTTACACACACGTCTTCACCCGCATTGCATGAAGACACTATCCAGCGGGAAAAAGCCCTCTGAAGTATGCATTTCGTAAACATTCCTATTCAATGGATGGAAGAATTACCATACTTTTCATACAAATTTTTTTCTGTAAAGTTCAAGGAATGATTCTCTATACATTTTTCAGAATGCGAAGACATATTGCAATAATCTTGCATAGAAATACAGTATTACATACAGTACATAATGCATTGTTCATATTCCCGCTGGGACCGAACTGAACACTTGGTAGCCCCCACCACTGCCAAAAACACGCGCATTTAACATTCGCTTTGATGGGACTCGCTTGTAGCACTCGCGCGTACCCTTTCCACACGCTCCTAGACATTCGCGCTAACTCGCATCAGGCAATGCGAGTGAAGGCGCGTGTGTACTTGCGGCATGAGAAACGGATTATCGTAGAAAGTTCAAATCTAGTATGTGTGTGTAGATGTGCTACTAGAATAATTAAAACTAAAAAAAAATCTGCCAACAGTCTGGGCGCAACTTTATTATTTTATGTTTAATGCTGGGACGCGGTGTAGGTTACTATGTATATGACTGACAATGTAAAGAATAACCAGGAGGCTATTTGGAACGTTATTTTCTAGGTTGTCAGTCATATACTGGCGTTGCGGACTTCAACCAATGAGATAATGAAGTTGCGTCCAGACGGATGGACGTCACTCATTTTGCTGAACTGTAGTTCAATTCGCCACGTGAGGTACGACGAGAACGACAACCTTTTTTTTAGGTCATCAAAATCCCGGAACGAACAGTTCGCTGGAACTCTTTCCTTCAAGTGAGAGACTCGACTGACTAAAAGGAACTGCTTTGCCCATCTCTAGTAGCAAGTGTACACATTTTTACACTCGATCAAACCAATACACTCGAATCCTTGCAAAATGAACAAACCTACAATTTACTATGTCCTTTGAGCTAATAATATCAAAAAACCTACAGTCCATAGAAAATTAGAAAAACTCAACCGCCACCTGAATGAAATTTTCTTCTGAACTTCGGATTAAAATTGTACCACTTGTAAATATTCGTTTCTCTCCATACTTTCGCTAATTGTTTTTATTCTTCATTATGTTTTCCATAATTCTTATCGCACACACACATACAGTTCCGCATACAAGGAGAGGTTGTGGAATCATATCGCTTGCAGGTTGAATCGTTGTGCATCTTGCGTAATAGTTCGGATTTGAGTTTCCTACGTTCGTAAATAATGTCGTATGCTCTCGAAATGAAATCGAAGTAAAATAGGTGAAATATTCGATTTTGGATTGTTGCTCACGGGCCCTTAATATTATTTTAATTTATTCACGTGCATGTAGGAATGAAATATCGGCTGTGTCAATGAAATTTATCAAATTAAAATAAACTATATCGGTAGGATGGGATCTTGACTGAGGATGACATTTCATATTTCTGTTCTTCTTTTGGTCAATATTTTGAATATTTCTGATACATTATATTTATTATATTATTTACTTACCAAAATTTAAATTTTCGATTTACAGATTCATGCAAATGCCGAAATTTATGGTGAAGATCGTTACAGTCAGCCCGAAAAGCCACGATTCGCAAACAGCACTTATTTCGCATCATTTCTTGGAGTTATGGCAGGTTGCTTAGCACTTTATTATTATTTGGAAGATAAAAAAATGTTTCGACCTGTTTTACCAAAGCAATATCCCTCAGATGGTAAACCACATTACACTTTCGATACTAAGTAATTAACTTATAAAGAACACTTGGTTCCGCAAATTTATTGTCGCGTTGAACTCGGGCCTTTCATAAATTGAACAATTTATAGATGTTTGTTCTATAATCTATATAAATCTAAATAAACATCAATTGGAAACACACTTGAACGAGTATCAATTTTCTCTTAATCTTATGAAGTGATGATGACGTCTTAGGTACCTCACGCTGAGGAAGGACTATTTTGCCATGCTTCATGTACCTCGTTCTCGTGGTAGCGTAGTGTAGTGTAACGTATTATGAAATCCGGTTGATATATGAGTGTTCACGTGAAGTGAATTAACGTTTCTCTTATTTTTTGTGAAAAAACTATTCCACTCGTCGTTTTATGTCTTAAATTTTTTTTTTTTCTTATATTCAGCTACAAGTGAAATCGTAGAGAAAATCCAATCCAGTTTTTTGACATTTGACAAGAAAAGTGCTACGGAGCGCAACGACAAGTGTTCTCGTGGGAGGATTAGCTAATCCACTACACTACACTACGCGGTTTTGCAACGTTGTAGAAAAACCACTCCCTAGCAAAATTTCGTGTGTTCACTTGGTACAACGAAGTGCTTCGTAGCAATTCGTCGTTGACCACGTGAACGAGGTAATAGAGTCATTTTATCAAGAATCGAATGAAATGATGAAATTTATGAGCTATTTGAAAATTTATGTATTTGAAGAATTAGTGCAAAAAAATAAATGAAAAATTTTGGTTTCTAGATCTCAGGAACCACTTAATCTAGGAAAGCTGGAATTTATGTAGTACTAGCCGCGTATCGCGGCTTCGATTTTTACGCTCACGTTGTTTCATCGCCTCTGTTACTCCCGTCTTTTCCGTTGATCCCGTTTTTTCTGTTGATCCCGTTTTTTCCGGTTGATCCATTGGTCCTGTTTCTCCCATTTCTCCCGTTGATCCATTGCACCTCTTCTTCCCGTTGCTCCTGTTTCTCCCATTACTTCGTTACCCCAATTGCTCCCATTTCTCCCGTTCCCGTTACTCCACCCGCTATCCACAATCCTCCTTCCCCATCCTTTATCCTCCATAACATTATCCACCATACAGTATGCACCATCCTCCATTCACCATCCATCATCATCCATACTCCATCCTTTATCTACTATATTCTATCCACCATCTTCCATCCTCTATCCACCACCCTCCATCCCCATCTTCCAACCTGCATCCTCTATCTACCACCCTCCATCCACTATCCCCCACCCTCCATCCATCGTACATCGTCCACCATCCACAATCCACCATTCTCCTCCATTTTTCCTTTATCCTCCATTTTCCATCCTCTATCCGCCATCCTCCACCCATCCATCCTCCATCCATCATCCTCTATCAATCTTCTACCATCATCCATCCCCCATCCCCTTTTCTTCATCCTCTGTCCACCATCCATTATCTTCCATCCGCCATCCCATTCTCTATCCACTTTCCTCTGTTTACTATCCATCGTCCTACTTTACCATTTAGTAATAGGAACGCATAACTAATACACCGAAAACGACCGAACTGCCACTAAATCATATGAAATACACTCAAATGTTGAGATAAATCGCGAACCACCAACTGTTAAATGATAATGCAGACCCCATCGCGGGCGTACCCTCACAAATCACCAAAGTTGTATCGCAAACATTCATTTTATTATAGAGACTATAATGTAATAAATTGCAAAAAAAAAGTAAATGGTTGATAGGGGTCCAAGCTCCCTCGTGGATTTCATCCTTGTCGTGGTGGGGGTTTGTGTCGCAAATTTGGAGTTAGTTGGGGGTGGCTTTGACTACTCTAGAGGAGCGGTGAACTAAAAGAGATCCACACTCAAGCCAAGGTGGATAAGTACTCGCGCGAGGGCTGCATGGTATCATGTGGCTAAATATGATACCTTGAACGATCTCCTGGGGCCACAGGGCAGTCGTCGCCACGGTTCAGGATAGTAAATCCAAACCAGCAGTCGATGACGAGGTTTGGGTCTCCTCGACAAAAACCAAACTAGCCTCAGCAGTAAGCGCAAAGTAGCAAAAGGAAAGTCGGTGGAAGGAAAGAGCTCGCTCTACCCAACGCCATGCACTTCCAAGCTCTCCCACAGAGACGCAACGTCTCAAATAAAAGTAGCTATTACGTATTCATCAGGATCACCCCAGCCCTGGAAGGATGCGCAGCTCGTTGCAGTAGACAGATCGGAACTACCGAGAGCAACTACCTGCGTAACTTATGTCCCACCAGGAATCGAAGTGACGGGTGAAAAGTTCGAACTCCGTCTAGGCAAACAATACCCAAGCTTCAGGACCGAATCATGGCGGGTTCTCCGCATTGTGAAGGAAAAGAATGGGGGATGGACCTGTCTTCTCTGTAGACGATGCTTCAACAAAAAACTCCCCTTCCTGAGCTTTTCAGACATCCAAGTGAGGATCAAAACGGAAGGCACAGAGAAAGTCAACACCGCAAAGGTAATTACAGGTATCAGGACCGAAACTGCGAAAAGTACGGATACCCAGGTCAGAGATATTAGCCCTTAGTCAGGACCATCCAAACCAGCAAGTAAAGCCGATGTTCAGGGCAGAGAAATCAGCACTCAACCTGCAATATCACAAGCCCCTATATCCATGGATGTGGAGTCTAGAACTGGCACAAACCAAAATGTTTAGGACACTTACAACACCTCAACAGGCAGATCATAACCGTAGAAATTTAATAGATTTTCTACACATATCTATCACAATATGTAAGAAAGGGATATAAACTACGTAGCCAAACAAATGCAGGAAGCAAGGAAACCTTCAAGCGTCAAGTCAATTTTGATTGCGATGTATTCCGTGTTTCACCCTTATGCCTCAAGTACACATGCGCCTTCACTCGCATTGACCTTCATAATTATTCCCCGTGTGTTTTTGACTCGCAAGATCCCTTGGCATCCTTGGATCCCATGGTGCTGTCAAAATAAATGTTGTCTCTATTTTTTTTCGCGTATTTACACTGGGCTGTCCTATCCTTATTACCTGATCTAAGATTTTACCATTTGAATCTCCATGGCGATTCGAATTTCATTGCCATCTCAAATAATGTTTTTTTTTAGAAATTTTCAGGGCATTTTCAACTTCAGAGCACAAGCGACCAAAGATTCGAGTTGGCATCCTAATTTTGAAGATATATTTCAGGTACATTTTGCAGTTTAAGTACTCATTTTTATTAATTCTGTCTTACATTTAGAATAGAAGGATTCGAAATTTGGCAGCTGTTTCAGCACAAGTCAAATTTCAAATTCTCTATGTACCATAAAAGGTGGAAATAAAATAATGGGCGGACAAAGACGTTGTTGCACCACTCATAGAAATTGTAGTGAATTTTGTACGCACAAAAAACGTGCGTATGTTATGTATAAGCACCAACAATAATATACGTAGAATCGCCGTAAATGTTCTACGGCTAATGCTCTTCCAAACTATACGTATAGTGCTCTTCAAAACTATACGTATTCACTTACAGTGCGGCCGCGGACGCCTGCAACGATCCAACCCGGACCGTTACAAGGTTCCTTGAAGTATAGAGCTCACGCAGGCTCCTCCGGAGGCAAACATCTGGTACAATAACTTCCGCTAAAAAGTACCTCAAGTGCCAAGTCACAGCGCAATACTCCCAAAGGTCTAAAGGCCGGAGGGAAGAAAGCGGCTAAAGGCTCAGAGCCAGCGAAACCACCAGTGCCGTCGGCATTGCAGAGGCAGATTCAGCACATCAGAGATGCTGCTCAGGCAGCTAACTCTGACAGGGCCTCCCGACTGCCAATCACTGACCCACTTCAGGTGCCATCTAGTGAATCTGCAACATGCGAAAGCATGGACGATAGAAAATGGGCAACAGACGTTTAGCTCAAACTTATTTCCCAGGTTCAACCATAGAACCAAGCAATGAAGAAAGGTACACCGTCCCAACGCCGAGTAGATCTACCATTTTGAACTGGAAAAACTCAGCAAAGATCTTGCTAACGAGGTCAAATGGTCTATACGTAGTTTTAAACCATTTAAATGTCCTGGAGGAGACAGGATATTTCCCGCTTTACTTCAAAGAGGAATGGACCAACACTACTGTCATACATATTTAGAGCATGGCACCCATATCCTGGCGTAACGTTAAGGTGATATACATACCAAAAACGGGGTGCCGTCCGAGCAATAATCCTAAGTCGTATCGTTCTATTAGCTTAACGTCATTTCTCTTAAAAACTATGGAAAAGATAATTAATACGCATATTACAGGTGGTGCTTTGAAATCTCAACCCTTACACTCCAATCAATATGCATATCAACCAGGGAAGTCTACAACCCACGCCTTACAAAACCTAGTCACGCAAATCGAGAAATCGATTACGGACAAGGATATAGTGGTGGGTTGCTTCATAGATATCGAAGGGGCTTTTGACAGCACTGTCTGCGAAAGTATCTGCTCTGCTGCACAAAAGCGTAGTATTGATCCAAAAACCTGCATATCAAGGCCATGCTAGAACGCAGAAAAATAACTTCGAGAATAGCCGACTCAACAGTCACTGTCACAGGGTGCGGTACTATCACCCATCCTCTGGGGCCCAATTCTCGAGTTCGCTCGAGATTCGAGTGAGCATTCCAGACGTTCGAATGATCGAGTCGAACGAAACAGAAAATTGCTATTCTCGAGATCGTTCGAGATGACTCTCGAACAGTATCTCGTATACTTCGGGAAAGCAGCATTGCCTAGTCGGTGTTTCTAAGATCGACCAATCAGCAAACGAATTCAATGGAAAGATTGACGTTAAAAAAGGCTCGATTTTCAAATTTGTAAAAAATTTATTTTGATTTTGATCTTTCTCGTCGTAGACTCCTGCAACTAACCCCGTCTTATGCATTTTCCTTTTTAACTACCTGAACTACTTTCCAACCATGAAATTGTGAATGAAAACCCAATGTATAACGCTTAAAAATATTCTTCTATCGCAACTTCATTAAACAAATATAAAATAAGACAAGGAATAGGTACGAGACAGCGCCAGATATATACAGGATACGGTTTTTCTAAACGAAATTAGTAACTCGATTTTTCAGACGGTTTGAGTAACCTGTAATTCCTTCGGACCAAGTTTTAGTTTTTTAGTTTCCTTCGAACAAAAAATGTTAGTTTACTTTGGCCCTTTGGCTTCAATTGTTTCAAATTCAAATTCATTATTTATTTCCAATAATTTAAATTTCACTTAAACGTTAACATTTCTTTAGGTGTTCAGGCTGTCGCCTCTTCAACTATTGGTTACATTGGTTTAGCATTTGCTAGTAATATAGTTCTTGGTATTAATTTTTTAGTATAATAGAAAGCAAAAACCTTATGAATTAACTAAACCTATGACTAAAGTAAAACTAAAACTTAATACTAACTTAATGCTACCTTAAAACTAAATTTAATTTATAAAGTATATGTATGCGTATATGAATATATACATATATAAACATATACATATATACATACATATGTCCATACATGTATACACATACACATGCACGCACATCTGATACACAAATACAAAATATGTAATATAGCTCAGGTAGGGAATCCAGTGAAAGAAAGAATCAGTGGGTTCTCAGAAAGTGTGCATTTGGATATAACGAAACTTGCTTGCGGTATCATTTATTAGTGGCCTTGCAGCAAGCGCGTGTAGTTCACGTGTTGAGAAGTACCAGGGCTTTTTCAAAATTATCTTGAGGCATTTATTTTGAATGATTTGCAAACGTTTTTTGTGAACTTCAGCGCAGCAGTTCCAAACCGGGGTACCATACAGTAGGATGGGACGCATGACGGATTTATAGATCAGTAGCTTGTTCCTTGTGGAAAGAGCGGAATTTCGACAGATAAGTGGATACAAAATTCTAATGCTTTTTAATGTTTTGGAACAAGACTCAGTTATATGGTCGCAAAATGTTAATTTTTTGTCTAGTATGACTCCCAGGTATTTTAGGCTGTGTTCCCAATTAATATTTACTCCTAGTATATTTATTGTAGGATTGGGTAGGAATGCAGCCACTCGCCGCTTGGTGAAAAATGTGGTTTTTGTTTTTGTTTTGTTTATCTTAATTTTCTACTTGTGAAAATAGTCGTTTAAAAGTTCAAGTTGCAGCTGAAGATTATTAATAATTATGCTTGGATTAGTGGAACTGGAGTATATTGCTAGATCATCAGCAAAAGCTGCGAGCTCGCGCATGGGGTGTTTCGGTACATCTGCAGTGTAGACGTTATATAGTGTTGGGCTAAGGCATGAGCCTTGAGGTACACCTGCAGGAATGCGATAGCTCTTAGACATTGTTGAACCAATTACTTTATTATTTTAATAATAAAGTATTGTTATCGACTTTTAAAAAAAAAAAAATTTGCTACCCTGAAAAATTTTTTTTATACGTTTTATGACTAATAAACGCCAAAAAAGCAATAAAAATTTTCAGTCCGTCTGTACGCCGTACGCCGTACGCAAACTCGTTTGAGGAACTATAGTTCCCAAACCCTATGAGCTATTAAATTGATTTTTTTTTTCTGAATAGACATGGTAGACCTCTTGAAGTGAGAATTTTTTCAGGGGTGAGGGTGCGAGGGTGAAGGTGGGGGAAGCATTTTAGACGAAAAATTTTGGTTTCTAGATCTCAGCAACCGCTAATGGTAGGAGGCTGAAACTTAGAATTTCTATAGAGCTTTGATAGTGGACCCATTTGCAAAAAAATTGCTGATATGGGTGAAGGGGTGTGGGAGTGGAGGGAGAAATAATGCCTCCGAAACGCAAAAATGCCGATATCGACACATTCTAAGATCCATATCTCTTAAACCGTTAACGGCAAGCAATTAAAACTTAACAAATATCTGTAGTTATACTAGGAGAGTAGATTGAAACAAAATTTTTTGGTGCGGGTGGTGGCGTGCGGGGGTCGGGGTTGAAATAGTAAAGAAGAAATTTGGTTTGGGTATAAAGCTTGATAAATAAAGATTGTTAAAAGTAAAATCATTGAAGGGGGCGGGGAAGCATAGATAAGAATTTTTCAAAAATTTCACTTTTCATATCTCAATAACAGTGTAAGATAGATGGTTCAAATTTGAACTAGAACTAGGCCCAATAGAACCCTAGTAGGGAAAAATAAATTTAAAGGTGGGGGTGTAGAGAGTGAGGGTGGGGAAGGGTGAGAAGGAAAAAGTTTCGATACTTATATCTTAAGAACTTATAATGATATAAACCTTAAACTTCGTATTTAGATAGAACTATATTAGTGGCATAGTGGAAAAATAAAATTTTTTTTAGGGATAGCATGGTGCGAGGGTGGGGGGTGTTTTTCCTAACTTTTGAACGGCTTATGCTAGAAAATTGAAACTCTGTACATATATGTAAATCAACTAGAAAAGTAATTCCGATAAAAAAAAATTTCAATATTCATTGGGGTTCAGAACCCCCCCTTCTGAACCCCAATGAATATTGAAATTTTTTTTTATCGGAATTACTTTTCTAGTTGATTTACATATATGTACAGAGTTTCAATTTTCTAGCATAAGCCGTTCAAAAGTTAGGAAAAACACCCCCCGCAGAAAAAAATTTCGGTACACATAAAATGCATATATTTTCACGATTTTCGTCATATCTACTAGATCTTTCGAAATATTGAATTCATTTTTATTCTACGGATTCTTCATATGAATACCTAGAATGTGTTTTCAAGATTTTTTGAAATTCGACCCCTAAGGGAGTGTAAACTGGTTGTATACTTTTTCATAAATTCCACCATATCTCTCAGGTCTGATCAGATATCGAATATTTTTTCACTTCCACGGGCTTGTTTAATAATCACCTATTTTTAAGTTTTTTTCTGTTCCAACCTCTAGACCACATCCCGGAATATGACCCAATTTTATAATTCATATATTACACTCTATTCTAACCGTTTCCCGAACCTTTTGTTAGGTTTTCAGTCACATAGTAACATACACCGCATCCCCGAATTAAACACGTTCCGAACTTCTGCCGGAAAAATAATAAAGTTGCGCCCAGACTGTTGTCAGATTTTTTTGTTGTAAACAACCTGTTAGTGAGAAAGGAGCGTATAAGGTTGACGAGATAGGCTGGAAAAGAGTATTTTATTAGTTTGTATATCAGACCATCATGCCAAACTGTGTCGAAGGCTTTTTCGATGTCTAAAGTGATCATACCGATTGATTTTTTTTCCTTAAGGGAAGTTTTAATGCCGTGAGTTACTCTGAAAAGCTGATGGTTAGTAGAGTGGTTAGCGCGAAAAACAAATTGGTGATGTGGGATGATTTGGTTATTCTCAATATGTTCAGTAAGGCGGCTAAGAACGATTCTTTCGTACAGTTTTGCCATAGAGCTCAGGAGGCTTATTGGTCTGTAATTGCTTGGGATTGTCGGATCTTTTCCTGGTTTGGGAAGGGGAACTATAACCGCAGCTTTCCATTTTTCAGGGAAATATCCTAGTTTTAAGCATGCGTTGAAAATCGCGTTTAGGTAGATAGTTCCTTTCTTCGGTAAGTTTTTTAGGAGAATGTTAGGGATTTAGTCGTACCCCGGGCTTTTCCTGTTATTTAGCCTTTTCAGGTGTCGTTTAATTTCTTTGGGCTTACATAGAACATCAACCGCTAATTGCGAATCGGTAGTTAGTGAGATACCTGCTTCGACAAGCTTGGCGATTTCTGGGTTACTCATGTTGTCATTCAGCTTGTGGGCAGAGAGAAATGTTTGTGCCAGAATTTCCGATTTTTCAGAATTAGTTGAGCTAGTGCCGTTGTCGGTAGAGAGATTTGGTATGGCGCATGTTTTCCTTTTGAAGAACTTATTAAATTTGCAGAGTTTTTGGGCTCCGTAGCCTATTTCCGAGAGCATCTTGCTCCAACGATCGTTTTTAGCTTTGCGGATTTCGCGGTGAATTCTCTTTTGCAAGCATTTGATCAGGCGGGTGCAATACCGAATACGTACACTGTTTTAAAAAAATTGACTTTTCAGTCCAATTTTTACTTGAAATTTCGAGTATATTTCATTTTTTCAAGTAAAAGTACTCATTTCAAGCACTTTTACACGAAATTACAAGTAAGAGCATTCATTTCAAGCCCTTTTACTTGAAATTACTTGTATTAGTAAATTATTCATGTACTTTTCAACTGAACCATATAATTTACTTGAAAAGTCAAGCAAAATTACATTCTTTTTCAAGTAAACCACGATTTGGTCGCTTTGATTGATTTGGTTGTCTACTGAGATGAAAATGTCATGCGTTCGGTGGCGCAGTGGCTACGCGAGCCAAACCTTCGCTCCAATACCAGAATTGATCGCGGGTCCAGGTTCGATTCCTATCTACATCAAAGTGTTTTATTTCAGAGTAGGAAGTAAGTAAATAAGAAATAATATTAGAAGTACCTTAATTTAAAGAGTTGCTAATAAATTTTTTTTTTTTTTTTTAGAGAATATAGAGTGCTAGTTATACTATTTCTCAGAGAATATATATGTATATATAGTAAATTTGCTGCTTTCAAAATTGTAATTTGCTGATTACAAATTAAAATTTTTTGATTGCAAATTGAAGTTTACTACCCAAAAAATTAACTATTACTTTCCAATGTAATTTTACTTAAAAAAGTTGGGCATATTTGCCTACTATCCAAAAGATGGAAAACTCAATGGATTTTTTTTATTGTGTACACATAAAGTTGGTGAAGTAATTTCACACGTATTCCACACAAAAGAAACTGAATTTTTCGAGAGAGCAGAACCCGTCTAACCGGTTTCCCCTGTTCTCTTAGCTCCCGCTTTGCCGTAGCAACGTAGCAACTACCGGAAAAACGCGCACGCACACATTGAAATCGCAGGCCAAAATGTCAAACAAGACCGGTTTTGACTCTGTACATCTCACCGACCCCCCATTTCGGAAGATCGCTAAGAAAACAAAATACGTGTCGCACGAAATAATTTGTTAAAAAGTGAATGAAAAAGTGCTTAAAAAGTTTCGGCAAGCTACGTGTGAAATGTGCGGGGGTTTCTTTTTTCCGGTAAGTGTAATATAATAAGGCAGAGTAATCCTGGAAAATGCAATGATTGCTTCATTCAGAAAAGGCGAAAAATTACCGAAATTCGACTCCGGTACAAATAAAGGCCAAGTTGTCAAGCGTCGGCCATGATTACTTGTGCTTTGCGAAAGGCGTACTTAATTTCAAAGATCGGGGGCTCATAATAAGAACCGTTGATTTTGAAAGTGGAAAAATAGAATTTTAAAAAATAAATTGTTGTGACATTGTAACGATGTTTTATACAACACAAAGCAACTTTCTGAAAATCTGTTGAAGCCATTGTTTCATTACACTTTTAACAAATACCTGTAAATTACCCCGAAAGTTGGTATGCATATTTTTAAACATGTTAAGCGTGTTATGCCTTAAGCATGTCGATTTAAGAACGAAAGTGACTTTTTTTTGTTACTCTATGGCATATAGATGTATATACTGGAGATGACAAGCAGCGATTGAGTTGAAAGCAGACATTATCTAATTCACTTACACGTTTTTCTTCACTCAAATTTATGTTATGTCTCACTCCTGAAACACGCTAAGCAATAATTTTATATAACGACGATATAAAACTGGAGGCTTGTCGTCTCCAGTAGCTCTATGGTCTATGCTAATGATATGAATGTTTTTATAAATTTTTCGAGCGAATATTTTAACATTCATTAGATAGAATTTCTCAGTTTGAAATGATTCTATTCTTTTGTACCTGCATTTACCCTTTTCCTTATGTGCGATACTTAATACGAGACGCAGGATAATTGTATAATTACGCTGTAATTGAAATTCAAACCGTTTTGATTTGCATTACAAAATGTATATTCTCTCCCCCCTGAGAAAAGAATTTGTTTTTGACTACGCCACTGCACAAAAACTAACGCTATTATACGTTACAATAGTATGCGTGTGCTATTTCCATTTCCACTTCATTTCTCTCGAGTAAGAAGAGTTCCTTATATTCTTCTTCGTAGCATTTGATCTTTTGCTTTAGTGTGGGTTGCGGGTTCTTTGCCATAGCCGTCGTGTGACATTACGAATACGTATAAGTTCAATTGTATGGTCGTTGCTTCTTATACGTATTACAGTTAATATTTTGAATTCGTCCGTATAGTATTCCCCACATCATAACTAGGTATGTACATATATTGACAGACACCAATTGGGGTAAGTCCACATTTGCACATTGAACGCAATATTTTTCTATTGTTCATATATTTTTGCTGATTTTTAATACTTCCTTCTAAAAACCCGAATTTCACACTCTTATTTGTAATGATTGATGAGAAGGTGTTGACTTGGGATATTATGTGTTTTTGGAACCCAAAGATGGTTTGTAGAATTTTAGTCCCATAGACCCGGCAATATGTCAATCTTTTCTGTAATTTATTCTTGATATAATTATCCTTGTTTTGGTCTCATTCCGAGTTAGATCTAATGAATTTTGTGGGTCCCCCTGTTGTTCATCATATCACCAATTACTTCTGCAATGCAATCATAATTATATAATTTCACACCACTCAGAATTTTGTATATTCACTATTGTTACAATTATAATTCTTATAATGCATAATTAAATTAAATATTATTATTCTTAAGTACTGGGTTTTTAAAAAAAATTATATCGTTAGTAGAATACTTATTATATATATCAATTTGCATTTGACCTCCTTTTTGCAAGAGTATTCTAGTACTTTTAGACTAGAGCTTAAGACGAGGTCTCTCATGGGACTTATTCTGTAGTACTCGCCCAACTATTAAAAGTCCCTTGACTAACTCTGGAGTACTCTCCAGGGAGATGCGAAGACCTCGTTTTCTCGTCCATTAGACTTTCTTTTTGCAATAGCGTGTCCTTTGAAATCTGATCTCCACTGTAACTCACGAGGAACCTAAAATTTAAAAAAAAGTTGATTCCTACAGATTTTCATTTGTTATGTAGGTACTTTTAAGAAAAAAAAATGGTTTTTCACCATATAACCTTGGTCAGATTTCAGCGCGGACAGGGGTACGTAAGAAACTGTTGTTCTTTAGAAATACTAGATCACCTCGCCTTTTTCTGTGCAGTGGAATTATTTAAAAATCATTCTGCAGTCACGATCGTTGCAAGCCAATTGTAAGATACTCTAAGATGAATTACTGAACTGATACCGGGGATGAAGTAGAATCAAAAGTGCATTGTCCTTTATTAAGGAAACTCATTTGGTTGCAACTAGGAACTAAAAGATAATATCATGAGTGTTCAATTTCATATTTATTTTAATTTTGAAGGATTTTCACATGGAATGTGCAGGAAGGACTCACTCGATCTCTAGCATACCTGTCCTTTTACCTGCAACCATTTAATTAATTTGTACAAAATTTCAAATTCCTAGTTTGAATATTCAAAGCTATCAGAAAATAATTTTGAACACTTGTTTTAAGGACTTTTTGTGCGGAGCTACCCAAATGATTCCACTGATTAGTGAAATTTCACTCTAAACTAATTTGTACACAATTTTGAATTTGTGACTGAACGATTTCTTGAGATATAGTGAATTCCGTATATTAAGTGAAGATATTTTGACAGGATATTGGTATTGCAGCTATACAAAGGACTAAGTAATGGGATTTCTCTACGATCATTTTTTAACAGGATTTTTGTATAGCAGCCATTCGAAGCTTTCGTGGGATCATGCATATTCAGCATTTAAATACAACGTTTGATAATCCAATGTATACAAAATTAAGAATTCATAGTTCCCAAAATTATTGCCAATATTCTTGAACACGCAATGGTTTTTTGTATGGCAGCTACCCGAAATAGTGAGACGACTTAGCCTTACAAATTCGACCAAACAAACTTTTTATTTCCGTGGAGTTTAGATCTCGCTAACCCACTCTCAGAATATTTCCGAAACTAACTATAAATATAGTGAAAATATTCATTTAAAAACATTTTATTTTAACTTCTAGGAAGCGCTCTGTTGCACAGGGTGTTATAGACTATAGACTTCCTTAAGGCCCCATGTGCATGCTAAATGCGATTTTGTTGATTTATGACTGTTTTCATGCCAATTTTTCACGTTAATGGCAACAAAAAAACAAAATAAAATTACACCACTTTATTAGCTGGTATGTAAATTAGGTCGTCCAAAGAGAAAAAATTCAAAACAGCATTTGGAAAAATTACTATTGGAACAACAACCCTTGAACATTTTTTAAAATGCAACAAAATTGCATTTAACATGCACATGGGGCCTTAAGGAAGTCTATAGTCTATAACCCCCCCCCCCCCCCCCAAATTTTCTGCGTTCGCGCCTGGATGTCGTATACGACATTCCAGTGATAGGCAGAAAATTCAGTGTAAGTTTTTCTGTGTGATCTCTTGTAAGTACTTAAGAATAATAATATTTCATTTAATTATGCATTATAAGAATAATAATTGTAACAATAGTGAATATACAAAATTCTGAGTGGTATGAAATTATATAATTATGATTACATTGCAGAAATAATTGGTGATATGATGAACAACAGGGGGACCCACAAATTCATTAGATCTAACTCGGAATGAGAAAAAACAAGGATAATTACACTACCGTGCAAAAGTATAAGGACATCATTCAAAAAACCGATTTTTTGAGTTTGTGATTATTTTTTATTGTGGTCAACAGAATTTTATGATTAAATCTTGCATATAAACTAGAAAATAAGCTTTTTTGCTATGATTTATGTTCATTACACGCAAATTTTGTACAAAAATATTTAAAAATACCGAAAATATCACGACAAGTCAAATCGGGTATTTTTCAACCTCGTGCTTTGATGATTGCAGCGCGAATTCTGGGAAGCCTTTCGACCAATTTTTGAAGTGTTTCAATTGCGAGATTGTCCCAAGCCACTTTTAGACTGTCGAACAAATGTTTTTCACTGGTCACGTGCATTTCTTCACCTGCCAGTCGAGCTCATCCCATAATAATTCGATCGGGCTCACGTCAGGGGATTGCGGCGGCCAATCCATGATTTTGAGCACACCTTTCTCTTCCTTGGACCGTAGATAGTTCAGGCACAGATAAGAGATGTGTTTGAGATCATTATCTTGTTGAAAGATAAATCCGTTGCCGATCAAACCAATTCCAGATGGAATGGCACTTCGTTGAAGAATATTGTGATAGTGTTCCTTCCGCATTATTTCGTCGATTTTGACCAGCTTTCCAACACCATCGTAGCTGAAACACTCACAGGCCATCACGGATCCTCCGCCATGTTTAATTGTTGGCGCAATACATTGGTGATTATACCGCTCATCTTTATTTCGACGAACATACTGGCGCCGCCTGGATCCA
Source organism: Beris chalybata (assembly GCA_949128065.1). Taxonomy (NCBI): domain Eukaryota; kingdom Metazoa; phylum Arthropoda; class Insecta; order Diptera; family Stratiomyidae; genus Beris; species Beris chalybata. The sequence continues at coordinate 89,935,098 of OX421897.1, forward strand.
AAAATTTCGATTTTATTCGTCGGTCCATAACACAGATTTCCACTGATCTAATGACCAATCTTTATGTTTTCGGGCAAACAATAATCCTTTCCACTTGTTTTGTGGTCGTAGAAGTGGTTTTATCACAGCAACACGACCAAAATATCCCTTCTCTCGCAAACGACGTTTGAAAGTATCAACCGAAATGGGGTTCGTCAGGATTTCGTCGATTTTGGCGCGGATGTCTGGTGCTGTTTTGCGAATTTGCTTGTTCATCAATAAAATGTGTCGATCATCAGTTTGAGTTATTTTTTTTGGTCGGCCAGAGCGTTTTCGATTAACATTTGAGTTGGTTTCGGCGAACCGCTTCAACGTGGTTTCAACTCCACACTTTGAAACACCACCAATATTAGCGATTTCATGAATTGTTTTACCCAGAATAATTATCTCTGAACGTTTTTCAAATAAAATTTCCTTTTTTCGAGCCATTTTCAGCGATCACAATCGGTTTTGCGAGTGTAAACAATGACGGGAGTGAATTTAACAGTTCTAGTGCACACAGAACACATCAGAGGTCGCAAAGGACCGTTATTTTTTTGACACGCACTCAAATGATCCTGCATGACTGTTTAAGACATTAGTGCCCATATGAATGTGTTGTGTATGTGAACGCACCCCATCGAAAAGAATGAACGTAACCCGCACGCCACCTTCTGTGTGTGTTTATGTCATGTCAAGAGATAACGCCGCGTCACTTGCAAATTAAAAAGTTCTTGTAAAATTCTTGAAAGTAAAGTATTACAAATATAAAAGTGGTGTCAGAAGTGGTTCAATTGAAAAGAAAAAATGGAACTCTCACCGGAACTATTGCAAGCATTCACAGACATGCTGACGCAGGCATTAAGTGCATCCGCATCGAATGTAACCGCGAACGTAGCAGCAAAAATCACCGTCAACATGGCATCTCAGGCCGCGGAAGCGCCAAGGGCAAATGCAAAAGTACCGAGATTTGCGGTGAGTCCGTTTCGAGCTGTGGATGGTGAGTCTGTCGAGGACTACTTTAAACATTTTAACTGGGCACTGCAATTAAGTGAAGTACCGAAAACGCAACATGCCAGTTACGCACGAGTGCATATGGGTTCAGAATTGAATAACGCCATAAAATTTCTGATAAGCCCTCGTTTACCGGAAGAGCTCTCGTATGACGAAATGCGTGAAGCTCTAATTGCTCATTTTGACAGAGCAAAAAATAAGTTTGTCGAAAGCATAAAATTTAGGAACATTATGCAGCAAAAAGGCGAATCGATGTCGAATTTTGCATTAAGACTCAAACAGGGCGCGGCTCATTGCGAATACGATGAATTCTTAGATAGAATGTTAATTGAACAACTTCTGCACGGTATCGAATCTCGTGAAAGATGCGACGAAATTATTGCGAAAAAGCCGACTACATTCAAGGAAGCGTACGAAATCGCGTATACAATGGAAGCAACACGAAGTACAACGGACGAAGTAAAGGATCAGTCAGCCACAGTACTGGCAGAAGCGACCAATCAACTGGGACATGGACCGTCGCAAATTCAGCAAGCCAAAAAATTTGGAAGACGTGGAGCGACGTCATACAGCAGGGAGCAGCAAGCTCACAAGAAAACGTCACAGAAAAACACGACGGATGTTTCACACCAACCGTGCGCCGGCTGTGGTGGGCAGCATCTACGCAAAGAATGCCGATTTCGAGATGCGAAGTGCTACACGTGCCAAAAAAGAGGACACGTCAGCAGAATATGTTTTAAAAAGTCAGTACCGCAAACTGCCAACCAAGTGACGGCAGCACAACCTGTAGAACAAATTGACACCCTGCTAAACTTTAATAAAGTTGAAAACGTTTTTAACCTGACAAAGAGTGCAAAGGCAATGTTGGAAGTGCTAATTGACGGCTACAACATCATCATGGAGTTTGATACCGGAGCACCCTGTAGCATAATAAATATTAAACCGGATTTCCGTCTCTCCAAGACTACCAGGCAATTTGCAGGCTACACAGGCCACCGCATAAATTGTATCGGCCTAATTCCAGTCGACGTTACATTGGGTACGAAAACACAGAGACTTGATCTGTATGTAGTTGATGGTGACTACGACACCCTCTTCGGTCGAGAATGGATTTCACAATTTGTCGATGAAATAAATTTCACGGAACTTCTATCTGCTCCAAATCCAGTTAATATCGTGACCAGTGGACAACTACAATTGTCTACAGAGCAGAAAATGCAGATGGATCAATTGCTAAGTAGTAAGTACGACACTTTTGGGTCTTTTTCTTGGTATGAAAGTGTAGGGGGTCTGAAAGGCTTTTGTGGGGATGCTGAGGGGGGAAAGCTAAGGGGGTAATGTTAAGGGGGAAAGCTAAGGGGGGAAAGCTAAGAAGCTAAGGAGGGATGCTATGGTGGTGAAAAGCGATGGGGGGAAGCTATGGGGGGAAAGTTATGAACTTTAGGGTGAAAGTGTGGGGGTAAAACGCTAAAAGTGTAGGGCTAGAACGCTGAAAGTGTAGGAAATTCGCTGAAAGTATCGTCTTGAAAGCATGGTCTGAAAAGTGTCGGGGGTGTACGCCAAGTGGGAGGTTTTTTAGTGTTAGAAGAGATTTCGCCTAGTAGTAAGTACGACACTTTTGGGTCTTTTCTTGGCATGTGCGAAAGGGACAGGCTATTTGAAAGTGTAGGGGGTCTGAGAAGCTGAAAGTGTCGGGGCAAAAATGCATATAAAAACCGGAATAAGTGTCGGGGTTGTGAACGGTAGGCTGGCTGTGGCGGCCATTGTTATTTTTTTGGGGGGACGGCTGTGGCGGCGATGGACGGCCATGATGGCTTTTCTGGGGTGCTGATTGGCTTGGATAGGTATTCGGGGTCAGGTTTTGACTACTCTGGGGGCCATGATGGCTTTTGTAGGGTGCTGATAGGCTTGGACAGGTATTCTAGGTCAGCTTTTTGCTCGGGTTACTCGGTTGAGTTTTTATGTAAACTTGATCTCGAGTCAAGTTCACGTCAAGTGAAATTATAACAGGTTTCTCTTAAGCGTGGGTCTTCATGTGAAAATTTTGGGCACTGTGAGAATTAAAACAAGTTTTTTTATAGTCTTTGGTCTTTTCGAGGCTTTAGAGACTGATATAATGTGCAGTAGATGTTTCGGTTTTTATGTATGAATATCGGGAAGGTCAGGCTTTTTACTTGGTTGAGTTTATGAAAATTTGATCTCGAGTCATGTTCAAGTCAAGTGGAATTATTGCAGGTTTCTCTTATGTGCGGGTCTTCGTGTGAGAAGGTCAGGTGTTTTAATCGGTTGTGTTTATGTAAATTTGATCTCGAGTCAAGTTCAAGTCAAGTGGAATTATTACAGGTTTCTCTTTTGCATGAGTCTTCGGATGTTGTATGATGTTCGGTACCATGGGAAAATTTCGACTAATGTGAGAATTAATTCAGATCAGATTATGTAAATTTGATAACGCGCCTAGTTCAAGTCAAGAGTGATTATAGCGGATTTCTATTGTGCGTCATGAGTCGAGATTAATGTGATATCTAAGGTGTGAAATAAAACAAGTTGTCGGGCTTTATTTTTTATTGTATACGTAATAAAGTTTATGCAGATAACTTTCTTTTGATTACATAATTGATTTTCTTAAGTAAAATAGGTTTTAGTAATTCCTCCATTTTTAGAATCCTGCGCTGGAACCTGATTCGGTCTAATACATAGGTTTGCCAAGTACTTCTTCTACTAGATCTATATGCGTAGTCCCAGGCAAACATGTATCTGACAGAGACCTTATCACAGAAACGTACTTGTTTATCGTTCGTAGATGACATCGTAGATATTGATGATTTCAATCGCCAGTAGAAAAATCAGAATTAACAGGCCAAACACTCGCATTACCGTAGGAAGTGATGGTACACAGGGTTTGTATGATTTTTTAATCGGCTTGTCATATGGACCACAAACGTCCTTACCGCTAACAAAAACACAGTCTGGAGATAGGCGTAAATGTTCAGCTTCCACATCAGTCGGTGAAGAAGATGCGCTCATTATCAGAGAACAGAAGAAGCACTTGACGTAATCCTTCAAGTTGGTGTAAAAGAAGCCGCTTTTCACAAGCTTAAGAACTTTCCTTTCCTCTAGATCCAAGTTCTTGAATGTTTTCAGGGGATCGTATTCATGTCTTGAGTTCATCATGGTGACTAAAAATCTGGATGTTACAGAACATCTTTTATACCAATCCATGAATTATGAGATGATGGGAAACCAAGCCATTTTACAAACACGCGATCTTTTCTTCGTTTTAAGACCTTCTCTACGAGATACACATCGGAGTGCTTAACCTTTGTTAGCTCTGTCTCATAAAAACCTCCCTGGATAACATTACCTTGATAATCCTCAATTAAATATGTACGAGGCTGCGTTTTTCGCACTTGTTTTATCTTGAATATCTCTGTCGACCAGTTTGGAGTGTAACCTTTTTCAAAGACATGTTTGTACTTGCTTATTCGGACATGATCACCGGTTCTATATTTTGGTTGTGAAAAAACTTTAACTTTCCTATAGAATGAAGACAATAAAAGCAGCTCGTTTGACGTATTAACATCTATAGGCCGCATTTTAATAGTACGATGTTTTGTCTTGTTGTACTTAACAAGTAGTTTAGGCAATATGTCGATCCAGCGATAATTTCCTTTCATACTGAATTCTTTCCACATGATGTTTTTCAATGTCCGATTAAACCTCTCAACGATGGAGGCCTTCAATGAGCTGAATGTAGAGTAATGATTTATTTCATAATGTTTCATCATCTGACGAAATACTTTATTAAAAAACTCCGTACCATCGTCGGTCTGCAAATTTCTAGGTACACGTCGTTGTTTGAAATTTTTTTCCATAGCCTTTGCTACAGCATCTGCACTTTTATTTTTAATAGGGAAAGCCCATGCATATTTAGAAAAAGTGTCGATCACAGTTAAAAGAAACTTAAAACCTTGATTTTTAGATGAGAATGCACTCATATCAACCAGATCCGCTTGCCATAAGTCATCTATGCCTCTGATAGTGACCTGCCGACGAGTGAATCGTCTACGAGCAGGTCTGTGTATCTCATTAACAACTTGTCGTCTGCTCATTTTACTAAAGTTATAAATATTACTTCCGGTATTATATAGAGCATCGATATTAACTTGGAGCCATGATACATTTTAGACACCCGTTTACAATGATGATTGCAGGCCCATCCGGGTGTGGTAAAACAACCTTTATAGAAAATCTTCTTACGAGGGGGGAATGATTCAACCACAGGTAAAAAAAATCATATGGTGTAACGCTGAGCAGCATGCTATACCGTCATTAAAGAATATAGAGTACTTATCTTCAATTCCTGAAGAATTCCCAAACGATTCTAATGAGCCTACATTAATAGTGCTGGATGATATGATGCTAAGTGCATTTTCAAGACAAGTATGCGAACTGTTTACAAAGGGGTCCCATCATCGTAATCTTTCTGTTATCTTAGTAACACAGAACGTGTTTCATCAAGGAAAATTTTGTCGTGATATATCACTAAATTGCAAATACATGGTATGTTTCAAAAATCCCCGCGACAAAAGTCAATTTCACCACCTTGCTAAACAAATATATCCTGAAGGCAGTTCCGAGCTTATGAGAATATATAAAGGAATTACGCAACGACCACATAGCTATTTAATGGTAGACCTGACTCAAGATATAAATGATATATTGAGATTCAGGACAGATATATTTAATAAAAATTTTGTAACGTGTTACTGTTCGGCCGATAGTCTAAGAGAAGAGAATGGTGTGTCGAATGAAAAGATTGAAGGACAACAAGCATATGTTGTACGTGCTTAAAAACGCCAGTCCTTGTCTGAGAAGAGCTATATTAAAGACAGCCGATCCAGAGGTGATTAAAACTCTTTGTGAGGTCACATTGAATACATTAAACGGGAATCATTCGCCTCACCGGAAAATTTATTCTCGGCTTAGTAAATATAAAAAGAGCATGCGTAAGTTGGTAGAGGCTAAACGATCTGTGCCACGACAGCGTAAAGTATTAGTTCAGAACGGAGGATTTCTGCCTGTACTATTAGGAAGTGTTTTGTCAGGTGTTATAGGATCACTAATTGAAAAATATGCATAGAGACGGCAACCTAAATAAAATGCTTCTACTCCCCCCAGAAGTGTATGAAAATCTAAAAGGTACGATTGAAGATACAAAGAGTCAAAGTTTGTTTGATAAAGCTATTAATAAGATATTGAGAAGCAAGAATACGGACGATAAAAACAAATGGTATCAATACCGGAACGAGCTTATAAAATATTTTAATACACGACGTAGGAATAACACCTTTCTAGATATAAAGTCAAAAGCAAAACCACTCTTTGATCAGTCAAATCAACACCGTTTTAGAAATATGCGCGACAATACTACCCAGACGAAAATTAAATTTAGTGATGAAAAATCAATCCAGACTTCACCTATGCGGGGGAGGAGATATTTGAATCAATGATAGATTTAACCCCGCCAAAAGAAGAAATGCCATCTAAATTCAAGAGACGATTATCGGCAAGCGGTATTGCCAAAACTCTTAAACCGCAGTCAAAATTCCGGAAAAGATTGAATGTGGTAGATCATTTACCGGAAAGAGAATATAAGGTGATAACTGGTGATGACGGAATAACTCAATATACAGTTCCGTTCAACATGAGTGTTGACGAGCTGGATGAGGTTTTCAAAAACTATGATAGAGAGAGTGGTAATACTGGTGCGGAAGTGCTAGTTCAAGATACTGCGAATGAAGAAGAGAGGCCGCAGGATGAAGAAATATTAAATATGGCTGCACAACCTATATTAGGACGTGCGGTGGAAAACTTACCCATAAGCCGAGTTACCAGGCAGAGCGAAAGGCTTAGGAATAAGTCAGAGAGTAGTACCAACAGGACTAAGCCGAATTGGGATAGACTTTAAAATGCCTGTGACAATAACAGATAAGGAGTTCTACGTGTGCCTGCTTAGTAACAGTTCTCTAGATACTTATCCGGAAAATACACTATCCTCATTTGAGAATATTCTACCAAGTACATGCAAGTTTGGCAGCGATTGGCGTGTTGGAATTACTGAGATCGCATTACCAAAACGGAAAATAGAGAAAAGCGAATCGGTTAGTCGACCTAAACGCACCATCCGAGAAAAAGATGAAGAAGGGGATAAGAGAGATAAGCGTTTTCGTCGCTCAGACACAACGCCAAAGAAATCAGAACCCCATTCGAAAGAAATAAGGGCTAGAATATGGACTAAAATGGAATTAATTTGGACTGATATCGATTTACAAAAGTTATGCTATGAGGGCAACGATATTAATTTCTCAACGTTCCTGGCATCATTTTTAACGGCTTCACAACCAAATTATAGCAAATTTTTCATGACATTTTTGAAACAGGAAATTTACAACCATATTAAAAAAGATAAGAATAGCGAACTTATCCCTGATAGAAGTGGAAAAAAGGCGGTCGGAGATTTTTGTTTACATATTTACCAAGGAGAAAAAGTTGCGGAAAAAGTTTATTTGGAGATGGGCATACAATTTAAATCATTCCTCCCCTTTATTGATTACATAATTGGGCAGATTCCAAGATCGCGTAGAAAACACGATGCCTTACTACAAATGGTTGATGATTTCATACTGCCTGAGATTCGTTATAAAGATCCTGATGGGCCACCCCCAACATCTCATACATTTCATCTAAAAGATCACGGAGTGAACCTTAAACTGAAACTACCGATTACATCTCCGGTTAGCGTTTCAGACTTCATTGCTTTATTATTGAGTGGCATAAAATACGATAGTGATGTCCTAGAAAAAAGGACGCTCTCTTTAGGTATACCCAAAAATATGGCAAAAAGGGAGATTTTTAACGAAGTGTTGATGGCACTTCGAAACTCAATAATGATTGCCGCGAGAGAAGCAGGTACAGATATATCACCTGAAGTTATGATTTCGCTAGAAGGAACGCCTCTAAACATGCCATATAAAGAAGCAGACGGAACTACAGGTGCGACATCGGTGAAAGTAGATCTGAATACATCCGATGAAATTAGTGACTTTTCGTAGGTGCTTTTTTGAAAACTCCGCTTGATAAACGCGATCCAGAATTGATTGACGAGACAATAAAGAAATCAGAGGCAATTACAGCTATTATCAAGGAGATGGAGGGATCTAGCCCTGGAGCAGAAGAAGTACCCCCTCCGAAAACACCTGATCGCAAGACAGAGGTGACCTCTCTGTTAGAAAGATCATACAGAGTTAAAAACGATTGTAACGAAGTCACTTTAATTCATGTTTACACCGATATTATTAGACCTAGAATTATAGGGAACAAATTGGTGCGGAATCTTCGAGTGATCCCTCTTAAAGAATGTGACAGTGTTTTCAGATTTGAACACATAGAGTACTGTCCTCTGGAGAAGACCTTTATCGAAAGCATTTCTATTACAATTACAGATCAACAAGGTGAATTAGTTAACTTTGAATCGTCTTTTACGCCCACCTATATATTGCTCCACTTCACACGGAGATAAGAAAGCTATAAATATACAAATACTGCGGATATCTGATTAGTACTAACACACATTTTATGTGACATGCTTATCTAATGAGATGAATGCACACTACACACGGTATTATCTTATACAGAGCGGGGGTAAATTTTCTGATATAGGGGAACTGTACCGCTCACCTCTTGTGTACCAGCGTGGGAGGGCGATTGGGAGTTTTTTTAGTGGCCTAATACGTTATTTGCAGCCAATATTTACATCAGGAGTAAAGGCTGTAGGAAAACAGGTTATTAACACAGGAAAGTCAATCTTTCAAGAAGTCGGGAGTAAGCCTATCAAGCAGATTTTGAAGGAGCAGGGAAAAACCGCAGTACACGAGCTAGCTCAAAAAGGTATAAATAAAATGTTCAATGCTATGGGGGGCAGAGGGAATCGAATGCCTATAAAAAGAGCTAATCCGTACTCAAGCATGCAGACAAGAAGCACGGTTAAGCGCAAACGACGTACAAAGGTGAGGAAATCAACGGTTCCGATCAGAAAAAAGAAAACTGTGAAAAAACGCCGTAATTTGAAAAAACGTGTGTTGGACATATTTGATAGATAATTATGATGGCTACGCTTAAAGAATGTATGAATTCCGAATTGGATCTTTTCGCCTCACTGCCGGTTCAGAGTAATATTTTAAAAACAGAAGAAGTGGCTTACAAGCCTATAGCATCACTGGAAAACTCTTCCGTACTAGAGTTTGTTTCTCTCGGTCACGGTGATACATATCGCGATTTATCCAGCATCTACTTGCGCCTAAAAGTACAACTCGTTAAATTTAAAGATGGCAAGGAGGAGAGCTTCACTGAAAAAGATACTACAGCTGACCCGTTCGGCGTAGTTAACAATTTGATGCACTCTTTATTTAAACAATGTACAGTGCAGCTAAATGGCAAGAACATAGCCCAAACTGACAATAACTACCATTATAGAGCCTATATTGAAAATTTACTAAATTATGGAAAGGACGCCTCATCCACGTACCTAGAATCAGTGTGTTGGTTTTTGGATGAAGATGAGATGGAGGTGATTGAAGGAGCAATGGCCGGCACAAGTAAAGAAAATAAAGGCTATCTTAAGAGAGTCGCAATGCTTGAAAAAGGGGCTGTAGTAGAGTTGATGGGGACGATCCATAGCGATTTACTTAATCAGGATAAACTACTAATAAATGGTGTTGACTTGCGCTTAATACTTTCATTGGAGAAGCCTGAATTCTATCTTTATTCTAAGACGGATGATCTTAATCCACGTATTAAAATACTAGAGGCAACAATGCTTATGAATCATGTAACCGTCAATCCAGGAATACTTTTGGCGCACGAGAACGTACTTCAGCGTGCAAATGCCATGTATCCGTACAAACGAGTAGAGGTGAAGACATACACACTTCCTGCTAACACATTTACACTCTCTCTGGATAACGTTGTGCTCGGACAAATACCGAATTTACTAGTTTTTGCTATGGTTGATAACGACTCATACAATGGAAATCGTACGAAGAATCCATATAACTTCAAACATAACAATATAACGAACCTCAACTTGTCAGTAAATGGAGTGCAAGTTCCTAATCAACCTATAGAATTTGATTATTCAAAAACTAAGCCGTTAAGTACTAGAGGATATCTCACCCTCTTCAAAGGTACCGGGATCAACTACTTCGACAAAGGTCATCAAATATCGAAAAAATTCTTCGACAACGGGTGTTTCATGTTAGCCTTTGATTTAACAGCAAATAACTCATACAACTCGGGCTGTGGTAACCTGTTAAACCAAGGAGTGGTGCGAATTGAAGGACGATTCAAGGAGTCTCTAAAGAACAGTGTCAGCTGCATTGTATACACAGAATATGATAGTAATATAGAGATAGATAAGGATCGAAATGTGTACACAAGTTTCTGAAAAAAGTATATATACCCTTAGCAATATGGCATAATATTGACACAGTATCTATCTAAATGCGAGTAAGCAAACATGACGAATTGTCTGGTAAATGTTGAATATCTGTCAGAAGGCCATTTAACCTTCTTTAAGAAAATATCACTTACAGGCTTCAGTGCACAGAATAGGCTCTACTCAAAAGAAATTATATATAAATATCCGACATCTTTAGCATCATCTGATGATCAGGCAGGGTTATGTGGAAACTTGGAACTCAAACGCCTAGATGAAGAACTTATCAGAACACTGGCAAAATTTTCAACAGTTTTTACTAATGGTGAATCATCAAAAGAATTCTTACAATGTTATGCTACTTCTCATACACAGATCATAAATGTTGAAGAAGTAATTTCAAAAGTTCAAGAATGAACACGATTGAGCTTGCTCACATTCTGAAAATGAATAGTGTCACTAGAAACTTATTCAAAGGCGTCTTCCCATGTGATCATCTCCCCAGTAAAAAAAACCCGCTTTCGTTATAGCGAACACCGATCCTTCTTATAAAAGTGGCACTCATTGGGTTGCTCTCTATCTGCCTAGGAGAGGCCCTGTAGAATACTTTGATTCTTTTGGAAGATATCCGACAAATAAATATTTTAAAAAATTTTTACATGACAACTCAAGAATATTTGTAAATAATAAGAAGAGAATACAGGGTATGTTTTCGTCAGTCTGTGGCAAATACTGTTGTGTATACATATATTCCCGCTGCAGGGGAAAGAGTCTTAAGTTTTTTCTTAAACAGTTCTCGTCAAAAGAATTTTCGCGTAATGACGCTAAAATCGTTAATTTATACCACCATTTATTTTCGTCGGGTACTGCGCAGAATGGAGGGTTCTGTCACAACCAGTATTGCAAATCAGAAGTCGAGAGTATAAAAGCGGCAGCCTGAAATAGTCGTGCTTCAGTTTTTATTGTAAAACCTACAGTAGAATATGTCTACAACTATTGCAAAAGTGAAGTGCGGTACGAGTCCCAAAAAGACACCTCTCAAAAGAAAAAAATCTGCGCTCTCCGATGAAAGCGTTAATAAGAAGACTAGCAGGAGGAAAAGGTCAGAAGTTCCGGGTGAAAACGCTCTACTAAACTACACCTACTATCTGGATGGCTGCCATAACCGGAAAATTGTGCTCGGATTCGATCCATTCACGTTTGAGGCAAAAATAATCTTCGGCTACCATAGGAAGTTTCCTGTGTCAACAAACTACTTAGGGTGGCTATCAGTATACGAACATCTCAACCAGTTGAAGAATACGGTTGACCTGCAACCGGTTAATCAGCTTGTATTACTGGAGGAGTACAGAATACCTGTAGGAGAAGGCAGCATTAAGTTGAAATATTCCGAGCTGGTACGTTTGCTTGAAATGATGGATTTCTTTAATATCATCATGTTTCATAACAACAACGCTCATGAAAGTGTGAGGGAGTATTTCAACCAATACACGACTAGATGCAGAGCGAAAAATGTGTTTACATTATCCAATGACGACTTCTTTATACCATCACGCGCTTTGTACGTACATTTAAACTATTCTAGACTTTTTTATGAAATTCCATGGCTTTGCAGTGCCAGTATTCTGCTTAATATAACTATTGGTTAATAAAATTTGTTTAAAAATAAAGCTTTTTGTTTTTTTTTTTATTTTTATATATAAACTTTATTCATTAGCATAAATAGATAAATGTTTACACAGTTCTGTACAGCACAACGTAGGGTCCGGGTTTGACCATGAATTTTGCAGGCAATTTGAAAATTATGAAGATCCGCTAATTTCGGCATTTCAAGCTGTATTATCTTGGCCTCTGGTAAGTATCTTCTGATGAAGTTCTCTTTCTCAAGACCCTTTACATACATGGTAGAGTTGCCAAAGTCCTTCAAGATATCAGGTAGACTGTTATAACATGTGTTGCCATCATTCCAGTGCAGACCGTTGATATTCTTCCGCTCATACTTTTGTTGCTGTGTCGTCTTTCTGCTCAGCTCCTGATAGGGATGAGGGGGTTGTATGTGATAGCATGCTGGAAGTAATGTACCAAAAGGTAGTATCGCAAGCTCCTTTGCAAAATACTGTCCGGAATTCCCTGTGACAAACTGGATATCGAAAATAAATCTGTTCATGTTTCCAATAAGGCCCTATATCGTAAAGTGAAAAGAAATTTTTTTCATACTCATTTATATATATTCTCTAAAACATCTTTCTTACTTATGGCTAGGTAAATTAATTGAGATTAATCTTATGCTAGCATGCTTTCTTAATGGAAAAACTTAAATGTTTTATACACCTAGCATAACTTTTTTAAAACCGTATGGATAAGAGAAATGATCTTCTACAACTACCCTTTTGTCGAAAGTGAATTGTAAATGTTTCTTTTCCACAGAACTAATAACAATCCCAGGACGTTTACGCTTAATCTTGCGATTATTCGTTACACAAACGGCACTACCATCATTAGAACCTGTCACCATAGATTTCAGACATTCAAAATTAACCTTCTGGGAATTTTCAAAATTAAGTGTTATCCCTTTACACTTTGTAACATACTCAACTTTGTCCCATGCTTTGACTTTTAGACTGTAAGTTTTAGGTCCCGTACTTACATATTCTGAAATAAATGCGTCGGGTCCAAAGCCCTCAAGCTCGTTAGTTAAATCACCTAGAAAATTGGAAATCGTGAACGGGATAGGAGACGCCTTTTCGTCTACAAATATTAAACTGTCGGTATCACAGTAAAGTATGGTCGTACCAACCTTTTCTAGCGCATCGTAAAGTTTAAGTCTGGCAAACGCTGTTGTGTAGGCGGCTATAGGGGTGCTGACATGTGGTAGCATATTTAAATTCTCCTCAATATTTTTCCAGGTAATCCACAAAGTGTCCTGAGATACTGGTAATAACGAACATATTTCTATACCCGGTGTATGTATAAAGTCACAGAATTCTTTAAAACTATTCACCACTTTTGTGCTAGAGCGATTCTGCCGTTGAGCGAACTTTCCCCAAAAAGAATTTAGGCATATTTTTGCAGTGTTACGTCTACCTGGATTCTGCAGGATTTCCTTTTTATCTAGCACGATGTCCTCTCTTATACGATAAGACTTTATAAAATTTTCTCTCTGCGCATCAGTCGTGCAATCACCACCCCACCCACTGGCCTCCTGTTTAATCTTTAAGAAGGTGTTAACATATTCTGTAAACAGGCCTCCTGTTTTTGTATTGGGATCGTACACAGTATGATTATATTTCCTAACTTCAAACACAGCTTTAATTTTATAGCCTTTCTTCACAGCCAAAGCTACCTCAGGTATCACCCATGTACCTGTAATCTCGCGCTCACTCTCATTATGTTGGCATCGTGATACTCTATTTTCAGATGCACAAGTTCTACATAGCGCAAAAAACAGTTTTAGATTTTTTTTAAAAGGTAATACCGGGAGGAATAAGTCATCTGGAGGTAAAATAGTACAGGTCATGAAACCATGCATCGAAAGTATTTCTGAGTTTACTGGCACATTTCCGTTTCTGTATATTTCTGGATGCCCGACTGGGTATGGTGAATATTTATTGATGTATGGATACAGACTTGTAAAGTCTAGATATCGTATTACCTCGTTCTCCTTACATTCATGGTATAATCTAAAAACCTCAGTGCGGCCACCAAAGATGGCGTTACGAGGGTTTAATGGTTCTGCGATATTTTTAGTAAGCCTCTCTAGCTCCGTTTTCTCTCCAGGATTTATCTTTAAGAACTTTTTAAACTCACACTCCCACATGTATTTCAACTTATACCCACTGCGCCGGATCATCTCAATTCTTCTAAGTGTAGCTTCATATCTCTGAGCTAATGTTTCGCTATTATTATCTGTGCGCATATTTCGTACTCTAAAACAGTTCTTGCAGCCATGGTAATAGCATCCAAAAAACTTATAAACTGTGTTTGTCTTTGGAGCGAACCCATCTACCTGCATTCCACCTTTCTCCAACTTTACTTCACCTTTATTATTAGCGGATAATATCTCGCCTTGTATTTTTGTAGACTCCCAGGCCAGCCATTCGGAAGCGATTAGTGATTGATTTTGGGATTTATAGTAGCCATTTTTAGGCATTATGCCTATTGTGCTCTCCTTCAGATAGTTTTTGCGGAAGACGAGCATACAGGCTGAGACTATAGTTAAGGCCTCTATAAAGGGGTTTACCTTAGTAATATTAAGAAATTCTTTCATGAATCGTATACATCCCAAGCGTAAGATATTGACATCACTTACGCAGTATACCAACATCTCCTTGCGGTTATCAAAAATTCCTGATGAATTAGCATCATACCATGCAAAGAACTTATCTTTTTCTGCTCTCTTCATAGTACTGTAACCATATAATGCAGGTGGAGGGTACTTGCCTACATAGTCGATATTCTCTATGGTGTTAAAGTAAAATGGATAATAGCCTTTCGCATGATCTTTAATTTCAAAAACCTTAGGGAATTGTGCAAGTGGAAAAGCCAAATAATTTAAGGAGTCTATAAAGGATACTCGCCCACATGTTAACTTCATTATTTTAGTTCCATTCATTATAGGCTCGATTTTCATCTTCCTATCCATTAACTCCGAAATAATAAAGTGGCCATCGTAACCCTGTGAATTGTGGGCTATACAGTAAACACTGGATACAAATGATCGCTCTTTAAAACAGTAATCTAAAAAGTTGCCCACTACATTATCATTCTCGCTGTATTGAAAAATGTGTTCCCTCACCCCACAGACGGTACATTCTTCCTTTATGTTACAATTTTCATAACAGTTATGACAGACCTGCTGAGCTACAATCAGGTCGACAACGTGAAGAAAGGTATTTGAGTTCTCTCCAAATGAAGTATCCTGAGTACTTTCGCAGTCGAAAAAAATTAACATAAATTTATCTTCGGCCTTCTTCTTCGGAGGCTTAACATAACATAAATGATCCGATGGTACAATTTTACAGCAGATCTGACAGACAAATTCGTTACAGGTATGATCCCCGCTTCGTCTTTTATCCTGAACTATGAACTTACCACAATGTTCGCATATTCTGAAACTCTCGCAAACGTTCCTTTTTACATATTTATTTTTGATATGGTTCTCAAAACAGCTATCACCTCTGAACGCACGGTTACATTTTAGGCAATCCCTAACCTTTTCCACAAACTGACATGGCGGGAAAGAAAGACAATAGGGACACTTCTTCTCACATTTATGCTGCTCTACCCACAATACTCTGTCACAAAAACGGCATGCATAGGGTTTGCTAAAAAATGCTGTAAGAGACTTTATCACATAAAAGTGCTCTAATTCTTTGGAGTAGTAGAAGTATAATTTTTTAACTGCTTCATCTTCGTACGGAGGTCTAAAACAAAATGAGTCTGAGTTCTTCAGATTGTCAAAGACAACTATTTGATAACTCTTCAGAAAGTTTTGGAATTTGTATAGATCAGGTAAAACGCATCCTTTCATGCTCACCACAACCTTTGCATCTCTACATAACTTCTTAGATAGCCTATCTAGTTTTTTATCAATTGTGATTTGACTTTTACCCTTAAACCCTCCCGATACCATTTCAATTGCGTAACATAAACTCCGAGGAAGGCAATGAAAATCACCAGCTTTCCCAACATCCACTACACTATACTTTCTTGCTAAAATCGTAGCTTCAGATAAACATCTAGGATTCACCTTTCCTCCAACAAAGGGAAAATTTATGATATCTACCTTTATCTGCATAACACTGTCTGAGAGAAAAGTTGAATTGGATTGATTCACATTTGAGATTAACCCGATAATAGAAGCACCTGTCAATTCGCTTACAGGTCTTAGGCCAGCCCAAATTGGCTTAACGTCAGGTGATTCCGGAAGTTCAATGGACAAACAGATTTTACTCCCCTGCACTGAGTTGGAAACTAACTCTTTTATCATCATGTCAAACATCCTCTCAAGCTCTCTTACAGGGTCCTCGGTATTCTCTTTGAAATCTTTTAAGCGAAATATCATCTTAATACCTTTCAGATTATACTTTTTAAAATGCGTCTCCTGCTTTGATAAAATTTCAATTTCGGGAGCACCCCCTCCTCCCATTTGAACTAGGCTTCCACCATGGTTAGCTTCTTGTCGCAATTCCGGATTTGCCAATGCAGCCTCTCTCGAAAAAATTTCAATTTCCCTAGCTGCTCCTCCACTATTTTGAACTAAACTTTCATCATGTCTCGTTTCCTGCAACTTCTCTGGATTTATCGCCGGAGGAATACTATCCGGAGTCCTACAAACAATTGTCTCTTTCTCATTTATACTAGGACGCTGGTAATTAACATCCTCCCTACTGCTTAGAAAAGAAACAGCATCTTTCAACGCACCTTCTGAAAAGGGAACACCATGTAAGGCTGAAAATTTAGCTAATAGCTCCATGAACCGGTACTTTTCCGACAACGTGAAAAAGATATTTCTCTCTTTCATCTCTGCAACTAAAACATTTAAGTTTAACACAAATAAGTTATAACCTAGACTTAAACAGCTACTTAAATGATCAAAAATCTTAAGAATATCCATTTTAAATTTTTTAAAAAAAAGGTGAATAACAATAACAATACTTAATCTATATTGGCATAAGTGCCTGATCAATTATTAGCGATTATATTCACTTCACAATTTTATATTAACATGAAAATTAGTCTAATAAAGGACTCAGCCGAGTTCAAAAACGTCCCCCCAAAAATAACAGGGCTCCCCAGAAAAAAAAATGTTTTTCAAGAATCTTTTATTTAACCTAGGCGTTTATTCTGCTCCCTTAAGGATTCGGAAAGCTTGAATGGGATGGTGTGCCAAATCGGGCTTATGGGGTTTATCCTTCTCCTTCCTCTCCTTCTTTCTGCTCCAAGTGGCCTAGTCAGAGGGGTGCCGACAGCAAATTCGCACGCCTTCTTGACTCCTGGTTGCTCAGGAACTTTAGTTACCTCCTCCCTCCTGCCAAGGCTTGACGATGCAGGGCTCCTTGATTTCTCCGTAGTTACCTCCGCCCTAGATACTGAAGTCCTGTATGGTGCCGTCGCTCGGACGACCTCCTTTTGATTACTCCGTCTTCTAGGTGACGATGTAGGCTCCCTCTTGGCCCCCACCCGCCTTCCAGACTCCAATCTCGTGAACGGGACCGCTGCTATACCATCCGTCACCAACGATGCTGGTCTCCTTATGGCTCCCTCCCTCTTTCCAAGCGCAGATATCGCAGGTATACGGTCCTCTTCCACGGAATTCGATACTTCTTCGTAAAGTTCTGCGATGATTTGGGAGATTATCTCTATTTGACTACACACCGTTTTTAAAGCTGCGTATGCTTCTTTTGCCCGTTTGTAATCTAAAGTAAACTTAGTTAGCAAGAAAAATATTTGGAGGAATAAAATACTTACCCATATATGTTCTCCTCTAGGCTGCTTTTACGAATATGTTCTCCTCTAGGCTGCTTTTGCGATGACAGTCTGCTTGACATTATTCTTTAGCACATTCGAAAACTGCTTTTATACCATATTACAAGGTTATTTCATGTGAGTCTCGCCTCTAGGCCATTACTCCTTACATACTACTTATAAGTCAAGCAAAAAAAAAAAATAAAAAAATAACGATCAAGTCAATATCACTGGAAAAAACTAACATCTTTAGTATTCATACTAGCAATTTTTCATCCGGATTATCATCTATCCCATTATAAAGAAAAAATGTTTAACCATATCGTCTGTATCTGCAAGCCGCACACGTTTTTCTACATAAGTCACAGGTAAGATCATATCGTATAAGATCGTATCTGCATACCGCACATGTTTATCCCATAAGTGCTATGAAATATACATAAAATAATAGCCACAGCTAAGATCATGTAACGTCTGTATTTGCTTGCTCACGAATGTTATCCTCATAGCCGCTGTGAAATACACATAAAAAATAACCGCAAGAAACGCGGCACTTGAGCCAGACAGCCGTCAGATCGTATCTCTTGTATCTGCATGTTCGAACATGTCTGCATGGTACTACAATGTCATTGTTAAAGGCTTATGGAGCCATTCATTCAATAGTCTATCTAGGCTATTTTTTGCAAGTCGCATGCTAATGATTATCAACTTTGTTGTAAACTATGAAGAGTTTTTTTCTTGATTATTCACCGATCGGTATCTTCATTTTGACATTTATCACATGTAAGGAAATGCGTGATTTCAACTTTTTTGCCGAGAGTAAAACCTATTATTTTTGATAATCTACGACTTCTGATACTCTGTGTATACAACTAGACCTTTGATATAAGACATTTCGAGATTTTAAATCTTTTGATTTCTGGATAATGTCAAAGACCTTTGATTTTTTCCTATCTTCTGCTCGTATATAAGTAGGCAGCTCGCCTGTGAAAAATCAGAATCACTTTTGAGTCTACTTGAACATCATGGTAAGTATACTGCTGTTCTAACTTTAAAGATTAAATTACAAGTAATTTTGACTATTTGCCTTTTTTATAGAATACGTTTGAGCTGCTTACTTCGGCCGTAGGGGGGGATGGAGATACCATGGTCTCCACCAGCTCCTTGGAGATAGCCAAGGAACATCATGTCAAATTTTTCCGGCTGCTGAAAACCAAATTTGGCCTAAGACTGGCAGTCCATCTGGATGATGGCATATTCTGCTTTCTACCCCCTCGATTTTCGGACAAGGTGAAAACACAGCGCCAGGTGGATGACTTGAACCAGTCAACCGATCAATATCTGGTCTTCGATGGGGTTGATGAATCGCGAGGGGGGTTCCTAAAGCTTCGGTTTTATAAAAAATAAAAAAAATGAAACTTTGTAAAAAGGGTATTATCTAATAAAAATTTTAAATGACAAAAAAAAAAACTTGTTTTTAATTCTCCAGAATAGCCATACCTATCCAAGCCAATCAGCACCCCAGAAAAGCCATCATGGCCGTCCAACGCCGCCACAGCCGTCCCCCCAAAAAAATAACAATGGCCGCCACAGCCAGCCCACCGTTCACAACCCCGACACTTATTCCGGTTTTTATATGCATTTTTGCCCCGACACTTTCAGCTTCTCAGACCCCCTACACTTTCAAATAGCCTGTCCCTATCGCACATGCCAAGAAAAGACCCAAAAGTGTCGTACTTACTACTAGGCGAAATCTCTTCTAACACTAAAAAACCTCCCACTTGGCGTACACCCCCGGCACTTTTCAGACCATGCTTTCAAGACGATACTTTCAGCGAATTTCCTACACTTTCAGCGTTCTAGCCCTACACTTTTAGCGTTTTACCCCCACACTTTCACCCTAAAGTTCATAACTTTCCCCCCCATAGCTTCCCCCCCCCCATCGCTTTTCACCACCATAGCATCCCCCCTTAGCTTCGTAGCTTTCCCCCCTTAGCTTTCCCCCTTAACATTACCCCCTTAGCTTTCCCCCCTCAGCATCCCCACAAAAGCCTTTCAGACCCCCTACACTTTCATACCAAGAAAAAGACCCAAAAGTGTCGTACTTACTACTTTGCTAACTCAATATGATAACATATTTAGTGATGTGGCTGGTACACTTACGGGACCGCCTGCAACAGTTCGTTTGAAACCAGGAACAACGCCGGTCTTCTCTAAAGCTCGAGAAGTACCCTTAGCGTTACGCGACATATATGCAAAAGAGATTGACGCGAAAATCGCATCAGGTGTATATGAGAAAGTCAAACATTCTGAATGGGCTTCAACAACTCACATCGTCGCAAAGAAGAACGGGAAGTTACGAATCACAGGCAACTATAAGCCAACACTAAATCCGTGCATGATTGTAGATGAACATCCAATACCGAAAGCTGAGTATCTTTTTAACCGGATGAAAGGTGCTAAATTGTTTTGTCATTTGGATATTACAGATGCATATACACATCTACCAGTGGATGAAGAATTCCGTCAGGCATTAACGCTTAATACGCCAACGCATGGATTGATTCGACCAACCCGAGCAGTATACGGAGCAGCGAATATTCCAGTAATCTGGCAACACCGTATGGAAATAGTACTACAAGACCTTCCCAACGTTCTGAACTTCTTTGATGACATACTAGTTTTTGCAGAGAGCTTTGAAAGTCTTATGTCAGCTCTTAGTACAACACTGGAACTGGACTCCGACTAAATCGCGGAAAATGTGTATTTGGCGCGCATACTGTCGAGTTTCTGGGCCATAAAGTGGATTTCCAGGGTGTACATAAATCTGACAAGAACATAGCGGCAGTACGAGATGCTCCAAAACCGTTAACGTCGGCAGAACTTCAATTATTTCTGGGGAAGGCAACCTATTATAATGCCTTTATACCAAATCTGTCAACGAGGACCCGTGCACTTCAAGACGTACTCCTCGCAGAAAAATTTGTATGGACACCGGCAGCTGAAGCAGCGTATATTGATATCAAGAGAGCGTTGAAATCACCGCAAGTTCTCATGCCATACGACCCATCACTTCCGTTGTTATTAGCAACAGATGCCAGCAAAACAGGATAAGGCGCCGTTTTATTACACCGATTAGATAACGGACACGAACGACCTATAGCATATGCTAGCCGCACACTAAGCAGTACGGAACAGCGATATCCACAAATAGATAAGGAAGCGCTAGCGATAGTTTGGGGAGTGCAAAAGTTCTTCCACTATGTATATGCACGACACTTCACACTTATTACGGATAATAAGCCTCGAGCGCAAATTCTACACCCAGAAAAGTCGCTGCCTACGCTCTGCATCAGCCGCATGGCAAACTATGCAGATTACCTCGTACATTTTAACTACGACGTGGTATTTAAACCAACTAAGTTGAATGCTAATGCTGATTACTGCTCTCGTGCACCATTACCTGCAATAGTAGATTCCATCAACAAACTCGTACCTAAAGAGGAAGAAGTTTATGATGAATTTGATCAGTTCATCTTGCACCAAGTCAAGCAGCTCCCGGTTCGAGCTGAGCACATCGCTCGTGAGACGCGGAAAGATCAGCATCTGGGCAAGATTGTACAACTTCTGGAATCAGGTCAGAACTTATCCCGTGCTGGATACAAGACCCCGGAAGTCAACTATACTCTTGTCGCTGGCTGTCTACTATTTGAGCATCGAGTCGTCATACCACCAATACTGCATCAACCAATCCTTAACGACCTACACGCAGCACACGTAGGTATCGTAAAAATGAAGGGAATGGCACGTTCATTCATTTACTGAACGCATTGCAAAATCATGCACAGTGTGTGCCAAATACGCACACGCTCCTTCTAAGTTCCGCGAACATCATTGGGAGTACCCTAAATGGCCGTGGGAACGCGTCCACATCGACTACGCGGGACCTGTCGCTGGTATGATGCTACTTATTGTTGTCGACGCCTACAGTAAATGGCTAGAGGTCAAAGTAACCAGTTCAACGACAACTATCGCAACAATCAACATCTTAGATGAATTGTTTGCAGCGTATGGTGTCCCGATCACCATAGTTTCGGATAACGGAACACAGTTTACGGCTGCTGAATTTAAATCATTCTTGCAAGCCAGTGGAGTTAAATATCATAAGACTACAGCACCGTATCACCCGGCGACAAACGGACAAGCCGGACAAAAAAATTATGGAAAAACAACAAGCTGAATTTGATCCGATGTTTCGAACGTTCAAACCAACAGAAGTAGTTTACTTCTTATCGGGAAATCCGCGAATGAACAAGTGGGTTCAAGGTACAGTTGTTGCCGATTAGGAGATCTTCACTACGTGATTGACTTTTGTGAGAGGCGCGTTAAACGACACGCAAATCAGATGCGATCTCATCAGGCTCCAGCCCAACAGGGTCTTATGAATTGCCCAAACACTGACGAGCCCGAAGAACGAGTAGAACCCAGGAGAGCTCGTTTTTACACGGATAGCGCATCAACATCAGCTGACTCAAAGCAGCCATTGCAGCCACAGTCAACAACGAGGACTTCTTCGCCAACGCCGCCAATCATCGAGACGTTAGGACAACGGCGACATCAAACTAACACCCCGTCGCAGATTCCAAGAAGATCTACTAGTCGCATTCGCCCAGTACAGCGATATTCTCCTTAGGGAGAAGAATTGTTGTGTATGTGAACGCACCCCATCAAAAAGAATGAACGTAACCCGCACGCCACCTTCTGTGTGTGTTTATGTCATGTCAAGAGATAACGTCGCGTCACTTGCAAATTAAAAAGTTCTTGTAAAATTCTTGAAAATAAAGTATTACAAATATAAAAGAATGAATAGTTTAAAATAAAATAATAGTAATTATATTTGAAATTACAGCGCAAAAATGATGCTACTTTAAAATAAGAATTCTTGATTCCTTCATAATTCCATCATTTTGACTCATAATAATTAGTTAATTTAATGCAAATGTATGTAAATCATAACAAAATAGTCTATTTTCTAGTTTATATACAAGATTTAATCATAAAATGCTGTTGAACACAATAAAAAACAATCACAAATTAAAAAAATCGGTTTTTTGGATGATGTCCTTAAACTTTTGCACGGTAGTGTATATCAAGAATAAATTACAGAAAAGATTGACATATTACCGGGTCTATGGGACTAAAATTCTACAAACCATCTTTGGGTTTCAAAAACACATAATATCCCAAGTCAACACCTTCTCTTCAATCATTACAAATAAGAGTGTTAAATTTGGGTTTTTACAAGGAAGTATTAAAAATCAGCAAAAATATATGAACAATAGAAAAATATTGCGTTCAATGTGCAAATGTGGACTTACCCCAATTGGTGTCTGTCAATATATGTACATACCTAGTTATGATGTGGGGAATACTATACGGACGAATTCAAAGTATTAACTAAAATACGTATAAGAAGCAACGACTATACAATTGAACTTATACGTATTCGTAATGTCACACGACGGCAGGGCTGCCAGATTTGCAAACCTAAAAAATCGTACAATACCATAAAAAAAATCGTACCGAGGGAGATTTCATCGTACAATTCACTAATGTTAAATTTTATCGGTCAAACATAGAAGTGTTCTATACAAACTACATATTTAAGGGGAAGAAGGGTAATTTTTCATGATTTTTTTATGGTGATAAAATAATCGCATCATTTTAAAATTTTGACATAATATTATTACAACTTTGTTTTTTTTACATAGCAAAATGGCGTTATAGGATATTCTTTTTGGCGGCTTTTGCGTGACATCGAAAACTGCTGCATTTATCATATTTTTATACTCTAGATGAAATCATATAGACTAAAGAGTATTATAAGTTTGATCCAGGCTCCAAGCCTCGGACGAAAAAAAGTTATACATTATTTTTTGTTTATTTGTGGCCAAAAACCTCAAATCCGCTTGCGTCCGTCCGTCCGTCCGTCTGTCTTTCCGTGAACACGATAACTCAAGAACGCCTTGACCCAGGATCTTGAAATTTTGAATCTGAGTGTTTGGTTGAATTTGTAAGGCTAAGTTCGTTAACGGGCAAAATCGTCCTACTAATTCTGCCATACAAAATGTCCTTAAAACACGTGTTCAAGAATATTGGCCGATAACTTCATAAGAGTTTAACCTACGACTAGGAAATTTTATACGTGTTAATTTTTTAATATTTGGAGCTAAGTGTATAATTATGAAGAAAATCCTATTAGTCCTTCGAGTGGCTGCCATACAAAAATCCTGTTAAAATATCTTCATTCAATTCACGAAAGTCACTATAACTCAAGCAATCGTTTATCTATGACGCGAATTAACAACATTTATCGTAGATTTTTAGATTACAATAACCCCAACTTGAGTAGACTAAAATCAATCTTAAAAAATGTTAAAACTCTAATTCGACAAAACTTCGCGAACGAAAGTAATAGGCAATGGAGGGAAAAAATTCAATCTGTTAGACCCAGCGACTCCCCCGGGATGTTTGCCCAAATAAATTCTATATTCAGGAAAAAGAATAGTGCAAGTATACCCACGATTAAAGTACCGGCCGACTCCCAAAAACTACTGGAAGACGCGAATATCGATATCACAAGTGCAAACCGTGATACAAACGGCTACTTCGTGATAACCGACGAACCCCAAAAGCTAGATCTAATAGGGACCCACTTAGAGGGAATTCATACACAAAACTCCAACTTGGGAAGGGAAAGACTAAATCATTTAGTTACGCAAAAGGCCACAGAATTCAAAAATGAGAGCGAAGGCAATGAGCCTTTACTCACTTTTAGCGAAAATCGGATGGCCAATCAAATTCCAGACAACCAACTATCAGACTACTTCGTTTCATTTGAAACAATCCAATTTTTATTCAAACGACTCAATAATAAAAAATCATCCGGCTTGGATGGAATTCCAAATTTAGTATTAAAGAATCTGCCGGATGTAATTATTCAGGAATATTGCACCCTTTTTAATAACCTATTAAACAACTCTCACTACTCTGAAAAATGGAAACGCGCGAAAACATTCCCGATCCTTAAGAAAGGGAAAGATCCTTCAGATCCAAAAAGTTACAGACCCATTAGTCTTCTACCCAACATAAGCAAAGTCTTTGAATCCATCCTTAATGACTCCCTGAATTCCCATATTCGACAGAATGATCTGATACCGAATTGTCAATTTGGCTTTCGAAATAGACATTCTACCATACACGCCATAACGAAGGTTACATCCGACATCTGCTGGCATTTGAATAATAAAGAATGCATAGGTGCCTGTCTAATAGACATGGAGAAGGCCTTCGACACAGTCTGGCTTGACGGTCTGATCTTTAAATTAATCCGAAAAAAATTCCCCAAACACTTGATAAAAATCCTTGTACATATGATATACAACAAAAACTTTGTGCTAACAAACGGGAAAACTGTTACCACACAGACCTTTAATGTTAGGGAAGGGCTCCAACAGGGAACAGTAACTGCACCCACTTTATTCGCGATCTACATTAGCGATCTTTTGGAAGCATTTGATTTTAATAAATCACCCAAGAGATCTACTGTAGCCTTCGCAGACGACCTTATTATATACACACCCCATTCTAAAGCGACTAAAGCCCAAGAGGAACTTCAGAAAATGTTTAATGATGTTCAGTTCTACACGAACTCCTGGAAGATGAAAATTAATTCACAGAAATGTGAGACTATTCTATTCCGCACCACTTTAGCACATGCCAATAGAGATTTGAAGCGCAATTGGAAGAAATTCCATATTGTAGCTGGGGAGGGAAGCCACGATAAAATACCGCACAAAACTTGTGTTAAATATCTAGGAGTAAACTTAGATCAACACTTATACTTCAACCAACACTCTAATATCCAGATTGTAAAGGCGCGTAACGCATTCATGGCTCTAAAACGACTTTTTTACGCGAAACACTTATACCCTCGCGTTAAAATCATTTGTTACCAAGCTTTGGTAAGACCTATTCTCACATATGGCTGCCCCATCTGGTTCAATATTAGTCCATCTTATATGGAAAAATTTAGACTGTTCGAAAGAAAATGTCTACGCGCGTGTACTGGCATCTATAGAAAGGCAGAGACAGACTTTCTGCATTACATATCGAACGAGGAAATATATGAAACGGCAGAAATCTCCCGGGTTGATACGGCAATCATAAAATTAATTAGGAACCATATAGCTCGAACCACCTCAGATCAAGACCTTAACCCATGGATCCACCAACCCTTCTTCCCAAACCCACAATATATTGAAAAAACCATGTCAACTGGTTTTATTCCACCTGAAGCCTTCGTCTACCTTGACGAAAACGGCTACATTTTAGATTCCGAATACGTACCAATCATTTATCACGCATATAGGCGCGCGACCGATAAAAAAATAGAATACGACCCCAATCTCGAAACCAGCGACCCCCTGCCCTTATGGCGTTACTCCACCGCGAACTATGTTGACATTGACAGACATGAGCGTGAGGCTACGCGATACTGGTGGCTTAATCAACAAGACATTTAGTTAGTTTTTCAAGTATAGGTTAATTAAGTAATTAAGCTAACCCAAAAAAAATATAAACGAAACTAGAATAAGTACTAACCTTGTTAGCAGCTTCCCTAGTTATAAGGCATGCCGGACCGAGACAATTGCTACAGGAACTGATGGCCTTCAGCTATCGGTCCAGGTGACGAATGGCTCGGCCCGGAATAGTTATAAGGAAAAATTATGTATGATAAACTGTTATATTTAAGGAACATTGTAATAAATTAAATAAAGTGATTCGTATCCCACCTAAATATTCCCTTCTCGATGCATTCTTAAATGCAATTATTGTACACTGGACTGAGCTGTCCGCGGCCGGGAACGGTGGTTTCTGCTCTACTATTCTCAAATAGTGGAGCATGATGCTGCTGGTCCCGGCGGCGGAGAGTTCGGCTCAAACCCTAGTTTTAAGTTAGTATGTAAGAATTGTATATAGTTTAAGTAGAGTAGAGTGAAAT
Organism: Beris chalybata; assembly: GCA_949128065.1. NCBI lineage: Eukaryota > Metazoa > Arthropoda > Insecta > Diptera > Stratiomyidae > Beris > Beris chalybata. Next base: position 89,962,154 of record OX421897.1, read on the forward strand.
TGATGTAATATTGGGTTTTTTTTTTTTGCCATTTTCCCAATAGTTTATTTTATTTAATGATAAGTATACATTAAGAATGTAATTAAATAAAGAGACTCTGATCCCCCCCAAAAAACATCCCCCCGATAAAATGTATATCTTAGAGTGCCCATTGAGGCCATTAAGAACGGTAGCAGCTTAGATATAGACTAATCTTAGCTTTAGGATTAAGATAGAAAACCTGTTAGCATTAAGAACTTACGGCAAATAAAGCACCTTTTAAAACTAAAACTAAAACCTCAAATCCGCTTGCGTCCGTCCGTCCGTCCGTCTGTCTTTCCGTGAACACGATAACTCAAGAACGCCTTGACCCAGGATCTTGAAATTTTGAATCTGAGTGTTTGGTTGAATTTGTAAGGCTAAGTTCGTTAACGGGCAAAATCGTCCTACTAATTCTGCCATACAAAATGTCCTTAAAACACGTGTTCAAGAATATTGGCCGATAACTTCATAAGAGTTTAACCTACGACTAGGAAATTTTATACGTGTTAATTTTTTAATATTTGGAGCTAAGTGTATAATTATGAAGAAAATCCTATTAGTCCTTCGAGTGGCTGCCATACAAAAATCCTGTTAAAATATCTTCATTCAATTCACGAAAGTCACTATAACTCAAGCAATCGTTTATCTATGAATTCAGAATTTTGTACAAATTAGTTTTGAGTGAAAACAAAGTTTTAGTTTACTAGGCAGATAAATTCTTTTGCTCCTTTTTGTACCTGCCATATAAAATGTCTTTAAAACATGTGTTCAAGAATATTGGCCGATAACTTCAGAGAGGTTTAAGCTACGATTTTAAAATTGTGTATATGCTAATTTGGCAATAGTTTGAGCTAAATGTATAATTATAAAGAAAATCCTATTAGTCCTTCGAGTGGCTGCCATGCAAATATCTCGTTAAAATTACTTCATTCAATTCACGAAACTCACTATAATTCAAGAAAGCGTTTCGCCACGAAGTTTAAATTTTGTACAAATAAGATTTAAGCAAAATCGAAGATAGACTGCGTTTGTCAGTGAAATTTATTGACTCCTTCGAGTAGCTTCCATACAAAAAATCCTTAAGACACGTATTCAAAAATATTTTCCCATAACTTTTGAACGCGTCAAGCTACGAATTTGAAATTTTGTACACATTAATTTGTGGATGGTTCCAAGGAAAAGGATACATATATAAGAAATCGAGTGAGTCCTTCCTGCACCTCCCGTGTGAAGTCCTTCAAAAATTAAATTTTTTTCCCGATGGCAAACCCAGTTCAAGAAATGATATTAAACATTGATGATATTGTCTTTAAGTTTGAGGTCCTTAATAGAGAACATTCAACATGCAAATACGTAATTCTGCTTTAGCCACAGCTACAATATAAATCGGAGTTCAGTATCATCTAGAGCAGGGGTGTCCAATCTTTTCACTGTGAGGGCCAGTTTGGGATTTAAATCCACTTGCGGGGCCAAGTAAATATGTTAACTAAAAATCTTATTAATTAAGTAAAGCAGCATTGAATTTTATTTTTTTTACAGTAAATTACAGATATAACAATAAACATTAATGGGAATGATAGAACTGTGTTTTTTCCTGGAGAGTTTCATCAAAGTTGGGATTAATATCATCCGATAAATTTGCCCTGTGTTTAGATTTCAGATACTTCATCCTGGAAAAAGTTTGTTCACATACATATGTAGGTAGTGCCAAACATAGAAATAAATGTACAAGCAAATTGCTTTAAATTTGGAAACTCTTTTGCGTCCAAAAATTTGTAAAAGTCAATCAAGTTTCCTTCCTTGTATTTATCCTTGATTTGATCGTTAGCTTGAAGATCAATTATTTCCATTTGAAGCTGACTTGAAACGTTGGCAACATTGCAGTCAAATGGATTCTGAAACAGCCGAATTTCCTTTGAATTTATGTCAAGATCAGAAAATTGCTTTTGAAATTGTAGTTTTAGGTCCGCGATGACTTTTACTGCAAATCTGGTGTGGGAAATTGTTCCTCAGTTTTTGCATTGAATTCTTCACAGCACGTGAAATGTGTAAAACTACTTTCATTTATCTGACTTTCGAGCTTTTCAGCTTTGCTCTGAATGCTTTGATTTGCGCGAATAAATCACATATTAAGTTGTTATTACCTTGGAGCTTTAAATTCAAGTTATCCACGTGTGTCACGATATCTGCAAAAAAAAGCTAACTTCCAGAGCCACTCAGCATCCGATAAAAGCGGTTCAGGGTGATTTTTGGTGCTGATTCTCCTGCACATTCACAAGCTTTTCTTATTTGCCCAACCACCCCGATATTTGCACCAGACATATTCCTTCCTCCATCAATTGTCACACCTTGGAGTCGATTCCAGTCCAAGTTAAATTTTGCCAACGTGTTTTGAACTTCATTGAAAATATCTGCTCCAGTTGTAGTGCCGTGCATGAACACTAAATAGTAAGCATCTGCTAAAATTTATATACTTTATAAATAATCATCAAATCTTACTTTGCAAGTTTCACAATCTGTACCCCGATCTCAAGGATACTATTGCAAACAATTCTCAGTCGGTAACAAGTTTTTTTGATTAAATTATTAAACACTGATATTTACATCAAATAGTGCCAAAATCGTAATATGAGAAAATTCGAGGAACTGTAATTAAACTAGACTTCTTTTATAAAGGGTTTTCCTTTCTTCCCCAACAAATAAGCAACTTTCTTGCTAACTAATGCCAATTTTTCGTTTTCTGAGTTTGGCTTCCTAAATAAATTTTGCTGAGAAGACAAACTACGACTAATTTTTTCAAATTTTTCAATACGGTATAACACAATAGAAAAAAATCCCGAGATCAACTGCTTTATCTAGTCTCAGTAAATTACATGAATTAGTAGACTCACTCAAAGATATTTTGTGACTTATTATTCTTTTGCGCATTTACCATTCGAGCAGGCAAGTAAATGGAGTTGAAGCCAGTGAAGTCAAGAACATTTGTCGGCATTTGGAGTAGTGTTTTGTAGGGAGACAGTCGCTGATCCGATTCCAATAGGGAAAAAAATGAGCGCGCCAGAAGACCTTCATCATGTTACACCATACAATTTTGTTTAGTTGTGTCCGTTTCGTATTTGTGTTGTGGGCTGAGTTTACAAAATAAATTCTATTTAATTTAATTTCATAGGCTTGAATAAAAAAGAAAAGAAGTGCTCCTTTCTCGTTTTGAAACGCAATAGTTTCACTTCCTGTTGGGGAATTTTCTTCCTAAGTTTGTATGAGGTCCCTTCGCTTTCATTCTCACAATTTTCAAAAACCTTGGCGGGCCGGTTAAATCACATGCCGGGCCGGGTTTGGCCCGCGGGCCGTAGTTTGGACACCTCTGATCTAGAACATTATACGATTGGCTTGCAGCCGATCGTGATTGCAGTATGTTTTCTATTGATCTTAAACTGAAAACTAAAATATTTTTGGAATACTGACAGATGAAAGGGAAGGATATACCTAAACAATTATAAAAAAATATAAAACGAAAAAGATATGAGGCCTTTTAATAAAATGTTCATTTTTCGACTATTTTGTTGATAGTTTTCACACCAAAATAGTGGATTATTTACGCGATATCCTCAAAGTTTTAGGTATATCCTTCTGATATTTATATTGACAGAAACCTCTCAGCCGAATCGGTTCAAAAGTTGTTGAGCTACAATAGGAGCAGTTTTTTGAAGATGCAGTTTCGAGATAATCGCGTTTAAAGTTTCAATACAAAAATACTATTTGTTTTAGTGACTTACCGAGTCAACGATTCCAGGCGCATATAAGAAAACTTCAACATCTAACTCACTCACACCGTCACTTGTATTCCCCTCGCATATATCTACAAATTCATTCCCTTGATACTATCCTTTCGTATAGAACATTTTCGAGCTATATTACCTCGCGTTCCAATAGGTTAGTTTGGCAAAAATGTTTCATTATAATTTTTTAATCATATGGTTGAAAAATCGTACACTGTGCGTACGATGAAGGGTTCTCATCGTACGTACGATGTACGATGAGAAGGCTGAAAAATCGTACATGTACGATAAAAATCGTACGGCTGGTAGCACTGCACGACGGCTATGGCAAAGAACCCGCAACCCACAACTAAAGCAAAAGATCAATTGCTTGCAAAAGAGAATTCACGGCGAAATCCGCGAAACTAAAAACGATCGTTGGAGCAAGATGCTCTCGGAAATAGACTATGTATAGCGTATGTTTTCACGTGTATGGTGATGTTTGCGAAAACTTCGTGTTCAGTTGTTTAACTGCGGTCGTTGGAAGAAGTCAATAATGTCACGATTTATAGAATCGGAGTTTTGGGTAGAGTTCCTCGAACTCTATGAGAGTAAGCCTGAAACATGGCGAATAAAATAAAGATAGACAATAATCGTGGAATTGAAAACAAAGCATATCATGTGTGCAAGCAGAAATAAAACCAACAAGCACAAGTTGTTGCCATGGCGGAATCCAATAAGCAACTGAGGCTGACGCAAACCTATGTGTGCGCCAACATGCTCGCCTGTATATGGGCCACTTGAGAACATACGCCAACACCAACATGTTGGCGCCGAAAAAACAAAATATTTTGATTTTTGCGCGAGCATGTTTGAGCAAACGGCCAACAATGCCATACACGAGCGAATTGGCTTGCGCAAACCCATGTTTGCGCCAACATGCTCGCCTGTATATGGGCCACTTTATACCTATTATAGTTAATACTTTGAATTCGTCCGTATAGTACTCCCCACATCATAACTATAGGTATATTTACAGACACTACAATAATACTCTATTGTTCAATATATTTTTGCTGATTTTATATACTGCTCCTTGTAAAACGTCAAATTTAACACTCTTATTTGTAATGATTGAAGAGAAGGTTTTGACCCACGGTTGACTTGGGTGTTTATGTGTTTTTGAAACCCAAAGGGGGTTTGTAGAATTTTAGTCACATTCACATAGACCGGCAATATGTCCATCTTTCCGATCATTTATTCTTGATATAATTATCTTGTTTTGTTTTGGTCTCACTCCGAGTTAGATTGACTGAATTTTGTAGGTCCAACTGTTGTTCATCATATCACCAATTATTTCTGCAATTATATAATTTCACACCACTCAGAATTTTGTATATTCACTATTGCTACCATTATTATTCTTATAATGCAAAATTACATTAAATTTTATATTGTTGCGAGCTAGGGGTTCGCCGGGATTTCAAGTGAAACAAACAATTCGGTTAAAATAAAAATAAGTGATTTATTAATTCGCACTTTAATTCACTAACACAAATAATTATCCGTACAATAATTCGCACTGTATGGCAAAATACCCGCTTTGACTTTCGCTTTAACTCGATCACAGTCTATCGTACGCAAGAAATCGCTTCGACGTAATCCACAAATTACAACTGTGTCTCCAGTGAAGTGGAGCTTCTTTTATACCAGTTCGGTGGAAAGTCTAGGGTGTGGTAGAACTTTCCAGGGTCTATGAAGGTTCATTCTGGAACCCTTTAGATTGTTCGATCATTGGTTGGTTCTCGAAATATTTAGAAAGCTCGGTCTACTCAGTCTGGTTGGTTGGTGTCTTTGATGTAGCTTTGAGTACTGGCCGCTAGGTGTCGGGTTTTTATTCCCAAGATCGAGTTGCGGAGCTGCCAGGCTTGCGCGTAACATTACTCCCTCCTTAGTTCCTGTTCGTCCCGAACAGAGCCGTTCAATTCGTCAATCGCGCCGTGGTACTTTGTTAGTCGATCGAGATGTACAACTTTCATTTTAGTTCGAGGTTTTTGATGTAGCTGAATCCGATAGACTACATCATTTAACCGGGTGATGATTTGGTAAGGGCCTTCCCAATTGCGTTGTAGTTTCGGCGATCTGCCCTTCCGTCGTTTGGGATTGTATAGCCAGACTAAATCGCCCTCTTGGAATCCTGATGAATTCGCCCGTTGATCATACCTCGTTTTCATGCGGTCGGTCGCCACATCAATTTTATCCCTAACTAGGTTATAAATTGTGTGTTGTCGATGTCGAAGATCCGAGACGTAATCTTTTGCATTTGTTGGTTGGTCCGATGGCACTCCAAACATTAGTTCCGCAGGGACTCGAATATTCTTTCCGAAAATGACGCGGGAGGGGGTTTCTCCTGTTGTTGCGTGTACCGATGTTCTGTAGGCCATTAGAAATAGAGGAATGTGTTGATCCCAGTCCTGTTGCCTTTCGCTGACGAGTTTCGACAGGTTCGAATTCAATGTCCTATTGAATCGTTCCACCATTCCATCAGACTGTGGATGTAGTGGAGTTGTCCTCGTTTTGTTTATCCCCAGCATTTGACACACGTGTTTGAATATATGAGATTCAAAATTGCGTCCTTGATCGGAGTGTAGTTCCCGTGGTACTCCAAATCTGCTCACCCAGTTGCTAACAATTTGTTCTGCGACGGTAACTGCTTCTTGGTTTGGAATAGCGTAAGCTTCGGGCCACTTGCTAAAATAATCGATGACCACAAGAATATAGCGATTTCCATGTTCTGATTCCGGGAAGGGTCCAGCAATATCCACAGCAATTCTCTCGAACGGAGCTCCCACGTTATATTGCTGCATTTCTCCCTTTGATCTGCGTTGCGGGCCTTTACTCGATGCACAGATAGTACATTTACGGCACCAATTTTCGACATCATCTCGGAGATGGATCCAATAGAACCTCTCTCGTATTTTTGCCAAGGTTCTATTTATACCTAAATGTCCACCGGAAGTACCTCCGTGATATTCCTTCAAAATTTCCTCGACTTTAGAATGCGGGACGATGGTTTGCATGTGATGCGATGTTCCGTCAGCGGTTTCCCATTTCCGTTTTAATAATCCGCCATCCAGGTGAAGGGAGTTCCATTGTGCCCAATAACTCTTTAGGGTTTCGCTGAATTGTGAGATGTCCTTCCACTCAGGCCGCTCCATTTTGTCCTTCCATGCCATGATCGGTGAAATATCTGGATCTTTTCGTTGAGCTTCCTCCAATTCTTGATGATTCCATCCATCCTTTGGTTCGGTAGTTATTCGCTGAATGATTTCTCCGACTTCTTTTTCTTCTACACGGTGACAATGCTTGCAGTTTGGTGGGCAAGGGCGACGTGAGAGCGCATCGGCATTACCGTGAATTCTCCCTCTTCGGTGAACAATTTCAAAATCGTAAGATTCCAGCCTTTCTATCCATCTTGCTACCTGGCCCTCGGGATTCTTAAACTGAAGTAGCCATTTAAGCGATGCGTGATCTGTTCGGAGAAGGAACTTTTGGCCATAGAGATATTTGTGAAAATGCTTTGTTGCTTCTACAATGGCTAATAGCTCTCGGCGAGTTACACAATAGTTCCTTTCCGATTTTGAGAGTACCCGGCTGTAGTATGATAGCACTCTCTCTTGCCCGTCGATCTCCTGTGATAGTACTGCTCCGATACCGACATTGCTGGCATCAGTGTCTATGATGAAACCGTGACCTGGTTTTGGATATGCCAGAACTGGGGAATCGCAGAGTTGGTCTTTTATTCTCTCGAATGCCTCCTGGCACTGTTGATTCCAAGTAAATGGCTTTCCCTTTTCTGTTAGCTGATGCAGACATTTCGCCGTGTTGGCAAAGTCTTTTACGAATCGACGGTAGTATGTCGCTAATCCTAGGAAGCTGCGCAGCTGGTGTTTATCACTCGGTGTAGGCCAATTTTTCACCGCCAGTATCTTTTCCGGATCCGTCTTTACGCCATCAGCTGAAACGATGTGTCCCAAGTACTTTACTTCTGCACTAAACAAAGTGCACTTCTTCGGACTCAGCTTTAATTTTGCCGCTCGCAGTCGTTGAAACACTTCTTGTAAATTTTTCAAATGTTCCTCGAAGGTCTTGCCGATAACGATCACATCATCCAGGTAAACGAGACAAGTTTTCCAGCTCAGGCCACGCAAAACAAATTCCATTAATCGTTCGAACGTAGCTGGAGCATTGCACAGGCCAAACGGCATTACGATGAATTGCCATAGTCCGCTGCCGACGGAGAATGCTGTTTTCTCTCTATCATTTTCGTCTATTTCCACTTGCCAGTAGCCACTTTTCAGGTCCAACGTTGAGAACCATTTAGCATCTGTCAATGTGTCCATGATATCGTCGATTCTAGGAAGAGGATAGCTGTCCTTTTTCGTAACATCGTTTAGTTGTCTGTAGTCCACACAAAAACGGGTACTGCCATCCTTTTTCTTTACCAGCACCACTGGTGATATCCACGGACTCTTTGATTCTTCGATGATTCCCTGATGCTCCATAGTTTTGACCATTGAGTTGACTTCTCCCTGTTTCGCTAATGGTACTCTTCTTGGTGGTTGACGTATCGGTGTAGCACTTCCGGTATCTATACGATGTTTCACTAAGTTTGTTCTGCCATAGTCCTCATCACCGGTGGAAAAGACGTCGCTAAATCCTTCGATTAGATCAACCGCTTGCTTGTGTTGTGCTCCTCTAAGGTTACTTGACTGAAGAAGTGATGATGTTACATTACTTTTCTTTCTTTGATTATTTTTAAAGGCTACGTCAAGATGTTCTTCAGTGTCGATACTCGTCACCGCCGAGATTGGTTCGCAGCTGCCAATTACATCTCCTTTCTTTACGCTAGTAATGCTGTCCGAAACGTTGAGTACTCTTACCGGTACAATCATCTTCTCATTCCTTTTTACTAGTGTTTTTCCTAGTATCAGACTTCGTAATGCAGGTGTCGTTTCTGGTTCTATGAGGTAGAATCGGTGGTTCCCGGGATCACCATCGAGCTCTGCCCAAATAACATTCTCCGATGACTTTGGTATATCCGCATCTTCGCACAATATAACTCGCAGCTTTGTTGAGTTGGAGGATGCTATTTCCATTGGGATTTCGATATTCCGCCACTTCATTATTCGTTGTCCTAAGTCCAGCTGGATACCGTGTGGCTTCAGAAAATCCATTCCAAGGATATACTCATCGGTAATATCAGCTACTACGAATACATGCGAGAATGTCAAATCTCCAAGCTGTATGTCACGAGCTATCTCCCCATGGACGGTTGTAGTTTCTCCTGTTGCTGTACGAAGTGCGTACCTTTCGGAGTTGTGAAGCCAAGTACGGTCTACGAGGTCAGATCTTAGCACTGATCGTGTTGCGCCTGTGTCAACTGTTATTATGCAGTTTAATTTGTCGACTCGGCCACTCATGCATAAGTCGTTTTCGCCACGATGTAGTCGAGAAACTGCGATGATGGTTCCGGGGGCGTCGATTCTACCAGCCAACTTCTGCCCCATGAAGTTGGCCTTTACTCGTTTCCCGAACTGTCATTAGGCGAAGCGTGCTCTCGTGACGGTTCGCCTCGTTCACCCTTTTGCTTAGATGCGCAGCTGGAACAATAGTTTGTAGCCTTTCTTGGTTTTCGGCAGTCGCGTCTCAAGTGTCCTGCCTGTCCGCAATTCCAGCATCGGGGAGCTCCAGATCCTTCGCTCCGCTTGGTTTATTCTGTTCTCTGACATACACACTCTTCTGTTATTTCTCGAACTCGGTAGTGACTCCTCGAACTTTGCTTGGCAGCTTCGAACGTAAGCCCATGTACTAAGGCTTCACCAATCGTTTTCTTCCCTGCCAATTTCAGCGCCAGCTGCAGCTCTCTATCCTGTACAGCACTGTTAAATGCGAAAACAGCTGTTTCGTTGCGTTGTTCTGTTTGTGCGTTGGGAGACGATAATAGTGTAAGCCGTTCTATATCGCGCGCCAGCTCTTGAAGTGTTTCACCATTCTTCTGGGAGCGGCTGTATAGATGTGTTTTGTAAATCTCACGCATGTGCTCACTGCCGTAATGAAGGTCCAATGTGTGTACCAATGTCGAAAAATCTTGTTGCTGCTCCTGAGGAATCGTCTGAAGAAGTTCTGCTGGTGGACCTCTTAGCGCCAATATCAAAGCCGTTCCCCGTTCCAAATCATTCCAATGATTATTCCTTGCGGCTGCCTCAAATTGGGTCTTGTAAATAGCCCACGGTGTTTGTCCGTCGAAGATTGGAGCCTTGAGATCCTTGTGCGTAACGTGTTCTGTTTTGATGACTCCAGTTGCTTTCACGTTATCGAAGTCCCTTTTTAGGCGTTCAACTTCTTCTACAATCTTAGATGTCTTTTCTTCGAAGGTTTGAAGTTTCTTCTCGACATTTTCTTCTATTGTTTTACCCATGGTGTCCATTGACTGGCTCAGATCTTTAACTTTATTATTTAGATCCTCTTTTAGCTCTTTTGTCTGTTCACTTTGGTGTTCTAATTTTTGGTTGAGGTCCTTCGAGGTTTGGTCTAGCTTCTCGTTCAGGTTTGTTAATGTTTGATCAAGCTTCTGGCTGAGATCTGCTGAGAGGTCTGCTGAGAGGTCTGCTGAGAGCTGTCTCTGTTGTTCTAATTTTTGATTAATGTCCACTGATAGTTGTTGTATTAAATTTACAAGAATATCAGAATTTCCAGGATTCTCGTCAGCAACTTCTTCCGTTGTAAACTCGTAATTGTTTGCGTCTTTACCTTCAGCTTCCAGTACCTCAATCATTCGGCTCACAAGCTCAGACTTGTTTCCAACTGTTGACAAATCCCGTCTACCAAGCTCTTCCTTCAACTCCGTTAACTTTAAATCTTTCAAATAACGCGGCATTTTCACTGTCCGTTAACTATTTTCCCGATTCAAATTCACTCGAATTTTTCAACTTCGCTAATTCAGTTACCGCTCACTAGAGCACTCGAGAATACTCGATTTCACAAAATTCTCACTGCTCGTTCGAGAATTTTTACTTCACTTCACAGTTTGAAAACTTATTCTTCGCGCACAAAATTCTCACTTTGTCCGTCCGAGAATTTTAATTTCACTTTTATCACTCGCGATTTCAACCCGAATTAAACCTTGAAATCCCACTTCTGACACCAATTGTTGCGAGCTAGGGGTTCGCCGGGATTTCAAGTGAAACAAACAATTCGGTTAAAATAAAAATAAGTGATTTATTAATTCGCACTTTAATTCACTAACACAAATAATTATCCGTACAATAATTCGCACTGTATGGCAAAATACCCGCTTTGACTTTCGCTTTAACTCGATCACAGTCTATCGTACGCAAGAAATCGCTTCGACGTAATCCACAAATTACAACTGTGTCTCCAGTGAAGTGGAGCTTCTTTTATACCAGTTCGGTGGAAAGTCTAGGGTGTGGTAGAACTTTCCAGGGTCTATGAAGGTTCATTCTGGAACCCTTTAGATTGTTCGATCATTGGTTGGTTCTCGAAATATTTAGAAAGCTCGGTCTACTCAGTCTGGTTGGTTGGTGTCTTTGATGTAGCTTTGAGTACTGGCCGCTAGGTGTCGGGTTTTTATTCCCAAGATCGAGTTGCGGAGCTGCCAGGCTTGCGCGTAACAATATTATATTATTATATTATTATATTATTCTTAAGTACTTAGTACAAAAGATCACACAGAAAAACTTACACTTAATTTTCTGCCTCTCACTGGAATGTCGTATACGACATCCAAACAACGAACGCAAAAGACCACTCTAAGTTTACGTTCGACAATTCTCGAACGTAAGACGCCGGTGAGATGTCGGTGAGATTTCAAGAATACCACCCGACCCGTTTCGTTCGACAATCTGGGAAATCATGGAACATCTCGAATGAAACCAATCTCGAACGAACTCGAGAATAGAGCCCCTGGTGCTTAGTAGCATTGGCGCCCACAGGAGGGGGGCAAGAAGGGGCACTTGCCCCCCCCCTGGATTTGACCATCGCTAAAAGTTGAGAAAAATCATACTTTATATACCAAGGTATATTTTTGATTCTATCTAATTTTTTTGTTAGTTTTTACGAAAATGTCCGAGTCCTCTTTGAAAATCCATATCTCTGGTAATTTCTATCCTGATATAATAAAATAGGGCTTATTTTAAAGGGTGAAGTTGTCGCAAAACTATCCTTGAAACTTTTTTTTTTAATGATAACGATTTTGTATACGATTTTGAATACGTTTTTTTTAAATATTTTTTTATATATTATGGGTTATACTGTTTTTCAAAACATATCAAAAAATCTGCCAACAATCTGGGCTTAACTTTATTATTTTTCCGGTAGAAGTTAGGAACGCGTTCAATTCTGAAATGCGGTGGAGGCTACTATGTGACTGAAAACCTATCAAAAAGAACAAGATCGTGGAAGTGAAAATCTGATTGGATCTGAGAGATATGGAATAATTTATGAAAAAGTACACAATCACTTTACACCCCCTTAGGGGTTAATTATGGAAAATACATAGAATAAAATTAAATTCAATATTTGGGACGAGGTAGTAGATATGTCGAAAATCGTGGGAAAATATGCATTCTATTTTCACAGATATTTTTTTTGCCCCCCTTCTGAACGCCAATACATATTTAAATTTTTTTTTAATCAAAATTGTTTTTCTAGTTGATTTACATATACACACCGAGTTTCAACATTGTAGCTTAAGCCGTTCTATATATGGGAAAAACACCCCCCACTTGTACCACACTACCCTTAGGGGTCGAATTTCAAAAAACTTTGAAAACGCTTTCTAGGTATTCATACGAAGAATCCGTAGAATAAAAATGAATTCAATATTTGGAAAGACTTAGTAGATATGACGAAAATCGTGAAAATATATGCATTTTATATTTATTATATTTACAAATAATCTTTTTTGCCCCCCTTTCTGATCGCCAATGAATATTCAAATTTTTTTTTATCAAAATTACTTTTTTAGTTGATTAACATATACACACCGAGTTTCAACTTTCTAGCATAAACCGTTTAATAGTTAGGAAAAACACCCCCTACCCCCGTAGCATACTACCCCTAAAAAAATTTTATTTTTCCAACATTCCGCTACTATAGCTTTATCTAAATACCAAGTTTAAGACTTATATCATTACAGGTTCTCAAGATATAAGCATCGGAACTTTTTCCTTTTCACCCTCCCCCACCCTCCCCCACCCTCCCCCACCCTCCCCCTCTACACCCTCAACCCCAAATTTTTTCTCCCTACTAAAGCTTAGTTAGGGCTACTTCTGGTAAAAATTCTAAGCATCTATCTTATACTGTTCTTGAGATATGAAATGTGTTTGATTTGAAAAATTCTCATCCCCTCCACTTCTATGCTCCACCTCCCACTTAAAAAATTTTACTTTGATCAATCTTTATTTGTCGACCTTTATACCCAAACCGAATTTTATTTTTCTAGAGCAATTGGTTCATGAGATATCGTAATCTAAAGTTTTTCACCCCCCACCCCCATACACAACTTCCCCCACCCAAAATTTTTCTTGATTCTGTTCTCCTAGTATAACTACAAATATTTGTTAAGTTTGAATGGTGTGCCACTAATGGTTTAGGAGATATGGACTTTAGAATGTGTCTATCTCGCCTTTTTTGGGTTTCGGACGCATTACATTTCCCCCCACTCCCACACCCCTTGATCAATATTGACAATTTTTCTGCAAATGAGTCTACTGTCAGAGCTCTATAGAAATTCCAAGTTTCAGCTTCCTATCATTAGGGGTTACTGAGATCTAGAAACCAAAATTTTCGGTCTAAAACACTTCCCCATCCTTCCCCCTCACACCCCCACCCCTAAAAACTTGGTCACTTCAAGGAGCCTACCCCGTCTATTCGTTAAAAAAATTTCAATTTAATATCTCAAATCGTTTGGCAGCTACGAGCCTCCAAACGATCTTGCGTACGGCGGACGGCGTACGGCGGACGGCGTACGGCGTACGGCGGACAGACGGACTGAAAATTTTTATTGCTTTTTTCGCGTCTACTAGTTATGAAACGTGAAAATAAAAATTTTGAGGGTAGCAAATTTTTTTTTTTAAAAAATCAATCACAATACTTAATGATTAAAATAATAAAGTAAAAATTAACTTGGAATATCAATGGTCAAAAAAATCTAAGAGAATTCTCAATTAATTTTATAGAAAAAAGGTAATTTAATCAAGAATCGCCAAAAGTGTGACCTTATCATTGCCAATTCTTTTGAAATTTTGTGTACTCGAAGATTTAGGGAAAAACGTTATCCAAATCCTCTTTGAAAATTCATATCTCTGGTAATTTTTATCCTCGAATAATAAAGTAGAGCTTATTTTAAAGATTGTTATTGTTTTTGTTAGTTAAAAAATGAGATAGAAACAAACCCTTGAATAAAATTTTTCAAAAGATTGAGGAATGGTAATGTCACAACTTTGGCGATTCTTGATGGAATGAATTACCGATGGCAAAAATTGGATGGCAAAAATTGTGAAAAAATATGTAAACCCTAGGAAGTTGAGTATCGAAAAATTTTGAAATGAGCTTGTAGGCGATTATATAAAAAGTCTGTGGAAGTGAAAAATGATCAAATATCTCATCAATCCTAAGAAGTCGAAGTCAAAGCTTTAAAAAGCATATATGAAATTGACTTTTTGGCGCTTATATGGTATAGGAAACCATAGGAATTAAATAGGAATTCGATATATCATCAGATTTAAGCAATATGTAAGAATCTGTGAAAATAAATGCAACCTACGTACACCCACTTGGGGGTGGAATATCCAAAAATCCTCAAAATAGTTAATAGATAAATATAAAGACAGCACGAGAAAGTAAAAACCAATTCAATTTCTTACCACTTCTAAGAGAAATTACGGAATTCGTGAAAACGTGTTCAACCCGTTCATTCCCTCTTATGCTATGTACAGACTACGAGATTGACACGTTTAAATCGAGTTAAATGCGCTGAAATCACTTCCTGAAGGCGTTTACGAAAACACGTAGCTACGACGTGTTTAACCGAAAATATGCACTGCGACTCTCGCGGAAATCGAAGTATACTTTGGAAGAAACTTTGTAATGCGATAGAAATTCAATTTTGAGCTTGTGCAACGACTGCATTAGCTAATAAATTCCCTTTTTATTACTGCTATTCAAACACAGTTGTTTTAAACAATTTACACACCATAAATTTGGTAATGAAACACAGCTGAATATCTACTTGTCAGAAAAACTTACGTCAAGCTGTCAGGTATCAAAATAAAACCAGTTGCCTAGTGTGAACACTACTTTTTTGAGACGTTAATTTTGCCTACTTAAATGTGTTTAAACTGCATAGTCTGAACATGGCATTAGGGTTAAAAAAAGGCAAAAACTAAAAAACTATGATAGTTTTAGCGATTAATACGCAAGCCCATGAAAGTGAAGATATATTCTATATCATACCAGGGCTGATGGATATGGCAGATTTCATGAAAAAGTATACCTCCTTGCACTCCCTTAGAGGTAGAATTTAAGAAAATCATGAAACATTTTCTACATATTTACGAGTATGTACAGTGGTGGCCACGAATTTAGCACACTCGGTACCTGTAACTTTCAAGTGCAAATATTTTCTACTGTTTCATATTTTTCAATCCAATTTTTTTTATTGAGTTTTGCCCACGATGTTACTATTATGCCACAGGTTTTTCCTTTGATTATTTTCTTCCCAATCTTTTCTATTCCAGTTCAATTGTGAATAAGATGAAAACAAGCTGGACACGAGTTTAGCACAAAATGAAAAACTGATTATTATAAGTGAAAACAAACTAACAAACAACAATTAATTTTAACGCATGAACTTAGTATTTTGTCGGACATCCTTTACTTTTAATTACAGCAGCCTATCTCCTCGGTAGGCTCTACTAGGGTCATACAACGTTCCCTCGGAATTGCTTACCAAGCTTTTTTAATTTCGGTTCAAAAATCTGTCATATTTTTTGGTTTGACTAAATTAATATGCTCCTCGACATCATTCCACAAATTTTTAATGGGATTGAGATCCGGTGATTGGGTTGGCCACCTTAGAACATCAATTCGGCTCCCTTCTAAGCAATTCTTCGCAGTGCGCGAAGTGGGTTTTGGATCCTTGTCATGCCACCGTGCTTAGCAGTCTTATAAGTGTACTTTGGATGGTGCTGCATTTTTGGTGTATGCCATACGTACCGCCTACCATCAGATCCAAGCTACCACAACTTTGACTCGTCACTCCAAAGCACATTCTTCCAAAAAATCAAAGGTTCTTGCAAGTGCTCATGCGCAAGCGCAATTCGAGAATTTAAATTCTTTTTGGGCACAAGTGGCTTCTTCTGTGCAATGCATCCACGATTTTTTTTTTTTCATTGAGCCATCGTCTTATTGTCCTTGACGATACGTCAATGCCAAATTCCGAAGAAATATCCCGTTTGATTATGGTTGAGCTATTACAAGGGTTCTTAATTGAGGCTCTAGAAGTCAAACAGTCCTCTTTAATTGTTGTTTTTCGTGCTCTTGGTCGCTATTTACCATTTTTGGAGCTCCCATATTGTTGCATATGGCTTATGCGTTGTACACCATCTTTCTGGAACACCTTAAAGCACCAGTAATTTGCGTAACGGTGTTTCTACTGTGTGTACGGTGTTTCTGTGCACCATTTACATTTCGCCCCTTCTAAACACCCATTTTTTAAACAACAATCATAAATGAACATAAAAAAATCAAATCTTACCAATAAATTCGATTTAACATAAACAAATAGCCGAAGTTAGGAAGATTTCAAAGTTGTGCTAAATTCGTGGCCAGCACAAATAACGTACTATTTGTAATTAAATGAGAATAGAGAGAAAGGAAACAAAGGGACTAGACTAAATTAACGGGACATGATCAACGTATCATAGGCCACGCTCAAAAAACAAAAGTGGAGTGAAAATCATAAAACAACTAACATTATTTGCCTTTAAAAATTACAAACACCAACTGTGCTAAATTCGTGGCCACCACTGTATATGAAAAAGCCGTAGAATAAAAATTAATTCAATATTTGGGAAGACCTAATAGATATGACGAAAATCGTAAAAAAATGTGCATTTCATTTTCCCTGATAATTTTTTTAGACCTCCTTCCAAACACTAATGGATATTTAATAATTTTTTTTATCTAAATTAACTACTTTTCTGGTTGATTTACATATACATACCGAGTTTCAACTTTGTAGCAGAAGCCGTTCTATATAGTTAGGAAAAACACCTCCAGAGGTGGGGGTGAAAAATAAAATTCGGTTTCTGTATAAAATTTGTCAAATAAAGTAATTTTTTTCTAAGGAGGTGATGAAGCATGGAAGTAGAAGAGATAATTTTTTTTGGAAATACAGAAACTGCGAGTATAGGGCGAGAAATATCAGCAATCTATGAAAACATTGCCACATTGTCGAAATATTGTCGCCATCCATTAATCGTTCCACTAATTTTGGCAATAGTCGTCGGCCAATTAATTGGTGAAAAAATTGCTCGTGTACAAGCACGTATTCTTGAACGCATGCTTTAAGGGCTTTGTATGGACCCGAAGGAGTAGAACGATTGGCCCGTTAACAAACCTACGTTAAAATTACAACCATAAGTTCAGTTTCTAAATGGAGTGTGGGGTTATTTTATATAATTTTTGCCTTGCCCCCCCCCCCCCTGGAAGAAGTTCTGTGGGCGCCCTTGCTTAGTAGTAAACGACCTTCTTCAAGATTTAACAAATTTCGGAGTAACGGTCTAGGGTTACGCTGACAACCTTGCCATCATGTTAGAGGTAAATTTAAAAAGGTGGTGACAGATCTTGTTCAGAATACCCTTAACTAGGCAGCAACCTGGTGCACTAAAGCAGGATTGGGTATCAACCTAAAGAAAAGCACAATTGTTGCATTCACCAAAAGGAGGTGTAAGGACAAGTAATCTTCTCTTTTTGGAGGATCCATAGAGTATGCTAGTAAAGTAAAATTCCTGGGAATCATCTATGGTTGCTTGGAATGCTCATTTGGACAAAGTTCTTGAAAGGGCTAGAATCTCTCTCTGGACCTGCAGTAGCCTTCTCGGCAAAAACTGTGGAATGATTCCAAAACTAACCTACTGGATGTATACCGTCGTTGCTAGGCCTATTATAACTTACGTGGCATCCGTCTAGTGGATGAAAACAAAGCAGAAAACTGCTCAGCTTAAGCTTACTAGATTACAAAGACTGGCATGCCTGGGTATTACTGGGGCGATGCGCACCACTCCCACAGCTGCCTTAGAGGTGCTTCTTAACCTAGCACCTCTACACTTAGAAATACAGAAAGAAGATGGGTTGACCACATACAGACTTTTGAGCTTAGAATACGAGTCAGAGCGCATAATAGCTCGCCCAATTCTCTCCGCGGAACTCAACAAGGATCCTATACTAGCGATACCTCTTTCTGATTCAATGGTACTGAAGTCTAAGGAGTTTATGGAGTGCGCCCAAATGCTAAATTCTACTGTAATATGCACACAACATCCACTGTTTTTCAGGCGGAGACGCATGTGGTTGAACTATGCATTAAACATGCTTATATGTTACTTATAACACTGTAAGTCTACTACAAATTTAAAATGTTTAAAGAAAAAATAATATTGTAAGGGGTTATATACAGTTGTGATGGACGAAAAAATCAATTTATTTTTTATTGCATATTCTTTCAGTATATTCTCTCAAGAATACTCTCACCAAATTTCATAACGATCGAAGCATTAGAACCGAAGTTGTAGCTTTTTATAGCACACTACCTGCACAGCGAAAGAAACAAACGCGATTATCTCAGAATTTTATTTTTTTCGAAAGTACCTTTGCGATGGACAGGATTACTAGAAAACTATCAATCCGATCAACACCAAATTTATACCACTTATTTATTATGATAATAGCTGGTCGCTGAAAGAAGGATTTGAAATTTTTTTGAAAAACTTTTTTTTATCGAAAAATCGAAAATTGTACACCTTGAAAAAGTACACTTTTTGTTAAAACCACCGTCATTCTTTTAAAATCAAAATTTTTACAAATCCTTCGTTCAGCGATTAGACAATACAATATACTAACGAAATTGAATTGATTTGTTGATTTCAGATGAACCGTTCTCGAGATATTATGTCCACCGCAAGTTGATTTGAAAAAAATGTGCTCCTGCAATTCACCTGTAGTTCTTTTATTTTTTAACATTTTTATATGAAAAAATTTGAACAAGTTCTTCAAAACATGTACTAATCGACGTTGACAAAAGATTTTCAATAAATATTTATTATGGTGTCAAAAGAAAAAAATCGTGAAAATTTCATCGTTTCGCGCGGTACAACTGTATATAACCCCTTAAAGTATGTACATTTATTTGAACATTAGGCCCGGTATTTCAATGTAAAGTTAACTTCAAGATTCGTAATTAATACCAAAAAGTTAACTCGCAGTTAACTTGTTAAGCGTATTTCCAAAAACGTTTGGTTTCAAGTTTGTAAATTGTAAGTAAGTGAGTATACTACATATAGTTTTATGCTATGTACAGACTACGAGATTGACGCGTTTATATCGAGTTAAATATGAAAACACTTCCCGAAGGCGATTATCTACTTGTCAAAACAATTTACACCAAGCTATCTGAAAGAAAATAAAATGAGTTGCCTAGGCCGCGGTCCGAACTACGCATACGGGAATATGCTTACATTACCAACAGTGCTTACAGTCGGTCCAAATTGTATGCGCGCTTACAACGCATATAATTCGGACCGATCATATGCACACAAATGTCAGTTGGTTATTTGAAATGTCAGTTATGTCAGTAATTTTAAAATGAGTTTTGAAAAAGTGTTTTAAGTAGAAACGGGGAATAACTCACCCGTTTGAGCCCGTACCTGAAAAAAAAAATTCGTGAAATCTGTCGATATTTAGAAACATATTGCGGTATGTTTCAGTTCAGGCAAACCCTGGAATAAAAAGTTATAGCGTTTTTAAATTTGAGTTTGAGCGGTACAAAATTTGCCTTCAAAGTGACATTTTCCTGAGACCAGTACTGCCATATTCAAACTTTTGTGGAATTGGTTGCACATCAGAATTGGAAAATGGCGGGAAAAGTTTTAAAAATATACAAAAATTATTTAATCACCAAAAACGAATAATTCGAAATTACTAATTTTTTATTGAAAATAGATTTGAGTCCGGTTTCAACAAGTAAATTATTATTATTGGAAACCGTTAAATTTAAATTATTATTTGAAAAATTATCAAAATTCGAAAGTGAATTTTGATAAAAATTATGTGAATTTAATTGTGAATTGAAATTGTCGTGTTCAACGAAAGCTGCCTTAATGCGATCAATCGCAACTTCCTGACTTTTTCCTCGAATCTTAATAATGAACGTTGAGGATTTCCTCTTTAAAACCTTGCAAGGACCACTATAAGGTGGTGTTAAAGGTGGGGAAACCGCATCGTTAAGGAAAAAAACATGGGAGCACGTTTCGAGATCTTTCTGAACGAAATCTTTCCTATAGGAATTATGATTGGAAGTGCTTACCGGCTTGAAATCAGTAAAGATAGATTTGAGATTTTTGACATAATCGGTTTGAGGAACCTCTTTAGTTGATTCAACAAAAAATTCCCCCGGCAAACGTAAAAAATATTAGCGAACAAGAACAAAACGACATGGACATTGAAGAAAATAATACTATTGTCAACGTTTCGGATAATACAGGTCGTAACAACGTTTTAAGATCTCTCATAAATAGTGTTTCTGTTGAGGAATTCACTCAACTCTAAGAACAAATGACTGCGCTTACTACCACATGCACATTACTATGTGAGCACATTTATTTGTTTATACATATGTAGCGGCAAATAAAAACACACTGACTAAATATGGGGCGTCTACTGGTTGCGTTAGCGGAGCACCTGATGCTTCGCCGGCCTTTAATGCAATTTCGGCACGCAAATCCTCCATATTTGCGGTTGTTTCGCGTCGAATGTCTTCAAACGCAGTTTGAAGAGTCGACATACCCGACATGATTGCTGTCATTTGGTCATTAATTTGACCAAGTGGCACTCGTCTAAAAGGAGTGCTGGCGGCAGATTCCGGATGTGCTTCTTCCTCTCCGAGGGCTTCTGCGTCGGCGTCAACATCCCTTTTCCTTGTCTTTCTTTTCGGCATTGTCCCGGCACTTACTATGGACGACTGGCAAAAAAAAAACTTACGACTTGGCTGCAAGTTTTCACGGCACTAGTTTTTACAATAAAAAACAATGTAGCGGCAAATAAAAACACACTGACTAATTTGATTTGTTATTTATTCAAAGTAAAATAGATTCGCGTCGCGTTTCGTTTTTATTGGTTTCTTTTTTCAACTGGTGTCGTTTACGTCCAAACTTGAACTGAACTCCGAATTGCGTTTTAAAAAACGGTCGGTTTTTCGTTTGGAAGCGTTCGGTTTTTAACATCCGTTTGGAAGCGTTCGGTTTTTGACAACATAAACAAAGTACACTCAAATGTAAATTAAAAAAATAAAAATTAAAAAATGTCAGTTGTAGAAAATTTAAAAATGAATCAAGTTGTATCAATTAAAATGTTTTCATGTTTTTAACATTATTAAACTAAAAATAGTAATAATTTAATATATAAAAAAACTATTATGTTTTATTAAAATATAATGTGCTTAATTAAATTGTAAAAATTGATTTATTTAAATCTTTAAAATATTTAGTGAAGCTAATAGATTTATAAATAGCTTTACAATTACATATCAGTGTTGCCAATTTAGCCGAAAATCGGTTAGATTTAGCCGATTTCATCGAGATCTAGCCGAAGAAATTTCAGTTTAGCCGACAGCCGAAAATTTAGCCGATTCGTGTAATAGGGGATGAAAAAGGTATCATCTAAAAACCCTATAGACCGACCATATTATTAGTTTTAGCCTAAAAGAACTTAATGTTCATTGTTTGATGAATTGATTACTGCTGTGTTAAATTATTAAATTCCATTAAAAAAGATCTCCTAATATAATTTTATTTATTGTCTAATTATTTTCTCAACTTAAGCTGCTATCGCTTTTTACCATATATTTATGTAATTGAAGACATGTAGAAGAACTGTGTAAAACTAGGAAAAAGTTTATTTTGTAAATTATTTATAATGAATTGAAGCATATTTTTGTTATTTAGAATAAAAAAATGTTTATGTTTTTTTTCTTAGTAATTGTGTTATTCCTGTTTGCAATACATTTTAATCAAATTAACATTCTGTTACGATCAAGTAATTAGAACAACAAATAATATCTAACCCATAGAGATATACATATAATATACTGGAGATGACATGCAGCCAGGGACCAGTATGCAGCGATTGAGTGCAGTGATTAAGTGATTGAGTGCAGACGTCGTCGCATTCACTTTAACAAAATAACAACAATTGACATAATGACGCTAAAACAACAACAATTTGATATAACTACCCTGTTTCGTCTCACTTCTCTGGCTTCAATGCGTTTTATAACGTATTTTATTAAACCGGTGGCTTGATCTAGCCGATTTTGAACCGTCATCTAGCCGATTTTCAAAAAAATAGTTGGCAACGCCAACTTTTTCATGATGAATTTAAACTCACCCTTGTAGCTGGGTTTCCATATGCGACAATTTTCTGTGACAGATCAGTTATCCAATCATGTTACAAATCTCTGACAAATTTTTTCGCATGTCGCTAGTCGGAGATTCTACAACTTTTCATGTGTGACAACAATTTCAGTTCAAAGGTTTCTCGAAAATTTCAGTTCATTTCACGCGCTAAGATGGAGATCTCAACCATTTTAGCAAACTGCCAATATTTATAAGATGGCCATAACTTAATCCAAATAAAATACATAACCAATTTACGTAAAGGTGTGGCACAAGTAATGTTACAAATGTAAACTCCAGACTGAAGAGTGTGACACATTTTTGTCGTGGCATTTCTATCACAGAACATTGTCGCATATGGAAACCCAGCTTGAGGAGAGCTTCTAACCCCATGAGGCCATTTCAAACCGGTTTTCGTCGGCTGTATTCTTTGCTGTGTTGACTTATGGTGGATTTATACTCACCCCGAAAATGCATCTGGAACTACACGAGCCGTCTTGTTGGTTGATTTTATGGTGGGAATATAGGCAAATGTTGAATGTAAATTCACCATCATAGGGAGAGGCTCGCCTTCAGGGTGAGTGTTGATCTAACATGACACACATGTTATTAAATGGGTTTTATTACTTTATCAATGATATTATACGAAAGCTCGATTCAGTTAAGCTTCAATCCAATGAGCATTATTATCTCCTCTTCTTTGTAAAGAGAAAAAGCTCTTTAGAGTCTATAGTGAGTAAATGATACCAGTGTAAGGGAGGGAATTCATATACATATTATTTACGAGGTGGTAGCACCGTCTATTTTTATCTGGAAGCTGGAAGGGATTTAAAGCTTCATTTCGAATTAAAGACAAGGATGAAATCTGTTTGTGTCATTCTGTCAGTGCGAACTTAAATTTCTGAACATGCGGTGTTTTTCGAAATTAATGGAGAAATTGCATTGTTTAATTTAATTATCTAGTATTTAGAACGCGAATATATCAATCTCCATGATATAGCTTTAAACATAATTTTATATTAAGAAGTAAACCAGTTAACAAGTGGAAAATAATCAACTTTACGACATGTGATTTCAAAGTTACATAACACAGAGATACTGGTTACTACTACGTGATTATTGGACACTACGAGAATATTGTCTGCAAAGCACTGCTTTATTGAAAAGGTATTACAAATAATGATATAGAAATCAAAACAAATAGAACATAGTCACGGTAGACCGCATTCAATCAGATGATACTTATCTAGATGTAATACTGAATTCCATTTTTTATTGTTGAATGGGATATAACAAAAGAATGAAGAGTAAACTCGTGTTTTTCGTTACACGGAGGACTCGCTCTTCTTCATGTTCAATTTTATTTTTGGTGAATCTATTGGTTAATTAACGTACATATATACCAACATATTTACAGTCAAAACCGGATATAACGACATTGAAGGGACCCTCTAAACTCATCGCTATATCCAATAGTCGTTATAAGCAATATGCAATTTAGATACACTCCTTTGTATAGAGATTCGACCAGGATCATGCTTTTTAGTCGTAATAACCGATCCGTCGTTAAAAGCGATGTCGTTATATCCGGTTTTGACTGTATGTATGTATAAAAATTTAAAATTTCGAACTTGAATTAACGGATGTTATCAGTCATTATTCGTGATCATGTGTTGTATACAATTTTATATGGGAACTTCTCGAAACAGTTGACTAATGTTGCTCGCTACGTAATTTAACTTTATGATTTAAAAGTTAAAAAATTGGTATCTACTGTAAAACCTGGACTTTTTATTTAAACGTGTTCTTGTGGTATATTTCGTTTCGAGTAATGAATGTGTTCATTTATGTAGTACTTTTATATGGAAATTACATTTCCATTATTCTCTATTACTGTATTATTAATAATACAGTATTGTTATCGATTTTTTAAAAAAAAAAATTTGCTGCCCTCAAAATTTTTTTGTCCACGTTTCATGACTAGTAGACGCGAAAAAAGCAATAAAAATTTTCACTCCGTCTGTACGCCGTACCCCGTACGCCGTACGTCGACCGCCCCAAAATCTTTGAAGGCTCGTAGCTCTCAAACCAGTGGAGCTATTAAATTAAAATTTTTTCTAAGAATAGACTTGGTGGACCCCTTGAATTGACATTATTTTCAGGGGAGGAGGTGTAAGGGGAAAGGCGGGGTAAGCGTTTTAGACGAAAAATTTAGGTTTCTAGATCTCAGGAACCGCTTGTGTTAGGAGGCTGAAACTTAGAATTTCTATAGAGCTTTGATAATGGACCCATTTGCAAAAAAAAAACAGATATGGGTGAAGGGGTGTGGGAGTGGTGGGGGAAGCAATGCGTCCGAAACGCAAAAAAGTCGAGATCGACACATTCTAAAATCCATATCTCCTAAACCGTTAATAGCAAGCAATTAAAACTTAACAAATATCTGTAGTTATACTAGGAGAAAAGATTGAAATAAAATTTTTGGGTGGGGGTAGTGACGTGCGGGGGTGGGGGTTGAAATACTTAACATTACAATATCTCCCAAACCAGTGGCACCAGAAAAACAAAATTCGGTTTGGATACAAAGCTTGATAAATAAAGATTGCTCAAAGTAAAATCTTTGAAGGGGGCGGGGGAGTACGTAAGTGGAGGGGATAAGAATTTTTCAAAAATAACACGTTTCATATCTCAATAACAGTGTAAGATGGTTGCTTCAAATTTTTACCAGAAGTAGGCCTAATAGAACCCTAGTAGGGAAAAAAGTTTGGGGGTGTGGGTGTACAGGGTGAGGGTGGGGAAGGGTGAGAAACAAAAAGTTTCGATGCTTATATCTTAAGAATCTTTAATGATAGGAAGCTGAAATTTGGTATTTAGATAGAGCTATAGTAGTGGCATGGTGGAAAAATAGAATTTTTTTTAGGGGTAGTATGGTACGGTGGTGGGGGGTGTTTTTCCTAACTTTAGAACGGCTTATGCTGTTAAGTTGAAACTCGGTACGTATATGTAAATTAACTAGAAAAGTAATTCTGATAAAAAAAAATTTGAATATTCATTGGCGTTCAGAAGGGGGGGGGCAAAAAAAAATATCGGTTAATATAAAATGCATATATTTTCACGATTTTCGTCATATCTACTAGGTCTTTCGAAATATTGAGTTCATTTTTTTTCTACCGATTCTTCATGTGAATACCTAGAAAGTGTTTTCAAGATTTTTTGAAATTCGACCCCTGAGAGGGTGTAAACTGGTTGTATACTTTTTCATGAATTCCACCATGTTTCTCAGGCCTGTTCAGATATCGAATATCTTTTCACTTCCTCAGGCTTGTTTAATAATCACCTATTTTAAAGCTTTGTTTTTTTCAACCTCTAGACCGCATCTCGGAATATGACCCAATTATTTAATTCATATGTTACACCCTTTTCTAACCGCTTTCCGAACTTTTTGTTAGGTTTTCAGTCACATAGTAACATACACCGCATCCCCGATTTGAACGCGTTCTGAACTTCTGCCGGAAAAATAATACAGTTGCGCCCAGACTGTTGGCAGATTTTTTTTTTAATATTCACATTTTTAGTAGGGTAATGGATAATTAATGTGTTTAAAACTTTTACTGGTGTAATTGTTTTGGAAGATATTCTAATCCAAATGTCTCTACCTTAGGGGACTAAATTTTTTTCCGGCTTTCGCAAGTTTTCCGCCTAAAGGTACTGTATGGCTGGAACTGCTGACCGTTGCGGTCACTAGCAGGGACGTCATTTGAGAGGGGGCAGGGGGGCATTTCCCTCCCCCCCTGAATTTAGTTTTTTCATATATAATACATAACAAATGGAGATTTATATATAAAAATACATACATTCATAACATCTTGCCCCCCCCCCCCCTGGAAAAGACTGAAATGACACCCTGGTCACTAGTCACTGCCGGCAGTAGACTACTGCTTCAGGCAAAAACCAGCTGTCATGTATGTTTGCCACTGCTCGACAGTTGACGGTTGTGACGTCATCGACTCGGCCGCGCGACTGTCGATGCTTGACTGCTACGTGACCAGTGCAGCAGCGAGCAGTCGCGTTCAGTACACATTTCAGTTCAGAGGTAGGCAGAGAAAAGTGGGAAAAACTGAGTATTTTTGTTTTAGTGTTTAATCATGTTTATTTTTATATGGTTAGGGTTTGATGTAGTAAAAATGCGAAAAAAGGGATTTAAGGAATCTGACGACAAAGAATTAGTGGAGTTAGTTGAAAAATGGAGTCGTTATCTATTCTCCGAACTAGCAGCGCGTTAATTTGCAACTGAAAACAACCTCATCGCGGCAAGTCACCGATGCGGTGAGCAGTTTCAGCGAGAGTGCAAAACAGCCGCGGTGAGCAGTTGCGGTTGGCACTTACTACTGACCGCAACTGTCGGCAGTACCAGCCAGACAGTACCTTTACAGAGAACCAAATATAAAATATGCTAAGGAAATCCCCCAAAATGATTACTTATAATTAGAACAACAAAAAAAATCTGCCAACAATCTGGGCGTAACTTTATTATTTTTCCGGCAGAAGTTAGGAACGCGTTCAATTCTGAAATGCGGCGTAGGCTACTATGTGACTGAAAACCTATCAAAAAGAACAAGATCATGGAAGTGAAAATCTGATTGGATCTGAGAGATATGGAATAGTTTATGAAAAGGTACACAATCACTTTACACCCCCTTAGGGGTCAATTTTCAGAAAATCTTGAAAACACTGTCTTGGTATTCATATGGAGAATACATAGAATAAAATTAAATTCATTATTTGGGACGAGGTAGTAGATATGTCGAAAATCGTGGGAAAATATGCATTCTATTTTCACAGAAAATTTTTTTTGCCCCTCTTCTGAATGAAAATAGATATTCGTTTTTTTTATTCAAAATTATTTTTTTAGTTGATTTAGATATACACACCTAGTTTCAACATTGTAGCTTAAGCCGTTCTATATATAAGAAAAACACCTACCACTTGTACCACACTACCCTTAGGGGTCGAATTTCAAAAAACCTTGAAAACACTTTCTAGGTATTCATACGAAGAATCCGTAGAATAAAAATGAATTCAATATTTGGAAAGACCTAGTAGATATGACGAAAATCGTGAAAATATATGCATTTTATATTTATTATATTTCCAAATATTTTTTTTTGCCCCCCCCCCTTCTGAACGCCAATGAATATTCAAATTTTTTTTTATCACTATTACTTTTCTAGTTGATTTACATATACACACCGAGTTTCAACATTGTAGCTTAAGCCGTTCCATATATAGGAAAAACACCCCCACTTGTACCATACTACCCTTAGGGGTCGAATTTTAAAAAACCTTGAAAACACTTTCTAGGTATTCATACGAAGAATCCGTAGAATAAAAATGAATTCAATATTTGGAAAGACCTAGTAGGTATGACGAAAATCGTGAAAATATATGCATTTTATATTTATTATTTTTAAAAATATTTTTTTTTGCCCCCCCCCCTTCTGAACGCCAATGAATATTCAAATTTTTTTTTATCACAATTACTTTTCTAGTTGATTTACATATACACACCGAGTTTCAACATTGTAGCTTAAGCCGTTCCATATATAAGAAAAACACCCCCACTTGTACCACACAACCCTTAGGGGTCGAATTTCAAAAAACCTTGAAAACACTTTCTAGGTATTCATACGAAGAATCCGTAGAATAAAAATGAATTCAATATTTGGAAAGACCTAGTAGATATGACGAAAACCGTGAAAATATTTGCATTTTATATATAATATATTTACAAATAATTTTTTTTGCCCCCCTTTCTAAACGCCAATGAATATTCAAATTTTTTTTTATCACAATTACTTTTCTAGTTGATTTACATATACACACCGAGTTTCAACTTTCTAGCATGAACCGTTTAATAGTTAGGAAAAACACCCCCTACCCCCGTAGCATACTACCCCTAAAAAAAAATTTATTTTTCCAACATTCCGCTACTATAGCTCTATCTAAATACCAAGTTTAAGGCTTATATCATTACAGGTTCTCAAGATATAAGCATCGGAACTTTTTCCTTTTCAACCTCCCCCACCCTCCCCCTCTTCACCCACAACCCCAAAACTTTTTTCCCTACTAGAGTTTAATTAGCGCTACTTCTGGTAAAAATTCTAAGCATCTATCTTAAACTGTTCTTGAGATATGAAATGTGTTTGATTTGAAAAATTCTCATCCCCTCCACTTCTATGCTCCACCTCCCACTTAAAAAATTTTACTTTGATCAATCTTTTTTTGTCAACCTTTACACCTAAACCAAATTTTATTTTTCTAGAGCAATTGGTTCATGAGATATCGTAATCTTAAGTTTTTCACCCCCCACCCCCATACACAACTTCCCCCACCCAAAATTTTTCTTCATTCTGTTCTCCTAGTATAACTACAAATATGTTTTAAATTTGAATGGTGTGCCATTAACGGTTTAGGAGATATGGATTTTAGAATGTGTCTATCTCACCTTTTTTGGGCTTCGGACGCATTACATTTCCCCCCACTCCCACACCCCTTGATCAATATTGACAATTTTTCTGCAAATGGGTCTACTATCAGAGCTCTACAGAAATTCCAAGTTTCAGCTTCCTAGCATAAGGGGTTACTGAGATCTGGAAACCAAAATTTTCGGTCTAAAACACTTCCCCCTCCTTCCCCCTCACACCCCCACCCCTAAAAATTTGGTCACTTCAAGGCGCCTACCCCATCTATTCGTTAAAAAAATTTCAATTTAATATCTCAAAGCGTTTGGCAGCTACGAGCCTCCAAACGATCTTGCGAACGGCGGACGCCGTACGGCGTACGGCGGACAGACGGACTGAAAATTTTTATTGCTTTTTTCGCGTCTGCTAGTTATGAAACGTGAAAATAAAAATTTTGAGGGTAGCAAATTTTTTTTTTTAAAAAATCAATCACAATACTTAATTATTAAAATAATAAAGTAATAATTATTAAAATAATAAAGTAAAAGGATTATATAGGTACATACATTATGTTTATTCAAATTATCTTTTTTACAAGTTCAGTTGCTTAAAAAAATGTAATCTCAACATGAGAAAAAAATCTTTGAATTGTCCATTTATATGTACGTACTATATGCGTATGATTCTTGGAATATACTCCGTCTTTCTCGTCTGCATTTCCGCGTATTTGAGTTTCAATGTTCACATTTTTTTTCTTCCGTCCGCGTTTCGCAGGTTTTCGGCTTTCACAGGATATTTTATAAGATGCAAAATTGTTCTGCCGGGAAGATTGTTGCTTTTGGAAGGTTTTCGCCTTATACAGGTTCCGGCTTTCGGAGGTTGACTGTATTTTAAGACAACTACAAAGTTCCCATTTTCTGATATCAACCGTTCAGGAGATACCTACATATGTATTTTAGAATGTTTCAATCCCAATTTTCAAGCGCCTCGGACATATTGCTTTATTAACACTACTACTCACTACTGCTTCCGATCAAATCCAAGTATATTAATTTTTGTTTCATCAACAAAAATAACCCGTTTCTAGAAGGACTTCGATTTTTTTACGTACTCTCTCGCGAAACGTAATCTTGCCATCACATTTTTTGAGCTAATGTACGGCTTCTGCCAGCAAACTCCGTCTTTAAAGCACGATTTTTTTTATACTTCGTACCGCCTGAGCAGACACTTCTTATCTGAATTAGCTGTTTACCTTGTTGCGTAAAAATGGGGAACTTAATTTCGGGTCCTTTTTAAATTTTCTAGCAATCCATTTTTCTTCTCGCTTAGATAGCATTTTTAGCCTTCCTGATCTGGTTTTGTTTCAAATGATTTTGTTTTTTTTATATTTTAATACTACGTTTCTGTCATTATAAATATTTTGATTTTTAAACTAATACACCAATTTTAGCATATGGTATTCTTGTCTGCCAATGCTGAACTATAATTTCCCGAACTTCTGCACTTAACGGTTTTCTCTTGACACTCATTATTTACACACTTTTAAAAGTTACTTTCCTTGATAATTTTCTCAACCGAAACAATAAATATTTGATGTAGCAAAAATTCCATGCAAATCTAACGTTGTTTTTTTCTCACGAAGTGCAATTATTTGGAGCGTGCCTTAACTTTTTTGTGCCATTTCTCATTTGCAAAGATGCATTTTTTGATTATGTTAAAAATATGTTATGTTATTGGTTTTTTTTTTTAATATGTTACTGAAATATATCTTCCCAGCACCCGATATAATGTAAAAAGAACTCCATTCTCAATAAAAATCTCAATAATAACTTATGACTTTTCTCGTTGGGTGCACCGTGCCTTAACTTTTTATTATCCATTGTACATATGTCCTGAAATTTCTAAAAAAAAAATTATTTGTGATGGCGTTGAAATTTGTATCACCAAGGAGATTTAAATGGTGAAAGACGGAATGCGTTGTAATCAAAATTTTATTTGACTTGACGCTTGAAAGTTTTTTTGCTTCTTGCATGTTTGGCTACTTACACACTAAAAAATCTCGATGATATTCTTACACCGGCAACCGGATAATTACCAAAAGTACCTCGAATCGGGGTTGATTAACACCGCTTTACTGGGGTTATGAAATACACTTATCCGAAAGGTGTAAAAGATCACCGATGGGTTCCAATTTGGGTTTTCGTAGACAAAAGCGAATCATCGAAACTCCGAAACATCGAATGGCGTTCTTATTGCACCGATCGGTGTAAGAAAATAACGTGATAAGACATCTGGTCCTACAAAACTCCGATCGGGGTACTTAAACCTCGAACGGTGTGACACATTTCAAATTGTATCATAATTAGTTCATTCAGTTGATAGATTTTCTATGAAGTCCATCCATCATGCCGGTTCGAAAATTTTTTAAAGTTCAATTTAACCAAAAAAAATTGTAGTGGTCGAAAAGCAAGATAGTGACAGTCTGGCGGAGTTAAAGTTATTGATTTGATTTGTTCGTGTAAGTGATAATTTTGAATTTAAGTAAAGTGATATAAATTAAAAACAAATAAATAATAATTTAGGTGGTGAATATTTGGAGGTCCACTTAAATAACTATTGCATATCATCAAGCAATGAACCTGTAACTATCTAGTGCCAAGAAGTATATATTTCTAATCTTGGTACATTAGTAATTAATTTTATATTTTGTAAAGAGAATTTTTAATTTAATTATTATATTTATTATTTTTGAAATATAAAAGTTTCACAGTAAAAACTAAAAAAAACATTTTAAAAAATGTA
Organism: Beris chalybata; assembly: GCA_949128065.1. Classification (NCBI taxonomy): domain Eukaryota; kingdom Metazoa; phylum Arthropoda; class Insecta; order Diptera; family Stratiomyidae; genus Beris; species Beris chalybata. The sequence continues at coordinate 89,993,948 of OX421897.1, forward strand.
AAAAGAGGTGTCGGGTCCAACAAAAAGTGATGATATTCAAAGAGTCGGCTTTCTTACTATTAAATATTTCCACTTACGTTTGTATACAAATTTGTGATATTCATTTTCTCAAGAAACCCGACAATTTTTAATTTTAAAATTTTTTTTAGGGGTAGCATGGTGCGAGGGTGGGAGATGTTTTTCCTAACTTTTGAACTGCTTATGCTAGAAAGTTGAAACTCGGTACATACCTATATGTTAATCAACTAGAAAAGTAGTTCCGATAAAAAAAAATTCAATATTCATTGGGGTTCAGAAGGGGGGGGGGGGGGGCAGAAAAAAATTTCAGTAAACATAAAATGCATATATTTTCACGATTTTCGTCATATCTACTAGGTCTTTCGAAATATTGAATTCATTTTTTTTCTACGGATTCTTCATATGAATACCTAGAATGTGTTTTCAAGATTTTTTGAAATTCGACCCCTAAGGGAGTGTAAAGTGGTTGTATACTTTTTCATAAATTCCACCATATCTCTCAGGTCTGATCAGATATCGAATATCTTTTCACTTCCACGGGCTTGTTTAATAATCACCTATTTTTAATTTTTTTTCTGTTCCAACCTCTATGTTGATTTAATAAAACTACGTCTGACTGTGTTGCTGGTTGCCGAGCGACTGGTGCCGACCGCTATACACTGTTGTAGCATTCGGTCACCAATACATGTAACATCTTCCTCTTTTAATAAGCATCTTAATTCATAATTACAAATAAGAATTCAAAGCACAATAATTCAATGATTAATTCAATGATACTTATACTATATAGTTCCTAGTTCAATTAATACTCCAGCGTAATATTTGTTCATTTAACTTATCCTAATACAATTTCAGTTACAATTAACTTACAATTCAATAATTCCATGTCTATCTAATTTCAGTTACAATTAACTTACAATTCAATAATTCCATGTCTATCTTATCTTCTACGGTTTGTAACAAAAACTCGAAAATACCAAGTATTTTTACATGTCTCCATATTTTTTACCAGATCGAGTGTATCGTCCTTCTATTTTACCATGAATATTCTTATTAAAGTTATTAGAGTATGATTCAATTTTGTTTTCATTATTGGCATATCTATCATTGCTTGTTGTGCAATCATCTTGACCGATATTATTTTCTATTTCGCTGTAAGATGTTCCTGTCGTGTTCTTGGTTTGAAAGTTTGTAAAATTGCATTCTTTATTATAGGCTGTGTTCTTTTTAAAAATGTGCTCCTTTTTCCGTTTGTATGTAGTCCCGTCTTTCGTATCTTTCACCAGGTATGAACGTGGTTCTTTACAAGTGTCTAATATGGTACCTGAAATCCAAGGTGAATTTGGATTTTTCTTGTAATAAATGTCCTCTCCTTTCTGAAGAGGGTCCAGGGTTTTTGTGTTTCGGTCAAAATAAAGTTTCATTTGTGATTGTTTTGATTGACGAAATTTTTTATATTTCTCGCTGTCGACGAGGTTAGGTTGCAAAACAAACGGATGTGTAGGCATATTAGTTCGAAGTTTCCTCGACATTAACAGTTCAGAAGGACTATACCCGCTAGAGTTTGGTGAGGTTCGGTAATGTAAAAGGGCTAAATAAGGGTCAGTTTTGGCATCTTGACTTTTTTTGAACAGGGTTTTAATTGTGCCAACGCTTCGTTCCGCCAGACCATTTGAACGAGGTAAATATGGGCTTGAGGTAACATGTTCAATGTCCCAGTCGTTTACAAATTTTCTAAAATCTGACGAACTGAATGGTGGTCCGTTATCGCTAACCATTATACGTGGTATGCCATGACGCGCATAAATTGATTTTAATTTATTTATAACTTGATTGGCGGAGTGTCCTGCTGTCATTAAGGCGATTTCTACATATAATGAAAAGTAATCAACGACGAGTAAGTAAGTTTGTCTGTTAAACTCAAAAAAATCAATGCCTACCTTATTCCATGGAAGAATCTCGATGTGGTGAGGCATTAAAGGCTGTTTTGAGTTGCTACGTCTATTTCGTATGCATGATTCACAGTTACTGACAACGTTTTCAATGTCACTGTTCATATGTGGCCAGAAGACAACTCCTCTTGCCAGGTTCTTACATTTTTCGATACCCATATGGCCTTCATGAATACGTGATAGTATTCCTTGTCTCATTTTTGTGGGAATTATAAGACTATGTCCCTTAAAGAGTAGGTCATCGTAGGCAAAGAGTTCGTCTCGGATATTAAAATAAGGTCGTAGCTCCTCCTTAATATCCTTCTTTTGGCTAGGCCAACCATTATTAAAGTAATGTTTAAGTTGCGTGAGTACGACATCGTCGCTAACTGCTTGACGAATTTCTTTTAACTTGTTATCAGAGACAGACAAAGATGAGATAAGCATGTTGCAACTTAGTTTGATTTCCTCTTCTAAGTCTGGAAGAGCTAGATTTGGTAGAGCGGCCCTTGAAAGCGTGTCCGCAACATACATTTGCTTTCCCGGTTTGTACTTAACGATAAGATCATAAGCAGCTAGTCTAAGCATCATCCGCTGTAATAGAGCTGGAACATTGTATAGTGGCTTAGAAAATAGAGCTACCAAAGGTTTATGATCAGTTTCGACTGTGACAGTATGGCCGTAGATGTATTGGTGAAATTTTATACACCCGAATAGTATTGAAAATAGTTCCTTTTGAATTTGAGCATACCGTTGTTGGCACTCAGATAGACTTGCCGAGGCGTATGCTATGGGACGTCCATTATGTGAAATAACCGCCCCAACTGCATTTTTGGATGCGTCTGTACTTAGTGTTAAAGGCTGACTTGCGTCAAAGTAGACCAGAGTTTCAGCATTCGTTAGAAGCTCTTTTAGACCGTTAAACTCGTTCTCATGGTGTTCATTCCAATGCCATAATGTGGTTTTCTTTAAAAGATCGCGAAGATGGCTTGTTTTTGACGATAGACTTGGAATGAACGACCCTAGATACGTAACCATCCCCAGAAACCTTTGTAACTCTGTTACCGAACTTGGACTTGGCATTTTGGAGATAGCTTCTATTTTTGATGAGTCTGGGCTTACGCCCTTATCTCCGAAAATGTGACCTATGTATGAGATCTCTGACACATTGAATTTTGATTTTGATCTATTAAATTTAAGTCCGACTTCCCTTGCTCTTTGGAGGACACGTTCCAATGTTGAATTGTGTTCCGCTTGAGACTTTCCAAATATCAAGAAATCGTCCATGTAAATAATTATATTATTTATGTCACCGAATAGCTGTTCCATTTTCGCGTGAAAGACTTCAGGGGCCGCATTGATGCCAAATGGAAGGCGCAGAAACCTAAACTTTCCAAAAGGTGTGATGAAAGTACACAGCTTAGATGACTCTTCGTCCATTGGAATGGCCCAGAATCCAGAAGTGGCATCTAACGATGAAAATATTTTTGCTCCAGCTAGCTTTGACTTAACGTCATCAACTTTGGGGAACTGATAATGCGATCGCATTATGACTTTATTTAAACTACGTGGATCAAGGCATAGTCGGATTTGCCCGTTTGCTTTGGTTACTATAACAATTGGACTTACCCACTCTGAAGGCTCTTCGTGTTTTCGTATAATTTGCAGCTTGACTAGGCGTTCGAGTTCGTTTTTTAATGGAAGAGTTAAGCTAAATGGAATTCTTCGGGGTGGCACTATTACCGGCTCTGCGTCCGGTTTGATTCGTAATTGACATTTGTCTTTTAAGCAGCCAATTCCTTTGAAGACGTCACTATACCGATTTAAAATGTCAGTTTCATAACCAAGAACACGAGAAGACTTTACAGTGCTTACATTGATTTCATCTGACCGCTTAATTAAATTCATTTCTACTGCCGATCTTCGACCTATAATATTTTGACAAACTATGTTAATTATGTGGAATTTCATGGAATATACCTTCTTGTTTACATGACACTGAACAAAACATTCACCTACTACTGGTAATTTCTCGCCGCTGAATGTCTTTACATTAATCTGCGCTGGCTTCACTGACTTCTCTAGATTTAGTTGGCGACATACGGATAAACTCATGACGTTGGTTTGCGCGCCTGTATCGATTTGACAGACTATATCTTGGTTATGTATTTTGATGACGACCGTCCAGTTGTTTTCCGTCAAGTCCATTTCTTTGGGTATTTGCTTGTTGTAGTTCATGTTGTTAACCTCCAATGATTCGATGAATAGTGTGTCGTCGTCTGAAGATCGGTCTTCCGATCCGTCCGCATCAACTCCTTTAACCCATACTGGCGAGCGGCACATAGAAGCGAAATGATTTAATTTTCTGCACTTGTTGCACACCATGCCTAGTGCTGGACATTTGTACCGGTGAATTTGTCCACATTTCATGCAGTTTTTTGGTAGTGACTGCGAGTTCGTTCTCTCCCTCTGGCTATTCTGCGTAAAGTTTTGCCGTTTATTTAGATTGCTATTGTTTTTCGTAGCTGCTTGCGGTTGTTTTTGGCCTTGTGTAAAATTTTTGATAGCGGCCACAGTGGTATTAGTGTTAAATGACGACACATTTCCGTGCTGTAGTTGTTGTGTATGAGCCTTTGTTACTTGGATGTTTCTGGCTATTTCGATGGCTTTATCCAGAGTTAAATCTCCTTCATTTAACAATTTTTCTTTTATGTATGCATATTCGTCACATATCCCGCATACAAAAATGTCTCTTACTAATTTTTCGCGCAGCCCCTCAAATTCGCATGACATGCTTAAATTTTTTAAAACCGTTACGTACTCGTCGATGGACTCGTCTTGTTTTTGCGTTCTCATAAAAAATTTATGTCTTTCGACCGCAATATTAGTTTTAGGCACGAAATAATTGTCGAATTTCTTTACCAAGGTGTCGTACTTTATTTCATCAATTTCTTCGTTAAAGGAATTAAAAATTGTCAAAGCGCCCGGTCCCATGCAGTGTAGTAGAATTGCCACCTTGGTTTCGTTTGGCATGCCTTCTATGCCTGTTGCTCTTGCGTATATTTTAAATTGTACATACCACGATTTCCATTCAGCTGCGATATTGGATACTTCTGGCTTGAATGGTGCTATAGCGAAATGTAGATTTCCACCAGAATTGCTCAAAGCGACGGCCATTTTGTCCTGCGTTAATCCCACTTCTGACACCATGTTGATTTAATAAAACTACGTCTGACTGTGTTGCTGGTTGACGAGCGACTGGTGCCGACCGCTATACACTGTTGTAGCATTCGGTCACCAATACATGTAACACTCTAGACCGCATCCCGGAATATGACCCAATTATATAATTCATATATTACATTCTATTCTAACCGTTTCCCGAACTTTTTGTAAGGTTTTCAGTCACATAGTAACATATGCCGCATCCCCGAATTAAACACGTTCCGAACTTCTGCCGGAAAAATAATAAAGTTGCGCCCAGACTGTTGGCAGATTTTTATTATTACTTCCCATTAGCTAAACTAAAAACTACACTACCGGCCAAAAGTTTAAGTTCACTTGCTATATTTTGAAAATCTACACAATTCAGTCAGCTACTAAGAGGATTTTATAGAGAATGTGCGTCTTGTAAACAAACAAGTGTAAACACACTTCTGTCCGAAGCATTTCGCGTGCTAGAGCTATACACAGATCGAGCTTAAGCTCATCGGTGTCTGGACGCGCTTAGTTTATGGCGTGTTTGAAGTAAAACTTTTACATCAAAATCTAATTAAAAGTAAAAATTGTAAACGACTTCCTCGTTGAAAGGGATTATAAGAAGTGAGAATATAATATAACAGTCAAAATGAAAATAAACAATTAATACATAAGGATCAAATATCCTTGCTAGATACAAAGTAGATACAAAGTAATTTACTAAGCTATTTACATTTGCAACACCTCCACCAAATATCTATGTATGTCAATTGTAGATTCATTCTTGATGCGTATAAATTATGTTTTTCTGTATTTACTGCTTTGGTCAGCTATCATTGGACCTGTTTTCACATAAGTGAAATTGATTAGGTTCTCTCTGACTTTCTCTCGAATAAAATGGTGCCGAATGTCAATATGTTTCGTTCTTGGTTGAAACGTGCATTTTTCTGCCAAGTGAATGGCGCCTTTATTGTCGCATTTTATATTCACACATTCAATGCTGTTGATGACTGCGTCGCCAATGTCATCGCCATGTATTCTGCTTCGGTAGTTGGAAGTGCTACTGTCTGCTGTTTCTTCGAGTTTCATGAAACAGCCCCACCTTGTAACAAACAGAAATACAAGACTAGTTGTTGAACGCCGATCATTAAAATCGTCTGCGTAGTCTGCATCACAAAATCCAAGTAAGTTGGAGTCCGCATCCCGTTTATACGTTATTTTTGAATCTAAAGTTCCTTGTAAATACCGTAAAATACGCTTCACAGCGAGCAAATGTGCTTTCTCTGGATTATTATTAAAGCGACTCACCATTCTAACTGCATATTGTATGTCTGGCCGTGATACTTGAGTAGCATGCAAAAGACTACCAACTGCTTCCTGATAAGGCACGCTTGAAATTTCGCGTTTAGTCAATTCATCGTTAGGATAGGAAATGTCGTTTATTAGTTTTTGGTTCCTGTCAATAGATGTACTATTAATATTGAAGCGATCCAATATTTCACGCACATACCGACTTTGATCAATTGATATTGATCCATCCTTTCTGTTTCGAGTAATTTGCATGCCCAGAACATACTTCGCTTCGCCTATATCTTTCATTTCGAAGTTTCTCTTCAAATTATCTTTCAATTTATTCTTGATAGTATATTCGTTTGAAAATATCAATAAGTCATCAACAGTAACGATCAAAATTTGAATACCACTTGTTAAATAATATATACAAGTATCGTTTCTTGCGCGCGTTCGACCGAAGTCAGTTAAAGTTGTGACCAATTTTTGATTCCATACACGGTTCGCCTGCTTGAGACTATTTTTATTTTTATTTTTATTTTTATTTTATTTTATAAAATTAACGGGTGCGTGACCCTTCAGAATATAGTACAATATTAATATCAGCAACAATATTAGAATTAGTACATACATATATAATTCAATTTAATTAAAACTAAGATTTCAAGCAATTCAATGATTTTAATTCAGCAACATTTGTATTAAAAAAATCTATAATGCCACAAAATTTATTACCAGTTTCCATTAATCGAGTGGCTGGGCAATTCTTGCCATATGCAGTCATATGACATTTGGTGTAGAATAGATCATTAGATCGTGATGAGCGGCTAGGTACACGAAAATTAATGCACTCAAGAAATTGAGGGGAGTCTAACTCGCTGTTTAAGATCCTGAACAGTGCAATCAAGTCAAATTGCTCACGCCGTTTGGAAAGAGTGTTTAAATTTAAAGTGGCAAGCATGGAGTCGTAACTAATTTCAGTAACAGGTATGTGAAGCTTGTAGGCGATGTATCGAAGAAATTTGTGCTGAACCGTCTCAATCCTTGAAGAGTGCACTTCGAAATAAGGGTTCCAAATGACCGACAGATATTCAAGATGAGGACGCACCAGAGAACAGTAGAGAGCTTTTAGGCAATGAATGTTCCGAAAGTCTTGGGTATTTCTTATGACGAACCCAAGCATTCTCCGAGCAGAGTTGCAAATATGTGTTATATGTGGTACGAGAGTAGCCCTGACCAGAAAAGACTTAAGGCACCTTAAGGCGGCTTAAGTTTTTCTACGACTGTATAGAAATGCACGTAGACAGCCAGAATGCACTTAAGGCATCTTTCGTTGACTTTTCCAAACTTTCGTTAAAACTTAAGTGTACGGTTCTGAGCGTAGAAACTTAAGCAAACTTATGCGTTTGACATTTATTCACAGATTTTCCGAAATTTTTGTACTTTGTGACTTCAGACTTGTGATTTATAGTTAACTCCACTTTAAAAAAGAAAAATTTATTTTAATTTACACTCTCTTGATGAGTACGGCCGATATTTGACTTTTTTAGCTGTCAAACTTCTCTTACCTTAAGGCTATTGTGGTTGGGTATAAGATTCATTAGCCCTGACCAGAATTGCCTTAAGGCACCTTAAGGCAGCTTAAGTTTTTCTACGACTGTATAGAAATGCACGTAGATAGCCAGAATGGACTTAAGGCATCTTTCGTTGACTTTTCCAAACTTTCGTTAAAACTTAAGTGTACGGTTCTGAGCGTAGAAACTTAAGCAAACTTATGCGTTTGACATTTATTCACAGATTTTCCGAAATTTTTGTACTTTGTGACTTCAGACTTGTGATTTATAGTTAACTCCACTTTAAAAAAGAAAAATTTATTTTAATTTACACTCTCTTGATGAGTATTTGACGGCCGATATTTGACTTTTTTAGCTGTCAAACTTCTCTTACCTTAAGGCTATTGTGGTTGGGTATAAAATTCATTAAGTTTTGCCACAAACTTTACGTGCCTTAAGGCGTTTGACGAAAAGTTGTTAAGATTCCTTAAGTCTATTCTGGTCAGGGCTATTAAGTTTTGCCACAAACTTTACGTGCCTTAAGGCGTTTGACGAAAAGTTGTTAAGATTCCTTAAGTCTATTCTGGTCAGGGCTAGTGAGTGATGCATCGAGCACAAGCCCTAAGTCTTTTACAGTCAGCACGCGGACTAAGTGGCATTTATTTATGTTATAAATAAAGGAAGTAGATTCACGCACCCTATGAAAAATAATGTAACTGCACTTACTAATATTTAAAGGAAGGCGATTAGCTACACTCCACTCAAAGAGCCTATCAATATTGTGTTGAATAGCTACACAATCTCGTATTGAACTGACAGTTTTAAAAATTTTTAAATCATCCGCAAACAAAAGAAAATTTACATTATCAAATATGTAGCTGATGTCATTGATGAATAATAAGAACAACAGCGGTCCAAGGTGAGAACCTTGCGGCACACCTGAATTAACAGCAAAGGGTTTAGATTGGGCAGTTTTTATATTGACAACGCAGGTTCGATCCCGTAGGAAGTCACGTATCCAATTGAGTAAATCGCCAGATACGCCTAGGTCTGCAAGCTTACAAATAAGTAAATAGTGATTTACCTTGTCAAAAGCCTTCGCGGAGTCAGTATATACTGCGTGAACTTCGGTTTTAGATTCCAGAGCAGAGTTGATCGTTTGCACGTATGGCAAGAGATTAGTTACAGTCGACTTGCGTTTCTGGAACCCATGCTGAAAAGGAGTGATGATATTTCTGAACAAGGGGGTCAGTTTCTCGGTTACAATTGCATCAAAGATTTTGGCAACAGTGGATTGGGTTGAAATCGGTCTATAATTCTCTACATTGCCCTTGTCTCCCGATTTGTGGATGGGGATAATGAAGGAAGTTTTCCACATGTTAGGAAAAAAACCTGACTGCAGGGATAGGTTGAAAAGAAACTTTAGGGGTTGCACAAGGCACTGTCGACAGTTCCATAAAAAAATGGGTGGGACACCATCAGGACCCATGCCTTTAGATATGTCTAGTTCGTTGAGCATTGCGTAGACATCGTTGGTTTCAATGACCAACGATGACACATTTAAGCCGATACCCTCGTGCATAGATGTGAACGCCGGGCTAACTTGACTGTTCCTACCATCGTCGTAAACACTCGAGAAGAAGTCAGCGAACATTTCCGCTATGCTGAGTGGATCATGGGCAGAGTAGGCATTAGCGTACATCCATGGTGGTAAGAGATTGTCAGATCTAAGTGAATTAATGAAGTTCCAGAAGGCCTTAGTATTGCTGGATATATTACTTTCAATAAGACGAGTATACGCGGTATAACAGAGTTTTTTCTTGGTCTTGTAGAGGCTGCGCAATCGTGAAAATTCCGAGTAGTCATTAAGAGAGAGGGATTCCTTATATTTAGCATGGGCAATTTTTTTGTCTCTTATAATTTGTCTAAGTTCAGAATCAAACCAGCGAGCATAGGACGAACCGGAAAATATTTTTAATGGAACATATAAATCCACAATGTTAAAAATGACAGAGTACAATCGTGAGAGAGCGACATTAATTTCAAGGTCCTCAAGCAACTATGTCCAATCGATTAATGTTAGCTGTTCACAGATAGAGACATAGTCGGCATTTTTAAAGTCAACATAAGAAAAATGGTTATTGGCTAGATTACAGTGAGAAATATTAAGTGTGATTGCAAGAGCCGGATGATACATAGCGTCCAACGGAAGTAGCTCGTAACTTGAGAGAGTAATCTCCGGTGATGACGATATATTTGAGAGCACTAAGTCGAGTAATTTACCTTTACTATTGAAGATATGATTATATTGATTGAAGTCTAGGTCGCAGAGACAATCCACAAAAGTATTGTCTATGATGCGGTCATTCGAAGCTATCCAATTGGTAGACGTCCAGTCAACGTTCGGCAGATTATAATCGCCAACAAGTAGAATATCGGAGAGGGTAGCCGTTCATAATGTTTTCGACTATAGAGCAGTGACTAGTGTAGACTTCAACGGATGATCCTGGGGCGATATATGCACATCCTATTAGCAGCTTACGCTGGAGCGAGGTCACCTCAACAAAGATGTGTTCGACATTATCGGTATCGGATGTAAGAATGCGCTTAGAAGCATGACAATTTGAAACCGCTACCAGGCATCCACCGCCTCGTTTTTTAGCACTGCAGGTTTGACCCCGATCCAATCGAAAAATATTGAAGTTGCGTAATCCTAGTTCGCAAGTTGAAACATCATCGTCCAACCAAGTTTCGGTTAGTATTATGACGTCAGCCTTCACATCAGAAACATTCAGACGAAAAAGAGGAAGCTTCGTTTTCATTCCTCTAACATTTTGGTAGTAAATCTGCATCGTTTTACGTAACTTATCTGGTGGTATGTCGTTTTTTGGCAGGTGCTTGAATGGTCTAACTACCAAACCAGATGGCCAGATCTCAGACGAAAGGCATTTGGAAAAAAGATTTGGGGGAAGACCAATCTTGAAATTTACGAAGCGAAGAGCGCTGATGTCCACGTCCTTCTTCACCAATTTGAGACAGCGGACGTTCTCGACGCTAACCGAGAGTTTACCTGCAACGTAGCTTCTTACAGAATCCTCCGAGGTACTAGCGTCGAAGCGTGATAGATGAAGCCACTTGTGGCCAGTAATAATTTTTAAATCAGCTGGAGAAATAGCACTACCGATTATTCTACGCTTGCGAGATCTTCTCCCGTTGACTGAGCTCCAATCATCGGAATTATCGCCGGGTACAATACCGACAGGAATGTTAGTATCCGATGCAGGTAGCAAAATATTTGACGCATCAGCAACAGATGGTCCCCTCCGCTTGCACTGAGGAACCGGGGGGATTACCGCGCTTATTCCAGCAGACTGGGCAATCAGCTGATCGATGCTGTCTACTTTCGACGATGGTGGCGGCGGTGGGATTGATGCGCCTTTCCCAGTAGACAGAGCAGTCAGCTGATCGTTGTTGTTTACATTCTTTATCGCTTGTTGTGATTGCGATTGTGAATGTAGTCGAGTTATGCGGCGGACCGGTGATTTAGAAGTTTGCTTCGAAGTTTGCTTCGGTAATTTGACTTTGATCGATGACGATGACGATGAGTGTGAGAGTGATAGAGACCTGCGTTTTTCGGTGATGTCATTATTGTTACTGTTGTTGTTGGTGGTTGTAGTGGCGGATGGAACGGAATTACGCAAAACAACTGCGCTAAGTTCCTTCAAAGTTGTCGCAAGGGAGTCAATTTTAGACTCCAGTGACTTTAATGATGTGCCGGAGCAAGCCGGGCAGTACCAGGCTAAGCCGCGCACTTTGAGAAAAACGTTGTAAAATTCCTCAGGAAGGCCCAAACACTCGGCGTGTGAAGAAATTTTGCAGCCAGCAGAGCAAGTAATTAGGCGATTCTCGCTGGATTTCTTGCAAATGTCGCACATAGTCGTATTCCGGAATAAAAACGAGGAAAAAAAAAAAAATATAATATAAACCGAAACAATTAAAAAAGAAAACTGTGGAGCACAAACACAACACGACCGACCGGTACCAAATTTCGGCAGTTTAATTTATATGCACATTAATTACACAATTAAAATTAAGAATTTACTGAACTGTAGTTTTTTTTTGTGAAATTTGTTTCCAGTTTCAAGTGCCTGGCTTTATGAATATAATATAAAGACTTGTTAAGACGACAAACTTTCGCTGAACCATCTTCAAACATTTTTGGTTGAACCATGTAAATAGTTTCCTCTAACTCACCATGACTTCATTCATTTGGTCAATTTGTAAATTTAATTTAGCCGCCACCGGTGAAAAAGTTTCTTCACAATCAATCCCTTTACACTGCAAACATCCTTTTACAAACAAACGTGCTTTATACCTATTAATGATTCCGTCCGAATCACATTTGGTCTTACAAGCCCATTTGTTGTTTATTGCCTTACGATCTTCAGGCAAATCGACCAGCGTCCATGTACCATTATCGATTAATGAACGATATTCTTCTTTCATGGCATTTCTCCAATTCGTCGCATTGTTTGAATTTAAAGCATCCTCCACTGTCTGCGGATCATAGGTTTGTTTTGACATGACCATATTTGCTTCTGAATTTTCTCGTTGAGCTGCGATTCTAGCTGAGCGTCGCTGTACTTCATCATCGTTTCGTAAAGGTAGACGTCCACTAGGGCGGACGGGCCGCATCGCAAAAATCCGCCTGCCATACATTGTTATGGAAGTGCGTCCACTAAAGGCGGGCCAGGCCGGGCCGCAACAGAGCGAAGTACATAGAAAAAAAATTAGTCGCCACACCGTTGCGATGCGGCCCGCCTCAAGTGGACGCCTAGCTTAAAACAACTGATCGAATTGGCACATAAGTTTCATCATGAACGCAGTCTTGATACGACTATTCTATTAACGACTCGATGCACTCGATATTGTTCAGCCCAATTCAGCTCCACCTTTTTCATCTTCTATGTAATGTAGGGATCCCTCCTTACATTTGATAAATCGTAAATTAATTAGATGAATTATTATCTCTTATTAATAAGAGCTTGTAAATAAATTGATTGCACTTTTTATAATTTTTAATTATTAATATTTTAATCGAATAAAACTTTATAATTTATTTAATTAAATTAAAATACGTTAAATACATTCGTTTTTACAACATTTAGTTAATAAACTATTTTAATTATATTTTTTAATGTTACAGATTCAAATATCAAGTTAAACTGATTTTTTCATATCTGTCAATTATTTTAAAAACTCATCGGTTACTTTGATGAAATAAAAGTCGCCACTGTCGTTTTTAGTTTGTGTTTCGGTTACTTTTATTTCATCAAAGTAACCGAAACACAAACTAAAAACGACAGTGGCGAAACATTATATACAGTACCACACTCGCCACATACTCCCCCCTCAGAGACAGCTGTCTTGTAAACAATTTCAAATAAATTATTTAATAAATTCCAGTATATACTTCTTAAACTGAAGTCTGAGAAAAAAAAACATGGTTTAAGCGTGACTGATACTTTAAAAAGAAATACTTAGATTCACGCAAAATCACCGGTCTTCAAATGATATATGGTATGTATCATGCAAACACTACTATCTCTTCTGAAAATGTTAATAAAAATAGAATGTACAATGTACCGTCCACCAATGGTGTTAAATTACATTTTTAGCTAGGTACTATGTATCATCAGCACCTGGTGAAGTAAAAGGTACAATGTACCGTTCACCAATGGTGTAAAATTACTTAAAAATTAGGTGCTATGTACCATCAGCACCTGGTGAAATAATAGGTACCTATAATTAACCGTTCACCAATGGTGTTAAATTACTTATTAATTAGGTACTATGTACCATCAGCACCTGGTGAAATAATTGGTATAATTTACCGTTCACCAATGGTGTTAAATTTGGACCATACATCCTGGATGTTAACAAAATCTGCGCAATTTATGCTAATGTAATTATTTAAGCGCATGAAAAACTCACATCATTTAAAGAAATCAAAATATTTTTCTAATTTAGATCTTAATTTTTCTTTCGTCTCGTCCAAATATTGCTTTTTTCAATCATAATATTCAAACTTTTTTGTTGGAGAAACTTGATTATAGTTGTATCCAACACCTTAAACCATGCAACTGGGTTATAAACCAAAAGTTGAGTTTTCTGAAATACTACCACCATATTTAAACTCCCTGAATTAAAAATACCACCTGTCCTGATGGAGGATTGTACGTTATCGACGATGTCACCTAACATTTTAAAATAAAGTCTATTTAAGTTCAACCAATATAAATGACAATTTTAATAACATATTTTATATACTATGTATATGTATAATATAGTATATAGTATACAGTAGTGAAACATTATATACAGTACCACACTCGCCACAGTAACTTGCATTTTGGCTATCATTACTTAAAATTATAGCAGACCGATCATGACATCTATCCGCCACTTCAGTTCTATTCCTGATAACATCTGCGATGAAATAGAATTGATCAATATTTGAAGTATTGTTATCAAGTACCTCTTGTGAGCACTGATCTTCCATAGATACAACGTCATAACTAATAAGGACTTTTTGTTACTTCGGATTAATCACAGCTTTGCTATTTTAGATTAATTCACGTTTGTTTGTCATGTGTGAGACACTCCAGAGTCGAGAACCAATCGTTATCACTGGCATGATATACAGAAAAACAAGTATAATTTACAGATTCGTTTTTATTTACCTTTTTATTTGTCTTCCAGTCCACCGTGATATTCCAAGCGGTTAACACGTTTAAAATATCTACAATATACCTATATTTATATTTTATAATAGCGTTTGGCCTATAAAATATGTCCATCAAGTTAGCCCTGCTTTTTCCGAAAAAATGTAATTTCGCATTTGTGCTAATTTGTGCTCAATTTGTGCCGTTTGTGCTAGTAAAAAGAAATTATTTTACTTCAGTCGATAAAAAGTTACGACCATGTACTAAAAATAGCGTTAAGTTAGCCCCGCTTTTTTCGAGAAATGTAATTTCTCAATTGTGCTGATTTGTGCTCAATTTGTGCCGTTTGTGCTAGTAAAAAGAAATTATTTTACTGCAGTCGATAAAAAGTTACGAGCATGTTGTTAAATCGCCGCGCCAGGCGAAAAAAAATTTTATGCGATGCACTGTAGCAATCGTTCTCTATACAAGTAATTGGGTCAATGGAACGGACCTACCGCTGCACATGACCTTCAACTGCTCGGTGGTTGTGCTGCATTAACAAAGACATTTCTTTTTGTAAGTGGAGCACAGCTACAGCTGCACCAACCGGCGAGACGCAGGCAACAAGCGAATACCAAAAATGGTCAGAGAAAAAGGGCCATCGCGATCGATGATCGATCCTTTCAGCGTAAAATCATCCCTACCCAATTCCTCTGCATTAAATACTCCGCACGTCAAGTTATTAACGAGACCAAGCGATAAAACGGAGCCGGCTGTTTCCCGGCCTGAAGATGCCCTTATCGCAAAAGAACATCCAAGTCGACATTCCCACCATCCTCTCAAGCCATACCACCTTCGGCTAAAGGAATATATGGAGGCTCGAGAGCGAATTTTTGCGCCTACTTCAGTCGCAAGTGTGGATCAAGTATCAACACTAACGAGTGGATCCGGTCGCAGAAAGTCAATCTTGCGCCTTCGTACATTCTGGAGGATGGTGCGTGAAAAAAAGAAAGCGATCCTCTCTACCATCATTACCAATCCGTTGGACATACGTCCGTACGCCATGGTATCCTTGTACGGAGTGGACGTTGAAGGACTCCTGGATAGTGGGGCGAGCATCAGTTGCCTGGGGCAAACGCTTTACAGCGTCTCCATGATGCATAGGTGAATTATCGACCGGTCTGTCAGGAGGTGAAGACCGCTGATGGTGCATCGCAAAAGGTATTGGGCACAGTAACTACCGATATTACTTTTCGTGGTATTACCAAACCCATTACACTATACATCATGCCGAGCCTGTCGCAGAAATTGTACCTAGGGGTAGATTTCTGGCGATCATTCCAACTAGCTCCTAGCATTATCAGCGCGGTCGATACTCCCGATACTGCATCGCAACTGATAGCTCCGGATGCCCACCATTTAACGCCCACAGATGTAAAGAGGTTGGAAATGGTAAAGTCCGAATTTCCATCATACGAAGTATACGGACTCGGTGTGACCAACGTCGAACAACACAGTATAGACGTTGGTGATGCAAGTCCCATCAAACAGCGACATTATCCTCTCCTGCGATCCAAAAACTCTTATATGACGAGATCGATCGCATGAGGGCACTTGGCGTTATAGAGACCAGCCAGAGTGCATGGAGCTCGCCTGTGGTTCTCGTGAGGAAGCCAGGCAAGGTCAGGTTATGTTTGGACTCGCGCAAAGTCAATAGTGTGACGAAGAAGGATGCATATCCATTACCATACATTGATGGTATCTTAAGTCGGTTGCCGCGAGCCAATTTTATTACTAGCCTGGACCTCAAAGACGTCTTTTGGCAGATTCCTCTCGAGAACAAATCCAGGGAGTATACAGCGTTTACCATTCCTGGCCGGCCTCTATATCACTACACGCGCATGCCTTTTGGGTTATGCAACGCGCCGCAAAGGATGTGTCGTTTGATGGACAAAGTCATCCTACCCGAGCTGAAGGAGCAGGTATTCGTATATTTGGACGACCTGCTGTTAATTTCTGAGGATTTCGATTCACATCTGGTTTTATTGGCAGAAGTCGCGGAATGTTTGCGAAAGGCTGGCTTGACCATTAACGTCAACAAGAGCAAGTTTTGTCTGAAAGAGGTGAAATATCTCGGATACATCGTCGGAGAAGGAGGCTTGAAAACTGATCCCAACAAAGTTTCAGCCATCGTCGATTACCCTTCGCCTAAGTCCGCACGTCAAGTTCGACGCTTCCTTGGTATGGCAGGCTGGTATCGACGATTTGTTCCCAACTTTGCTGCGACTGTTTCACCAATTTCAGACACTCTAAAGAAGTCCAACCAGTTTGCTTGGACTACAGAGGCACAAACTTCCTTCCTATTAGTGAAAGACTTGTTGACGAAAGCCCCCTTATTAATCAATCCTGATTTTAAGAGGTCTTTCGTAATCCAGTGCGACGCCAGTAAATCAGGGGTGGGTAGCGTTCTCTTTCAGGAAAACGACGACGGATCGGAATCTCCAGTGGCGTATATGTCACAGAAGCTCACTTCCGCTCAACGCAACTACAGCGTAACCGAACTCGAGTGTTATGCAGCTGTGTTGAGCGTGAAAAAATTTCGAGCCTATGTAGAAGGGACTGCGTTCAAAGTCATTACGGATCACGCAAGTCTCAAATGGCTCATGTCGCAGAAAGACCTGCAAGGACGGTTGGCTAGATGGAGTTTGAAACTTCAGGGTTACGACTTTACAATCGAGCACCGACGAGGGAGCCTGAACGTTGTACCCAACGCTCTCTCTCGTGTATACGAAGAGGGATTAAATGCGCTGATCGACGTGGCACCGATGGTGGACATGGATTCTCCAGAATTCTCTGGCAAGGAATACAAAGAATTAGTGTCCACTGTCGATGCGAACGCCGATCGGCTTCCTGACGTATGCGTGAGAGACGGCTTCGTGTATAAGCGCACAGAGCCTCACAACGGTGACCCGATCGCTGAAGACAGAGCCTGGAAATTATGGATTCCATCAAGTCTTACGTCAGCTGCGATCGCTCAGGCGCACGAGGCGGACACCACGGTCCATGGTGGTTATGCCAAAACGCTAGAGCGAGTCAGACGATTTTTGTACTGGCCCGGAATGGCTACACAAGTACGCACCTACGTTCTGGCGTGCGACACTTGTAAAGAGACAAAGTCCCCGAATAGACCACTACGAGCGCCAATGGGAGAACCTTTCCAGACTGATCAGCCATTCCAACACCTTTACATCGACGTACTTGGACCATATCCGCGTACCAAACGGGGTAAGATCGCGATCTTGATCGTCTTGGATCACTTCACCAAGTTCCCACTTCTACATCCTTTGGGGCGGATCACTGCTGAAGAGATCACAAACTACTTGGAGGGGCAGGTCTTCCATACGTTTGGAACACCTGAGACAATCCTCTCCGATAACGGCTCTCAATTTAGGTCGAATGTGTTTAACACCATGCTGAACAAATACGGAGTTAAACACCTGTACACCCCGAGCTACTCACCGCAAGCGAATGCTTCGGAGCGTGTCAATCAGTCCATCCTGGCCGGAATTCGAGCATTCATCACTGATGACCAAACACGATGGGATGAGAGTCTAAGCAAAATTGGATGTGCTCTTCGTAGCTCACTCCACCAAGCCACTGGATTTTCTCCTTATCAGGTTTTGTTTGGGAATCACATGATGTTGCACAGGAAGGACTACGAACTGCTGAAGCATTTGCGAGCGTTGGGAGAGTCAAATGTACAGCTTCGACCTCGAGAGGGAATTCCTATCGTGAGACAACTGGCGCAGACGAAAATAAGGGTCGCACATGAGGACAGCAGCAGGCGTTATAATCTGCGTGCTGCTAAAACACAATTTTGTGTAGGACAGGAGGGTTTCCGTAGAAACTTTTCCTTGTCCACAGCCGCGCAGAATTATAACGCCAAGCTGGCGAAGAAGTTCCTCAAGTGCAGGATTCGTCGTGTGCTGGGAAACTCCCGATACGAATTGGAGGATCTAGGCGGCAAGCGTGTGGGGATTTACCACTCCAAGGATCTTAGGCAGTGATCTGAGGGGTACAACACCGATTGCCCGGCACTCAGTCGTGCGCACGAGACTCTTCTACGCGGCCACTTTCTGTAGTCGTTTCGGCAATGAAAATCATCGGCGAATCGCCTATGTTGTTGAGTGCCGCCGGAATTTCGTTTCCGGTGCTTACAAGTGCTTTCGATACTTAATAAAGTACCGAGCGCACTTGTAAGGATTGGAACGAACAAAACGAAACCGGCTTGGCGACGGGAAAGGCACCGCTAGGAGATAGATGCCGGCTTGAGTACGGGACGAGTTTTTTTTGAGAAGCGCGCGTCGATACGATTAGTTGCCAATTGTCGTAAATTGTTTTTTTTTTGCGGAATTCGCCCCAATCCAGTTTTGCCATTTAGGCTGTGTGCTGTGTTTTTTTCGTTTGAGTACTGCGCAGCAATATCCAACAAAGAAAAAAACAAGAAGATTGCGTGGTTTTCGGGCAAAAATTTCGGTCTGCCATTTTGCGTGTAGTGGACACAAAAAAAACATTCCCGGCAAAATTGCTGTCAATTGGATGTTCGTCGAGATTGGTTTGCGAAGAAAACCGTATTGTTTGCAACGTTTTTATTTCGATTGTGGTAGAAGTAGTGTGCGGTAAAAAGTTGCGGTATTGTGAAGAAAAATCGCTAAAAGATTTAAATATTTGCGGCCAACGGGAAACCGGGGCATCGATAAGAAAAATTTTAATAAAATTTCCCCCCGAAAAGGGAAGTCCATAACAAAAGTTGGTTGTCGAAGAGTTTCTTATGCGTTTTCTTAGGGAAGTGCTTGACGCGCTCTAAGTTTTTTTAGTTCTCATTCTTAAAAAAAAAAAACCATTCGACCATTGGAGCACCGATACGCGAGGTTCAGTTCATATTTAGTATCACGTTTCGGAAGAGTTTGTTTGTTCGGTTTAATAATTTTGGGCTTAGTTTTCAACTATACAATTAAGAAAAAAAAAATGCCGCGCTCTGACCGTACCTTCACTGTTGACCTTATCTGTAGTATCCGGTGCACTTAAAGATCATTAATTTTTACGGTAGTGGTATTATTTCGTGAAAATTGATTTTGAGTGTGAATACATCGGTGAAGTATAATAAGCAAAGTGGAAATCTTACATTGCTCGCGGGTCACTCGAATTTTATGTTTGATTTGGTTTTCACATGTCGTATTATTGGCAATGCCAATTAGCTGGTCAACGCGTTTCGGTGAGGCCCAGCCGCAGTACGTGTAGATGACGAGTACGCAATAATTTTATTGCCTCCGCGGAAGACGGGAAGAAATAAGAACACTCATAACCTCAACTTACATTCATCCATCCTATCAAAGTGATAACATTATTATTTTGTTGATAGTGCATACATACAGAAGGAAAATTAAATAAAAAAAGGAAGTGCTTGACGCGCTGCAATGTGATTGAGCTAGCTTTCGGCTTCGTTCCGAGTTGAATTCGCGCGCTTATTCCCCCCGACTAGAGTTTTCTCGCAGTAAAAGTTCCTGTTCGACACTTTCCCACGTTTTGATTTTTTTTATGTGAAAATACGTGCGAGACTGGGATTTGTTGGTGGATTTATCCGTCGGATTTTCAGTAGGCATTTGACTGCAAAATTAATCAAAATTTTTTATAACGCGTTTCAGTACACTCGCATATAAATTCATCCTTTTAGTTATGTGGACTTTTATTCCGCTTTAATTAAAATAAAACGTGTTGAAATCGCCGCCCTTGTTGCGTTTCGCTTCATCGCGCCTAGCTCGTCGAATATTGTGTGAAATGTCAACGAATTGATAACTCAAAAATGTAATTAATCGCATTCGGTTCTCAATCAGTTTGAAGCTTAGTACCTAAGAAAATTGCCGATAGCATTCAATCGTCGTCGTCGTCCGGGACACGGAAAAGTTGTCGACGGTACTGGAATCAGTTGCCGCGTGGCCAGCGAAATCTCATCATTATCGGAGTTGGTTGAGTCGCCGCAGCAAAGAAGCAAGTGCAGCTTCGGTTGTACCCTGTAGTGTGCAAATTTGAAATCGCATTCTCGAAACCGGAATATCTCGTATTAAATAAATAAATTAAAATAAATTGAAAAGAAAAGAAAACACAAAAAAAGCAAACATGAATTTAACAAAAACAAATAAATTTAAAGTAAAAATAAATTAGATTAAATAAATAAATTGAAAAGAAAAGAAAACATAAAAAAAGCAAACATGAATTTAACAAAAACAAATAAATTTAAAGTAAAAATAAATTAGATTAAATAAATAAATTGAAAAGAAAAGAAAACATGAAAAAAAGCAAACATGAATTTAACAAAAACAAATACATTTAAAGTAAAAATAAATTAGATTAAATAAATGAATTGAAAAGAAAAGAAAACATAAAAAAGGCAAACATGAATTTAACAAAAACAAATAAATTTAAAGTAAAAATAAATTAAATTGAATAAAAAGACAAGACAGACATGGACAGGACGAAATTTAAATAAATAAAAAAAAAAAACGTAATAAAATTAAAAAAAAAAAAAATAAAAAAAAATAAAAAAATTTTAAATTAACTGCGGCAGTATTAATCAACAAAAAAAATATAAATGGGGTGAGTTTTTTTTATTATTTCTTTATATATTTTTTTCTATTATTTTTTTTGTTCCATATATTTTTTTTTTCTCCAGTTTTTTTATTCTTTCAGTTGGTTTATTTTTTTTTTGGAAGATGATTGACGGCTAATAGGCCACTTATTTAAATGAACCCGAGCGTCTAGCTCCTTAGCCCCGAACCTCAACAAGGGGCCACGACGCGAAAAATGTTTTCAGGACAGTCGTGGCTGAGGTAGGGTGGGCAGAGCAGGGCGCTATTAACACCAGAGCGCCCTGACAAATCGCGGAGCCGCGCCATCCAACCGCTTCTTGGTCTTTCACGACCAATTGGGAAAATAATCCCAATTTTTACCTACCCTTGGATAAGTCGGCGCTTACAATTTTTGTTGTACTTGCCTAGGGTTTAATGGCCTGAGTTTTAAGCAAGTACCCCCCCACACTGCCGTAGCTAGTCCCGGCCGCCAGCAAGAGCGTCGCACCAGCTGAACTCAGCCACCAATTCGGACTTAGGTGGAATTGGCCCTTCTGTCCCGAACCTTCATTCTCCCTTCAATTATTTTGACTTTCTCAAGTCAAAATAATTCTTCCAAGGCCTCGAACACAACAATTTGTGCGTGCCCGGATTTCTGGCAGGTGACGAGCGAATGAGGGAAGTGTGCGCATCGCAAGCAGACGGTTTTTTGCAATAACCTCGCACCTACGAACCTCGAAGTTAGTTTTTTCTCCCGTCGTGCCGATAAAAATCAACCTCGCCATTTTCGACGGGTGTTTTAGTGTATAATAATCGAAAATAGAATCGAACTCGTCCCGAACCGCCCAAAGTTTCGCGCGTAATAATTTGCACAAAATCTCCGCGCTCCTCGACAGCCATTTTGAAGGTACGAAAAGTTGTTCGAAAATTGCTGAAAAATTTCCAGAAGAAAAGTTTTTCCCGTGGCGTGTTCGGAGTGTGAAAATCACACGGCGTCCGTAATGAAGGGCAAGTGTAATGATCAATTTCTGATTTCTGTTTAATTGAGCAGTGAACTGCGTGGTGTGAAGTTTTCGTTTGGTGAAGAAATTCTTGCGACATTCTCACGGTTGTTTCCGCGCGCTTGCCAAGTGCAAAACTTATTGAAAGTCCCCGTTCGCCTCACTCCGTCGTTTCGTTTCGATTTTTTTTTATAAATAATGTGGAATATTCGATAATATTCAACACGAATTAGTTGATTCTTTTAAAAAATCCAATCAGTTTTTTGAACATTTCTGAAGCAAATAGTACTCAAAACGAGTTGTCAAAAAAAAAACCATTTGGGATGCTTTCTATGCCAGTGAGTGTAAGGAGGAGAGTTTTGGATGGAAAATGCATCTGTTAAGGAAGTGATACGTGAGCATTTCGGGATTCACAAATTCCCGTTCAACTTCTACCGACACCCAATTGCTCGTGAAAGACAAATTTATTCCCAATAATTTTATTTTTGTGTGAGCTATTCGCGACCGGGTTAATCAATTTTTTTTTCGACTAAATTCAAACGTGCAACTACTGATTGTGTGATAAGAACGATCGCGCGTTCTCATTCTAGCCAATAGGCGAACTGCATAATTCGAGCGAGATGAACTGATTGACATGATTGCTGCTCCTTCCTCTAAGTGCCGCCCTCGTTATGTCCGCGTTACGTAGAAAAAGCTAAAATCGAAAAAGAAGTAAAATAAAAGGAAAAAGAAACACGCAGGTCAAGTTTGTTTTGACATTTGTTGGGTGTTTTGTCAACACGTTACTCCACCCACTCCACCGCGCCACGGCCACGAATGAAAATATTTTGAACAAGACACCAGCTGATCAACGTTTTGTCAACTCGTCTTCTGTGATTCGGAACTGCATCTCGTTCATGTTCCATTAGCAAACAAATTTCCCCCGATTAGTCGTTTTTCCTTTCGAAAAATTTAATTAAACGAAGATGAATTGAATTAAAATCCAAATAAATTATAAATTTAAAATATAATGACAGACGACAGGACAAGACGGGACGGATTAAACTAATAAATTAAAATAAATAAAACATAATTAAAAAAAAGAATTAAGAACGAGTAAACAACATAATTCATGGGGTGAGTTGAATTTGTTTTTTAAATTTTTTTTGCATTGATTTTTTTTTGTTTCAAATTTTTATTTTTTTTTTATTTTGGACCTTTTACTTTTCTTATTGGTAAAAATGTCGCACGGCTAGAAAGAGCCATTAGAAAATGAACCCGAGCGTGTAAGCTCCTTAGCCCTGAACCTCAACAAGGGGCCATATCGGATATTATTTTTTTTGGACTGATATGGCTGAGGTAGGGTGGGCAGAACAGGGCGCTACTTACACCTAAGCGCCCTGACAAATCGCGAAGCTGCGCCAATCCAACCGCTTCTTGGTCTTTCACGACCAATTGGGAAAATAATCCCAATTTTTACCTTCCCTTGGATAAGTCGGCGCTTACAATTTTTGTTGTACAGGCCTAGGGTTTAATGGCCTGAGTTTTAGCAAGTACCCCCCCCCCCCCACACTGCCGTAGCTAGTCCCGGCCGCCAGCAAGAGCGTCGCACCAGCTGAACTCAGCCACCAATTCGGACGTAGGCGGAATTGGCCCATTCTGTCCCGAACCTTCTTTCTCCTTTCAATTATTTTGACTCTTTCAAGTCAAAATAAGTCTTCCAAGGTCTCAAACACAACAAATGGCGCCCAACGTGGGGCTAGCCTCAGCTACGCTAGGTCCACAAAGCGTAGCCTATCAACACGCGCGAGTTCGGAAAAATTCCGTGCAAAGAGTTGACGGGCAAAAGGTCTAAAATTTAGTCGTTCTGCGACAGTATTTTCGCCTGAACGGCAACAGACCAAGTGTACTAGCTTTGTCGATTTTTTTTTCTCCACAGCAAAACATTGCGTCTGACTTTTGTGTGGGCAATGTGGAACTTTCTTATCGACGAACCGTTTTGGCAACCCTTTTGGCGCCAATTCGGTTCCATAAGAAAGGGAAGCATTGTCTGCATATGAGACTGATGTGATGTGAGTTGGTCAGCTTTGGTACTTGAATCATTCCACTTCTGTCTTGCAAGTACCCAACTGAGAGCTGGGCATGCCCTGTCTTGGCGGGCGTGTCATCAGACAGTTGGGTGCAATACTTGTGGGATATTGGTGAGTTTGGTGATAGGAACTATCGCTGAAATTTCGGTAAAGTACCTTATATCCTTATCCATCCTTTTAGAGTTCCCTGTTTAACGTAGAATTTTTTTTTGAAACTTAATGTTTTTTTGTAACTTAATTTTTTTATAAGTCTTTTGACAAACACTTTTACTTAGATATTTTTTTTGCTAATTTTTGATTTTTGCTCGCTTTGCTAGTTTTTCTCCAATTTTTTTTGTTGCATATATTTTTTTCATCGCGATCCAGATTTTCCCAATGAGTCGGGAAAGGTCAAGATTGGCTTCGCGATTTGCTGCATACGAGGGGAGGGGAAAGGAGCAGATACGTGAGGGTTCATTAATTTTTTTGAATTCATTTACGCATAAATACATACAATCATTTACTCATTCATTTTTTTTTTCATACTTTCATTCATTCTTTCGTTGCTTTCGCACATACCTTTACTCGAATATATTCAATATTAATCACGCATTTTAAAAAAATTTCTCATTCAAAATTCATTTATATATATATACTTTAACACTCAATCGTCAACAGTCACTCGTTTCAATCACACGTACATTCGTATCAACATTCGATTGTTTGGATTCATTTTGTTTGCACACTTAAAATTTGTCATTCAGTCTATTTTCATTCGTTTCCATGCGTATCACATACATTGTTCTAGCATTCACACAACCAGTTATTTGCACAGGCAATAGTCCATCATCGATTCACACATTCACCCAATTAAGCATAGTCGGTCAATCAATTTTTTTTATTCGCTAGTTCATTCGTATCAACATCCAACGGTGTGAATTAATCCGTTTTCGACATACCGCATTCAGTCATTCGATACATAAATTTTTTTTTCACGTTCATTCATTTTTTTTTCTGTTGGACAAATTCATCGGCGCATACATACATTAAATCATTCATTCTGTCGTTCATTTTTTACTGTATTATTTATAATACAGTATTGTTATCGATTTTTAAAAAAAAAAAATTTGCTGCCCTCAAAATTTTTTTGTCCACGTTTCATGACTAGTAGACGCGAAAAAAGCAATAAAAATTTTCACTCCGTCTGTACGCCGTACGCCGTACGTCGACCGCCCCAAAATCTTTGAAGGCTCGTAGCTCTCAAACCAGTGGAGCTATTAAATTTAAATTTTTTCTAAGAATAAACTTGGTAGACCCCTTGAATTGACATTATTTTCAGGGGAGGAGGTGTAAGGGGGAAGGCGGGGTAAGCGTCTTAGACGAAAAATTCAGGTTTCTAGATCTCAGGAACCGCTTGTGTTAGGAGGCTGAAACTTAAAATTTCTATAGAGCTTTGATAATGAACCCATTTGCAAAAAAAAAACAGATATGGGTGAAGGGGTGTGGAAGTGGAGGGAGAAGCAATGCGTCCGAAACGCAAAAAAGTCGAGATCGACACATTCTAAAATCCATATCTCCTAAACCGTTAATAGCAAGCAATTAAAACTTAACAAATATCTGTAGTTATACTAGAAGAATAGATTGAAACAAAATTTTTGGGTGGCGGTTGTGACGTACGGGGGTGGGGGTTGAAATACTTAACATTACAATATCTCCCAAACCAGTGGCACCAGAAAAACAAAATTCGGTTTGGATACAAAACTTGATAAATAAAGATTGCTCAAAGTAAAATCTTTTAAGGGTGCGGGGGATTACGTAAGTGGAGGGGATAAGAATTTTTCAAAAATAACACGTTTCATATCTCAATAACAGTGTAAGATGGTTGCTTCAAATTTTTACCAGAAGTAGGCCTAATAGAACCCTAGTAGGGAAAAAAAGTTTGGGGGTGTGGGTGTAGAGGGTGAGGGTGGGGAAGGGTGAGAAAGAAAAAGTTCCGATGCTTATATCTTAAGAATCTATAATGATAGGAAGCTGAAACTTGGTATTTAGATAGAGCTATAGTAGTGGCATGGTGGAAAAAAAAATTTTTTTTAGGGGTAGTATGGTACGGTGGTGGGGGGTGTTTTTCCTAACTTTAGAACGGCTTATGCGGTTAAGTTGAAACTCGGTACGTATATGTAAATTAACTAGAAAAGTAATTCTGATAAAAAAAAATTTGAATATTCACTGGCGGGGGAGCAAAAAAAAATTATTAGTATATATAAAATACATATATTTTCACGATTTTCGTTATATCTACTAGGTCTTTCGAAATATTGAATTCATTTTTATCCTACGGATTCTTCATGTGAAGAATGTGTTTTCAAGATTTTTTGAAATTCGACCCCTAAGAGGGTGTAAACTGGTTGTATACTTTTTCATGAATTTCACCATGTTTCTCAGGTCTGATCAGATGTCGAATATCTTTTTACTTTCCCAGGCTTGTTTAATAATCACCTTTTTTTAAGTTTTGTTTTTTCAACCTAAAGACCGCATCCCGGAATATGACCCAATTATTTAATTCATATGTTACACCCTTTTCTAACCGCTTCCCGAACTTTTTGTTAGGTTTTCAGCCACATAGTAACATACACCGCATCCCCGAATTGAACGCGTTCTGAACTTCTGCCGGAAAAATAATACAGTTGCGCCCAGACTGTTGGCAGATTTTTTTGTACTACATACACTCATTCATTCATACATCTCACCCAAATTCTTGGTAAAGATGCCGTTAGAACACTCTCCCACTAGGGAGGCGGAGGTGATCTGTACGCCGTGCATCAGCAAGGTAGATCCGGACCAGGGTATGACCACCAAGTGTGGTCACCAGTTCCACAGAGACTGTCTGGAGCGGTGGATTGTGGACAATCACAACTGTCCGAACTGTCGTGGTCATTTGAGTCCGGGGGATTATTGGCTCACTCGGGGTGTGGAGGGTGCGACCGCTATATCCGGCGTGAGAACCAGAAGACAGACTCGCGAGGATGTCGCAAGGTCTTTAAGTGATGTAGTTTCTCCTGGTAGGTTAAATTTGGATTCTGCACTAGAGACTGCGGGTGGACGCACTCTCTACACTCCGGATGGGACAGTCATCCAGGAGCGAGGCACGCAAGTGCTGAGCAATAGGCCCTCAGATGTTCTGGGAAACGATCAGCAGAACAGGGTTAGGTGGGCAGAAATACACGATGCTCAAACTCCCGAAGCAGCACCAGCAGTTTCCGGGGGGGGGGGGGGGGGCGTTGTCTAATTTGTGGTGGAGTGAATGACTTGATAAACATAATTCGTTCGGTCATCCGAGAAGAACGAGATCAAGGGCACACTATGTCAAACACTCCTCAACCACCGCTTGTCACTCATCCAGCACAACCGCCACAATTCTTGTCTAGACCAAGCGTATCGACTGCGTACCAATTTCCGCCACCACTGTATCCGCCTATTCGACAACCACAACGTGAGCAAGTTCGAGACCGACAGACCCATGCGAACGCCCAAATGCCCATTCGCGATAACAACGGCTCGAATTATATTCACCACAACGCTGGTAGTTCGATTCGCCATTGGCGACTACGATTTAATGGAGATGGCCAGTCACTACGCGCCGAAGAGCTAATTTTCCGACCGGAACCATTGGCTTCGTCGGATTTGGGCGGGCGCATGGATTTGTTGGTCGCGAACTTCCATATGCTGTTGGATGGCCTGCCAAACCAGTGGTATTGGTTATGGCGATGAACTAACCCGGATTCGACGTGGTATTCGCTTAAAACCACCTTCCTGCAATACTGGGGCGACCGTAGCACGGATTTCGAAGTTCGAAAAAAAATGATTACCAGACGGCAAGCACCTAACGAGCCGTACCTGGTATTCGAGCAGGAGATGACCAGATTTCGGACTCAACTACGCACCCCGATTCCGGATTCAGAATTTTTTGAGTTGGTCAGCGGCAATCTCTTGGGCGGTATACAACAGCTAATCTGCTTTCGTGAGATCCGAGATCTGGCTCATCTTCGTGCTTTGGTGTCGAGATATGAAGAGGTCAGGAAGGCTAATCGTGTAGCAACCTGGCAACAGCCTCGAGTTCACGAGCTGGAACCGCCGTTGGTTGCTACCGAAGACGTCCAAGAAACCGCCGACGTAGCTGGCATATCCACTCCGCTTAAATGTTGGAACTGCCGAAGGGAAGGCCATAGTTACCGAGACTGCGAAGAGACGCCAAGAAGCATCTTCTGTTATGGTTGCGGGAAGGCAGACGTAATTAAGCCGAAATGTACTCGATGCCAATCAAAAACGGACCGAAGGACGAAAGGTTTCCGGGGCCTTCTCGCCCAGTGACAGACAATCCACCGGCCCGACCATCTTAGAAGGTTCGAAGCAGGATGTCAGCGATTCCCAATCCCCCTTTCATTTTGTTACTCCCAATAAAAACATTTTACCCCTTGTTAATACCCCCTTAATACCCCCTCCAAATTTTACAACACCTTCATAATCCCTTTCTGAACCTAACTCCCATCCTTTTAGCGTAAAATCATCCTCCCCTAATTTTCCAACAACAACAAACACATCGCAAGTCACGATATTGGCGAGAGCAAATGCTACTACAGAGCAGGCTGTTTTTAGATCGGAAGAAGACCCTATAGTGAATGATAATTCAAGACGACATTCCCGCCATCCTCTCAAGCCATACCATCTTCGGCTAAAAGAATATATGAAGGCTCGAGAGCGAATTTTTTCACCTACTCCAGTCGCAAGTGTTGATCAAGTATCAGCACTATCGAGTAGATCCGGTCGCAGAAAGTCAATCTTGCGTCTTCGTATATTCTGGAGGATGGTGCGTGAAAAAAAGAAAGCGATCCTCTCTACCATCATTACCAATCCGTTGGACATACGTCCGTACGCCATGGTATCCTTGTACGGAGTGGACGTTGAAGGACTCCTCGATAGTGGAGCGAGCATCAGTTGCCTGGGGCAAACGCTTTACAGCGTCTCCATGATGCACAGGTGAATTATCGACCGGTCTGTCAGGAGGTGAAGACCGCTGATGGTGCATCGCAAAAGGTATTGGGCACAGTAACTACCGATATTACTTTTCGTGGTATTACCAAACCCATTACACTATATATCGTGCCGAGCCTGTCGCAGAAATTGTACCTGGGGGTAGATTTCTGGCGATCATTCCAACTAGCACCTAGCATTATCAGCGCGGTCGATACTCCCGATACTGCATCGCAACTGATAGCTCCGGATGCCCACCATTTAACGCCCACAGATGTAAAGAGGTTGGAAATGGTAAAGTCCGAATTTCCATCATACGAAGTATACGGACTCGGTGTGACCAACGTCGAACAACACAGTATAGACGTTGGTGATGCAAGTCCCATCAAACTGCGACATTATCCTGTGTCTCCTGCGATCCAAAAACTCTTATATGACGAGATCGATCGCATGAGGGCACTTGGCGTTATAGAGACCAGCCAGAGTGCATGGAGCTCGCCTGTGGTTCTCGTGAGGAAGCCAGGCAAGGTCAGGTTATGTTTGGACTCGCGCAAAGTCAATAGTGTGACGAAGAAGGATGCATATCCATTACCACACATTGATGGTATCTTAAGTCGGTTGCCGCGAGCCAATTTTATTACTAGCCTGGACCTCAAAGACGCCTTTTGGCAGATTCCTCTCGAGAACAAATCCAGGGAGTATACAGCGTTTACCATTCCTGGCCGGCCTCTATATCACTACACTCGCATGCCTTTTGGGTTATGCAACGCGCCGCAAAGGATGTGTCGTTTGATGGACAAAGTCATCCTACCCGAGCTGAAGGAGCAGGTATTCGTATATTTGGACGATCTGCTGTTAATTTCTGAGGATTTCGATTCACATCTGGTTTTATTGGCTGAAGTCGCAGAATGTTTGCGAAAGGCTGGCTTGACTATTAACGTCAACAAGAGTAAGTTTTGTCTGAGAGAGGTGAAATATCTCGGATACATTGTTGGAGAAGGAGGCTTGAAAACTGATCCCAACAAAGTTTCAGCCATCGTCGATTACCCTTCGCAAGTACGACGCTTCCTTGGTATGGCAGGCTGGTATCGACGATTTGTTCCCAACTTTGCTGCGACTGTTTCACCAATTTCAGACACTCTAAAGAAGTCCAACCAGTTTGCTTGGACTACAGAGGCACAAACTTCCTTCCTATTAGTGAAAGACTTGTTGACGAAAGCCCCCTTATTAATCAATCCTGATTTTAAGAGGTCTTTCGTAATCCAGTGCGACGCCAGTAAATCAGGGGTGGGTAGCGTTCTCTTTCAGGAAAACGACGACGGATCGGAATCTCCAGTGGCGTATATGTCACAGAAGCTCACTTCCGCTCAACGCAACTACAGCGTAACCGAACTCGAGTGTTATGCAGCTGTGTTGAGCGTGAAAAAATTTCGAGCCTATGTAGAAGGGACTGCGTTCAAAATCATTACGGATCACGCAAGTCTCAAATGGCTCATGTCGCAGAAAGACCTACAAGGACGGTTGGCAAGATGGAGTTTAAAACTCCAAGGTTACGACTTCACAATCGAGCACCGACGAGGGAGCCTGAATGTTGTACCCGACGCTCTCTCTCGTATATACGAAGAGGGATTAAACGCGCTGATCGACGTGGCACCGATGGTGGACATGGACTCTCCAGAATTCTCTGGCAAAGAATATAAAGAGTTAGTGTCCACTGTCGATGCGAACGCCGATCGGCTTCCTGACGTATGCGTGAGAGACGGCTTCGTGTATAAGCGCACAGAGCCCCACAACGGTGACCCGATCGCTGAAGACCGAGCCTGGAAGTTGTGGATTCCATCGAGTCTTACGCCAGCTGCGATTGCTCAGGCGCACGAGGCAGACACCACGGTCCATGGTGGTTATGCCAAAACGCTAGAGCGAGTCAGGCGATTTTTGTACTGGCCCGGGATGGCTACACAAGTGCGCACCTACGTTCTGGCGTGCGACACTTGTAAAGAGACAAAGTCCCCGAACAGACCTCTACGAGCGCCTATGGGAGAACCGTTCCAGACTGATCAGCCATTCCAGCACCTTTACATCGACGTGCTTGGACCTTATCCGCGTACCAAACGGGGTAAGAACGCGATCTTGATCGTCTTGGATCATTTCACAAAATTTCCCATGTTACATCCTTTGGGGCGGATCACTGCCGAAGAGATCACCAACTACTTGGAGGGGCAGGTCTTCCATACGTTTGGAACACCTGAGACGATCCTCTCCGATAACGGCTCTCAATTTAGGTCGAATGTGTTTAACTCCATGCTGAACAAATACGGAGTTAAGCACCTGTACACCCCGAGCTACTCGCCGCAAGCGAATGCTTCGGAACGTGTCAATCAGTCCATCCTGGCCGGAATTCGAGCATTCATCACTGATGACCAAACACGATGGGATGAGAGTCTAAGCAAAATTGGATGTGCTCTTCGTAGCTCACTCCACCAAGCCACTGGATTTTCTCCTTATCAGGTTCTGTTTGGAAATCATATGATGTTGCACGGGAAGGACTACGAACTGCTGAAGCATTTGCGAGCGTTGGGAGAGTCAAATGTACAGCTTCGACCTCGTGAGGGAATTCCTATCGTGAGACAACTGGCGCAGACGAAAATAAGGGTCGCACATGAGGACAGTAGCAGGTGTTATAATCTGCGTGCTGCTAAAACACAATTTTGTGTAGGACAAGAAGTAGTCCGAAGAAATTTTTCCTTGTCCACAGCCGCGCAGAATTATAACGCCAAGCTGGCAAAGAAGTTCCTCAAGTGCAGGATTCGTCGTGTGCTAGGCAACTCACGATATGAGTTGGAGGATCTAGGAGGCAAACGTGTGGGGATTTACCACTCCAAGGATCTTAGGCAGTGATCCGAGGGGTACAACACCTATTGCCCGGCACTCAGTCGTGCGCACGAGACTATCGAGCGCGGCAATTTTTTTTAGTCGGTTAGGCGCTGGGAAACCAACGGCTAACCGCCTATGTTGTTGAATCGAACTCGTCCCGAACCGCCCCGAACCGCCCCAAAGTTTCGCACGTAATAATTTGCACAAAATCTCCGCGCTTCTCGACAGCCATTTTGAAGGTACGAGAAGTTGTTCGAAAATTGCTGAAAAATTTACAGAAGAAAAGTTTTTCCCGTGGCGTGTTCGGAGTGTGAAAATCACACGGCGTCCGTAATGAAGGGCAAGTGTAATGATCAATTTCTGATTTCTGTTTAATTGAGCAGTGAACTGCGTGGTGTGAAGTTTTCGTTTGGTGAAGAAATTCTCGCGACATTCTCACGGTTGTTTCCGCGCGCTTGCCAAGTGCAAAACTTATTGAAAGTTCCCGTTCGCCTCACTCCGTCGTTTTGTTTCGATTTTTTTTTATAAATAATGTGGAATATTCGATAATATTCAACACGAATTAGTTGTTTCTTTTAAAAAATCCAATCAGTTTTTTGAACATTTCTGAAGCAAATAGTACTCAAAACGAGTTGTCAAAAAAAAAAACCGTTTGGGATGCTTTCTATGCCAGTGAGTGTAAGGAGGAGAGTTTTGGATGGAAAATGCATCTGTTAAGGAAGTGATACGTGAGCATTTCGGGATTCACAAATTCCCGTTCAACTTCTACCGACGTTTTATCCAAATTTATTCCCAATAATTTTATTTTTGTGTGAGCTATTCGCGACCGGGTGAATCAATTTTTTTTTCGACTAAATTCAAACGTGCAACTACTGATTGTGTGATAAGAACGATCGCGCGTTCTCATTCTAGCCAGTAGGCGAACTGCATAATTCGAGCGAGATGAACTGATTGACATGATTGCTGCTCCTTCCTCTAAGTGCCGCCCTCGTTATGTCCGCGATACGTAGAAAAAGCTAAAATCGAAAAAGAAGTAAAATAAAAGGAAAAAGAAACACGCAGGTCAAGTTTGTTTTGACATTTGTTGGGTGTCTTGTCAACACGTTACTCCACCCACTCCACCGCGCCACGGCCACGAATGAAAATATTTTGAACAAGACACCAGCTGATCAACGTTTTGTCAACTCGTCTTCTGTGATTCGGAACTGCATCTCGTTCATGTTCCATTAGCAAACAAATTTCCCCCGATTAGTCGTTTTTCCTTTCGAAAAATTTAATTAAACGAAGATGAATTGAATTAAAATCCAAATAAATTATAAATTTAAAATATAATGACAGACGACAGGACAAGACGGGACGGATTAAACTAATAAATTAAAATAAATAAAACAAAATAAATAAAAAGAATTAAGAACGAGAAAACAACATAATTCATGGGGTGAGTTAAATTTGTTTTTTAAATTTTTTTTGCATTGATTTTTTTTTGTTTCAGATTTTTATTTTTTTTTATTTTGGACCTTTTACTTTTCTTATTGGTAAAAATGTCGCACGGCTAGAAAGAGCCATTAGAAAATGAACCCGAGCGTGTAAGCTCCTTAGCCCTGAACCTCAACAAGGGGCCATATCGGATATTATTTTTTTTGGACTGATATGGCTGAGGTAGGGTGGGCAGAACAGGGCGCTACTTACACCTAAGCGCCCTGACAAATCGCGAAGCCGCGCCAATCCAACCGCTTCTTGGTCTTTCACGACCAATTGGGAAAATAATCCCAATTTTTACCTTCCCTTGGATAAGTCGGCGCTTACAATTTTTGTTGTACAGGCCTAGGGTTTAATGGCCTGAGTTTTAGCAAGTACCCCCCCCCCCACACTGCCGTAGCTAGTCCCGGCCACCAGCAAGAGCGTCGCACCAGCTGAACTCAGCCACCAATTCGGACGTAGGCGGAATTGGCCCATTCTGTCCCGAACCTTCTTTCTCCTTTCAATTATTTTGACTCTTTCAAGTCAAAATAAGTCTTCCAAGGTCTCAAACACAACAATGTACTAAAAATAGCGTTAAGTTAGCCCTGCTTTTTTCGAAAAAATGTAATATCTTAATTGTGCTGATTTGTGATCAATTTGTGCCGTTTGTGCTAGTAAAAAGAAATTATTTTACTTTCATTGATAATTAATTATGACCAAAATACTTAACACCCTCTTTTTCGAAAAAATATAATTCAGAAACTGTGCTCGAATTGTGTTAAAAATAAATTTTTTTACTTTAGTCGAGAATTCCGATGATGTACTAAAACTTTTGTTAAGTTAGCCCTGTCATTTTGGAAAAGTAGTAATTTCGCAATTGTGCTAAAATTGTACCGTACTGTACCATGAAGGCAAAAAATTATACTTTAGTCAATAATTACTTACTGCAAAAAATTATGTTAACCCTCTCGACGCGGCTTTCCAGTGGTAAAGCTAAGATAAAATAAATACAGTGCAACCCGGATATAACGTACCTTGAGGGGGCCACAAAAGTAGAAGTTTATAATCAGTAGCACGTTATAACCAAGATAGGAACTTTTCACATTTGCGAATGGGGATTCAGAAAAGGTACGTTATAACGAAAAGTACGTTATAAAAGTGCACTTTACAAGCGGGTTGCACTGTAATATAAAATATGCCATACGTATCATAGTGTTACAGGTAAACCAGGCAACCGCGCTACTCGATCGGTTTCGCAGAACAGAAACAGCAACAACCGTATACCTAATGCAAAGTTGACCAATCAAAAGCGTAGTTAAAGTACAAAGGGGCGGAACAAATGGAATGGTAACACCTTCTGATCAAATATTCTCGTATGCACCATAACATCGCAGAAGATCAAGATTGAAAGCTCCCAAGCTCGCTAGAACATTCCACATACACCACCGAATGAAGATGCAAGAACGTTCTAGCTCTAGAGTACAGCCAACATAGTAATTTTTATTACGTGGGCTTTGACAGTCAACTAGTACGCGGCCGTATTGGTGGAAAGCGTTCACTAGCGTGTGATCAAGTGCTATACAAAAGCTAGCGGTATTGCCATACAGTGCGGATAGTGTGCGAATATAATTCATGTGCGATTAATAAATTATCACTTATTTCGATTTTAAACGAATTTGTTTTATATGAAATTCCGACGAACTCCTAGCTCGCAACTATATTTAACATATCTGATGTATAAAAATATATGTAGATGCAAGTTTTGGAGAACCAGAGGGTGGTGGTACACCACTATATCCGAATACCATCTGAGGTCAGCACTTTAGCCACGTGTGTGAAGTTGGCCCCACTTGTTGCAAAATTTGAAAAAAATTTGAGAGTTCTGTTTGCCCCCCACATAGTTCACGTCCACCCAGCTGGGCCCCCCACTTCATCCAAACTTAATGAACAAATTACAGAATTATGCGCTATTTATGCGCTCTCCAAAACACGAAGAAAAAATTTGTACGCTCCTTTCGTTTAGTAAGGATAAATCATTTAAAGGTGGGGGCTGAGTGTACGGCAAGCTATCCCCCCACCCC
Organism: Beris chalybata; assembly: GCA_949128065.1. Lineage (NCBI taxonomy): Eukaryota > Metazoa > Arthropoda > Insecta > Diptera > Stratiomyidae > Beris > Beris chalybata. The sequence goes on from OX421897.1 coordinate 90,029,764, forward strand.
TAAAATATGAAAAAAATTAAAAAATAAATACACAGGAATTATGTGCTACTTATGCACTCTCAGAATTCATTACAACTGATTTTTGCGCTATGTCCTTTCAAGGACCTCCCATAGGTCGAGATTCTCCAAAAGCAAAAATTACACCAAATAACTATACCAGCTAAATTTATGGTTTATGCGCTCTTTGAATTTGCAATTCGCGATTTTCGTACTGCGTCCTGTCAAGGACCTCTCATACAAATCGTCAATTCCGAAACAGTAAAACAGAAATGCCTATTCGACCAATGCGAAATCCTACTAAGTAATGATGCACGATCGATACATGATTTACGCGCTCCCGGAATTTGGTAAATTTGATTTTTGCGCTATGTCCTTTCTAAAACCTCCCATACAACTCGCAGGTCGAGATTCTCCAAATCCAAAAATTACACCAAATAACTATACCAGCTGAATCTATGACTTATGCGCTCTTAGAATCTGCAATTCGTAATATTCGCACTGCATCCTTTGAAGGACCTCCCATACAAATCGTCAATTCCGAAACAGTAAAACAGGAATGCCTACTCGACCAATGCGAAATCGTACTAAGTAATCATGCTCGATCGATACATGATTTATGCGCTCCCGGAATTTGGTAAATTTGATTTTTGCGCTATGTCCTTTCTAGGACCTCCCATACAACTCGCAGGTCGAGATTCTCCAAATCCAAAAATTACACCAAATAACTATACCAGCTGAATCTAAATCTGAATCTGAATCTAAATCTGAATCAAAAACTTGTAAATAGGTGTTTATTAAACAAGCCCGTGGAAGTTAAAAGATATTCGATATCAGATCAGGCCTGTGAGATATGAAAGAATTCATGAAAATGTATATAATATATTTACACCCCCTTAAAGGTCGAATTTCAAAAATCTTCAAAACCCTTCTGGGAAAAATATAATTCATGGAAAAATATGCTTTCTTTTTTCTCTGATTATAATTTTGGCCCCCCTTGTGAACATGTACACACCAAGTTTCAACTTTCTAGTATAAGCCGTTCAAAAGTTAAGAAAAACACCCCCCACCCCCGTACCATACTACCCCTAAAAAAAATTATATTTTTCCAACATGCCGCTACTATAGCTCTATCTAAACATCAAGTTTAAGGTTTATATCATTACAGGTTCTTAAGATATAAGCATCGAAACTTTACACTCACATCTTTAAAATTTCCTCAATTAGCGCTACTTCTGGTAAAAAATTTGAGCATCTATCTTACACTATTCTTGAGATATGAAATGTGCTTTTTGTGAAAAATACTTATCCCCTCCACTTCTATGCTCCACCGTCCACATAAAACATTTTACTTTGATCATTATTCATTTGTCGACCTTTACACCGATACCGAATTTTATTTTTCTAGAGCAGTTGGTACAGGAGATATCGTAATCTAAAGTTTTTAACCCCCTCCCCCGTACGTCACTGCGCCTACTCAAAAATTTGTTTCCAATCTTTTCTCCTAGTATAACTACAAATATTTCTTAAGTTTGAATAGTGTGCCATTAACGGTTTAGGAGATATGGATTTTAGAATGTGTCTATCTCGGCTTTTTTGCGTTTCGGAAGCATTATTTTTCCCCTCACATCCACACCCCTTGATCAATATTGAAAATTTTTATGCTAATGGGTCTACTATCAGAACTCTTTACAAATTCTAAGTTTCAGCTTCCTATCAAAAGTGGTTGCTGAGATCTAGAAACCAAAATTTTCCGTCTAAAACGCTTCCCCTCCTTACCCTCATACCCCACTCCTAAAAATTTGGTCACTTCAAGGAGCCTACCCCGTCTATTTGTAAAAATTTTAACTTAATAACTCTAAGCGTTTGGGAGCCACGAGCCTTAAAACGATTTTGCGTACCGCGGACAGATGGACTGAAAATTTTTTTTGCTTTTTTCGTGTCTACTAGTTATGAAACGTCTAAAAAAAAATTTTCAGGGTAGCAAGTTTTTTTTTTTTTAAAAATCTATCACAATACTGTATTATTAAAATAATAAAGTAAAACGTTCTAAAATCGTCAGTTTAATTTAATTCAATGAACAAATATATTATTTATTCGTTGTTCTTTATTGTATTTTGAAATGGCGTCACTGAAAAGAGATAAGATCAGATAAATATTACCATCATATTCAGCTTCGTCTCACCGATCCCTTATACAATCGATCGACCCGATGATTTCCCATCGAGCCACGCACTACTCTACATACATACATATAAAATTACTACACGAACGTATAAACGCTCGAAAATTTACCCATAAGTAAAATCGATAATAACTTCTTACTTCTTCTTCGCTAAAACTTCTTTTTCTTAACAGTTAGCGTAAATGTTCATAAAATGTAATCGATAGAACTCTTTGGGGGGTAAACGGAACTCTAACCAGAACTACCCCATCCCTTACAGGCAAAAAGTTTCAGCTGAGTGAGGGTACCGGTCAAAAACACTTTCCTTAACCACCCTGTATCTCCACTGATATTGAAAATGCCAAACACCCTGTATAAAGGAATTTTCAGAACTTGTGAGGAACTGACTACCCAGAACTCTAAAAATATCGACCGGTTTTCTGAGAAAAAAAGATCACGTGCAGTACTTAGAAAATTTTTGAGTCTGTGAGAAAAAAAAATTACTAGTTAGGGTTGGGGTGTTTTAAGATAGAGTTCCATTTGCCCCCCAAGGAGTTCTGTCGATAACACGTTATCAACATTTACGCCAACTGTTAAGGAAGAGAAGTTATAGCGCATTGAAATTTCGAATTTTTCAGTCAGTGAAAAAAAAACTTTTTTCCTGTAAGGGTTGGGGTAGTTCTGATTAGAGTTCCGTTTGCCCCCCAAAAAGTTCAATCGATTACACCTTATGAACATTTACGCTAACTGTTAAGGAAAAGAAGTTATAGCGCATTGAAATGTCACTTTTGTGAAGTTGGCCCCCAACTTTCTTACGATATTTTACTGCTTTAATCAACGGAACTATTGCCGAGAATGCTCTAGAACTATAGAACTATGTGGGGGGCAAGCAGAACTCTCAAATTTTGCAAAAAGTGGGGCCAACCTCACACACGTCAAATTTTCTCAGAGTGTAAAAAAAAATAATTCCGGAAATACATATGTACACTCAGTCACAAAAGTTTACATACACCGCTTAATTATGTTATATAAAGAAAACAACAAACACTAGATTCAAATCAAAACAGCTAGAATATGCAATAATATGAAACAAACAATAAAGTAACAAAAAATACCAAAAGAATCCGTAATTTCTCTAGAAAAACGAAAAAAGGAGTGATGAGCACACCACAAAAGTCTACATACAGCAAAATTAATTCAACGAATTGCATTTTCTTAACTGTCATTTCTTCGAAATTTGAAAACTGTTGATTGTATTGCTTTTTTGTATTTCACTATATTTGTTTTGAGTTAGTTTCGATAAGCGATTGCATTAAAATAGTGGAAAAATGAGCTCTAGAAAAGGAATTTCGAAGGATATACGCCTTTTAGTTGTTAGATTGCGACAGGAAGGAAAATTTTTGGGCGAAATCGCCGGAATAGTTAAAGTGAGTCGTCCCACCGTCCAAAGCATTGTAAAAAAAATTTAAATTTACTGGCAGTATCGATAATAAGCCAAGATCTGGGTGACCTAGAGTGCTAAGCGAGCGTAATACTCGATCAGTATTAGAAAAAGTGAGAAAAAATCCAAAGATAACTGCACCTGAGTTGACGAAATATTTTCAGAATGACTTTAGTAAAATCTTACATCCTGAATTTGTGCGAAGAACATTACGATCTGCTGGCTATCATAGACTAACCGCAAGGAAGAAACCGTTTATATCTACAGTAAATCGGCAAAATCGACTTGATTTCGCTAAGATGCATCTTCTTCATTTCAGTGTTGGCCTTTCTCCAAACTTTTCCTGGTCCATCGCAACCAAACATATTGAAGCGAGTTTCATCCGTAAAAAGTACAGTTTTACAAAATTCGAAGTCCCTTTTTAGATGCATTTTAGCGAAATCAAGTCGCTTTTGCCGATTTCCTGTAGATATAAACGGTTTCTTCCTTGCGGTTAGTCCATTATAGCCAGCAGGTCGTAATGTTTTTCGCACAGATTCAGGATGTAAGATTTTACTAAAGTCATTCTGAAAATATTTCGTCAACTCAGGTGCAGTTATCTTAGGATTTTTTCTCACTTTTTCTAATACTGATCGAGTACACTTAGCTCTCTAGGGCCCGTTCCTACGATCGTCAGTAACGTTCTAACTGGAACTTTAACTGACAGATGTTCATATAAAACTTACAGTTAAAGTTCCGGTTAAATTTTAACTGAAGGTCGTAATAACGGCCCTAGGTCGCCCAGATCTTGGCTTATTATCGATACTGCCAGTAAATTTAAATTTTTTTTACAATGCTTTGGACGGTGGGACGACTCACTTTAACTATTCCGGCGATTTCGCCCAAAGATTTTCCTTCCTGTCGCAATCTAACAACTAAAAGGCGTATATCCTTCGAAATTCCTTTTCTAGAGCTCATTTTTCCACTATTTTAATGCAATCGCTTATCGAAACTAACTCAAAACAAATATAGTGAAATACCAAAAAGCAATACAATCAACAGTTTTCACATTTCAAAGAAATGAGAGTTAAGAAAATGCAATTCGTTGAATTAATTTTGCTGTATGTAGACTTTTGTGGTGTGCTCATCACTCCTTTTTTCGTTTTTCTAAAGAAATTACGGATTCTTTTGGTATTTTTTGTTACTTTATTGTTTGTTTCATATTATTGCATATTCTAGCTGTTTTGATTTGAATCTAGTGTTTGTTGTTTCCTTTATATAACATAATTAAGCGGTGTATGTAGACTTTTGTGACTGAGTGTATGTCGAACAATAATGCCAGCAATGCTAGCAGAATTCATGAAAGTAAGTAAGAAACAGATTGCCGGTAAATATTATAGCCAACAGTGTTTAAATCACAGTTTCCAGAAACCGAACAGAAACGCACTAGAAAAAAAAAATCCCTTTCGACCCGAACGGTATATGTACGTACATATATGTATGTACCAGTAAAAATTAAAGTTTGTGGATAGTTTGTCATACATAGTGTTACTCAAATACTAAACTTAAACATATTTTATTGATACCATGGCTAAATTGCTGACCTCAGATGGTATTCGGATATAGTGGTGTACCACCACCCTCTGGTTCTCCAAAACTTGCATCTACATATATTTTTATATCTCAGATACCTATGTTTAATATAGTTGCGAGCTAGGAGTTCGCCGGAATTTCAAGTAAAACAAATTCGTTTAAAATCAAAATAAGTGATAATTTATTAATCGCACATTAATTCTATTCGCACACTATCCGCACTGTATGGCAATACCGCTAGTTTTTGTATAGCACTTGATCACACGCTAGCGAACGCTTTCCACCAATACGGTCGCGTACTAGTTGACTGCCCACGTAATAAAAATTACTATGTTGGCTGTAGTGTAGTCTAGACCGTTCTTGAATCTTCATTTGGTGGTGTATGTGGAATGTTCTAGCGAGCTTGGGAGCTTTCGATCTTGATCTTCTGCGATGTTATGGTGCATATGAGAATATTTGATCAGAAGGTGTTACCATTCCATTTGTTCCGCCCCTTTGTACTTTAACTACGCTTTTGATTGGTCAACTTTGCATTAGGTATACGGTTGTTGCTGTTTTTGTTCTGCGAAACCGATCGAGTAGCGCGGTTGCCTGGTTTACCTGTAACACTATGATACGTATGACATATTTTATATTACAGTGCAACCCGCTTGTAAAGTGCACTTTTATAACGTACTTTTCGTTATAACGTACCTTTTCTGAATCCCCATTCGCAAATGTGAAAAGTTCCTATCTTGGTTATAACGTGCTACTGATTATAAACTTCTACTTTTGTGGCCCCCTCAAGGTACGGTATATCCGGGTTGCACTGTATTTATTTTATCTTAGCTTTACCACTGGAAAGCCGCGTCGAGAGGGTTAACATAACTTTTTGCAGTAAGTAATTATTGACTAAAGTATAATTTTTTGCCTTCATGGTACAGTACGATACAATTTTAGCACAATTGCGAAATTACTACTTTTCCAAAATGACAGGGCTAACTTAACATAATTTTTAGTACATCATCGAAATTCTCGACTAAAGTAAAATAATTTATTTTTAACACAATTCGAGCACAGTTTCTGAATTATATTTTTTCGAAAAAGAGGGTGTTAAGTATTTTGGTCATAATTAATTATCAATGAAAGTAAAATAATTTCTTTTTACTAGCACAAACGGCACAAATTGAGCACAAATCAGCACAATTAAGAAATTACATTTTTTCGAAAAAGCAGGGCTAACTTAACGCTATTTTTAGTACATGGTCGTAACTTTTTATCGACTGAAGTAAAATAATTTCTTTTTACTAGCACAAACGGCAAAAATTGAGCACAAATCAGCACAATTAAGAAATTACATTTTTTCGAAAAAATCAGGGCTAACTTAACGCTATTTTTAGTACATTGTTGTGTTTGAGACCTTGGAAGACTTATTTTGACTTGAAAGAGTCAAAATAATTGAAAGGAGAAAGAAGGTTCGGGACAGAATGGGCCAATTCCGCCTACGTCCGAATTGGTGGCTGAGTTCAGCTGGTGCGACGCTCTTGCTGGCGGCCGGGACTAGCTACGGCAGTGTGGGGGGGGTACTTGCTAAAACTCAGGCCATTAAACCCTAGGCCTGTACAACAAAAATTGTAAGCGCCGACTTATCCAAGGGAAGGTAAAAATTGGGATTATTTTCCCAATTGGTCGTGAAAGACCAAGAAGCGGTTGGATTGGCGCGGCTTCGCGATTTGTGATTGATTGATTGATTCACCCGGTCGCGAATAGCTCACACAAAAATAAAATTATTGGGAATAAATTTGGATAAAACGTCGGTAGAAGTTGAACGGGAATTTGTGAATCCCGAAATGCTCACGTATCACTTCCTTAACAGATGCATTTTCCATCCAAAACTCTCCTCCTTACACTCATTGGCATAGAAAGCATCCCAAACGGTTTTTTTTTTTTGACAACTCGTTTTGAGTACTATTTGCTTCAGAAATGTTCAAAAAACTGATTGGATTTTTTAAAAGAAACAACTAATTCGTGTTGAATATTATCGAATATTCCACATTATTTATAAAAAAAAATCGAAACGAAACGACGGAGTGAGGCGAACGGGAACTTTTGTCGTGGGCCGGTTTGGCCCCGACTCTTCCTACGCGCACCTCGTATCGGAAATAAGGTTCTATATTCGAACTACCTATGTATGTCACAATTTCCGATACGAGGTGATAAACTTGAATAAGGTCGGATACCTTTGCTCGACGGTCAGCAAGAAATGTGCAACATCGACTATCGATCAACTCAGGTCAACCGCCAAGAGTTGATCGATGGTCGATGAAGATCAGCAATTATCGGGCTGATGTAAAATAATCGGGTAAGCGATAATTGCTGATCGATTTCTCCAAGTCCGGGAAACGGGCAGTCTTGTGACAATAACCGAAACGGCAAGTAACCTCCGGGTTCTTTTGTAAAAAGCGTGTTGTAGAGTAGGTAGATTGTGAGTCTCTTAATAAAATATTGTTAACTATGTAAAAAAGTGTTGTTATTGTGGAGTGTAGAGTGTTTTTTCAGAGAGTTTTGGAAGGAGATGCGGCCAACGATATTTGGCCACGACATTTTGGCGCAGCCGGAAAAAAAAAAGAAAAAAAAAGAAAAGTGAAAGTAAATTAAGTGACAGTTATGTGAACATTAAAAGCCGAAAAACTGTGCAGTGTACTTGGGCTGGACCAATAATTTTGAATAGAGAATACGCGGCAGTTGAAGATAATCCATATCTAGGTGAAAGTAAATTAAGTGACAGTGATGTGAACATTAAAAGCCGAAAAACTGTGCAGTGTACTTGGGCTGGACCAATAGTTTTGAATAGAGAATACGCGGTAGTTGAATGTAAACCATATCTTGGTGAAGATGCATACATTAAGACTCTGAAAGTGAAAGGAAATAAAGGAGAGAAAGATAAGACGACTCAAAAAGAAGCACAAAGGGAAAAGGAAATAAGAGAAGAAGTAGAAGAGAAACGAGATGACAATGCAAAGGAAATAAATGCACAAGGAAACGGAAAGCAAGAAAAGGAGTAAGAAAAACCGAAAGGAGGTAAAGAGTTAGAAACAAACAAGAACGAGAATGACGGTAAAATAACCGAAAAATATAAGGCAGTAAAGAATACTGACCAGGAGAGAATAAAAAAGAAAGTGAAAAATCCGAAATAGAACCAGAAAAAATTTTTACACCCGAGACAAATATACAACACGAAGAGGAGTAGGAAAACAATATCCGAGATCTGGAAACGGGCGATCAGAAGCTGAAAAATGGTGTTAATCAAGAAGTGAATGACAGCAAAAGCAAGAACGAAAAGGATAATAAAGTGCAGAATGTGGACCAGAAAGGAAGTGATTTAAAGAAAAAAGATGGAGAAGGCGAAAGACAACACCCAAATGAATTTGTATAAATTAAGGTAGAAAGGTAAAAACTTAACATGTAAGTACAAGAAGTATATTTTTTTTTTTAACATTGGAAAATTTTAAATTTGTTGTGCATACCTTCGAGTGAAATGACTATGAAACTCTGACCTACCTCAACGGTAATTACGAGTGTGAACCGTAACTGGTATCCAATAGGAAGGAGGGGATGGTGAAGGAAGAGAATCGATAGCCACCTGTATAGCGAAGCTACAGGTAGGGGGATGAGTGTTTTTATCATTGTGGAAGAGATGGGGGCCAGAAATGAGGAAGAAAGGAGGAAGACGTAGATATTGCCTGTTACGGAAACGCAAACCACAAACGAGAGGCCCCGAGGGAACGAGTTGGGTTTGTGAACTCCAATAACGGCGATATTGCGACTTTTGACAAGAGGAAGTGGAGAGAAACAGCAATGGGAAAGAGGAGAAATAGGAAAGAAAGTAGAAGCTTGGAGTGAGGAATTGACGAAAAGAAGAGGAGAAGGTACGGATAGTGTGGAAGAAAAAGAAAAAAATAAAAAATGGAAAAAAAATGAGAGTTAACAAAGAGTACCCGCATAGTGCCAGTTACAGGATCACATACCATAAACGAGAGGCCCCGAGGGAACGAGTTGGGTTTGTAAGATCCAGTAACGGCGCTTATGTGACTTTTGACGACCCACTGGGAAAAAATGTGGGGTAGAAGGAAGTAGAAACCACTGGGAAAAAATGTGGGGTAAAAGGAAGTAGAAACCACTGTGAAAAAATGTGGGGTAGAAGGAAGTAGAAACCACTGTGAAAAAATGTGGGGTAGAAGGAAGTAGAAACCACTGGGAAAAAATGTGGGGTAGAAGGAAGTAAAAACCACTGGGAAAAAATGTGGGGTAGAAGGAAGTAGAAACCACTGGGAAAAAATGTGGGGTAAAAGGAAGTAGAAACCACTGGGAAAAAATGTGGGGTAGAAGGAAGTAGAAACCACTGGGAAAAAATGAGGGGTAGAAGGAAGTAGAAACAGTCAACAGAAAGTGGAGAAAAACATCAATGGGAAAGATAGGAAATAAACAAACCAGAAATGAGGAAGACGTAGATATCGCCTGTTACGGAAACGCAGACCACAGACGAGAGGCCCCGAGGGAACGAGTTGGGTTTGTGAAACTCCAATAACGGCGATGTTGCGAAAAAACTAAAACTTAGCTAATCTACTACACGAGCGAATAATTCAACAGAAAAAAAAGAAAAAAAAAGAAACTTGTTTAACAGTACTCTTATAGTAAAAATTATAAATCAAACGAGAGAAAAAATCAAAAATCAATTATATCTCATAACACATTTAACACATTTAATTAAAGTTCGTAAACTAAAGCAGTTCGAAGCACACAATTCTCTATAGCAGACAGTAGAGACTTGATGCATGCAATGCAACAAGGAAAAAATATTTATTTCACTGTTTTTATTTATTTCAATTAGCTTTGCACACAAAAACAGACAAAAACACTCGAAAACGACTGAGTTCAATAAAAAAAAAATATAAAGTAAAGAAAAGCTTTAAAAGTAAGTAAAGTAAATAAAGTCAGTAAATAATCAGAAAAAATATAGAGTAAAGAAAAGTTTTAAAAAAAAAGTAAAGTAAATAAAGTAATTAAATAATCAGAAAAAATATAAAGTAAGGAAAAGTTTTTTTTAAAAAAAAAAGTAAGTAAAGTAATTTAAGTATAAATAGAGAATTAAATAATCAGAAAAGGCATACAAAGTAAGTGAAGCATAAATTGAGCAAGAAAAATATAATTGTCTAAAAGTCAAGTACCACGAAGATGGATACACATATGTATATTCCAAATTTAAATGTTCAGTTCAAATTCCCTTCAAAATCCCTTTTGGGACTCTAAATTAAAAAGATTTTTATACGAAAACATATTACTATAAAAATTTTTTGTATTAGGATGTAAATAATCGGGAAAAACACGTAAAAAATGACTGGAATTATTTTTGGATCCTTTTGACTTCGATTTATAATTATGGATATTAAAAAAAAAAAACAACAACAGTAATTGTAATGGCGAACATTTAAATTAATTTAATTAAAACTAAAAATAATAATATGATTGTATATCGAATGTTACCAATGGTAATTTCGTTTCTTTTTCTTAATAAAATTTCGATAGATATTTTATAAAAATATAAAAAATAAATATAAAAGGTAGATCGCACCCTAAAAAATTAAACTTTTTTTTTTGTTATATTAATGTTTGGTTAATGTTTGAAAACTAAAAAAAAAAAATATTGCGTTTCATAATAAGAAAAAAAAAACCATTTTGAAAAATTTATTATGTATGTTGTCGCTACGAATTATCGATTTTTTAAAAAAGAAAGAAATATTTTCTCTCACACAAACGAAATTAATTGTTAAATAATTTTTTATAATATATTATTTTTATATATAATTTCTAAATACTTATATAATACATAAATACAAAATAACTTGCACGATGGCATGTACTACCGAACAACGTGGCCCGGACTGGGAAACTCTAAAACCGTTGAGCATCGGTTCTTTTTTCCAGGGGGGAGGAATGTCGTGGGCCGGTTTGGCCCCGACTCTTCCTACGCGCACCTCGTATCGGAAATAAGGTTCTATATTCGAACTACCTATGTATGTCACAATTTCCGATACGAGGTGATAAACTTGAATAAGGTCGGATACCTTTGCTCGACGGTCAGCAAGAAATGTGCAACATCGACTATCGATCAACTCAGGTCAACCGCCAAGAGTTGATCGATGGTCGATGAAGATCAGCAATTATCGGGCTGATGTAAAATAATCGGGTAAGCGATAATTGCTGATCGATTTCTCCAAGTCCGGGAAACGGGCAGTCTTGTGACAATAACCGAAACGGCAAGTAACCTCCGGGTTCTTTTGTAAAAAGCGTGTTGTAGAGTAGGTAGATTGTGAGTCTCTTAATAAAATATTGTTAACTATGTAAAAAAGTGTTGTTATTGTGGAGTGTAGAGTGTTTTTTCAGAGAGTTTTGGAAGGAGATGCGGCCAACAATATTTGGCCACGACACTTTCAATAAGTTTTGCACTTGGCAAGCGCGCGGAAACAACCATGAGAATGTCGCGAGAATTTCTTCACCAAACGAAAACTTCACACCACGCAGTTCACTGCTCAATTAAACAGAAATCAGAAATTGATCATTACACTTGCCCTTCATTACGGACGCCGTGTGATTTTCACACTCCGAACACGCCACGGGAAAAACTTTTCTTCTGTAAATTTTTCAGCAATTTTCGAACAACTTCTCGTACCTTCAAAATGGCTGTCGAGAAGCGCGGAGATTTTGTGCAAATTATTACGTGCGAAACTTTGGGGCGGTTCGGGGCGGTTCGGGACGAGTTCGATTCAACAACATAGGCGGTTAGCCGTTGGTTTCCCAGCGCCTAACCGACTAAAAAAAATTGCCGCGCTCGATAGTCTCGTGCGCACGACTGAGTGCCGGGCAATAGGTGTTGTACCCCTCGGATCACTGCCTAAGATCCTTGGAGTGGTAAATCCCCACACGTTTGCCTCCTAGATCCTCCAACTCATATCGAGAGTTGCCTAGCACACGACGAATCCTGCACTTGAGGAACTTCTTTGCCAGCTTGGCGTTATAATTCTGCGCGGCTGTGGACAAGGAAAAATTTCTTCGGACTACTTCTTGTCCTACACAAAATTGTGTTTTAGCAGCACGCAGATTATAACGCCTGCTACTGTCCTCATGTGCGACCCTTATTTTCGTCTGCGCCAGTTGTCTCACGATAGGAATTCCCTCACGAGGTCGAAGCTGTACATTTGACTCTCCCAACGCTCGCAAATGCTTCAGCAGTTCGTAGTCCTTCCCGTGCAACATCATATGATTTCCAAACAGAACCTGATAAGGAGAAAATCCAGTGGCTTGGTGGAGTGAGCTACGAAGAGCACATCCAATTTTGCTTAGACTCTCATCCCATCGTGTTTGGTCATCAGTGATGAATGCTCGAATTCCGGCCAGGATGGACTGATTGACACGTTCCGAAGCATTCGCTTGCGGCGAGTAGCTCGGGGTGTACAGGTGCTTAACTCCGTATTTGTTCAGCATGGAGTTAAACACATTCGACCTAAATTGAGAGCCGTTATCGGAGAGGATCGTCTCAGGTGTTCCAAACGTATGGAAGACCTGCCCCTCCAAGTAGTTGGTGATCTCTTCGGCAGTGATCCGCCCCAAAGGATGTAACATGGGAAATTTTGTGAAATGATCCAAGACGATCAAGATCGCGATCTTACCCCGTTTGGTACGCGGATAAGGTCCAAGCACGTCGATGTAAAGGTGCTGGAATGGCTGATCAGTCTGGAACGGTTCTTCCATAGGCGCTCGTAGAGGTCTGTTCGGGGACTTTGTCTCTTTACAAGTGTCGCACGCCAGAACGTAGGTGCGCACTTGTGTAGCCATCCCGGGCCAGTACAAAAATCGCCTGACTCGCTCTAGCGTTTTGGCATAACCACCATGGACCGTGGTGTCTGCCTCGTGCGCCTGAGCAATCGCAGCTGGCGTAAGACTCGATGGAATCCACAACTTCCAGGCTCGGTCTTCAGCGATCGGGTCACCGTTGTGGGGCTCTGTGCGCTTATACACGAAGCCGTCTCTCACGCATACGTCAGGAAGCCGATCGGCGTTCGCATCGACAGTGGACACTAACTCTTTATATTCTTTGCCAGAGAATTCTGGAGAGTCCATGTCCACCATCGGTGCCACGTCGATCAGCGCGTTTAATCCCTCTTCGTATATACGAGAGAGAGCGTCGGGTACAACATTCAGGCTCCCTCGTCGGTGCTCGATTGTGAAGTCGTAACCTTGGAGTTTTAAACTCCATCTTGCCAACCGTCCTTGTAGGTCTTTCTGCGACATGAGCCATTTGAGACTTGCGTGATCCGTAATGATTTTGAACGCAGTCCCTTCTACATAGGCTCGAAATTTTTTCACGCTCAACACAGCTGCATAACACTCGAGTTCGGTTACGCTGTAGTTGCGTTGAGCGGAAGTGAGCTTCTGTGACATATACGCCACTGGAGATTCCGATCCGTCGTCGTTTTCCTGAAAGAGAACGCTACCCACCCCTGATTTACTGGCGTCGCACTGGATTACGAAAGACCTCTTAAAATCAGGATTGATTAATAAGGGGGCTTTCGTCAACAAGTCTTTCACTAATAGGAAGGAAGTTTGTGCCTCTGTAGTCCAAGCAAACTGGTTGGACTTCTTTAGGGTGTCTGAAATTGGTGAAACAGTCGCAGCAAAGTTGGGAACAAATCGTCGATACCAGCCTGCCATACCAAGGAAGCGTCGTACTTGACGTGCGGACTTAGGCGAAGGGTAATCGACGATGGCTGATGATTTGTTGGGATCAGTTTTCAAGCCTCCTTCTCCAACAATGTATCCGAGATATTTCACCTCTCTCAGACAAAACTTACTCTTGTTGACGTTAATAGTCAAGCCAGCCTTTCGCAAACATTCTGCGACTTCAGCCAATAAAACCAGATGTGAATCGAAATCCTCAGAAATTAACAGCAGATCGTCCAAATATACGAATACCTGCTCCTTCAGCTCGGGTAGGATGACTTTGTCCATCAAACGACACATCCTTTGCGGCGCGTTGCATAACCCAAAAGGCATGCGAGTGTAGTGATATAGAGGCCGGCCAGGAATGGTAAACGCTGTATACTCCCTGGATTTGTTCTCGAGAGGAATCTGCCAAAAGGCGTCTTTGAGGTCCAGGCTAGTAATAAAATTGGCTCGCGGCAACCGACTTAAGATACCATCAATGTGTGGTAATGGATATGCATCCTTCTTCGTCACACTATTGACTTTGCGCGAGTCCAAACATAACCTGACCTTGCCTGGCTTCCTCACGAGAACCACAGGCGAGCTCCATGCACACTGGCTGGTCTCTATAACGCCAAGTGCCCTCATGCGATCGATCTCGTCATATAAGAGTTTTTGGATCGCAGGAGACACAGGATAATGTCGCAGTTTGATGGGACTTGCATCACCAACGTCTATACTGTGTTGTTCGACGTTGGTCACACCGAGTCCGTATACTTCGTATGATGGAAATTCGGACTTTACCATTTCCAACCTCTTTACATCTGTGGGCGTTAAATGGTGGGCATCCGGAGCTATCAGTTGCGATGCAGTATCGGGAGTATCGACCGCGCTGATAATGCTAGGTGCTAGTTGGAATGATCGCCAGAAATCTACCCCCAGGTACAATTTCTGCGACAGGCTCGGCACGATATATAGTGTAATGGATTTGGTAATACCACGAAAAGTAATATCGGTAGTTACTGTGCCCAATACCTTTTGCACTGCACCATCAGCGGTCTTCACCTCCTGACAGACCGGTCGATAATTCACCTGTGCATCATGGAGACGCTGTAAAGCGTTTGCCCCCAGGCAACTGATGCTCGCTCCACTATCGAGGAGTCCTTCAACGTCCACTCCGTACAAGGATACCATGGCGTACGGACGTATGTCCAACGGATTGGTAATGATGGTAGAGAGGATCGCTTTCTTTTTTTCACGCACCATCCTCCAGAATATACGAAGACGCAAGATTGACTTTCTGCGACCGGATCTACTCGATAGTGCTGATACTTGATCAACACTTGCGACTGGAGTAGGTGAAAAAATTCGCTCTCGAGCCTTCATATATTCTTTTAGCCGAAGATGGTATGGCTTGAGAGGATGGCGGGAATGTCGTCTTGAATTATCATTCACTATAGGGTCTTCTTCCGATCTAAAAACTGCCTGCTCTGTAGTAGCATTTGCTCTCGCCAATATCGTGACTTGCGATGTGTTTGTTGTTGTTGGAAAATTAGGGGAGGATGATTTTACGCTAAAAGGATGGGAGTTAGGTTCAGAAAGGGATTATGAAGGTGTTGTAAAATTTGGAGGGGATATTAAGGGGGTATTAACAAGGGGTAAAATGTTTTTATTGGGAGTAACAAAATGAAAGGGGGATTGGGAATCGCTGACATCCTGCTTCGAACCTTCTAAGATGGTCGGGCCGGTGGATTGTCTGTCACTGGGCGAGAAGGCCCCGGAAACCTTTCGTCCTTCGGTCCGTTTTTGATTGGCATCGAGTACATTTCGGCTTAATTACGTCTGCCTTCCCGCAACCATAACAGAAGATGCTTCTTGGCGTCTCTTCGCAGTCTCGGTAACTATGGCCTTCCCTTCGGCAGTTCCAACATTTAAGCGGAGTGGATATGCCAGCTACGTCGGCGGTTTCTTGGACGTCTTCGGTAGCAACCAACGGCGGTTCCAGCTCGTGAACTCGAGGCTGTTGCCAGGTTGCTACACGATTAGCCTTCCTGACCTCTTCATATCTCGACACCAAAGCACGAAGATGAGCCAGATCTCGGATCTCATGAAAGCAGATTAGCTGTTGTATACCGCCCAAGAGATTGCCGTTGACCAACTCAAAAAATTCTGAATCCGGAATCGGGGTGCGTAGTTGAGTCCGAAATCTGGTCATCTCCTGCTCGAATACCAGGTACGGCTCGTTAGGTGCTTGCCGTCTGGTAATCATTTTTTTTCGAACTTCGAAATCCGTGCTACGGTCGCCCCAGTATTGCAGGAAGGTGGTTTTAAGCGAATACCACGTCGAATCCGGGTTAGTTCGTCGCCATAACCAATACCACTGGTTTGGCAGGCCATCCAACAGCATATGGAAGTTCGCGACCAACAAATCCATGCGCCCGCCCAAATCCGACGAAGCCAATGGTTCCGGTCGGAAAATTAGCTCTTCGGCGCGTAGTGACTGGCCATCTCCATTAAATCGTAGTCGCCAATGGCGAATCGAACTACCAGCGTTGTGGTGAATATAATTCGAGCCGTTGTTATCGCGAATGGGCATTTGGGCGTTCGCATGGGTCTGTCGGTCTCGAACTTGCTCACGTTGTGGTTGTCGAATAGGCGGATACAGTGGTGGCGGAAATTGGTACGCAGTCGATACGCTTGGTCTAGACAAGAATTGTGGCGGTTGTGCTGGATGAGTGACAGGCGGTGGTTGAGGAGTGTTTGACATAGTGTGCCCTTGATCTCGTTCTTCTCGGATGACCGAACGAATTATGTTTATCAAGTCATTCACTCCACCACAAATTAGACAACGCCCCCCCCCCCCCCGGAAACTGCTGGTGCTGCTTCGGGAGTTTGAGCATCGTGTATTTCTGCCCACCTAACCCTGTTCTGCTGATCGTTTCCCAGAACATCTGAGGGCCTATTGCTCAGCACTTGCGTGCCTCGCTCCTGGATGACTGTCCCATCCGGAGTGTAGAGAGTGCGTCCACCCGCAGTCTCTAGTGCAGAATCCAAATTTAACCTACCAGGAGAAACTACATCACTTAAAGACCTTGCGACATCCTCGCGAGTCTGTCTTCTGGTTCTCACGCCGGATATAGCGGTCGCACCCTCCACACCCCGAGTGAGCCAATAATCCCCCGGACTCAAATGACCACGACAGTTCGGACAGTTGTGATTGTCCACAATCCAGCGCTCCAGACAGTCTCTGTGGAACTGGTGGCCACACTTGGTGGTCATACCCTGGTCCGGATCTACCTTGCTGATGCACGGCGTACAGATCACCTCCGCCTCCCTAGTGGGAGAGTGTTCTAACGGCATCTTTACCAAGAATTTGGGTGAGATGTATGAATGAATGAGTGTATGTAGTACAAAAAAATCTGCCAACAGTCTGGGCGCAACTGTATTATTTTTCCGGCAGAAGTTCAGAACGCGTTCAATTCGGGGATGCGGTGTATGTTACTATGTGGCTGAAAACCTAACAAAAAGTTCGGGAAGCGGTTAGAAAAGGGTGTAACATATGAATTAAATAATTGGGTCATATTCCGGGATGCGGTCTAGAGGTTGAAAAAACAAAACTTAAAAAAAGGTGATTATTAAACAAGCCTGGGGAAGTAAAAAGATATTCGATATCTGATCAGACCTGAGAAACATGGTGAAATTCATGAAAAAGTATACAATCAGTTTACACCCCCTTAGGGGTCGAATTTCAAAAAATCTTGAAAACACATTCTTCACATGAAGAATCCGTAGGATAAAAATGAATTCAATATTTCGAAAGACCTAGTAGATATGACGAAAATCGTGAAAATATATGTATTTTATATATACTAATAATTTTTTTTGCCCCCCCGCCAATGAATATTCAAATTTTTTTTTATCAGAATTACTTTTCTAGTTAATTTACATATACGTACCGAGTTTCAACTTAACAGCATAAGCCGTTCTAAAGTTAGGAAAAACACCCCCCACCACCGTACCATACTACCCCTAAAAAAAATTTTTTTTTCCACCATGCCACTACTATAGCTCTATCTAAATACCAAGTTTCAGCTTCCTATCATTATAGATTCTTAAGATATAAGCATCGGAACTTTTTCTTTCTCACCCTTCCCCACCCTCACCCTCTACACCCACACCCCCAAACTTTTTTTCCCTACTAGGGTTCTATTAGGCCTACTTCTGGTAAAAATTTGAAGCAACCATCTTACACTGTTATTGAGATATGAAACGTGTTATTTTTGAAAAATTCTTATCCCCTCCACTTACGTAATCCCCCGCACCCTTAAAAGATTTTACTTTGAGCAGTCTTTATTTATCAAGTTTTGTATCCAAACCGAGTTTTGTTTTTCTGGTGCCACTGGTTTGGGAGATATTGTAATGTTAAGTATTTCAACCCCCACCCCCGTACGTCACTACCGCCACCCAAAAATTTTGTTTCAATCTATTCTCCTAGTATAACTACAGATATTTGTTAAGTTTTAATTGCTTGCTATTAACGGTTTAGGAGATATGGATTTTAGAATGTGTCGATCTCGACTTTTTTGCGTTTCGGACGCATTGCTTCCCCCTCCACTCCCACACCCCTTCACCCATATCTGTTTTTTTTTTGCAAATGGGTCCATTATCAAAGCTCTATAGAAATTTTAAGTTTCAGCCTCCTAACACACGCGGTTCCTGAGATCTAGAAACCTGAATTTTTCGTCTAAAACGCTTACCCCGCCTTCCCCCTTACACCTCCTCCCCTGAAAATAATGTCAATTCAAGGGGTCTACCAAGTCTATTCTTAAAAAAAAATTTAATTTAATAGCTCCACTGGCTTGAGAGCTACGAGCCTTCAAAGATTTTGGGGCGGTCGACGTACGGCGTACGGCGTACAGACGGAGTGAAAATTTTTATTGCTTTTTTCGCGTCTACTAGTCATGAAACGTGGACAAAAAAATTTTGAGGGCAGCAAATTTTTTTTTTTTAAAAATCGATAACAATACTGTATTATAAATAATACAGTAAAAAATAACCGACAGAATGAATGATTTAATGTATGTATGCGCCGATGAATTTGTCCAACAGAAAAAAAAAATGAATGAACGTGAAAAAAAAATTTATGTATCGAATGACTGAATGCGGTATGTCGAAAACGGATTAATTCACACCGTTGGATGTTGATACGAATGAACTAGCGAATAAAAAAAATTGATTGACCGACTATGCTTAATTGGGTGAATGTGTGAATCGATGATGGACTATTGCCTGTGCAAATAACTGGTTGTGTGAATGCTAGAACAATGTATGTGATACGCATGGAAACGAATGAAAATAGACTGAATGACAAATTTTAAGTGTGCAAACAAAATGAATCCAAACAATCGAATGTTGATACGAATGTACGTGTGATTGAAACGAGTGACTGTTGACTATTGAGTGTTAAAGTATATATATATAAATGAATTTTGACTGAGAAATTTTTTTAAAATGCGTGATTAATATTGAATATATTCGAGTAAAGGTATGTGCGAAAGCAACGAAAGAATGAATGAAAGTATGAAAAAAAAAAATGAATGAGTAAATGATTGTATGTATTTATGCGTAAATGAATTCAAAAAAATTAATGAACCCTCACGTATCTGCTCCTTTCCCCTCCCCTCGTATGCAGCAAATCGCGAAGCCGATCTTGACCTTTCCCGACTCATTGGGAAAATCTGGATCGCGATGAAAAAAAAATATGCAACAAAAAAAATATGCAACAAAAAAAATTGGAGAAAAATTAGCAAAGTGAGCAAAAATCAAAAATTAGCAAAAAAAATATCTAAGTAAAAATGTTTGTCAAAAGACTTATAAAAAAATTAAGTTACAAAAAAACTCTACGTTATTTCAAAAAAAAATTCTACGTTAAACAGGGAACTCTAAAAGGATGGATAAGGATATAAGGTACTTTACCGAAATTTCAGCGATAGTTCCTATCACCAAACTCACCAATATCCCACAAGTATTGCTCCCAACTGTCTGATGACACGCCCGCCAAGACAGGGCATGCCCAGCTCTCAGTTGGGTACTTGCAAGACAGAAGTGGAATGATTCAAGTACCAAAGCTGACCAACTCACATCACATCAGTCTCATATGCAGACAATGCTTCCCTTTCTTATGGAACCGAATTGGCGCCAAAAGGGTTGCCAAAACGGTTCGTCGATAAGAAAGTTCCACATTGCCCACACAAAAGTCAGATGCAATGTTTTGCTGTGGAGAAAAAAAAAATCGACAAAGCTAGTACACTTGGTCTGTTGCCGTTCAGGCGAAAATACTGTCGCAGAACGACTAAATTTTAGACCTTTTGCCCATCAACTTTGCACGGAATTTTTCCGAACTTGCGCGTGTTGATAGGCTACGCTTTGTGCACGTAGCGTAGCTGAGGCTAGCCCCACGTTGGGCGCCATTTGTTGTGTTTGAGACCTTGGAAGACTTATTTTGACTTGAAAGAGTCAAAATAATTGAAAGGAGAAAGAAGGTTCGGGACAGAATGGGCCAATTCCGCCTACGTCCGAATTGGTGGCTGAGTTCAGCTGGTGCGACGCTCTTGCTGGCGGCCGGGACTAGCTACGGCAGTGTGGGGGGGGGGGGGTACTTGCTAAAACTCAGGCCATTAAACCCTAGGCCTGTACAACAAAAATTGTAAGCGCCGACTTATCCAAGGGAAGGTAAAAATTGGGATTATTTTCCCAATTGGTCGTGAAAGACCAAGAAGCGGTTGGATTGGCGCAGCTTCGCGATTTGTCAGGGCGCTTAGGTGTAAGTAGCGCCCTGTTCTGCCCACCCTACCTCAGCCATATCAGTCCAAAAATAATAATAATATCCGATATGACCCCTTGTTGAGGTTCAGGGCTAAGGAGCTTACACGCTCGGGTTCATTTTCTAATGGCTCTTTCTAGCCGTGCGACATTTTTACCAATAAGAAAAGTAAAAGGTCCAAAATAAAAAAAAATAAAAATCTGAAACAAAAAAAAATCAATGCAAAAAAAATTTAAAAAACAAATTCAACTCACCCCATGAATTATGTTGTTTTCTCGTTCTTAATTCTTTTTATTTATTTTGTTTTATTTATTTTAATTTATTAGTTTAATCCGTCCCGTCTTGTCCTGTCGTCTGTCATTATATTTTAAATTTATAATTTATTTGGATTTTAATTCAATTCATCTTCGTTTAATTAAATTTTTCGAAAGGAAAAACGACTAATCGGGGGAAATTTGTTTGCTAATGGAACATGAACGAGATGCAGTTCCGAATCACAGAAGACGAGTTGACAAAACGTTGATCAGCTGGTGTCTTGTTCAAAATATTTTCATTCGTGGCCGTGGCGCGGTGGAGTGGGTGGAGTAACGTGTTGACAAGACACCCAACAAATGTCAAAACAAACTTGACCTGCGTGTTTCTTTTTCCTTTTATTTTACTTCTTTTTCGATTTTAGCTTTTTCTACGTATCGCGGACATAACGAGGGCGGCACTTAGAGGAAGGAGCAGCAATCATGTCAATCAGTTCATCTCGCTCGAATTATGCAGTTCGCCTACTGGCTAGAATGAGAACGCGCGATCGTTCTTATCACACAATCAGTAGTTGCACGTTTGAATTTAGTCGAAAAAAAAATTGATTCACCCGGTCGCGAATAGCTCACACAAAAATAAAATTATTGGGAATAAATTTGGATAAAACGTCGGTAGAAGTTGAACGGGAATTTGTGAATCCCGAAATGCTCACGTATCACTTCCTTAACAGATGCATTTTCCATCCAAAACTCTCCTCCTTACACTCACTGGCATAGAAAGCATCCCAAATGGTTTTTTTTTTTGACAACTCGTTTTGAGTACTATTTGCTTCAGAAATGTTCAAAAAACTGATTGGATTTTTTAAAAGAAACAACTAATTCGTGTTGAATATTATCGAATAATCCACATTATTTATAAAAAAAAATCGAAACGAAACGACGGAGTGAGGCGAACGGGAACTTTCAATAAGTTTTGCACTTGGCAAGCGCGCGGAAACAACCGTGAGAATGTCGCGAGAATTTCTTCACCAAACGAAAACTTCACACCACGCAGTTCACTGCTCAATTAAACAGAAATCAGAAATTGATCATTACACTTGCCCTTCATTACGGACGCCGTGTGATTTTCACACTCCGAACACGCCACGGGAAAAACTTTTCTTCTGTAAATTTTTCAGCAATTTTCGAACAACTTCTCGTACCTTCAAAGTGGCTGTCGAGGAGCGCGGAGATTTTGTGCAAATTATTACGCGCGAAACTTTGGGGCGGTTCGGGACGAGTTCGATTCTATTTTCGATTATTATACACTAAAACACCCGTCGAAAATGGCGCGGTTGATTTTTATCGGCACGACGGGAGAAAAAACTAACTTCGAGGTTCGTAGGTGCGAGGTTATTGCAAAAAACCGTCTGCTTGCGATGCGCACACTTCCCTCATTCGCTCGTCACCTGCCAGAAATCCGGGCACGCACACATTCATCGATCGCGATCGCCCTTTTTCTCTGACCATTTTTGGTATTCGCTTGTTGCCTGCGTCTCGCCGGTTGGTGCAGCTGTAGCTGTGCTCCACTTACAAAAAGAAATGTCTTTGTTAATGCAGCACAACCACCGAGCAGTTGAAGGTCATGTGCAGCGGTTGGTCCGTTCCATTGACCCAATTACTTGTATATAGAACGATTGCTACAGTGCATCGCCAAAATTTTTCTTTCGCCTGGCGCGGCGATTCAACAACATAGGCGGTTAGCCGTTGGTTTCCCAGCGCCTAACCGACTAAAAAAAATTGCCGCGCTCGATAGTCTCGTGCGCACGACTGAGTGCCGGGCAATAGGTGTTGTACCCCTCGGATCACTGCCTAAGATCCTTGGAGTGGTAAATCCCCACACGTTTGCCTCCTAGATCCTCCAACTCATATCGTGAGTTGCCTAGCACACGACGAATCCTGCACTTGAAGAACTTATTTGCCAGCTTGGCGTTATAATTCTGCGCGGCTGTGGACAAGGAAAAATTTCTTCGGACTACTTCTTGTCCTACACAAAATTGTGTTTTAGCAGCACGCAGATTATAACGCCTGCTACTGTCCTCATGTGCGACCCTTATTTTCGTCTGCGCCAGTTGTCTCACGATAGGAATTCCCTCACGAGGTCGAAGCTGTACATTTGACTCTCCCAACGCTCGCAAATGCTTCAGCAGTTCGTAGTCCTTCCCGTGCAACATCATATGATTTCCAAACAGAACCTGATAAGGAGAAAATCCAGTGGCTTGGTGGAGTGAGCTACGAAGAGCACATCCAATTTTGCTTAGACTCTCATCCCATCGTGTTTGGTCATCAGTGATGAATGCTCGAATTCCGGCCAGGATGGACTGATTGACATGTTCCGAAGCATTCGCTTGCGGCGAGTAGCTTGGGGTGTACAGGTGCTTAACTCCGTATTTGTTCAGCATGGAGTTAAACACATTCGACCTAAATTGAGAGCCGTTATCGGAGAGGATCGTCTCAGGTGTTCCAAACGTATGGAAGACCTGCCCCTCCAAGTAGTTGGTGATCTCTTCGGCAGTGATCCGCCCCAAAGGATGTAACATGGGAAATTTTGTGAAATGATCCAAGACGATCAAGATCGCGATCTTACCCCGTTTGGTACGCGGATAAGGTCCAAGCACGTCGATGTAAAGGTGCTGGAATGGCTGATCAGTCTGGAACGGTTCTCCCATAGGCGCTCGTAGAGGTCTGTTCGGGGACTTTGTCTCTTTACAAGTGTCGCACGCCAGAACGTAGGTGCGCACTTGTGTAGCCATCCCGGGCCAGTACAAAAATCGCCTGACTCGCTCTAGCGTTTTGGCATAACCACCATGGACCGTGGTGTCTGCCTCGTGCGCCTGAGCAATCGCAGCTGGCGTAAGACTCGATGGAATCCACAACTTCCAGGCTCGGTCTTCAGCGATCGGGTCACCGTTGTGGGGCTCTGTGCGCTTATACACGAAGCCGTCTCTCACGCATACGTCAGGAAGCCGATCGGCGTTCGCATCGACAGTGGACACTAACTCTTTATATTCTTTGCCAGAGAATTCTGGAGAGTCCATGTCCACCATCGGTGCCACGTCGATCAGCGCGTTTAATCCCTCTTCGTATATACGAGAGAGAGCGTCGGGTACAACATTCAGGCTCCCTCGTCGGTGCTCGATTGTGAAGTCGTAACCTTGGAGTTTTAAACTCCATCTTGCCAACCGTCCTTGTAGGTCTTTCTGCGACATGAGCCATTTGAGACTTGCGTGATCCGTAATGATTTTGAATGCAGTCCCTTCTACATAGGCTCGAAATTTTTTCACGCTCAACACAGCTGCATAACACTCGAGTTCGGTTACGCTGTAGTTGCGTTGAGCGGAAGTGAGCTTCTGTGACATATACGCCACTGGAGATTCCGATCCGTCGTCGTTTTCCTGAAAGAGAACGCTACCCACCCCTGATTTACTGGCGTCGCACTGGATTACGAAAGACCTCTTAAAATCAGGATTGATTAATAAGGGGGCTTTCGTCAACAAGTCTTTCACTAATAGGAAGGAAGTTTGTGCCTCTGTAGTCCAAGCAAACTGGTTGGACTTCTTTAGGGTGTCTGAAATTGGTGAAACAGTCGCAGCAAAGTTGGGAACAAATCGTCGATACCAGCCTGCCATACCAAGGAAGCGTCGTACTTGACGTGCGGACTTAGGCGAAGGGTAATCGACGATGGCTGATGATTTGTTGGGATCAGTTTTCAAGCCTCCTTCTCCAACAATGTATCCGAGATATTTCACCTCTCTCAGACAAAACTTACTCTTGTTGACGTTAATAGTCAAGCCAGCGTTTCGCAAACATTCTGCGACTTCAGCCAATAAAACCAGATGTGAATCGAAATCCTCAGAAATTAACAGCAGATCGTCCAAATATACGAATACCTGCTCCTTCAGCTCAGGTAGGATGACTTTGTCCATCAAACGACACATCCTTTGCGGCGCGTTGCATAACCCAAAAGGCATGCGAGTGTAGTGATATAGAGGCCGGCCAGGAATGGTAAACGCTGTATACTCCCTGGATTTGTTCTCGAGAGGAATCTGCCAAAAGGCGTCTTTGAGGTCCAGGCTAGTAATAAAATTGGCTCGCGGCAACCGACTTAAGATACCATCAATGTGTGGTAATGGATATGCATCCTTCTTCGTCACACTATTGACTTTGCGCGAGTCCAAACATAACCTGACCTTGCCTGGCTTCCTCACGAGAACCACAGGCGAGCTCCATGCACACTGGCTGGTCTCTATAACGCCAAGTGCCCTCATGCGATCGATCTCGTCATATAAGAGTTTTTGGATCGCAGGAGACACAGGATAATGTCGCAGTTTGATGGGACTTGCATCACCAACGTCTATACTGTGTTGTTCGACGTTGGTCACACCGAGTCCGTATACTTCGTATGATGGAAATTCGGACTTTACCATTTCCAACCTCTTTACATCTGTGGGCGTTAAATGGTGGGCATCCGGAGCTATCAGTTGCGATGCAGTATCGGGAGTATCGACCGCGCTGATAATGCTAGGTGCTAGTTGGAATGATCGCCAGAAATCTACCCCCAGGTCTGCGACAGGCTCGGCACGATATATAGTGTAATGGGTTTGGTAATACCACGAAAAGTAATATCGGTAGTTACTGTGCCCAATACCTTTTGCACTGCACCATCAGCGGTCTTCACCTCCTGACAGACCGGTCGATAATTCACCTGTGCATCATGGAGACGCTGTAAAGCGTTTGCCCCCAGGCAACTGATGCTCGCTCCACTATCGAGGAGTCCTTCAACGTCCACTCCGTACAAGGATACCATGGCGTACGGACGTATGTCCAACGGATTGGTAATGATGGTAGAGAGGATCGCTTTCTTTTTTTCACGCACCATCCTCCAGAATATACGAAGACGCAAGATTGACTTTCTGCGACCGGATCTACTCGATAGTGCTGATACTTGATCAACACTTGCGACTGGAGTAGGTGAAAAAATTCGCTCTCGAGCCTTCATATATTCTTTTAGCCGAAGATGGTATGGCTTGAGAGGATGGCGGGAATGTCGTCTTGAATTATCATTCACTATAGGGTCTTCTTCCGATCTAAAAACAGCCTGCTCTGTAGTAGCATTTGCTCTCGCCAATATCGTGACTTGCGATGTGTTTGTTGTTGTTGGAAAATTAGGGGAGGATGATTTTACGCTAAAAGGATGGGAGTTAGGTTCAGAAAGGGATTATGAAGGTGTTGTAAAATTTGGAGGGGGTATTAAGGGGGTATTAACAAGGGGTAAAATGTTTTTATTGGGAGTAACAAAATGAAAGGGGGATTGGGAATCGCTGACATCCTGCTTCGAACCTTCTAAGATGGTCGGGCCGGTGGATTGTCTGTCACTGGGCGAGAAGGCCCCGGAAACCTTTCGTCCTTCGGTCCGTTTTTGATTGGCATCGAGTACATTTCGGCTTAATTACGTCTGCCTTCCCGCAACCATAACAGAAGATGCTTCTTGGCGTCTCTTCGCAGTCTCGGTAACTATGGCCTTCCCTTCGGCAGTTCCAACATTTAAGCGGAGTGGATATGCCAGCTACGTCGGCGGTTTCTTGGACGTCTTCGGTAGCAACCAACGGCGGTTCCAGCTCGTGAACTCGAGGCTGTTGCCAGGTTGCTACACGATTAGCCTTCCTGACCTCTTCATATCTCGACACCAAAGCACGAAGATGAGCCAGATCTCGGATCTCATGAAAGCAGATTAGCTGTTGTATACCGCCCAAGAGATTGCCGCTGACCAACTCAAAAAATTCTGAATCCGGAATCGGGGTGCGTAGTTGAGTCCGAAATCTGGTCATCTCCTGCTCGAATACCAGGTACGGCTCGTTAGGTGCTTGCCGTCTGGTAATCATTTTTTTTCGAACTTCGAAATCCGTGCTACGGTCGCCCCAGTATTGCAGGAAGGTGGTTTTAAGCGAATACCACGTCGAATCCGGGTTAGTTCGTCGCCATAACCAATACCACTGGTTTGGCAGGCCATCCAACAGCATATGGAAGTTCGCGACCAACAAATCCATGCGCCCGCCCAAATCCGACGAAGCCAATGGTTCCGGTCGGAAAATTAGCTCTTCGGCGCGTAGTGACTGGCCATCTCCATTAAATCGTAGTCGCCAATGGCGAATCGAACTACCAGCGTTGTGGTGAATATAATTCGAGCCGTTGTTATCGCGAATGGGCATTTGGGCGTTCGCATGGGTCTGTCGGTCTCGAACTTGCTCACGTTGTGGTTGTCGAATAGGCGGATACAGTGGTGGCGGAAATTGGTACGCAGTCGATACGCTTGGTCTAGACAAGAATTGTGGCGGTTGTGCTGGATGAGTGACAGGCGGTGGTTGAGGAGTGTTTGACATAGTGTGCCCTTGATCTCGTTCTTCTCGGATGACCGAACGAATTATGTTTATCAAGTCATTCACTCCACCACAAATTAGACAACGCCCCCCCCCCCCCGGAAACTGCTGGTGCTGCTTCGGGAGTTTGAGCATCGTGTATTTCTGCCCACCTAACCCTGTTCTGCTGATCGTTTCCCAGAACATCTGAGGGCCTATTGCTCAGCACTTGCGTGCCTCGCTCCTGGATGACTGTCCCATCCGGAGTGTAGAGAGTGCGTCCACCCGCAGTCTCTAGTGCAGAATCCAAATTTAACCTACCAGGAGAAACTACATCACTTAAAGACCTTGCGACATCCTCGCGAGTCTGTCTTCTGGTTCTCACGCCGGATATAGCGGTCGCACCCTCCACACCCCGAGTGAGCCAATAATCCCCCGGACTCAAATGACCACGACAGTTCGGACAGTTGTGATTGTCCACAATCCAGCGCTCCAGACAGTCTCTGTGGAACTGGTGGCCACACTTGGTGGTCATACCCTGGTCCGGATCTACCTTGCTGATGCACGGCGTACAGATCACCTCCGCCTCCCTAGTGGGAGAGTGTTCTAACGGCATCTTTACCAAGAATTTGGGTGAGATGTATGAATGAATGAGTGTATGTAGTACAAAAAAATCTGCCAACAGTCTGGGCGCAACTGTATTATTTTTCCGGCAGAAGTTCAGAACGCGTTCAATTCGGGGATGCGGTGTATGTTACTATGTGGCTGAAAACCTAACAAAAAGTTCGGGAAGCGGTTAGAAAAGGGTGTAACATATGAATTAAATAATTGGGTCATATTCCGGGATGCGGTCTAGAGGTTGAAAAAACAAAACTTAAAAAAAGGTGATTATTAAACAAGCCTGGGGAAGTAAAAAGATATTCGATATCTGATCAGACCTGAGAAACATGGTGAAATTCATGAAAAAGTATACAATCAGTTTACACCCCCTTAGGGGTCGAATTTCAAAAAATCTTGAAAACACATTCTTCACATGAAGAATCCGTAGGATAAAAATGAATTCAATATTTCGAAAGACCTAGTAGATATGACGAAAATCGTGAAAATATATGTATTTTATATATACTAATAATTTTTTTTGCCCCCCCGCCAATGAATATTCAAATTTTTTTTTATCAGAATTACTTTTCTAGTTAATTTACATATACGTACCGAGTTTCAACTTAACAGCATAAGCCGTTCTAAAGTTAGGAAAAACACCCCCCACCACCGTACCATACTACCCCTAAAAAAAATTTTTTTTTCCACCATGCCACTACTATAGCTCTATCTAAATACCAAGTTTCAGCTTCCTATCATTATAGATTCTTAAGATATAAGCATCGGAACTTTTTCTTTCTCACCCTTCCCCACCCTCACCCTCTACACCCACACCCCCAAACTTTTTTTCCCTACTAGGGTTCTATTAGGCCTACTTCTGGTAAAAATTTGAAGCAACCATCTTACACTGTTATTGAGATATGAAACGTGTTATTTTTGAAAAATTCTTATCCCCTCCACTTACGTAATCCCCCGCACCCTTAAAAGATTTTACTTTGAGCAGTCTTTATTTATCAAGTTTTGTATCCAAACCGAGTTTTGTTTTTCTGGTGCCACTGGTTTGGGAGATATTGTAATGTTAAGTATTTCAACCCCCACCCCCGTACGTCACTACCGCCACCCAAAAATTTTGTTTCAATCTATTCTCCTAGTATAACTACAGATATTTGTTAAGTTTTAATTGCTTGCTATTAACGGTTTAGGAGATATGGATTTTAGAATGTGTCGATCTCGACTTTTTTGCGTTTCGGACGCATTGCTTCCCCCTCCACTCCCACACCCCTTCACCCATATCTGTTTTTTTTTTGCAAATGGGTCCATTATCAAAGCTCTATAGAAATTTTAAGTTTCAGCCTCCTAACACACGCGGTTCCTGAGATCTAGAAACCTGAATTTTTCGTCTAAAACGCTTACCCCGCCTTCCCCCTTACACCTCCTCCCCTGAAAATAATGTCAATTCAAGGGGTCTACCAAGTCTATTCTTAAAAAAAAATTTAATTTAATAGCTCCACTGGCTTGAGAGCTACGAGCCTTCAAAGATTTTGGGGCGGTCGACGTACGGCGTACGGCGTACAGACGGAGTGAAAATTTTTATTGCTTTTTTCGCGTCTACTAGTCATGAAACGTGGACAAAAAAATTTTGAGGGCAGCAAATTTTTTTTTTTTAAAAATCGATAACAATACTGTATTATAAATAATACAGTAAAAAATAACCGACAGAATGAATGATTTAATGTATGTATGCGCCGATGAATTTGTCCAACAGAAAAAAAAAATGAATGAACGTGAAAAAAAAATTTATGTATCGAATGACTGAATGCGGTATGTCGAAAACGGATTAATTCACACCGTTGGATGTTGATACGAATGAACTAGCGAATAAAAAAAATTGATTGACCGACTATGCTTAATTGGGTGAATGTGTGAATCGATGATGGACTATTGCCTGTGCAAATAACTGGTTGTGTGAATGCTAGAACAATGTATGTGATACGCATGGAAACGAATGAAAATAGACTGAATGACAAATTTTAAGTGTGCAAACAAAATGAATCCAAACAATCGAATGTTGATACGAATGTACGTGTGATTGAAACGAGTGACTGTTGACTATTGAGTGTTAAAGTATATATATATAAATGAATTTTGACTGAGAAATTTTTTTAAAATGCGTGATTAATATTGAATATATTCGAGTAAAGGTATGTGCGAAAGCAACGAAAGAATGAATGAAAGTATGAAAAAAAAAAATGAATGAGTAAATGATTGTATGTATTTATGCGTAAATGAATTCAAAAAAATTAATGAACCCTCACGTATCTGCTCCTTTCCCCTCCCCTCGTATGCAGCAAATCGCGAAGCCGATCTTGACCTTTCCCGACTCATTGGGAAAATCTGGATCGCGATGAAAAAAAAATATGCAACAAAAAAAATATGCAACAAAAAAAATTGGAGAAAAATTAGCAAAGTGAGCAAAAATCAAAAATTAGCAAAAAAAATATCTAAGTAAAAATGTTTGTCAAAAGACTTATAAAAAAATTAAGTTACAAAAAAACTCTACGTTATTTCAAAAAAAAATTCTACGTTAAACAGGGAACTCTAAAAGGATGGATAAGGATATAAGGTACTTTACCGAAATTTCAGCGATAGTTCCTATCACCAAACTCACCAATATCCTACAAGTATTGCTCCCAACTGTCTGATGACACGCCCGCCAAGACAGGGCATGCCCAGCTCTCAGTTGGGTACTTGCAAGACAGAAGGGGAATGATTCAAGTACCAAAGCTGACCAACTCACATCACATCAGTCTCATATGCAGACAATGCTTCCCTTTCTTATGGAACCGAATTGGCGCCAAAAGGGTTGCCAAAACGGTTCGTCGATAAGAAAGTTCCACATTGCCCACACAAAAGTCAGATGCAATGTTTTGCTGTGGAGAAAAAAAAAAAATCGACAAAGCTAGTACACTTGGTCTGTTGCCGTTCAGGCGAAAATACTGTCGCAGAACGACTAAATTTTAGACCTTTTGCCCATCAACTTTGCACGGAATTTTTCCGAACTTGCGCGTGTTGATAGGCTACGCTTTGTGCACGTAGCGTAGCTGAGGCTAGCCCCACGTTGGGCGCCATTTGTTGTGTTTGAGACCTTGGAAGACTTATTTTGACTTGAAAGAGTCAAAATAATTGAAAGGAGAAAGAAGGTTCGGGACAGAATGGGCCAATTCCGCCTACGTCCGAATTGGTGGCTGAGTTCAGCTGGTGCGACGCTCTTGCTGGCGGCCGGGACTAGCTACGGCAGTGTGGGGGGGGGGTACTTGCTAAAACTCAGGCCATTTAACCCTAGGCCTGTACAACAAAAATTGTAAGCGCCGACTTATCCAAGGGAAGGTAAAAATTGGGATTATTTTCCCAATTGGTCGTGAAAGACCAAGAAGCGGTTGGATTGGCGCGGCTTCGCGATTTGTCAGGGCGCTTAGGTGTAAGTAGTGCCCTGTTCTGCCCACCCTACCTCAGCCATATCAGTCCAAAAAAAATAATATCCGATATGGCCCCTTGTTGAGGTTCAGGGCTAAGGAGCTTACACGCTCGGGTTCATTTTCTAATGGCTCTTTCTAGCCGTGCGACATTTTTACCAATAAGAAAAGTAAAAGGTCCAAAATAAAAAAAAATAAAAATCTGAAACAAAAAAAAATCAATGCAAAAAAAATTTTAAAAACAAATTCAACTCACCCCATGAATTATGTTGTTTTCTCGTTCTTAATTCTTTTTATTTATTTTGTTTTATTTATTTTAATTTATTAGTTTAATCCGTCCCGTCTTGTCCTGTCGTCTGTCATTATATTTTAAATTTATAATTTATTTGGATTTTAATTCAATTCATCTTCGTTTAATTAAATTTTTCGAAAGGAAAAACGACTAACCGGGGAAATTTGTTTGCTAATGGAACATGAACGAGATGCAGTTCCGAATCACAGAAGACGAGTTGACAAAACGTTGATCAGCTGGTGTCTTGTTCAAAATATTTTCATTCGTGGCCGTGGCGCGGTGGAGTGGGTGGAGTAACGTGTTGACAAGACACCCAACAAATGTCAAAACAAACTTGACCTGCGTGTTTCTTGTTCCTTTTATTTTACTTCTTTTTCGATTTTAGCTTTTTCTACGTATCGCGGACATAACGAGGGCGGCACTTAGAGGAAGGAGCAGCAATCATGTCAATCAGTTCATCTCGCTCGAATTATGCAGTTCGCCTATTGGCTAGAATGAGAACGCGCGATCGTTCTTATCACACAATCAGTAGTTGCACGTTTGAATTTAGTCGAAAAAAAAATTGATTCACCCGGTCGCGAATAGCTCACACAAAAATAAAATTATTGGGAATAAATTTGGATAAAACGTCGGTAGAAGTTGAACGGGAATTTGTGAATCCCAAAATGCTCACGTATCACTTCCTTAACAGATGCATTTTCCATCCAAAACTCTCCTCCTTACACTCACTGGCATAGAAAGCATCCCAAACGGTTTTTTTTTTTTGACAACTCGTTTTGAGTACTATTTGCTTCAGAAATGTTCAAAAAACTGATTGGATTTTTTAAAAGAATCAACTAATTCGTGTTGAATATTATCGAATATTCCACATTATTTATAAAAAAAAATCGAAACGAAACGACGGAGTGAGGCGAACGGGAACTTTCAATAAGTTTTGCACTTGGCAAGCGCGCGGAAACAACCGTGAGAATGTCGCGAGAATTTCTTCACCAAACGAAAACTTCACACCACGCAGTTCACTGCTCAATTAAACAGAAATCAGAAATTGATCATTACACTTGCCCTTCATTACGGACGCCGTGTGATTTTCACACTCCGAACACGCCACGGGAAAAACTTTTCTTCTGGAAATTTTTCAGCAATTTTCGAACAACTTCTCGTACCTTCAAAATGGCTGTCGAGGAGCGCGGAGATTTTGTGCAAATTATTACGCGCGAAACTTTGGGGCGGTTCGGGACGAGTTCGATTCTATTTTCGATTATTATACACTAAAACACCCGTCGAAAATGGCGAGGTTGATTTTTATCGGCACGACGGGAGAAAAAACTAACTTCGAGGTTCGTAGGTGCGAGGTTATTGCAAAAAACCGTCAAAAACGGCACAAATTGAGCACAAATCAGCACAATTGAGAAATTACATTTTTCGAAAAAAGCGGGGCTAACTTAACGCTATTTTTAGTACATGGTCGTAACTTTTTATCGACTGAAGTAAAATAATTTCTTTTTACTAGCACAAACGGCACAAATTGAGTACAAGCATTGTATTTATATCTTATAGTAGTATCACGAATAACTTCAGCTCAGCTCAAAAGATGGCGCAGCATATATCGTTTTTTGGGGTTTTGTGCTCTCGCGCTTTCAGACTCATTCTTTCTTGAAGAATTCAAAATCAATCAAAGCAGGCATATCTCATTCATTCATAAAGTTCAATCAACACGGCTTCCCATTGGTCGACAGCGAACTCCGCACTCGAGTGTTAAAAAAATGAATGAGTGTGGAGAGCGCGAGAGCACAAGACCCCAACCAATGGGAGGTCGTGTTGATTGAACTTTATGAATGAATGAGATAATGCTTCCTTTGATTGATTTTGAATTTTTCTTCGTAGGTACAATACGCACTGACATTTCTCACAGTTCTCACTACGTTCATTTCCTTTCCTCGCACACGGTACATGGGAAAGGACGAGCGGTATGGAGAAGCAGATCGCTTTTCTGTTTCTTAATGCAAAAGAAGAATTCCATTACGCAGAAGGTCATACACTCTTTTTTATTTTTGCGGTATAAAAAAGTACATGCAAAATTTTTGGAAACTATTTGGGAGTGAGGATTGTGGAAACGCCGTACGTCTGCCGGTGTACGCAAAATTGTTTGAAAGCTCGTAGCACCCAAACCATTTGAGCTATTTATTTGAAATTTTTTTCGTTAGTAGATTTGGTATACGCCTTTAAGTGAACACCTTTTGTGGGATGCGGGTGTGAAGGGGGAGGTGTTTTAGACCGAAAGTTTTGGTTTCTAGATATCAGCAACCGCTTATGCTAGAAATCTGAAACTTGGAATTTTTATAGAGCTTCAATAATAGACCCATTTGCAAAAAATATTCTGATATGAGTGAATGAGTGGGGGTGGGGAAATAATGCGTCCGAAGCGCAAAAAAGCTGAGATCGATACATTCTTAAATACATATCTCCTAAACTGTTGATGGCACGAAATTCAAACTTAACAAATATCTGTACCTATACTGGGGAAAAAGATTGAAAAGAAATTTTTGAGTGGGGGTAGTGGAGTACGGTGGGGGGGGGGGGGGGTGTGAAAAACTTTAGATTACCATATCTCAGGAACCAATTGCTCTACAAAAATTAAATTCGGTTTGAAGAGAAAGGTCGACAAATAAAGATTGCTCAAAGTACAATTTTTTAAGGGGATGGTGGAACATGGAAGGGGGGGGATAAGAAATTTTCAAAAAAATCACTTCATATCTCAAGAACAGTGTGAGAAAGATTCTAAATTTTTTTTACCAGACGTAGGCCCAATAGAACCTTAGCAGAAAAAGAAAATTAGGGGATGTGGGTGTAGAGGGTGAGGGTGGGGAGGGTGAAAAGTAAAAGGTTCCGATGTTTATATCTTATGAACGTATAATGAAAAAAAGCTGAAACTTGGTATTTAGATAGAGCTATAGTAGTGGCATGTTGGAAAAATATAATTTTTTTAGGGGTAGTGTGGTACGGGGGTGGGGGGTGTTTTCCCTAACTATGGAACGGCTGATGCTAGAAAGTTGAAACTCGGTGTGTATATGTAAATCAACTAGGAAAGTAATTTTGTTAAAAAAAGATTCGAATATTCATTGGCGTTCAGAAGGGGGGGCAAAAAAAATGATCAGTAAATATAAAATGCATATATTTTCACGACTTTCGTCATATCTACTAGGTCTTTCCAAATGTTGAATTCATTTTTATTCTACGGATTTTTCATTTGAATACCTAGAATGCGTTTTCAAGATTTTTTGAAATTCGACCCCTAAGAGCCCTATTTTAAGTTTTGTCTTTTTCAACCAGTAGACCGCATCCCGGAATATGACCCAATTATATAATTCATATGTTACGCCATACTCTAACCGCTTCCCGAACTTTTTGAAAGGTTTGCAGTCACATAGTAACCTACACCGCATCTTAGAATTGAACGCGTTAAGTATTGTGATTGAATATTAAAAAAAAAAATTTGCTACCCTCAAAATTTTTATTTTCACGTTTCATAACTAGTAGACGCGAAAAAAGCAATAAAAATGTTCAGTCTGTCTGTCCGCCGTACGGCGTACGCAAGATCGTTTGGAGGCTCGTAGCTGCCAAACGATTTGAGATATTAAATTGAAATTTTTTTAACGAATAGACGGGGTAGGCTCCTTGAAGTGACCAAATTTTTAGTGGTGGGGATGTGAGGGGGAAGGAGGGGGAAGTGTTTTAGACCGAAAATTTTGATTTCTGGATCTCAGTAACCCCTAATGATAGGAAGCTGAAACTTGGAATTTCTATAGAGATTTGGTAGCAGACACATTTGCAGAAAAATTGTCAATATTGATCAAGGGGTGTGGGAGTGGGGGGAAATGTAATGCGTCCGAAACCCAAAAAAGGCGAGATATAGACACATTCTAAAATCCATATCTCCTAAACCGTTAATGGCACACTATTCAAACTTAACAAATATTTGTAGTTATACTAGGAGAACAGAATCAAGAAAAATTTTGGGTGGGGGAAGTTGTGTATGGGGGTGGGGGTGAAAAACTTTAGATTACGATATCTCATGAACCAATTGCTCTAGAAAAATAAAATTCGGTTTGGGTATAAAGGTCGACAAATAAAGATTGATCAAAGTAAAATTTTTTAAGTGGGAGGTGGAGCATAGTAGTGGAGAGGATGAGAATTATTCAAATCAAACACATTTCATATCTCAAGAGCAGTGTAAGATAGATGCTTAGAATTTTTACCAGAAGTAGCGCTAATTAAACTCTAGTAGGGAAAAAAGTTTTGGGGTTGTGGGTGTAGAGGAGAAGGGTGGGGGAGGGTGAAAAGGAAAAAGTTCCGATGCTTATATCTTGAGAACCTGTAATGATATAAGCCTTAAACTTGGTATTTAAATAGAGCTATAGTAGCGGAATGTTGGAAAAATATAATTTTTTTAAGGGGTAGTATGCTGCGGGGGTAGGGGGTGTTTTTCCTAACTATTAAACGGTTCATGCTAGAAAGTTGAAACTCGGTGTGTATATGTAAATCAACTAGAAAAGTAATTGTGATAAAAAAAAATTGAATATTCATTGGCGATCAGAAAGGGGGGCAAAAAAAATTATTTAAAAATTTAATAAATATAAAATGCATATATTTTCACGATTTTCGTCATATCTACTAGATCTTTCCAAATATTGAATTCATTTATATTCTACGGATTCTTCGTATGAATACCTAGAAAGACTTTTCAAGGTTTTTTGAAATTCGACCCCTAAGGGTAGTGTGGTACAAGTGGGGGTGTTTATCCTATATATAGAACGGCTTAAGCTACAATGTTGAAACTCGGTGTGTATATCTAAATCAACTAGAAAAATAATTTTGAATAAAAAAAAAACCAATATCTATTGGCGTTCAGAAGGGGGGAAAAAAAAATTAATTGAAAATAGAATGCATATTTTCCCACGATTTTCGACATATCTACTACCTCGTCCCAAATATTGATTTTAATTTTATTCTATGTATTCTCCATAATTGACCCCTAAGGGGGTGTAAAGTGATTGTGTACTTTTTCATAAATTATTCCATATCTCTCAGATCCAATCAGATTTGTTCTTTTTGATAGGTTTTCAGTCACATAGTAGCCTCCACCGCATTTCAGAATTGAACGCGTTCCTAACTTCTACCGGAAAAATAATAAAGTTACGCCCAGATTGTTGGCAGATTTTTTAAAAGATGTGACGAAATTCATGAAAATGTGTTCAACCGTTTTTATATGTATGTTTTTAGAGGCTTAAAAAGGATTATTACGCAAGCCTCTGAAAGTGAAAAAATTTTCGATATCGATCAGATCTAGGAATAAGGCAGACGAAAATCCTGAAAATTCATGTATTCAATTTTCACTGATAATTTTTTTTGCCCCTCCCCCCTTTTCATCAGAATTCCTTCTCTAGTTGATTTGCACCGAGTTTCAACTTTCTAGCATAAGTCGTTCTATAGACAGAAAAAATACCCGTATTCAAAATTATAATTTTCCAACACGCCACTACCATAGCTCTAAAATAGATACCTAGTTTCGGCTTTGTATCATTATAGGTTCTCGAGATATTAAAATCAGAACCTTTACCGTTTCACCCTCCCCAACTCCCACCCTCAACATCCACACCCACCAAATTTTTATTTTAAGAATTTTACACTTACACTGTTCTTGAGATATGAGACGTGAATTTTTAGAAAAATTGTTATCACTTCCACTTTCATGCTCCACCGCCCTCTTAAAAAATTTTACTTTCAACAGACTCCATTTATCAACTTTAACTCACAAACCAAATCTTATTTTTCTGAAGCAATTGCTTCGTTAGATATCAAATCCTAAAAATTTTCACCCGAACGTCACTACCCACTCAAAAATTTGATTCCGATCTATTCTCTTATTTCACCTACAAATATTAAATTTCAATTTTGAGTCATTAACTGTTTAGGATATATGAATTGTAGACTGTGTCGATCTCGGCTTTTTTACGTTTTCGACGGATTTGCATTATTACCCCCCCCCCCCCCCAACTCCTCCACCCATATCGGCAATTTTTCGCAAATGAATCCACTATCAAAGTTCTAACCAAATTCCAAATTACAGCTTCCTAGCATTAGCGGTTGCTGAGATCTAGAAACCAAAATTTTCGGTCTAAAACGCTTCTCGCACTTCGCTCCTAATACCCCCAACTTTCAAAATATGGACACTTCTGGGGCCTACCCAATCTATTCATAAAATTTTGTTTAAACGTTAAACCGCTCGAAAGATATAGGAAAGAGAAACGACTTTACTGAATGAAATGATAGTAACGAAAAAGTATAAACAGGGAATCGGCAAAATACTAAACACATGCGCCCCACAGCGACAGCAGAAAGAGAGACATGACTTTACTGAATGAAACCAGTAACGATAAAAGTATGAAGAGAGAAAACGCATGCAGCGCCTCTGGTGTAAGCAGGTGAAAACAGAAAAGTACGTCTGGTCATTGTATTTATATCTTATAGTAGTATCACGAATAACTTCACCTCAGCTCAAAAGATGGCGCAGCATATATCGTTTTTTGGGGTTTTGTGCTCTCGCGCTTTCACACTTATTCTTTCTTGAAGAATTCAAAATCAATCAAAGCAGGCATATCTCATTCATTCATAAAGTTCAATCAACACGGCTTCCCATTGGTCGACAGCGAACTCCGCACACGAGTGTTAAAAAAATGAATGAGTGTGGAGAGCATGAGAGCACAAAACCCCAACCAATGGGAAGTCGTGTTGATTGAACTTTATGAATGAATGAGATAATGCTTGCTTTGATTGATTTTGAATTTTTCTTCGTAGGTACAATACGCATTGATATTTCTCATAGTTCTCACTACGTTCATTTCCTATCCTCGCACACGGTGCATGGGAAAGGACGGGCGGTATGGAGAAGCAGATCGCTTTTCTGTTTCTTCATGCAAAAAAAGAATTCCATTATGCAGAAGGACATACACTCTTTTTTATTTTTGCGGTACAAAAAAGTACATGCAAAATTTTTGGAAACTATTTGGGAGTGAGGATTGTGGAATCGCCGTACGTCTGCCGGTGTACACAAAATTGTTTGAAAGCTCGTAGCACCCAAACCATTTGAGCTATTTATTTGAATTTTTTTCGTTAGTAGATTTGGTATACCCCTTTAAGTGAACACCTTTTGAGGGATGCTGGTGTGAAGGGAGAGGTGGGGGAGGTGTTTTAGACCGCAAGTTTTGGTTTCTAGATATCAGCAACCGCTTATGCTAGAAATCTGAAACTTGGAATTTTTATAGAGCTTCAATAGTAGACCCATTTGCAAAAAATATTCTGATATGAGTGAAGGAGTGGGGGTGGGGAAATATTGCGTCCGAAGCGCAAAAAAGCTGAGATCGATACATTCTAAAATACATATCTCCTAAACTGTTTATGGCAAGAAATTCAAACTTAACAAATATCTGTACCTTTACTAGGAAAAAAGATTGAAAAGAAATTTCTGAGTGGGGTTAGTGGAGTACGGTGGTGGGGGGTGAAAAACTTTAGATTACCATATCTCAGGAAACAATTGCTCTAGAAAAATTAAATTCGGTTTGAAGAGAAAGGTCGACAAATAAAGATTGCTCAAAGTACAATTTTTTAAGGGGATGGCGGAACATGGAAGGGGGATAAGAAATTATCAAAAAAATCACTTTTCATATCTCAAGAACAGTGTGAGAAAGATTCTAAATTTTTTTTACCAGACGTAGGCCCAATAGAACCTTAGCAGAAAAAGAAAATTAGGGGATGTGGGTGTAGAGGGTGAGGGTGGGGAGGGTGAAAAGTAAAAGGTTCCGACGTTTATATCTTATGAACGTATAATGATAAAAAGCTGCAACGTGGTATTTAGATAGAGCTATAGTATTGGCATGTTGGAAAAATATAATTTTTTTAGGGGTAGTGTGGTACGGGGGTGGGGGGTTTTTTCTCTAACTATGGAACGGCTGATGCTAGAAAGTTGAAACTCAGTGTATATGTAAATCAACTAGGAAAGTAATTTTGTTAAAAAAAAGATTCGAATATCCATTGGCGTTCAGAAGGGGGGGGGGGGAAAGTTATCAGTAAAAATAAAATGCATATATTTTCACGATTTTCGTCTTATCTACTAGGTCTTTCCAAATGTTGAATTCATTTTTATTCTACGGATTTTTCATTTGAATACCTAGAAAGTGTTTCCAAAATTTTTTGAAATTCGACCCGTTCAAAAGTTAGGAAAAACACCCCCCACTCCCGTAACATACTACCCCTAAAAACAACATTATTTTTTTACCATGCCACTACAATAGCTCTATCTAAACACCAAGTCTCAGCTTCCTATCGTTAAAGGTTCTTAAGATATATACATTGGAACTTTTTCCTTCTCACCGTTCCCCACCCTCAACCTCTCCACCCACACTCCAAATTTTTTTTCCTACTAGTGTTCTATTAGGCTTACTTCTGGTAAAAATTTGAAGCATCTATCTTACACTGTTCTTGAGATATGAAACGTGTAAGTTTTGA
The DNA here is from genome assembly GCA_949128065.1 of Beris chalybata. Classification (NCBI taxonomy): domain Eukaryota; kingdom Metazoa; phylum Arthropoda; class Insecta; order Diptera; family Stratiomyidae; genus Beris; species Beris chalybata. Next base: position 90,070,073 of record OX421897.1, read on the forward strand.
AAAATTCTTATTCCCTCCACTTCTATGCTCCCCTACCCTCCTTAAAAAATTTAACTTTAGATAACCTTTTACGTTATTAATTTAATAATTAAGAATTGTGATTGATTTTAAAAAAAAAAAAAAATTTGCTTCCTCAAAACTTTTATTTTCACGTTTCATAACTAGCAGACGCGAAAAAAGTAATAAAAATGTTCAGTCCGTCTGTCCGCCGTACGCCGTACGGCGTCCGCCGTACGCAAGATCGTTTGGAGGCTCGTAGCTGCCAAGCGATTTGAGATATTAAATTGATATTTTTTTTAACGAATAGACGGGGTAGGCTCCTTGAAGTGACCAAATTGTTAGGGGTTGGGGTGTGAGGGGGAAGGAGGGGGAAGTGTTTTAGACCGAAAATTTTGGTTTCTAGATCTCAGTAACCCTTAATGATAGGAAGCTTAAACTTGGAATTTCTGTAGAGCTCTGATAGTAGACCCATTTGCAGAAAAATTGTCAATATTGATCAAGGGGTGTGGGAGTGGGGGGGGGGGGGAATGTAATGCGTCCGAAACCCAAAAAAGGCGAGATAGACACATTCTAAAATCCATATCTCCTAAACCGTTAATGGCACACTATTCAAACTTAAGAAATATTTGTAGTTATACTAGGAGAACAGTTTGAAGTTAGTGGAGTACGGTGGTGAGGGGTGAAAAACTTTAGATTACCATATCTCATGAACCAATTGCTCTATAAAAAATCTGCCAACAGTCTGGGCGCAACTTTATTATTTTTCCGGCAGAAGTTCAGAATGCGTTCAATTCGGGGATGCGGTGTATGTTACTATGTGACTAAAAACCTAACAAAAAGTTCGGGAAGCGGTTAGAAAAGGGTGTAAAATATGAATTAAATAATTGAATCATATTCCGGGATGCGGTCTAGAGGTTGAAAAAAACAAAACTTAAAAATAGGTGATTATTAAACAAGCCTGGGGAAGTGAAAAGATATTCGATATCTGATCAGACCTGAGAAACATAGTGGAAATCATGAAAAAGTATACAACCAGTTTACACCCTCTTAGGGGTCGAATTTCAAAAAATCTTGAAAACACATTCTAGGTATTCATATGAAGAATCCGTAGAATAAAAATGAACTCAATATTTGGAAAGACCTAGTAGATATGACGAAAATCGTGAAAATATATGCATTTTATATATACTGATAATTTTTTTTTTTGCCCCCCCTTCTGAACGCCAATGAATATTCGAATTTTTTTTTGATCTGAATTACTTTTCCGGTTAATTTACATATACGTACCGAGTTTCAACTTCGTAGCATAAGCCGTTCAAAAGTTAGGAAAAACACCCCCCACCACCGTACCATACTACCCCTAAAAAAAAATTTATTTTTCCACCATGCCACTACTATAGCTCTATCTAAATACCAAGTTGTAGCTTCCTATCATTATAGATTCTTAAGATCCTTAAGCATCAGAACTTTTTCTTTCTCACCCTTCCCCACACTCACCCTCTACACCCACACCCCCAAAATTTTTCCCCACTAGGGTTTTGTTAGGCCTACTTCTGGTAAAAATTTGAAGCATCCATCTTACACTGTTATTGAGATATGAAACGTGTTATTTTTGAAAAATTGTTATCCCTTCCACTTACGTACTCCCCCGCCCCCTTCAAAGATTTTACTTTGAGCAATCTTTATTTATCAAGCTTTATATATAAACCGAATTTTGTTTTTCTGGTGCCACTGGTTTGGGAGATACCGTAATGTTAAGTATTTCACCCCCCACCCCCGTACGCCTTTACCCCCACCCAAAAATTTTCTTTCAATCTACTCTCCTAGTATAACTACAGATATTCGTTAAGTTTTAATTACTTGCCATTAACGGTTTAGGAGATATGGATTTAAGAATGTGTTGATTTCCACTTTTTTGCGTTTTGGACGCATTATTTCCCCCTCCACTCCCACACCCCTTCACCCATATTATCAATTTTTTTTGCAAATAGATCCACTATCAAAGCTCTATAGAAATCCTAAGTTTCAGCCTCCTACCATAAGCGGTTGCTGAGATCTAGAAACCAAAATTTTTCCTCTAAAACGCTTCCCCCACCTTCCCCCTCACACCCTCATCCCTCAAAAAAATCTGACTTCAAGGGGTCTATCATGTCTATTCATAAAAAAAAATCAATGTAATAGCTCATAGGGTTTGGGAACTATAATTCCTCAAATGAGTTTGCGTACGGTGTACGGCGCACAGACGGACTGAAAATTTTTATTGCTTTTTTGGTGTTTATTAGTAATAAAACGTATAAAAAAAAAATTTCAGGTTAGCAAATTTTTTTTTAAAAAAAAGACGATGACAATACTTTATTATTAAAATCATAAAGTAAAACATATACATATGTGAAAAATTCAAAATTGTACTAAAAATAAAATATCTGCCAATGATCTTGGCCAAACTTTTATTATTTATCGGGTCAAAGTTCGGGAGCGGTAAAATTCGGAGTATATCATGAGTTGTTTCTAGATTATTAGATTTCTTGGAAAATTAATTTTGTTCTTAAAATAAAAATATTTTAAATAGATATATTTAATCGATTAAACATTGAATAAGCCCATGTATGGGAAACTATTCGAATTTCGGAATATGTAGTATGTACACTAAAAGCCTCACACAAACCCACTCGATTTCATTTCCACTTAGCATTTGAATTTCGAAGGAATTGTGAAACAGGTTTTTTAACGATTTAATAAATAAATATGAAGACAACACGAGAAAGTAAAAACCAATTCAATTTCTTATCATTTTTAAAAGATGTGACGAAATTCATGAAAATGTGTTCAACCGATCTTCTATGTATGTTTTTAGAGGCTTAAAAAGGATTATTTCGCAAGCCCATGAAATGTTAAGTATAAGTATAATAATGTTAAGTATTTCACCCCCTACCCCCGTACGCCACTACCCCCACCCAACAATTTTCTTTCAATCTACTCTCCTAGTATAACTACAGATATTTGTTAAGTTTTAATTGCTTGCTATTAACGGTTTAGGAGATATAGATTTTAGAATGTGTAGATCTCGACTTTTTTGCGTTTCGGACGCATTGCTTCCCCCTCCACTCCCACACCCCTTCACCCATATCATCAATTTTTTTGCAAATGGGTCCACTATCAAAGCTTTATAGAAATTCCAAGTTTCAGTCTCCTAACATAAGCGGTTGCTGAGATCTAGAAACCAAAATTTTTCGTCTAAAACGCTTCCCCCACCTTCCCCCTCACACCCCCACCCCTGAAAATAATGTCAATTCAAGGGGTCTACCCAGTCTATTCCTAGAAAAAATTTGTATTTAATAGCTCCACTGGCTTGAGAGCTACGAGCCTTCAAAGGATTTTGGCGGTCGACGTACGGCGTACGGCGGACAGACGGAGTGAAAATTTTTATTGCTTTTTTCGTGTCTACTAGTCATGAAATGTACACCGTACGCAAGATCGTTTGGAGGCTCGTAGCTGCCAAGCGATTTGAGATATTAAATTGATATTTTTTTTAACGAATAGACGGGGTAGGCTCCTTGAAGTGACCAAATTGTTAGGGGTTGGGGTGTGAGGGGGAAGGAGGGGGAAGTGTTTTAGACCGAAAATTTTGGTTTCTAGATCTCAGTAACCCTTAATGATAGGAAGCTTAAACTTGGAATTTCTGTAGAGCTCTGATAGTAGACCCATTTGCAGAAAAATTGTCAATATTGATCAAGGGGTGTGGGAGTGGGGGGGGGGGGGGGGAATGTAATGCGTCCGAAACCCAAAAAAGGCGAGATAGACACATTCTAAAATCCATATCTCCTAAACCGTTAATGGCACACTATTCAAACTTAAGAAATATTTGTAGTTATACTAGGAGAACAGTTTGAAGTTAGTGGAGTACGGTGGTGAGGGGTGAAAAACTTTAGATTACCATATCTCATGAACCAATTGCTCTATAAAAAATCTGCCAACAGTCTGGGCGCAACTTTATTATTTTTCCGGCAGAAGTTCAGAATGCGTTCAATTCGGGGATGCGGTGTATGTTACTATGTGACTAAAAACCTAACAAAAAGTTCGGGAAGCGGTTAGAAAAGGGTGTAAAATATGAATTAAATAATTGAATCATATTCCGGGATGCGGTCTAGAGGTTGAAAAAAACAAAACTTAAAAATAGGTGATTATTAAACAAGCCTGGGGAAGTGAAAAGATATTCGATATCTGATCAGACCTGAGAAACATAGTGGAAATCATGAAAAAGTATACAACCAGTTTACACCCTCTTAGGGGTCGAATTTCAAAAAATCTTGAAAACACATTCTAGGTATTCATATGAAGAATCCGTAGAATAAAAATGAACTCAATATTTGGAAAGACCTAGTAGATATGACGAAAATCGTGAAAATATATGCATTTTATATATACTGATAATTTTTTTTTTTGCCCCCCCTTCTGAACGCCAATGAATATTCGAATTTTTTTTTGATCTGAATTACTTTTCCGGTTAATTTACATATACGTACCGAGTTTCAACTTCGTAGCATAAGCCGTTCAAAAGTTAGGAAAAACACCCCCCACCACCGTACCATACTACCCCTAAAAAAAAATTTATTTTTCCACCATGCCACTACTATAGCTCTATCTAAATACCAAGTTGTAGCTTCCTATCATTATAGATTCTTAAGATCCTTAAGCATCAGAACTTTTTCTTTCTCACCCTTCCCCACACTCACCCTCTACACCCACACCCCCAAAATTTTTCCCCACTAGGGTTTTGTTAGGCCTACTTCTGGTAAAAATTTGAAGCATCCATCTTACACTGTTATTGAGATATGAAACGTGTTATTTTTGAAAAATTGTTATCCCTTCCACTTACGTACTCCCCCGCCCCCTTCAAAGATTTTACTTTGAGCAATCTTTATTTATCAAGCTTTATATATAAACCGAATTTTGTTTTTCTGGTGCCACTGGTTTGGGAGATACCGTAATGTTAAGTATTTCACCCCCCACCCCCGTACGCCTTTACCCCCACCCAAAAATTTTCTTTCAATCTACTCTCCTAGTATAACTACAGATATTCGTTAAGTTTTAATTACTTGCCATTAACGGTTTAGGAGATATGGATTTAAGAATGTGTTGATTTCCACTTTTTTGCGTTTTGGACGCATTATTTCCCCCTCCACTCCCACACCCCTTCACCCATATTATCAATTTTTTTTGCAAATAGATCCACTATCAAAGCTCTATAGAAATCCTAAGTTTCAGCCTCCTACCATAAGCGGTTGCTGAGATCTAGAAACCAAAATTTTTCCTCTAAAACGCTTCCCCCACCTTCCCCCTCACACCCTCATCCCTCAAAAAAATCTGACTTCAAGGGGTCTATCATGTCTATTCATAAAAAAAAATCAATGTAATAGCTCATAGGGTTTGGGAACTATAATTCCTCAAATGAGTTTGCGTACGGTGTACGGCGCACAGACGGACTGAAAATTTTTATTGCTTTTTTGGTGTTTATTAGTAATAAAACGTATAAAAAAAAAATTTCAGGTTAGCAAATTTTTTTTTAAAAAAAAGACGATGACAATACTTTATTATTAAAATCATAAAGTAAAACATATACATATGTGAAAAATTCAAAATTGTACTAAAAATAAAATATCTGCCAATGATCTTGGCCAAACTTTTATTATTTATCGGGTCAAAGTTCGGGAGCGGTAAAATTCGGAGTATATCATGAGTTGTTTCTAGATTATTAGATTTCTTGGAAAATTAATTTTGTTCTTAAAATAAAAATATTTTAAATAGATATATTTAATCGATTAAACATTGAATAAGCCCATGTATGGGAAACTATTCGAATTTCGGAATATGTAGTATGTACACTAAAAGCCTCACACAAACCCACTCGATTTCATTTCCACTTAGCATTTGAATTTCGAAGGAATTGTGAAACAGGTTTTTTAACGATTTAATAAATAAATATGAAGACAACACGAGAAAGTAAAAACCAATTCAATTTCTTATCATTTTTAAAAGATGTGACGAAATTCATGAAAATGTGTTCAACCGATCTTCTATGTATGTTTTTAGAGGCTTAAAAAGGATTATTTCGCAAGCCCATGAAATGTTAAGTATAAGTATAATAATGTTAAGTATTTCACCCCCTACCCCCGTACGCCACTACCCCCACCCAACAATTTTCTTTCAATCTACTCTCCTAGTATAACTACAGATATTTGTTAAGTTTTAATTGCTTGCTATTAACGGTTTAGGAGATATAGATTTTAGAATGTGTAGATCTCGACTTTTTTGCGTTTCGGACGCATTGCTTCCCCCTCCACTCCCACACCCCTTCACCCATATCATCAATTTTTTTGCAAATGGGTCCACTATCAAAGCTTTATAGAAATTCCAAGTTTCAGTCTCCTAACATAAGCGGTTGCTGAGATCTAGAAACCAAAATTTTTCGTCTAAAACGCTTCCCCCACCTTCCCCCTCACACCCCCACCCCTGAAAATAATGTCAATTCAAGGGGTCTACCCAGTCTATTCCTAGAAAAAATTTGTATTTAATAGCTCCACTGGCTTGAGAGCTACGAGCCTTCAAAGGATTTTGGCGGTCGACGTACGGCGTACGGCGGACAGACGGAGTGAAAATTTTTATTGCTTTTTTCGTGTCTACTAGTCATGAAATGTACACAAAAAAATTTTGAGGGCAGCAAATTTTTTTTTTTTGAAAATCAATAACAATACTGTATTATTACTAATAAAGTAAAATAAAATTCGGTTTGGGTATAAAGGTCGACAAATAAAGATTGATCAAAGTAAAAATTTTTAAGTGGGAGGTGGAGCATAGAAGTGGAGGGGATGAGAATTTTTCAAATCAAACACCTTTCATATCTCAAGAACAGTGTAAGATAGATGCTTAGAATTTTTACCAGAAGTAGCGCTAATTAAACTCTAGTAGGGAAAAAAGTTTTGTGGTTGAGGGTGTAGAGGGGGAGGGTGGGGGAGGGTGAAAAGGAAAAAGTTCCGTTGCTTATATCTCGAGAACCTGTAATAATATAAGCCTTAAACTTGGTATTTAGATAGAGCTATAGTAGCGGAATGTTGGAAAAATATAATTTTTTTAAGGGGTAGTATGCTGCGGGGGTAGGGGGTGTTTTTCCTAACTATTAAACGGTTCATGCTAGAAAGTTGAAACTCGGTGTGTATATGTAAATCAACTAGAAAAGTAATTGTGATAAAAAAAAATTGAATATTCATTGGCGATCAGAAAGGGGGGCAAAAAAAGTTATTTAAAAATTTAATAAATATAAAATGCATATATTTTCACGATTTTCGTCATATCTACTAGATCTTTCCAAATATTGAATTCATTTATATTCTACGGATTCTTCGTATGAATACCTAGAAAGCGTTTTCAAGGTTTTTTAAAATTCGACCCCTAAGGGTAGTGTGGTACAAGTGGGGGTGTTTTTCTTATATATGGAACGGCTTAAGCTACAATGTTGAAACTCGGTGTGCATATGTAAATCAACTAGAAAAGTAATTGTGATAAAAAAAATTTTGATATTCATTAGCGTTTAGAAAGGGGGCAAAAAAAATTATTTGTTAATATAATATATATAAAATGCATATATTTTCACGATTTTCGTCATATCTTTTGAAATTCGACCACTAAGGGTAGTGTGGTACAAGTGGGAGTGTTTTTCCTATATATAGAACGGCTTAAGCTACAATGTTGAAACTCGGTGTGTATATCTAAATCAACTAGAAAAATAATTTTGAATAAAAAAAAAACGGATATCTATTGGCGTTCAGAAGGGGGGCAAAAAAAATATCTGTGAAAATAGAATGCATATTTTCCCACGATTTTCGACATATCTACTACCTCGTCCCAAATATTGAATTTAATTTTATTCTATGTATTTTCCATAATTAACCCCTAAGGGGGTGTAAAGTGATTGTGTACTTTTTCATAAATTATTCCATATCTCTCAGATCCAATCAGATTTTCACTTCCACGATCTTGTTCTTTTTGATAGGTTTTCAGTCACATAGTATCCTCCACCGCATTTCAGAATTGAACGCGTTCCTAACTTCTACCGGAAAAATAATAAAGTTACGCCCAAATTGTTGGCAGATTTTTTCTATTAAGGTTTATACTCAAACCAAATTTTGTTTTTGTGGTGCAATTGGTTTGTGAGATATCGTAATCTAAAGTTTTTCACCCCCCACCCCCGTACGCCTTTACCCATACCAAAAAATTTTGTTTCAATCTACTCTCCTAGTATAACTACAGATATTCGTTAAGTTTTAATTACTTGCCATTAACGGTTTAGGAGATATGGATTTAAGAATGTGTTGATTTCCACTTTTTTGCGTTTTGGACGCATTATTTCCCCCTCCACTCCCACACCCCTTCACCCATATTATCAATTTTTTTTGCAAATAGATCCACTATCAAAGCTCTATAGAAATCCTAAGTTTCAGCCTCCTACCATAAGCGGTTGCTGAGATCTAGAAACCAAAATTTTTCCTCTAAAACGCTTCCCCCACCTTCCCCCTCACACCCTCATCCCTCAAAAAAATCTGACTTCAATAAAAAAAAATCAATGTAATAGCTCATAGGGTTTGGGAACTATAATTCCTCAAATGAGTTTGCGTACGGTGTACGGCGCACAGACGGACTGAAAATTTTTATTGCTTTTTTGGTGTTTATTAGTAATAAAACGTATAAAAAAAAAATTTCAGGTTAGCAAATTTTTTTTTAAAAAAAAGACGATGACAATACTTTATTATTAAAATCATAAAGTAAAACATATACATATGTGAAAAATTCAAAATAGTACTAAAAATAAAATATCTGCCAATGATCTTGGCCAAACTTTTATTATTTATCGGGTCAAAGTTCGGGAGCGGTAAAATTCGGAGTATATCATGAGTTGTTTCTAGATTATTAGATTTCTTGGAAAATTAATTTTGTTCTTAAAATAAAAATATTTTAAATAGATATATTTAATCGATTAAACATTGAATAAGCCCATGTATGGGAAACTATTCGAATTTCGGAATATGTAGTATGTACACTAAAAGCCTCACACAAACCCACTCGATTTCATTTCCACTTAGCATTTGAATTTCGAAGGAATTGTGAAACAGGTTTTTTAACGATTTAATAAATAAATATGAAGACAACACGAGAAAGTAAAAACCAATTCAATTTCTTATCGTTTTTAAAAGATGTGACGAAATTCATGAAAATGTGTTCAACCGATCTTATATGTATGTTTTTAGAGGCTTAAAAAGGATTATTTCGCAAGCCCATGAAAGTGAAATTTTTTTCGATATCGATCAGATCTAGGAATAAGGCAGACGAAATCCTGAAAATATAATGTATTTAATTTTCACTGATAATTTTTTTTTGCCCCTCCCCCCTTTTCATCAGAATTCCTTCTCTAGTTGATTTGCACCGAGTTTCAACTTTCTAGCATAAGTCGTTCTATAGACAGAAAAAATACCCGTATTTAAAATTATATTTTTCCAACACGCCACTACCATAGCTCTAAAATGGATACCAAGTTTCAGCTTTGTATCCTTATAGGTTCTCGAGATATTAAAATCAGAACCTTTACCGTTTCACCCTCCCCAACTCCCACCCTCTACACCCACACCCACCAAATTTTTGTTTTAAGAATTTTACACTTACACTGTTCTTGAGATATGAGATGTGAATTTTTAGAAAAATTTTTATCACTTCCACTTTCATGCTCCACCGCCCTCTTAAAAATTTTTACTTTCAACAGAATCCATTTATCAACCTTTACTCACAAACCAAATTTTATTTTTGTAAAGCAATTGCTTTGTTAGATACCGAATCCTAAAAATTTTCACCCCAACCCCGAACGTCACTACCCTCTCAAAAACTTGATTCCGATCTATTCTCTTATTGTACCTACAGATATTAAATTTCAATTTTGAGTCATTAACTGTTTAGGTGATATGAATTGAAGACTGTGTCGATCTCGGCTTTTTTACGTTTTGGATGGATTTGCATTATTTCACCCCCCCCCCCCCCCCAACCCCTTCACCCATATCGGCAATTTTTCGCAAATGAGTCCACTATCAAAGTTCTAACCAAATTCCAAATTTCAGCTTCCTAGCATTAGCGGTTGCTGAGATCTAGAAACCAAAATTTTCGGTCTAAAACGCTTCTCGCACCTCGCCCCTAATACCTCCAACCTTCAAAATATGGACACTTCTGGGGCCTACCCAATCTATTCATAAAAATTTTTTTAAACGTTAAACCGCCCGAAAGATATAGGAAAGAGATACGACTTTACTGAATGAAATGATAGTAACGAAAAAGTATAAAGAGCGAATCGGCAAAATACTAAACACATGCGCCCCACAGCGACAGCAGAAAGAGAGACATGACTTTACTGAATGAAATGAGTAACGATAAAAGTATGAAGAGAGAAAACGCATGCAGCGCCTCTGGTGTAAGCAGGTGAAAACAGAAAAGTACGTCTGGTGATACTACTATAAGATATAAATACAATGGTCTGGTGATACTACTATAAGATATAAATACAATGGTACAAGACAGCACAATTGAGATATAACATTTTTTCGAAAGAAGCAGGGCTAACTTAACGCTATTTTTAGTACATGGTAGTAACTTTTTGTCGACTGAAGTAAAATAATTTCTTTTTACTAGCACAAATGGCACAAATTGAACACAAATCAGCACAAATGCGAAATTAAATTTTTTCGAAAAAACAGGGCTAACCTGATGGACATCTATAAAGTGTAATTAGATTTGTGCATAATTAATCGTAAAAGATCCACAATCCATATTGATAATGATTCTGTTTTAGCCAAAATGGGTAAACACAAAGCAGTAGGCTTGCGCATTATAGTTCACCATAGTGACCGGGAACGAACTAGGTCCTGATCCATCGCGAACTAGTTCGTTCGTTTAGTTCACTAGTTCATTGGTAAAAAACAAAAAAAAAAAAAAAAAAAAAACAAAACAAAAAAAATTCTAATAATAATAAGAAATAACGACAAATTCAGATTATTAAAAAAGCCAAGAGATGTCATATCATTTTTCTTCTGCATTTATTATAAATTTATTCTTATACATTTCGGCAGAACACAACTTACAAATTATTTCATTACATATTGCTATTTAATATAAATTCATACATTCATCCTTATACATTTCGATAGAACAGCATTTCAAATAAAAATTCAACAAAATAATTCAAAACATAACTCATACTCATACTCATACAAACAACTTGAAAACAATTAATCTTATTACAATATCACATATTGCTATGTAAAAATATTAGTTTTGACACTTTGCTGGATTTTAGTAATGTCCGGCGCTCATTAATAATTTGTCCTGTTCCCGAGAAAATACGTTCGCACGGCACAGAAGTCGCAACAATACAAAACCTCTTCAAAACATGTTTGTAAAGGTGAGGGTATATTTTCCTCCGTTCATTCCACCACTGTAACGGATCTGCCTTTCTATCCAAAAGTTCTTCCATCAAATATTTATCCAGTTCTCGTATACCAGCCGAAGTATTATTTGTTGGTGTTACAGTTTCACTTTGCTCTACATCAAATTCATCCCAAACGCATGTTTCTTTCGTTTCATTTTCCGTAGACGTAGAAGGAACAGCGGTGTCTACAACTCGCTCAACAATATCGGGTAAAGTCATCACATCAATTTCATTCCTGAGTCCCCGTATTGCCAATTCGTAGGCTCTCCGATTTTTGAACCCCTTGTCCTTAAATCGAGGGTCTGAAATTGTGCATTCAGCATATAAGACATTGTTCTCGAAATCTTTAAAACGACTCTCCATGCCAGTCTTTAATGATGAATGTAAAGTCATTAATTTTTCATTTTGAGAAGAATATTTTGCGAGAAAATTTTGAATTAATTTATTAAAAACTATAACTTTTGATAAGGTAATATTATTTTCTGCGCTAATTTCAACTGTAACGTCGTAAAATGGTTTTAATAGTGGCAAAACTCCCTCTATCACTTCCCAATCGTTTCGATTTATTATAAGATCAGGGCGTAAAAATGCAACTGTAGCAATAATAGCGTCCTTCATCTTTACGATACGATTCAGCATATCATAGGTTGAATTCCAACGTGTTGGGACGTCTTGTTTCAGCTTTAAGGTCGGAATGTTCATTTGCTTTTGTGTTTCGTTTAATCTGTGAAGAGCTTTTGGGCTCCGTTTGAAGTACTCGACAATACTCTTAATTTTTACTAAAGCATCTGATATGGATGTTGTCGCCTTTTGCACAACGAGATTTAGAAGGTGAGCATAGCACCCGATTGACCGCCACTCACCTATCCTCACAGCATTTATAATATTAGCTGTATTGTCACTAACGACAGCGGTAATCTTATGAGATATTTGCCACTCTTCCATGATTTCCTTTAAAAAATCACACAAGTTTTGGCTAGTATGCCTATCACTATACTCTTTACAGCAAAGCAAGGCAGAGCGAAGTGTAGTTGTATCATTAATAAAATGAGCTGTTATAGCTATGTAACTCACGTTATTACGAGATGTCCAACCATCAGTTGTAATACATAATGCAGGAGCTGCTTTTATTTCCGATTTAATTTTCTCCAGCAGTTCATTATGAACGGATGTTATTAAACTTTCCGAGAAAGATTTTCTTGAAGGGAGTTTATAACCCGGACAATTCGACACCATCTCAATTAATTTCCTCATCTCTGGTTCTTCAACAATTCTCAGAGCATGATGTCCTTTGGCAACCATCTTGACAACTTGCCTATCAATTTCTTCAACTTTATGACTAGATGGAGGCCTATGCATAAACTGAGCTATAGTTGGCTGCGCGCGTGCCGGAACTGACGATGTTGAAGGTAGATTGACCGACGGGATCGCATTTGGTTCAGGTGAGGCATCCGAGGCATCAGTTTGTTCTCGTTCAATAGTCATCGGAATAAATGGATGTTTTGCTCTCATATGACGATTTAGATTTCCTAATGATCCTCCTGCGGTACTTATTTTTGACGGACAGTATTTACATTTAGCCTTCTTATTTTCTTCGTTAAAATGAGCCCATATATCACTATGTTTTCTTTTTGAAGTTGACATCCTTAAAGCGTGTGGAGATAGTAGGTATACTGCAATTTCACTCGCACTAAAATAAGACTGGAAAAATATTTTTCTTTATATGGTGTTTATTTCAACTAGTTCGTAAACTTCATTAAAAACAATACGTAAATACATTTCCGAATATTAGGCGAATCTCAGCTAGATAGAAACAGACGGTTTCGACTGAGTACGTTTACTAAGTTAGTATTAGCGCTTGAAAAGTATTAAAAAATGCATGTGCAAACTAATTGAGTGTTAGTTATATTTATTAACTTCATTGGAAATACCACTTTTTGATTTCAAGAAATAAGTGTAAAATATGTTATACTCGTATATAATATGATTACATTTAAACTCTTAAAATTACCAATATATTTAGATAGGTTTTTTTACTCACTAGAAAACATTCAACAATTAAAAAAAAATATTGGAAACTAATGTTCCAATATTTTTTTTTTAATTTTCTTAAAAACCATTGATATGAATTTTTTTCAAATCTGCATATTTATTTCGTAAATTTTTCTTAAAAACTGCAGATTCATAAGCAAATAGTACGAGGGATAGGTCCTCATCCTTTTGTTTATTTCTGTCGATTTATGACCTGAATAAATTTTCACTATGGGTTGGTGTTGTATACTGGCAAGAGGTGTAGTGTGTTCAGGTAGATTTACGGTCTTTCTTCATAGTTCATACCAGTGGGAGTGCCTTGAAGATATTTAAGATCTTCTTGGGTATGTTCTGGGTTGTTTCATTGCGAGCATTAATTACAGGATGCGTAAGCAAGCGAAGAGTAAAACCGGAGAGGTACCGGTACCGGCGTATTGCAAATATGTTTTTTGAATGGGATGTATTTAAGAATATTGGCATGAATGTTGAATGGATCGTTTTCCCGAACAGTTCCTATTTTCAATTTTTAAGACTATAGGTAGTTGTTTGTTTAAGATTTTTTGAAACTGGAATGAAAGATCTTAAAGAGAGAGAACTTACATGAATGGGCCGAAAACTTTTACTATAAGGTTTATTCACTTTGTCAAAACTTTACTTCTTAAGAGCAGGTGAAAAAAGTGCTTAGAAGTTTAGGGCTGTTAGGTGAACTTAACATAACATAACTTTATTTTTTTGGTATGCTTGCGTACAGTACTTACTTGTATCTTCCACCGTTCTTCTCCTTTTTAAACTAAGGGTCTTTCACAATTGTCTATTACACTTTTTCAATACACTTAGATATATGCGGGCACCAGCAAGCATTAATAAAAATCTGGAACGATGTTGAAAATCGGATCACTGAATACTTAAAAAAACCGATAAAACATGACATGGACCACATTGGAATGAGGTACCACGCAAATTTTGAGGTCTCATTAAGGATGGTGTTGCAGAAACTTCGATCATTGGTGGCGGGGGTAGTTTCTTAACCGTTTGTCGAAAAATTGTTGGAAGTGGCAAATGCAAGACTGATGTGAACGAGGAGTACGAGCGAGTGCCATTTTATCATTATTGATACTTTTGAATGAGGGAGTGAGATTGACAAAGTTGGTGAATATGGAGTTGGTGAATATAAATTATGGTGCGCTTACACTCACCCATGAGGCTCGCCTCGAGGCGAGAAGCTACCCCCATCAGGCCATTGCAAACCGGTTCTGAATGTAAGACTTTTGCGACTGCACGAGGTATTTGATTGATTGATTTTTTGGTGGGGATAGAGGCTCGTCGCAAACGCTGAGTGTAAATGCACCATGAGGCAAAGAACACTACCAACGAGAACCGTTTTGCAATGGCCTGATATGGGCAGAGGCTCGCCTCTCAAGGGTGATGGTGGGCTTACACTCACCCTTGAGAGGCGAGCCTCTGCCCCCATCAGGCCATTGAAAACCGGTTCTGAATGTAAGACTCTTGCGACTGCACGAGCTATTTCATTGATTGATTTTTTGGTGGGGATTGAGGCTCGTCGCAAACGCTGAGTGTAAATGCACCAGGGGTAGATTCTCGCCTCGAGGAGAGCCTCATGGGTGAGTGTAAGCGCACCATGAAAACGCACCATGCGTGTAAACTCACTTATTATTTTTTTTCTTCTGGCAATAACACTCTCAAAATTGACATGGCAATATTGCCCTGCATACTGGAGACTAAGGACCGGTTTCACAGTGAAGGTTTAAACTTCGGATTTGTTAAACTTAAACTTCAGTATAAACTTGAGTTTAAACCTATTCCGATTTCACAGTCCAATTTTTGTTTGGATTAATTAAACTGACGCTTACGTTTTTAAGTTGAGAACATTGCTATCATTGTGAATTTTTCTGTCACCATTGTGATGTTTTGTGTTCCCATTTGAATATTATCCGTTATTATATTAACTGTTATTACTTTTACATAGCAGAAGAATGAAAGTAACTTCGTAGAGCTAACAAAATAACACGATCGTGAAATTCCACGAATTATGTAATCATAAACACGTAATTCTCATTTAGAAATAAAATTTTATTTCGTAAATTCTAGGAAGTGACAAGAAAATTCTGCATAGTTTTGCTTCCGTATCGTTGCGAAGGTTCTTGGTTCTTGGTTGGTAATTAGTCGAAGTGAAACTGTAAGTATTTAGGCAATAAATGAATTTGGGTAATACAAGGATGTGGGTAATAAAAACTAGGTACGCAGAAAATCGATACATCAAAGGATTTTTCGTCTGCGTCGATCCACCCGTACCTGTCTAAGTGCCGATATGGCGGGGTTTTATGGCAAGTAATAAGCAAGGGGCGAAACTTCGTAGCTCTAGTGCAGTAACACGATCATGAAATTCAAAGAATTCTATAACCATAAAATCGCAAATTTCATTCAGAAATAAAATCCAAGAAGAAAACCAGAAATTGTGAGTAATTTAGCCCTATGAAGCAGACTGTTTTGTAACACGGAAGCGCGTCCGGAAATCGATATCGTCCCATTCATTGAAATGATTTGGGTGATTTCTAATTATTCTAGCGCGCCTGGTCATCATTACCACATCACTGATTTCCTCATCACTGGAATCTTCACTTAAATACATAACGTTATGACTTACGAGTCTGCTCACATAACTGTCAAAACGATATAAACTTTAGTTTAAACCCAAGCCATCCACCGTTTAAGTTTTTCTCAGGTTTAAACCTAGGTTTGAGTTTAACTCATCACTGTGAAACACTTTTTTCACTTAATCCAAATGGCAAGTTTAAGCTTCCACTGTGAAACCGGCCCTAAATAGTTCGGCAATTTGATAATCACATCGAGCCGCGTAAACTATTATTTTCCCGGACTAAAATATTTTGCCTATACCCGTGCGCACAATACTAAAACCATCGACCGATAGTTACAATCAATTCCAACTCCTATCAGCAGATCACCACCGCGAGAAATGCAAAATACGAAAATGAAAAATGTCGGGCCTTTCTTAAATCTATCTTCTATCTCCTATTTTCAATTATTAATCTTTAATCTTTAAAAATTTATCATTTAATATTTATCATTTATTATTTTTTATCATTTGCTATCATACTTTATCATTTTTTATCATTTTTTTATCATTTGTTATCATTCTTTAGCATTTTTATCATTTATTATCATTTGTTATCATTCTTTATCAGTTTTCATCATTCTTTATCATTTTTATCCGTTTTTATCATTTGTCGTCATTCTTTATAATTTTTTATCATTCTTTATCATTATTTATAATTTTTTATAAGTTTTCATCATTTTTTATTATTTTTTATCATTTTTTATATTTTTTTATCATTTGTTATCATTTTTTATAATTTTTTATTATTTTTTATCATTTTTTATCATTTTTTATCACTTTTTATTATTTTTTTTATCAATTTTTTTTCATTTTCTATTATTTTTTATTATTTTTTATAATTTTTATAATTTTTTATCATTTTTTTCATTTTTTTATAATTTTTTTTCATTTTCAATTATTTTTTATTATTTTTTATAATTTTTTATCATTTTTATCAATTTTTATCATAATTTATCATTTTTTATAATTCTTTATCATTTTTAATAATTTTTTATTATTTATTATCATTTTTTATATTTTTTTATCATTTGTTATCATTTTTTATAATTTTTTTTTATTTTTTATCATTTTTTATCATTTTTTTATAATTTTTTATAATTTTTTATCATTTTTAATCATATTTTTTTTATCATTTTTTATAATTTTTTTATCAATTTTTATAATTTTTTTATAATTTTTTATAATTTTTCACAATTTTTTTATTATATTTTTTTTTTTTTATAATTTTTAGTAATTTTTTTTTCATTTCTTTTATCTTTTTTTATCATTTTTTATCATTTTTTATCTTTTATCTTTCATCTTTTGTCTTTATTCTGCAATCTTCAATCTAAATTTTCCAAATCCTCCTCCATTCTCCATTCACCATCCTCCATCATCCATCCTCCCACCTCCATCCTCCATCCTCCATTTTCCATTCTCCAATCTCCATCCTCCATCCTCCGTTCACCATCCTCCAGCGTCCATCATCCATCCTCCCACCTCCATTCTCCATCCTCCATCCTCCATCCTCCATCCTCCATCCTCCATCCACCATTATCCATCCACCATTATCCATCCACCATTCTCCGTCGTCCAACTATAGTTCCTCCCAGTTCGCGAACTAATATGAACGAACTATGAGGAAATATAGTTCCTCTTAGTTCGTTTAGTTCCTTTAGTTCCTTTAGTTCGTTTAGTTCCTTTAGTTCGTTTAGTTCCTTTAGTTCGTTTAGTTCCTTTAGTTCGTTTAGTTCCTTTAGTTCGTTTAGTTCCTTTAGTTCGTTTAGTTCCTTTAGTTCGTTTAGTTCCTTTAGTTCGTTTAGTTCCTTTAGTTCGTTTAGTTCCTTTAGTTCGTTTAGTTCCTTTAGTTCGTTTAGTTCCTTTAGTTCGTTTAGTTCCTTTAGTTCGTTTAGTTCCTTTAGTTCGTTTAGTTCCTTTAGTTCGTTTAGTTCCTTTAGTTCGTTTAGTTCCTTTAGTTCGTTTAGTTCCTTTAGTTCGTTTAGTTCCTTTAGTTCGTTTAGCTCCTTTAGTTCGTTTAGTTCCTTTAGTTCGTTTAGTTCCTTTAGTTCGTTTAGTTCCTTTAGTTCGTTTAGTTCCTTTAGTTCGTTTAGTAAATGTGATGGTGGATGGAGGACTTGTCAAATTAAGATTGAAGATTGCAGATTAAAGACAAAAGACAAAAAAAAAAAGATAAAAGATAAAAAATGATGAAAAATGATAAAAAATTATAAAAAATTATAAAAATTATAAAAAATTATAAATAATTATAAAAAATTATAAAAATTGATAAGTAATGATAAAAAATGATAAAAAATAATAAAAAATTGTAAGAACTGAAAAAAAAATTATAAAAAATGATAAAAAATGATAAAAAAATGATAAAAAATATAAAAAAAAATAAAAATATGATAAAAATTGATGAAAAATGATAAAAATTGATAAAAAATGATAAAAATTGTTAAAAAATGATAAAAAATTATAAATAATAATAAAAAATAATAGAAAATTAAAAAAAATGATAAAAAATGATAAAAAAATTTAAAAAATGATAAAAAATAAGAAATGATAAGAAATGATAAAAAATGATAAAAGTAATGATAAAAAATAATAAAAAATTGTAAAAAAATGAAAAAAACTGATAAAAAATTATAAAAAATAGTAAAAAATAATAGAAAATTAAAAAAAATTATAAAAAATTATAAAAAAATTATAAAAAATGATAAAAAAATTATAAAAAAAATGATAACAAAAGATAGCAAATGATAAAAAATTATAGAAAATTACAAAAAATTATAAAAAATGGTTAAAAAAATGATAAAGATTGAGGATTGAGGATTGATGATTGAGGATTGAGGATTGAGGATTAAGGATTACGGATAGAGGATTTTGAATGAAGAACGAGGGATTGGGGATGGAAATGAAGAATAGAGAGTTTAGAATAGGGGATATAGGATAAAGGATGGTTAATGGAGTATTGAGATTGAGGATGACGGATGGATGGATAGAAGATTGCGGATAGTGGATAATGGATTGAGGATGGAGGATAGAAGATGATGGAGAGGATTGAGCATAGAGGATGGTGGGTGAAGAATATCGGAAAGTGGATGAAGATGAATAATGAAGAATGATGGATGGAGGATAGAGGATGGAGGATAGAGGATAGAGGATGGAGGATCGGAGATCAAGGATGCAAGATGGAAGATGAAACATGGAGAATTGTGGATAGAGGATGATAGGAAAAGTTTTCTTTAAGTCAATAGGAAAACGTTTAAAACCGAAAAGCATCATATTTCGTATAAAGAACAAGAATTTTGTTTCTTTCTCAGTTCCAGATTCATAGTTATCAACTTTGTCTCGCTTACCAATCATATGAACCATAATGATAAAGTGACTTTTACTACAACAAATTCTATTTCAAACAATAAATGTTGATTGAAATTTGGAACCCGTCTTCAGCAGGTAGATAACGTTCCTGGAAAAATATTTACCTATTCAAAATGTTATACGTTCTGATCACCGATCCCTCGCGAACGGGCTCGATTTTTAGATCTTTTAGGACGCGTGATTTCATTGATGAGAAAGGCTGAAGTTTTAAACGAGGTATAATCATCATTACGGTATAATGTAATGAGCAAAAAAAGAAAAGATAAAGATTGAAGTCGCCATTTGTAGTCAAAAGGAATGTGAAAAAAAACCTCAGTGTAGCACTGAATAGAAACGAACTAGGAGTGGGACGCACTGCGAACTAGTTCGTTCATTTCACTTCTGGGAACGGTCTTCTGAACTAGTTCGTTCGCGAACTACACAAGCCTACAAAGCAGTGCGCCGCAATTACTATAGTGACCTACCGTTACAATGCCAAAATGAAGAGGTAAATCCAGCTCCGAATGAACTAAATGAGAACAATGTCATTAAAAAAAAAGAATATGTTTCACAAATAGTGATATTAAAACAATCAACTGACAATGTGCATAAACTGTTTAAATCTCTTGACATCAAAGACAATACAATCAAAATAATGTCTGTGGGTATCAAAGTTTTGTGCGCAAGTAAATTATTTTATGATGCTGTAACAACATTACTAACAGTAAATAAGTGGGAGTTTTATTCCTTCAGCGACAGATCCAACACACCTACAAAAATCGTGTTATATGGACTTCATAGTATCGACGAAGACTCGATAAAAAAGGAACTAATTGAGTGCGGGTATAAAGTCGATTCTTCTGTGCCAATTGCTCGGCTCAACACAAAACCTCGGATTGCATACAAGGAGTCATGAAATGCATTAATTGCCAAGGCACCCACTAAGCTCTGGACCCCCTATGACCGAAACGAGCGTCTTATCTGGAGATCAAGCAACGTTTGAACAATAAACGTAGTAACGTTTTGCAAAAGAACACCGTTAATGCGGTAAGCACTGATTTTTTGTCAAACTTTAGCACATTTCCGCATCTTCCTAATCGTTCTACGCACTCAACTAAAACACCGCAACTACCAAATTGGGTCGTTAGCAACAACATGGGCAACGGCATCAACACAAACAAAACTAGCTGTACGGACAATACCAATTTGTTTTCTTTTGAAGAAATCAATTCTTTATTGCATGACATGTTAAATAAGTTGTCTAGCTGTTCTAATAAAAAAGAACAATTTCAAGTAATTACCGAACTTTCAATTAAATATTTATATAATGGTTAACTTGAACATTTTTAATTTTCTGATTTGGAATTCTAGAAGTATTGTTAAAAAAAAACTGAATCTTTTGATGTTTTGTCGAAGGAAAAAATTGATATAGCTTTAATATGTAAAACCTGGCTAAAGAACGATATATTATTTAGTTCTAGTAACTACTGCATTTACCGAAATGATCGTGCACAAACACGAGGAGGCGGCGTGGCAATATTAATTCATAAGAGGATCGCTCATAGGTTAGTTCCATCGTTAAACACTAAAGTGATTGAAACGATATGTATCGAGCTAAGTTTAGCTCATAATAATCAATTAAAAGTCATTGCAGCCTATTTCCCTGGCGGATCGCGAAACAGCAACATAATAGCCCAATACTTTAAATCCGACTTACGTAAATTGCTATCAACGAAAGGTAAGTTCGTAATTGGTGGAGATTTCAATTGCAAGCCTGGGGTTGTTATAGGAAAAATAGCTGGGGAGGTATTTTACATAGCTTTCTGCAAACTTATCCAGTTTCACTTCTATTTCCAAAAAATCCAACCTATAAACCGTGTTCCAAAAAACAACTTTCCTCCACATTGGACATAGTGCTATGCTCTAGCGGTAGCCTGTTCTCTGAGCTAAGAGTGTTACACGAACTTACATCGGACCATCTACCTGTTACCTTTAGCTTGAACGCGGCAAAGCAATTTAAAGATAAGACATTTTAACTCAATTATAATAAAACAAACTGGAACTTATTTAGAAGTATCATGAATTCCAAAATTAAACTTTCCAATTTGAACTTGGATAACCTATCTTGCTTCAATGACATAGACTTACTAATAAACGAATTTAGCCAAATTATAATAGCTACCGTTCATCTTTGTTTTCCCAAAAACATTATTTCGCATAATGTAATAAGTCCATTCCCTTCCGAAATTAAGCTTCTAATTCAGCGTAGAAACACTCTAAGGCGGAATTGGCTTAGATCTAAAAATCCAACTCATAAATCTTCTTGAAAGTCCCTGAATTTTCTTGTTAGCGAATTGATTTCAATACATCGAAATAAAAGCTGGAACCATACTCTAACTAGTCTGAACAAATCATCCAATCCTTTCTGGAATTTAACCAAAGTGATCAAAAAACGAAAAGTACCCATTCCGCCATTGAAAGAAGGTAACAATCTTTACGTAACTCGTGAAGAGAAGTCCGAACACCTAGCTAATATTTTTAGTGATAATTTTTGCACAGACAATAACCTTTCCGATAAATCTACAGAACGTATGGTAGAAGAAAAGGTCAGGTTGTTCCATAATGTCATTGACGAAGAAATAACGCGACTGATTAAACCTAAGGACATTAAGGAGCAACTTCGCCTTCTGAAACCTAAACTGTCGACTGGTCCCGACAACATACCCAACATATGCTTGAAAAATATGTCTAAAACATAACGCAGTCACGATCGGCTGCAAGCCAACCGTATGATACTCTAGATGAAATACTGAACTCCGATTTATATTTAAGTTGGAAATATATCAAAAGAATGAGGAGTGCACAAGCAATTATTACATGACCTTTTACTTACAGGTAGAAACTTTCCATAAAGTAAGTTAGGACATTTTACAGAATTTTTGTATAGCAACTACATGAGTGACTCATGGGATATTTTTCATATTAATAGTTTCAGCTGCGACTATTATAAAATTAATGTGTATAAAATTTCAAAGTCGTAAATTAAAGCGTTCTAAACTTATCGTGCAATATTGGTGAATATGTTTATTAAGAACTTTTGTATGACAGCTACCCGAAGGAGTCAACGGATGGCGCTAATTAATGAACTCCGTTTTGGTTTTGGTACAAAACTAATTCCTGTAAAATTTTAAATTCCTGCTTTAACTCGTTCTGGAGTTATAGTGAATTCAGTAAAAAGCATACATTTTTGAAGGACTTTTCTAGGCTGCTACACGAAGGACTCATTCGATTTGCATCATATTCGGAAAATTCGATTCAAAGATTTTAAACCTTACGTATGCAAAATTTCAAGTTCCTAACTTGAAGCATTCGAGCAATAACTGGGAAAACGTGTTTCAAGGACTCTTGTATGGGAGGTACCCCAAGGATTGGAAGGATATCGCCCATTAACGAACTTAGCCTTACTTTTTCCATTTTACAAGCTGTGACAAAATTTCAACTTCCTAGGTCAACGCGTTCTTGAGTTATCGTGCTAACGGACGGACGGACGAACGGACAGCAAACGGATTTGGGGGTTTTGGCCAAATATAAACACAAAATAATTTATAACTTTTTTTCGTCCGAGGCTCGGTTCTATGCGTTACAAACTTTTCGGGCTGGATTAAACTTATAATACTCTATATGTTCTAGGCTTGCGCATTATAGTTCACCATAGTGACCGGGAACGAACTAGGTCCTGATCCATCGCGAACTAGTTCGTTCGTTTAGTTCACTAGTTCATTGGTAAAAAACAAAAAAAAAAAAAAAAACAAAACAAAAAAAATTCTAATAATAATAAGAAATAACGACAAATTCAGATTATTAAAAAAGCCAAGAGATGTCATATCATTTTTCTTCTGCATTTATTATAAATTTATTCTTATACATTTCGGCAGAACACAACTTACAAATTATTTCATTACATATTGCTATTTAATATAAATTCATACATTCATCCTTATACATTTCGATAGAACAGCATTTCAAATAAAAATTCAACAAAATAATTCAAAACATAACTCATACTCATACTCATACAAACAACTTGAAAACAATTAATCTTATTACAATATCACATATTGCTATGTAAAAATATTAGTTTTGACACTTTGCTGGATTTTAGTAATGTCCGGCGCTCATTAATAATTTGTCCTGTTCCCGAGAAAATACGTTCGCACGGCACAGAAGTCGCAACAATACAAAACCTCTTCAAAACATGTTTGTAAAGGTGAGGGTATATTTTCCTCCGTTCATTCCACCACTGTAACGGATCTGCCTTTCTATCCAAAAGTTCTTCCATCAAATATTTATCCAGTTCTCGTATACCAGCCGAAGTATTATTTGTTGGTGTTACAGTTTCACTTTGCTCTACATCAAATTCATCCCAAACGCATGTTTCTTTCGTTTCATTTTCCGTAGACGTAGAAGGAACAGCGGTGTCTACAACTCGCTCAACAATATCGGGTAAAGTCATCACATCAATTTCATTCCTGAGTCCCCGTATTGCCAATTCGTAGGCTCTCCGATTTTTGAACCCCTTGTCCTTAAATCGAGGGTCTGAAATTGTGCATTCAGCATATAAGACATTGTTCTCGAAATCTTTAAAACGACTCTCCATGCCAGTCTTTAATGATGAATGTAAAGTCATTAATTTTTCATTTTGAGAAGAATATTTTGCGAGAAAATTTTGAATTAATTTATTAAAAACTATAACTTTTGATAAGGTAATATTATTTTCTGCGCTAATTTCAACTGTAACGTCGTAAAATGGTTTTAATAGTGGCAAAACTCCCTCTATCACTTCCCAATCGTTTCGATTTATTATAAGATCAGGGCGTAAAAATGCAACTGTAGCAATAATAGCGTCCTTCATCTTTACGATACGATTCAGCATATCATAGGTTGAATTCCAACGTGTTGGGACGTCTTGTTTCAGCTTTAAGGTCGGAATGTTCATTTGCTTTTGTGTTTCGTTTAATCTGTGAAGAGCTTTTGGGCTCCGTTTGAAGTACTCGACAATACTCTTAATTTTTACTAAAGCATCTGATATGGATGTTGTCGCCTTTTGCACAACGAGATTTAGAAGGTGAGCATAGCACCCGATTGACCGCCACTCACCTATCCTCACAGCATTTATAATATTAGCTGTATTGTCACTAACGACAGCGGTAATCTTATGAGATATTTGCCACTCTTCCATGATTTCCTTTAAAAAATCACACAAGTTTTGGCTAGTATGCCTATCACTATACTCTTTACAGCAAAGCAAGGCAGAGCGAAGTGTAGTTGTATCATTAATAAAATGAGCTGTTATAGCTATGTAACTCACGTTATTACGAGATGTCCAACCATCAGTTGTAATACATAATGCAGGAGCTGCTTTTATTTCCGATTTAATTTTCTCCAGCAGTTCATTATGAACGGATGTTATTAAACTTTCCGAGAAAGATTTTCTTGAAGGGAGTTTATAACCCGGACAATTCGACACCATCTCAATTAATTTCCTCATCTCTGGTTCTTCAACAATTCTCAGAGCATGATGTCCTTTGGCAACCATCTTGACAACTTGCCTATCAATTTCTTCAACTTTATGACTAGATGGAGGCCTATGCATAAACTGAGCTATAGTTGGCTGCGCGCGTGCCGGAACTGACGATGTTGAAGGTAGATTGACCGACGGGATCGCATTTGGTTCAGGTGAGGCATCCGAGGCATCAGTTTGTTCTCGTTCAATAGTCATCGGAATAAATGGATGTTTTGCTCTCATATGACGATTTAGATTTCCTAATGATCCTCCTGCGGTACTTATTTTTGACGGACAGTATTTACATTTAGCCTTCTTATTTTCTTCGTTAAAATGAGCCCATATATCACTATGTTTTCTTTTTGAAGTTGACATCCTTAAAGCGTGTGGAGATAGTAGGTATACTGCAATTTCACTCGCACTAAAATAAGACTGGAAAAATATTTTTCTTTATATGGTGTTTATTTCAACTAGTTCGTAAACTTCATTAAAAACAATACGTAAATACATTTCCGAATATTAGGCGAATCTCAGCTAGATAGAAACAGACGGTTTCGACTGAGTACGTTTACTAAGTTAGTATTAGCGCTTGAAAAGTATTAAAAAATGCATGTGCAAACTAATTGAGTGTTAGTTATATTTATTAACTTCATTGGAAATACCACTTTTTGATTTCAAGAAATAAGTGTAAAATATGTTATACTCGTATATAATATGATTACATTTAAACTCTTAAAATTACCAATATATTTAGATAGGTTTTTTTACTCACTAGAAAACATTCAACAATTAAAAAAAAATATTGGAAACTAATGTTCCAATATTTTTTTTTTAATTTTCTTAAAAACCATTGATATGAATTTTTTTCAAATCTGCATATTTATTTCGTAAATTTTTCTTAAAAACTGCAGATTCATAAGCAAATAGTACGAGGGATAGGTCCTCATCCTTTTGTTTATTTCTGTCGATTTATGACCTGAATAAATTTTCACTATGGGTTGGTGTTGTATACTGGCAAGAGGTGTAGTGTGTTCAGGTAGATTTACGGTCTTTCTTCATAGTTCATACCAGTGGGAGTGCCTTGAAGATATTTAAGATCTTCTTGGGTATGTTCTGGGTTGTTTCATTGCGAGCATTAATTACAGGATGCGTAAGCAAGCGAAGAGTAAAACCGGAGAGGTACCGGTACCGGCGTATTGCAAATATGTTTTTTGAATGGGATGTATTTAAGAATATTGGCATGAATGTTGAATGGATCGTTTTCCCGAACAGTTCCTATTTTCAATTTTTAAGACTATAGGTAGTTGTTTGTTTAAGATTTTTTGAAACTGGAATGAAAGATCTTAAAGAGAGAGAACTTACATGAATGGGCCGAAAACTTTTACTATAAGGTTTATTCACTTTGTCAAAACTTTACTTCTTAAGAGCAGGTGAAAAAAGTGCTTAGAAGTTTAGGGCTGTTAGGTGAACTTAACATAACATAACTTTATTTTTTTGGTATGCTTGCGTACAGTACTTACTTGTATCTTCCACCGTTCTTCTCCTTTTTAAACTAAGGGTCTTTCACAATTGTCTATTACACTTTTTCAATACACTTAGATATATGCGGGCACCAGCAAGCATTAATAAAAATCTGGAACGATGTTGAAAATCGGATCACTGAATACTTAAAAAAACCGATAAAACATGACATGGACCACATTGGAATGAGGTACCACGCAAATTTTGAGGTCTCATTAAGGATGGTGTTGCAGAAACTTCGATCATTGGTGGCGGGGGTAGTTTCTTAACCGTTTGTCGAAAAATTGTTGGAAGTGGCAAATGCAAGACTGATGTGAACGAGGAGTACGAGCGAGTGCCATTTTATCATTATTGATACTTTTGAATGAGGGAGTGAGATTGACAAAGTTGGTGAATATGGAGTTGGTGAATATAAATTATGGTGCGCTTACACTCACCCATGAGGCTCGCCTCGAGGCGAGAAGCTACCCCCATCAGGCCATTGCAAACCGGTTCTGAATGTAAGACTTTTGCGACTGCACGAGGTATTTGATTGATTGATTTTTTGGTGGGGATAGAGGCTCGTCGCAAACGCTGAGTGTAAATGCACCATGAGGCAAAGAACACTACCAACGAGAACCGTTTTGCAATGGCCTGATATGGGCAGAGGCTCGCCTCTCAAGGGTGATGGTGGGCTTACACTCACCCTTGAGAGGCGAGCCTCTGCCCCCATCAGGCCATTGAAAACCGGTTCTGAATGTAAGACTCTTGCGACTGCACGAGCTATTTCATTGATTGATTTTTTGGTGGGGATTGAGGCTCGTCGCAAACGCTGAGTGTAAATGCACCAGGGGTAGATTCTCGCCTCGAGGAGAGCCTCATGGGTGAGTGTAAGCGCACCATGAAAACGCACCATGCGTGTAAACTCACTTATTATTTTTTTTCTTCTGGCAATAACACTCTCAAAATTGACATGGCAATATTGCCCTGCATACTGGAGACTAAGGACCGGTTTCACAGTGAAGGTTTAAACTTCGGATTTGTTAAACTTAAACTTCAGTATAAACTTGAGTTTAAACCTATTCCGATTTCACAGTCCAATTTTTGTTTGGATTAATTAAACTGACGCTTACGTTTTTAAGTTGAGAACATTGCTATCATTGTGAATTTTTCTGTCACCATTGTGATGTTTTGTGTTCCCATTTGAA
Source organism: Beris chalybata (assembly GCA_949128065.1). Taxonomy (NCBI): domain Eukaryota; kingdom Metazoa; phylum Arthropoda; class Insecta; order Diptera; family Stratiomyidae; genus Beris; species Beris chalybata. Next base: position 90,097,891 of record OX421897.1, read on the forward strand.
TATTATCCGTTATTATATTAACTGTTATTACTTTTACATAGCAGAAGAATGAAAGTAACTTCGTAGAGCTAACAAAATAACACGATCGTGAAATTCCACGAATTATGTAATCATAAACACGTAATTCTCATTTAGAAATAAAATTTTATTTCGTAAATTCTAGGAAGTGACAAGAAATTTCTGCATAGTTTTGCTTCCGTATCGTTGCGAAGGTTCTTGGTTCTTGGTTGGTAATTAGTCGAAGTGAAACTGTAAGTATTTAGGCAATAAATGAATTTGGGTAATACAAGGATGTGGGTAATAAAAACTAGGTACGCAGAAAATCGATACATCAAAGGATTTTTCGTCTGCGTCGATCCACCCGTACCTGTCTAAGTGCCGATATGGCGGGGTTTTATGGCAAGTAATAAGCAAGGGGCGAAACTTCGTAGCTCTAGTGCAGTAACACGATCATGAAATTCAAAGAATTCTATAACCATAAAATCGCAAATTTCATTCAGAAATAAAATCCAAGAAGAAAACCAGAAATTGTGAGTAATTTAGCCCTATGAAGCAGACTGTTTTGTAACACGGAAGCGCGTCCGGAAATCGATATCGTCCCATTCATTGAAATGATTTGGGTGATTTCTAATTATTCTAGCGCGCCTGGTCATCATTACCACATCACTGATTTCCTCATCACTGGAATCTTCACTTAAATACATAACGTTATGACTTACGAGTCTGCTCACATAACTGTCAAAACGATATAAACTTTAGTTTAAACCCAAGCCATCCACCGTTTAAGTTTTTCTCAGGTTTAAACCTAGGTTTGAGTTTAACTCATCACTGTGAAACACTTTTTTCACTTAATCCAAATGGCAAGTTTAAGCTTCCACTGTGAAACCGGCCCTAAATAGTTCGGCAATTTGATAATCACATCGAGCCGCGTAAACTATTATTTTCCCGGACTAAAATATTTTGCCTATACCCGTGCGCACAATACTAAAACCATCGACCGATAGTTACAATCAATTCCAACTCCTATCAGCAGATCACCACCGCGAGAAATGCAAAATACGAAAATGAAAAATGTCGGGCCTTTCTTAAATCTATCTTCTATCTCCTATTTTCAATTATTAATCTTTAATCTTTAAAAATTTATCATTTAATATTTATCATTTATTATTTTTTATCATTTGCTATCATACTTTATCATTTTTTATCATTTTTTTATCATTTGTTATCATTCTTTAGCATTTTTATCATTTATTATCATTTGTTATCATTCTTTATCAGTTTTCATCATTCTTTATCATTTTTATCCGTTTTTATCATTTGTCGTCATTCTTTATAATTTTTTATCATTCTTTATCATTATTTATAATTTTTTATAAGTTTTCATCATTTTTTATTATTTTTTATCATTTTTTATATTTTTTTATCATTTGTTATCATTTTTTATAATTTTTTATTATTTTTTATCATTTTTTATCATTTTTTATCACTTTTTATTATTTTTTTTATCAATTTTTTTTCATTTTCTATTATTTTTTATTATTTTTTATAATTTTTATAATTTTTTATCATTTTTTTCATTTTTTTATAATTTTTTTTCATTTTCAATTATTTTTTATTATTTTTTATAATTTTTTATCATTTTTATCAATTTTTATCATAATTTATCATTTTTTATAATTCTTTATCATTTTTAATAATTTTTTATTATTTATTATCATTTTTTATATTTTTTTATCATTTGTTATCATTTTTTATAATTTTTTTTTATTTTTTATCATTTTTTATCATTTTTTTATAATTTTTTATAATTTTTTATCATTTTTAATCACATTTTTTTTATCATTTTTTATAATTTTTTTATCAATTTTTATAATTTTTTTATAATTTTTTATAATTTTTCACAATTTTTTTATTATATTTTTTTTTTTTTATAATTTTTAGTAATTTTTTTTTCATTTCTTTTATCTTTTTTTATCATTTTTTATCATTTTTTATCTTTTATCTTTCATCTTTTGTCTTTATTCTGCAATCTTCAATCTAAATTTTCCAAATCCTCCTCCATTCTCCATTCACCATCCTCCATCATCCATCCTCCCACCTCCATCCTCCATCCTTCATTTTCCATTCTCCAATCTCCATCCTCCATCCTCCGTTCACCATCCTCCAGCGTCCATCATCCATCCTCCCACCTCCATTCTCCATCCTCCATCCTCCATCCTCCATCCTCCATCCACCATTATCCATCCACCATTATCCATCCACCATTCTCCGTCGTCCAACTATAGTTCCTCCCAGTTCGCGAACTAATATGAACGAACTATGAGGAAATATAGTTCCTCTTAGTTCGTTTAGTTCCTTTAGTTCCTTTAGTTCGTTTAGTTCCTTTAGTTCGTTTAGTTCCTTTAGTTCGTTTAGTTCCTTTAGTTCGTTTAGTTCCTTTAGTTCGTTTAGTTCCTTTAGTTCGTTTAGTTCCTTTAGTTCGTTTAGTTCCTTTAGTTCGTTTAGTTCCTTTAGTTCGTTTAGTTCCTTTAGTTCGTTTAGTTCCTTTAGTTCGTTTAGTTCCTTTAGTTCGTTTAGTTCCTTTAGTTCGTTTAGTTCCTTTAGTTCGTTTAGTTCCTTTAGTTCGTTTAGTTCCTTTAGTTCGTTTAGTTCCTTTAGTTCGTTTAGTTCCTTTAGTTCGTTTAGTTCCTTTAGTTCGTTTAGTTCCTTTAGTTCGTTTAGTTCCTTTAGTTCGTTTAGTTCCTTTAGTTCGTTTAGCTCCTTTAGTTCGTTTAGTTCCTTTAGTTCGTTTAGTTCCTTTAGTTCGTTTAGTTCCTTTAGTTCGTTTAGTTCCTTTAGTTCGTTTAGTAAATGTGATGGTGGATGGAGGACTTGTCAAATTAAGATTGAAGATTGCAGATTAAAGACAAAAGACAAAAAAAAAAAAGATAAAAGATAAAAAATGATGAAAAATGATAAAAAATTATAAAAAATTATAAAAATTATAAAAAATTATAAATAATTATAAAAAATTATAAAAATTGATAAGTAATGATAAAAAATGATAAAAAATAATAAAAAATTGTAAGAACTGAAAAAAAAATTATAAAAAATGATAAAAAATGATAAAAAAATGATAAAAAATATAAAAAAAAATAAAAATATGATAAAAATTGATGAAAAATGATAAAAATTGATAAAAAATGATAAAAATTGTTAAAAAATGATAAAAAATTATAAATAATAATAAAAAATAATAGAAAATTAAAAAAAATGATAAAAAATGATAAAAAAATTTAAAAAATGATAAAAAATAAGAAATGATAAGAAATGATAAAAAATGATAAAAGTAATGATAAAAAATAATAAAAAATTGTAAAAAAATGAAAAAAACTGATAAAAAATTATAAAAAATAGTAAAAAATAATAGAAAATTAAAAAAAATTATAAAAAATTATAAAAAAATTATAAAAAATGATAAAAAAATTATAAAAAAAATGATAACAAAAGATAGCAAATGATAAAAAATTATAGAAAATTACAAAAAATTATAAAAAATGGTTAAAAAAATGATAAAGATTGAGGATTGAGGATTGATGATTGAGGATTGAGGATTGAGGATTAAGGATTACGGATAGAGGATTTTGAATGAAGAACGAGGGATTGGGGATGGAAATGAAGAATAGAGAGTTTAGAATAGGGGATATAGGATAAAGGATGGTTAATGGAGTATTGAGATTGAGGATGACGGATGGATGGATAGAAGATTGCGGATAGTGGATAATGGATTGAGGATGGAGGATAGAAGATGATGGAGAGGATTGAGCATAGAGGATGGTGGGTGAAGAATATCGGAAAGTGGATGAAGATGAATAATGAAGAATGATGGATGGAGGATAGAGGATGGAGGATAGAGGATAGAGGATGGAGGATCGGAGATCAAGGATGCAAGATGGAAGATGAAACATGGAGAATTGTGGATAGAGGATGATAGGAAAAGTTTTCTTTAAGTCAATAGGAAAACGTTTAAAACCGAAAAGCATCATATTTCGTATAAAGAACAAGAATTTTGTTTCTTTCTCAGTTCCAGATTCATAGTTATCAACTTTGTCTCGCTTACCAATCATATGAACCATAATGATAAAGTGACTTTTACTACAACAAATTCTATTTCAAACAATAAATGTTGATTGAAATTTGGAACCCGTCTTCAGCAGGTAGATAACGTTCCTGGAAAAATATTTACCTATTCAAAATGTTATACGTTCTGATCACCGATCCCTCGCGAACGGGCTCGATTTTTAGATCTTTTAGGACGCGTGATTTCATTGATGAGAAAGGCTGAAGTTTTAAACGAGGTATAATCATCATTACGGTATAATGTAATGAGCAAAAAAAGAAAAGATAAAGATTGAAGTCGCCATTTGTAGTCAAAAGGAATGTGAAAAAAAACCTCAGTGTAGCACTGAATAGAAACGAACTAGGAGTGGGACGCACTGCGAACTAGTTCGTTCATTTCACTTCTGGGAACGGTCTTCTGAACTAGTTCGTTCGCGAACTACACAAGCCTAATATGTTCATCTAGAGTATAAAAAGGTCTTATTCTTTAAGCTCATATTTTAAACGGTTGCGTAAAGCTGAGATACTTTCCTTCAGCATGGAAATGTGCAAATATTATATAAAACATAAAAAACCTGCAAATTCTGGAGCCAGTTACAGGCCCATTAGCTCTATTCTCTGTAATTTAGGGAAATTATTTGAAAGAATAATAAAAGAAAGAATCATAGAGTTCTTAGATAATTCAAAGATTATACCAGATGAACAGTTTGGCTTCAGAAAAAACCACTCAACCATACATCCACTTATGAGAATAAAGCAAGCAATACACAAATGTTTAAATTCAAAAAAATCAATGGCGCTAGTATCCTTGGACATCGAAAAGGCGTTCGATCGTGTTTGGCACAAAGTACTTATTTACAAGTTGATCGAATTCAACTTTCCCAATTACCTCGTGAAGTTAATTAGTAGTTTTCTGGCCAACCGATCATTTGAGGTATCAATACTCCACCATCTCTCAAGCAGAAAGGAAATACTAGCAGGAGTACCTCAAGGTTCAGTATTAGGACCAATTTTGTATTTAACCTACACTGCTGATTTTCCGCACCTCGCCAACTGTGAAACTGCTTTCTTCGCTGACGATACTGCTATTTTCTAGTGCTGTTACATCGACCTCAAAACATCGATGTTTTATAACATCGATGTTTGAAATAAACGACATCGATGTCGATAAAACATCGGTGAAAAACATCGATGTTTCTAAACATCGATGTTTTTAGAATATTAGGTGAGACATTAGAGAAGAAGCAAAAAAAAACGTTTTTAACTACGAAATTGGTGTGAGAAAAAATAACCTCGATGTTCCTCAAACATTGTTGTTTTATCACGGTAGGTAAAAAACACGATTGTTAAAACAAAATAATCTTATTAATTAAAAACAATCTTATTACATATTTCATTATTATTTTATATTTCATTTCATTATTATATTTCTAAGAATAGGAACAGGATTCTTAAAAGAAAATAATTTCATTTTTGCTACTAACAACAAATTCTACTTTTCAAATTTAATTTAGGTTGTGTTAACGAAACAAAAAAATCTGCCAACAATCTGGGCGTAATTTTGTTATTTTTCCGGCAGAAGTTCGGAACGCGTTCAATTCTGAGATGCGGTGTAGGTTACTATGTGACTGAAAACCTAACAAAAAGTTCGGAAAGCGGTTAGAATAACATATGCATTACATAATTGGGTCATATTCCGTTATATAATTGGGTCATATTCCATTCCATAATTGGGTTATTTGCGGTCTAGGGGTTGCAGATCAGAGAGATATGGTAAAGTTCATGAACAAGTATACAACCACTTTACACCTCCTTAGAGGTTGAATTTCAAAAAATCTTGAAAATACATTCTAGATATGAAGAATCCGGAGAATAAAAATGAGTTTGATATTTTGAAGACCTAGTAGATATGACGAAAATCGTGAAAATATATGCATGCTATTTCCACTGATAATTTTTTTTGCCACCCTTCCGAACGCCAATATATATTCGATCTTTTTTGTATTCAAAATTACTTTTCTAGTTAATTTATATATACACACCGAGTTTCAACTTTCTAGCATAAGCCGTTCTATAGTTAGGAAAGTCACCCCCCACCCCCGTACCGTACTACCCCTAAAAAAAGTGTATTTTTCCAACATGCCACTACTATAGCTCTATCTAAATACCAAGTTTCATTATAGATATAAGCATCGGAACCTTTTCCTTTTCACCCTCCCCCACCATCACCCTCACCCTCTACAGCCACATCCCCAATTTTTTTTCTCTGCTAGGTTTCTATTGGGCCTACTTCTGGTAAAAATTTGAGCATCTATCTTATACTGTTCTTGACATATGAAACGTAATTTTTTTGAAAATTTCTTATCCTCCCCAACTTCCATGTTTCACCACCCTCTTATAAAAAATTTCTTTCAGCTTTCGGCATTGTTGCGTTTCGGATGCATTCCCCCCCCCCCCACACCGACATCCCTTCACCCATATCAAAAATTTGTTTGGCAAATGGGTCCACTATCGAAGTTTTATAGAAATTCCAAGTTTCAGCCTCCTAGCGTAAGCGGTTGCTGAAATCTAGAAACCACAATTTTTAATTTAAAACGCTCCCCTCTCCTCCTTTCTCATACCCACACCCCTCTAAAAAATACCAGTCGTTGAGGTTCGTCCAATCTACCCACCATAAAAATTTCATGATAATACCTCAACGGGCTTGGGAGCTACGTGCCTTCAAACAATTTTGCATACGGCGGACGGCGTACAGACGGACATTATTTTTTTTTAATACATTTATGTTATTAACTTTAACTTATAATTATGTTATCTTTTACATTTGTATTTATAAGTGTAAATTTCATTCGAGGGTCTGGTACCCGTTAATAAATAAATAAATAAACTCGAATTTTACCCTGTCTTTCAGCTTCTCTATCGATCCTATTGCGCCGTGTGTTGATGCTATATTTTTGAATTACAAATTCGTCACGTTTTATTATTTATTACTAATTAATTACTAAAATACTATCGGCCCATAACCTGATGTATAAGTAATTATTGTAAACAACTTCCTCGTTGAAAGGGTTTATTAGAAGTGAAAATATAATATGAAAGTCAAAATGAAAATAAACAATTAATATATTTAAATATCAAGTATCCTTACTAAATACAACGTCGATGGTACCAACATATTGGGTTTGTTGACCTTGATCTTGATCTTGATCTCGATGAACTGCGGTTTGAGTACTTTGAACTACGTGAACTACTTCTGCTCCGCGAAGATCTCGATTCAATTTTTGCCAATCGATCCGATAGATCTTGTATTGTGTTTTTGAAAGAGTTATCTGTTCTAATTTCTGCAATTTTCGGTGAAGTGGTAGAATCGTGAATTCTGTCAGCGATTGTTAGCACTTCCTTGAAACTATGTGATTTTTCAATTGCTATAAAACAAGATTGGGTAGCTGAAGTAAGTTTGTTCATCCACAATTTGTGGAGAAGGTTTTCGTTTATTAAGCTATTACCCCCTGCCAGAGATTCCATCTCGCGAAAGAGGTCGGATGGTTTTTGGTCCCCGATTTCGATTTTGTGTAGAAGTGAATCTAGTCGCTTTCCCTCTGTGTCTTGACTTCTTTTCAGAAGGGTTTCTTTAAGGTTTTCGTATTTATTTGCAGTGGGTGGACTATATAGTATGTCTGCCACGAGTTCCATCGTGTCAGATTCTAGAGAAGCTACTAGGTAATCGTACTTTGTGGCTGATTGTGTGATATTTCGGAGGCGAAACTGTGTTTCTATTTTGAGGAACCACAAATCTGATCAATTGTTCCAGAATGGAGGGACTTTTATGATAGAAAATTGACTGCTTTGTGCCTCAGGAGGCTCACTAGCGCTTGCTTCCATGTTGAATGCCTGACCCTGCACTGTATCTTTTTCCGTATTCGTTTAAAATTATGATTTGAATTTCTGTTAACTGATAATGGAAGTTGGAATTAAGTTTAATTGCGTGTGCGTGTGTCCGCGGTATGAATCCTAATTGATTTTTTACTATTTTTATGGGTAATTGAAAAACTTTAGGTTATGTGAAAAATTTTAGGTTAAAAATTATGTGAAAAATGTTATGTTAAATCTTAGGTTATAACATAAAATTAAATATACTTAAAATTATAATCGCGAATGTCTACGTGGAGCTAAGGTAATTCGACCTGATTAGGCTTCTGATGATGCAATTCGCGAATGTTCACGTGCGTTGCTGTTTGAGTAGCTCGTTCTTTGATGAGTTCATCTTTTGAATTTGTCGGCTTCCTGGTCAGGAGTATCTCACGGAATGGGTTTTGAGTTACGGATGTGTTTTATTCGCTGAGTGCGTGTTTTATTCGTTCGGGGTCACCATTTGTTGGAGGCGTAATTCCATAAATGAGAATATACTTGTTTGTGTTTCAGTTTAGAATATTAACTTAATTTTATTATCACGACTTAGTTCAACGGCTGACTGCTACCGCGGTTGCGACCAAAAAGAACGATGACACTTCATTTTCTTGAAGTTGGCTGCTGGGTCTCAAATACGGTGCAGTGGCCTATTTACAGTGGCCTATTTACAGTGGCCACAATATGTTCTCAACTTTTTATGTTATAGTTTCTTATTACCATTGTCTTCGTTTCTTCTTTCGATGAAAGCTTTTAACTAATCTGAGACCTGTGCTTTTTCCTGAATTTTATTTTCGAAAAGCCACATAAATGAAAATATTTGTTTTACTGAATATTCAAAAGTTTCCTTTTTTTATCCGCTTATTTCAAATCAGAGCCTATTTTTTATATATTTCTTTTAATAAATACAAAAACTTTTAAAAAAATTGTGCGAAATACACATTTCACATCTCGAACTTCGGCCCCCTTTGCTTTCGAAGTGTGCGTGCGAGATTCCCTAGTCACAGGCTTGTAGTTATCGGTGCTTTTGATACTGCCTATTCTAATCGTTATTATGGCTCCTATACTAACTTATATCATTTATATTTCAGTGTCCATACATGTTTACAAGGAAAAGCTAGTGACTCACAACATTTGGAAATTTATTGTTTTATATCCAAAGTAATATGATATTAAATATTTACGAAAAGTAATATTTTATCACGCTTCAATGTTTCGAATATAGTTACATGGGTAGTGTTTATATCATAAATCAAAAATGAAACTAAGTGTCAGTGCATATCGCGCTCATTCATCAGCACATAAAAAGATTCTTTCAAACAGTTATCAATCACAATTGAACTACGGAAGCACTGCTGCATCAACCAATAAAAAGAAACTTTTTTCAGTAAGTATTGTTAGATTAAATGTAAATATATAACGAATTTTCTTATATATAAATTTATTTTGGAGTAACTAGGGGAACAACCTGGTCGAAATCGAATTAAATCGTCAAACTTAAAATGTTAGAGTTGAAATACAGAGCTCCGATTTATATTGTAGATTGTCTTTTAGTTCCAATTTGCAACCAAATGCGTTTCCTTAATAAAGGACAATGCACCTATGATTCTACTATATACCCTTACTAGAATATAAACCGGAGTTCAGTATTTCATCTAGAGTATCCTACAATTGGCTTACAACGATCGTGTTTGCAGCATGTTTTTTTTAAATAATTTCATTGCACTTAGATTGAAGATCAGATTGCAACGAAAAAATAAGGATAAAAGAAGAGCAGGGCGAGGTGCTCCAGAATCTCTGAAGAAGTGCGAGAGACCTCGAATTAAACATCCTAACACAAGTTTTTAACGGTTACATACCCCTGTCCGCGCAGAAAACCGAGTAAATTTGAAAAATTATTATAAAGGTTATGCGGTGAAAAAAATTATTATATTAATTACTGCTTGACGACATAATTTTTTTTTTCAAAAATAAAGAAGTTACAGTATTTCAAACTTTAGTAATCATTTTTTTTTTAAAAAATGCGTTTAATAATTTATAAAAAGTTTAAAAAAAAACCTCTCGGCACACTAGGTGTGTTTTTTTCAACTGGATCAAGATCAAGATCATTCGTTTTACGTTGAAAACAACAACAAAGGGTTGATCCGAAAACAAAATGGGATCAAAGGCTTATTTAAATTGTCACAAGTGTCATAAGAATCAACATTTTAAGAGATGGCGCCCTGCAACTCAGCACCATTCGTAGCAGGTATTTGCCCCCAGCAGGTAGAACAGGTCCGTTCGACGGGGTTTCAAGGTACAGGGGTGTGATAGTTTTTCATATCTCTTAGCCAAAAACTATACATGGGTGTTATTGGACCTTTATACAGTTCAGTTTCGTCGTATAGTATACGAAACTTTTCCTGCTGACAATTTATCTGAGGTATTACCAACAGGATGTTAACTGTGCTAAATTAGCTTTTGGGATGACCCATATCGTTTTTATCAATTGCGATCTGATCCAATTGAAAAAAAACATCTCCTATAAGGAAAATAATATAAATAAATATAAAAATTTGATAAAAAAAGAGATGAAAAATATTGAAAATTGACTGAGTTATCATGCCGACACTTTCTAAAAACATAGTTTCGAGAGAAATGTGTTTAAAGTTTAACAATAATAACTTTGTAACATAGTAGATTTTTCTTAAATTTTTTTTTTTAAATTCAAATTTTATTTTTGATTCCTTAAAGTAGGTACATATAACAAATGCAAATCTGTTAGAACCATTTTTTTATTTAAGTTTCAGAGGTATGTGAGCCAGTGGCGGCTCGCCGCATAAAGCTAGTGAGGCTTAGCTTTAAGCTTGTGTTACACTGATTGACCACGCTGTCAAATTGCAGTAAAATGCAATGCGAAGTAGGCGAATACAAATAAAATTCACAACAGTGTAACACAAGCTTAAAGCTCAGCCTCACAAGCTTTATGTGGCAAGCACTGATGTGAGCTCTTAAATGAATCCTTGCAAGTTACAATGGAGTTCAGATTTTAGAGGACATGCTCTTGCTGAAAGGAAGTCAAATGGAGGAGGAAACGAGGTCTTCGAATCTCCCTGAACAGTACAGTACTCCAGGGTTAATCACGGGACTTTTACTAGCTGGGTAAGTACTCCGGAATTAGTCCCATGAGAGACCTCGTTTTAAGCTCTCCTATTGAAGTTCCAGAATACTCTTGCAAAAAGGAGGTTAAATGAAAATTGATATTTATACTATGTATTCTACTAACGATATCATTTTTCTTTAAACCCATCCCCATGAATTTGTAAGACTACGTTCATTAACCGGTAAAATTGTGCTACTTTTCCGCGTAGCTGCAAACAAAAAATCCTTATAACACGTGTTCATGAATATCGCTAATAACTTTAAATTTTTTTGGCGCTTAATCCTCATTCATGCCTCCACTCCTTTCCAGGTTTATAAACCTTGCGAAGAAGTCAAAACAGAAAAAAGAGAACTCACAATAGGTGTGTTTTTTTCAACTGGATCAAGATCATAATTGAAAAAAATGCTGTGGGATGATGAAAAAAATCAATTTAAACGGTTTTCATTGCTGCTAGAAATTATGTGTCAGCTGTTGTCTGTGAAATATTTATTGATATATTATTGGCAGATACTAGTGAAAATAATGGATTTAAACGAAATAAAAGCAGATATTTGCGAATATTCTTTAATAAATACGGGAAATATTTATTGACGTTTGACAAATGTCAATTATCAGCTGCCATTGCAGTTGAGTTGCAGGTCGACAACTGTGAAAATGCGAAAATTTTGTTGAATTCAGAAACAGCTTTACGATCCAACTATGATCCCATTTTGTTTTTGGATCACCTCAATTGTTGTTGTTTTCAACGTAAAATAAATGATCTTGATCGTAATCCAGTTGAAAAAAACCCACCTAATGATAGCATGCACTACGCCTACTACCTTACCGAGAACCATTTTCACACCGGAAAGACCACCTCATTTTGAATTTGAAAGATGAAAAATTGTTTTAGTCAATATCATTGACTTGAGAAAGGATAAGTCAAACTTATCTTCTAGATCATGATAAGATCTTATAAAAGGTATCGCGGCGATGGAGGAATTTGATGACACAGTCATAAGATTTCCATAAGGAAAAATATCCGAAATGTACCTGTATATTGTCATATACACATACATCACAAACGTCCACCATATGTCTCGACTTTCCTCCGGTATTTAATTCTAGTTGTACTCTCTATACTATATGTTAGAAATGATGAAGCAATAATTTGCTTAAACTATTTTCATCACTTCCTGAAAAGGAAGTGGACCACTAGTGACGTTAACAATGGATTCAAAATTCCGGAATAAATTTAAGTTTTACTGTATTCAGCTTTTGTAGGTCGAGCATACATGTTTCGTCCCCAGGGACTCGTCAGTACTCTTTGAAAATTAATACAAATTTGGGGTAATAGAATCCTAATATATATGTTAGAAATCAGATTAAAAAGACACTCAGTCACAGTACAATAATTATATTAGATTTTGATTGTTACACAACAATTACAAATAAAAGGCGCGTTGCTTATTCCGGCAGTCGGCTAAAGGACTCGGCTAAAGGACTCGGCGTGTCACTTAAGACTGACGATCCACTTCTTTTGCTCGTCAGTTATCTCCGCTACCGTCCGGTTGTATGTGTGCGCTATCACGGCCAATCTGATCTGCAGCTCGCTCTCGAGATGTGTCCTAAAATTTTTAATTTATTGTTATTCCGTCGAAAATAATATTCCATGCAAATGTTCAGAGCTCCTCTAAGGACATGACAAATCATGTGTTCTCAAAATCGGTATCGCATAACTAACATGATAGGTGATACTATTTACTCAGAGGTCAAAAGACATGTTAAATGTATAGAATAAACAAGATCTGTTCAGCGGTTATCATGGTCATTCAAAATCATTATAAACTCAAAATTGGATCACATCACTGACATGACAATCTTTAGACGACACGATTTACTCAGAGGTCAAAGACTTGTTAAATTTCGAATAGATCATTCAGCGGTCAGCACGGACTCCAGTATAATAAAATATTTGAACCATTTACTCAGAGGTCAAAAGACATGTTAAATGTAAAGAATATTCAAAATCTGTTCAGTGGCTAGCATAGCCACTCGGAATCAGGATAAACTCAAAATTGGATCACATCACTGACATGACAATCTTCAGACGACACGACTTACTCAGAGGTCAAAGACTTGTTAAATTATTCTCAAACTCAAGGTTTATTTCAATAACACCATGCATTAAAATAAAATTCGTACTTACGCTATCACGACTCAAATTGTGATCATCAGTTTCGCCTATATATAATAAGGGTATTTCCTTGATAAGCTCCCTTGGAGCGGTAACCAATTTTGAGTGTTCTCGTTTAATTTTATATCTGTCGTTCGGAAGTATACCTATCACTTCGTAAACTCCTTGGTAATGAACATTAAGTTTGGATTTTCGTATTTGGCTATCTTTATATACTACTTTCGCACCAATTTTTAATTTTAATACCTTTGCCTTTGTCTTATCAAACAGAATTTTTTGTAGATGTGCGCTTTCTTTAATTCGATCATCAGCTAATTTTCGAATTTCTTCTATATTTTCGTATATTGGCTCGATGTTTAGGTCTGTCGGAAGTGCTTCGAGCTGTGGTACCTTACCTTCGATTCCAGTCAAAACAGTTAAAGGTGACAAACCTGTAGTCTTATTTTTCGTTGTGTTTAGTGCTAGTAAATAAGCTGTCCATTCCATTATTTCATTATTTTGTCAATGTTAGTCCTTAAAAGATTTGCTACTTCGTCAACATATTTTTTCCACTTGAAGTCAACTTCTAATCCTTTTATTGGGCCTATCCAATATTCTTGGACATTGCGGGCATCCAAAAATGTTTCTTTAGTTTAGCCAATGACTTCTCCCATCCTATATGGTAATTATCTTCATGAATATGTCTCATTAGTGATAAACGGCACTGTTGTGGGACGAAAAGCTTTGGTTGCCCCTGAACTTTCTTGCCAAGTAACCCTTTCGTGTAAACGTATTCTGCATTGTTATTTACTTCGCCATCCTGAGTAATACTCTGAATTGTATCCATTGTTTTTAGCGTCGCGTTGTTGCTCTATGCGTGACCGATTGTCAGTGAAATTTGTAGCGCGAAAAATATTTTGTGGTTGCTGAAGGTTTCTACTTAGGTAGTCGACATGTTGGGCGTGTTTAACTTTACGATACTCAATTGCAAAGACAAAATATTGCAAATATATCCACCATCTGGCCACTCTGAGCAACATATCCCTCTTATTTTTGGTTGCTTTGAGTGCATTAAAACCGGTTATTATTTTGAACTGAATTCCCAGTAGGTAAGTTCGGAAATGTCGTAACGCGTTTACCACGGCTAACGTTTCCAGCTCGTAGCTGTGGTATGTATCTTTTCTCTTCTGGTCTGGTAGCTTTACTAAAATATGCTATCACTCGTAAATCGGGTCCATGTTTCTGGAATAAAATTGCTCCAAAACCCAGCGAATTCCGTTGGCAGATTAAACTAGCTTCTTCACATTCAACTCCCCATTTCGATGGCATTCCTTCTTTCGTCAATTTTGTAATACATGCAGTTTTTGCGGTGTTTGTTCAATATTTCAGAAAGCTTGAAATTGCATTTATTTTTAATTCTATCTACTATTGGCAATTCGAAGTCGTTTTTAACGTTTAATATAGCACATGTTCGAAGCTTAAATCGTATTTGTGCGCGATTTCCATCAACAACAATTTCCAAGGATAAATCAGACAACAAGACAACCCTGTCAACGATCAAATCATGTATTTTGCATCAATTATAATCTGTCAAGATTTAGACGTTACGTCTACAAATTCTACTATTAAATTTAATTTCCCGCAAGCCGAAATGCGATCACTGCCAATACCCTGAAGGATCGTAAAGCACGGCAAAATCGGTTTTTTTATACCTCGACGCTACTTCAATAGAGATTAAGGAACAATCTGCCCAGAGTCCAACAAACACCACATAACATGGCCTTCTATTACGGCTGCCGTTGTGTTAAAATCCGGAACACTCTGACAAAATTAATGTTCTTTCTTTCAGCTCTTTGCTTCGCCCAGCATGTTGTTTCCTGGTGTCCTAACATATTTCAAAATGAGCAAACTGTTGTAGTGGTGTGAGCTGGAACCGGTTTACATTGCTGCGTAATGTTTTTGATTTCTGTTTTATGGTCACTCTTTAGGATCGAACTGCTTCTACCCGTAGTACACTGTGAACGTATATGACTTGTCTTACCACACTCAGAACACCTTTTCTCCTTTTCGACGCGTATTTTCTTCGGTGATGATGGATTGTATGAAAATCTACCTCTTTCACTAATATCCTTTTTTACGAAATACGGCGCCTGTCTGGTGTTTACGACACGCGGGTCGTCTCTTATCGATGAGAAATTGTCTAACCAACTCTGAATTTTGGTTGGCAACAAAAAAGTAAGTGCGATCCGTAAATTCACGTCGGAAACACAGCCAATAATAATTTTTATGATGATATTTTCATTCAGTGTAAATGTAAAAGTTTTGGTAAGAATCTGCTTCACTACTTTTCGTATTAACTATTTAGCGAGGCGGAGTTGCGAGACGATTTCGTGACTACCAATGAAATTACTTTTTAAACGATGCTAAGATATCACTTCAAAATCTGTATTAACGTCATGCCGCGACGGTGTTTTTTCTGTGTTCTTCAGCATTTGAACTATTTGAGTTACTATGCTAACTTCACTCAACGGAGGGGTTAAACTATCACGATCACTACTATTTTTACGTTTACTCATTGTCGCGGTAAGATCACAACACAGTAGAGAGTAATAGAAAAATTGACTCACGTGGATAAACAAAATTCATTTCAGTTATGGGCGTTTTTTTTGGGTAAAGTACAATTCTGATGTTAGAAATCTGATTAAAAAGACACTCAGTCACAGTACAATAATTATATTAGATTTTGATTGTTACACAACAATTACAAATAAAAGGCGCGTTGCTTATTCCGGCAGTCGGCTAAAGGACTCGGCTAAAGGACTCGGCGTGTCACTTAAGACTGACGATCCACTTCTTTTGCTCGTCAGTTATCTCCGCTACCGTCCGGTTGAATGTGTGCGCTATCATATATGTATAGAAGATACATATATGAAGGCTTTGAAAACTGGTTTGAATCAGTCTCAGCGAATAAAGCAATTATGATCTGTGGTGACTTTAATATTGACATGAGCGCCAACTCAACACATGGCTAAAAAACGAAAAATACAATTCTGGGAAAACTATAGTGAGGCTGGATTGTGGCAACACCTCAACAACTCAGTCATATCGTGGAGTGTCGTTGAAAACTGTGACGTTAACACTAAAGTGAGGTGGTTTGTGGAAACGGTATAGTCGGCGACCAACAAATTTAAAGCGACAAAAGAAATTGCCACAAATCCAGACTTTTTCGACAATGATTTAGAACAAATGCGTCGGGAAAAAAACCGTTTGTACAAGGTCGCGCAGTTCAACACTGACATGGCTAAATAGCACAGACGAGTTCTTCATCAATCCAAATGTTCTTCTTGATGCGGTTTTTGCAGTTGTTGTCAACATCGTCAATCAATCATTTGAAACTGGTATTTTTCCTGATATGCTAATGAAGTCTACCATTGTGCCGATTCACAAAAAACTAGGCTCCATTCATATCAACGACCACCAACCGATTCATATGCTTCCATGTTGCGAGCGTCTTCTAGAATCGCTAGCATACAAACATTTAAGCGAAAATCATTCAATTTTGGACAGCATTCAATCCGGCTTTCGCACCAAACGCTCATGCGAAACGGCGATCAACGACGTTTTATTTGAGTGGAAGGTCGCTCTAAACAACGCAAAAATAATTATCGCCATTTTTCTCGATTTTCAACGCGCCTTTGAAACCATCGACCCAAACATTTTGTTGCGAAAATTTGCCAAATGCGGAATTCGTGGGAAAACTCTTGATTAGTTCAGAAGTTATTTAACGGATCGCAAACAAGTCAATGTCCGAGTCCGAGTCAATGTCTGACTCTATCGAGGATGCCACTACAAAAATTAATCATGATCTCAGCATAATTTCACATAACTTTATAAAAATAAACTTAAACTTAATGTCAGCAAAACCAAAGCGATGATAATTACAAATAGGAATATTGACAAAAATAATGTAGAGTTAAATATTAATGGTGAAAAATTAGAAATTGAACATGAAATTAATTATTCAGGTGTAATTTTTGACGACAAGCTTAGCTTTAACCAAAATGTGAATCAAGTATGCCGAAAGGTTGGCCAAAAAGTGAATGTGAATTTCCTTAATAGATTAAGAAATGAATTGCATCTCAACCAAAAACTGACGCCATATAAATCAATAATCGAACCACATTTTAACTTTTGTGCATCTACATATGTAGGTATATTGTTTTTGTCAAACTCAACCGATCTAAGTAGACTCCAAGTTATTCAAAACAAATGTCTTAGACAGATTTTAAGAGCAAATAATTATACTGAAAGTCATGTGATACTAAATGCGTTAGAGTTAATGAGTATTGTGCAATTAATTAGTTTTAGAACTTTGACCTTTATACATAAAATAGTAAATGGGACCCCCATATTTGACCCCACGAATTTAATAAAATAACGAAATTCAAATTAGAACGCTTAGAAACGCCAATGAAATGAATCTGCCGAACTTAACAAAGGCATGCAGTCAAAATTCCCTTTTTTTATAGAGGTATGAAATTGTATAATTCATTGCCGGATGAGATTAAAAACCAAGAGTCTGAATTCAAATTCACTCACTTTTTGAAAGACTATATCAAACAAATATTTGAACAAAACTGCTGTACTTATGGAAATGTCTAAATAAAGAATTATTATTATTATTATCAATAAAAAAGTAAATAATAACAAAAATATTAACCAACACTTGATTGTAAAAAAAAATGTATGATTTGTTAAATAAAGCTCTCCTAATCTGCATTGAACTACGATGAAAGTCTATGTTTGCATTGTTAGAGTTCAATATGCGCGACATGTTTGTAACCGGTTCATATCGACCATAATTTGTTCGGTGGTATGTTATATGAAGAAGTTCATAGCCTCTCAAGGTTCGACCCGGAACATTGAAATTTAGCTCACCCAGCAGAAGAGGTTAATTTATATCGCCAAGAAGAACCTTAACAGCAAAAGCAACAGTAAGAACGCATCGTCTATTCTCAAGTGACTCCAGTGAGAGTAACTGGAGGCGCTCGAAGTAGGAAGTAAGGCGTAAGGAGTCTACCCATAGAGCTATATGTATAATGGAGATAGCGTGCAGCGACTTTTTTGAAGCCGGAGGTTTTCTCGCAAAGGACCGGCGATATTCACTATGCTACTATCTGCATCTTACTCACATGTACATATGTTATACTCCGGTATTAAAAAGAAAAAAAGCCCAACATTTAAATACTTCGCCACTATTTGCATTTCACTGCCACCGGGCATGAAACGCTCCATACAAAAATGTTCAATTTTGCATCAAAATGCTTCAAAGTGCTTTATACAGAAAAGGCGCTTTGCGATCTCCGTTAGTTATAGCTCTATGAGTCTACCCATGGAAGACCATTTAGCGCAAATCTCAGATATCTTCTCTGTACTGACTCTATCCTATTGATGTGATTCTTGTAGTAAGGTGCCCAAACTGGACACGCATACTCAAGACCAGACCGAACAAAAGTACAATACAGTGCCCTCGTAATGTGAGGGTCATCGCATTCCTTCGACCATCGTCTCACAAAACCCCAGACTTAATTAGCTTTGGTCACGATATGATCGCCGTGATCATCGAAAGTAAAAAATTTATTAAACTGGACCCCAAGATCACGTACCTTGTCAATTTTAAGTAAGGAGTTTCCGTGTAATTCATACTTAGGTCGTTTCTCAATTCCTTGCTAAGTCTACGTCTACGTATATGTTGACGTCACAGCATAGCATTGCTATTATAACAGTTAGAAAAAGCTCGAAATGGATCACCTGATGCTTATTTGACACTGCAAAAATCAAAAATTTGACTTTTTTTACGTTTTCTTAAGATTGTATTACACTGTTTGACCAAGTTGTCATACAGTGTAATACAAGCTTTTGATTAACTGATAGCCAGGACACAAACCAGCAAGAAAGCTTTTGCGCTCTTGCTAGGTCTGACGTCATAATTGCGTCATAACTGTTATATGTTTATGTTTCTCAATTCCTTGCTTAAGTCTACGTCTACGTCTAGACTTAAGCAAGGAATTGAGAAACGACCTTAGATTGAACTGGATTTTTTTTCCTGGAGAATGATAAAAATGTGCATTTACTAATGTATAAAGGCAAGCAATTTAATTTGCACCAGTAAAAAAATAGTTGCAAATCGTTTTGCAGTAGACTGATATCATCTTCACCGCAGATGACTTAAACAGGGCCTTAGGTACGTTGTACATACCATGCATCTTCCTTGACTTCATATCAAATAACATCAGATGGTCAAACAACATCAGTCAACGAAATCAGTCGCCGAGGACGTCCTAAGAAGAATACTTAATCGTCTGATACTTCATCGGGACGATTTCAGCATCAATGGGGCAGGGGACTGAAACAACTTTATTGCCATCACTGTAAGTTCGTGATAGCCGTTGAAAATGTTTGACATTTCTTTCCCACACTCTTTCGTAGTGGGGCAAGTACGTGCACGTTTCAAACGGGTTTCATGGGTATAAAAGCAAGCGCTCGGTCAAGATATCTTCTAAATATATGGTACATATAATTGAGAATGTATGTATGTATGTATGTATGTATGTATGTTCCCTATGAACTGCTAAACCGCTGATCCGATTTGGATAAAATTTTCAGGGAACGTGTACAGTACTCCCGGGATGGTTCCTGTGCAGTTTGGTCCCGATCGAATGAAAAGCAATTGTTTTTTAGTCATTTTTAAATTTTTTTTGCGATTTTAGTAGCCTGGTGCTCTTATTGCTTGCTTGCGCTTTCCTATACCATTCATCCGATTACGATGAAACTTCGCTGATATATTGAACACACGCCCTCATAGGTTTCTGTGTTAACAAAATTATTTTACAATCAGTGGTTATTTCAACATTTGAGTGTATTTCATGTAATTTAGCGGTAGTTCATTAGTTTTTGGTGCAGTAGTTATGCGTTTCCATTACTAAATGGTAAAGTTGGACGATGAATCTTAGATAGTGAATGGAGGACGGAGGATGGAGGGTAGTGGATGGGGAATGGTGGATGATGGATAGGAGATGGAGGATGGATAATTGTCTATAGAGGATGAAGAATAAAGGAAGGGGAGCAACCGAAGCAACGGGGGAAATGGAAGCAACGGGAGCAACGGAAGAAATGGGAACAACTGGAGAAATGGGAGCAACGGCAGAAATGGCAGCAACGGAATCAACGGAAACAGCGGAAGCAACGGGAGAAATGGAAGTAACGGGAGAAATGGAATCAACGGGTGAAATGGGAGCAAAGGGAGAAATGGAAGCAACGGGCGAAATGGGACCAACGGGTTCAACGAGAGCAACAGAAGCAACGGAAATAAAGGGAGAAATGGAAGCAATGAGAGTAACGGGAGCAACGGAAGCAACGGGAGCAACGGAAGCAACGGGAGAAATGGGAGCAACGGGATCAATGGGAGGAACAGCAGGAACGCGAGCAACGGAAGCAACGGAAGCAACGGGAGAAATGGAAGCAACGGGAGTAACGATAGCAACGATAGTATAGCACCAAACAAACCTGAGTGTATCGAGCCTAACCGCGGTACGCGGCTAGTGTACATACAAAAATGACTATATTGTTCGTGAACTTGATCCTTCCCTTTGTGAATTTTGAGAAGCACGGCTAGTACAAAGCAGACAGCTCGTAAGTCGACTGGTGGTAACGCAATCTGGAAGAAACTTGCTACGAAGGCTGCTCGCAAGAGTGTGCCAACAACTGGTGACAAACGAAACGTTGAGAACTACAGAGGTATAGCAATACTATCAGCCATACCGAAACTATTTGAAAAAATTATCTGCGATAAACTTACTAGTTTTATCAACCCCATTCTTAACCCTTATGCTACCGACGGCGGGTACCCGGTACCTTTTTCTTCAATTTTTGGTTTAATATTTCTCCTGGTATAATAACAGGGACATCGGTCCGGGCCATCTACAACAAATATATAGTTAATGCACGTTTTCGGGTTTATTTCGAAATATGTGGTGTTGAAAGTTGGAGATTTTATCGGTTTTTTCGGTGAACCCCTAAATCTACCGGCAGCGGTACCCGGTACCCATAGAAATGAATAGTCTTTTATGTACATATTTATATTATTTTTGGTCTATTTTATGCATTATAAACAATATTAATTTAAGGTAAGGTTTATAAAGCATAATTATAAGGAATCCATAGTTTCGGAAGATGTGTACTTCAGTCTACGCAATGGAGACACGTCACAGGAATCATTCTTATGATCGCAGATAGGTTTCCTTGTTCGCAAATTGGTTTCGATCATTTTTCGCAGCATGGAAGAGTATCCGATTTCCAAAGCTCAGTAACGTGTTTATAGTGCGGTAAATGAATGGAATGCCAAAAAATCTATCTAGCTCCGCCATTGTTAGAGGATCAAACTACTTTGGATCAGACTGTCGGTTACTATTATTCTAATTTGCTATGACACTGGACGCCTTCCGATTTGTCTGCTCCAAAATAATTTCTTTCATATCATTTGACAATATATTATTGAATACTTCAAGGCGAGTTAGATTTGTGTAAGGCGCTCGGACACCTCCTCATCCGCGAAGAACATTATGTGCTTTCTTTCGAAGTTCTGCAAGCATTGGGGTTTTCCTCCAAACCGTTGAATCTTTAGCAGTAAACATGTTCGAGTTCATCTTCTTCACGAATTTTCGATATCAGAATCTTCAGCTTGAAAAGGAGGCTGCCAATTGACGTCATCATCGTCATCACTATATGGATCTCTTCCGATTCAGAGAAGAATATGAATTCATTGATTTCTTCATCCGTCAATCGGGTATTCTATGAAATTTTGTCTACATGATTATATAAAACCAAGAACCAATCAATGATAAAGTGACGAATCAAATATATCATCATCATCAATGGCGCGACAGACCAAATCGGGTAAGGGCCTGCAAACCAAATGTATAACTAAATCCAATGTACATGCGGCTACGTTGCTCGAATCGAGAGGTACGCTGAGCGCAGGGTCCGCAACATTTTCAAAATTTCCATCTGCCATTTTCACTTAAATATTTTCCTATAATTTGTCTGTGCACAAAACTGTATAGCCTACTGAGCTTTTAACGCGAAGAGAAGACGAGACGCGGCGAAAAATGTAAAAGAACTAATTAATTTTGAGAAAAGGATCTCGCGAGAAACATAAAAAGGTGAAGGTGAGTTGTCGATACAATAAAGAAAGCCTGTGTTTCAAATGCCGTACTTACAACACGGATAAACCGAATTCACACCTTGGGCAATAAATTTTATTGGAATGGTGCGGCGCGCTGGCGACACAAGGATCAACATACGACACACGGATCAAGATCAACCGTGTATTTGAAAGTCTAACTGAGTAGCAATATTATACAATAAAAAACAGCAAATGGAGTGAAATTGCTAATTGAACAGAACAAGTATCCAACAACAGAAACAGAAACAGGAACGGTACCGCTGTTGGTAGATTTAAGGTGAAAAATTCTCTGGTAACATAAGGGTTAATGACCAGCATCACGGTTTTAGAAAAGGGCACTCAAGCGCGACTATCCTAATGATTCTTGTATCTCATACACTCTGCGCACTGGAAAATGAGCTCCAAAACGACGCAATATACACTGACCTTAGCAAAGCCTTCGACCAAGTAGATCACAATACTCTAATCTTCAAGTTAAAAAAGATCGGTATAACAGGACCTTTACTTGACTGGCTTAAGTCATATCTTAGTAAATGAACTCAATGTGTTAAGTTCCAACTTCCAAGGCTTCATTTCCAAAGAAATATCAGTGTTTTCTGGTGTACCCTAAGGAAGTCACTTAGGTGTTAGGTCCTCTTCTGTTCAATATCTTCATTTCAGTTCTATCAGAAGTATTAGAAAGTGTTTCACATCTTTTATACGCCAATGATCTGAAAATATATCATTCCATTAGCCCCCCCCCCCGCAGATGCTATATTCCTGCAATCCAAGCTCTTGCCACTAGATGGATGGTGCAGTCAAAATAAATTAAGGCTGTCAGTAAATGTCACGTGATTAGCTTATCATGTAAAGAATCCACTTACCACCATAACTATACCCTAAGTGGAAATGGCTTAAATCGAGTAGAGCATATTGAAGACCTCGGCGTGCTACTTGACAATAAACTTTGCTTTAAATCT
This sequence comes from Beris chalybata, assembly GCA_949128065.1. Lineage (NCBI taxonomy): Eukaryota > Metazoa > Arthropoda > Insecta > Diptera > Stratiomyidae > Beris > Beris chalybata. The sequence continues at coordinate 90,121,395 of OX421897.1, forward strand.
CACTACAACAGAATAATGTCAAATGCCAACAAACTTCTAGGTTTCATTAAAAGAAGGGCTACCCTATAAACCAAAAACACGAAAAATTCATGGGTCCTTATGTACAAACTACTACTATGTTAACTCGTGCGCTTGGGTTTGTGGCAAAAAACGAAAAGTAAATATTTCTCCATCATCTCCTCAAAAAAGTAAACATGCCGACCTGTTCCATCTTTACCGAGAGAAAAAGACCGAACGTCCTACACGGAACATATTAAGTCTGTTCTTTTTGCATACTTATGGTGATTTCTTTTCTGTAAAAAAATGTGACCCGTTTCTGCCCTCAATGATTGTTCTAGCAGTTCCGCTGTTCTATTCTCAAATTTTTTTTGACCTGCTAGAAAAAGGGGTTTGAGTCCGTGGCTAAAATTGACCTGAAAACTCGCATTTCTTGCCCGAAAATTTCGGCGGTGCAACTCCTTTAACCTCAAATGTGCGTAAGAAACGATAAAAATAGGAAAAAAATATCCTACGACAACAGCGGCAAACGATTTAAAAGCATAAATTAAACTGTCCAACGGGTCATCGGTAATTAGAAATCATACGGAGTGTAGTGAAAATTTATTTAAATTTTAATAATAGCTTTTTGACCTGAAAGCGTTCTATTGTAAATTGACCAGTCGGACGGAACTGTCAAAAAAGAGGGCAGAACTGCAATAATTTTGCATCTTTACAAGTCACATTTTTTTTCAGAAAAGAAATCACCATTAGTGTACACTAATGGGGTTTTCTTTTCTGAAAAAAATGTGACCCGTTTAGATGCAAAATTATTGCAGTTCTGCCCTCTTTTTTGACAGTTCCGTTCGACAGGTCAATTGACAATAGAACGCTTTCAGGTCAAAAAGCTATTATGAAAATTTAAATATATTTACACTACACTCCGTATGTTTCTAATTACTGTATGACCCGTTTGACAGTTTAATTTATGCTCTTAAATCGGTTGCCGCTGTTGTCATAGGATATTTTTTTCTTATGTTGTCGCACATTTGAGGTTAAAGGAGTTGCACCACCGAAATTTTCGGGGCAAGAAATGCGAGTGTTCAGGGCAATTTTAGCCACGGACTCAAACCCCTTTTTCTAGCAGGTCAAAATTTTTTGCACAATAGAACATGGGAACTGCTAGAAAAAAATTGAGGGCAGAAATGGGTCACATTTTTTTCCAGAAAAGAAATCACTATAAGTTACACTTTCTGCCCCTATCCTGTTTTTTTTGTCGGTGTGACGTCAGAGGTGGCTGTTCTTTTCGTCGAGTGTAGTTTACACAGAGTACACTTTTGTATACTGGGTCGAGAGCAGGTGCAGTTTCAGTGTAGTTTACAATCAATCAAATTGACGCGAACCATAACCTCCGATTGTGAGCCAATTACGCGGGTAATTTTTAGGTGAGTTTAAATAGTGTTTTTTAGACTATTTAAAAGTGAAATAGCTGACATGAATTCTCTTAAGGCGACTGTGGTGTGAGATTAACATCTGTCATTTTTGAGAACCGGACAGTACTTTTTACACTGACGCGTTCTTCGTGCGTGGTCTCTACCCTGTACTTTCAGTGACAGGTGACATAAAATGATAGTATAGATTACACGAAAATGTGAATTCCTCCCTGGTAAAAAGAACAAACCTATTAACAGGGCCGGCCCTAGACTTTTTGGTGCCCGGTGCAGTATACACTTCGACGCCCTAATGAATTTATATAACAAATTTTTTACTAAAAAAAACCAAAAATATTATAGTTAAAACCGGGGCGGTGATTGACGATTTTTTATAAAAATTCATGTAACTTTTTCTCAGGAACCGCTTAACCGATTTTAATCAAACTTTGTACACTTATTATGTTCGTAAATCGAATACTATTAAATATTAAAAACTAATTGAATTATAAGGTTTGAAAATTTAATTTAAAAGTACTTTGAATCAATTTTTTAAAAACTGCTTCATTCAGTATAAATACCAATACTATTCTAGCTTTAACCAAAAAAATCATCTTGATGTCTGTTATCAGTTTCGAGAAAAAGAAACATTTATGGAAAAAATTAAAAAAAAAATATTTTTTTCAGAAGAGCGAAAAAACAAACATTGTTTCTTTGTTTCTTTTTTCAATGGTTTTCTTTTTTTATATATATATTGTTAAAACAAATCATATAGATGGCATTGGTTCTGTTTTTAACCCTTCCTCAATTCTTTATCTTGTATTATGTTTTTCATTTGAAATATAATAAAAACTACATATGAAAATGTATACATAATACCAAAAAATTACCGAACTTTCTCACTTTGAACTTACTTTTTGACCACTTTTACCGAACGGAAAAATCTGTAGTTTGTTTTAGAATTAAATGCAGAAAATCAATAACATAACATAAGAAATTTTTTTTTGGTCTCCGGGTGAGTAACTCCCTTAAGGTCCAAAAGTAATCATAGCACAGACAAAATTTAAGGAACAAACAAAAAAGAACATCCACAAAAAAATGTTTAAAATATAGGCGTTTCACGTAACCCATATTAAAACGCGTTACTCCCATGCAGTCAGCGTTCACCAGTAGCCATATTAATAATAATTTAAATACGCTTTCTGATCACTGTTGTTTTTTCCTACTCGTTCTAAACTTTTTTTATGCATTTCGAAAAATTCATCCAAAAATACGCACAAATAAATAGGAAGCAAGTGCAAAAGGGTCAACTGGGAGTTTTATTTTTATTTATTTAATTTTATTTTTAATATTGTGTTTGTGTTGTTAAACCAGTCTGTTCTAGTAATATTGAAACAACTACTGAATGTTAATAATTCAATATCACAGCAACAAAGCCAAGTTAACATTAATTTGTCTCTCTCATCTTATTAAAAAATTAGTTGACCACTTTTTCTACCAAGGGCTTCAATTATAACTTATGAAATAATCTTGTTCTTGTCTTGACTAATGAAACTTGTTTCAGGATTCAAAAAATTAGAATTAGGATCGTAGCATTACAAGAAACTGAGTTGAAATTGGAAGCAGAGATGAAAGAATTAACAACTTCATTTAAATTCCCCGCTCTTTTATGAGCATTTCTTTAAGCTCCTTTCCTAAAGTTTTGCTTCTGCATCTCGTGCCTTTCTTCTTTGCTTATATTTCCAGCCAGAAGGTTTCTTTCGTTGTCCTGAAAATGAAAATTTTCCCTCCAATTTCCCTTCAATATTTTCATTGAAAGAGTTGAATAACAAATTGCTCATTTCCTCGATTTATTTAAACCAATTTACTTCTCTTATCATTCATTCATCCAAAACATACATTCCCCTCTAGCAAAAATGTCATTTGTCTTATTTCCCCACATAATTCATTGGACCGCGTGAAGGCGCGATAACGCTCCATGTCTATCTTTTTCTATTGTATAGAAATCATGCTCTGAGCTCTTTCAGCACACAATCAAAAAAGCACCAAGCGCTTCGGCGCTGTGGGAGCGCAAATCGAAACTGCTCCAAATGAATCGTACGAACCCAAAATTGTACTAGCTGATGAACGTATGAATGCAAAATTGGAATAGCAGATGATCGCACAAACGAAAAGCTGTACTAGTCGGTATCGAAGAGTGAGAATATCTTTAAGAGAAAAGATTCAATGTTTTGGTTCTTGAACAAGAATTGAAAGAGTGTTTTTAGAAAATGAAAGAATTGAGAAACTCTGCAAAATCTAGAATATGCATCGGAAAAAGTGTAGCAAATGTATTGAAAAAAAATCTTTTCAACTAATAATCTAATCTAAGTATGTTTTAAATTTATAGCAGAATATTTGAGATAATATATGTACCTATAATATGCACTGATTAATTTGGCGCCTGGATTCAATGCGCCATTTGCACATATGGTAGGACCGGCCCTGCCTATTAACATCAAGTGCAAACTTACATGTTGAACTGCGCACAGCGCTATTGTTTCCTTCATGCGAATATGATGCCGAAACCCAAAACTCTGACGACTCGTGCAATTAAATTCATCTTTCGAATGCATTAGTCGATTGAAAAGTGTCTTTTGATTGCACTAGGCGATGACCACTGGAATTCTATTCCAATATGACCGTACGCCACGCCGTCCATCGGTGCAGTGTCGACCCGTAAGGCATAATTCGCCTATACGTAATGCCTACCTTTCATCGATGAACGGTCAGGTCTACTTCATACTTCCTTCATACATCCTCTTCAGTGAGTGCATATTTTGCCATCTCCCTCTTGCTCATTCCATTTTCAAATACAATTCACGATAGAATATCTCTCATGTCGACGAGTGTGGATGAGATGGTCGGATGCATTTCAGTACGAGCAAGAATGAAATGCGAATACGTCACATGTATCCCCAGACAGCAACTACATAGTTGAACTTCTTCCCAACTGATAATCTTATTTCAGCGACAAGTTTCGAAACTGTTCCCTGCCTCTTCATCGTCTCTTCATCGCCTCTTCATCGATATTTGGTTTATTGGATAAAGAGTTGAAAAATGTATGGGTCACTAAATCATTATTCTGCTCTCTTGTTCGCCCTCTCCTAGAATATGCATGTCCCATTTGGGATCCCCTTTTCCAGATATATAGCAGCAGAATAGAGTCAATCCAGAAGCAATTTCTTTTTTTTTTGTTCTAAGGGACTTGTATGACCATAGAACCTTTGATAACCTTCCATACTACACAGTTAGGCTACAATTCTAAATCTTCTACCGCTCAGCTCTAGAAGAACTATGCTCATATCCTGCTTTACCTTAGATGTCTTGAATGGTGATATTAAGGTTGATCACCTTACAAATAAAATTAGACTTAACGACACTGTCAGGCTGACAAGACATTCAAAACCTCTTAAGGAATATCCCCATGGTACTGATTACGGTCAAAATGAACCCATCAATAGATCATCAATAGATGCTGTAGAACATTTAACAATTTCACCGTACATTTCACACCTCCAATAAGTAAGCCGACATACAAACTGAAACTTCGTTCAATCTTATCAGCTCATCCTCATCCCGTTTAACTAACCAAACAGTGCCTTTAATTAAAGTATACTAAAATAACTAAATTAAGTCAAATTGTATTCTCTTATGTTGAATCTGTATATACATATCTTGTTTGATAAATGAATAAATAAATAAATAAATAATCTGGTGGAGTTAAACGCTCCACTGAAATTCAGTAAAAGAAATAAGTTGTTATTATTTTTTCGTTTTAATGCTCGTGACAAACTTTCACTCGAGGATTTTCTTAATTTTTGACTTCGTGACAAACTTTCGTCTCGAATCCAAGTGTATGTATGTTGGATTGGTTGAGTCTTTTATCCGACAAACTCTCCATCGGGAAAATTTTCACTCGTTCCATTCAGTGCCGAATCGCGCGACAAACTTTTCATCGCATCTGATTAGTACTCGTATAGTTAATTAGGTTCGGGGTATACTAGAGTATTTATGTTCGCGTTTTTTGGTGATTTTAGTGACAAATTACGCAAAAAACTTTTCATCGTGGCTGTTCGCTGTTTCTTCGTTTATTTTGGCTCGCAACTGACTTTTAGTGCTCCTGCTCGCGATTTTAGCCATCTACGCGATTTAAACGCGTAAATCTCATAGTTTGAACATATCATTAGTGGTTTTACGCGGAGTCTTAGAGACCATTTTGGAGGATTAGCTCGAAGAAGATCTTATCGCTCAGGACTTCACACGAATTAATGTTGAGCGTAGAAGCGCATTGAACATAAAAACGCTAAGGTCATTTGGCGGCAGACTGCAGAAAAAAGCCCGACTTGTCGGTTAAATGTGCGAACTGCATAGTCGTTCACACAGCTAGCTACAAGAGTATCCTATCAGTAAGGAAGCAATAAAAGGACTCCAAATAAAACCATTAGGCCGAATATTCCAGCCCTTGTTCCGCCTATAGCGGCCACAACCCTACTTCCATAGAGCGTTTCCTACGTGAGCCTTCTTAGAGCGACTGCTCCAGAACCCCAACCGAATATTTCTGTTCCTAGGAGCTCAATTCCATCTCCACCTGCCTTGCTCCAAAACCTTGGATAAATGCTCCAAAATTTTGAGGCGCTTAACGTTCCAGATGGGCTATAGTAGCTCATATAAACACAATTCGTTTAAAATCGAAATAAGTAATAGGGGAGACCGGGGACAATAGAAACAAGGGTCAATTGAAACAATGGCTATAACTAACACAATCCTTGGCTTAAATTAAACTTCAAAGTGTCAAACGAAGCGTCTCTAGATGCTCCTGGTAGCCATTATTAAACCGTTGATTAGAGTTAAAAGTGAAAGTATATAATATTAAAAAATATGTTTTTCCACCATCAGCGTAACCATTTTCCATCATCGAAAAAGAGTGTTAAAAGGAATAAAAACACGACTTCAACTGTTATTATTTGTTTAGTTTAGTATATTTCCTTTAGTTGCAATGGTTTAAATTCATAAGTTGGTACGAAGTTAAGAAAACAATCGGGTGTTTAGATCGAAATCTGCTGTGGGGACAATTAAAACAATGAAAGTGGGAACAGTCGAAACCTGTTTCAATTCACAAATTAGCCTTCCAATTGTCCTTTATGGCAACATACATGACCATGAACTTTTATGGCTGAAGGACGTTGGTTTTCTGTATTCATGGAGGATAAATCCATGAATCATGAAGCATATATCTAGAGCTTTCGACTCGCTGCCCTCAAACCACAAGTCTTGCACGAGGAACCAGTTCTAACATCACGAATGTTACACATTTTTAACAATCTGACTAACTATGACAATTTTGGATTACAATAAATACATATTACATTTAATCCAAATAATGTTTCAATTGTCCCAGGTATATGTTTCAACCGTCCCAGGCCACGGGGACATTTGAAACATGTCGACGACTTCAATATTTTTTAAAATATCTCTTTTATTTATCATTGTAGATCAACGAAATAATTAAAATATAAAGTAGAGTCTATGTACTCTCTATAACACTTTTAAAATATTAGAAAATTGCGATAGCCGCTTGGGAAAAAAATTATGAATCGAAAATAGCCCTAACCAGTATTGACTTAAGGCACATTAAGATCTTTTCCTCAAATCCATTAAGGCACGTAAAGTTTGTGGCAAAACTTAATGAATCTTGTACCCAACTACAATAGCCTTAAGGTAAGAGAAGTTTGACAGCTAAAAAAGACAATTATCGGCTGTCAAATACTCATCAAGAGAGTGATAATTAATACAAATTTTTCTTTTTAAAATGGAGTTGACTATAGACAGGGCTGGTCCTACCATATGTGCAAATGGCGCATTGAATCCGGGCGCCAAATTAAGAAAGGCGCTAGTTCATATTATCTCTCCAAATATTTTGCTATAAATTTAAAACATACTTAGAAATTAATAGAAAGGATTTCTTGAATACATTTGCCACACTTTTTCCGATGCATATTCTAGATTTTGCAGGGTTTATCCATTTTTCCATTTTCTAAAAACACTCTTTCAATTCTCGTTCAAGAACCAAAACATTGAATCTTTTCCCTTAAAGATATTCTCACTCTTCGATACCGGCTAGTACAGCTTTTCGTTTGTGCGATCATCTGCTATTCCAATTTTGCATTCATCCGTTCATCAGCTAGTACAATTTTGCGTTCGTACGATTCATTTGGAGCAAGCGCTCCACGGCGCCGCAGCATTTGGTGCTGATTTGATTGTGTGCTGAAAGAGCTCAGAACATGATTTCCATACAATAGAAAAAGATAGATATGGAGCGAATGCGCCTCGGTGAATTATGGGGGGAAATGGGAAACACGACATTTTTTGCTAGAGGGGAATGAATGTTTTGGATGAATGATAAAGAGAAGTAATGGTATAAACACAATTGAGACGAACTTCGCTAGCGGCGGTGAAGTTCGCTGTAAAAAATTTTAAATTGTACCGCAACACACGGATGGACAAAGAATTACGACGGCGAGCGGTTGGGCAAACTTTTCGGTATTTTTCGGTACAATTTTAAAATTTTGACACCGACCTTCCGCCGCTAGCGAACTTCGTCTTAATTTTATTTATACCATTAATTGGTTTAAATCAAACGAGCAAATGGCATAATGTGATGAAAAATAGAGGAAAGTTTTGAAAACAGTACCAATGACATCTGTGAGATTTGTATTAACAATATGTATATATAAAAAAATTCAATTTGAAGAGATTTTAGTTTTTTCGCTCTCCAGAACATTTTTTTTTTCATTTTTTTTCCATAAATGTTTCTTTTCTCGAAACTGATAAGAGACATCAAGATGACTTTTTTTGGTTAAATACAGAATAGTATTGGTATTTATACTGAATGAAACAATTTTTGAAAAGTTGATTCTAAATACTTTTTTTAGGTTTAAACACCATCAAAAATGTTTAAATTTTCAAACATTATAAGTCATGTTTTTAATATTTTTGAAGTTCTGTTTGCCCCCGCATAGTTCTATAGTTCTAGAGCATTCTCGGAAATAGTTCCGTTGATTAAAGCAGTTAAATATCGTACGAAAGTTGGGGGGCTAACTTCACAAAAGTGTAATTTCAATGCGCTATAACTTCTTTCCCTTTAGGTTTAGCGTAAATGTTCATAAGGTGTAATCGATTGAACTCTTTGGGGGGCAAACGGAACTCCAATCAGAACTACCCCAACCCTTACAGGAAAAAAGTTTTTTTTTCACTGACTGAAAAATTTGAAATTTCAAGGCGCTATAACTTCTTTTCCTTAACAGTTAGCGTAAATGTTCATATGGTGTAATCGATAGAACTCTTTGGGGGGCAAACGGAACTGAAAAATTTCAAATTTCAATGCACCATAACTTCTTTTATGTAACAGTTAGCGTAAATGTAAATGTAAATGTAAAAAGTTTTTTTTTCACTGACTGAAAAATTTGAAATTTCAAGGCGCTATAACTTCTTTTCCTTAACAGTTAGCGTAAATGTTCATAAGGTGTAATCGATAGAACTCTTTAGGGGGCAAACGGAACTCCAATCAGAACCACCCCAACCCTTACAGGAAAAAAGTTTTTTTTTTCACTGACTGAAAAATTTCAAATTTCAATGCACCATAACTTCTTTTATGTAACAGTTAGCGTAAATGTTCATATGGTGTAATCGATAGAACTCTTTGGGGGGCAAACGGAACTCTAATCAGAACTACACCTTATGAACATTTACGCTAACTGTTAAGGAAAAGAAGTTATAGCGCCTTGAAATTTCAAATTTTTCAGTCAGTGAAAAAAAAACTTTTTTCCTGTAAGGGTTGGGGTAGTTCTGATAAGAGTTCCGTTTGCCCCCCAAAGAGTTCTATCGATAACATCATATGAACATTTACGCTAACTGTTACATAAAAGAAGTTATGGTGCATTGAAATTTGAAATTTTTCAGTCAGTGAAAAAAAAACTTTTTTCCTGTAAGGGTTGGGGTAGTTCTGATAAGAGTTCCGTTTGCCCCCCAAAGAGTTCTATCGATTACACCATATGAACATTTACGCTAACTGTTACATAAAAGAAGTTATGGTGCATTGAAATTTGAAATTTTTCAGTCAGTGAAAAAAAAAATTTTTTCCTGTAAGGGATGGGGTAGTTCTGATTAGAGTTCCGTTTGCCCCCCAAAGAGTTCTATCGATTACACCATATGAACATTTACGCTAACTGTTAAGGAAAAGAAGTTATAGCGCCTTGAAATTTCAAATTTTTCAGTCAGTGAAAAAAAAACTTTTTTCCTGTAAGGGTTGGGGTAGTTCTGATTGGAGTTTCGTTTGCCCCCTAAAGAGTTCTATCGATTACACCTTATGAACATTTACGCTAACTGTTAAGGAAAAGAAGTTATAGCGCCTTGAAATTTCAAATTTTTCAGTCAGTGAAAAAAAAACTTTTTTCCTGTAAGGGTTGGGGTAGTTCTGATTGAAGTTCCGTTTGCCCCCCAAAAAGTTCTATTGATTACACCATATGAACATTTACGCTAAACCTAAAGGGAAAGAAGCTATAGCGCATTGAAATTACACTTTTGTGAAGTTAGCCCCCCAACTTTCGTACGATATTTAACTGCTTTAATCAACGGAACTATTTCTGAGAATGCTCTAGAACTATAGAACTATGTGGGGGGCAAACAGAACTCTAAGAATTTTTTTCAAATTTTTCAAAAGGTGGGGCCAACTTCACACACGTGTATTTAGTTGACATTTCATGAGACATATCTCGATTCCGTGAAACGTCAATCAAAATCCATCTGCTACACGTATACACACTAAAAATATGCCATTTAAGAAACCTGCGATTTTTTAAATTCGCAGGTTTTTAGACTACTAAATATGTACCAAAAGTGTTCATTGTCCGTACTCATGATAATGGATGTTTGTGTTAGTTCTTATACAGTGATTCTAATCTAGACAAGCTCCAACGGAAAAAAAATGGAAAGCAGTGAATGCCCCTTGGCTTATGAGAAATACTCAAATCCATCGCAACACCCAAACCCCCTCATCAAAGAATTTGTGTAGGAAACTATAGAAACCTTGAAGTTTTTCACTTCATCATATTCTCTTTTTAACAATTTAAGCCATAGTCTAGACCTCCACTATAGATTTAGGTTTCCTAAGTTGGCGCTTCACAACAGCTAAGAATTGAAACGATCCTTAGTAAATATGGTCAGCCAATCTGTTGTCCTTTACGGACTCGGAACTGAGCCTGACCATAGTCAAAGTGAACTTAGTTCTCTGTACTGGTTTGGATAAATATCAATGTTGTACAAGGTGGACGCATGTTTCGATGATTGGTTACAATTATCAGTTTTGTTTTTATTCCAGCTCGTTCACGGCCTTACGACATCACCCGTTTTTAGTTCTCTCTGCGTTCGTAGAAATTAAGATGAGCTACTGGTTGAGGGCTACCGATCTGTGGGGAATTCCCCAAAATTGGGGAATTTCAACGTTGTGTGGGTTGTTTGCGGGGAATGGATAAATGTGGGGAATTTAAGCACAATTTGGGTAAATTGTGGGGAATTGCGAGGCATTTTCGGGGAGCTGCAGTCAGTTTATGTTCACGTAATAAAAAAAGATTTTAATACAAAAAACTTCTGATTTACAACATTCCAATGTTCATTTTTACCCAGCGTCCAAAATTTTGTGGACATACATAGCAAAACAGAATTTTTACCCAGCGTGTAAAACTTCGTGGACATACATAGCAAAACAGAATTTTTACCCAGCGTGTAAAACTTCGTGGACATACATAGCAATATCACAATTCTTCTACAGAATTTTTACCCAGCGTGCAAAATTTCACGGACATACAAACCAATATCAAATGCAAAACATTCGTAACGACAATTTTTGTCTAAGTAGGCTAGGTTTTTATGCATTTTTGTGGTTTCTGTACTGCATTTCAGCTGTCAAAATGTTAAGATATATACATTTTTATAAAAGATGAAATGATACGTGGGAAATGTATTGACAGTTAACTGTTAAGCCCATGATTCAATCATTGCAGCAATCTGTATATAAGTATACACAATTAAAGCCGGAATCATTGCCGACAATATTCCTAATACTGCTAATTTGAAATCATGAACAGTATAATTTCTTATAAAACATATTTTTTGTAATTAATTATTTTTATTTACAACGTTCAAATTTCATAAAAACTTGATTTGTATTAAAATTTTGTACTTGGCTCGCTCGATTCACAACATTTTTGAGAGAAAACCAACAGTTGATTCTGAATTTTCCAATTCAACTCGTACTTATTGATTTTGTATGAAAAATGTGACAGCTAGTAATATTGTTCTAATGCCGCGTTTCCACCTATGCCTTCATATGCGTAGCGCATATGTGATGAGCACGAATGTCTAGGCATATGTGGAAACGGCAAGCATATGCTACACGCATATCCCTTTGATCTGCGTCAAAAACCGCCATCGAAGCAAATATTCAATGTAAAATGTACACACAGTGCAAAACTTCTGCTTGTAAATAAAAGCAGAGGCGGAAGCAGCTACGAAAGCTATTCTAATTTTTAGTTCTAAAATCCCTTAAGAATTGGAAATGTTGACAGCAATAGACGTGATGAAGGAGTCAACATTTTTTTACATACAGTGGCTCACAGCTTATTTCAACCAGCACGTAAAAAAACTTAAACTGCTTATAAAAACTAAACTAAAGAAGATATCAACATTATTTAAACGCAGGTTATTAGTCTAATGTTTAAACTTATTAAATATGACTTCATTTATTTTTTTATATTTTTTTAATATGCAAAAACATTTAAAAACGAAAAACGCAACAAAAAACAATGCCACAGCTTATTTCAACCAAGTAACAGATTCAATGTTTAAATTAAGTTAAGAGGCACAACAAAAAATTTCAACATTTGGTATGACCACCTTTTTGGTCAACCACCATTTTAAGCCACTTAAGCATTGAATCGACCAGTTTTTGTGTCACTTCTGGGGTAAGTTTGACCCATTCTTCATAGAATGCATTTTGCAGATCGCTTTTGTTGGATATTTTCTGTTTTCGGATGTTTCTATCCAAAATAGCCCACAAATTTTCGATGACGTTAATGTCGGGCGTCTGTGCTGCCGGTGGTTTGATAGCATGCGGAAAGTTCCAAACCAGCCATGTCTGTACAATGCTTCTGGTTATTGTCTTAATAAAATCTGAAGTCATCGCGAAGGCCCAGTTTTTTCCCGACTATCAAGCAAATTGGACATTAAAATTTCGAGATAATGAGACCTATCCATTGTAGTCTCAATAAATTGCAAATTTCTAACTCCCGCGGAGAACATACATGCCCAAAACATAACGTTACCACCTCCGTAGATTGTAGTTTTCAAATTTTTGTTTTGCAATTCTGTATTTGGCTTACGCCAAACATATGAGGCTCCATTAGAGCCAAAAATATTAAAATTCGACTCATAAGCGAATATACCGGTATTCCAAAATTTAGAATCCTTATATAAATGTTCCTTGGCCAATTTTAAACGTCACTTCTGATTTTTGGCGCTTATAAATGGCTTCTTGCGCGCTATTCTACCATTGGTCTTATGCTCTCTATGCACACAACGAATAGTTTGACGGGTGGCATGACTTGCACCAACTCAGCTTCCACTCTACTGGCAATTTTGCGAGACAATAGTCTTGGGGTTTCCCGGATTTTCCGGACAATATAACGATCTTCCGTTGGATTGAAAATTTTGTTGGGGGCATTTCTCTCTTTATTCTATTTTCGCGGATAAATCGGTATATGGTGCTCTGCAGAGTAGAATCACTTATTCCAACCATCTCACCAATTTTCCTGCGCCATTGACCTTTTTTAAAATTACTGAGAACCAGTTCTCGCTGATCAATTGTTATACGTGGTCCCATTTCGCAAAACTAATTTTTCTGCACGATCCTCTCAAAGAATTCAGGCAGAATGAACTTGAACACATTACGAATATAATAACTAAATCAAAGAAAAAAAAATTAACCGCTACATTGCAAAATAAAGGATCATTGCATACCTGCAAAGTGTTTGGTTCAAACAAGCTGTGGCATTGTTTTTTGATGCATTTTTTGTTTCTAATTGTTTTAGAATATTGAAAAAATATAAAAGATAAATGAAGTCATATTTGATTAGTTTAAGCATTAGACTAATAACCTGCGTTTATATAATATTGATATCTTCTTTAGTTTAGCTTTTATAGGCAGTTAAGTTTTTTTTACGTGATGGTTGAAATAAGCTGTGAGCCACTGTATACTCGTATTTACTAAAAAAAATTATTAAAATCTCATAAAACTTAAATGAAACAAAATGTTTTCGGTCACTCAAACAAGAGTCTAAAATAATTGGGACTGTTGACACTTTGACAGTTTGCACAGACACTTTTTTGTTTGCTTCTGCTTTCAATTAAATTCATTCAGTAGAGCAGAAAGTTGCGCTGCTGTCGCAACCGCTTAGTTTGGTTTTTCCCTGCCTTTTCTACACTTTTCACAGTTTTTATTCTTTTGCTGTTCTCTTTGTCAGTGTGAAGTTAGAGGTTCTTTTTGTCGAGTGAAGTGTACTCAGTGTACACTTTAATAATAATAATAATAATAATAGATTTAGTCCCTTCATGCAAAATATGCGATTCCTTCCCACTGAGTCGGAGCAGGTGTAAGTTCTTCTTCTTTACCATCTGCCAAAATTAATGTCTGTATGCAAATAAAAATGAGACTTTCTGAATTTATGAAACTACTGTTTTGATTAAATACATGCAAGAATTTTGAATACGAATAAATTTGCATTGATAGAAATGTAAGAATAAAGCAAATAAAAAAATTCGGAGTTTTAACTGTCACGTTACTACACTAAGGCCCAATATTTCAATGTAGAGTTAAGTTGTAAGTTTCGTAGCTAGTGCCAAAAAATTAACTGGGAGTTAACTAGTAGTTAACTTATAATTAAACAAAAACGTTTGGTTTCAAATTTATAAATTGTATGTAAGTAAGTGTACTTAACAGTATAAGTACTTAAGTATGCTTAACAGTTAATTGATAATAAATAAATTCAACAAACAGAAACAATTACAGTCAATTTAGAAATTACTTCAAATTTTTAAGGTTATCAACTAGCAACTGTCAGAAGTTAACTGATACCTGAAGTATGAGTTAACTTGAAAGTCACTTTTACTAACACTTTGTTGGTTATCTGATATTGAAATATGGAAAATATTTTAACAATCAGATAATCAAAACCACTCGAGTTAACTTTATTTTGAAATACAGGACCTAACCCGTTCTTTCTGCGCGAAATGCACCCTCCACTTTCAGTGTAAAGTGTATTACACTTAAAGTATAAATAAGTTGATAGTACTGTTGTGATATTTTATTAGTTTTCATTCCAAGGTCTACATTTTGGGTATTATGCGGGGAATTTCAATATTTTTTGGGGAATCGCGGTGAATTTCGGGGAATTTGAACATTTTGTTTGGGTAATTTAATCGAGAGCAAACGGCATCCCTAGTGGTTCCTGTTTGCATGTACATCTATGGCGGGTGGAGACGATTTTTTCACACTGCCTATAATTTGCCTTGGGGAACGTATGTTCGGGCTCTGGTACGCTCCCTCTATAACCATAATCAACCATCATCAATTCAATATAATTTCATCTTTCAATTTAAATTAGCATGAGTTGGTACGCTCCCTATATTAAGTAATGATGGCATAACCATCATCAATTCAATATAATTTAATCTTTCATGTTCTGGCCTCACCAGTCATTAATTACCGCTTTTATACACTGTACTTTTATACACTGCACGTATGTACTTAAGAAAAGAAAACCTGTACATTATTTATGTATTAATAATACCTTACCAAATAAAAGCTTGCAAATATATGTGCATGGCTTAAACTTACTAAAGAGAATAAAATTCTTTTCAATTGTAGATGGATACTGCCGAATTTACATCAATTATGGATCCCATTTGTCCAGATGTTGCTCAAAATAGAGAGTATGTGGCAGGTTCCACAGTAATGACTAAAGATTCGGAAGTTGCGCAAAATATAAACGGTAAATGGAGTAATTCCACTTCCAGAGAACTTCCGGCTCAACGGTGAGAAAATATTTAAAATTGAAGTAGAGCCAGAAAGGATTTAAGTCTGTTAGAAAAAAATACAGCATGCTATTTATTTTCATTCACATAAAAATATCTAAAGACAGAATGTGCTTAGTATTAGGCAACATTAGGTGTGTTTTTTTTGCAATTTATCCAGATCGAGAGTAGTGATTCAAATTTGTATAGAAAACACCAAGAATACTGTCGTTTTTTTTATTTTTTTTATTGCTTTTTCCTATAGATAGTAGGCTAGAATATAGATTTTAACCGGAATAGTAGCCCCAGTAAGCTTACTGGGGTAGCTTTTCGCGATAAACTCTCAAATCTAGCCTACTATCTACAGGATACAGCAATAAAAACATGAAAAAACAACAGTATTATCGGTGTTTTATATACGAATTTGAATCACTACTCTCGATCTGGATAATTCGCAAAAAAACACACCTATTACATTTAGAGGGTTGCAGTGTGGTATTTTCTACAACTTGTAGAAACTAGACTTGAAGTTATAAAGTATAATAATAATAATAATAAGATAAAAAGGGTTATTGTGGTTAGATTCGAATAGGTTTGTCCCGGAAAGAGTAAATTCTTCCAATATTGCAATTAAAGACTAGCTATATCAAGACTGGACACTACGCAGTATTTTTGTTAAAGGAATTTGACCTTGGTTTCTTTATATAACTAGGTAAGGGTGGTAGATTGCAATAGCATGATGCATGATTAGAAAAGAGACAAAAAGTGATAATGAATCGCATTCACCAATTTAATGACATCCTTACAGAACACATATAAAAAACATAACGCAGTCACGATTGGCTGCAAGCCAATCGTATGATACTCTAGCTAGATGAAATACTGAACTTTGATTTATATTTTAGTTCGAAATACATATGTATATCAAAAGAATGAGGACTGCACAAACAATTATTACATGACTTTTTACTTACAGGTTGAAACTATGGTATAGTGTCTACTCGATTTCTTGAGTTATAGTGATTTCCATAAATTTATATAGGACGTTTTACAGATTTGAACCCAACATCGAAAAGTCGTTGTAACTCAATACATTTTGAACGGAAATGCAAGTCCATGTGTAAGATAGAGACAGAATGTAGAAAAATTATTGAAAAAGTCTTTGTTTATTATACGTCGTATAGTATGCGAAACTTTACCGCCAGGGCAGCTGACCGTTTATCCGAGGCAGTTACAAACATCATTGTTAACCCTGCTAAAGTAGCTTTTGGGATGATTGCGATTCGATCCAGGTCAAGAAAACCAGACGAATATATCTTGTTGCTTACTGGTAACCAAAATGTTAATCTCACAATCTCACTGTAAGTGCAAGTTTTGCATGAAAATATGTAAGTTAAAGTTCCAGTTAGAACGTAACTGACGATCGTAGGAACCGGCATTATTTCAGGAATTTCTTTGTTCAATGATTCCAAGAAAAATTGGTTTCGGAAAACTTTATTTTTTTTTAATAAAATTCTTGGCTCAATTTTTTTTACTAATAGATTACTAGTGATATTGAAAATATTTGCTTTGGACTTATTTAGGAAACGGAGAGGTTCAGCTGATGATCGAAAACATGCAGAGTTGGAAATCGCAGACTGGTAAGTTCTTACTTCAATATGCATATGAATATATATAATACAAGCTGACCCGGCAAACGTTGTTTTGCCTTGAATAAATCTTTTTTTTTCTCAATAATTTTACTGAAATTTATTTTAACTACGATAGGTGGCGTTGGAGTTTAATTTAAGAACACGTAATTTGTTGCAATATCTACATAGAAGAATTCTATTAAGATCAAATAAAAGATGTCAAAGAAGTGAATATGACCAAGTTAGAATTTTAACAAATAACTTATGCGATAATAAAGGGCTTATTAAAAGCTAATTTAGGGCTCAAAAAAAACTTGGACTGCACCCCTTATGGTAGAACCGTGTGATCGTTCTGACTTCCATTAAAGCTAGGATGACCATAGGCGAAACGATGTTAAACAGTGGCGTGGCGTGATAATTCAACAAGGGGAAGCAATTGGTTAATATCCACAATTTATTATTATTATTCTACCTATCAATTTACTGCGTATTGATTGAACCTCCTCCATTAGCACCCAGCAGGGATCCAGGAGGCTATTTAGAACGTTGTTGTTTAGGTTGTCAGTCGCAGTCACCTACACCTATCTCATCATTACACGCTTTCCGGACTTCTATCAAAAAAATTATAATGTTTCGATCATAGTATTGGCAGATTTTTTTTTTATTTATTTACGAATTTTTTTGAATAGAAGAGTCAATAGAAATAAAACCGAATTCATTTATCGGAATTCGTAAAAATAGTCCAAGAGCTCGCGACAAAAAATCGCAACAGTTTTGAGAAAGCTAATATTTTGGTATTTGGTTACATTTAGGGTGTATGTGAATATACTAGAGTCAGCAGGTCTGACGTCGGGACACCTGGCTTTGGTGACCTGTCAAAGATGTCAAAAAAATCGAAAAATTTAACAGTTTTGAGAAAGCTGAAAATTTGCCAACACGTAGATTTTACAACGAAAAACTGAAAATCAATGGTCAAACACCCCAACAGTGGGGCCCACCCAGTCAGCCCACCCGTAAAGATGTCAAAAAAATCTAAAAATTTAACAGTTTTGAGAAAGCTTAAAATTTGCCAAAACTTGGTTTTTACAATGAAAAACTGAAAACCAATGGTCAGACACCCCAACAGTGGGACCCACCCAGTCAGCCCCCCCACAAAGGTGTTAAATCAGGTACGTTCTGTTACTATGCGCGCAATAATCATGCAAGAGCTTTAAGAAAGCTGAAAATTTACCAAGACGTAGTTTTTACAATGAACAACTGAAAAACAATAGTCACACCCAGGACCCACCCAGTCAGCACCCCCGCAAAGGTGTCGCAAAAAACGATTTCGCGTGAACAACAATTTGCATGGATGGGTATAAAATACTCGTATGTAGGTACATTTTCTCTATGTTTCAATGCGCTGGTTCTTCTCTACAGAAATTCGTGAAAAACAGCCACTTTACACTCCCTAAGGGGTTGATTATCGAAAAATATTTCTAGGTGCTTACATAAAGAACCCGCAAAAGTAAAATTGTTTGAGTAATTATAGTTGCCTAACCCTATGAGCTAATAAATTGAATTTTTTTTCTGAATAGACATGGTGAACCCTTTGAACTGAAATTCTTTTGAGGGGTAAGGGTGTGAGAGGGAAGGTGGGGGAAGCGTTTTAGACGAAAAATTTTGGTTTCTAGATCTCAGCAACCGCTTGTGTTAGGAGGCAGAAACTTGGAATTTCTATAGGGCTTTGATAGTGGGCCCATTTGCAAAAAAATTGATGATATGGGTGAAGGGGTGTGGGAGTGGAGGGGGAACTAATGCGTCCGAAACGCAAAACAGTCGAGATCGACACATTCTAAAATCCATATCTCCTAAACCGTTAATGGCAAGCAAATAAAACTTAACAAATATCTGTAGTTATACTAGGCGAGTAGATTGAAACAAAATTTTTTGGTGGGGGTTGTGGCGTACGGGGGTGGGGGGTGAAAAACTTTAGATTATGATATCTCACAAACCAATTGCACCTGAAAAACAAAATTCGGTTTGAGTATAAAGATTGATAAATAAATATTGCTCAAAGTAAAATCTTTGAAGGGGGCGGGGGAGCACGGAAGTAGGCCTAATAGAACCCTTGTAGCGGGTGAGGGTGGGGAAGGGTGAGAAGGAAAAAGTTCCGATGGTTATATCTTAAGAACCTATAATGATATAAAGCTGAAACTTGGTATTTCGAGCTATAGTAGTGGCATGATGGGGGGTCTTTTTCCTAACTTTAGAACGGCTTATGCTAGAAAGTTGAAACTCGGTGTGCATATGTAAATGAAATAGAAAAGTAATTCTGAAAAAAAATATCTAATATTCATTGGCGTTCAGAAAATGCACATATTTTCACGATTTTCGTCATATCTACCTGGTCTTTCGAAATATTGAACTAGAATGTTTTTTCAAGATTTTTTGAAATTCGACCCCTAAGAGGGTGTAAAAAGGTAGTATACATTTTCATGAATTCCACCATATCTCTCAGGTCTGATCAGATATCGAATATCTTTTTACTTCCCCAGGCTTGTTTAATAATCACCTATTTTAAAGTTTTTTCTTTTTCAACCTCTAGACCGCATCCCGGAATATGACCCAATTATATAATTCATATGTTACACTCTATTCTAACGGCTTCCCGAACTTTTTGTTAGTTTTTCAGTCACATAGTAACATACACCGCATCCCCGAATTGAACATGTTCCAAACTTCTGCCGGAAAAATAATAAAGTTGCGCCCAGACTGTTGGCAGATTTTTTTTTTCTTAATTACTTCATGTACATACGTACTAAGCTCCAACTTTCTTCTTCGTAAGCTGTTTTTGAGATATAAAATTTCTACCCCCATATATTTTTTTCTAGGATACCTCTTTATTGGCTCTATGTAGTAATAGTAAACTTTTACCTTTCTATGGTTTGTGGTTTTCAAAAATAAAAATCGATGTTTTTTTTTTCCACGCCCTCCCACCATCAGCCCCTTCACCAGTACCTCTAGAATTTGTTTTCTCAGTTAGAAGTGTACTGGGCCTAACTCCTGTAAAATTTCTAAGACCATATATGGTACGGTTCTTGAAATATAAAAATTAAATATTTTAAAAATGGCTATATAAGTTCCAAGTTTCAGCCTCCTAACATATAGTAAATGGTTCCTCAGATCTAAGAACTGAATTAAATATGTACAATTGAACTATTTACTACAATTCAATTCAAAACTTCAATCGGAATTCAATTCCTATCCTACTCTGATAGCACCTATTTCTTATTAGATCTCTGCTCGCTGCAATCTTCTCCGCTGCAGCAATTTTGTGTTGTACGAAGTACGACCTGTGCAGATAAGAAAATATCTTATTGCTTCCACCATGCAGCGTGTGTGACGTCACAGTCAGTTTACTGCGAAATGATTTCAACGCTCATACATGCATTGCTTTTCCGCGGGGTCTTCTTCTGGAGTTTCTTTTCGCTTGCCTATTTTGTGGTGCTGCCAAATCGGCTGTGTGCGATGTTCGCGTGTAGTTTCTTGCGAACTTTTATTTAGACTGTGTAAATGTTTGAAATACAAATTTTTTTTTACGATTTTTCTGCGCGATTTAGAAAACGTATTTTAGATATACCATTTTTCAGCAAAGTGTAAGGAAAGCAATGCTTCTCTTGCTTCCATGGACGCCACGCCACTGTGTTAAAAGTTAGTGCATCAAAGTTCTAGTTATACAGTAAATAAGGGCTATTTAAAGGGTTACGTCTAGTCAGAATTTTCGAAAAATCGATTTTTCGACGGATTCTTAAAGTATAACCTTTCAAATATTCTCTGAAAATTTCAAGTCGATCTGTTCAAAATTGAGCGAGTTACTGCCGTTTTTATAGTTACGATCTCACTCATCCAGGTTTGACTGAATATTCGAAATCGAAAACCGTCACAGTACAGCAGTTTACTTCGAAGCGCTCTCTACGTTCAGCTATACACGTGTTATTCAAATATTTGAAGTTTAAAAATGAATCGTGCAAAAGGCTCGAGAGAATTACGAGAATCGGCGAATGTTTTTTTTTTATCTATATATATACCCGACCTCAAGCTTTAAACGCGTTTTTCACGAAACGGCGTTTTCCAAATCGGTGACCACGATATCTCAAAAACGAGTGGATCCATTTACTTGAAATTTTGCACAGTTTGTTCTTACATCAAAAGGCAGTTTTTAAACGAAGGACTTTTTTTTCGAAGTATACTTTTTTTACATCAAGGAAAATGAAGTGAATTTTTCACCGAAAATTAGACTTTCGCTTTCGATCGCCGACCATTTTTTCAAAAATGAATATTTTATCAAATCCTTCGTTTAAAAACTAGATAGTACGATAAAAAAAAATTAAGGTAGTTGGTTTTTTTATTTCAGATCATTGGTGTGGAAAGTACAGTGGTCACCGCGGAACAGCGGTCCGAGAAATTTATTATATCTGCTATATGTGATTTTTTTTTCCAATAAAAAAATTATGAAACATAGTCAAAGATATACTCTTCTTTATGAAAAAAAAAACCTGCAATAATTTTCCCAAAAAAAATTCACAACTAGATGTAACCCGTTAAAGGCTTTCGTATAAGCCCGATGTCATTAAGTTCGGTTCACCCTGTCCCGAAATATGAATCCCTGTGAATAAGTACTGAAGTACGTTCATATGGGCACACAGAGAAGTTTCGGGTTTGTAATAGGTCTGAAATTTTTTTTTAAAAATAAAATCACAATAAATATTCTGTGTTGGAATGAAAAGCTTTGATATTATGCTTATTAAATGAATGAGATATTAAAGTTTTAAATCTAGATATGGCTGGTTTTGCACCAGGAATGAGATTTTGACTGGTTTTGCAACTCTAGCGGTGTTGCCTTGCCATGCCTCTCTTCCGTTCTTTCTGTTGACGTTTTTTTTTCCTGGACTTTGATATTTCCTAAATTTTTTTGGAGGTACAATCAATTTATGATCAAAATATGTTGGGGTTAGGTTAGGTACGCGTGGCTGTCCGTGAGAACACAGACACACTTAGACCTAAAAGGTCCGGTGTGATACCACAGGATCATCGAACCCGGTCCTACTTGTCAAACCATTTAGAGCTTGCAATTAAGCGTTGGATTCTCGCGACCTCCATTGTGGCAAGATCACCAAGACAGTTGAAGAAGTAAGCTCCGAGATGAGCTTTCCTTCTGGCTGACAGAGCTAGACAAGTACAGAGAAAGTGAAGGACTGTCTCCTCCTCCTCCTCATCCTGGCAGCTTCTACAGAAGTCGTTTGAGAAAAGTCCGAGCCTTTCAGCATGCCGACCTATAAGACATTGTCCGGTTACGTCATCGACTGTTTTACTGATGTCCGCCCTTTTGAGCAGAGTCAGCCTTTTAGAGCGATTTAGATCCAGCTTTGGCTATAGATCTGTCTCGCAGTGTGACATGTAGTACCGTCTGCCCATTTGAGTTGGTTTACACAATTGAGTCCAGTCTCAGTAGCAGTTTACATGCGGAGAGAGGCACACCCAGATTCTGATGTACCGGCAAAGTCTGAAGGGTGGTATCGCGCAGATCGAGTTCATCAGCCATGCAGTTCCCTGGAATATCCCTGTGTCCTGGCACCCAGCACAGAAGAATATTGAACTTGTTGGCCATCTCCTTAAGAGATGATCTACATTTTACGGCGACCTTTGATGTTGTCGAGGTCGATTCCAAGGATTTTATTGCCGCTTGGCTGTCTGTGAAAATGCTAATATCCCTAGTAGATATTACATTACACCTCAGCCTGGACAGGGCCTCCTTGATCGCCATAAGCTCCGCCTGATAGACACTGCAGTGGTCCGGAAAGCGGATAGAGCTGCTAATATTAAGCGTTTCAGAGAAAACACCCCCACCTACCACGTCTTCAGTTTTGGAGCCGTCCGTATATATGTGGGCGGACTCCTCCTCCGTTCGTACCAAGTCCCTTCCCCACTCTAGGCGGGTTGGGATGGCTGTTGAGAAATTTTTGTCGAAGTCATAACTGTGAAGGGTGTAGTCGGTGTGTTCAGTAATGTTGAAGTGATTCAAAATTGTTGAGTGGCCTGGACGTATGTCCTTAAGTCGAATGGCTGCCATTTGCTTGCCAAAAATGTCTAAGGGTGGCAGACTGAACAGCATGTACTGCGGAGGGAGTAGAATATGTTAGCGTTTTTGGTTTTTCGAATTTTAAAAATTGGTCTATACTCCGCTCATCGATTTACAAGGTGTTGTCGGAGGAGCGTCTTTCGAATTATTTTTCACTGAGGGTGAATTATTGGCTGATTTAGATTGTTATGTTTTGATGAAAAAACTAAAATTTCTTGAAGGTACAATCAATTGCAGTCCCTATAGAATATTTTAGCGTTTTTGATTTTTCGAATTTTGAAAATCGGTCATCGATTTAAAAAGTGTTGTCGGAGGATCGGCGTTCTAATTATCTTACTTTTTGTGTGAATAATTGGTTGGTTAAGATAGCTAGTATTTGATGAAATTTTAAAGTATTTAAAAACGATTGAAGGTACAATCAAATAGAACCAATTTACAATAGTAGGCCATATTTTTTTTCAAATTTTTTTTTTATTATAAAAAGTTATTGATCATTTTCGATTTGTCTTTTTTTTTATCAAGTTTTGTGTAAATTTAGCTACATAGACTGCACTGCATCATCTGATGACGGGATCATAATGTTTTCATCTTCATATGTGTCATTCCATCAAGTATCGCCAAGGTTGTGACCTTACCAACTCCGATTCTTTTGAAACTAGTGAAAAAAATAATTGAAATTCAAGTTTTTGTAGCTATCTCATTCTTTAAACTAACAAAAACAACAACAATTTTTGAAATTAAGTATTTGAAATATTGAAATAATTTGATATAAAGGATAAAAATTACCAGTGATATGAATTTTCAAAGTGAACTCGGATATTTTTTTTGGGAAATCTTTAACATACTATAACTTAAAAAAAAATTAAATCAAAACGAAAAATTGAAATCAATTTTCTTTCCGCTAATTCTCCGAGTACATAAATTTTCAAAAGAATCGGCGATGATAAGATCACACTGATAAGAATGAAAATACTTTCTTCTTATTGACTTTATTTGTAACTGAACTTATAATATGTAGCTATTTTAACTCGGACGAATAATTGCAATATATGTACATGAATTAATTGTTAATGTAATTCGGTCATAGTCTCTATGATCACTCACTTCTGACAATTCTTGATTAAATGACCTTTTTTTTTAAATAATTGTTAACCACTATAATGTTCTTCGTTCTTTTGACCCCGATCCCATTGAGAACCCGAGTTAATTTTTTAATAGGTATGTTTCGAAAAAAAGTATAACTTACAAAAAATAAAAAATATAAAAAAAACAGTTTTGAGATATTCACGGATAAAGGACAAAATATTTATCCTTGAAAATAATTCACTATTAGACTTAATACTATGCAACGATCCGCATCTTATAACCAACGTTGAGTATCAGCCACCCATTGAAAAGAGTGACCACGTAGTTCTAGTGAGTACCTTACAAATTCAAACATCAACCGGTCCAGTATCAAACCTTGTACGAAGAAAAGATTATTACAGAGCAGACTTTGATGCTATAAGCGAAAAACTTGCTATTAGTTTTTCTAACGATTATCCACTAAATTCAAACTCAATAAATGAGCAATGGGCCTTTATTAAATCTACTATTTTGGACACAGCTAATCTTTTTACACCAGAAAAACGAGATATTATAAACAAGAATAAGTCATGGATTAACGGCAATATTAGGAAGGATATACAAACTAAGGCGAAACTGTGGAAAAAATATAAATTAACGCGTTGTGATATAGACTACAAAATATATATGAAAATTAACAATAAGATTACTTCGGATAAACGTAAGGCTAGGTTGAATTTTGAAGAGCATCTTCTTAGTAGCGGAGATAAACCCTATTATAGTTATTTAAGGAAGCAAGTTGCATCCAGGGTATCAGTCCCATTATCCTTGAAAGAGCCGCTAACAGGACAACTAACCCAGAAACCTGCAGATATCGCAAACATATTCGCTGAGTACTTTCGAACAACATTTCTCCAGGAACGCGATGATGTTCTTCCTATAGTGAATGGAACAACGAGGAATCAGAATGCAATAGAATCTATAGACATAACAGAACAAATGGTATACAACACACTAATAAATTTAAAAGACCTGATAATATTCCTCCAATCATTTTGAAACAATGCGCAACATCGTTAGCTAAGCCCCTAACCATCCTAATGAATCACTCTCTCCAAGTTGGCCAGATTCCGAGCGATTGGAAGATTGCATACGTAACTCCTATTTACAAGAAAGGTGACAAATTCTCAGCGGAAAATTATAGACCTATCGCTATTACTTCAGTAATAAGCAAATGTATGGAAAAAGTAATCTCCAAAAAGATCCGAGAATTTCTCCAAGGCCAAAAAATTATTCCTGAAAGTCAACATGGGTTTACCACTGGAAGATCTGCGTCCTCAAATCTACTAAGCTGTCTCGATACGTGTGTGCGCAACTTTGATCGCAATGAACCAGCTGATGTCATATACCTTGATTTTGAGAAAGCTTTCGATCGAGTGCCGTTTAATAGACTTTTAAAAAAATTGGACAGTTTCGGAATACAATTACTAGAGTGGATTAAGTGCCTTATTTCGGATCGCGACTTTCGGGTTAGGAATGGTGATGCTTTATCAAATGAACATGCTGTTTTGAGTGGAGTCCCTCAAGGATCTGTACTAGGCCCTCTGCTTTTTATACTTTTTACTGCAGATTTGAGCGTCATAATTTCATCCCATTTGTGTATATTTGTGGACGATACCAAATTTTTCGGCAACCCACTAACTCAAATAAATTCTCTACAAAGTGACTTAATTAAAATTACCGAATGGTCTAAACAGTGGCTAATTAATATTAATTATTCAAAGTGCACAGTTCTCCACATTGGTAAAAACAATCCAAATACCGCGTATTACATGAATGGCGTACTACTGAAATCGGTACAGCAACAACGTGACCTTGGTGTTGTAATAACAAATAATTTAAAATGGAATACGCACATCTTTGCTATTACTAAAAAAGCAAATTCACTAATCTACCTAATTCGAAAGGCTTTTAACTATATTACACTTGCCTTATTCTTAAAGATTTACAAGACATACGTTCGACCAATTTTGGAGTATGGTTTCCTAATCTGGAATCCCTACTTTAAAAAGGATATCGAGCTCATTGAGAAAGTTCAAAGACGTGCCACAAAACTTCCTTATTGCCTTGGTCTAACCACTTTGGAACAGCGGCGCACTCGAGGTGACCTAATCGAGACGTTCAAGATTTTAAATGGATTCTGCAGCTGTCCGGTTGCATCTCAAATGTTTTTAAGGAACAGAAATACTACTCTTCGTGGACATAAGGATAAACTTGCCAAATCAACTCGAGGTTCTAGTACTAATCCACTGAGAAACTTTCTACCGAACAGGATAGTGTACATTTGGCACAGCCTACCAAGTGAAATCATAAACGCCACGTCCGTAAATGCATTTAAGAATAGACTGGACACCTATTTGACTAATACTTAAATTGCTATAATTAGTTATTGCTCATTTAAAAAAAAAAAAAAAAAGAGATTTGTTTTACTTATTTCTGTATTCCTTCAACGCTTTTACTACTTTCTTTTTTCTTTTAATAAACTTAATTTTTAAATTCTTCAGTAATTCCAATTGACAACTTGATAAAATTACACTGAATTATATTACTTATATTGCATTATATATAATTTGTACAAAAGATATTAGGCATATCAGCAAACATGCTGCCTACCTAATTAATAAATAATAATAATTTTTATTGCGATAACCCTCCCCTATAAAATAAGCCATATTTTATTATTCTAGGATAAAAATTACCAGAGATATGCAATTTGAAAGAGGACTCGGGCAAAAATTTTTTTTTATTTCTTTACGTTTTGTAGGTTATACTGTTTTAAGCTAAGTGTACACGATAGAGAAAAAACAATAGAGTTAGAGAAAATTGTCGCAAAATACGTGTACACACCACATAGTGAGAAATAAATTTCCTCTATACGAAATTTCTCTACCAAAATTTCTCTGTTGTGTAGACGGAACGTTTTAATTTACTCTAACGATCTACATCGAATCTAAAAAAAATCTAAAATCTATTCAACGCGTTGAATAATCAAATGCTCTACACATTATTCCTGTTGTATTTGATGAGTAAAATATGAGGCTCCCTCTTTTGAGAGGTGGTGGTATGATGATGGAGTTAAAAGGAGTGTATTAGACGAACAATTTTGATTTCTAGATCTCTGGTAGGAGGCTGGAACAGAATTACTAGTGGATTTGTTCGCTATTAATATTTGAGGATGGTTGGCAGCACTAGTTCTGTATGTATGTACAGATTCTTTTGATTGTAAAATTATTGAGGGAGGTAGAGGACGGAATTGATGTGTTATGGCCCAAACAGAACACGGACTTCGACTTCGAAGTCACTGTCTTTTAGAACACACAGGATTATATGATGATGCCCACAACACCGACTTTGACTTCGGTAAAGTAGGCAAATGGCAAAATCGAAGTCTATCCCCCATCCTCTACCTGCTATCATCCATCCTCCATCCGCCGTAATCCATCCTCCATCATAATTTATCATCCAGCCGTCATCCTCCATAATCCATCATCCACCCTTCATCCTCCATCATCCATCCTCTATCCTCTATCCTCCATCCTGCATCCTTCATCCGCCATCCTCCAAAATCCATCATCCACCATGTATCCTACATAATCCATCCTCTATCCACTATCTTTTATCCACCATCCATAACTAATACACCGAAAACGAACAAACTGCCGCTGAATTATATGAGATACACTCAAATGTTGAAATAACTCTCGTACCACCAATTGTTAACGCAGACACCTTCGCGGGGTGCCCTCAACAAATAACCAAAGTTTCATCGCAATTAATTAATTAATTTAAATCAACTCAACTTAGCAAACCAATTTCAAATGCCAAATCGTGCTCTGTTCTCAATATCTCGGCGAGTCAAAAAAGTGTAGCGCGTGGACACACCATGTAGTGACCTACGAAGTGCACTACTCAATTATTGTAGAGACGCCGCCTCGTGTACACACTTTTCGTAGATAAGATTTTTTCTCAGTACAATTCTACTTTATTATCTTAATAATTATAGTAGCCAAACCCTATGAGCTAATAAATTGAATTTTTTTTTACGAATAGACTTGGTGGACCCCTTGAAGTGGGGGAAGCGTCTTAGACGAAAAATTTTGGTTTCTAAGTCTCAGCAGCCGCTTGTGTTAGGAGGCTGAAACTTGGAATTTTTATAGAGCTTTGATAGTGGGCCCATTTGCAAAAAAATTGATGATATGGGTGAAGGGGTGTGGGAGTGGAGGGGGAAATAATGCGTCCGAAATGCAAAACAGTCGAGATCGACACATTCTAAAATCCACATCTCTTAAACCGTTAATTATATAGTTAGTTATACTAGGAGAGTAGATTGAAACAAAATTTTTGGGTGGGGGTAGTGGCGTACGGGGGTGGTTTAGAACGGCTTATGCTAGAAAGTTGAAACTACGTGTGTATATGGAAATGAACTAGAAAAGTAATTCTGAAAAAAAAAATTCGAATATTCATTGGCGCTCAGAAAGGGGGGCAAAAAAAAATGTCAGTATATAAAAAATGCATATATTTTCACGATTTTCGTGATAGTATACTTTTTAATGAATTCCACCATATCTCTCAGGTCTGATCAGAAATCGAATATCTTTTTACTTCCCCAGGCTTGTTTAATAATCACCTATTTTAAACTACAGTTTTGGTCTTTTTCAACCTCTAGACCACATCCCGGAATATGACCCAATTATATAATTCATATGTTATTCTAACGGCTTCCCGAACTTTTTGTTAGGTTTTCAGTCACATAGTAACATACACCGCATCAATTAGACAGTGAAAGTTTCTTTTTAAATGGAAATTGCGTCAAATCAAAAGCAGGCGTATTACAGACTCGTATCTTCGATGTATTCCTAGTTTCGCAAAAATGGTTATATAGGGGTGGGCTTCGAAGGACAGGGTGGAGCTATATATTCGCGTGCTTCGGGAATCGCGAACCGTTTATTCAGGACCAGATACGCCAAAATGGTTATACAGGGTGTGGGTTTTGGATGAGGCAGTGGAGCTCTAAATTCGGGCGAGTCGGGAATCGTGAGCACTTAATTCAGTCGAAATTTTAAGACGTATTACAGACCCGTAGCTTCTCTGTGGGTCCAGACTCGCGAAAATGGTTATACAGGAGGTGTGTTTGGAATGAGGGACTGGAGCCGTAAATTACCATTGGGGGTGCAGCCCCAATTTTTTTTTATTCAATTAGCCCTTAATTAGCTTTTAATTATGGCATAAGTTATTTGTTAAAATTCCAATTTGGTCATACTGATTTCTTTGACATTCTTATTTGCCTGACTAAACCATTTATCTTGCGAGATTAATGCAAACAATCTAAGGATGAAATGGTTCTATCAAGACGGTGCAGCATGCTACACAGTGACCAGGTACAGGAGTGAGGACCAGGTGTAGAGAGTGATGAATTAATTTCTTGCAAGCCGCAAAAGATAGAATATTAAAAATTTGACAGCTACCCCAGTTGGTCGCTTGTCTCTTAAGAGACATAATCTCGATGGTTTGAGCCTAGGAATCATATTGCTTATCTTTCTTCATCACTATATAGAAAGAAATAGCAATATAAATATATGCTCCCAACACGATCTATTTGTAAGGCAAAAAACAGCCGCATCTCTCTGAGCGCAGCAAATGTCATCCGCGACTTACACGATAAAAATTAAATACGTGAAAAGTTACAGTTCAAGTGCGGGTACAATAAAAAAACACAAGTGCGGTGTGAAGTGATTGAAAATGTGTCACTACGTTATTAGTTTTTTATATTTATTATATTGCAGTAAGGTAACTTTGCCCCTGCCTGCACGTTTCATTTTATAGCCCCCTTTCTTATTTCCAGCCGATGGCAATCTCCGCGAAATATTCATACGAGTACGAGCTTTTATCACAACACGCTATCATCAAACAGATGGCGCTACGCAAAACAAAAATTTGCTATCGAGACATTCGCAGACATGTCTTCGAGATGTCGGGGTGCATTTGTCTCGATACCGTGTATTTTGTCCATAAGCCGTCACCAAGAATCTCGCAGACAAGTCGAAATGTCTCAGAGAAATCTGCGAGATTCTCGCAGACGCGACCAACTGGGACTATAGAGAATGAAAACCTAAGGCCTCAGTTACAATGGATCCGATCCGATCGGAGGAGAAAATTTTCTAGTCACAATGATTCCGTTCCGACATCCATTAAAGTGACATTATCGAGGTGTAATTGTGATTTTTAGTGTGGCGAAGGAGGTGGTGAAATTTAATAATTCACCTCTTAAGCCTAGTACTGTGCTCCGAGCGAAACGAAATGAACTGTCAAAGCTCATATAAAAAAAATGGAATTTTCGTTGACATTTCACCGACGAAATATTTCGTTCGTTTTGCAGTACTATAGCCTACTACTGTGCTCCGAGCGAAACGAAATGAACTGTCAAAGTTCATATAAAAAAATGGAATTTTCGCTGACATTTCACCGACGAAATATTTCGTTCGTTTTGCAGTACTGTGTTCGGGGACGGAATGGACATTTGCCGTAGTCACTAATAGATGGCGCTCGTGGCGATTTCGTTTGGTTTTTAATGGTACGGGAGGCTTTTTGACAAGCGAAATAATTGACAACTCAAAATTTTCAATAGTTCGCTGTCAATTCAGTGAGTTTGTGCTCGGGAAATTTTGTGTGAGCAATATTTTGTTGTGTTGTGTGCCGGAATAGTAATTACTTGACATTTTTTTAATATTTTCAAATTTCGCGCGTGTTTTTATCAATGACATCTAGTAGCGAACGGTGTAGAATATTTCACTCCGCTTCGAAGGTGACTTTTTCGTTCGTGTTCGTTTCGCTGAACACAGTACTAGGCTTTACCGTCGGAACGGAAAGAAGTTGAAAGTTGGTCAACTTTACCCATCCGTTTTGTGTCTCGGCTAATTACCGGAATGATTGTGACTAGGCTTTTCGAATTTCCCTTTAAATGTGTGTCGGATAGAGAAACTCAACACTCTCCGTTTCCGATCCGATCCGGCAACTTCGGAAGAAAAAAATTTCTAGTCACAATGATTCCGTTCCGACATCCATCAAAGTGACATTATCGAGGTGTAATTGTGATTTTAAAGCCTCAGTTACAATGGTTCCGATCCGATCCGATCCGATCCGATCCGGAAAACGGAGAGCGTTGAGTTTCTCCATCCGACACACATCTAAAGGGAATTTCGGAAAGCCCAGTCACAATCATTCCGGTAATTAGCCGAGACACAAAACGGATGGGTAAAGTTGACCAACTTTCAACTTCTATTCGTTCCGACGCTAAGAGGTGAATTATTGAATGTCACCACCTGCTTCGCCACACTAAAAATCAAAATTACACCTCGATAGTGTCATTCTGATGCAAGTCGGAACGGAATCATTGTGACTAGAAATTTTTCCCTTCCGACGTTGCCGGATCGGATCCGGAAAATGGAGAGTGTTGTGTTTCCCCATCCGACACACATTTAAAGGGAAATTCGGAAAGCCTAGTCATAATCATTCCGGTACTTAGCCGAGACACATAACGGATGGGTAAAGTTGACCAACTTTCAACTTCTATCCGTTCCGACGCTAAGAGGTGAATTATTGAATTTCACCACCTGCTTCGCCACACTAAAAATCAAAATTACACCTCGATAGTGTCATTTTGATGCATGTCGGAACGGAATCATTGTGACTGGAAATTTTTCCCATCCGACGTTGCCGGATCGGATCGGAACCATTGTAACTGAGGCTTTAGTGTGGCGAAGGAGGTGGTGAAATTGAATAATTCACCTCTTGCCGTCGGAACGGATAGAAGTTAAAGCCTCAGTTACAATGGTTCCGATCCGATCCAATCCGGAAAACGGAGAGTGTTGAGTTTCTCCATCCGACACACATTTAAAGGGAAATTCGGAAAGCCTAGTCACAATCATTCCGGTAATTAGCCGAGACACAAAACGGATAGGTAAAGTTGACCAACTTTCAACTTTTATCTGTTCCGACGGCAAGAGGTGAATTATTCAATTTCACCACCTCCTTCGCCATACTAAAAATCACAATTACACCTCGATAATGTCACTTTGATGGATGTCGGAACGGAATCATTGTGACTAGAAAATTTTCTCATCCGAAGTTGCCGGATCGGATCGGATCCATTGTAACTGAGGCTTAAAGCCTCAGTTACAATGGTTCCGATCCGGAAAACGGAGAGTGTTGAATTTCTCCATCCGACACACATTTAAAGGGAAATTCGGAAAGCCTAGTCACAATCATTCCGGTAATTAGCCGAGACACAAAACGGATAGGTAAAGTTGACCAACTTTCAACTTTTATCCGTTCCGACGGCAAGAGGTGAATTATTCAATTTCACCACCTCCTTCGCCATACTAAAAATCACAATTACACCTCGATAATGTCACTTTGATGGATGTCGGAACGGAATCATTGTGACTAGAAAATTTTCTCATCCGAAGTTGCCGGATCGGATCGGATCCATTGTAACTGAGGCTAAGAGTTGGTCAACTTTACCTATCCGTTTTGTGTCTCGGCTAATTACCGGAATGATTGTGACTAGGCTTTCCGAATTTCCCTTTAAATGTGTGTCGGATGGAGAAACTCAACACAACAACTCTCTGATAATAGCTCGTATACTCGTATGAATATTTCGCGGAGATTGACATCGGCTGGAAATAAGAAAGGGGGTTATAAAATGAAACGTGGAGGCAGGGGCGAAGTTACCTTACTGCAATATAATAAGTAAAAAAAACTAATAACATAGTGCAACATTCCATGATTTCCAATCACTTCCCATCACACTTGTGTCGTTTTATTGTAACCGTACTTGAACTGTAACTTTTCACGTATTTAATTTTCATCGTGTCGCGGATGACATTTGCAGCGCTCGGAGTGATGCGGCTGTTTTTTGCCTTACAAATAGATCGTGGTGGGAGCACATGTTTGTATTACTATTTCTTTCTATCTAGTGATAAAGTGATAAGCAATATGATTCCTAGGCTCAAACCATCGAGATTATTTCTCG
The DNA here is from genome assembly GCA_949128065.1 of Beris chalybata. Lineage (NCBI taxonomy): Eukaryota > Metazoa > Arthropoda > Insecta > Diptera > Stratiomyidae > Beris > Beris chalybata. The sequence continues at coordinate 90,154,875 of OX421897.1, forward strand.
TAAGAGACAAGCGACCAACTGGGGTTATTCTTCATGTTGTCAGTTGCATAGTTACCTACACTGCAACTCAGCATTAAACATGTTTCGGACTTCAACCCATAAAATGATATAAGTTGCGCCCAGACTGTTTGCCGATTTTTAATAATTGAGGTTATTTTTTTAAAAAAGTGCATTTGCAACAAATTGTGCAATTGAAGTATCAAATTGCTGATTGCAGCGCAACTTGGTGGTCAAGGCATGGGAATCATGACGTAACTCGGGCGAGGGATTTCAACAAATAAGTGTATATTAAATAATAGAGTGGCAGTTCATGTGTTTACGGTGTATGAGTGCGAACGCTTGATAAAATTGAACAAGGGAGCAATGGGAGAATCGGAGTAACAGGAGAAAGATTGGAAGCAAAAATTGAAAGTGCTGGCTTCTTATGTAGTATATACCCAAACGTGGGGATAGCCGCTTGATGGTTATAAAAAAAAATATTGCATGTATATTTTTTAATTAATAAAACTACAATTATGCATGCGATAACAGTAGATATTACAAATTTGCATATAAGAAACGACATGGTATAGTTGTTCGCTGGGACTAATTTAAATATAATTGGTTTATAACTTAACACTAGTCGTAAATTTAGAGACAATATGTTAAATTTTGAATTAAATTATTGTAAAAATCATTGATTAAAAATTAAAAAATAAAAAATTATTTTCGGTCTACAGGACAAAATCAAATCAGCGGTGGATGAAACTAAGAACGACTGTTCAAATATCATCTGCAATTCAAAAAAAAACACCATTAAAAAGAGAGGACTCATTTTTAAAGCGCTTTTCTACCCGGCAAATACCAGAAGCACAGGTTAATTTCATTCGGATTCGTTGCTTAATAACTTCTATTACTTATTTTAATTTGAATAGGAAACAGTTGAAGACAGTGGATCTGAAAGCACATCTGGGGATCGAAACAAAGACGCAAAGCGAAGGCGGCGATATCTCCAAAAACATAGATATGTAGTCAATCCCGACGAAAATTTTTATTTTTATTGGCTGATGGCACTAACTTTATGTATACTCTATAACTTTTGGACACTTATAGTCAGACAAAGTTTTCCAGAGCTACAAGTAAATTCAAACTTAATATATTTGTATGTATTTTTCTACATTTTACCTTTTACTTTCAGGAAATCGCATCCAGACTGTGGCTCATATGCGATTCCTTTACTGATATTGTTTTTGTTCTCGACATCGTCGTTCAACTAAGAACCGGATATTTAGAACAAGGCCTAATGGTAATCTTCATTTTGTTAACAATAAACTTGGAAACGTTTTCAGTTTGTATATACCATATGTTTGTTTATTTTGAGATATTTTAGAGATCATTTTTTTTTCTTACGGCTGCCGTTATAACTTAGAAGACCACCCTTTAATGCGATTTCACAGCTAGAACGACATAAGTTGGGGATTAAATGGTGTGGTAGTGGATTTAGGGCGGTGGAACGGTAGGGAAGCATCTGAACGTTGTTTTTGCACTGTTGGATTTGTTATACGAGTACTTATCAGGGATCAGATCGGCCGGAGTTATATGTAAGCTCTGGCGAGTACAGATAAACCCGTCTGGCACATTAAGATACGAGTGATAACCTTTTGACCATTCGTCTACATGATAAGAAATTTGTCATTAACCGAAAAGCGGTTGGATGACTATCAAGATAAGAAATGTGAGGATCCGAGGTTTCTTTTAGAATTAAATAAAACATTATTTTTAGTCTACATTTTGTTTCTAACCAACTACATACTTTCAATAAATCACTTAATCCACGAACTGCTTGGAGTTTTATTTGACTTTCGTTCAAGAAATTCAAGACTTCATGGCGCTGTCTAATCCTCTGTCGACAATTGTCTTATTTATACACTCGTAGGATGTGTTGTCGCATGCGCATGGTGCAATTTCTTTTTCGGAAATTGCCTTCTCAATTTCCATTCTAATTTGGAGAAGTGCTGATTCTGTTGATTTGCCGATTTGGTAGACAAATTGATTATACCATGTAGTTTTTTTTTGCTAAGCGCTTCTTGTCTCAGGCAGTGGTCTGTTATTTCTTCCATGGTTTTCAGGAAGAAAGATGTTAGACAGATAGGTCTGAATGACTTTACATCGTGCGCAATCATTTGCCTATGTTTGGTATGAAGACCACCTTCGCCTGTCTACATTAGATTTTGCTATAGGTGAACAGATTAAAGGGCGGGTGCAAGTCTGTGGTAGTGGAGAGGAATGCTCCTGGGATTACCGGTGATGTTATTTTTTCCGAATGTATTGGCATGAAAAGCTTTGAGTGCCTGTTGTCCGGTGCTAAGTCCCAGTGGTGAATGGCACTTTGTGTTTTTTGCCACATTCGGATGTTCATTCTGGCTGTGCTTAATGGTATTCTACAGAATGGATATGGTCCCATGAGCTGAGTTTCTGAACTTTTCCTAGCCCTTAAGTCGTCCATTTTGTTACCGTCATAGCCGCTGTGTCACGGAATCGAAATAAGGTTAACTCTGTTCTTATTTCCGAGTTCAATCAGGCATTGGAGTAGATTTCAGCAGTTTGGAGTAGATTTCAACTTACTGAAGTGCCATTATTGAAGCCTTGCTGTCCAAGAAAATATATATTTGTTGGTTTTTTTGCAGCCCCGTCTGCTATTTTCTCTAATGCATAGTTTAAAAGCATGAGTCTCCACCTGAAAAACAGTTGATGTTATGTGCATGTTACTGTAGAATTTGACATTTGGGCGCACTCTCTCCTTCTCCCACGCCTTGATCCGTTGTAGATCCATCTGAGTGAGTGAGTTAGACATGAGATCCAATGGTGCTAGGAAAAAAAGTCCAAGAAGTGTGAGCCTCTGTGTGTGAGTTCTTCACAATAGCATAGAACGTGCTCATTAAGTTTCCTCTTTTCTTCATACTATCTGGATATATTGATACTTTGAGCGATTCGGAGGTTCGTTTCTTGGAGTGATCGTACAAGAATAGTTTGTACTGTCTGCACATCATCGTCACTGTCCAGTGGAGGTCAGCTTGGAAGTTTATCCAGTTCATCAGTCTTTCTTTTGCCACAGCTTTTGGCATTTCATAGAACAACCCTGATTCCGTGAATTTTAAGTCAGCTTTTTCGCTAAATGGTTCGTAGACTCATTGCATGTGTCCAACCCATACTAGTATTACTGAGTTTCTCTTCGTTAGCTTTTCAAGTTCTTGTAAGCAATTCAACAAAAATCTGCCAACGTGTTCAATTCGGGGATGCGGTGTATGTTACTATGTGGCTGAAAACCTAACAAAAAGTTCGGGAAGCCGTTAGAATAGAGTGTAACATATGAATCATATAATAGGGTCATATTCCGGGAGGTTGAAAAAGAAAAAACTTAAAAATAGGTAATTAATAAACAAGCCTGGGGAAGTAAAAAGATATTCGATATCTAATCAGACCTGAGAGATATGGTGGAATTTATGAAAAAGTATACTATCACTTTACACCCTCTTAGGGGTCCAATTTCAAAAAATCTTGAAAAATCATTCTAGGTATTCATATGAAGAATCCGTAGAATAAAAATTAATTCAATATTTCGAAAAACCTGGTAGATATGACGAAAATCGTGAAAATATATGCATTTTATATATACTGACATTTTTTTTTGGCCCCTTTTTCTGAACGCCATATTCGGTTTTTTTTTATCAGAATTACGATTAATGAGATCTGTTCACATACTGAATTATAATCTGCCGTTTTGAAATTAAAGCAAGTGAACTGTTGCACCGGTACAATATCATTAGCTAAATTATATCTAATGGTGAGTGCGGGATGGTACATAGCATTCAGCGGAAGAAGTACATAATCCGACAAAGTTACCTCAGGAAGTGGTGAAGCATTTGTAAAAACTAAGTCAAGCAGCTTGCCTTTAGCATTCAGTATTGAATTACTTTGATGAAGATCCAAATCGCAAAAGGAATCAATCAGAATACTGCCTGTACTACTGGCAGTTGCGTCGCATCAGTTAGTCGACGCCCAATTGACACCAGGCTGATTATAATCACCGACGATAATAATATCCGATAGTGGAAAACTATTTACAATGCGCTCAGCATGTTGACAGTGGAGCGTATAAATTTCCGCGGACGATCCAGGAGGTATGTAAACGCATCCGACAAACAATTTATACCTCGCAATATTCAATTCCACGAAAATTTCCTCAACAAATTCATTTGTGGAAATCACTAGCTTTGAAGTATACCTTTTTTTGATCGCGATAAGACATCCTCCACCCCTTCTATTACCACCAATGGTCTCATATCTATCCTTACGATATACGGTATAATTATGTAAACCCAACTCATTGGTAAATACATCTTCGTCAAGCCAAGTTTCCGTTAAAGCAATAACATCCGCATCGGCAATAGAAACATTAGTGCGAAAGCTAGCCAACTTGGATTTCATTCCACTCACGTTCTGATAATAAATATTAAGTGAATCACGTGAAAGAACGTTACCTGCAGGACATGGCATTATGATATTGCTAGTGGCGGTGAGGCCTCTCCCTCGTTTTTTGCACGATGAACGAAGCTTCTGATCCGAACGGAGACAGGCCAGATGGCAGGGTCCAAAGCTCGTTCCATAAGGTGTACAGGCACTCCAATCTTGAAAGTGACAAACCGAAGAGAAGTGACATCAACGTCTCTTTTTGTCAATCTAACGCATACCAGCTGATCCGAAGAAATGTTCAGCCTTTGAGCCGTGTAGTTCACTATAGCATCAGACGTAGTTCCGCAATCGAAACGAGACAAATGCAGCCAGAAATGACGTTAAATGCGCATGCACATGCTGAGGTGTCAGTGCCCGCAAAGTTTAATCGGCGTTGAGGCCGACGATTTAATTTAATCATAGGCGTGACGGTAGATGCGCCAGTAGCCGAAGAAAGTTGAACAGTTGGAGCACTCACAGTTGACACTGCAGTTGGAGCACTCATAGTGGTCACGACAGCTGCGGATAGTCCCCTCCGCTTACTCAGAGGTGGCGGTAAAATAGTTTCGCAGTTATCAGTTGATAAAGCAATCAGCTGATCAACGTTGTTTACATTTGGCGATGAGAAAATATCAGCTGATGAAGTTGACTCAGCGTCAACGATTATATCATCCACCGGGACAGTAGATCCAGTTTGGTCAAGGTTGACGGGGTTTGTAACAGCGGAAGAATTTTTAGCGGTTCGGCCTGAAGCTGTTTTGGACTTCGACGATCCCGTTTTCACATGAAGTGAGTGAGATTGTAGACGAGTTATACGGCGTTGCGGTGAAGTAGATGTTGGCTTAGGTAATTTCATCCTGTTGGATGAAGCTGGGTCGGTGAGAGAAATAGATCTCCGCTTATTAGTTACCGACGTAGGTTGGCATATGACATCACACATGCCGCCTGGATTAGCCGGGAGGATATTACGAGTGACAACTGCACTAAGGTCACTCAAAATCCTCGCGAGACAGTCTATTTTGGACTCCAGCGACTTCAGCGATGATCCTGTGCAGTCCGAGCAGAACCAGGCAAAGCCGGGCTTGGTGAGAAAGACGTCGTAGAAATCTTCTGGAAGGCCCATGCACTTAGCGTGCGATCCATTTTTACACCCAGCGGAGCAAGTAATTAAATGCTTCTCGTTGGGTTTGTTGCAAATGTCGCACATAGTTGTTGTGAACGAAAAATAAAATAACTGACGAAAATCGGCACACCGGAAAAACTACAAATTTGCAATTTTGCAAATTGTGTTAGCAGTAACGGTATTTAATGAAACTGGGGAGCACAAGTACAACACGACCGACTCAACCGACGATAGAATTCGATTTTATACACACCTAGTTTCAACTTTCTAGCATAAGCCGTTCTAAAGTTAGGAAAAACACCACCCATATGAAACGTGTTATTTTTGAAAAAGTCTTATCCCCTCCATTTCCGTGCTCCCCCGCCCTTTCAAAGATTTTACTTTGAGCAATATTTTTTTATCAATCTTTATACTCAAACCGAATTATGTTTTTCAGGTGCAATTGGTTTTTGAGATATCGTAATATAAAGTTTTTCAACCCCAGTAAAAACTAGGTCTTGGTAAATTTTCAGCTTTCTTAAAGCTCTTGCACGATTATTGCGCGCATAGTAACAGAACGTACCCGATTTAACACCTTTGTGGGGGGGGGCTGACTGGGTGGGTCCCACTGTTGGGGTGTCTGACCATTGGTTTTCAGTTTTTCATTGTAAAAACCAAGTTTTGGCAAATTTTCAGCTTTCTCAAAACTGTTAAATTTTTAGATTTTTTTGACATCTTTGACAGGTCACCAAAGCCAGGTGTCCCGTCTCTCGTGTTTGGGGCTGCATGATGGCATTTCATGCCGGCCGTCATGCAGCATGATAAAAAAAAAATAATAATTTTGATTTTTGTCATGCGGAGCCAACTCGCATGACAACATGCATGATGGTCTATGGCGATCGTCATTCCAATTTTCCATTTTTCGAATGCGGATGACGGCTCATTGAAGGCGATTTGATTCTTGTTCCGTATCCAGACGGTAAAGAAATATCTTATTACCAGATGCGTTGCGTGAATTTTCATGGGGCTAGCGCACTGATATGATCGCTTAACTACACACAATTTTTAGAACTGTTCCTGGCAATTTTAATTTTGAATGAAACCTACATAGGTACGTTTTTATGGTTATAGAATTCTTTGATTTTCATGATCGTATTTTTGCACTAGCGCTACGAAGGTTTACTTGTCATAAAACCTCGCCATGTCGGTACCTAGTCAGGTAAGGGTAGATTGAGTCAGACAAAAAATCCTTTGATGTCCGGCTTATAGTCTTTGTTGTATCCTTACTTTTTATTACCCAAATTCGTTTTATTACCCATATCCTTGTTTTATTCAAATTGAATATTAAACATAATATATAAACTTTAACCCGATTTAGAACAAATCTCTTTATCAGCAGGCTATAAAGATATAAGAACAGTCGTAAGGAATTTCTATATATTTCTAAACCAGGAAGCTATAGTGAACGGTATTTTTTAGGTTGTCAGTTGCATAGTAACCTACATCGCTTCAAAACACGCAACACGTCCCGAACTTCTACCGAAAAAATAATAAAGTTGCGCCCAAACGGTTAGCCGATTTTTTGTCTGCGTCGATCCACCCGTACCTGACTAGGTGCCGACATGGCGGGGTTGTATGGCAAGTAATAAGCAAGGCGCGAAACTTCGTAGTTCTAGTGCAATAACACGATCATGAAATTCAAAGAATTCTATAAAATCGCAAATTTCATTCAGAAATAAAATTCGATTACTAAATTCCTAGAAGAAAACCAGAAATTGTGAGTAATTTAGCCCTATGAAGATTCACGCAACGCACATGGCAATAAGATATTTGTTTTCCGTTAGGATGCGGAACAAGAATCAAAGAAAATCTTTTTCCGCCATCAATGAGGCGACTGTCCTTATATTTTTGTAGCCTGCTGATAAAGAGATTTCTTTTAAATTGGGTTAAAGTTAAAATATTATATTTATTATTTATTTTGAATAATACAAGGATAAGGGTAGTAAAACGAATTTGGGTAATAAAAAGTAAGGACACAACAAAGACTATAAGCCGGACACAATCTACCCGTACTTGACTAGGTACCGACATGGCAAGATTTTAAGACAAGTAAAACTTCGTAGCGCTAGTGCATGAAAATCATGAAAATCAAAGAATTCTATAACCATAAAAACGTAAGAACCTATGTGGGTTTAATTCAAAATTAAAATTTCGACTGCTTAATTGCCAGGAACAGTTCTAAAAATTGTGTGTAATTTCGCGATCATATTAGTGCGCTAGCCCTATGAAAATTCACGCAACGCACCTGGTAATAAGATATTTCTTTACCGTCAGGATACGGAACAAGAATCAAATCACCTTCAATAGCACTGACCAGAATAGACTTAAGGAATCTTAACAACTTTTCGTCAAACGCCTTAAGGCACGTAAAGTTTGTGGCAAAACTTAATAGTCCTGACCAGAATAGACTTAAGGCACCTTAAGGCAGCTTAAGTTTTTCTACGACTTTATAGAAATACACGTATACAGCCAGAATGGACTTAAGGCATCTTTCGTTGACTTTTCCAAGCTTTCGTTAAAACTTAAGTGTACGGTTCTGAGCGTAGAAACTTAAGCAAACTTATGCGTTTGACATTTATTCACAGATTTAACGAAATTTTTGTACTTTGTGACTTCAGACTTGTGATTTATAGTTAACTCCACTTTAAAAAAGAAAAATTTATTTTAATTTACACTCTCTTGATGAGTATTTGACGGCCGATATTTGACTTTTTTAGCTGTCAAACTTCTCTTACCTTAAGGCTATTGTGGTTGGGTATAAGATTCATTAAGTTTTGCCACAAACTTTACGTGCCTTAAGGCGTTTGACGAAAAAATGTTAAGATTCCTTAAGTCTATTCTGGTCAGGGCTTGAATCTTATACCCAACCACAATAGCCTTAAGGTAAGAGAAGTTTGACAGCTAAAAAAGTCAAATATCGGCCGTCAAATACTCATCAAGAGAGTGTAAATTAAAATAAATTTTTCTTTTTTAAAGTGGAGTTAACTATAAATCACAAGTCTGAAGTCACAAAGTACAAAAATTTCGGAAATTCTGTGAATAAATGTCAAACGTTTGCTTAAGTTTCTACGCTCAGAACCGTACACTTAAGTTTTAACGGAAGTTTGGAAAAGTCAACGAAAGATGCCTTAAGTCCATTCTGGCTGTCTACGTGCATTTCTATACAGTCGTAGAAAAACTTAAGCTGCCTTAAGTCTATTCTGGTCAGGGCTAATGAGCCGTCATCCGCATTCGAAAAATGTAAAATTGGAATGACGGTCGCCACGACGATCACGCATGTTGTCATGCGCGTTGGCTCCGCCCACAAAAATCAAAATTATTTGATTTTCATCATGCCGCATGACGGTAGGCATGAAATGCCATCATGCAGCCCCATACACGAGAGATTTTCGAGAAAAATTCAAATATTCATGCATGCATGTTGCACGTTGCACGCAACTTTTTATTTGTTAGAAATTTTACACATTTTACAGAGCTGTGATGTGCGCTCGCTGCTGGCTACCTTCGAACAGACCGACAGGTTAAGTTTCTTCTATACTGCTGTGGTGCGTGGTGACTTTGACAATGAGGTGAATTACAATTTAATCATAGATGGCTCTTCAGAGCAATTAAAATAGTTGCAATGCGTAACAATGCATGACATGCAGAAATGAAAGTGTATGGTGGCCTTAAAGTACCCAGCAAACAACGTGAACTCAATGTAGTATCACTCACTATGTGATTGTGAATTCATTTTAACTTCATGTGATTTTCATTAGAGCTTAACATTTTTATCAAACATTCTGCGAAACGTTTTACCCTGAAGTGATAATCATTAGTGACAGTTAGATAGAATGTAGAACATGAGCTTCTAATGAATGCAGAATTTGAGGTTCCATTTGCACTCACCTCGAAAGCATGTATGTATTACTTTCACTCGGTGAATAAAATGTGTTTTCATATCAATCGTGCATAGCTCGAGGTGCGTGTATGATTTGCTTATCCTGTGAGGAGTGAATAAGTATGAAAGTACATAATTCGTAAACTGCAAAACTTTTGTGCCTTCCTTTCGATCCTAATGCGATTTTCATTTATTTACCGAAAAGGTTTGGAGCCTTCGATAATAAATGTAAGGAGATATGTAAATGTATACATGAATAGTGTGACGCATTAAACAATATAACCATATCAAATATAACTTTATTTTAAATATTTGAACTAAAAAATATCTCATTAAAAAAAAATGTATCCATATTAAAAATTAGAACTTAAGATATATCTTCAATTTAACATTGATGTGCACTAGATATTTGTGGACTTCAAGCAGGCATACGACAGTATCGACAGGCGCGTACTGTATAAAATAATGATAGATTTTGGAGTTCCACCGAAACTAGTTCGGCTTACAAAAATGACAATGACCGATTCTCTGTCACAGGTCAGAGTGGAAAATGATCTGACTTCCAGCTTTAGAACTGACAACGGGCTTAAACAAGGTGATGGCCTGGCACCAATGCTTTTCCATTTGACACTCGAATATGTTGTTCGGAAACTGCCCGTTGACACCAACGGAACACTATGCTTCAAATCCACACAACTAGTAGCATATGCCGACGACATAAACATACTTGCGAGATCCCTGGAGAGTGCCAAAGAAATATTTGTTAACCTTGATTCGGTAGCAAGGGAAGTTGAACTACGTATTAACGAAAACAAAACCAAAGCTATGACACAAACTAGGAAAAACATGCCAATCAGACAAAATATTACAATATGAGACTTCAACCAAGAAAACGTAGACAACTTTGTATATCTCGGGGCAAACATATCGAAGGATGGAAGCGAACCCATCGAAATTAAAAGAAGAATAATGATGGCAAACAAGACGTATTATTCGGTACTTCCAATAATTAAAAACAAAAATGTGCACAGAAAAACAAAGCTTAAACTGTACAAAACAGTAATAAGACCTGTGCTATGCTATGACAGCGAAACGTGGACATTGACTCAGGCGTCCGAAAAATAAGTTAACGCCTTTGAAAGAAAAGTCCTCAGAAGAATCCTCGGACCTGTGAGGGAAGACTCGATCTGGAGAATACGATACAATAGAGAATTGTATGCCATCTTCGACAATCCAGAAGTATCGATTCTCATCAGATTTAAAAAGCTACAATGGGCTGGTCATGTGGAGCGTATGGATGACGGAAGAATCCCCAAACGCACACTAAAGGGAAAAGTCTATGGACAAAGACCAGTTGGGAAACCACGAAAGCGCTGGGAGGACTCTATTGACGCAGACAGCAAATCTCTTCTAAGATGTAGAAACTGGAGGACGCGGTCACTGAACCGAGAAGGCTGGAGGCGTCACATCCAGGAGGCCAAGGTCCGATTTGGACTGTAGCGCCATCGTAAGTAAGTATATATCTTCACAGCACAATCAAAAAACAATACAACACTTACTGAAATTCGAAACAAAACTGTGCTCATCAAAGAACTTTGCTTTGATGAAATTCAATATAAACATAAAAAAGTCGAGGGACCAATTGGAACAAGTCTGAACACGTGTTTAATGATTTTAATCATATTGTGGGGCAATAATGAGTTCACAATTTTCACTCATTTCCAGTTTCGTACATGAAATCAGATTGAATTAGTTTTAGAGAATATGAACTCATATTTTAATCACTTCGTGAAGATTCACACAATTGTTTACTGGGTACCTATCTATTATACCGAAAGATCTATTTACTTAAGCTGTGTATGTGGTTTTTCACATGTGTTTTTTTTTAAGTTTCTGTAGATCTGGTTTGTAGGGAATTGATGTTATACTTCCTCTTTGACCGCTTCCTGAAATATTAACCAATTACGTAATTCATGTGTTATATGTGGTTGTGTGGTAAGCATTCTAGGGCGACTTCATTTTAATGGAAAAAATTAATTAAGCTTCACCGAATTATTGTATGTGCAATAATAAATTTTATAAGAAATAAAAAGCTTGCCTGTGTATAAGAGGTAGCTATCGAAAATTTGTCTACGTTGGAGGTTTTTGTTTTTTTCTACCAGGTGGAGATTCTAAACCTTGTGATACTAAAGGATCTATAGGGTGTTTCCCCATCTACTTTCGTCAGTTAAGCTGTTCAAGTCTTACATTTGAACGCATTGCTCCTTTATTCGAAAGGAAATACTGGAGAGGCGGAGAAGCCGAGATACCAAAGACCGAAAGGTCTTGAATTTTTGGGTTAGACCAAATTTATAGTCCCGTGAACTAATAAGCGTTATAGATTACATCTAAGAGTATCTCTAAAAGTATAAATATTGCCAAAGTATATATTTAACCTAACAATTATTATATAAATTTAAATTTAATTTATATTTCTCTCTTTTAAGGTCTACGACGACAAAAAATTAGCAAGCCATTATATACAATCAAAGGCATTCTTATTAGATATTGCCTCTTTATTACCTTTAGACATATTACAATTGAGCCTTGGACAGCATCCTTTATTAAGATTTCCAAGATTTTTAAAGGTTAGTATTTTTACAGATCTAATATTACAGAAGCTAATTCTTTTATAATTTTAGGTCTATCGATCCATAAAATTCTACTATATCGTTGAAAGTCGTACGGTGTGGCCAAATTTATGGCGGGTTGTTAATTTAATTCATATACTGTTAATATTAGCTCATTGGTTTGGTTGCTTCTACTTTTTACTTTCGGAGGCAGAGGGATTTCAGGTATGGTCGTAACTTTTCATTTATATAAACAGGTGGAACTACCTTCACAATGTTTTTAACCGTAAATTTTGAAAACAATAAAAATGGCACGACATTTTCTTTTGCCCCATTATACTTATGATTTTATATACCTGCTAAATAAAGTAATTAGGTTTCTAATTTATTTTATATCAAAAAAATCGAAAAATTTAACAGTTTTGAGAAAGCTGAAAATTTTGCCAAGACGTAGTTTTTACAATGAAAAACTGAAAACCAATGGTCAGACACCCCAACAGTAGGTCCCACCCAGTCAGCTTCCTCGCAAAGGTTTTTTTTTATCGAGGAGGAAAGCATCGAAAGCCTGTCAGTGCCGGACTTTAACCCGCAAAAACCTCCTCACTCGTACGAGTGGAGCTCTTTCTTCGAAGTAGCTAGCTATGATTCGCTGTAGATATCCCAGTACGTTGAAACTATTTACTGCTTGCATTATTCGCAACCAGCTCGCAGAATTGAAGGCATTCTTGACGTCAAGTGTTACCACTGCATTAATGGCGTCGTTGGTGGATCTCCCTCGACGGAATCCAAATTGTTGCTCGGATAGACCTCTAGGTCTTTCGAGTAACTCCTGCAGTCGGTTGGTGATAATGGTCTCCAGTACTTTTCCCAATGATTCCAGCATACATAGTGGACGGTATGCCGATGGTTGTTCTGGTCGCTTTCCGGGCTTCAATAGCAGCACCAGTCTTTGGAGCTTCCAAAAATCAGGGATCACTCCTTCTTTTAGACATGCTGTGTATATCCTAGCGAACGTCTCGGGATCCTTCCGGATAGCCGTTTTCAACGCTATGTTAGTCAAGATATGGAATATGATGACGATAGAAAAAAAATCTCGTAAATCTACGCTGCACACTTTCAACTAAGTTAATGAGATAGTTGTGATGTGGATTCCATACTACCGAACAATAGTCTAAAACACTACGAACGAGGAAGGAGAATAGCAACAGAGCGGTATTAAGCCGTCCAAACGAGGACGATACGCGTAGAACAAATCCAGAGAGATTGAAAGCTTTGTTTACAATATCAGTGATATGGTCCACAAACTTTAATTTGGGGTCAAACGTTACCCCTAGATCTTTCATAGTGGTGACAAGGAAGAGTTTAGATTTGTTTAAGGAATAGGTAAAAACCAGGGGATCAGTTTTCAGAGAAAAACACATAGAAAAACATTTATTGATATTGAGTGACATATCATCAAGGTTGCACCATTGCGAAAGACAGTTTAAATCTGATTGCAGACATATACAGTCCTCAGTGGACCTTATTTCTCGAAATAATTTAAGGTCATCGGCATACAGAAGGCAATGAGTTGATATATTCCCGTCCGTTCACTCTGGGGTGGAAAGAGAGTCGCCACTACACTGTCCATAAGCGCAGGATCTGTGGGTTGCGGCGCTCTGGGTACTCTAACTTTGATCATCACTACCTTGTACGCCTTGCCCCAGGGGTCGATATCCGAGCTATCGCGCAGGTCACGGAACGATAAGACCTTGGCGTCTTGAATCGCTTTCTTAAGCTGTAGTCGTCATACTTTCTAGCTAGAATGCAACGATTGCCACGTGGTGTGATTTCGCGCACGCTGCGCTTTCCTGCGCTCATGGTTGCACCACCTTCTGCATTCGGCAATATTCTCATTCTACCAGTAGACTGGGGTTCTTGTTGGTGCACCCGTCCTTCTTAGCATTGCTGCGTCACATGCCTTGCTCAATCGCTGTTTGATGTTTGTCGCAATAATGGTGGCTTCGTCGTCCATTGTTTGTGCTTTGTCCCATACCAACTCGAAAATTTCTGAGTCAAAGGCACGTTATTTCCATCCCTTGACTTGTGCAACAGATGTTCGGCTCTGACATCTTGCTTGCTGCAGCTCGATGACAATAGCGCGATGATCACTGTGCGAGTAAAAATCTCCGACGCTCCATGTAGCGTTTCGTGCGATCGAGCTGTGAGCGAACATTAGATCCACCGCCGACCTCCTGGTCCCAGCCTCAAACATGTGCAGTCCATTATTTAAAAGTTCGAAGTCTAGTGTCGCCAGATATTTCATAAGAAGCCGACCCCTGCGATTCAAACTCTTGCTGCCCCATGTCGTCGACCATGCATTGAAGTCACCACCAATAAATGCTGGGAACTTTGATCTGGCCTCCGTCACCAGCTCCGTTAACATCCGCTCATATTGGATTATGTCCATACTCGTTGAAGCGTAGCATGAAAAGAAGTAGATTCCATCGCATTTCACGCCTTAGAAGCCAGTGCGGGCAACTAAGGCTCTACTTTGGTAGACCCTACCACCAAGCGTCCATATCGCTGCTTTGCTGGATGCGTCCGTTGTCCACTCGCATCCGTCCACGTTGTGGTGTTGCTCGCACAGGATTGCGAGGTCGAATCGTTGCTCGAAAATCGTCTGCTGCAGGAGGTCTTGTGCTGCAATACAGTGGTTGAGATTGAGTTGTACAATCTTCATCGTCCAAGCTTCTTAACCGCCTTTTGATGTGCCAGACAGCGAGAGCTGCCAGCTGCATGATCGTCTTCGCACAGCGCGCATTTCGTTTTGTTCGTACATACAGTCGCAAAGTGTCCGTCTTCGCCGCAATTCCTGCATATATTTCTCCGATCTATTGGCTCCTTACAATTCTGTGCCAGATGATTATAGCCCCAACACTTAAAACAGCGTGTAGGCGATACGCTCTCGCGTAATCGGCATGACACCCAACCTATGCGTATTCGCTGCTTATTTATCACTCTCACAGCCTCTTCGACCGGCAGGTTGACACAAGCCGTCTGCGTGCCTTGATAGCCCTTCCTCATGTTGCGTACTGATGCTTCATCAGGGCGTCGTATTTTACACTGCGCATGGAGCGCGTCGCACACATCTGCTGGCGTTGTAACCTCGTCTAGATCTCTCAGCTGGATTGTTATGGTATGCGTTTTCGCCGACACCTTAGCAGACTCGCATAATACTTTTTCCACTGCTGTCTGGTACGCTCCGGTATTCCGCTCTGGAGCGCGCTTAAGTTCGAGCAGCAACTCATTCTTTGCGGTTCGTCGAACTGCTCGTACGTTTTCGCCAAGTGACTTGAGGGTGTCATGTGTCTTAATCGCCCGCAGAACGTAAGATCACCAGTTGCCGAAATAATGAGGGCGTCCCTTCTTCGTTTTCTGCTTCTTGGATTCTACTTTTGTCCATTTCTCCGTCTCCTTCGGCAGCGCTTGTGATTGCACTGCATCTCCTTGTGATGCATCCATTGTGTTCAGCGCGTTGTTATTTTTTGGATCGAACGCCTTCCCTCCTTTACCACAAGTAATTCAATCTGATCACCGAGAAGATAAAACGATGATTTCGCTGGCTCTAGCTCCTTGCTCCTGTCAGATGCTTTTGGCGTTTGGATGCTTTTATTTTTCGCACTTTCACCACCTGTTCCATTTGCGCCTACACCACTAACTTAATGGTGACAACCGCTGAGCGTTCTTTGAGACCTGCCAAGGCTTTAATGGCACGGAGGCGATTACTTCATTAGCCTGGAAGCCATTTCTGCTCGATTTCATTCTTACATACTCAGGTAACAGAATACCGCAATCGTCAGCCCAAATGCCATCATTTTGTTTCGTTGTTTCCAGTATTCATAATCAAGACCTTACTGGACTCAGTCTTAATATCTACGTGCGGGGTAGTTTCGATGTTATTGTCGGCTAGTGTGGACACAGTCGTAGATTGCGAAGTTCTCCCTCGTTGCTACCCATAGGTAGGAGGCACGTTTCTAGGACGGTGCCGATTCGTCCTGTCGCCAAAGTTTCACAGGGTTTTTGGAACCTTTTGAGTCCCACCCTCCTCTTCAGCAGCTCTTGGTCGGGGACTGCTTATTGATTATTCGCAGTTAACCTACATATGCATGCAGGCCGTCCAGCTATCCCCCGCCTTGCTGACCCCCACAGGAGCCTGAAGCTCAGCCCTGTGAGCCCGCAAAGGTGTTAAATCGGGTTCGTGCGATTTCTGTTACTATGCGCGCAATAAGTATGCAAGAGTTTTAAGAAAGCTGAAAATTTGCCAAAACTTAGTTTTTACAATGAAAAACTAAGAAACAATGGTCAGACACCCAAACAGTGGGACCCACCCAGTCCGCCTCCTCGCAAAGGTGTTAAATCGGGTACGTCCTGTTACTATGCGCGCAATGATAGCAAGAGTTTTAAGAAAGCTGAAAATTTGCCAAGACGTAGATTTTACAATGAAAAAATTAAAAACAATGGTCAGACACCCCAACAGTGTGACCCACCTAGTTAGCCCCCCCCCCCGCAAATGTGTTAAATCGGGTACGTGCGATTTCTGTTACTATGCGCGCGATAATCATGCAAGAGTTTTAAGAAAGCTGAAAATTTACCAAGACATAGTTTTTACAATGAACAACTGAAAAACAGTGGTCAGACACCCCAACAGTAGGACCGACCCAGTCCGCCCCCCCGCAAAGGTGTTAAATCGGGTACGTGCGATTTCTGTTACTATGCGCGCGATAATCATGCAAGAGTTTTAAGAAAGCTGAAAATTTACCAAGACATAGTTTTTGCAATGAACAACTGAAAAACAATAGTCAGACACCCCTATAGTAGGACCCACCCAGTCAGCACCCCCGCAAAGGTGTCACAAAAAACGATTACGCGTGAACAACAATTTGCATAGATGGGTATAAAATACTCGTAGGTATATGTACATTTTCTTTTTGTTTCAATGCGCTGGTTCATTGAAGTTTTACTTACTTACATTAAAATATAATTCCGTGTGGAAAATGTACAATATGTGTACCTTAAAGTAATACCCTAGATACATAGATAGATAGATATGTTCGACAAGCACAGACGCAAGTTGGCGTGGCATATAAGACATTTGTTTGAATGACTTTGAATACTTACCGCATTAACTGCTTCTAATGTTTCCTTAAATTTTTCGTTAATTTCTAATGCTAATGATAGAGTTTTTTTCCATTTTTAAAGACTGAAAATAACGTTGCGACGAAAGTGACAGCTACACACACATATAAATATTGCAATAGCCGCTTTCTAGCTACACTCGGGAGTGCGAGCAAGAAAAAGCAGCTATGGAAGCAGCTTTTTAAAAATCTTGAACAGATCTAGTGTCAAATAGCAAGCACGAGAAAGCAGCTTTTTGGTTGCATTGAACACAAAAAAGCAGCTAATAGCAGCTAAAAGCAGCTATAGCAGAAATCTTGAACACACCCCTAGAAAGAGCTTGGATACTACGTTAATATCAGCTCGTTGACGTACTATATGCGCTTTATTGGGTGATACACTGGTGATATTGACGATATCATGATTTGTATACAAGCAGTGTATCTAGGGTATAATACTACTTTATTAAATTATGATATAAACGAAACTTTTATAGGTATTTAACATACGTGCATCTAACTGATATTTTAATAAATTATATTTAAAAGATTTGTACCAAATTTCAGCTCTCTTAAAACTCTTACGCGCACTCCCCTTTACAGTGGTGCTGACTAGGTACTGGTTCTTAGAACTCTTTCATGACACTAGTTTTGATTGTTGCGCGCGTAGTAACAGAAATTGTGCGTGCCCGAGTTTACACCTTTGCTGGGGGCTGACTGGCTGGGTCCCACTGTTGGGGTGTCCGACCATTATTTTTCAGTTTCTCATTGTAAAAACTACGTCTTGGTAAATTTTCAGCTTTCTTAAAACTCTTTCATGATTATTGCCATTGTTAACAGAACGTACCCGATTTAACATCTTTGCGGTGGGGCTGACTGGGTGAGTCCCACTGTTGGGGTGTCTGACTATTGTTTTTTAGTTTTTCATTGTAAAAACTAAGTTTTGGTAAATTTTCAGCTTTCTCAAAACTCTTGCATGATTATTGCGCGCATAATAACAGAACGTACCCGACTTAACACATTTGCGGGGGGGGGCTGACTGGGTGGGTCCCACGGTTGGGGTGTCTGACCATTGTTTTTCAGTTTTTCATTGTAAAAACTAAGTTTTGGTAAATTTTCAGCTTTTTTAAAACTCTTGCATGATTATTGCGCGCATAGTAACAGAACGTACCCGATTTAACATCTTTGCGGGGGGGGGCTGACTGGGTGAGTCCCACTGTTGGGGTGTCTGACTATTGTTTTTTAGTTTTTCATTGTAAAAACTACGTCTTGGTAAATTTTCAGCTTTCTTAAAACTCTTTCATGATTATTGCGCGCATAGTAACAGATCGTAATCGATTTAACATCTTTGCGGGGGGGCTTACTGGGTGAGTCCACTGTTGGGGTGTCTGACTATTGTTTTTTAGTTTTTCATTGTAAAAACTAAGTTTTGGTAAATTTTCAGCTTTCTCAAAACTCTTGCATGATTATTGCGCGCATAATAACAGAACGTACCCGATTTAACACATTTGCGGAGGGGGGGGGGCTGACTGGGTGGGTCCCACTAATGGGGTGTCTGACCATTGTTTTTCATTTTTTCATTGTATAATCTACGTCTTGGCAAATTTTCAGCTTTCTTAAAACTCTTGCTATTATTGCGCGGATAGTAACAGGACGTACCCGATTTAACACCTTTGCGGGGAGGCTGACTGGGTGGGTCCCACTGTTTGGGTGTCTGACCATTGTTTCTTACTTTTTCATTGTAAAAACTAAGTTTTGGTAAATTTTCAGCTTTCTTAAAACTCTTGCATGCTTATTGCGCGCATAGTAACAGAAATCGCACGTACCCGATTTAACACCTTTGCGGGGGGGGGGGGGGGCTGACTGGGTGGGTCCCACTGTTAGGGTGTTTGACCATTGTTTTTCAGTTTTCATTGTAAAAACTACGTCTTGTCAAATTTTCAGCTTTCTCAAAACTGTTAAATTTTTCGATTTTTTTGACATCTTTGACATCTTTGACAGGTCATCGAAGCCAGGTGTCCCGACGTCAGACCTGCTGACTCTAGTATATTCACATACAACCTAAATGTAACCAAATACTTATATATTAGCTTTCTCAAAACTGTTGCTATTTTTTGTCGCGAGCTCTTGGACTATATATGGTACACATGCCTTGGTTCTCAAGTTCAACAAGGGTTTCGTTGACTACAAGAAGCCAAAGTAAGGGCGAGATCACTCCTCCTTGCGCCTCTGGAGTTGAATTCTCGAGTCCGCTCGAGATTCCAGTGAACATTCGAGACGTTCGAATGATCGAGTCGAACGAAACAGAAAATCGCTATTCTTGAGATCGTTCGTATACCACTGGAAAGCAGCATTGCCCAGTCGCTGTTTTCTTAAATCGACCAATCAGCAAATGATTTCAATGGAAAGATTGACGTTTAAAAAAGGCGCGATTTTCAAATTTGCAAAAAATTTATTTTGATTTTGAACGTATCGCGACATGCATGAATTTCATGCATTCTTCCCGTCGTAGACTCCTGCAACTAACCCCGTCTTATGCATCATCCTTTTTAACTACCTGAACTACTTTCGAACCATGAAATTCTCAATGGGAACCCAATATATAACGTTTAAAAATATTCGTCCATCGCACCTTCAGTTAAACAAATATAAAATGGAACAAGGAATAGTCACGAGACAGCGGCAGATATACAAGATATGGTTTTTCTAAATGAAATTATCGTTGTAACTCGATTTTTCAGACAGTATGAGTAATTTGTAATTCCTTCGGACCAAATTTTGGTTTTTTGTTTCCTTCTAACAAAAAATTTTAGTTTACTTTGGTCCTTGGGCTTGAGTTGTATAGTCGTTGCTCCTTAAGTGGCCCATATACAGGCGAGCATGTTGGCGCAAACATATAGGTTTGCGCAAGCCAATTCGCTCGTGTATGGCATTGTTGGCCGTTTGCACAAACATGCTCGCCCAAAAATCAAAATATTTTGATTTTTCAGCGGCAACATGTTGGTGTTGGCGTATGTTTTCACGTGTATGGTGATGTTTGCACAAACTTCGTGTTCAGTTGTTTAACTGCGGTCGTTGGAAGAAGTCAATAATGTCACGATTTATAGAATCGGAGTTTTGGGTAGAGTTCCTCGAACTCTATGAGAGTAAGCCTGAAACATGGCGAATAAAATAAAGATAGACAATAATCGTGGAATTGAAAACAAAGCATATCATGTGTGCAAGCAGAAATAAAACCAACAAGCACAAGTTGTTGCCATGGCGGAATTCAATAAGCAACTGAGACTGACGCAAACCTATTTGTGCGCCAACATGCTCGCCTGTATATGGGCCACTTGAGAACATACGCCAACACCAACATGTTGGCGCCGAAAAAACAAAATATTTTGATTTTTGCGCGAGCATGTTTGAGCAAACGGCCAACAATGCCATACACGAGCGAATTGGCTTGCGCAAACCCATGTTTGCGCCAACATGCTCGCCTGTATATGGGCCACTTTATACCTATTATAGTTAATACTTTGAATTCGTCCGTATAGTACTCCCCACATCATAACTATAGGTATATTTACAGACACTACAATAATACTCTATTGTTCAATATATTTTTGCTGATTTTATATACTGCTCCTTGTAAAACGTCAAATTTAACACTCTTATTTGTAATGATTGAAGAGAAGGTTTTGACCCACGGTTGACTTGGGTGTTTATGTGTTTTTGAAACCCAAAGGGGGTTTGTAGAATTTTAGTCACATTCACATAGACCGGCAATATGTCCATCTTTCCGATCATTTATTCTTGATATAATTATCTTGTTTTGTTTTGGTCTCACTCCGAGTTAGATTGACTGAATTTTGTAGGTCCAACTGTTGTTCATCATATCACCAATTATTTCTGCAATTATATAATTTCACACCACTCAGAATTTTGTATATTCACTATTGCTACCATTATTATTCTTATAATGCAAAATTACATTAAATATTATTATTCTTAAGTACTTAGTACAAAAGATCACACAGAAAAACTTACACTTAATTTTCTGCCTCTCACTGGAATGTCGTATACGACATCCAAACAACGAACGCAAAAGACCACTCTAATACCCTAGATACACTGCTTGTATACAAATCATGATATCGTCAATATCACCAGTGTATCACCCAATAAAGCGCATATAGTACGTCAACGAGCTGATATTAACGTAGTATCAAAAGTCTTTCCTGGTTTACGAATTCGATAATTCGAGCTGATATAGCCTACTTTTAACTGCCATCAGCGCCATCTGTTACTAAAATCAACTGAAATTTGAATGAATGACAGTTGCGGATTTTAATATTCTTCCAAAACTAAATTTTTTTGAGAGTTTTTTTACTTTTTTGTGTGGTGTAATGGTTCACTTTGTACATATCTTTATTAGCAATGAAAGTGCTTTTCGCCGGAACATGATAGGCACGAATATCTAGCAGTCGAAGCTACGATTGATAGACACTTGAAATTTTGTCTTTGCTAAATGTCAAAGTATAACATGTATGGGCTGTGTATCATGGGTACCTTGTATCGCATATCATGATTTCGATAACATGATTTGTATACAAGCAGTGTATCTAGGGTATAAGGCTGTATTCACAGGCTTGCCTTTTGTATAGGCATGTTGTGACGGTGACAGTAGGTTGCGCGGAATTTTGTTGCGGACGTGGTTATTCAGAATCTTTTCAAAGGTTTTGAGAATGAAGAACGTGAGACTTATCGGTCTAAAGTCTTTCGCAGTCGTAATTATACTAAATCGTGCAAACAATCCGAATCGAAGAGATTTTCAGGACCTTGACTGAAATGGCATAGGGTTTTCAAACGACCATCAACAAACCGGAACTTATGCACTTTTTCTGAGACTATTCGATTACAGTTTGTAAACACATTTACGTACCAACAAAACCTATTCGAAGACAGTCACCACACTTGATGTCGTATGTGACTCAAATGGTATAGCGTTTGTAAGGTCGCGTGCAGTTCAATTTCGTTCGCAAAGCCTACCTTACTTCTGTCACTTTTTGTACTCAAATGGTATAGGTTTTTAAGTGAACAAAACCTAATCGAAAAGAGTCCTGCTCGTGACCCAAATGGTATAGGTTTGTACATACGCGTCCCGAACTATCACCCAATCATGAAATTCATGGTTGTGATGTATGCATTCTAGCACGTCTCTATTTTAAACACTTCCTAAACTTTAACCAGCCAGACTGTTGGTATGTGTTGGTGTTTATTTTATTTCATATGTACATATCTACTCGTATATATTTTTAAAACAGTGAAATACAATAACTTCTTAATAAAGATAAAAATATTATTAGTATTAGTTTTTCAAAGTTATTACAATTTCAGGGAGACTGGGTATACCCACACCGGCCAGGAGACTATGCCACTTTAAGCCGAAAATATTTAGGAAGTTTATATTGGTCTACATTAACGTTAACAACAATTGGTGATCTTCCTACTCCAGAAACAAATACTGAGTAAGTTTAAAAAGAAAAGAAATGTTTTATTGACTCATTAAGTAACTATATTTAAAAAAAAAAAAAAATCCGCGCCTTTACGATAGGCCTCACTCAATCGAATGATACTCCAGATATTACTTAAGGTATAGCAAGGTCGTCAGCGCTACCCTACAACGTATTTCAAAATCTTCTTAGTTTAGCAGTTCCAACAGGTAATCATATTAGGCTGTGGGATGATCAAAAAAAAAAAAACAATTTAAACGGTTGGCATTCCTGCTCGAAAAGTCATGTATTATGTGTCAGCTGTTGTCTGTCAAATATTTATTGATATATTCTTGGTAGATACAATAGTGAACATAATGGATATAAACGAAATAGAAGCAGTAAGTACTTAAAATTACTATGCATTGAACCGATACTGTGCAGATATTTGCGAATATTCTTTAATAAATACGGAAAATATTTATGGACGTTTGACAAATGTCAATTATCAGCTATCATTGCAGTTGAGTTGCTGGGCGACAACTGTGAAAATGCGAAAAAATTTTTTAACTCAGAAGCAGCTTTAATGGTCCAACTATGATCCCATTTTGATTTTGGATCATCTCAATTGTTGTTTTCAATGTAAAACGAATGATCTTGATCGTGATCCAGTTGAAAAAAACACACCTTTTATAAGGTGTGTTTTTTCAACTGTTTCAGATCACAATTGAAAAAAGTGTTGTGCAACAAGAGTCCTTCAGTTAGCAATCCTGTTGGTTAATGCTTTGAATAAACTTTATGGACTGGGCTACGTGTAGTTTCCTTTTTTGCATGTTGCGATGAAACTCTGTAGAAAATGCACTGAAATACAAAGGCTTTTTCAATAATTTTGAACATGCTGTCTCTATATTACATATAGACTTAAATTTCCGTACAAATTGTATTGATTGCCCACAACAATTGAGTAAAAAGAGAAGTCCGGCTTAGATGTCGGCCAAAAAAATTAGAGATTAAGATTTAATAAAATGAAAGACTAAATATAAAATATTGAATATTAAAGATTGAAGATTAAAGGTTGAAGATTAAAAGTTGAAGAGGAAAGATTGTAAATTGAAAATAAGAGATGGAAGATAAAATTAGTAAAAAGTGTTACTCGTCACTAAAACTATTATTACTGGTCACTAAATTTACATTTTTCATTTATGGTATTTCCACTTTTAAGCCAATTTCAATTTGTTTCACTCACCGCTTGATCTGAAATTAAAAGATATCGCTACCTAAAAATTTGCAGTCCTAAAGGGATGAAAACTCATTTTTCGCATTCATGGTTGGCTGATGCGAGCTTCGCTTTTGCCATAGAAATATTTTCACTTTCGTTTAATACCTTATGTGTTTTAAAGAAAACCATTAATTTCTTCCTTGCAGGGTCGAGGGTCGATGGGAAATAAATATCATGATATTCGAATATCTAATATCGGCATATTCCTAATATGTAATATGAGCCGTTGATTTTGAAAGTGGAATAAGTCCATTTCGTTTTTAAATCGACATGCTTAACGGTTTACGTTTAAACATGTTTAAAAATATTTATGCCATCTTTCAGAAAAATTTACTTGTATTTGTTAAAAGTGTGATGAAACAATTGCATCAATAGATTTACAGAAAGTTGCTTCGTGTTGTACACTCAAAAAAATTATAACTAGGTATGCTAAGTTTTTTATACAATTGTCGCTATTTACATAATAAAAATCGGAATAGTGGCTTTTTTAAGCAATGGTAGCTATATTTTAAAGCAACAGGATCATGTTGATTGAGCTTTGTTTTCTTTCATGATACGCCATTGAAATAGCTAGAAGACACATCTGAAAATCATACTACTATCTGCGTTTAGTATGGCATGTATCAGAAGAAGAGAAAAAATTTAGCATTAAGAATAATACTAAATAGCAATTTTTATAATGCGTTTTTCTTTATTTACAGTAGTATAACATTACTAGAGATATGGCTTTAGCAAGAAATATAAATTTGCACCACATCCGTGATAAAAAGTTATTACGGCTCCTGTAATGTAGTATACATATTTTAGAATAACGTTTATTATCACTGGCTATACTTATGTGCTAGAATTCGATGAAACTTTGTTAACTACTGTTAGTACCATATAAGCTCCATATATAAATATAGCGGAGTTTATATTATACATTTCATTATATGCTATGTAATGTAGTTCTCAAACAGATGCTACTATGTATACGATGGAATTAATAATTGAGCAGTAGGTATATTATCTTGCAGTATTTGCTAAAAAATGTTCGAGGAAACGTTACTAAATATAACAAATTATATATTGTGAATTGCAGTAAATGTAAGCTATAATGCATCTGATGCGACATACATTGCAATATTTGCTAAAAATATGTTTCAGTTTTATAATAAATGAAACTCAAATTAATAATACTGTAATAAAAATAATATTTTTTATTCAATTATCTTTTAAAAGCAAAATAGAAAATATATATAATTACATACGATACATTTTGTAAGTATTATGCGCATTAATATATGCAACACTAATTTATTACAAGAATTCAAATAACAAAAAGGGTGGATTTCAGTTCTATAATAGAATATGTTCTTAAATAAGTATGTTCTAAATAAATTGCCCTTTTTTTCAATGACTTTTTTACAGCATGGCACCATCGATGACAATCATAATAGAGAGTTTTAAGTTCATTAACTAATACATAAATTGTATCTTTATTTACTACACATATTTGTTCTATTAACCCAAATTGTGTATATTCATTATTGTATCCAATATCTAAAACAGTTCCAACTTTTATAATAACGTTACAGATGCATATCCATTTATATAATTGTATATTCGAGTCATTAAAATTAAATGTAAATGAAGCCTTTTCAATTTTTGATAATTGCAAATCAGTTATTTTAGGTCCAAATAAATCAATAGTATTTTTGATATCAAATTTTAGAAAGTCATTTTGTTGTTTTAAAACGAACCGTTCTAATATTGTTAAGCAAATGTTTTTTCTGGATTTAGTTGATTTGGCAATGTCTTTGAATACTTTGTGTTTACCTTCGAATCGCATCGACCATACTTGAATTAACGGCCCAATTTGTCTCATAATCATTGGGTAATGAAGCATCAAATGATGTTTTGGTCTCAGCGGTAAACTAAATATTTCAATAAATTTTTTATGATGGTCTGTTATCAACATTTCTAGCAAGGAAATCATTTCTGTAGAGACTATGTCGGACAGTATTATATCAATAATTTGATGTAAAGCTAAGAATAATTCCCATTTAGGGTCAAACTCACACACCCAATCTCCAATTAAAAGTCCTAAATATTTACAAAATGTCATCATTTCCGATGCTGAATATCTAATTTTGTGCATTTTTAAATGATCTAAAAAGAGTTCTGATGGCTTATTAAGATTTAGGGTATTTCCAAAATCAAAATAATTAATTCTGTTATTAATATCCTTCAGTGTAAAGTATTTTTCATTTTGAATGAAACTTAATAATATTAAAGATATCTCAAAATTTAAAATGCCTTCAAATACATCGTGCATGATATCAACCGAAAAATTTTCGACCGCGTTAAAATCTCTTAGTTGATTGAAAATACACTCCGAAACTATTCCTGTATCTTTAACAGATTTTTGTTTTAAATCATTAGCGTAATTAATTAGCGTTCTTAAAAAATTATTGTTTTCTTCGACAGATTTTTGTAACACATCCTTTTTCAATCTACAAAACCGACAATAATAATTTGCACTGAAGGAATCTGTAAACCCCAGCATTGAGTTCAAACCCTTATTGTCACCTACACAAACTGCTAACACAAAATAAAATTGCTGGCCTTCAATTTTAATCCCATCTGTTTCTAAGTACTTTAGCTCAGCTACAATGGACTCAAATATTCTATTTCCAAAAACTTTTCTATCTAAGCCATTAAAAAAAAAGAATTGGAAAAATCATTTCAAGTTTTGATCGGAATTTGGGTGGTAAAAATGAAAATGATATATATACTCCACCTAAATTTTGTAAGCCCGCTCTTGATCCTAATGGATTATTTGTTTCGAATTCATCAAAATAAAGTGTGATGGGCAGAACAATAGAAGAAATATCTTTAGTTAACAAATATGTACATTTAGATTTCCAAAAATTAGTTTGTATTAAATTACTAGTCACATTTTCTTTTTCTTCTTTCTTTAAGAAATCAAGGTAAGAAATTATGGCAGGTAAAAACCCATCTAAAGTAAATAATACTTGTAAAATATTTTTTAACGAAAGAAATGATGCAGTAACGTTTATAGATTTTAATAGGAATGTGTTATCGCGACGCACTTTTTCTACTCTGTTACCTATAATAATTTCTTTAGTTTCTAAATAGTATTCAGATTTCTTAAAAATATTTTTTCGAAGGTACTCGCTCTTGGAACCATTCAGCGATGTTCGTATATTTTCGAAAACATCTTTAATTAATTGAACATTAGAGCTTTTTTGTTCATCAAAATTTTGTAAAATAATACTCTCTGCTACGAAAAATACTTCGCTTTGAAAATAATCACTAATCAAATCAATTATTTTTTGTATAGCTGATCTACATATCAAATGATCACTATACAGTTCACTAATAAGAAAAAATGTTTCTTTACTTATGACATTTTCTAATTTTGTTAAGGACAGATTTATATTATTTTCGTTAAATAAGTTATTAATTCTTTGAGTTTGATCAAAAGTTTGCAATATATTAGATTGGGCTTCAACGGGAAGCGAAGTTGTACTATTTTCTATTTTTGTATTATTTTCATTAATTTTAAAATTAAAATGTTTTTGAATATGCTTGTTAAAAGAATTGAGCTTGGTAAAATATCTAATTGGCTTACAATTTAAGCATTTTAAATTTTTACATTCCAATTTGTGATAAATTTTAATATGTTGAACATATTTTTTAGCGCTTCTTGCTGATTTTTTACATATAAAACATTGCATTTTGAATTACTTAGTTTGGAATTACTTACGAAAATTTCAATAATTCAGCATAAAGTGAAGTAACACTATTGAATTTCTGGTCAAACTTCGATTCTATGTTATAAACGTACTGTTGTAAGTACATCCAAATTGGTTTTGATTCGTCAGGATAATAGCAGTTGAGGGAATGTATTATTTTAAAACACGCATCTACAGCACATAATGCGTTTTCAAATAAATACAATGTTTCGTCGAGGATAACATAGGCAGCAGTTATATTTTCTGAAATAGAAGGACGAGTGATTATTTATTATCATTAATGAAATATATATGTTTACCATAATCTTTCCCAACTAGAATAATTTTTGGCTGGAATGTACTTTTATTTTGTAGTTGAAGCTCTTTCAAAGCCTTCACCTTTTCTAAAACTAGATTACCATCCTTAAAGAAAACGGATTTGTAACAAAGTATTAAAATTATTCAATTAGTAAAAGTTAGTACCTTTTCGAGCAACAAGAAATTGTTTAATACTTCTGCTTTCGTGAGCTTTCGGCGTTTTTGCGTTTTGTTTGTTTTCGAATACACAGAA
The DNA here is from genome assembly GCA_949128065.1 of Beris chalybata. Taxonomy (NCBI): domain Eukaryota; kingdom Metazoa; phylum Arthropoda; class Insecta; order Diptera; family Stratiomyidae; genus Beris; species Beris chalybata. The sequence continues at coordinate 90,183,240 of OX421897.1, forward strand.
TTTGCTAGAAAATAGCTGAGAAGTAATAAACCTTTAAAAGTACACTTCTGCTGCAAAATATTTTTTATTTCCGGATCTTTTTTTAATGAGGCATAGGCTATTAGTTTGTTTTCAACGATTGGCCAAACCGTATAGAATTTATTCGCATTTGCAGGAAAGGTTTTATCAAAATCTTGTAGTAATAAAATATGCCCTCGGTCCGTTTTTAGTACCGGAAAAATTTCAAAATATTCATAAATTGAATTATGCTCATCTAGCATTGAAGTTCTGAAATCTTTCGTCTCATTCCATAGTTCCAGAATTTTTTCCCAAGGCGAAAGATTTTTTTTTAAGAATTCGACCTTTTCAAAAGTTGTTTCATTAACTAAGGTGGTTGATCCTCTCGTATTGGAAGTCTCCTTGTCAGATTTACCAAGCTTATTTTTTAAATGATTGTAATTATCCCACAATTTTCCCGTTGCATTTTTTTTAGTTTTCGCTTGATATGGAGAATAGTAAAGAGATATTACATGTTTTTCTGAAGGAAAAATTGTAACTATTTCCTCCAAAATTTGCTGAAATCTTTCAGTACAAATTTTAAATTTTTTGGGGTAATTTAAAGTTTCATATTCTTTATATATAATAACTCGAGCTAATAAATTTCGATGTTTATTGTCCAAGCAATTATTATTTTCGTGAAAGAATTCGATTAATTTTCCATCAGTGCAATTTAAGTAACTCTCTACAGTTCCGAGTGTTATTTTAAGCTCCTTAAAGGAAACCTGTCCTGTAGGTGGAATGGAATTGCTTTCGGAAGAAAGGTATTCATCAATCGCAAATGCACAAGTCTCTTCAGTATCTAACAAATGTTCTGATGAAGATTCAATTCCTATATATGTTTCATTTGATAAGGTAGGGACTTTAATACTTCTGGTTTCTGTTAAATTTTGTTCATCCTGTTAATTCATATTTAAATTATTTTTTGTTACCATTAATAGCTAAAAATTAAAAAATTTACATATCTGTACTCCGATTTAAATTTTTTCCAAAATATTGCACGCAAACCTTGCTTCGGAATTAAGTTTGAAATAGATTGATAGTCTAGAGCTTCAAAACCTTCTTGATTGAATTCCTCGTCTAAATAAAAATTAAATTAAAGGTGTATTAATAATATCAAATAATTAAAACTAATACAAATATTAAAATTTATAATTAGTCTGTTTATTGTGAAATCTACAGGCATTAAAAATTTTTTTGAAATCGTTAATTGTAAAATTTTCAAGAGTATGGTAAGAAAAAATTTCTAGGTATTTGTATTTTGATTGATAATATCTGTCTGTCGGACGAATATTTTGAGTCGTACGATTTTTTATTTCTATTATCAATTAAAACTACAAATCCCTAGAGATTTTCCTTCATAATATTCTTGAAAATGTTATAATTTACGATTATAACCAATTTTACAATAACTAAAAATTTCACAATAGGTTGAAAAACGAAAAACCGTACAGAGCTAAGATATACTCTATACGAAAAATGTATTATAACATGCTATTCAGAAGTGATTTTTAAATATGTTTACGGTTTAAGCCTAAATAATTATACGGGGTGATTCGATGATTAGTTTTGAGAACATAAAAAATGGTTGTGGTTGTGTTTTATATTTCCTACCTGATGTACAAACTGTTTACAAAAATTCCTCCACAGATATTTTTGGCAAACGTTTATAAGAATGGTACATTCAAATACATACTAAAATCCTCGAAATTATTCACAACTCGAAAACTAGAAAAGTTATATCTATGATTGTGCAATACAGTAATAATTGAACTATATTTCAAAAAGAAGCGTCGGGTTTTCTTAAGTTTTTAAAAGATTTTAATACTGATTAAATGCGCCATTGTCTAAACGCGAAAAAAACTGTATGCATTTTCGGACACTTAAATAGAAAAATTTGTTCCACATTACTTCTAACTATTAACATTTTTTATCGATACTCTATCACTCACTATGTTCTGAATTAATTCACCACAATATCTTAAAAATATTTATTTTAACACCTTAACAAAACGTGACCATCGCTGCTCACAAAAAACAATTTACTGCAAACATTCACGAACTTGAAAGTACAAGACTCATTTCCATAATGTAAATATTGCAGTTCACATAGCAATAGTTGCTATACAAATTCCGTACTTTTGCCAAACACAGTAAAACAATTGAATTTATATATTTTATATTTATTATACTTGCCTCGAAAGATTTGTATTAAAGATGGTAGACCCCAGCGGTTTAAAATTTCACTCACAAAATCCATCATCACGATTGACGAAATAAACACAATGTAATGAGTCGAGTCGAGCCATGCGGTGCATTTGTTTCTTGATCAGCACACACACATATATTTATATGTAACTTTTAGTCGTCATTTACACGACAAAGATGTGTGCTTTTTTGCAAATTCCGCTGTCGGCTATACTTTTTGCGACTGTATTTGTCACCGTAGGCACATGCACATTGCTGAGCACTGATAACTTTTTGGACATAGCCCATATCATACACAACCATTCTGTAAAGCAGTGCTACCGCTGCGGATAAACAATTACAGCAATATACCTCTAGAACTGTTACAAATAAAATAGCAGAAAGCACATACTCAGCATAGCGGTACTTACAAAAAATACCATTGCGACTTTTATTATATAAAAAGCAACTATTGCATAAAAAATGTGATATACCTAGATATAATTTTTTTGGGTAAAGATATAAACTTCAGCATTAGTTGATATGGTTCATGGCATAGTAATTTTGCAAACGCTATTAAAATGCATTGCCAATATAGTTAAATTAAAAAGCTGTAAATGTTTTATTTATGATTTAATAGTTTTTGACTCAAGTTTCCATTTTATATAGCACGTAATCAGTAGTTTGTACTACACCCGGTTATAAACTTTAGCATATACAGATAGAAAGCGCCAGCTATTTTTTATTACTAAAACACTTCGCACTAGTTTTTTGAGTGTATAGAATAATGTTACAATATCACAAAAAATATTTTTTTCAATATGGACTTATTCCACTTTCAAATACAACGGCTCATATATCCAAATATCAGTAATATCATAGCGAATCGACTGTATGTCAAATTCAATACTGAGTTCATTAATTTGTAGCTTCCTTAATTTTCTTTGAAAGCTTCACATACAAGAGTTCTTCAACCTAATAACTTGAAATTGCAACTAAAAACCTGTAGACGAAAAAATCTGCAATCCTTTGTGTAGTCGCATGGATATTCCAAATCTTCATTTTGGTTTTGCAACCCACTATAGGTAGTTAGACCCTTCGGGAACATCGTATTTTGGGCAATTGAAATAACCTGTTTGCCATATATTTTACCATTCGTAAGAATATTAAAAAAATTTATTATTAAAATAATAAAGTAAAATTAATCTGCACCTAACAACACATATCAATTTATACATATATCAATGAGGTTTGCAGAATGAAAAATATGCTACTTTCAACGATTTAATGTGGCTCCAATTACGTTCTCTTTTAGTAGAGTAAAGTACCCCAATGTGGTATATGGTCGCAATGTGAAATACCACCCTAACTTAAAATTTCTTCACGTGACATCTGTAATTTCATATTGAAATCATCTTTTTTTACACACATTTAGAGAATTTATACTCATACATGGGGGATTCCCCATTTGTTTTATTGAAATGTCATATTAGTGAAAAGTAGTTGTGCTGACATTTTGTGATTCCTGGCGAAAGCTGTGTAACCAATAATACCGCTGTTAGAAAACCAATTAAATTGGTAAGCATTATTTAGAACTCATTTTACTATATAAGACCGAACATATTATTTACAATCATTTAAAGCATTTAGTGGGTCCTATGTAGATTATCGGGTAGTACATAAAATGGAATAATAATAATAGTAATAATAAATGGCGCAACAGCCCAAATCGCCGACAAGTATACAACCATTACAATGTACTAATGGTACTATCCTAGAATAAACCGATGCACCGACCGCGAATTATACCAAATCTAAAATAATTCCATACGAAAAATAGTTCAAGGCTGGTAAATTTTTATCGCTAAATATATAGCGAAGCAAATCACAGAATCGAGGATGAGGAGAGGAGGCCAGTCGGCAGTTCTAATGCTGTGAAAAAAGATAGTGAGGTTATACTTCCTTTCTTATAACAGTATTGAGAAAATGAGCTCGATCGGTTCAACTTGTGATGTTGGTCTTGCGGGGTTATACTTCCACCTAATAGGCAAGTATAAATCGAACGAAGAACTGAGTGGGAGTCAACAACGAAGTGGCGCAGCCAACGCAACACAAAGCAGGACCACGTAACGAAAATTTAGCCGCAGGAAGTCAGACGGGGACCATGACGAAGTAGCGCATCCAGCGCAAGCCAACGCAGCAGAGACGTAGCGTCAGCAAGAAGCCAAGCGAAGCCTGAAACGAAGCAACGCAGTAGAGACGCAGCAGCAGAAAGAAGCCAAGCGTAGCCTGAAACGAAGCAACACAGTAAACGTGGCAAATACGTAGCAGCAGCAAGAAGACAAAGCGGGCCTAAAACGAAGCAACGCAGTCAACGCAACAGAGACGTAACATTAGCAAGATGACAAGCGGAGCCTAAAACGAAGCAACGCTGTTGGGGTTCGTCCGAAATGAAAAATTTGACCGTGCACGGAAAGGTATTACTAAGGTTGTAAGGCTTAGTATGGCGTATGTGATTGCCATATTTCGTTCGAACCTACCGATAAGCCAAGCAAGCCAACACACTGCAGCCATGGAAGGGTGCGTCTCTTATTGCAGTCGATGAGGATAAGGTTCCAAAGGCCCAAATTCTAGTAGGATACTTCCCGGACAGCATCAGTCTATCCACTGATGACTTTCTCGACTATATTAGAGCGCAGAATGAAGGACTGCACATAGATAAGTGGCAAGTCTTAAGTAGGACCAATGAAGGCCTGGTTAGCAGACTAACCCTGTCAGTGGATCATCACTGTTGAAAAGCTGAAAGAGACAGGTTGCAAGATCTGCTATTTATTCGGGTTGGTCCAACTTAGACCAAAGAGCGCTCTTCACAAGAGGTTGGTAAAGGCTGGAGTGCCAGTTGACAAGAAAGGTCCGATAATGGGTAAAAGTCAACCAGAAGGCAAGCCGGTTGATAATAAAGGCCCGACAGCGGGTAAAGGTCCACCAGAGTGTAACCCAGTAGCAACTACTCTTACAGCACTACCTAGAGGTATGAAGAAGCTGGCGATTTCCAACGTGGTTGGCAAAAAGGCCCATACTCTGGGTAAAAGACAACAAACAGGCACGTTCCAAACCACTACTTCTTCATCCGCAGCAAGTGGTATTAAACAGGGTGGACCTCTCGTGGTGAGAAGTCGATAGCCACCAAAACGGTCCTGCATTCTGCTGTCAATACAAAGGGTAAAAGCAGGCCAATTGTGAAGACCGCTGGCAAGGTCAAACCTCATATCACTCCAACTGGTGGACCTGGGCTTCTGGCAGAACGATTAGAATGGGTGGTACTGGAAGAGAAGGCTCGTGTATCTAGCACAAGTGTGAAGCATTGTGATGGAAAACGGGATTCCAAGTAGGCCCCCGTACCTCAGCTGTATCCAAGGAAATCTACATCATGCCAAGGCTGCTAGAAGCATTTTCAGTTACAGATTTGTGTTGGAACAGCTTGACCTCGGACTTATTGAAGAGCCCTGGGTTTTACATGGTGACATTAAAGGCCTGTCAAACTCAGGTAAACTCGTTTATAGCAGCCAGGATGATAATCCTAGGGCTGCTTTACTAATAAGTAAGAAAATAAAATACATTCCGCTGACAGACTTTATAACTAAAGATCTGGCGGCAGCAATAGTCATCACTCAAAACATATTTTTCTGGCTCGGAGGAGATAGGGTGTCATACTGATGAAATTAGACCCTATGGAACTATGCCAAATAACAGAACTAGGGCCTTATCCGGCAGAATCTTTACTCCTAACACAATAGAATGGGCGGTTATGTCATTCCTCCCATTTAAATCCCTAGGAGCTGATGGCATCTTTCCTGCATTATTGCAACAAGTGTTCGATGTGCTTCTGCCCATACTGGTCAAATTAATCAGAGCCAGTTTTGAATACGCATACGTGCCCAAGGGCGCCCACAAAACTTCTTCCAGGGGGGGGGGGGGGGGGGCAAGGCAAAAAGTTTATAAAATAACCACCCACTCCATTTAGAATCTGAACTTATGGTTGAAATTTGAACGTAAGTTCGTTAACTCTACTCTTTCGGGTCCATACAAAGGCCTTAAAACATGCGTTCAAGAATACTAGCCGATAGCTTCGGAACGCTTAAATCGCTCAAATCCTAGTCAGAGAGGTGCTTGTACATGAGCAATTTTTCAAACAATTAATTGTCCGACGACTATTACCAAAATTAGTGGAGCGATTAATGAATGGCGGCAATATTTCGACAATGTGGATATGTTTTCATAGATTGCTGATATTTCTCGCCCTATACTCGTAGTTTATGTATTTGCCAAAAAAATTTATCTCTTCCACTTCCATGCTTCATCACCTCCTTAAAAAAATTTACTTTATTTGTCAAACTTTATACAGAAACCGAATTTTATTTTTAAATTGCAATTGATTCGTGAGATATTGTAATCAAAAGTGGTTCATCCCCTCTGGAAGTGTTTTTCCCAACTATAAATATAGAACGCCTTCTGCTACAAACTTGAAACTCGGTATGTATGTATATGTAAATCAACCTGAAAAGTAGATAAAAAAAATCTTAAATGTCCATTAGTGTTTGGAAGGAGGTCGAAAAATATTATCAAGGTAAATGAAATGCACATATTTTCAGGATTTTCGTCATATCTATTAGGTCCTCCCAAATATTGAGTTCATTTTTATTCTACGGCTTTTTCATATACCTACATACTCGTAAATATGTAGGAAGTGTTTTCATGATTTTCTTAAATTACTTTTTCATGAATTCTGCCATATCCCCCAGCCCTGATATGATATCGACTATATCTCCACTTTCATGGGGTTGCGTAATAATCGCTTAAAACTATCATAAATTTTATGTTTTTGCCTTTTTAACCCTAAGGCTGGCCGCACACTGAAAGAGCAAAAACACTATTAGTCAAAAATATTTTTGACAAATCAAGAATATGTCGCTGTTTAAGTAGTAATTAAATTATCAGAGCACACTGATTAGTTTCGTGCGTCTAAGGAACGAGACTAATAATTTTTTGAGTAAATCTATTGGCTGGACGCACAGTGAAAGAGCAAAAACAGTTTTAGTCAAAAACATTTTTCTTTTTGCTTGTTCAGTGTGCGTCCAGCCAACAGTTTTAGTCAAAAACTGATTAGTATCGTTCCTTGGAGGCACGCGACTAATCTGTGTGCTCTGATAATTTAATTGCTATTGAAACAGCGACATATTATTGATTAGTCAAAAATGTTTTTGACTAATAGTGTTTTTTCTCTTTCAGTGTGCGGCCAGCCTAAGAGGGTACAAAAGGGTTGAACACGTTTTCACGAATTCCGTTATTTCTTTTAGAAGTGGTAATAAATTGGATTGGTTTTTACTTTCTCGTGCTATCTTTATATTTATCTATTAACTGTTTTGAGGATTTTTGGATATTCCACCCCCAAGTGGGTGTAAGTAGGTTGCATATATTATCACAGATTCTTACAGATTGCTTAAATCTGATGATATATCGAATTCCTATTTAATTCCTATGGTTTCCTATACCATATAAGCGCCAAAAAGCCAATTTCATGTATGCTTTTTAAAGCTTTGACTTCGACTTCTTAGGATTGATGAGATATTTGATCACTTTTCACTTCCACAGACTTTTTATATAATCGCCTACAAACTCATTTCACAATTTCTCGATATTCAACTTCCTAGGGTTTCACAATTTTTGCCATCCTTTAGTTCTGATGAGATATGAAATTGGTTGTTTCTATTTTAACTACTTTTATTTTTAGAACAAAATTAATTTTCCAAGAAAAGTAATAATTTCGAAACAACTGATGATATACTCCGATTTTGATAGCTCTCAGACTTTGACCCGAAAAATAATAAAGTTTCGCCCAGACTATTGGCAGATTTTTAAATCGATAACATTACTTTATTGTTAAAATAATAAAGTAAAATATACTTGAACACAGTGGCAGATCAAGACCTTACTGTTGGGGGTGTCAGATTTTTTTTTAATTTGGCTATTTCGTTTGATTTGTGAATTTAGCAACATCGTCAGCACTTAGCAAAAAAATCTGCCAACAGTCTGGGCGCAACTTCATTATTTTTTCGGCAGAACTTTGGAACGTTTTTAATTCGGGGATGCGGTGTATGTTACTATGTGACTGAAAACCTAATAAAAAGTTCGGGAAGCGGTTAGAATATGGTGTAACATATGAATTATATAATTTGGTCATATTCCAGGATGTGGTCTAGAGGTTGAAAAAGACCAAGACTTAAAAATAGGTGATTATTAAACAAACCTGGGGAAGTGAAAATATATTCAATATCTGATCAGACCTGAGAGATATAGTGGAATTCATGAAAAAGTATACATCCACTTTACACCCCCTTAGGGGTTGAATTTTAAAAAATCTTGAAAACACATTCTAGGTATTCATATGAAGAATCCGTGGAATAAAAATGAATTCAATATTTGGAAAGATCTAGTAGATATGACGAAAATCGTGAAAATATATGCATTTTATATTTACTGATAGTTTTTTTTGCCCCCCTTTCTGAACGCCAATGAATATTCAAATTTTTTTTATCAGAATTACTTTTCTAGTTGATTTACATACACGTACCGAGTTTTAACTTTCTAGTATAAGCCGTTCTAAGGTTAGGAAAAACACCCCCCACCCTCGTACCATGCTACCCCTAAAAAAAAAATATTTTTTCAACATGCCACTTTTATAGTTCTCTCTAAATACGAAGTTTAAGGTTTATATCCTTACAGGTTTTTAAGATATAAGCATATGAACTTTTTCCTTCTCACCCTTCCCCACCCTCACCATCTACACCACCACCTTCAATTTTTTTCCCCTACTAGGGTTTTATTAGGCCTACTTCTGGTAAAAATTTGAAGCATCTATCTTACACTGTTATTGAGATATGAAACGTGTAATTTTTGAAAAATTCTTATCGTCTCCACTTCTATGCTCTTCTACCTACCCCCCTCAAAAATTTTACTCTAGACAACCTTTTTTTATTAAGGTTTATACTCAAACCAAATTTTGTTTTTGTGGTGCAATTAGTTTGTGAGATATCGTAATCTAAAGTTTTTCACCCCCTACCCCCCACCCCCGTACGCGACCACCCCCACCAACAAATTTTGTTTCAATCTACTCTCCTAGTATAACTACAGATATTTGTTAAGTTTTAATTACTTGCCATTAACGGTTTAGGAGATATGGATTTTAGAATGTGACGATTTCCACTTTTTTGCGTTTCGGACGCATTATTTCCCCCTCCACTCCCACACCCCTTCACCCATATCAGCAATTTTCCTGCAAATGGGTTCACTATCAAAGCTCTATAGAAATTCCAAGTTTCAGCTTCCTACCATAAGCGGTTGCTGAGATCTAGAAACCAAAATTTTTCGTCTAAAACACTTCCCCCACCTTCCCCCTCACACCCTTACCCCTCAAAAAAATCTGACTTCAAGGGGTCTATCATGTCTATTCATAAAAAAAAAAAAAATTTAATAGCTTATAGGGTTTGGGAACTATAATTCCTCAAATGAGTTTGCGTACGATGTACGGCGTACGGCGTACGGCGCACAGACGGACTGAAAATTTTTATTGCTTTTTTGGTGTTTACAAATAAACACTACTAATAAACAATAAAAACGTGTAAAAAAAAAATTTCAGGGTAGCAAATTTTTTTTTAAAAAAAGTAATAACAATACTTTATTATTGAAATAATAAAGTTAAATTAGATAGAAACAAAAAATTGAATTTCAATTCTTTTTTTCAAAAAAGTAACGAAAAATCTTGTAAAACACACGCTTGGTCGTTCGGTTTGAAAATAAACTGCAGTCTGCTGTGTTGTGGTGCCTGATCTGATTCTTCTTCAGTACGGGGCCTTGGTCAATTCCGGAAAAGGGCTAATTAAGCTTGATTTGATATTCATTTTAGTGTCATTACTGAGAACTAAAGTCGAGGCATGAAAGATTACAGTGAATGAATGGTAAAAGTAGATGCAACATAGTTTGGTATATAAAGTATGATTTTTTCTCAACTTTTAGCGATGGTCAAATCCAGGGGGGGGGGGGGGGCAAGTGCCCCTTTTTGCCCTCCCTGTGAATTCAGGAGGGGGGGGCAAGTGCCCCTTTTTGGGCCCCCCCCTGTGGGCGCCCATGTACGTGCCACTTGCATGGAGAGACGTAAATGTGACTTTCATTCCAAAAGTGGAAAACAGATGTTGGACCCACGCAAAGTCATATCGCCCAATCAGTCCAACCTCTTTCTTACTTAAATCCATGGAGAACGTATTAAACAGATACATAAGGAGCTCAGCTGCCTTCAGCCCACTCAACAAATAACAATTTGAAAATACAAGGTTTTCCGGTAAATACTGTTAAATTTATTTTGTGTGACGTTTCGGACTCGACTGAGTCCTTTATCAAACTGACTCAGTCGAGTCCGAAACGTCACACAAAATAAATTTAACAGTATTTACCGGAAAACCTTGTATTTTCAATTCAAAATGTACTGTGAAAACATTCATCAAAAATTAAATAACAATTTGTTTATCAATCTGGTAAATCGACTGTTAGCGCCCTTCACAATTTAGTGCGGCAAATTGAGAAGACGTTAACAGCGTTGTGCTCTTTTCTTGACGTTGAAGGTGCTTTTGACAATACTTCCTACAAATCCATCGAATTACTCACTCGTAAAAAAGTTGAAGAAACGGTAACGAGATGGATAGTAGCGATGCTTCACTCCTGCAGAATCTCTGCTCAGATCGGAGATAAACGTCTCACTGTACGAGTGGTGAAAGGATGCCCTCAGGGAGGCGTACTCTCACCACTACTGTGGTGCACTGTTGTAGATGATCTCATTAAGGACCTGAACATCAAGGGTTTTGAGACTCAAGTATACACTGATGACCTGGTGATCACTGTAAGAGGTAGGCATGATTGTGTCATTTCGGTCCGCATGCAAGAGGCCCTAGAGATGGTAGATCACTGGTGCGTCCAACAGGGATTAAGTATAAATCCAAGTAAAACAATCATAGTACCATTCACTAGAAGTCGGAAGGTAAACTTAAGGCCCCCGATAGTGAGAAGAACTACAATTGAATTCTCTTCCGATGTCAAATACTTGGGAATTACCTTGGACATGTGTTTGACTTGGAATTTATATCTTAAAAATATTTCCACACGAGTAACTTTGTCTTTTAGGGCGTGTCGTAGGCTCGGTGGTACCACTTGGGGTCTCAGACCAAATATGATATACTTGACCTACAAGTCTATTATAATACTAATGATCACATATGCCGCTATGGTGTGTTGGCCAAAGGTTGAACAAATCACAGCACAGAAGGCCCTGCAAAAAATTTAGAGGCGTGCAGTTCTTAGAATTACTGCGGGACTTAAAACATGTCCCACTGCTGCAATGGAAGCCAATGATAAACTTGGCCCCATTACACTTAGAGATAAAAAAGGAGGCTCTAAGAGAGGCCATAAGGCCACAGCAGTACAATAAATTCAAGGCAGGAGACCTTGTCGGTCACCTTAAAATTCTATAGGAATTTATTTAGAAGGACCTAACTGACTCAGTAAACGATAACATGCCATTTATATAATGTTGAGAAACCATATAGGGTGACTCTGGGAGATCGTGTATCATGGCAATCTGGTCTACCAGATTTCGGGGAAGGTGCTTCAGTCTGGTACACGGACGGCTCTAAGACCTATAGTGGAACTGGAGTGGTACATGCCATAGAGCTGTGAGCAGGTAAACTTCTACTGAATAAACCAAAATGCGCTACAGTTATTATCCTATCTGACAGCCAGGTGCCACTGCTAGCGCTGAAATCTTATTGTTTCCGCTTTAAAGCTTAGTACTGTGTTCAGCGAAACGAACACGAACGAAAAAGTCACCTTAGAAGTGGAGTGAAATATTTTACACACTTCGCTACTAGATGTCATTGATAAAAAAGCGCGCGAAATTTGAAAATATTATAATATTGTCAAGTAATTACTATTCCGGCACATAACACAACAAAATATTGCTCACACAAAATTTCCCGAGCACAAACTCACTGAATTGACAGCGAACTATTGAAAATTTTGAGTTGTCAAATATTTCGCTTGCCAAAAAGCCTCCCGTACCATTAAAACCGAAACGAAATCGCCACGAGCGCCATCTATTAGTGACTACGACAAATGTCCATTCCGTCCACGAACACAGTACTGCAAAACGAACGAAATATTTCGTCGGTGAAATGTCAACGAAAATTTCATTTTTTTTATATGAACCTTGACAGTTCGTTTCGTTTCGCTCGGAGCACAGTACTAGGCTTAAGCTTGTGTAGGACTGTCATACTCTTCTCAAAGAGCTGGCACATCATAATAGTCTTACCCTGATGTGGGTGCCGGGACATGACGGTATTCAGGGTAACGAATCGGCTGACCAGCTAGCCAAGCGGGGAGCCAACTCACCATTGATAGGCCCGGAACTATTCTGTGGAGTAGGTAAAGGCTCCATTAAGGACGGCATTTTAAAGTGGGTAAATCTTCAGGTGGAAGATTATTGGAACTCCATTTCAGGACTTAGACAGTCAAAGAAATTCCTGACCTTCTCAATTAGGAGAGCTTCGGAATTCCTTTCTTCGCACGGGTTATAATGGGATATTTTTCATGACATTATTTCCTTAATTATCACCTTAAGATCATCGGTAAGGTATCACTAGATACATGTCGATTCTGTGATATCACATCTGAAACCACGGCATATGTTCTGTGTGGTTGTGATGCAGTGACCAGATTAAGAAGGTAGATTCTCGGTGAATTTACCCTCAGCTATGAAGACCTGTCGAAGACTCCCCTGAGTAAAACCATTTCCTTTCTCAAGGAAATAAATATGGCCTAGGGAGTAGTTTGGAGCCAGGAACAAAAGACTTCTCAGATCGCGGTTCGAGAAGCGGTAAAGCTTCTATATGCTCTACTGAACTTAATAATAATAATCCCTGCAAACATTATGATTCGAAAACGATGTGCTAGCAAACCGTAATCTCTGGCTTAAACTTCGATATCGAACTCGATATCGAACGGAAAACAGACGACCAGCGAAGGAAAAGGAACATGATTCTCGACCTTTCTCGACTTATTAACCCGAGATTCTCTTTCGATAGCGAATTGCGGTAGGTTCGAAGACGAACCGAAAGTGATGTGAGAACGAAGTTAGGTGCACAATGCGGCTGTGGTAGTGGTTGTATATATTGCTTATATATTAAGAGAAGCGAGCTATTCTCGTGTCGTAAGCGATTCGCGCAGAGCGAGGTTGTACGGACATTTTAGTAGAGCCGTGGAATTGGAGATTTATTAATGTGAAGCGGGAAATAATGTCCGTGGACAGTATTGTCATCGGCACTACATAGAAAGCAGAGAAAAATAAGGTAGAAAAATATTTATTGTCTTATATGTATGACATCCATATTAACAGTTCAATATTTTTTACTCCACTTTTTATTGTTTTTCACATAAAATAAATTTAATTGCGTACACTTAATTAATCAATTCTAACTCAACTGAACATATGTATCTGCGCGCGTGCCACTAAACAGTAAACAGATCAATGCGTTCTGTTTCGAGCATTATCAGGACCATAGTAGAAATACTTACATAGGAAGCAAACTCCGTATCTTCCTCATTGTCCACAAAATTTTTCGCATAAAAAAATTTTACCTCTCATATGCACGATTTTGGTTGGTTGTACCTCTCAAAATTTTAAACAGCTGATGACTGAGCCAAATCTTTCGTCTCTTTCAATTACGTATACGTGTAATATAGCTTTAACGCTTTTTTTTGTCTGTTTTGGATGTTTTTATGCTTATTTTCTGTATTGCCATATCCCTCACCCTCACGTCATTTTCCCTAATTACTATTCCAAACATACCAAATCGTGCAAAAAAAGAAATAAATGAGTGTCAGAGTAATCGCCCATGACTGAAAGAGACGCAGCTTCTGAATACGTGTAGATTGTACGCATATTGGTGTGTTTACATCGAGAATTCGAGCTGAGTTTGCTTACTATGTAAGTATTTATACTATGATCAGGACAGTGATGAGTCATTTCAATTGTACTCAGAGAAACGAAGGAATCTCGCAGTAAATTCGAAGCATAGCCGCACGTAGTCTCATTTCTTTGTAATTCCGCAATCAGAGAAATGTCGAAATCTCGGGCACAAAGCGGAATTGTAGTGGTGGGCTCTCTTTTTTCTTCTCATATGTAACAGCATCAGAGACACGAAGGAATCTCGGGAGAAGCTCGAAATTCTCATTTCTTGCTCCATTTCGAAATTACTTCGCGAAAGCGAGTACTTCGCTAAAATGTTTGCAGGGATAACTTGAAAGTCGCTTCTACAAACACTTTGTAGCTTATCTGATATTGAAATGCGGAAAATTATTTTAGCTATCAGTTGACCTAAGCCACTCGAGTTAACTTTATATTGAAGTGCCGGACCTATGACTGGCAACTTAAAAAGTAACGTTCCAAATAGTAACCTATACCGTATCATATCATTATACGTGTTTCGGACTTATAATCAAAAACAATAAAGTTGTGCCCATATTTTTTTTTATTTATTTACGTTTTTTCAATAAAAGATTCACTAGAAGTAAACGCATATTTCTAGACACATCTACATACATGTACTAAGATTCAACTTCTAAAATAAGCCGTTTCTGAGATATAAAAAACCTTTCAAGCAGTTGCTTGGTCTGTACTCGTTGGCCTTGTGATTAAATCGTAAACAGTTGATACATAAATTAGCCGCCACCGCAGTGAAAAAGGCTAATTTAATACGATTGGCTACCGAGAGATAAAGTAATTTTTCGCATCTGTATATAGAATGTCCTTCATTGAAGCAAATAGGACAAGTTGAGCTACTGGTGGTGACGAAACTTCGTTTCGAATTTTGTTTATCCATGATTGGTCCACTTGGCTTTTTGTTGTGTAATGTTTGGTTCGAGTCATGTATTGATGTTGTTTGCATTCTCAGAGCCTTTTCTCTTAGGAAAGTCATTAATATTTCGATCTTAGGTATTTCGATACCAGAGAGCTTGTCGTGGCTGAGGTAGAGTGGGCAGAACAGGGCGGTTTTACCACCAGAGCGCACTGACAAATCGCGAAGCGGCGCTATAAAACCGCATCTTGGGCTTTCACGACCTGTTGTGAAAATAATCCCAAATTTTTGATTCCCTTGGATAAGTCGGCGCGAATAATTTTGTTGTACAGGCCAAGAGTTTAATGGTCTGAGTTTTATGCAAGTACCCCCCACACTGCCGTAGCTAGTCCCGGCCGCCAGCAAACGCGTCGCTCCAGCAGAAACTCAGCCACCAATTCAGACGTAGGAGGAATTGGCCTATTCTGTCCCAAACGTTCCCATCCTTCGAATACTTTGACTTTTTCAAGTCGAAATATTCATTCCAAGGCCTTCGTTAACAACAAGCTTCCGATTCCACTCTCTCTTGGTGTTGATGTTTAGTTTTGATAGCGCTATGTGAAACAGTGGCATATCCCATTGATCGACAGGTTGACCCAATACTTTCAATGTGAACTTTGAATTCATTGACGAACTGACGAATGGTTTCTGCATTGTGGTTTTGTAGTTTCTGGATGTTGCAAAGTAATTCGTAATGGCGGAAAGTAATGACCCGTGGATTGTCGTATGTGAGTTTTAACAAATCCCAGGCTTCCTTATAATTTTTGTCTGTTGATTCGAATCCTTCGATTGTCTTTGCAGCTTCTCCGATTAACAAAGCGTGTAGATATGATAACCTGATGCTATCTGTGAGACCTTCTAGGTTGTGTATTGTTGCTACAAACCAATCTGAGATAGCTCGCTTCTTTTCGATACTGCCGTCGAATGTACGCTGTCCGATCTTTGACTGCGAGATATTTGTCGAAAACGCGGTGATTGTTGCTGATTGCGTTCTTTCTATTTGCTGTTGAACATGCACTTGTATTGGATGCGGTTTCATGATCTTCGCTCTAGCGATGATGTCTGAAATATCATCGATGATCTGCTCTCCTTCATCTTCATGGCCGGCTTGGAGGCTCGAGTCCCTCAAGTTCTGCACTCCATTCACGTAGATTAGAAATGTAGTCTTTTGTTGATGTTATTCTTTCGTCCATTCTAGCATCAGTGACGTCTAGTGGTTGAGTTGGGTGGGTGTTCAATGCATAAGGTCTACTTTGACAGCTGAACGTGACGGAACGGAACGTGAGCATTGTGTTTCAGGCTTAAGAGCCGTACAGAGTGAACGCAATCGAAGTCGGATCGAAATGTCAAAATAACGGATGGGAAAAAAACAGTTTGAAATGCATGTGGTTGCATGTAGCTAAACAGAATGAACGCTAAGCGTCGGAGAGAGTCGCAAGTAAGTTCGCAATGTTATAATATGATCGCAAGTGATCGGATCGATATGTCAAATATTACATTATCATAATCTAAAACGCACTGTATTATTTAAAAAAAAAAGTAATAAAATGGAAAATGCAAGTGATTTCGATGAGAATTAAGAATAATTCACTGATTTTCGCGTTCATATCAATTTCGCTTTGATTATTGACATGTAGCATTGTTCATGTAGCATTTACTTGCGGCTTACAGCGATCCATTGCATCTCGTTTCGACATTTTGACATTTCGATCCGACTCCGATTGCGTTCATTCTGTGCGGCTCTTTACGGTCACTGAATTTTTATGATTATAATACTCGCGTCACTGATTGCTTATTGAGTCACTTTTGATTAACACTCTCAAACTATTTTACTGATATTATAGTAAGCACTGTTTTCACTAAGGACTGTTGTTTCAATCTGGCTTCGACGGACCATTAAATGTTGGGGCTCGTCAGAAATAAAAACTTGGCCGACCATTTTCTGATGACGGACATGTAGAGCCAATGAACTATCTGGGGTTGCATACCCCATTTATTGTCAATGGTCTTTTTGCATGAGTAAAGAGCGCAACTGTTGCTTTCCTTACTCGTTCCTGAATGTTAGGTTTCCAGTGAAGTTTCCTATCCAAAATAAGACCCAAGTGTTTTGCACTATCGGTGAAAACTAGACTAGTACTATTCAGAGAAGGAGGGTCTACGTGAGGAATTTTGTATTTCCTGGTGAAGAGGACTGATTCTTTTTTGCGTGGGTTCACGCCCACACCGCATTCAGAAGCCCAATTAGAAAGAATAGAGAGAGCATTCTGCAATATCTCACTCAGAGTGTTGAGGTGCTTCCCCGAGACAGCAATTGCAACATCGTCGGCATAAGCAATCACTTTGCAGCCCACCACTTCCAGTCTCAATAGTAGTTTGTTGACCACTAAATTCCAAAGAAGAGGGGAGAGCACACCACCTTGTGGTGTATCTCTGCTGACAAACCTTCGAGAGGAGAACTCGCCCAGTGTGCACAATCCTGGATGTTAACATCAAAATGATCAGCGCGCCAAGCAAGGACTCCACTGTCAGGATAGAAAGTGCGCCAGTGATTGCTTCTGGTCTGACGTTGTTGAAAGCACCCTCGATATCAAGAAATGCAACCATGGTGTATTCTTTAATACTAATAGATTTCTCAATGGAGCGGCACGAGCGAATATAAGGCCGTTTCGACCGACCTCCCCTTCCAGTACGCGTGTTGTGATGTTGAAAACAATCGCTTGTCAAGATTGTCACGGATGTATACATCCATTAGTCTTTCCAGTGTTTTTAGAAGAAAGGATGATAGACTGATAGGTCGGAGATCCTTAGGGCAGACATGAGAGCTTTTTCCGGCTTTAGGTATGAAAACCACCCTAAGTTCCATCCATGTTGCAGGGATGTAGGTTAGATCCAGACAGCCTTTCAGGATAACCTTCAGCCATGGCAGAATTATATCCGAGGTCTGCTGTATTTCAGCAGGAATTATTCCATCCGTTCCCGCAGACTTAAATGGTTTGAAGCCCTCTATCGCCCAGAGGAGCTTAGTCTCTGTTATAAGAGCGTCCGAGTTGAATGGTGCTGGTTTTTTTGTAATGCCTACCCGCTCCGATTCAACTTACGAGCTAGCAGGGAAGTGGGTGGCCAGGAGAAAATCAATGATTTCCCTACTTGAGGTAGTCCAAGATCCGTCCGGTCTCCTCAGGTAGCTTGGTGTGGTTGGATGTTTGGAGAGAATTTTACGGAGCCTCGGAGGAATCTTCTATCTCACAACAGAAGAGTCCCCAGGATTTACGCTGCGCCTCTCTCAGTTCATATTTGTATTTGCGAAGTGATCCTTTGTAGGAGTCCTAGTCGCCAACGTCTTTGGTGCTCTTGGCTTTGTTGAACAGCTGCCTGTAGCACTTTCTAAGAGCCCCGAGTTCCGCGTTCCACCATAGCGGCTTATGTTTCCCTCTTGGCCTGCTCTCCGGACAGTAGTTTGACAGTGCCTCGTTTAGGCGCGCGTTAAGGTGGTGACAAGACCGTCGAGATCAGTTGAGCTACTCGGTTCGAGTGGCGGTGTGTGTGGGAGTAAGCTACTAAGAGTTTCCCTGTATTTGACCCAATCGGTCCTCCTGTAGTTCCTAAAGGCCGATGGGATAGGTTTGTAATCTTTCAGATTAAATTGGAGGTAGTGATGATCCGAGAAGGAGTTTTCTTCAGAGACCTTCCAGTTGCTGACCATGTGTGAAATATTGTCGGACCAGCGTGATGTCAAGAACTTCTTGTCTATTCCTGGTTATAAGGGTGGGTTCTTGTGTTACATAGAAGAAGGTTAGTGCTTAAAAAGTAGTCAAAAAGCGACTCCCCTCTACCGTTTGTGTCGTTTATCTCCCAAACTGTTGTCCGATTTTTTAAATGGTTCCTAGCAAAAGCAAAGGAGTGCTCTCATGTGAAATTTATTGGTTGGAAAATTTCACCTTTGGTGATATGTATTACATACCTAAAGACCAGACCCGGAAGAACGTAAGACGTAAGAACGTTGTCTTTTTCCTTCGAGTACCAACCAAATGAAAATGACAAACTACGCACTTCTCGAGCTGCATTATCCTACAACTACAATACAAATCGGACTTGAAAATTCAATCTAGAGTACGAGTATCAAACGATTAACCTGTAGTCTATCGTGACTGTGTTATAATTTTATTTATAGTTAAGTTCGTTAACTCTTACTTTGATGTTTACAAGTATTTTTTGTGCGTATAACTTTATTCTTCAGGCACTCAGACTCGGCGGACGGCCCAAGATCACTGCCACGACGCGGGCTTAATTCAAGACTTCTTCGGTATAAATCCAATTATGGGTATGCATTCTAAAAATCTGGGCTTAAGGATTGCGCACAATTGAACCGAGAAACTTATTCATCAGTAAAGAAAACTGATATTTTCGGAAAAAACTGGAATGAAACCGTTTACACTAATGATATGAAAATATCACGTAGTGCTATAACTCACCATATTTATTCCAACTTGTTCAATGTTAGTTACATTTCTCATTAATAAACAATTTTCTGGGTCAAGATTAGAAAACTCAGAAAATTTCTCAATAAATAAATACGTCTTAATTACCGAAGTTCCACAATATAAACGGTATAAATATAGTGATTACATTGTCAATCAATTGGTTTCCCGTCAAATGTCAATTTACAAAAGTCGAAAATATCGTTATATGTAGATGGGTTTGACATGATAATTTGATTAATCAAACCGTATGTGGAACTTTCCCGTTTCGGATGTGCGCAGTCCTTTAGTTAAATAAATATGCAAGATATTGTGGATCATTGGAGGCTGTCCGCCGTATGTTGAATGTAATTGAAGGCAAAACTTTATTACTTTCGTGAATATACGATATAAATTAACACTTATCAAGGTTTTCGAATACGGACAGCCTTCAACAGAGTATCTGCAATTACATTTTTTAATGCAATGTAAAAAATTCGAAAACTTTGATTTATAGTGTTTGGTGTGTATAAAATAAATTCATTTGTGTATTTTATTTTTAGGTACATTTTCACTATTGTCAGTTATCTGATTGGAGTGTTTATATTTGCTACGATTGTTGGCCAAGTAGGAAACGTTATAACTAACAGAAATGCGAATCGTCTTGAATATGAACGACTTTTGGACGGAGCTAAAACTTATATGCGTCATCATAAGGTACACTGTGTTATAAAATATAAATATAATATGTATAAACAATTGAACATAACATTTTTCATTTTAGGTTCCTGGAGGTATGAAAAGAAGAGTTCTCAGATGGTACGATTACAGTTGGTCTAGGGGGAGAATTCAAGGTGGTGGTGATATTAATACAGCTTTAGGATTGTTACCTGACAAACTAAAAACAGAACTAGCCTTACATGTTAATTTAAGTGTTTTAAAAAAAGTAACTATATTCCAGGAATGCCAACCTGAATTCCTGCATGATTTAGTTCTTAAAATGAAGGCGTATATATTTACTCCCGGTGATTCGATTTGTAGAAAAGGTGAAGTAGCTCGAGAAATGTTTATCATTGCTGATGGAATTCTTGAGGTACTTAGTGAAACCGGCAAAATCTTGACAACAATGAAAGCGGGAGATTTTTTTGGCGAAATTGGAATTCTCAATTTAGACGGCTTAAACAAGTAAGAATTTTATAAAGATTGTCTCAAAACTAAAAAATAATGCTGCAGATGCTGATGTATCTATCCGTAATTGACCGGTAAAACTGACCAAATAACTAACTAGTCTTAGCCTTTGTGCAGTGATAAACATACATATGTATATACATATTTATTTATTTCGTGAATTCACATAAAATTACATTTATTTACATCAACATACATCATCAATTTATTAACTTGTAATTCGAAGATTTAAGCCTCAGTTACAATGGTTCCGATTAGGGATGTTCGATTTCGATTCGATTAATCGACTAATCGATTAATTTTAAAAAAAAAAATAGATTTTAGCAATCGATATGAGTGTTGTCGATTAATCGACATAATCGATTAGTTAACGCTAATTAATCGAACGAATTTCAACAGTTAAAAGAGTCGATGCACGATAGTTTTTCCTACATTAGTTAACAAAAAATTAGCTGATAGCACTGATCTGAATGTCAAGTTAACTGCAAATGTGTTAAGTATTACGATACCTTCGAGTATCGTATTCGTACCATCTAGTATAATCCGGTTGCAATTCGCGAGGCGAACACTATATTTAATGGCGAAACAGTTGGAGTTCCACGTGTCCTCTTTTTTCGATGGAATCCGAACCTTCATCATCAAGGTAATGCAGCTGATCTTTGGGCGATCCATGATTCACTTGCGTGTCAGAGCGCTTCTCAAGCTCATGCAGATGAAGACCTTAATGGAATTTCTGAAGAGCTCAGTCAGTTTTTATGTCAACCTGTAGTGAATAGAACAAAAAATCCTTACGAAATTTGGGAAACACTCAAGCTTCAATTTCCACGGACGCATACCCTTGCAATTAAATACTTATCAGTATTAAGAGTTTGTTGTTCTTTCCGGTGTCAGTGGAGTGAAGCTCCAATACGAAATCCCCGACTGTTGATTGACCGTAGTACTTGACAAATTTTGGAAAGAACTTTCACTGGAGAGGCCAGTTTATCATAAGATTTTTGTGTTGGACTAGGTCCGAAGGAGCTGTTTCGTCATCGGAATGCAGAAGACTCTTCAGAGGGTGTATTCTAGCCAACTTCCGAAACACCCTGACAGCTCTCAGAGGCTGGATTAATTGCTACCGATATGAGGAACAGGTTGACAGGTTTAAATTTATCAATGCTAATTTTTCTGTCGTCAATAGACGAAATTTTTTGGTTGTGAAGGAAGTAGCAGTACAAACAATTAATTTTGAAATTATGTAAATAGTTTTTTTTTCAGTTTCAAGAGAATTTAATTAATTTTTTTTAGTTTCTATGAAAAAAATTTATTTTATAAAAAAAAGATATTTACGAAGAAATAATATCTACGAATTTTATTTCCATTGTTTTATGTTTATTATTTTAATTTACAGGTAGGCCTCCTACAACGCGGTAGATACGTTCCAAGAAAATGCCGCGTTGTAGGAGCTATGAAAATATAAGAACCGGAGTTCGGTTCTAAAAGATGAATTTCATTTTTTTGTTTATGTTTTTAATAAAAACAGGTGTTGTTGAAGATTTCTTTTAAAAATGTTGACTCTCTCCGTAAAAGGATTCTCAAGCCTTTAAGCCTCTTTCAATACCTTTTAGGGTAAAATTTTTGTTGTGCCAAATAACCCTTCATGGATTATTTTCGCAAGCTTTGATGGATATTCATTCGCTGCTGCATCATCCTTGTAACAACCATTGCTGTCAAGGAATTGATGACTGGTTTCATTAGTAGTTATTTTAAGTGCCTTGGTTTAAACTTAGGAATTTGTTCGTAAGATCCTTAGTTTAAACCAAACTTTTGGTTTAAACTTCGACTGTGAAACCGGCCCTAAAGGTAACAGTTTTTTGGTCATATCCCACACTGCAATTGCAAGCGCTTCTTCCATTTTTGCCATTGTGTTAGGTCTTGGACAAACAGTAATTTTGGCAAGTAGAGACGATGCGGATATGTAGTCTTCAGCTAGCTTAATAGCTTGTATTGACGATTCATTAAGATTAAAATGTCTAGCAACATCAGCTATCCTTGATAGGTTAGCTGAACAAAAAAGCTTTGAAGAAAACGTGCAAATTATCTGTACCGCGTTGTAGTGAAACCATGGGCGCCCACAGGTAGGGGCAAGAAGGGGCACTTGCCCCCCCCCTGGGTTTGACCATCACTTAAAGTTGAGAAAAATCAAATATTATATATACCAAACTTTTTTGCAACTATTTTACCATTACCATTATTGTACACATCTTTCATGCCTCGACTTTAGTTCTTAGTAATGATACTAAAATGAATATCAAATCTAGCTTTAGAATTAGATAATTAGCCCTTTTTCGGTATTGACCAAGACCGCGTACTGAAGAAGAATCTGGCACAACATAGCAGACCGCAGTGTATTTCGAACGACCAAGCCTATGTTTTACAAGATTTTTCGTTACTTTTTTCTAACGTTTTTGTACTTTAAGAACTAAATTTTTTTTCAATGATAACGATTTTTTCATTTATCCTTGAATATTTCCAAATACGTTTTTTTTTATATTTTGAAGGTTATACTGTTTTTCACCAAAAAATCAAATTGGAATGTCAATGGTCAAAAAAATTAAAGAGCATTATAGTGATTCTCAATTATTTTATAGAAAAAGGGTAATTTAATCAAGAATCACCAAAAGTGTGACCTTATCATAGCCGATTCTTTTGAAATTTTGTGTACTCGAAGAATTCGTGAAAAAAATTTGATTTCAATTTTTTGGCTTCTATCTCATTTTTTTTGTTAGTTATAGTATGTTAAAAATTTCCCAAAAACGATGTCCGAATCCTCTTTGAAAGTTCATATCTCTGGTAATTTTTATCCTTGAATAATAAAGTCGGGCTTATTTAAAGATTGTTATTGTTTTTGTTAGTTAAAAAATGAGAAACCAAACCTTGAATTTCAATTATTTTTTTCACTTATTCTTCAAGTACAAAATTTTGAAAAGAATCCGAAATGGTAAGGTCACAACTTTGGCGATTCTTGATGGAATAACCCATAATTAGATGAAAACAATATGACCCCTTCTTCAGGTGACCCTTTTTTTGCTAAAGGCAGCTATGTAGCTAAATTCAGACAGAACTTTATCAAATGAAATAGACAAATTAAAAAAATTCTGACACCCCAACAGTAAGATCCTGGTTCTGCCACTGATATCAAATATATTTTACTTTATTATTTTAACAATAAAGTAATGTTATCGATTTAAAAATTTGCTGGGTGAAACTTAATTATTTTTCAGGTCGAAGTTCGGGAGCGATCAAAATCGGAGTATATCATCAATTGCTTCGAGATTATGACTCTTCTTGGAAAATTGATTTTATTTTAAAAATAAAAATACATAGGTAGATAAAATAGAAATAACGAATTTCATATCTGATCAGAACTAATGGATGGCAAAAATTGTGAAAACATATGCAAACCCTAGGAACTTGAATATCGAAAAATTGTGAAATGGGTTTGTAGGCGATTATATAAAAAGTCTGTGGAAGTGAAAAGCGATCAAATATCTCATCAATATTAAGAAATACGTCGAAGCTTTAAAAAACATACAACCCTCTTACATCCCTTAGGATTGAATATCTAAAAATACTGAAATTGACTTTTTGGCACTTATATAGGAAACCAAAGGAATTAAAAAGGAATTTAATATATCATCAGATTTAAGCAATATGTAAGAATCTGTGAAAACATATGCAACCTACTTACACCCACTTGGGGGTGTAATATTCAAAAATCCTGAAAAGAGTTAATAGATAAATAAAAAGACAGCACGAGAAAGTAAAAACCAATTCAACTTCTTACCACTTCTAATAGAAATTAAGGAATTCGTGAAAACGTGTTTAAAGCTAGTTTTATGCGATTATTACGCAAGCCCATGAAAGTGAAGAAAAAAGTCAATATCATACCAGTGCTGGGCGATATGGCAGAATTACTGGAAAAGTATACCTCAAAAGAGGGAGGGGGGGGGGGGGGTTAACAACTTTTGATTACAATATTTCACTAACCAATTGCACTATAAAAATAAAATTCTGTTTTTGTATAAAGTTTGACAAATAAAGTAAAATTTTTTAAGGAGGTGATGAAGCATGGAAGTGGAAGGGATAACATTTTTTCGCAAATACAGAAACTACGAGTATAGGGCGAGAAATATCAGCAATCTATAAAAACATTGCCACATTGTGGAAATATTGCCGCAACTAGCATGATATTGCCCTGTATTGCTCCATTAATCGCTCCACTAGTTTTGGCAATATTCGTCGGACAATTAATTGTTTTAAAAATTGCTCGTGTACAAGCACCTTCATGACTGGGATTTGAGCGATTTAAGCGTTCCGAAGTTATCATATTCTTGAACGCATGTTTTAAGGCCTCTGTTTGGACCTGAAGGAGTAGAACGATTATGCCCGTTAACGAACTTAATTTAAAAATTTCAACCATAAGTTCAGATTCTAAATGGAGTGGGGCGTTATTTAATAAAACTTTTGGCTTGCCCCCCCCCTGGAAGAAGTTCTATGGGCGCCCTTGAGTGAAACCGCGCTATAGAAGTACCGCGTTGTAGGAAAATGTCCGCATTACCTGAACCGCGTTGGAAAAGTACCGCGTTGTAGGAGGCTTACCTGTATTTATTTTCTTCTCATTTTTAGCATGGGATGTTATTTATTTAACCATTAAAAAGAACATACATATATGTATGTACGTTTAAAACTCATATTCACACATATTTTTAACGGACATTTAGCGTCACAAGTGAGAGGAAAATAGAAAAAATCTTTACATACATATTCTACCCTCCATCCAGCATCCTCAACCTTCAATCCTCCGGCCTGCATCCACTATCCAACATTCATCATCCGTCTTTACCATTTAGTAATGGGAATGCATAACTACTACACCAAAAACGAACGAACTGTCGCTAAATCATATCAAATGTTGAAATAACTATCGAACCACCAATTGTAAAGTGATTTTGTTAATGCAGAAACGAAGTTTCATCGTAACCGGATGAATGATATAGGAAAGCATACGAAACAAACAAACAAATAATTAGAGCACCAGGGTACTAAAATCGTAAAAAAAGTTGAAAAATGTAAAAAAAAACAATTTGTTTTTATTCGATCGGTACCAAACTTCACAGCAACTATCCCGGAACTATTCTACACGTTCCCTGAGCGGTTTAGGAGTTCATTGGGAACATAGCCACATTCATCCATACATACATAGTTAAATAGTTAAAATTTTATGTATGGACAATCACTATGTTAAACGTAAAATGAACCTAGACATTTAAATTCAAATCTACCTATTAAGTCTACGTATACTTATACAATAACCCTGGGACTTAGGAATTACGCGATTAATCGATTAATTGCTTAAATCCCATCAATTAATCGATTGATCTTAATCGAACATTTTAAAATAATCGATCATGCAACAATCGATTGTTGAGCAATCGATTCCCATCCCTAGTTCCGATCCGATCCGATCCGGAAAACGGAGAGTGTTGAGTTTCTCCATCCGACACACATCTAAAGGGAATTTCGGAAAGCCCAGTCACAATCATTCCGGTAATTAGCCGAGACACAAAACGGATGGGTAAAGTTGACCAACTTTCAACTTCTATTCGTTCCGACGCTAAGAGGTAAATTATTGAATTTCACCACCTGCTTCGCCACACTAAAAATCAAAATTACACCTCGATAGTGTCATTCTGATGCAAGTCGGAACGGAATCATTGTGACTAGAAATTTTTCCCTTCCGACGTTGCCGGATCGGATCGGAACCATTGTAACTGAGGCTTTAGGCTACTGATAGACCGTCACTCAAAACCGTCAATGCATTGACACTCTGACTTCAAAATTATTAAAGCCAACTTTGTGACCACATTCTACGTAATTTCATGTCAATGCATTGACGGTTTTGAGTGACCGTCTATCAGTAGCATTACTTCCGAGACACCTGACAGCTGGTATACAAAAAGTTTTAAATTAACTAATTAAACAAATAAAGTAAAAAAATTACCGTCAGCCTGGGCGCAACTGTATTATTTATGGGTAGAAGTCCGAAACGCGTTTATTGCTGAGATGAAGTGACATGCGTGAAATTAGCGGACACTTTGGTGGAATCAGTTGAATTCTTCACCATCATTAATTGATATTTTATAGCTAGTTTATTACGGAAATCGTAAATTTATTGCTCCAGAATTGTGATTTTTGCGTGGTTTTCTGCAATTTCCGGGATTTTTCTGGAAAACCACTTAATGGCAAGTTGTTTTACGGATTACTCCTAATTTATTGCGAAAATCTCAAATTTATTCCGTCTAGATTGTGATTTGTACAAGGTTTTCTGCTGAAATAGTATGAAGTTAGCGGATTGTTTTTAAAAATATTTCTTAATTGCAAATTGAATTCCATTAGATTCGAAGATTGGGGCGATCTTAATTTCCGGCAATGTGGCGTATATTCTTACTGTTAAACATAACTGAGTAACTGAGTAACTCTGAGTATCCAAGGTTACAACCATTTCATAGCCATATACGTCCCGCCTTTAGTATAAGGTAGATGTCCGGCAAGTTCCCGATTACATTATTCGTGGAAATGAATTTGGATTACGATGTTGCTATATAGAATTTGCCTCAGCAATTCCACCAGCTGTCAGGGTGTTTCGGAAGTTGGCTAGAATACACCCTCTGAAGAGTCTTCTGCATTCCGATGACGAAACAGCTCCTTCGGACCTAGTCCAACACAAAATCTTATGATAAACTGGCCTCTCCAGTGAAAGTTCTTTCCAAAATTTGTCAAGTACTACGATCAATCAACAGTCGGGGATTTCGTATTGGAGCTTCACTCCACTGACACCGGAAAGAACAACAAACTCTTAAAATAAAATAAACTATTTATTTTACTTGGTCAGTGTACCTATTTTGGGACACCTTTTAGCATGGCGTGCCTTAATTGGGCCCCCCTATATTGGGACGCTCATCAGGTGGCAACTAAGCAGGTAATAAGCAAATTATTAACATTTCCACATCCAATTGTCATGGAGAATTACATTGAAAAGGTTGACGAGTTTAAAAATTACTTATAATATAGTATACTTAATTAAAGAAAAAAAAACAAATATGTATATTTGTACATTTTTTTAAACATAATTTTAGTTCTCTTAAATATTTAATTGTGTTTAAAGTGTTATAATATATAGGTAAAAGTAGTTTAATTCCAAAATTATTTTTATACACTAAATACTGCATTTTAAAAAAAAACCAAGAAGGTACTTCAAATAAAGTATATAGTAGATTAATACGTATTGTTTGTAAAGTTACATATTTTATTTTTCTTGAAAATATTTTTTTTTTTTCGTAAAAGTATATTACAAGTTGTCTATTTTGTTGTATAATTTCTGGAGCTAGAACAATGGATTCTATTTGCTGGGGAAAGATGAGACTTATATCATTGAATATATGTATGTTGGGGCTGTTGCCCTACCCCACTAAAAAGGTGTCCACTTAAAGTGGTATACCCAATCTACCCACGAAATTCAACTAAGTAGCTCATTCGGTTTGGGTGCTATGAGCCTTCAAACAATTTTGCATATTAAGTTTTTTATTTTCACGTTTTGGGAGTAGTAAGATCGTTTTAGATGAAAAAATTTTCGTCCCAAATGCTTGAAAGCTGGGATTAAATATTCTAAAATTCATATCTTCTGAAGGATTGATGTGAAACGGCTGAAACTTTGTGGTTTAACAGATGCTAGGAGATTAGAAACGAGTTATAAGAGGCTTGGTGAAGTATGGAGGTGGGGGTGAACAACTTTAAATTACAATATCTTCCGACTTAATTATACCAGGAAGATAAAATTTGGTTTCCATATATACAATTTTTGAGGGAGGACGTGCAGTGCGAAAGTGGAGGGACATTCATTTTTCAGAAAATTAAATTCCTATATCTCAAGAGCCGTATCAGATATGGTCAATTTAAGATCTTCCAAACTATCCAAGTCTGCCCAACCACTTCAAACGCCTTCTTGCAACCGCCTGACACTAGCTCAAAATGTGAAACCTCAACCAATATTGACCTTTTTTTGCAAAGAGGTCCATTATGCACCTCAACCAATATCGAAATTTTTTTGCAAAGAGGTCCACGATCATAGTTCTATACAAGCTCCAACTTTCCTCCAGCGGTTCCTGAAATCTATAAGCCACAATTTTTCGTCTAAAACGAAAACATAGGTAGTTAGTAAAAATCCAAAGAATATACATACAGTAGAGTCTCACTAATCCGGATACGGCCTAATCCGGATCCTTCGGTAGTCCGGATGGGATGAAAAATTTAAAAATTTCCATTATGTTCCTTGTAATCCGGATCGACCACAGTTTCGCTAATCCGGATTGCATGTTAAATAAAGCAATGATCAACAATACAGTGAAATCAAACAAGTGTAGAACGGGAAATTCCCGAATATTCTCATAGACACTTCATATGCATCGTTTTGTATGTATGTATGTACATATTTCATATGGCAATAAGTATTGGTACTCTGTGCAACCAAGCCAACTTTGGCTTGTGAGCGTTTTTCCGTTCACTAAATTTTGAGTTTATGTATACTTCATTACTTTTTGCTTATTTCTAACGTTTATCTTGAAAGTATTGTTTTTGTTTTTTGGAGATACTATATGTTTTTTTGTTATTAGATTTTTCGTGGTAAGCTACCAAAGAAGCTATTATGATTAGGAGTTAGTTGTTCTTTCCGGTGTCAGTGGAGTGAAACTCCAACACGGAGTCCCCGACTAGGTCCGAAGGAGCTGTTTCGTCATCGGAGGGCATAGACTCTTCAGAAGGTGTATTAGGCAAGAATACCTAGTCCAATACAATCTTATGATGAACTGGCTTCTCCAGTGAAGTTTTTTTCCAAATTTGTCATATCCTCAGGGATGGCGGTTAGTCCACGGTCGGGGACTCCGTGTTGGAGTTTCACTCCACTGACACCGGAAAGAACAACTAACTCCTAATCACTATATGTTTTATTTGTTGTAATAAATGAATAAGCGTTTGTAAATGTTTATCTTTAATAATTTGCATATACCTTTGGTAATCCGAGTTTCCGCATAATCCGGATTGGGGGTGGTTTTAATTGATCCGGATTAGCGAGACTCTACTGTATGTGTTTTCATTCGTCAAAACTCCTAATACATATCTCGAAAATGTTTTCAGCTTTATTGTTAAATAATGATTTTTGTTATTATATTACCATTCTATGAAGTAGTGACCCTATATTTCCGTCCGTGATCAAGAATGGCCCACTATAAGATTATGTGAAATTATTATTCTTTTGTTATATCTCCAACTACAATATTATCATGTAGAATAAAATACAATTGTCTGCGTCATGTATTTAAGTATAGTGTCTGAGCTATTATGTATATAATTACTAATTTGTAAAAATTAAGTTATTCCGGTTCATCATGAACTCAGCCCATTTTCACTTGCAAGGTTATAATTTAGGGATGTTCGATTTCGATTCGATTAATCGACTAATCGATTAATTTTAAAAAAAAAAATAGATTTTAGCAATCGATATGAGTGTTGTCGATTAATCGACATAATCGATTAGTTAACGTTAATTAATCGAACGAATTTCAACAGTTAAAAGATTCGATGCACGATAGATTTTCCTACATTAGTTAACAAAAAATTAGCTGATAGCACTGATCTGAATGTCAAGTTAACTGCAAATGTGTAAAATATTACGATACCTTCGAGTATCGTATTCGTACCATCTAGTATAATCTGGTTGCAATTCGCGAGGCGATCACTATATTAAATGGCGAAACAGTGGGAGTTCCACTTCTCCTCTTTTTTCGATGGAATCCGAACCTTCATCATCAAGGTAATGCAGCTGATCTTTGGGCGATCCATGATTCACTTGCGTGTCAGAGCGCTTCTCAAGCTCATGCAGATGAAGACCTTAATGGAATTTCTGAAGAGCTCAGTCAGTTTTTATGTCAACCTGTAGTGAATAGAACAAAAAATCCTTATGAAATTTGGGAAACACTCAAGTTTCAATTTCCACGGACGCATACCCTTGCAATTAAATACTTATCAGTAATTGCATCTTCGGTACCTGCAGAAAGATTGCTCTCAGAGGGTGGATTAATTGCTACTGATATGAGGAACAGGTTGACAGGTTCAAATTTATTAATGCTAATTTTTCTGTCGTCAATAGACGAAATGTTTTGGTTGTGAAGGAAGTAGAAGTACAAACAATTAATTTTGAAATTAGTTTCTATGAAAAAATTTTATTTTATAAAAAAAAGATATTTACGAAGAAATAATATCTACGAATTTTATTTCCATTTTTTTATGTTTATTATTTTAATTTATTTATTTTCTTCTCATTTTTAGCATGGGATATTATTTATTTAACCATTAAAAAGAACATACATAAATATATGTACGTTTAAAACTCATATTCACACACATTTTTAACGGACATTTAGCGTCACAAGTGAGAGAAAAATAGAAAAAATCTTTACATACATATTCCACCCTCCATCCAGCATCCTCCACCTTCAATCCTCCGTCCTGCATCCACTATCCAACATTCATCATCCATCTTTACCATTTAGTAATGGGAATGCATAACTACTACACCAAAAACGAACGAATGCCGCTAAATCATATCAAATGTTGAAATAACTCTCGAACCACCAATTGTAAAATGATTTTGTTAATGCAGAAACGAAGTTTCATCGTAACCGGATGAATGATATAGGAAAGCATACGAAACAAACAAACAAAGAATTAGAGCACTAGGGTACTAAAATCATAGAAAAAATTGAAAAATGTAAAAAAAAAAACAATTTGTTTTTATTCGATCGGTACCAAACTTCACAGGAACTATCCCGGAACTATTCCACACGTTCCCTGAGCGGTTTAGGAGTTCATAGGGAACATAGCCACATTCATACATCCATACATACATAGGTTAATATTAAAAATTGTATGTATGGACAATCACTATGTTAAACGTAAAATGAACCTAGACATTTCAATTCAAATCTACCTATTAAGTCTACGTATACTTATACGATAACCCTGGGACTTAGGAATTACGCGATTAATCGATTAATTGCTTAAATCTCATCAATTAATCGATTGATCTTAATCGAACATTTTAAAATAATCGATTGTTGAGCAATCGATTGCATCCCTTATAATAGTTTAGCTATTTTCTTATATTTATTCAATATTACAAATTAATTAATTAATTGTACTTAGGCATATATGTAACTAAAATTATTTTAAAACAAAAATATATTTGTTTTTTTATAGACGTACAGCCGATGTTCGTTCTGTTGGATATTCTGAACTTTTTTCGCTATCAAGGGAAGATGTGCTGACAGCTATGAAAGATTATCCAGAAGCGCAAGATATTCTACAAACTCTTGGAAGGAAACGCCTAATGGAAGTTAGGTCTGTGAACAAAAAACTTGCAAATTCTACTAAAGAAAAGAACAGCTTTATTAATCAGAGTGGACAAAACCATAATAGTGAAAAGAGTGCCAAACGAATTGTCGAAAAGCTGAAATTTGATGTCAAAGGAATAAAAACAGCATTACGGAAAACCAGGTTTGCAAATAGTAGTAATCAGTTAATTACAAAATATCAAAATCAGGACGTTCGGTCGAAAGTGCATGTCGGGTTCAAAACCCCCAGCACCGACTACGTACCTTTACTGTACGGATCTCACACGGACACGGGGGCTTTATCTGTATGCTGTGTACATGAGAGTTTTCTAAAAGCTCGACATACATTTTCACGAAAATAAATCAAAAAACTAAGAAAAGCTCGATGATTTTTATGAAAATTTAGTTGAGCTTAGCTCAAAATCACAGTAGTCGAGACTTATGCAGAACATGCGTCAACGTAAATTTTCAAAAGTCAATTGAAAAGCTATTCATAAAATATTTCAAAATGTCCACAATTTTTAAAGTAGCAATATTATTGTTAAGTGTTATTCGAAATCTCGAAGGATATCAATTTGTTTTAATTCGGAAAGAATTAAGCGATCTTTGCTTAAATAATACGTGCGAGGATGGTAGTCTACATTTGATTTGTTACTATGTAAGTTGAAATGTTTGTTTCTCTATGCAGCATTTGATGTAATTTGGTTTTGAAAAACTATTTTCTCGATAGCTAAATCCAGGAATAAAAAATTATCTCAAACAAGTTTGCTGTTCGTTACAAAGTTGCAAATATGTTACTCTTGGTATTTGTGGAATAGTGTTTTGAAAATAATTCCTGTTTCTGGTTTTTCCTCCAAAGAATCCATTGAATCGGTTTGTTATATCGATTATGAGGTCATGATTTTTAGAAATTAACGAAATCAGCATATTTGGGCAATTCCAAAAGTTAAAGTAATTTTGTTTAATTTTGAAATTTTCTAAATTTCTTATATGCAAGTTTTCATTAAAATTTGTATATTTAGACCGGCAAATATGATTGCATTAACATATACCGCTGCGAAATTCATAGGATGTGTGTGGGTTTATTTATTATTCACGTCGGGGTCACCATATGTGGGTTTATTAACAACAGTAACTCTAAACACGCATTACTCGAATTCATTTACTTTTTAATTCATGTACTTATATTTCATTTACTAATTCATATATTTTAATTTGTATAAAGTTATAAAATTACGTTCCGTTCCCACAATGATCGCGTGACCAACTTTGCCGGCAGCTCAAACTCAAAAAGAGGTAGAAAAATCATAGGCCTGATATTTCGTTCAGTTCGTTCTTTCGTTGTACTATAGGTCTTTAGTCTTTTACGGAAGCGCGCGTTAATTTAAATATTGATTAGGTCGCGAACTTCATGTAGTCACTACATGTGCTTCTGCGAAGTAAATATATATGTATATTTGAACTTTTTAATCGCAGTAGTTAAGAGGGCAACAAAAAGAAATGATATCAAAAAAAAAAATTTTTTTAAAAATGTAAAAAAAGGTGTCGGGTCGAACAAAAAGTGATGATATTCACAGAGTCGGCTTTCTTTCTATTAAATATTTCCACTTACGTTTGTATACAAGAGAAATATCACCCTCCAGTTATAATGGTTCCGATCCGATCCGATCCGGAAAACGGAGAGTGTTGAGTTTTTCCATCCGACACACATCTAAAGGGAAATTCGGAACGCCTAGTCACATTCATTCCGGTAAATAGTCGAGACACAAAACGGAGGGGTAAAGTTGACCAACTTTCAACTTCTATCCGTTCCGACGCTAATAGGTGAATTATTGAATTTCACCACCTCCTTCGCCATACTAAAAATCAAAATTACACCTCGATAATGTCACTTTGATGGCTGTCGGGACGGAATCATTGTGCCTAGAAAATTTTCTCCTCCGAGATTGCCGGATTGGAACGGAATGATTATAACTGAGGCTTTAAGCTTAGATTTTAGAACATTTAGAATAAATGCAAGCTCGCTTGCAAGCCTCCGCCCTTATCCCCTCCACTTTCACGATGCACTGCCCCCCCCCCCCATAAAAAAAACTACTTTCAGCAAACTTTAACTGTCTACTCTTTTACACAAACCAATTTCTTCACCGGTTATGTAAGCCGAGGTAACAATAATAATAGTGCAATGTAATGTGCCGTTTCCACATGCGCCTTCATGTGCATTGGATGAAGGCACTACCCAGCGGGAAAATTCTACTGAAGAATGACTTTCGAAAACATTCCTATGGGTGGAAGAATTACCATACTTTTCACACAAATTTTTTCTGTAAAGTTGAGGGAATGATTCTCTATACATTTTTCAGAATGCGAAAAGGACAATATTGCATAAAATACAATACTACATACAGCACATTATGCATTACTCATATTTCCGCTGGGACTGAACTGAACACTTGGTAGCCCCCGCCACTGCCAAAAACATTCGCATTGAACATTTGCTCCGATGGCGGTTTTTGAAGCACATCAAAGAGATGTTCTTGTAGCATGTGCGTAACATTTCCACATTCGCGCTCAAGGCACATGAAGACGCATGTGGAAATGCGGCATAAAATAAAAGAAAAATGTAAATTCTCTTCACATTTGTCCGATGGCAATTTTAAGTTTTAAGATAAAGCGTTCTCGAATTATCGTGCAATGTGCTGAATTACGAGCTCAGTTGACTTTTGTATGTAGAATTCGAATGAATGAGAGATTTTTGCCACTAATAAACTACCGAAGTGCAATAATAATATCCAAACATTGCAAATTTCTTGGCTTGAATTAAACTTATAATACTAATTCACTCCGGAGTACCAATACGTATGTACATACTATATATAATGTTTAAGCCTATTATCCGAATATGAAGGAGAATAACTGTGCAGACGAAGATAGGCATTGATTTTCAGAGACGAAAGAGATAATGAATCGATCATTTCTTGATCACAACCTCTCAAACCAGGCTCTGGATTGGAATTCAAAACGAAGCCGTAGAGTGGGCCGTCCAAGAAACATATGCAGATGAACAATTCAGGAGAAAGTACAAGGAGTATATAAATTCGCCGAGACGTAAGAGCTATCATAATCGCACATAACACGATTTTTGAAAGAGAACTGTTGGTGCCCATGACCAAAGATAATAGAAACTATAAGATGTCCCAAGCATGTCAATATCAGTTTCAAAAGCTCTTCGATGGGCGACCTAACTCCAGTGGCTATTGTAAAGGGTTTTACCCACTGTATGTTGGAGAAAGCTTGCCAACTAACAAAAAATAATCAATTTAAGGCAGGTTTTTTAATCGGATTGTCAATGGCACATAATTTTTAGCTACGTACATATGTAAATAGATACCCTTCAAATATATCCTCCTGAGAGAAATCTCGTTAAGGATAAATATACAAGCCCCTTGCAGGTGTTAAGTTTGCCATAGTGGTTGCATTTGATTGGGATACCATTTATGTTAGTAGTAGATTTAAGAAATTTCTGGGCGGCATTCTCGTTTTAAGCAAGCAAAAGAAGACTTCCGTCCCTGAGGGAGGTAGCATTGGAATAGAGAGTTGAGATCTGATCTATTCCTTTTTTTACACGACAATTATGGTGAATTGCTGTAGGGATTTGATCGGCGTGGTGGATTGGACGACAAACTTGGGAGTGGGTGCTGATGGTTTATGCGGTATTGGTAGAGTCTGGGCACTGTGCCGAATACTCATTAGAAGCAGAAGATGCGCAGGGTTTAGAGGAGCATTGTCGCTTATTCTTGGGCGAATTGGTAGCGAAATTAGAGGGGTCGGGGGTTCCGCCACGGTGGAGCATCTTTTTGAGCTGACCATGCCAGCAATTAGGATGGATTGGTGATAGTATTTCGTCCTAAGCGTCTGGTGCAGACGAAAGAAATTACTTGTGTATCAAAACTAGGGGTGGAATCACGTATCTCGAAACGAGTCTCTCGTTTCGAGTCTAGTTAAACTCGTTTCGAGTTCATTTTGGTAGCACCAATCTCGGTGCGTGTTTGAAAGTCGTATGGCCAAGATTATTAAACAGGAAAGTACTAGAATGTTTCTGTAGGATGACATCTGACAGAAAGTTGACTTAATTTAATTATTATTTTAATTTCAATTTGGCTCGGTTACTTTCAAAAAGCCAACCAAAATGAGCTTACACAAAATAACGCGACAAGCTCGAGCAGTAATCAATCCAATTCGGATGAAGACAGCTATTCGGGGGTGAAGCCACAGATACATTTAAGTTCGCCATCCTATTCTAAAGGATCTCAAACCAAGTTTGCCCCAGCAAATCACAAATGTTGTGAACTCGTGGTCGAACAGTCATAGTCCGAAGAATGAGAGCAGCGGTGGTTCAGTTTCAGTGCCCACGACACCTGCTTATATGTCCGTGAAATGAGAGTTCTTTCCCGAAAGTCCTGAACCAAATACAAGTAAGTTTTTATTCGAGATTCGCTCTTGTCTGTATCAATTAACTGTTATGTTAAATTTCTAGACGGACGACTTGGGATTTCCTCCATTTCCTGCTAAACGATCCTGCCCAAAGGTACAGCAATTACATTGCTTGGAAGTACCGAGTTACCGGCGTCTTTAAAATCATCGATCCGCCCAGCTTAGTCAAGTTTTGGGGAATTCAAAAGAATCATCTTTCGATGAACTACGATAAGATGTCGCGAGCACTTCGTTACTATTATCGTGTCAATATTTTGCGAAAGGTCCAAGGCGAAAGGCATTGCTATCAGTAAGATAATTAATTTCAGTTAGCAAAACGGAATTCGAAAGCTTTATCTCACTCCCTCCAACAGATTTCTTCGCAATCCAACCGAATTGAAAAATATCAAAAATATTTCGCTGCTTCAACAATCGGTCGGAAAAATAAGTTATAAGTAAAATTTCTAGTTATTTAGTAAATAATAAACAAAAATAACATTTCAGTGTTCATGTTTTATTTCTTTTCACCACATTTCAAACCATTAAAATAGTAAAGTAAAAACAAGAACAAAATATAAATCAAACTCAAGAGTTGCTTCTCTATTTATGTCTTTTCTCGTGAATTTAAGTCTTACATCATCTTCTCATGTCCGATTCCAACTGCCTTCAATCGATTCTCTTCAATTTTAGCCTCAATTTAAAAAAAATTTGTGTAACTCGAATGCTAAACACTTGACGACTAAAATTTAATCGTTTCGAGTTGTCAAACAAACCAAATTCGATATTGGTAGTACCGAATA
Source organism: Beris chalybata (assembly GCA_949128065.1). Lineage (NCBI taxonomy): Eukaryota > Metazoa > Arthropoda > Insecta > Diptera > Stratiomyidae > Beris > Beris chalybata. Next base: position 90,220,862 of record OX421897.1, read on the forward strand.
CAACTCGAAACTGGTACGATTTTTTTTACTTCGAGCACATTACAGGTCGAAACGAGATTGGTAGTACCAAATCAGCTCGAAACTCGAAAACAAGACTCGTTTCGAGATTCGTGATTCCACCCTAGGTTTCTGAGTGAGCCACTAATAGTTTATAGTCACTGAATTTGCCGCGAATGTCTGGCACTAATCAAAATCGTAAGTTAGATTGAATCGTCCACCGCACTTGAAATTAAAAAAAGCAGCCCACCAGGGGTTGAAACTCGCGTACGGAGTATCGCACTGAATTCAGTATGTGCAAAATAATACTTTAGAATCGCTTGGATTTCCCAATATTTGCGCTCACAACTCGAGCACATCAGCTCACACTGACGTTTAAATGAATCTGAAAAATAAATAAATAAAAATGCGAATATTGACAATAATGACAAATCAATCAAATTTACTGATTTCGAAATCGGTGATATTGACTTTCTAAACAGAGCTTTTAGATTGATGTTACAGTGAACTATAAATTTTAGCATACAAAGCTCTAATAGCCACTGGAGATTGGTCGCCCATCATTGAGCTTTATTGAATTTTTTAATATGGTTGGGACATCTTATACAAAGGGATTCACATATCTTTGCCATGACTCATCGGGAGTCATACTGAAAGTGAACATATGATATGCAGGCCTATTCAGCGCCAGAGTCACAAGTCACAAAGTAGGTGGAGAGAGAGTCACAATTTTGTATTAATTGACAATATCAGTCGAATAACCACTTTTTTTTTACTTAGATTAACGGAAAATTAAAAAAAAAATATTTTCTAAAGTCACAAAATATTCAATTGCAAGGCAATCTAGAACCAGAAATCAATATGAAAATGTGTGAATAAAGGCAACAACGCAAATAAACGTCCCCTTTTCCCGACTCCAAGCAAATTGCATTCGGCAGTTTTGTTGATTTTTTCGAACAGCGTAACTCAGAAGTTTGCGAAAGTTTTTTTCAATAACCACTGATCTGTGTAACTGAAATCAAAACTTTTTCGCTCCTTTTTATTGACTTTATGGTATAAACACAATTGAGACGAAATTCGCCAGCGGCGACGAAGTTCGCTGTCAAATTTTTAAAACTGTACCAAAACACACGTACTGACGCAGAATTACGACGGTGAGCGGCTGGCGGACTTTACGTGTGTTGCGGTACAACTCAGCGAACTTCGTCGCCGCTGGCGTATTTCGTCTCAATTGTGTTTATACCATTAAACGTCTGATAGAGTCTATTATAAATATTTTATTTCCTATATTTTTAAAAATTTAGAATTTTGGCATGACTTTTCTAAACGTCAATTATCTCAACTTTTTGCAGAACTTGTAGACGTAGTGACGAATCCTTGGAAACACAACCATTGCAGAGAAGAGTATCAATAGCTACAAAAGCGGTGTTGACCCGAATGCCTCATGTTGAATCTGGAGAACTTTTTGTTTATGATGAAGATCGTAATCGGACAATAGAGACACCATCTAGTCCATTAGGTGCAGGCCTGCCATTATTACATCGCTTACGTTTGCTAAAACAAAAACAGGTATACTGCATAATGCAATTAGAATAAATTGATTTAACTTTACTGCTTACACATAACATATTTGCATTAATATTAGTATTATAGTAGGTTCTACCAGATTCTAATGCAAGAAATCGTACTGGAAACACTTCAGGATTCCATACCATTTTCCCTACTAGGGGGGACTGGTATAATCAAGAAGTAATAAGGGAAACTTAAGTTGCTATATTCACGGATGAGTCAAAAACGGATACTGGAAGGGGGCAGGGATTTTCTCAGCCGACATGAATATTCAAGTATCCTTTCGTCTGCCGGACTACTGCAATATTTTTCAAGGTTTTTGTAAGTAGTGCAGTGGACGTACTAAATTTCGCGACAAATCTTCCCGAGGGGTCGTATATAAAGATTTATATAGACAGCCAAGCAGCAATGACAGCTCTAAGCTCCAACCTAGTCAAGTTAAAGCTAGTGAGGGAGTGTAGGGAGCGTCTGAAAACATTGGGCGCAGCTCATAAGGTTTTCCTGTGCTGGGTTCCGGGACACAAATGGGTAACAGGAAATGAGGCAGCCGATGAACTGGCTAAAACTGAATCTCAAATGTAGGGATGGGAATCGATTGCTCAACAATCGATTGTTACAAGATCTATTATTTTAAAATATTCGATTAAGATCAATCGATTAATTGATGCCTTTTAGTCAATTAATCGATTAATCGGGTAATTCTTGTGCCAGTAGAGTAGACTTTATAAATTGATTGAAGAATTGAAGATTAAAGAATTTCTCCATCTTCCTCCCACTATCTTACATTTGGAGCTAAGTGTCCGTAAAATTTCCATATAAGTTCCTGGCTTTAGTTTTTATAAGGTTATGAAAACCCGTTTTCGACATTTGCTGATGAATGTGGGTGGATAGGTCAAGATATTAAATACACAATTTCATGAAGTTACAAAAGCCTTCTGATCGCCTATCTGGACATAGAAAAGATCTTGCCAAAACACTTCTATGTCTTTTTCTCTATTATAATTCTTGTTTGCAAATAATTATTTCCATCCCTAAAAAAATAACAGTCTAAACTCATCATCAAATTTTTGTAATTTATGATCTTCAACAATATTGCCCTTTTCTATAGTTCTTCCTAAAATGCTTTACTTGTTAATTTTACTTTATTATTTTTTAATATTAAAAGTATTATTTCTTAATATAAAAAGTATTATTTTTTAATATAAAATAATAAAGTACTGTGATCGACCTGTAATATAAAAAAATTTGCTACCCTAAAATTTTGCATTTACACGTTTTAGAACTAGTAAACACCAAAAAAGCAAAAAAATGTCCATCTGTCCGCCGTAGACGCCATCAGCCGTCCACCGTACGCCGTACGCAAAATCATTTGAAGGCGCGTAGCTCACAAAACCGTTTATATATTAAGTTAAAAGTTTTCTGGTAGGTAGATTAGTTGAACCCCTACGAGTGGTATCTTTTTGAGGGATGGGGATGGAGGGAGCGTTTTAGTTGAAAAATTTTCGTTTCTAGATCTGAGGAACCACTAACACTAGGAACCTGACACTTGGAACTTATGTAGAACTATAATAGTAGGCCCATTTGCAATTATAGGTACAGGTGGAGTGATGTGCGAGTAGGGTAGAAAGCAATGAGTCCGAAACGCTTGAAAGCTGAGATTGAAACATTCTAAGATCCATATATCCTGAACGATTAATGTCAGAAGGTTGAAACTTCCTGGATGTCTTTAGGGATACTTCAATTTTAGACAAGAGCTAAAATCGTGATGGTGAGTGGTGAAGTGAAGTGAAAAACTTTAGATGAGAATATCTTCCGAACCAGTTACACCAGAAAAATAAATTTCGCTTTATGTATATGGGATCATAAGTTAAGTCTACTGAATGTAAACTTTTTCAGGGGGAGGTAGGGCACGAAAATGGTGATAATTTATAAAAAAAATATTTTTATGTCTCTAAAACCGTACCAGATATGATCTCGAGAATTTTACAGGAGTTGTAGACTTTAGTGGAGGAAAAAAGTTTTGGGAGTGTGGCTGGTGAGGGTGACAGTGAAAAGAGGTTGAAAGGAAAACATTCCGATTTTTATTTCTCGAAAACCATAATGAATAGAAAGCTAAGAATAAAACTACTATAGAGACACCCTAGAAGATTTTGTTTAGGTATTTTTTATAGGGGTAGCAAGATGCAGTGGCAAAGGGTAAGTCTAGTAGCGACTAGAGCAATAAAGTCTAGAACGCAATAAATGCTGAGAAGCGATGCAGGTTACTATGCAACTGGCAATCGAAACAATATCTTTTTAATAGTCTCATGGTTATTCTTTAGGTTGTCAGTTGCATAGTAACCTACACCGCATCTCAGCATTTAACACGTTTCGAACTTCTACCCAAAAAATAATAAAGTTGCGCCCAGTTGGCCGATTAATTAACGTTTACTGTCGATTTATCAACATCACTCATATCGATTGATAGAATCGATTTTTTTTTAAAAATAAATCGATTAGTCGATTAGTCGAATCGAAATCGAACATCCCTACTCAAATGGCTGCTATACACGCAACCCATGCGATAAAAATACCGCTCAATTGCGTCAAGAGTAATCTTGATAGGAAGGCAATGGAGCTGACCAATAGCAGATAGTTCAACTAACTACGTGTGAAACCTTCAGGTAGCTATGGCCAGTATAACGTCCTAGAAGAACTGCCGATCTTCTGAAAAGAAGCGCCTAGGCGTTCAATATAATGACTACCGCAGAAGTGAGAAAGAAGAAGAGAGTGTTAGGCACCTACTTTGCGAGTATCCCCAACTAGCCAGCTGTAGGTTCAGAGCGATGGGCAGCTACTTCTTCCCCAGACTCCAGACCTAACCTAACCTAACCGATATTTACGCTTTGTCTATTTATATCCAATAAATTGAAGTCATGATAGGTAGAGTCACTTCATACGAACTAACACAAACATCCATTGTCTGAGTACGGAATATGTGTGTTTCATTTGAAACCAGTACATTTGAAATTTTTTTTGCAGTCTCGATTTTTCACTTTAAGGATCTCCACTAAAGTGGATAAACGCTGTATTTAGTTGACAAACTTCAATCAAAATCCATCTGCTACACATATACACACTAAAACTATGCCATTAAAGAAACCTGCGATTTTTTAAATTCGCAGGTTCTTATACTACTAAATTTGTACCAAAAGTGGCCATTGTCCGTACTAATGATAATGGATGTTTGTGTTAGTTCTTATACAGTGACTCTAATGATAGGGTGCAAGCCAATTCATGGGCGCCCACAGGGGTGGCAAGAAGGGGCACTTACCCCCCCTGGATTTGACCATCGCTTGTTGAGAAAAATCATACTTTATATACAAAACTATGTTGCATCTACTTTTACCATTCATTCACTGTACAATTATTGTACACATCTTTCCTGCCTCGACTTTAGTTCTCAGTAATGACACTAAAATGAATATCAAATCAAGCTATAGACTTAGATAATTAGTCCTTTTCCGGAATTGACTACGGCCGCGTACTGAAGAAGAATCAGACAGGCACCACAACACAGCAGACTGCAGTTTATTTCCAAATCGAACGACCAAGCGTGTGTTTTACAAGATTTTTCGTTACTTTTTTGTAATGTTTTTGTACTTTAAGAACTAATGAAAAAAAGAATTGATATTCAATTTTTTGTTTCTATCTAATTTTTTTGTTAGTTTTTGCGAAAATGGTATCCGAGTCCTCTTTGAAAATTCATATCTCTGGTAATTTCTATCCTGGAATAATAAAATAGAGCTTATTTTAAAGGATGAAGTTTTCGAAAAACTATCCTTGACATTTTTTTTCAATGATAACGATTTTGTCATTTATCCTTAAATACCTATCTCACAATACGTTTTTTTTTAATTTTTTTATATTTTATGGGTATATATATATATATAATACATTACAATATCCCCCTTTATTTCACTCTTTTATTTTATTTAAGCAGAATAATTAGTTTTCACAAGTCTTATGCTATAACATTTTTTTTTTTTTTTTTTTTTTTTTTTTTTTTTTTTTTTTTTTTTTTTTTTTTTTTTTTTTTTTTTTTATAAAATTATCGAAATTCAAAAGTACAACATTTTTTACCTATTAATAATATTTTTAAGTCTAGTTTATAAACGTGATCTTAAGGGATATCTATCTTTCACTTGTTAAGCTGCCCAATCTTTTTTTCTACTAACTGTATTTTATAGTATTCTTAAAATTATTTTTAAAATTTACATCGTTTAGGAATTCAGGTGAATATTCATTACTGTTATTATTTTCATTGTTAATGCAAAATCTTAATTGGTTAATATGACGTCTCCATACAATATTCTTTTTAGATAAAATACGTACTAGATAATATCTTTGTCCTAACTTTTTTTTTATTTTACCTTTTATCCAGCTAGTTTTCGCTGCAATGCTAAAATCTTTAACCATCACAAAATCGTTTACATTTAATTTTCTTTCAATTTTTCCTACATAATTTCGTTTTTGCTTAGATTGCATTTTTTTTACGTTATCGTTAAGCTTATTGGAATTTGTTTCAATTTGTTTCCTGAAAGGATTAATCAAATCTAATCTAGTTATAATATTTCTGTTGAACATTAATTGAGCTGGTGAGTAGCCAGTGGTACTGTGGATGGCGTTTCTGTAGTCCATTAAAAATATATCCAAGCATTGACACAGATTTTGATCGTAACTTTTTGATTGTAATGCTCTTTTCAGTGCAAGTTTTATCGTTTTAACGCTATTTTCGGCTTGGCCGTTTGACGCCGGATGACCTACAGGCGAAGTAATGTGTTTCACGCCATTGTTACTTAAAAATATTTCGAATTCCCTTGAAACAAAAGACGTTCCGTTGTCTGTCACTACTGTACTTGGCAATCCGAAACGAGCAAAAATTGATCTTAACTGATTTATAGTCCTGCTACTTGTTATGTTTTGATCCATATTAATACATTCCACCCACTTTGTATGTGCATCCACTATTATTAGAAAGTATTTGCCCAAGAAGGGACCCATAAAGTCTAGATGGAGTCTCTCCCATGGTTTTTCCGGAAAATCCCAGTTAATGAGTATACTTTTTTGTGGACTGTTCTTGAAAGGTAAACAGTTTTCACAAGATTTAGCAATATTTTCTAAGTCTTTATCAATTCCTGGCCACCAAAAATATCCCCTAGCTATACTTTTCATTTTCACTATACCTAAATGCGTTTTATGGATTTCCTTTAATACTAAATCTCTTAAACAATTGGGAATTATTACCCTATACCCCCAAAAAATCGCTTCTGATTCTTCGGAAAGTTCATTTCGTTTTAGGAAATAAGGAAGATAATCTTGATCTTCGACTTTTTCAGGCCAGCCATTTTTAATAAATTTTTTTACTTCCTGAAGTATTTTGTCCTTTGAAGTTTCGTTTTGAACTTGCTCAAACTTTACAGCTATGTTCGGATCACTGATGATATGATTTACGTAAACATCGTTTGCCCCAAACCCAAAATTTTGTATTTCTTCCTGTGGCATATTGTCAAGTGCCCGCGAAAAATAATCCGCTATATTCTTTTTCGTGTGAATATATTGAACGCTAAATTGATATCCTGATAAAAACAGTGCGTACCTTTGGAGCCTATTTGCTGCCAAGGTCGGAATACCTTTTTTCTCACCAAAAATGGATATTAATGGCTTGTTATCGGTTACTAACGTAAACTTTCTTCCAAACAGATACTGATGGTATTTATTTACACCGAAAACTATGGCAAGGGATTCTCGCTCGATCTGCGAATAATTCATTTCTGTTGAAGATAATCTCTTTGATGCAAATGATATTGGTCTTTCTACGCCGTTACCATATACGTGAACAAGCACTGCTCCTAACCCAACAGGACTAGCGTCGACGATTAATTTAATAGGCAAAGAGGGATCATAGTGGGCCAAACAAATTTTGGACGACAAAATTTTTTTAACATTTTTGAAGGAATTTTGCTGCTGTTCTCCCCATTGAAATTTATTTGGAAGAAGTTCGTATAGCGGTGCAGCTCCTGTCGCCATATTCGGTATAAACTGTCTATAGAAGCTAACTACTCCTAAAAAGGATTGTAGCTCTACGATGTTTTTGGGTGGTGACAGTTTTAATATCGCTTCTACCTTTTTTTCGTCTTTATGTAAACCATTTTCATCTATGGTATGACCTAAGTAGCTTATTGACTTTTTAAAAAAATCGCATTTCTCTTTAGAAACTTTTAACCCAGATTTCTTTAATTTTGATAGAACTACTTCTAGTCGCTTCATGTGCTGCTCGCGATTTGTTGCAGAAATTAGGATATCATCCATGAAAACACTGACTCCCTCGATACCGAGTAACAATCTGTCTATAATTTTTTGAAATATCGCTGGAGCGGAAGCAAGTAGTCGAAATTGTAGTTAAATTACTTGATTTTTCGTCTAATACTAATTGCTGGTAGGCCATTGACAAATCAATTTTTGAAAATTCCTTGCCTCCATGTAGGAGAGCAAATAATTCCTGAATTCTTGGTAAAGGGTATTGCTCCACTTCTAATTCGGAATTTAGAGTAACTTTATAATCTCCACAGATTCTGATGGACCCGTCTTTTTTTAAAACAGGAACTATTGGAGTTCCCCATTCGCTATATGAAACCGGTTCTAAAATGCCTAATGTTACCAATTTTTTAATTTCATTTTCTACTTTATCTTTGATGGCGAATGGTAGTTTTCGAGGTCGAAAAAATTTAGGTCGTGCATTCATTTTTAATTTTAAAGATACCTTATGTTTGTTAAACGTGCCTAGCCCTCCGTCGAAAATATCGGAATACTTATTTAGCACTTTAGCCAAATCCTTATCTGAGTTGCTCAATAAGTTTATTTCCTTAATGCCTAGATTGAATGCGTGCATCCAATTTCGGCCGAGAAGCGGTGGTCCCCCATTCTCAATCACGTAAATTTCTATACTTTTAACTATATTAACACGTACTCCAATAGGTTTCATTTGGCTGCCGTTGTAATTTTTTAGCGTTAAATCGGTCTTTTTTAAATCGCACATCGAAAAATATTTACTGTAAATTTTACTTGAAATTGCCGATATTGTGGCTCCGCTGTCAATTTCCATTTCTAAAGAAACACCATCCACAATAACTTCGGCTGTAATAGGGTTTAGTTTTGAGTTCGTTCTGAAATAAAAAATCGGTAATTCGTTTTCATTATATAGGAAATTACTATTAGCTGAGTTATCATTATTTTTAATCGATACTTTACAGTTTTTCTTCCCGCTGCCGTTCCAGGTACACATTTTTTTCAGATGCCCTTTCCTATTGCATCGTTTGCAAGTGTAATTTTTGAATTTGCAATCTTCCGTTGCATGGTTGCTATACCCACACACCTTGCAACGTGCGCTGGAATGCGTTGCCGACCTTTGGTTCTTTCCTTGCTGATTCTTCTTATGATCCGCTCTTTCTCTGTTGCTTTCGTTGAGTCTATATACCCCGGTACCGCTACTTGACGCTTCCAATTTAATCGATGAAGTAGTATTCGTTAGTGTTTGATATTGCTGTCGAACACATTCAACCGCTTGAGCGATTTGGAGAGCCTTTTCTAGTGTTAGTTCTTCATCCGTTGGCTTTTCTAAAAAAAGCTTGTCTTTTTCTGGACATTTATCCAGCCCCATGATGAATTTATCACGAATTGCAGTTGTTAAATGCGTTCCGAAATCGCATTTTGCCGCTAATGTCCGCACGCGTGCTGCCCATTGTTGTAGCTTTTCACTGTTTTCTTTGTGGCTATCATAAAATTTGAGCCGCTCGGCAAATCCCGATATTGCCGGCTTAAAGTGGTCTTCCAGGGTTTGCATTAAAACCTGGTATGTCACATTTTCAGGAACCCTTGGATGTAGTAAATTTCCCAATAGTTTTAAGGTATCATCATGCACAGATATAAGTAAAAAGGATCTCTGCTTAACGGCGTCTTCAATTCCATTCCCGATGAATATTTGCTCAAGTTTACAACGGAAAATACACCACTCTTTCGCCTCGTGATGAAACTTTGGTAGCTCGCCGATCAGGTTCATTGCACGTGGTTTCTCATAAGAAAAAAAAATAACTGTTCTTAAATGTACTTTTAAACTTCTTATTAACTTTTGCGCCTTTGCACATTAAGTTGCAAACTATTAAACCGTTTTCAGGTTTTTTTTTTTTCTTTTTACTTCTCGTCGCCAATTGTGATGTACACGATATCATAAATGAAACACTTAACTATTAACACTTTACTATTACAAGAACGGCAAGCGAACTGGTCGGAATGCGTGACTGAACCGGACTGGCGTTGCGTAGCGCCTACACTCGATCTTGGCGAGTGTCTGTGTATATAATACATTACAACTGTTTTTCAAAACATATCAAAAAATTAACTTGGAATCTCAATGGTTAAAAAAATTTAAGAGAATTCTCAATTAATTTTATAGAAAAAGGTAGTTTAATCAAGAATCGCCAAAAGTGTGACCTTATCATCGCCGATTCTTTTGAAATTTTGTGTACTCGAAGAATTAGTGAAAAAAAAATATAATTTCAATTTTTTTTGTTTCTATCTCATTATATTTTGTTAGTTACAGTATGTTAAAAATTTCCCAAAACGATATCCGAATCCTCTTTGAAAATTCATATCTTTGTAATTGTTATCCTTGAATAATACAGTAGGGCTTATTTTAAAGATTGTTATTGTTTTTGTTAGTTAAAAAATGAGATAGAAACAAATCCTTGAATTTCAATTATTTTTTCACTTGTTCTTCAATTACAAAATTTTTCAAAAGAATCATGGATGAAATGACCCAAAATAAGATGAAAACAATATGATCCCTTCTTCAGATGACCCTTTTTTTTGCTAAGTGCTGTCGATGTAGCTAAATTCACACAGAACTTTATCAAACGAAATAGCCAAATTAAAAAAAAACTGACACCCCCAACAGTAAGGTCTGGACCTGCCACTTTTCTTGAAAAATTCATTTTGTTCTAAAAATAAAAGTAGTTAAAATAGAAACAACCAATTTCATATCTCATCAGAACTAAGGGATGGCAAAAATTGTGAAACCCTAGGAAGTTGAATATCGAAAAATTGTGAAATGAGTTTGTAGGCGATTATATAAAAAGTCTGTGGAAGTGAAAAGTGATCAAATATCTCTTCAATCCTAAAGGCTCGTGTCCACTAGCAAGCAAAACTTGTTAGAGTTGCTCTATGACATTTATTGCTGCATGTGTACACGGTTCCGAGAGCGCATTTGCCCAAGTTTTTGCTCTAGCCAGCAAACGCTTGCCTTTTCAAGCAAGTTGTGAATGTACACGCTAACTTGCGAGAGTTGAGATCTCGCAAGAAAGTTCCGATCGGTTCCGAAATTTCGTAGTCGTAGTTCCATAGTTTACGTGCGAAGTATGAACGGAAAATCCATTTGAAGTTCCGAGTACACGGTTTTGCTCATTTCCAATGTGGAACTTTATCCAGAGTTGTGCTATTTTTCTTTTTCGTTTTGACAGTTCAACGAAACTTTGATAATGAAGTGTATACGGAAGAGCAAGTTTTACTTGGAAAATTTTTGTAGAGCTACTTGCTAGAGTAAAATCGCTGCAATTTGACAGATAGTGTACACATCGCACCAAATTACTCTAGCAAGAAATGTCGCAAGTTACTTGCCAGTGGACACGAGCCTTTAAGGCTCGTGTCCACTAGCAAGCAAAACTGGTTAGAGTTGCTCTATGATATTTATTGCTGCATGTGTACACGGTTCCGAGAGCACATTTGCCCAAGATTTTGCTCTAGCCAGCAAACGCTTGCCTTTTCAAGCAAGTTGTGAATGTACACGCTAACTTGCGAGAGTTGAGATCTCGCAAGAAAGTTCCGATCGGTTCCGAAATTTTTCAGCAAGTCAGTACAATTGCATTGGATGTGAGGCTAAGTTTAGTTTTAGGAGTCGTAGTTCCATAGTTTACGTGCGAAGTATGAACGGAAAATCCAAGTGAAGTTCCGAGTACACGTTTTTGCTCATTTCCAATGTGGAACTTTATCCAGAGTTGTGGTATTTTTCTTTTTCGTTTTGATAGTTCAACGAAACTTTGATGATGAAGTGTATACGGAAGAGCAAGTTTTACTTGCAAGATTTTTGTAGAGCTACTTGCTAGAGTAAAATTGCTGCAATTTGACAGATAGTGTACACATCGCACCAAATTACTCTAGCAAGAAATGTCGCAAGTTACTTGCCAGTGGACACGAGCCTTAAGAAGTCGAAGTCAAAGCTTTAAAAAGCATACATGAAATTGACTTTTTGGTGCTTATATGGTATAGGAAACCATAGGAATTAAATAGGAATTCGATATATCATCAGACTTAAGCAATCTGTTAGAATCTGTGAAAGTATATGCAACCTACCTCCACCCTCTTGGGGGTGAAATATCCAAAAATCCTCAAAACAGTTAATATAAAGACAGCACGAGAAAGTAAAAACCAATCCAATTTCTTACCACTTCTAAAAGAAATTACGGAATTCGTGAAAACGTGTTTAACCCTTTTATACCCTCTTAGGGTTAAAAAAGGCAAAAACTTAAAAACTATGATAGTTTTAAGCGATTATTACGCAACCCTATGAAAGTGGAGAGTCTTATGTAAACCCCAAATCCGTTTGCTGTCCGTCCGTTCGCGTGATAACTCAAGAACGCGTTGGTCTAGGCAGTTACACTTTTGTCACCACCTGTAAAATGGAGATATTAAGGCTAAGTTTGTTAATGGGCGATATTCTTCCACTCCTTTGGGTACCTCCCAAACAAGAGTCCTTAAAACACGTTTCCTCAATTATTGCTCGAATGCTTCAAGTTAGGAACTTGAAATTTTGCATACTTAAAGCTTACAAAGTTCCGAATATATGGAATTATCCCCAGCAATTCCACCAGGTGTGTATATTTTGTGTGAAAATGATTTTATAACTATTACCCACTTTACAGAATCACTCACTTTGTCCCACTTCCTCCTACTTCAAATCGAGTGAGTCTTAATTTTCGGTGGCTCAACTAGTTCCAGATTCGAAATTGAGCACTGATAACATTTTCTTTTAGTTTCGAGTACCAACCAAATAAGAGTCCTTAATAAAGGACAAACTACATGCACTCTCCTTATATTACTCAATCCCTAACTACAATATAAATTGGAGCTCAGTATTTCATCTAGAATATCAAGTGATCGGCTTGCAGCAGCCGATCGTGACTGCAGTAAGTTTTTTCTTACTTTTCTTAAGCTAGTATTACACTGTTTGACCAAGCTGTCAAATTGCAGTAATAAGCAATACGAAAGTTTTTGTGAGATAAATTTTTATTCACCTACTTCGTATTGCTTCTTACTGTAATTTGACCACTTGGTCAAACAGTGTAATACTAGCTTAAGAAAAGTAAAAAAAAACTTACTGCAGTCACGATCGGGAGCAAAATTAACGGAGCTATGAACAGTTTTGAGGTGTACGCAGTTGTATGTGACGCTTAAGCTAGGCATCCACTTGAGGCGGGCCGCAGCGCAACGGTGTGGCGAGCAATTTTTTTTCTATGTACTTCGCGGGCATGGCCCGCCTTTAGTGGACGCACTTCCATAACAATGTATGGCCGGCTGATTTTTGCGATGCGGCCCGTCCGCCCTAGTGAACGCCAACCTTTAGTGTGCAAAAAATTAAAGCGTTTTTCTAAAACTTGTCATTTTTGAAGTCGATGTGCGTTGTAACTCAAAATGTATTGCACCCATTCTTTTGAAATTTTGTTTACTATTTTTACTCATAAATTACCAGGTAATGACGTCCAGTTTTTTTTAATTTTACAATTATTTTTTATATTACAATAAAAAACTTAAAGATTTTTTAGCAAAAATCGCGTTTATGACTTCCAAATGCTACCAAAAATGGAAAAATCGGTTAAAAAAAATTCGACGTCATTACCTCGAGCAACATCTCACCTAGTAAACGCAATTAGATTTTTTTGTTTCGGATGATCTATGTAGTCGTGAGTTGTAGCGTACACCGCAAAACAACCTTTTTTCGATACGGCTGCGGAGATTTGCTGCGAACGCCTTATTTATAAATATTTTGAAATGAAAATTTTGGAAAATGTAGTTCAGATGTTGTATTATTATATAAAAATGAAATGAAACAATCCAGCATTACCTGAATCGTCTAAAAAAAATCTTGAAAATATGCCTCATTTTTACCGAATTAACCTTACCCGCCCTTAATTAAATATAAATGCAGCGCAACCGACTTATAAATGACACTTTTATAACGTACTTTTGGTTATAAAGTACCTTTTTTTTCAATCCACATGTACAAATGCAAATAGTTGTTAATTCGCTAGACTAAAATTCGGGGTTTATTTTTGAGCTGCACTAGGTATACTCTATTATTAATAAATGCTTGTGTTTTATATCTTTTGCACATAGGATTGCGAAGAACAAGCTACACAACCTCTAAAATCTTCACCTCAAGCTCAGCTTATATCCAGTTTATCACTTCAACAATTAATACAAGAGGAACCAGATCGATTAATTATTGGATCAGGCTTGCCTCTGCTTGATCGATTAAAACTTCTGAAAGCTAAAGAGGAGAGAATTGCTACGGAGTCATATATCAATGTAATAAGACACCTAAATATTTAAATTTAAATAAAAATTGCTGTAATTTTTTTATCAACAGGAAATCGTAACAAAAAATAGTTCTATTAAATCTGATCCACTATTAGCTCTTTCTATTCCGTCCACAATACCAGAGCAAAATTCAAAGGTTTCATTTAAGGACAGATTTAAAAATACTATTCAACAGCCGCGTATAAAAGAAGCGACAATGAATGATAATGGAAAAGATTTATGGACTACAGGTAATAGTTTAAGGAAAAATAGTAAGACGGCCGATTCAGAGATAAAAGACAAATTTAAGAATTGTCAACTATCTGAAAATGAACAATCAATAAAACCGTGGTCTAAGCTGAAATCTGCTACTGTTTTATCATCTAGTAGTTACGTTAGCTTATCAAATATATCGAATAATAAGGAAGAACAAGAAAGCACTACAGAATTTACAACAATAAACAAGTTAAAAGCGCAAAGAAACTTAAACTTGGATTGTTCTAAAAGGAGATTAGGTTTATCTCCTGAAACTTTTTACAGAAAATCAAAGCACTATAAGACAATAGATGATCTATCTCCAGAGTATAGAAATCTTACATTTGTGCAAAAACTAAGAATATTGAATGAAAGGCAAAAACTCGCTGAACACGATACCGCTACGCGCCCAAGGAGTTGCAGCTTAGATTATCCAGACAAAAGCAACGCAATTAAGATTTCTGAACTTTTGTTTCTTAGTCAAAACGATGTGTCTAAAAGTCCTTCAAGAATATCAAAAAAATTATCTATCACGCCCGTACCAATAACTCCTCAAAACTACAGGTCCCCCGAATCAAATGAAACGATAGAAAGAAGAGAGCTGAAAAGTATTCTTAAACAAATGCACAAAGATAAATCTACCGCTATGGTTTCTAAGAATTTTTCACAAGAATTGAAAGGACTAATGACTGCGCCAACTATAGATGGATACGTTGCAAGACACAGTAAACTTTTGAAAAGCGTAACATTTAACTCAATTTGTTCCAGTCCGCCAAATGGGCATTCAGCCGAAAGAAATGACAACTTCCATAAATTTTCGTGTATCCCTGCAAGCCCGATTGGCAAAAATTCAAGTGGCAGTAACCAGTCAATTAGAAATAACATATATTCTTCACATGAAAGCGTGGAAATGCAATCTTATAATAATAAAAGTATAGTTCTGGATGCAAAAGAATTTCAAGGTATTTATTTATTATAAAACATATTCTTTACATTACTAAACATCTACAAATGTTAATTCAAACAAACTTATTTTTAGTTTTTTAAAGCATAATTTTACATTATTGACTAATGATAAGACCCTAGACACACGGCAAAATTTAACATACATATGTAATATTTAATATATATACACACACACGTTCGTTTATTTTAATATATATTTTAAACCAAGAAAAAAGCTCCTGAACACTTAAACAGGTTGACAACTCTTACGCGCATGTTTATGCGAGTTCCGTTTCGCTTGCCTTAAGTCTGGCAAACTGTACTTCTAGCATCTATCAGCTTCTGCTGGTCAGATTTGGACCACTGAACTTTTTTACGCGTTTTATCCAGTTGCACACATTTTTATTTTATTAATTAATAAATTATTTAATTTAATTCAACAACTGCCAAAAATACATGGAAAAAAACAGAAGCTTTTCTGGATCATCGTATTGCGTTAATAACACCGTTGCGAAATTTAATACAGATTTTGGAACTGTATTAAATTAGTTAGTTAATAGTCCAATAATAACTAATTAATTCGAGTTAATATGCGAATGGCAGAAACTTAGCAATTAACGCTGCCGTGTGTCCAGGATATTACTTAAACCTGCTGCACAAAATTAAATTATGTAATTGTTGGTCTTTGTAGAGCCCGATGTGCCTGACTATTTTAATAATGTGGTAATAGATATCAAGAATATTATGCGATCACATATGTTGGATATTCATAACCAATCTCAGCAGCGTTTCGCTCAATTAAAGTATGAAGTTCAAAAGAGAGACGACATCATTAAACAACTGCAAACCACAATTGAAGAACTTAAAGCGAATGAGCTATCACTTTTCCATAAAAGCGATTCAATATGTACTGTTTCGTCAGATGAAAATTTCATGGTAAGAAATTTAAATCCTTAATTTTTTTTGTAGTGAGTATCAAAATTTTAAACACGATAACAATTCGAATTTAATTTTATTTAGTAGAGTGAACGTCAAATTAATAAACTGTTTCATTCGCACACAGGCAACCCGAACAAATTATGTATACCTATATCAATGATATCAAGAAAAACAACAGCCTTCCAAAACCCACATACATATGTAGATTGTCGTATAGAGTTCAATATACTTCTCGCATGTTTTATACTAATCTAGTCGTATATCATAGGAAATTCTTGCGCGTTTCACACACCTGAAATAAAAAAAAAAATTTGGTACCCTAAAATTTTTCATGTGCACGTTTTAGAACTAGTAAACACCAAAAGAGCAAAAAAAATTTCCGCCATAGACGCCATCAGCCGTACACCGTATGCAAAATCATTTGACGGCGCGTAGCTACAAAACCGTTAATATATTAAGTTAAAAGTTGTATCGTAGGCAGTGCTGCCAGATTTGCAAACCTAAAAAATCGTACCATACCATAAAAAAAATCGTGTCGAGGAAGATTTCATCGTACAATTCACTTTAATGTTAAATTTTATCAGTCAAACATGGAAGTGTTCTATACACACTACATATTTAAGGGGAGCAAACCCTTTAGACGCCCAGAAATTAATAATTTTTCATGCATTTTACTTTATTATTTTAATAATTAAGTATTGTGATTGATTTTTTAAAAAAAAAAATTTGCTACCCTCAAAATTTTTATTTTCACGTTTCATAACTAGTATACGCGAAAAAGGCAATAAAATTTTTTAGTCCGTCTGTCCGCCGTACGCCGTACGCCGTACGGCGTCCGCCGTACGCAAGATCGTTTGGAGGCTCGTAGCTGCCAAACGCTTTGAGATATTAAATTGAAATTTTTTTAACGAATAGACGGGGTAGGCGCCTTGAAGTGACCAAATTTTTAGGGGTGGGGGTGTGAGGGGGAAGGAGGGGGAAGTGTTTTAGACCGAAAATTTTGGTTTCCAGATCTCAGTAACCCCTTATGTTAGGAAGCTGAAACTTGGAATTTCTGTAGAGCTCTGATAGTAGACCCATTTGCAGAAAAATTGTCAATATTGATCAAGGGGTGTGGGAGTGGGGGGAAATGTAATGCGTCCGAAACCCAAAAAAGGTGAGATAGACACATTCTAAAATCCATATCTCCTAAACCGTTAATGGCACACTATTCAAACTTAAAACATATTTGTAGTTATACTAGGAGAACAGAATGAAGAAAAATTTTGGGTGGGGGAAGTTGTGTATGGGGGTGGGGGGTGAAAAACTTAAGATTACGATATCTCATGAACCAATTGCTCTAGAAAAATAACATTTGGTTTGGGTGTAAAGGTTGACAAAAAAAGATTGATCAAAGTAAAATTTTTTAAGTGGGAGGTGGAGCATAGAAGTGGAGGGGATGAGAATTTTTCAAATCAAACACATTTCATATCTCAAGAACAGTTTAAGATAGATGCTTAGAATTTTTACCAGAAGTAGCGCTAATTAAACCCTAGTAGGGAAAGTTTTGGGGTTGTGGGTGAAGAGGGGGAGGGTGGGGGAGGGTGAAAAGGAAAAAGTCCCGATGGTTATATCTTGATAACCTGTAACGATATAAGCCTTAAACTTGGTATTTAGATAGAGCTATAGTAGCGGAATGTTGGAAAAATAAATTTTTTTTTAGGGGTAGTATGCTACGGGGGTAGGGGGTGTTTTTCCTAACTATTAAACGGTTCATGCTAGAAAGTTGAAACTCGGTGTGTATATGTAAATCAACTAGAAAAGTAATTCTGATAAAAAAAAATTTGAATATTCATTGGCGTTCAGAAAGGGGGGCAAAAAAAATTATTTGTAAATATAATAAATATAAAATGCATATATTTTCACGATTTTCGTCATATCTACTAGGTCTTTCCAAATATTGAATTCATTTTTATTCTACGGATTCTTCGTATGAATACCTAGAAAGTGTTTTCAAGGTTTTTTGAAATTCGACCCCTAAGGGTAGTGTGGTACAAGTGGGGGTGTTTTTCCTATATATGGAACGGCTTAAGGTACAATGTTGAAACTCGGTGTGTATATGTAAATCAACTAGAAAAGTAATTGTGATAAAAAAAAATTTGAATATTCATTGGCGTTTAGAAAGGGGGGCAAAAAAAATTATTTGTAAATATAATAGATATAAAATTCATATATTTTCACGATTTTCGTCATATCTACTAGGTCTTTCCAAATATTGAATTCATTTTTATTCTACGGATTCTTCGTATGAATACCTAGAATGTAATTTCACGGTTTTTTGAAATTCGACCCCTAAGGGTAGTGTGGTACAAGTGAAGGTGTTTTTCCTATATATGGAACGGCTTAAGCTACAATGTTGAAACTCGGTGTGTATATGTAAATCAACTAGAAAGGTAATAGTGATAAAAAAAACTTTGAATATTCATTGGCGTTTAGAAGGGGGGGGGGGGGCAAAAAAAAATATTTGTAAATATAATAAATATAAAATGCAAATATTTTCACGATTTTCGTCATATCTACTAGGTCTTTCCAAATATTGAATTCATTTTTATTCTACGGATTCTTCGTGTGAATACCTAGAAAGGGTTTTCAAGGTTTTTTGAAATTCGACCCCTAAGGGTAGTGTGGTACAAGTGGGGGTATTTTTCCTATATATGGAACGGCTTAAGCTACAATGTTGAAACTCGGTGTGTATATGTAAATCAACTAGAAAAGTAATAGTGATAAAAAAAATTTGAATATTCATTGGCGTTCAGAAGGGCGGGGGGGGGGGCAAAAAAAAAATATTTGGAAATATAATAAATATAAAATGCATATATTTTCACGATTTTCGTCATATCTACTAGTTCTTTCCAAATATTGAATTCATTTTTATTCTACGGATTCTTCGTATGAATACCTAGAAAGTGTTTTCAAGGTTTTTTGAAATTCGACCCCTAAGGGTAGTGTGGTACAAGTGGGAGGTGTTTTTCCTATATATAGAACGGCTTAATACAATGTTGAAACTCGGTGTGTATATCTAAATCAACTAAAAAAATAATTTTGAATAAAAAAAACGAATATCTATTGGCGTTCAGAAGGGGGGCAAAAAAAATTATCTGTGAAAATAGAATGCATATTTTCCCACGATTTTCGACATATCTACTACCTCGTCCCAAATAATGAATTTAATTTTATTCTATGTATTCTCCATATGAATACCAAGACAGTGTTTTCAAGATTTTCTGAAAATTGACCCCTAAGGGGGTGTAAAGTGATTGTGTACTTTTTCATTAACTATTCCATATCTCTCAGATCCAATCAGATTTTCACTTCCATGATCTTGTTCTTTTTGATAGGTTTTCAGTCACATAGTAGCCTACACCGCATTTCAGAATTGAACGCGTTCCTTACTTCTGCCGGAAAAATAATAAAGTTACGCCCAGATTGTTGGCAGATTTTTTTTATCGTGATAAAATAATCGCATCATTTTAAGATTTTGACATGATATTATTACAACTTTCAAGTGTTGTTTTTTTACAAAACAAAATGGCGTTTTTATAGGATTTTCCTTTAGATGACTTTCGTTGTGTGACATCGAAAACTGCTCCATTTGACATATTTATTTTATTG
Organism: Beris chalybata; assembly: GCA_949128065.1. Taxonomy (NCBI): domain Eukaryota; kingdom Metazoa; phylum Arthropoda; class Insecta; order Diptera; family Stratiomyidae; genus Beris; species Beris chalybata. The sequence continues at coordinate 90,240,884 of OX421897.1, forward strand.
ATCTTACTACTGAAAACTGAAATATTTTTGGAATATTAACAGATGAATGGATGGATATACCTAAACAATTATAAAAAAATAAAAAAAAAAAGATATGAGGCTTTTCTCTCAAATGTTAATATTTTTGTTACAGTTTTTACCCCAAAAATGTGGTTTATTTACGCGATATTTATATAGACAGAAAGCTCCCAATTAACCAAATCGATCCATAACTTTTTGAGCTACAATAGGAGCAGTTTTTGAAGATCTAGTTTTAAGATTATCGCGTTTAAAGTTTTAATACGGGAAAACTATTAGTTTTAGTGACTTACCGAATCATCGATTCCAGGTGCATATAAGAAACCTTCAACTTCTAACTTACTCACACCGTAACTTGTATTCCCCTCGCATCCCGTACAACCAAGCTATATAGCTATATGTAAAGATTCATTAAGTCAACGTGATCTCTATATAGAAATTTTCGTAGGTGGTGTTAAAGAACGATGTCGTTTCCAGAGTTCCGTAATCTAGCTGCAGTTAGTGGAATCTTCAACGATATTTGACGGCGCTTTTAAAAGAACACTTTATCGTTATCTTTATCGGATTCTGGCTTCTGTTCGTTACTCAGAGCTTTATCGATACAGCTAACGATCTTTAACGAAAAAAAAAATATATTTATTACCTTATTCGTAAACATAACATATTTTTCATATTATTGTAATGATCATTGTATACAAGTAAGAAGTTTTTATTTAGAGAAATAAATGTCTTCGTCCCTCGGCCACGAACTCCGGTCATCATGATTTGAAGTCCAACGTCTTGGTCTCTGCTCCACGTATGCTTCTGGGTTTATAGTTTCTTATGCCCTTTATCTTTACATTATCAGATCTTCACGATTCTTTAAATATCTTTAACTCTCCTCAAGAAATTTATTTTGGTTGCATTTCTTTATCATATCTTTACGAATCTATAAATGTCGTTAACTGCTTTCATCAATCTTCACGAATCTTTCAACAGCGTTATAGGTATATCTAACGCGAGTTTTTGACAGACGTCGGGAAGGAGTACATTTTTATCAAAATATGTATCGAAACAAGTGTGTGAGAAGGTATACCCTAGACCGACCCGGAAGAGTCATAGAAAAAAAAGTAGCTGTAAGGGTCTTACAAAAAAAATATAACAGTGGCGAGAAAAATTCAGAAAAAAAAATACAAGATTTATCAAACGTTGAAGTTTCTTCTGAATCGGAAGATGATTTTATTTCTGAAATCATGTCCGGTAATGACAACGAAGATGAAATTGGTGGTGAAATGGTATTTTAGTTGTAATTTAAGTTTTTCTGTAAGCATATTATTTAGTTGTCTGCATTGTAGGTTTTGCAGAATATTCATTCGAATCGATTCGAGCAGAAGTTAGCTGAATGGGCTATTGACAGTAATATACCTATCTTTAAACGATTTGTCGCAATTACTGAAGTTATTAATTGATGATGGGAAGTATATACAGTTACCCAAGGATGCGAGAACACTTGAAAATACAAGGTTTTCCGGTAATTACTGTTAAATTTATTTTTGTCGATCAGCTTGATAAAGGACTCAGTCGAGTCCGAAACGTCACACAAAATAAATTTAACAGTATTTACCGGAAAACCTTGTATTTTCAATTCAAAATGTACTGTGAAAACCAATAACCACTTTAGATAATGGCCAGTATATATATAGGCAAACATAACAATTGTAGCTGGGATACGATACAGTTGTCCTTAAGTACAGATGGAACCCCATTATCCTTAAGCGGGAATTATTCACTGTGGATAATTTTTGGTTGTTTGAGTTATGGTTCTTATACTCGTTGTGTTTTCGATATAGCTTTATTTTTTCGCTTAGGAAAGTCAATTTCTTTTAACAATTTATTTTCGGAAACAGTGGACGAACTATGCAATCTAATTAACAATGGTTATACAACTACATGTGGAAAAAAAATATCAAGTTAAAATAAAAAATATAACAGCAGATGCTCCTGCACTGGCTTCAATAAAATATGTTAAGTCACATGGGGGATATTCAGCTTGCACAAAGTGTGAAATAAAAGGATGCTACTCCTCTGTTAGCAATTCAGTTGTTTATGCAGAAATCGGTCTTCTGACGATGACAAAGATCTCTCTCGTTTGTGCACGATATCTGTTGCTGATGAAATATCGTCGGTTTCGATATCCGTCTTATTGAGGCTTAATGTGACATCCATACTTTCGTCAGCTTTGTCGTAGGTATCTAAAACATCAAAAACATAAACAAAACATTCACTTTGTAAGCTGCTAAATATAAGTACTCACAAAAAACTTTTGAAGTAATTATTTTTATTTTATAATTTTTCCACTTGTTTTTAGGGAATAATCCCTTTCTACTCAACACTGGTGATTCTTTTTCATTCCATTTAACCTAAATAGTGAAAACATCTTTGAATTGTTGGAAAAAAATTTACACAGTTTAAATATTAACCTGATCACTGTTGACTCCATTGACAGGAACCACAGCTACACTTTTCGTTTCAGTAAATTCAACTATTTGATATTTCATTTTAATATCGAGGTATCTATTGTTTTTACAAGATCAAAAAAACACGGAACTGGCGCAAACAAAACAAACTTCTCTGGATATGTACTGTGAACTGTTAAGGGGCGTTGCTGGCCTTTATGCAGCTGTTCGCACCTGGACAATAAAGCTGTGATACGTGAATGGTCGTTATCTATCGTTAAGATATGATGAATACTGATATAAATTGGTCACGCAGAATTGTTGAACTTGAAGTGGCGTGGCATTTCTTTATAAAGGGTTTTTTCTTCAACCTATAAATATCTTTACCGAAAATCTGGCTAGAATGTTTTGTGTTACGTTATGATACTTTGTCCGCCGATATTATTCGATACAGATTCATAAAGTCATGCAACGAAATTTCTTTATCAGAATAATGATATCAACGAATTACGAAATCGTTGACTAACTATAAAGGTCTGAAATTATCTATATCGATGAATAAAGCTACTTTGGACTACTGGTTGTACGGGATATATCTGTGAATTCATTCCCTTTATAATATCCTTTTTTAGAACATTTTCGAGCTATATCCGCGTTCCTTTAGGATAGTTTGGCAAAAATGTTTCATTATAATTTTTTATTTCGACATATGGTATAGAAAAATCGTACATTTTGCGTACGATGAAGGGTTCTCATCGTACATCGTACAACAGGCTGAAAAATCGTACATGTACGAAGAAAATCGTACGTCTGGTAGCACTGATCGTAGGTAGAATGGGTGAACCGCTACAGGTATCTTTTGGTAGAATAAGCTTTTTTTAAGGGGGGAGGTGAGAATGATAGCAAGTTGTGAAACTTATAACATAAGTATATGTATGTACATAGATGCGCCAGTTGTAGGGCAATAAAGTCCCGAACGGGAACGCATTAAATGCTGAGAAGCAATATAGGTTACTATGCAACTGACAATCTAAACCGGGGGTGGCCAACCCAAATGATCTTGCGGCCCACTTTGGAAATGCATCATAGCTCCGCGGGCCACATATCATATTATAGGTACAGTCCCCGTTCGACGAATTAGGACCACTAAGGTTTTTTTTTAAAAATTTTCTCTTTCTTTATGCTATAACTTTTTGCAGAAAGGAAATAAAAAATACATTTTTTGTTTTCAAAATTCTTTATTCGTTTTATGATATTTTATGTATTAAAAATTTAATTTGGTAGGGCCACCCTTAGCACTAATTACAGCCTTAATTCTTTCTGGCATGCTTTCAATGCACAGCTGTATAATATTTTTGATTCCTTCGCTGTTTTGCCAGATATTTCCAATATTTTCTTTTAAGATAGTAACGGTAGGATTAGGGGAGGAGTAAACTTCAGATTTCTGGAGACTCCAGACATTCTCCATAGGGTTAAGGTCGGGAGAATTGCCTGGCCAAGGAAGAATTGGGATATTTGCGGTGGAGAACAGGTTTCTGATAATATGGGCACGATGACAGGGTGCATTATCCTGAATAAATATATTTGCTTTTTCACAACTCTTCAAGGAGTTGAAATAAGGAATTAAAATGGTTTCTATCACGTCGTAGTACTGGGTACTGTTCATGGTTCCTTCGACGAAAAAGATCGGTCCAGGTCCCTCGCCTGAGATGCAGGACCATATCATTGTGGCGGGTGGATATTTTATTGTTTTCACGATGCAAGCTTCGTCATACTTCTCTGATGGCCTCCTTCTAACGTATTGGTGTCTCTCCGTCACAGACTCTAGTCTGCATTCATCACTAAACACCAACTAAAAAAAAAAAACAATTTTTTAATGTTGGATTCCCAAGCGAAAAGTAAATGCAATACAATCATTATGCATTGATATAAAATATTCGTTACATTTTTCCGATCAGCTACGGTGAGATGTTGATGAGCTCTAGCAAACTCCAGCCTGGCTTTTCGCATTTTAGCTGTTAGCTTAGGCTTTTTTGCTGGTCGCCTCAACTTAAGGTTGGCTTCATAGAAACGCCTTCTTAAAGTTATGGCGGATATCTCTATCCCTTCGCCCAACAGATCTTGATGCAGGCTTCTCGTCGATTGGAAACGGTTTTCGCAGGCCTTTTGAACAATCCTACGATCCGTTTGAGGCGTTGTCTTCCTTATTCCGCGACAATTCCGCCGTTTGTTGCTGACTAGGTCTTGATTTTCCTGCGCTGAATTATTGATTCTCATCACAGTTTGATGAGAAACATCCTCTTTTCTTGCAATTTCTCTCAAGGAAAACTTTTTGGTCTTCAATAAAGATATTATTGCTGACTTTTTATCCAAGCTAATGTCCTTGCGCTTTCCCATTTTTATTGTTTTGACCAAACGAAGTAAACTAAAACCACTAAATTTCTAAAAACAGCTTAAATACAATATTTTCTTCACCACTTGACAAATCCTTTTTAAATATTTGAAGAAGAATGAGAAATTCGGGATAGTTTCACTATTTTATATAGAAACTGGTCTACCGCCTTCAAAAGGTAAAGGGAGGGGCAGGTAAAAAGCACTCTTCTTTAAGACGAGTAGAAGGGTGGGACTTTCCATTTAGGGTATGCCATTTTCACAACTTTTACAGCCGTCAGGTAAAATTAATCTTCTTCGAAAAAAAAACGATTCGCAGGTGTAAGTTGAACCAAAAGCGCTAACAACTTTTTGTGCCAGATTTCTCAAATTGGAAAATTTGTCTTTTGTGACGTAAGTGTTATAAAAATCTATTTTTGATTCTGATGTTTCAAAAATGTGTTTTAATTCAATATCGCACTGTAAGTCAACCAGTTTCATTTGAAGATATTCTGGGGCCGACTCGATTTCAACATGAAAGGGAGATGAATATATTTCAAAAAGTTTGTTGTATTTGTCTAGCTCTAAATTACTAAATCGGCTTTCAAAAGCAGCTGTAAGTTTTCTTATTTCTTTTGCATATTTGATGTAATTGTTACATTTTAATTTCTTAAATTCTTGCAACATTGGGAAGTGGTGAGCGTTATTACTTTTCAACTGCAACAACAATTTCTTCTAAAAAGCTTTGATGTGATTAAATGTATCGATTATAAGGTTATCTTTTCCTTGCAATGATATATTTAATTGATTAAGTTTTTCGACAATATCTACTAAAAAGCATAAATCCAAAAACCACTCATCATTTCTTAATTCTGGTACAGGTCTTTGCTTTCCATTCTTAAACAAGTCAATTGTTTCTCTTAACTGTAGTTTTTCTATAACATAATTGAAAAGCACTGATGTTCTTCGATTTTTTTTCCTCGATCCCCTTGAGATCCCAAGTTAAGTTTTTGGTATGTTGTGTAAAATAGTATAACCCATAAAAAATAACAAAATAAAAAAACGCATTTTGAGATATTCAAGGATAAAGGACAAAATCCGTTTTCTTGAAAAAAAACTTTGAAGGATAACTTTTTTCGTATTTTTTTTTATTACAGCAATTTTTGAACAAAAATCTGTAAAATAAGCCGTACTTTATTATTTTAGAATTAAAATTACCGGAAATATGAAATTTTAAAGAAGATTTGGCCACCTTTTATCTAACTACTAAAACAAATGAGAAGAAAGAAAAAATTTAAATTTCACTAATTCTTCATGTAGATAAATTTTCAAAAGAATCGGCGATGGTAAGGTTACACTTTTGGCGATTCTTGATGGAATGACTCCTTTTCTATAAAGTAAATTGAGAAGCACTGATGTTCTTCGATTTTTTTACCCCAATCCCATTGAGAGTTGATTTTTTGATAAGTTTTGAAAAATACTATAATACACAAAATATAAAAAATAAAGAAAATGAAAAGTTTGTATTTTGAGATATTCAAGGATAAAGGACAAAATCGTTATCCTTGACAAAAAAAATTTAAGAATAAATTTTATTTATATTTTTATTATTTTGCGACAACCTTCTCCTTTAAAATAAGTCCTATTTTATTATTCTATGATGAAAATTAACAGAGATATGAATTTTCAAAGAAGACTTGGACACCATTTTTGCGAAAACTTTAACATACTATAACTAACAAAAAAAATGAGATAGAAAAAAAAAATTTAAATTGAAGTTTTTTTTTCACTAGTTCTTCAAGTACACAAATTTTCAAAAGAATCGGCGATGGAACGATGGTCACAAAATTGGCCTTTTTTTGCGATTCTTGATGGAATGACCCACCTGGTTGTGGTTGTTTCAAATATGTTGTTGAAGTAGCAGGTGTATTAAAATAATTATCATCAAAGCAGATAAAACAAAACCAAAATCCAAATTTTCACTTGAAACTTGCTATCAACAATCGTATCTATGTACTAGGTATGGTCACTGTTCGCAAGTGGTGTGCGAAATTCGTCGAAGAAGTTCAAACACAAACACGACACAATCATGGTTGTCACTTGATAAGTTGATTTCCGGAGTAGATCATGCTTGTCGGATATTCTATGCGACAGTATAGTAGATCAACTACTATTGTAGTTAAGTGAAAACCCACAATACACTTTTTGTCAAAATTTTGCTACCTATGTACAGTTGATAATAATGATAATTGACACAATTTAGAATTTTGTTATAAAGCAACTAAAGAGGTGTTTAATAAGTATGGGTAAGTAGATGAATCGCCAACTCTAGTTAAAAGTAGGTAAAGCTAGAGTTGTCGATTCAGTTCCGAATTTGAGACCGAAACAACATCAGGAGTAAAATAATTCCAATAATTTGACGTAGGAAGCGATTTTCTCAACAAAATTTTGCTACATGGGTTGTGTACGAAGACGAAAAAGAAAACACGGCTAGTTCACTTGAATGTTACAATTGGAAAGAACGTTTTTATTCATTGTCATTATTATTCAAAGGTTGGTACAAAATAGTATTGCCAGATATACCTTTTTTTATTCCATATTTCAACAGGTTGTTAACACCATACGTGTGTCGCACGATCTACTTATCTCTTCATGAATGTATAATTTTTAGCTGTTGCAGCAAATTTCGTTACAGTAAAATGTTGCCAAAGCGGTCGAACATTGGATCTTTTTACTGTTAAAATTTGTTTGATTAATTACCGTACACTAATCGATTATGTCGATTATTCAACATCACTCATATCGATTGATAAAATCGAGTTTTTTGAAAAACCTAATCGATTAGTCGAATCGAAATCGAACATCCCTACTTTTGAGTATATGCCATCTCTATCGTACATATGGACTTATATGTCCGTTGAAAATATGTGGAAATTTCACGACCGATGTTACATTTCGCCTTTGATTGCATCCGTGGTATGACAAAAAATGCACTTCCGTCACACCCGGACCTCAGCCTCTTCCATTAATTGATTTTTTAAGTTCATTTTTGTAATTTAATGTTCATATGTAGTAATTCAGTTTTACTTATATTTAATCCTACCATTTATGTTTATAGAAAGAAGAGTCCGGTGACAGCATGTTATCAGTTTTACCAACAACTATATTTAACAGAGGTGACAAGGAATATATATCACACAAGCTATATCGATGCAGTGATCAATTTGAGCTACGAAACAGTGATCAAAACAGCATAGTGAATTCACACACCTATCGCGATTTCGTAATCTCCAATTTGACTCGAAATGTTACTGATATGTCGAATATTCGCTTAGAAATGTCAAACTCAAGCTTACAAAAATGTACAGACAACAAAAATGAAGAAGGTGATAAACTATATTGTGATGATTGGGAAGTACGCATGCTTGCCGCTGAACTGGACAAAAGAGATAGCATCACAGGGACGTACTCGAAATACGAAAAAAATGTAACCAAACTACACACACCAATGAAACATAATACATCCAAATTGAAGTGCAGAGGTCATAATGTTTCATTTAGACCAAGATCTGTAAGTTTAGATCAATGCATTTTAAACGATGATATAGCTGTTTTCCCGTCAATAAGCTTTAAAAGGGATAAGGAAAGACTATGAAATTTTAGAATTTTTCATATTATTTACGAAATCCAATAAATATAATATTTTAGTTTTTACTTAAGCACGCCAATTATCTTTAAGGGACTATTTCCGTAGTTTTGTTAGAAGTATTGTATCTAGGTTGTAATCATATAATTAATTTTCATGACGAATTCTTTTAAGATCTTTAGATTACAACAAATAAAATATATAAGAAGAATTATAATGCAAAAAAAAAAAATTTATTGATTATATCGACGTATTTTCTTACATCATTTAAAATTAGTTTAGTCTAACCCGAAGAGTTTCGGACCTATTACGAAACTCGACTCGACCAAAAAACTCACATTCTGCGACTATGAAACTCGACGACGGCCTACTTGTCGAGAACTGCGTATTATGAAAGCCGATCGAGTGAGTGAGGGGTAGGGGGGGGGGGGGGTTGGGATCATTTTCTAAATGTTCAAATGCTTCGGCCAAATCTTTTAATTTAAATGTTTTTTCCTTGTTTACACTTTTGTCCTTTGATATTGCTTGTATTTCATTCTCACTTGCCAGACTTTGCTCAAGCTTCTCATTACATAGTGGCTCGTCTCCGCAGCTCAATAATTCTTGAATGTCGGTTTGATCAACTGTTGTAAATCCTATTCGTCTGGCTAATTCAAGAATATCCTTTTCAATGGGTTCTTTATCAAATTCATTAGTTTTACTTGTTACACAATCAGGCCATATTTTTCTCCACACCTTGTTCATATTTTCGGACGAAACTTCGAGCCATGATTCATTTAATTTTAATTGACATTTCACTGTTGTCTCCCGACTCAGTAGCTTCAATTAATTGGTGAAATGTACGCCGCAAATAATAAGCCTTAAAGGATGCTATAACACCTTGATCCATTGGTTGGAGAATCGCGGTCGTATTAGGAGGCAAAAAAATCACCTTAATGGCATCATTGCTGAGATTTATGGGATGAGTTGGAGCTTTATCTATGATTAATAACGCTTTATGAGAAAGATTATTGGTTTCCAAATATTTCTTTATTGTCGGACAGAAATATTGATCAAACCAATCACGAAATATATTAGAAGTAGTCCAGGCCTTTTTGTTGGACCTCCAAATAACCGGTAGATTTTCCTTGCATACATTTTTGAAAGCCCTTGGATTTTCTGATTGATAAACAGCAAGAGGTTTCAGTTTCAAATCACCTGATGCATTCCCTCCAAGAAGCAAAGTAATCCTGGATTTTTCTGCCTTAAAGCCAGGAGAAATGTTCTTGAGGGCGTGCGTTTCCAATACAGGCCTGTCTCGTCAACATTAAACACCTGCTGTGCGCAATATCCTCCATTTTCAATAATATCATGTAAAGTGTTTGGAAAGATCTTCGCTGCGTCGTAGCCCGCACTAGCCGCTTCACCTGTTATTTTTATATTGTGAATTTTACTTCTTTTCTTGAATTTTTCAAACCATCCATTGCTGGCAACGAAAGTGTTTTCTCGATTCAAGTTTACTTTTTCGATTAAGCTTTTTGCCTTCGCCTTAATAGTTAACGGGCTCATCGGCATATTTTTATGATTCAGGTCTTTGATCCAAATAATCAATATTTCTTCCATTTTTCCCAATGCAGGGACTCTTTTTTTGGTAATGATTGTACCACTTGTGGATGTCCCTGCTTCAACTGATTCACTTATTTTTTTTCTATTGCTGATAATGGTTCAAACAGTTGTTGGGGAAGTCCCATAACACTTGCTATAACTGTCGATTTTTCACCTTCATCGAAACGTTTTAAAATTTCTAGTTTCTTGCTAATAGTCACTGTTTTTCTCACTTTCTTCGGATACGGTTTCCCAGGAGAATGTTGTCGCTTAGTTCTATCCATTTGATTGCTATAAATATAAAACTCAAATCGTACAAAATACAATACAATATGTATATACGTAGACAAATAGAAGACATACATATGTATGTACATAGACAAATACATATTCAATTTACGTACCTTAGATAATTCAAAATACTATTTGTACGTAGGTATGTATGGATATATATGTAATACAAAACAGCACAAAACTCGATCAATTATTCAAACACCAACCAAACACGAAATTCGTTCGAAATATACGAATGTAATTAAAAACACCTCAACACAACCTCGGTCTATAATGTATGAATGTCAAACACGAAAACTTTCTTACGAAAATCGAGCTCACAAATTTTGGGAATTCCCTTTTACCAGGGAAAAAGTTTTCATATGAACAAACATCTGTTCCATGAAAACGGCGACGTAAGTCGAGGAATGGACGACGTAATTTCAGAGGTTTAGTCTCAAATGGTGATTTCTTTTCTCAAAAAAAATGTGACCTGTAAAGATGCAAAATTATTGCAGTTCTGCCCTCTTTTTTGACAGTTCCGTCCGACAGGTCAATTTACAATAGAACGCTTTCAGGTCAAAAAGCTATTATGAAAATTTAAATATATTTACACTACACTCCGTATGATTTCTAATTACCGTATGACCCGTTGGACAGTTTAATTTATGCTTTTAAATCGTTTGCCGCTGTTGTCGTAGGATATTTTTTTCTTATTTTCATCGTTTCTTACGCACATTTGAGGTTAAAGGAGTTGCACCGCCGAAATTTTCGGGGCAAGAAATGCAAGTTTTCAGGTCAATTTTAGCCACGGACTCAAACCCCTTTTTCTAGCAGGTCAAAAAAAATTTGAGAATAGAACAGCGGAACTGCTAGAACAAAAATTGAGAGCAGAAACGGGTCACATTTTTTTGCAGAAAAGAAATCACCAAAAGTAATGAACGACGTAAGTCGAAAAAACGTGTAACGAGGGAGACGTAACTCGAGGGATTACTGTACCTAGTATTACTTTAAGGAATTGTACATTTTCCATGCGGAATTATATTTTCATAAAATATAAATATGTAAAACTTCAATGAACCAGCGCATTGAAACATATGGTGATTTCTTTTCTGCAAAAAAATGTGACCCGTTTCTGCCCTCAATGTTTGTTCTAGCAGTTCCGCTGTTCTATTCTCAATTTTTTTTTGACCTGCTAGAAAAAGGGGTTTGAGTCCGTGGCTAAAATTGCCCTGAAAACTCGCATTTCTTGCCCCGAAAATTTCGGCGGTGCAACTCCTTTAACCTTAAATGTGCGTAAGAAACGATGAAAATAAGAAAAAAATATCCTACGACAACAGCGGCAAACGATTTAAAAGCATAAATTAAACTGTCCAACGGGTCATACGGTAATTAGAAATCATACGGAGTGTAGTGAAAATTTATTTCAATTTTAATAATAGCTTTTTGACCTGAAAGCGTTCTATTGTAAATTGACTTGTCGGACGGAACTGTCAAAAAAGAGGGCAGAACTGCAATAATTTTGCATCTTTACAGGTCACATTTTTTTCAGAAAAGAAATCACCAATAATAGAGAAAATGTACCTACATACGAGTATTTTATACCCATCCATGCAAATTGTTATTCACGCGTAATCGTTTTTTGCGACACCTTTGCGGGGGTGCTGACTGGGTGGGTCCTACTATAGGGGTGTAACTATTGTTTTTCAGTTATTGTAAAAACTACGTGTTGGTAAATTTTCAGCTTTCTTAAAGCTCTTGCATGATTACTGCGCGCATAGTAACAGAACGTACCCGCTTTAACACCTTTGCGGGGGCTGACTGGGTGGGTCCCACTGTTGGGGTGTCTGACCATTGTTTTTCAGTTTTTCATTGTAAAAACTAAGTTTTGGCAACTTTTCAGCTTTCTCAAAACTCTTGCATGGTTATAACGCGCATAGTAAGAGAAATCGCACGTACTCGATAAAACACCTTTGAGGGGGGGCTGACTGGGTGGGTCCCACTGTTGGGGTGTCTGACCATTGTTTTTCTCTTTTTCATAGTAAAAACCAAGTTTTGGTTTTTTTTTCAGGTTTCTCAATACTCTTGCATGGTTATTGCGCGCATAGTAAGAGAAATCGCACGTATACTCGATTTAACAACTTTGCGGGGGGGGGGGGCTGACTGGGTGGGTCCCACTGTTGGGGTGTCTGACCATTGGTTTTCTCTTTTTCATAGTAAAAACCAAGTTTTGGCAAATTTTCAGCTTTCTCAATACTCTTGCATGGTTATTGCGCGCATAGTAAGAGAAATCGCACGTATAATCGATTTAACAACTTTCCGGGGGGGCTGACTGGGTGGGTCTTACTGTTGGGGTGTCTGACCATTAGTTTTCAGTTTTTTATAGTAAAAACCAAGTTTTTGGAAATTTTCAGCTTTCTCAATACTCTGGTATGGTTATTGCGCGCATAGTAACAGAAATCGCACGTATACTCGATTTAACAACTTTGCGGGGGGGGGGGGGGCTGACTGGGTGGGTCCCACTGTTGGGGTGTCTGACCATTGGTTTTCTCTTTTTCATAGTAAAAACCAAGTTTTGGCAAATTTTCAGCTTTCTCAATACTCTTGCATGGTTATTGCGCGCATAGTAAGAGAAATCGCACGTATACTCGATTTAACAACTTTCCGGGGGGCTGACTGGGTGGGTCCCACTGTTGGGGTGTCTAACCATTGGTTTTCTCATTTTCATAGTAAAAACCAAGTTTTGGCAAATTTTCAGCTTTCTCAATACTCTTGCATGGTTATTGCGCGCATAGTAAGAGAAATCGCACGTATACTCGATTTAACAACTTTCCGGGGGGGCTGACTGGGTGGGTCCCACTGTTGGGGTGTCTGACCATTGGTTTTCAGTTTTTCATTGTAAAAACCAAGTTTTGGCAAATTTTCAGCTTTCTCAAAACTCATGCATGGTTATTGCGCGCATAGTAAGAGAAATCGCACGTATACTCGATTTAACAACTTTGCGGGGGGCTGACTGGGGAGTCCCACTGTTGGGGTGTCTGACCATTGGTTTTCAGTTTTTCATAGTAAAAACCAAGTTTTGGCAAATTTTCAGCTTTCTCAAAACTCTTGCATGGTTATTGCACGCATAGTAAGAGAAATCGCACGTACTCGATTTAACACCTTTGCGGGGGGGCTGACTGGGTGGGTCCCACTGTTGGGGTGTCTGACCATTGGTTTTCAGTTTTTCATTGTAAAAACCAAGTTTTGGCAAATTTTCAGCTTTCTCAAAACTGTTAAATTTTTCGATTTTTGTGAACACCTTTGACAGGTCACCAAAGCCAGGTGTCCCGACGTCAGACCTGCTGACACATACACCCTAAATGTAACCAAATACCAAAATATTAGCTTTCTCAAAACTGTTGCGTTTTTTTCTCGCGAGCTCTTGGACTATTATTAAATAAATTAAACCGTCTTTTCAGGTATTTTCAGCCTCCTGACTGCGTAGAGCCCCTTAAATAGAAGAGTAAAATCCCTGTTAGTCGGAAAGAAAGGCATTAACTGGGAGTACTACAGAGTAAACGTAAGACCGGAATATTTCCGAACAATTCGAAAAGAAGTATGTACATCGAATTCGAATAAATCGAAAAACTGTCAGAGGAAGTGAAGGTCTTTTAAAAGCAGTACAACTTTAATTGTACTCTAAACCATAAATTTTTGATTATTTTTTTAGTGCGAATTTTGCAAATATAAGGCTGCTTCAGACGAGCGCATCGAAGGATATGAACCAGGTGTTGGTTTTTTAACGTAATTAATAAAATTCAAATTTATTTTATTTAATTGTGTACTATTTACTAATTGTTTGGGATGTAGTGAAACAGTGAAACCAACCCGAAAAGAGTAAGTATTTAACACGGGGGCTATTCAGTGGACGGAAACTGATTTTAATCCCTGTCTAAGGGTCGGTTTCACAGTCGAAGTTTAAACCAAAAATTTGGTTTAAACCTAGGAACTTGTTCGTAAGATCCCATGTTTAAGCCAAACTTTTGGTTTAGACTTCGAATGTGAATTCGACCCTAAGTCGACTATAATATTTCAAACATCCGAAACGTTACTCCAAATTTGTTGCGCGTTTTTATGGGTAAATTCCGCATTGAATTAATTAGTTTTGGACTACTTTCTTTTTCTGCTCCCCACTAATAATTGGCCGTATTGCGAATGTCACGTCGCGTCACTTCGATGACGATTTGACATCGACGCATGAAAAAGCGATTGTGTATGTCGATTGTGATCGACCGTTGTCACTTTGATCGTCATTCGACTGTATTGTGATTGTCACGTCGCGTCACTTCGATGCCGATTCGATATCGACGCATGAAAAGGCGATTGTGAATGTCGATTGTCATCGACCGTTGTCACTTTGATCGTCATTTTTTGTCGATGACAATCCGAGTCCGAGACGCCTAAAGAAAATTAACGTCGATGCAAAAATGTAAGTATAGATTTGACAAAAAGATGTTTCTTTCCTTATTGTGATGGATTCGCAACAAGTAATCGTCATTAAAAGCGGTGCAGATCGACACACATTAAAGAAATATGGCTCGAATTTTCGGCACTATAAAATTCTTTGGGACTACCGTCACGAGATGCAAGCAGAAGTGAGAGCCACAAATGGGACGAACAAGATGTATAGCTTTTCTACTTTAGAAAAAAGCATTATCCGCATCTTAAATTTGAATGTAGCATTTGATATTACAGAAAAATCATAATTCAATGGAAGGATCGAATTTGACGGTAGTCCCATAGAATTTTACAGTGCCGAAAATTCGAGCCGTATTTCTTTAATGCGTGTCGATCTGCACCGCTTTTAATGACGATTTTTTTTTTTTTTTTTTTTTTTTTTTTTTTTTTTTAAAAATAATTAAATATATATAAATATACAAAAATTATTATAATTAACAGCACTAGTGACAAGGACCTTCGGCTTAAATGACGATTACTTGTTGCGAATCCATCACAATGAGGAAAGAAACATCTTTTTGTCAAATCTATACTTGCATTTTTGCATCGACGTTAATTTTCTTCAGGCGTCACGGACTCGGAATGTCATCGACGAAAAATGACGATCAAAGTGACAACGGTCGATCACAATCGACATACACAATCCCTTTTTCATGCGTCGAAATCAAATCGGCATCGAAGTGACGCGACGTGACATTCGCAATACGGCCAAATGCCATGTAGATAGGTGCTACACATTTGGTCCAGTAGAAAAAGGTATCATATTTGTTTCTACATAACAATTGAGGTAGAACGTTGAATATTATACAAAATAAAACAATTTCTTATTCTGCACTCTTTCATACCAAAGCCGAGAATTTATTAAATGCTCGTCGAATATGTAACTACATATACATATATAGATATATATACATAGATATATATATATACATATGCATATATCATTCTTGTTATATATGCATCTATATACCACTTACAAATAACTTATATTTAATAATTCTCATAAGTTAGAATATAGAAAATTGCAATACAAATTAAAAAACTATTACAATACATTAATATCATATTTTGCAGTAAAATTACATTGAAAAATTATCGCTTGCAGTATGAAAACAAGAATGCCATTGTAATAATAAAATCATTTAATTTTATACAGAAAAACACGTACAGCGAATACTTGCAGCGAATAATTGCAAGCACACTAAACTTTTGCCATGTAAGAAAACAGATTCATAGCGAATCTCTCGTTTAAATATATATGATGTAATTATTCATGTAAATATGAAATCTACATGAAAAAAATTTACGACCTTTTCTTGCCACCTGTCCTCTGACCGTATTCTTGAGTTATAATTATTGGTCTACGAGAATACTATAATTCATAGTTGTGTTGTTATATTGTATTGTATCATATTGTATGATTTCCACTGTACGTGATAAAATATTTATTAATAAGTAATTTTTTTTAATGTCCTTAAAACTACATATTTCTTCACTTATATTAAATACAATTTATTTTCAAGTTATACGTTTTTTAATTCTATTCTTTAACTTCAAAATATTTGTACGTAGGATTTTCATAACCATTAATCTGCATATTCGCGACGTGCCGCTCTTCAGGTGTTATGGGCATTCCAACTGTCTGCAAAAAACATAAACATAAGTTAGCAAGTATGATTATTTACATAAAGAGAAAAGGCTTGGCTTCGTAAAGTCTATATATCGGGACATATTAGCGTATTTCTATTGAATTACTATCAATTTTATCAGTTCAATATTTGAAAAGAAGATGCTCCACCTACCCGGGAAAGATAATATCCCTAGGTCATTCTTTATGTAAGAGCAATCGGACACTGTATGTTACAAAAGAACCCAAACAAAAAATTACACTCAATTACACTCGCACTAGTTGAAGCTCTGAATATTAAACCAAACTACCCTTTCAAAAGGGGCAAGGCAAAAAGTTTATAAAATAACCACCCACTCCATTTAGAATCTGAACTTATGGTTGGAATTTGAACGTAAGTTCGTTAACTCTACTCTTTCGGGTCCATACAAAGGACTTAAAACATGCGTTCAAGAATACTAGCCGATAACTTCGGAACGCTTAAATCGCTCAAATCCTAGTCAGAGAGGTGCTTGTACATGAGCATTTTTTCAAACAATTAATTGTCCGACGACTATTACCAAAATTAGTGGAGCGATTAATGAATGGCGGCAATATTTCGACAATGTAGATATATTTTCATAGATTGCTGATATTTCTCGCCCTATACTCATAGTTTCTGTATTTGCAAGAAAAATTTATCTCTTCCACTTCCATGCTTCATCACCTCCTTAAAAAATCTGCCAACAGTCTAGGCGCAACTTTATTATTTTTCCGGCGTTCAATTCTGGTATGTTAACATGTGACTGATAACCTAACAAAAAGTTCGGGAAGCGGTTAGAATAGGGTGTAAGATATGAATTATATAATTGGGTCATATTCCGGGATGATTCCGGGTCTAGAGGTTGAAAAAGACCAAAACTTAAAAATAGGTGATTATTAAACAAGCCTGGAGAAGTCAAAAGATATTCGATATCTGATCAGACCTGAGAGATATGGCGGAATTTATGAAAAAGTATATAACCACTTTACACCCTCTTAGGGGTCGAATTTCAAAAATTCTTGAAAACACATTCTAAGTATTTATTTGAAGAATCCGTAGAATAAAAATGAATAAAAATATTTATTTGAAGAATCCGTAGAATAAAAATGAATAAAAATATTTCGAAAGACCTGTAGATATGACGAAAATCGTGAAAATATATGCATTTTATATTTACTGACCTTTTGTTTGCCCCTCCCCCCCTTCTGAACGCCAATGAATGTTCGAGTTATCAGAGTTACTTTTCTAGTTGATTTACATATACGTACCGAGTTTCAACTTCCCAGCATAAGCCGTTTTAAAGTTAGGAAAAACACCCCCCACCACCGTACCATACTACCCCTAAAAACAATTATTTTTCCACCATGCCACTACTATAGCTCTATCTAAATACCAAGTTTCAGCTTTCTATCATTATAGGTTCTTCAGATATAAGCATCGGAACTTTTTCCTTCTCACCCTTCCCCACCCTCACCTTATACACCCACACCCCCAATTTCCCTACTATGGTTCTATTAGGCCTACTTCTGGTAAAAAATTTCAAAATCCACCTTACACTGTTATTGAGATATGAAACCTGTTATTTTTGAAAAATTCTTATCCCCTCCACTTCCGTGCTCCCCCGCCCCCTTCAAAGATTTTACTTTGAGCAATCTTTATTTATCAAGCTTTATACTCAAACCGAATTTTGTTTTTCTAGTGCTATTGGTTTGTGAAATATCGAAATCTAAAGTTTTTCACCCCCACCCTCGTACGGTACTACCCCACCCAAAAATACAGATATTTGTTAAGTTTTAATTGCTTGCCATTAACGGTTTAGGAGATATGGATTTTAGAATGTGTCGATCTCGACTTTTTTACGTTTCGGACGCATTGTTTTCCCCTCCACTCCCACACCCCTTCACCCATATCATCAATTTTTTTGCAAATGGGTCCACTATCAAAGTTTTATAGAAATTCCAAGTTCCAGTCTCCTAACATAAGCGGTTGCTGAGATCTAGAAACCAAAATTGTTCCTCTAAAACTGTTCCCCCACCTTCCTCCTCACACCACAACCAATGAAAATATTGTCAATTCAAGGGGTCTACCAGTCTATTCATAGAAAAAATTTTAATTTAATAGCTCCACTGGTTTGAGAGCTACGATCCTTCAAACGATTTTGCGTGGGCGGTCGACGTACGGCGTACGGCGGACAGACAGCAAATTTTTTTTTTTAAAAATCGATAACAATACTGTGTTATAATATTATATTATAAGGTAAAATTTACTTTATTTGTCAAACTTTATACAGAAACCGAATTTTATTTTTAAATTGCAATTGGTTCTTGAGATATTGTAATCAAAAGTTGCTCATCCCCTCTGGAGGTGTTTTTCCTAGCTATATAGAACGCCTTCTGCTACAAAGTTGTATGTTGTATGTTTGTATATGTAAATCAAGCAGAAAAGTAGATAAAAAAAATCTTAAATATCCATTAGTGTTTGGAAGGAGGTCGAAAAATATTATCAGGGAAAATGAAATGCACATATTTGCAGGATTTTCGTCATATCTATTACGTCTTCCCAAATATTGAATTCATTTTTATTCTACGGCTTTTTCATGTACATACTCGTAAATATGTAGAAAGTGTTTTCATGATTTTCTTAAATTACTTTTTCATGAATTCTGCCATATCCCCCAGCCCTAACATGATATCGACTATATCTCCACTTTCATGGGGTTGCGTAATAATCGCTTAAAACTATCATAGTTTTTAAGTTTTTGCCTTTTTTAACCCTAAGAGG
Organism: Beris chalybata; assembly: GCA_949128065.1. Lineage (NCBI taxonomy): Eukaryota > Metazoa > Arthropoda > Insecta > Diptera > Stratiomyidae > Beris > Beris chalybata. The sequence continues at coordinate 90,260,140 of OX421897.1, forward strand.
GTATAAAAGGGTTAAACACGTTTTCACGAATCCCGTAATTTCTTTTAGAAGTGGTAAGAAATTGGATTGGTTTTTACTTTCTCGTGCTGTCTTTATATTTATCTATTAACTGTTTTGAGGATTTTTGGATATTCCACACCCAAGTGGGTGTAAGTAGGTTGCATATATTTTCACAGATTCTTACAGATTGCTTAAATCTGATGATATATCGAATTCCTATTTAATTCCTATGGTTTCCTATACCATATAAGCGCCAAAAAGTCAATTTCATGTATGCTTTTTAAAGCTTTGGCTTCGACTTATTAGGATTATGAGATATTTGATCACTTTTCACTTCCACAGACTTTTTATATAATCGCCTACAAACTCATTTCACAATTTTTCGATATTCAACTTCCTAGGGTTTCACAATTTTCGCCATCCCTTAGTTCTGATGAGATATGAAATTGGTTGTTTCTATTTTAACTACTTTTATTTTTAGAACAAAATTAATTTTTCAAGAAAAGTCATAATCTCGAAGCTGATGATATACTGCGATTTTGATCGGTCCCGAACTTTGACCCGAAAAATAATAAAGTTTCGCCAAGACTATTGGCAGATTTTTAAATCGATAACATTACACTTTATTTACACTTTATTGTTAAAATAATAAAGTAAAACATACTTGAAAACAGTGGCAGATCAAGACCTTACTGCTGGGGGTGATTTTTTTTTAATTTGGCTATTTCGTTTGATAAAGTTCTGTGTGAATTTAGCTACATCGACAGCACTTAGCAAAAAAAGGGTCATCTGAAGAAGGGATCACATTGTTTTCACCTTATTATGGGTCATTCCATCAAGAATCGCCAAAGTTGTGACCTTATCATTTCTGATTCTTTTGAAAAAATTTGTAATTGAAGAGCAAGTGAAAAAATAATTGAAATTCAAGGATTTGTTTCTATCTCATTTTTTAACTAACAGAAACAATAGCAATCTTTAAAATAAGCCCTACTTTATTATTCAAGGATAAAAATTACCAGAGATGTGAATTTTCAAAGAGGATTCGGATATCGTTTTGGGGAAATTTTTAACATACTGTAACTAACAAAAAATAATGAGATAGAAACAAAAAAAATTGAAATCATATTTTTTTTTCAATAATTCTTCGAGTACACAAAATTTCAAAAGAATCGGCGATGATAAGGTTATACTTTTGGCGATTCTTGATTAAATTACCTTTTTCTATAAAATTAATTGAGAATTCTCTTAGATTTTTTTAACCATTGAGATTCCAAGTTAATTTTTTGATATGTTTTGATAAACAGTATAATCCATAAAATATAAAAAAATGAAAAAAAAAAAAAAACGTATTGTGAGATAGGTATTTAAGGATAAATGACAAAATCGTTATCATTGAAAAAAAAATGTCAAGGATAGTTTTGCGACAACCTAACCTTTTAAAATAAGCCCTATTTTATTATTCCAGGATAGAAATTACCAGAGATATGAATTTTTAAAGAGGACTCGGATACTATATTCACAAAAACTAACAAAAAAATTAGATAGAAACAAAAAATTTAATTTCAATTCTTTTTTTCATTAGTTCTTAAAGTACAAAAACATTACAAAAAAGTAACGAAAAATCTTGTAAAACACACGCTTGGTCGTTCGATTTGGAAATAAACTGCAGTCTGCTGTGTTGTGGTGCCTGTCTGATTCTTCTTCAGTACGCGGCCTTGGTCAATTCCGCAAAAGGGCTAATTATCTAAGTCTATAGCTTGATTTGATATTCATTTTAGTGTCATTACTGAGAACTAAAGTCGAGGCATGAAAGATGTGTACAATAATTGTACAGTGAATGAATGGTAAAAGTAAAAGATGCAACATAGTTTGGTATATAAAGTATGATTTTTCTCAACTTTTAGCGATGCTCAAATCCAGGGGGGGGGGGGGACAAGTGCCCCTTTTTGCCTCCCTTTGAATTCAGGGGGGGGCAAGTGCCCCTTCTTGCCCCCCCCCCCCCCCTGTGGGCGCCCATGTCCATGACCCATTATCCCTAGTCTCTACCCCAACTTTTTCGTCCTCTTCACGAATTTCAAAAGCTCAGGTAGAGAGCCAAAACGGAGTTCCTCCACCCTCATAACCTCCCTCATATACATGCATTCTTGCAAAAGAGCAAGCTGAAACTCGATAAGAAAATGTTCCGTAGTGTCGTCGCTCTCGTCGCAAGCAGTGCACATGGGGTCATCAATGTTTCTCAGTCTGACCATGTGTAGGTCACACGAGTTATGCCCCGTGAGAACACCAACCATATTACCATATTGCTTTCTGTTTAATTTGAGAAGGAAAGCAGCGGTTCGTCTACTTGGTCCATCAACAAGGTTTCTAGTCTGACGCATTCCCGGAAGAAGCCGCCATCTCTCAATGTGTGACTTATTCACCCATTCTCAGCAATGGCAGCCCTAACAGAGGCAACAGGCAAACCGAAGACTGGTTCTGGTCCAGCCTTTGCTAATGCATCTGCTATTTCATTACCATTCACACCCTGTTGACCCGGAACACATATGAGCTTTAAGTCATTGAATCTGCCAACAGAATTCAACCGTTCTTTACACTCACGTACCATCTTCGAAAATACGATTGGATTATCTAGGGATTGTAGAACGGCCTGACTGTCGCTGCAAATGCAAATCATCCTTCCTATTCATCTTCTCTCTATAATCCATTCTACTAGTAATTCGTGGCCCTCGTCAACTGTCAGTTTGTGTCCGGTACTGCTCCGTGATTTCCTTGAAATTAATTAATTTCAGTGCCCACAGTTAACGTAAATTTTATCAAAAGTGTTACTTAAGTGGTTTACATTAATTTTTGAGAGTCACTGGTTTGTTTGGATGCTCGAAATCGCTGACAAGCATCGTGTATCGTGTGATGGAATTTGCGAAAGAGACTTCCATCTAGCTTGTTCCAAAATCAACTTCAATTTGACAACTTATAGCGGTTTCACATGTCCAAATTGTACTGCCATGAGGCCATGTCACATCTTGAGGCTACTAAAAATCACATCCTCTCGACTCGATACGGCCAATAATGCGTTGGAGGATTTAAAAAGTGACTACACTTTCATTGCAAATAAAGTGAATAATATGAGTTATACTTTAGTAAATATTACTAATTACATTGACGACTTCCGGGATTATGGAACCCAACTTGACAAAATTTATTCCAACTGCAACATGGTACAGCATGACTGCACAATCCAGTCAGCTTAGGGATGGGAGATCAGAAATCGGGCCGGGTATGGTAGTGTACTAGTTGGTGTTAATAATTTAGTGTGCTGTTTTTGGCTATGATGTGATCTACCAGAACAGCAATGTTGCCTATAACAAATCAACTACTGTCTGGTATCTCTGATGGTGTTAGTGAATCTGATAAGAATGTAAACAGAACTCATCTGCTCAGTGTTAAATCCTTTAGTAGTGATCCTATTAAGCATTCCGCACTGTTCACTATTTATATTAATAATATCAAAGCCAATAGCAACTGAAAAATTCTTATAAATAATTTATGCGTAGAGTGGGAATTGAACCCACAACATCGCGTTTACAAGCCTAGTACGCTACCACTGGACTACACCCGGCGATAACCCGGCGCTTTGAGCTCTCAATGCGTTTTGAAGGCTGTCGAAAAACCGAAAGTACTTTTTGTATTGCGCTTGGACCCGAACACATCTGAAGAGGATGTCTTGGCTAATATTGGAGTCATTCTGAAGGACAAGGATTCCGAATTACCGTCAGGGTCGGTCACTTGCAAAAAACTTGTTCCAGTAACTTGTTCCAGTAGCATTGCGTGGAACTCGGCAGGAACTCCCGTCCTGGCGACTGCATAGCTGCATGCGACCACGCGCGACACAGGTTGCGGATAGTGAACGGCCGGCTCGGAGTCGGTCAGCTGCTGAATAAGCAAACAATTGCGAATAAGCAGCCGCGGACAAGCAGAATGTTATCCTATAGTGTTGTTGATCCCTCCTACCCCCTCCCTCCACATCCGGGCATCCCACTACTTCACCTATCTCTACGTGCACCGCTGTAATATACCGTGGCGGAATGTGCGTATTTTTGAAATAACGATAAACCCACCCACGCCAGCTTTTGACTGCGATGGGATGGTAAGAGGATATCGGGCAATCCGTTGCATGGACAGCTTTTCGAAGGAATTCCTAGAGTCATGTGCTGCTAAGATAAGCAACGCTTTGGACGGAGTGAAGCTCAGGCATATCCCCACCGATGAGATTCCGAGAAGACCGAGAGCTCGCATCTGGATTCCCAAGATGGACATAGACATCGACCAGCTTATTCGCTGTCTACGCATCCAAAATCAAACCATACCCATGGATGACTGGTCGGTCATTAAAGAGGAGGAACCGCAGCGAGGCAGCCGTACGTTCCTCCTTCTAATTAACGAAAAGTGCCTTGGGCGCTCGAAAAAGCCGATTGCCGACTGAGGCTTGGCATCAGGCATGCGAAAGTTAAAGTTTTTCGGTCCTCTAATCCGGACGACGACATAGACGATGTCGACGCGACCAACGAGCTATTGGTGGAGATGAGGATTGAAGAAGGGCAGAACAAAGACAACCAAAATGCTGAAGGTCATACAGGTTAACCTACAGCACTCAAGAAGTGCCTCGGATAACCTTCTAGTCACATCGGCCTGATTCAGGAGCCCTGGGTTAGAGATTTAACCATTAGAGGACTCCGTAGCACAAAGTACAACCTGTTCTTCAACTACAACCAAGAGGATGAAGGTAAGCCCAGAAGTTGTATTCTAATCAAGAAGCGCATAAACTGCAGATTTAACAGTGGTTAAATTGGAGCTCGGTAGCAAAGGAGACCTTTACATTGCTTCTGCCTACATGGCACATGACAGGTCTGCACCGCCAGAAGAACTTCAGGAACTAATATCCAAAATTTCAATTAAGAGGGAGAACCTTCTCGTTGGATGTGATGCCAACGCCAGACATATGCTGTGGGGCAGCACAGAGATCAACGAACGTGGTGAGTCCTTATTTGATTTTATTATTAACACTAACCTCTCCATATGTAATACTGGTAATGCCCCAACCTTTATCTTTCCAAGCACGGAGGAATTTGAGGGATGGGAGGAGGTGCTGGATGTTATACTACTAACAGACAACGATAGGCTTAGGGTTGAAAACTGGAGAGTGTCCAGTTTAAGATCATTCTCGGATCACAATTGGATCCTATAGAATGTAAGTATCACGATCGATACCCCTAAGCCGTTCAGAAACCCGAGGCGAATTGACTGGAAGTAATTCAGACAAGTCGTGAAGGCAAAACTTGTTGTGTCGCCGCTGTCAGAATGTTAAAAAGTCCATGTGGAGCTGTAGCGATTACAATTCAACTTTGCGATGAATTGTGATCGCATCAGCTCGACTGCGACGAACTTCACGGGGAGCTGTCAAGAGAAGAAAAGCGAAAAAGTGCACGCGGTTTGGGCCGAAAATCGAAGAGAAGGAAAAAAGAAATCCTCGTCGTGCTGGTGAATGTTGGTCTTTTTTCTGGCGATTGGTGTTGCGGTTTTTTTACGCTTTCGGGCATGGTTGAAATTGTGCACAGAACCAGCCACACACCAATTAATATGTGAAAAGTAGAGTGAAATTAATTGAAGTGCGTGCGGTTCGCGCTTTTGGCGCAAATGTGAAAGTTGTTTTCGTTCCGAAAAAATCTAAAACTATTTTTTTTACGAAAAGCCGTCCAAGTTGATTGAAGCGTCATTTTAAAGAATAGACGACGGCGAGAAGACGAACGGTTTTTTTTGGATAGCAGACGATACGCCATCGGTCCCATTGTTCGGAAGTGCAAGTGGTAGATTTGATAGTTAAAAACCCGGTTAATTAATTGAATGTCGGGAGCGGAAGAAATTTCGTGGCGGAGTTTGGGATTAATTTTTTGCGTTTTCCCAGAGGTTTATTGTGGAAGCGTTTAATAGAATCGGATCTGTGGAAGAGAAAAATGAGTAAATCGAAGCGTATCCATTAAGCATCACAAAGTGAAATCCAGCAGGAAAATATCAAGATTCTGCATTCAGATGAACCGACCGGTAAACTTCTGAGACGACCATCATTCGGACGTCTTTACGTTTCCCAGACCGAGACAGTTTAAATTTACCTGCTACATATCACCCCGGTCGAATATTGCCTAAACCCTTAAATAATTTTCGGACTATTCGATTTATCGTAATACCCGTGTAAAGTGAACCGCAGGTGAAAACGACGTGCAAAACTCGAAGTTTAAACCGACGGCCGACCGTGCCCTACAAATAGGAATTAATGAAGAAGCAATCGCAGTTTCCCCTTCAATCAAAAAAAAAAAAAACCAATGTACCGGTAATCGAATTTTGCGTGCTGCGGAAATTATTCACTACTACTTAGTTAACAACTTGCTTATCGTAATTTGTCAACAATTTAAAAAAAAAAAAAAAAAAAACGAATGAAAAGTAAAATTTAAAAGCCTAAAATTTAAACGCGGAAATAAAAACAAAAAAAAAAGGCTAAAATTTTTTAAGAATAAATACTGAAATGATTTAAATTAAAATGAATTAATAAATGAATTACATAAATATTAAAATCAAAGTAAATGAAAATTATTAATATGACAGACGGACAGGACAGACGGGACGGAATATAATTTAAAGCATAATAGCTTAAAATTCAAATTAAAAAGAAATAAAATTTAAGCTGCAGAAATATTATGGGGTGAGTTTTGTTTTTATATTTTCTTTTTGCATATTTTATTTTGTTTAGTTTTTTTTTCGTGTTCACATTTGATTTGTTTTTTTTGATTATGAGATATTTTTTTGTTTCGCATTTGAAGATGATTAAAGGCTAATTAGAGCCCAAATTGAAATGAACCCGAGCGTTTAGCTCCTTTAGCCCGAACCTCAACAAGGGGCCACGACGAAAAATGTTTGAAGGACAGTCGTGGCTGAGGTAGGGTGGGCAGAACAGGGCGCCAATAACACCAGAGCGCCCTGACAAATCGCGAAGTCGCGCAACTCCACCGCTTCTTGGTCTTTCACGACCTATTGGGAAAGTAGTCCCATTTTAAAATACCCTGGAGTAAGCCGACACGAAATTTTTGTTGTCTAGGCCTAGGGTTTATGGTCTGAGGTAGAACAAGAACCACCCCACACTGCCGTAGCTAGTCCCGGCCGCCAGCAAGCGTGTCGCTTCCGTTCTACTTCAGCCACCAATTCAGACGTAGGAGGAATTGGCCCATTCTGTCCCGAACCTTTACCCATCCTTCAATTATTTTGACTTTTTCAAGTCAGAATAATTTTCCAAGGCCTCAAACACAACAAACTCTCAAACGTTCCTAACCTGAACCCTAACACTATAGAGGAGCTGGATGCTAAGGTGAAGACACTAGAAAAGGCTTTCAGTGTTACTTTTAAGGTATCATGCCCAGCCAAGTATAGTAAGAAAACACTCCCCCCCCCGTGGTGGAACGAGGACTTATCCAATCTCAGGAAGATTACCAGAGATGTTTTCAATATCTGCTACAAACATAAGTGCTGGCAACCTTACAAGGATTGCCTAAAGTTATATAAAAAATCTGTTAGAACAGCCAAGAAGCAAGCTTGGGCTGATTACTGCCAATCCATTGAGTGCACCCGAGACTCTGCGAGGATAAGCAAGATACTGTCCAAGAAGCATACGAACCTGTCGTTTGTAAAGCGGGTGGACGGGAACTGGACTGACTCCACTGCCGAGACACTGGAGCTCTTAATGAATACTCACTTCCCCGGATCTAGGGACAGCTGCACGGACACCCAAGGTCTTCAGGGTGAGCGGCGTGCACCAGATTACGACACTAAATTGATTGTCGACGAGAGAAAGACTTGTTGGGCAATTAACAGCTTTTCGCCGTACAAATCTCCTGGCCTCGACGGCATAATACCAATTATGCTGCAGAAGCTGCAAGACATAGTAGCTCCCTGGCTGGTAGCGATTTCTTAGAAGTTGCATCTCCCTGAACCATGTGCCTCAGACTTGGAGACAAGTCAAAGTGGTGTTTATACCATAGGTGGGCAAACGTAGTCATGAACTCGCGAAAAATTTCAGGCCAATTAGTTTAACCTCATTCATACTGAAAACACTAGAACGCATATTAGACATCCATTTGCGAAAGATCTTAGACAGATCTCAATTCTCAAAATCCTAGCATGCATACCTCAAGGGAAGATCCAGAGACTGCTCTGCATGAGGTTGTGCGAACAATTGAATACACAATGCACTACAAACAATATACTCTAACTGCCTTTCTAGATATTGAAGGCGCTTTCAATAACGTGCATACGGAGGCCATTCAAGAATATCTCATCGAGTTCGGTGTCGAGGAATGTCTCAGCGACTGGATAGTATCCATGTTAAGCACGAGAATTATCCATTCTAGCTAAGGGAACAGCAATTTGAGTAAATTTGTGTATAGAGGTACACCCCAGGGTGGTGTTATCTCGCCTCTCCTCTGGTTAATGGTCATGAACAAGATCTTAGGAAGACTGGAGAGGAAAGGGGTTAAGGTAGTGGTGTATGCGGATGATGTGGTTATACTGGTATCAGGGATGTTTCCTTCAGTGATGAGTGAAATCATGGAAGACGCACTGGGTAAGGTAAACACGTGGGCTGCTAGCTGCGGCTTGGGTGTAAATCCGACCAAAACTGAACTGATGCTCTTCACCACTAAAACCAAAATACTGGACTTTAACCTCACTCGCCTAAACGGCCATCAACTGCCATTATCATCCAGTGCAAAGTATCTTGGAGTTGTGCTCGATACGAAGCTCAGATGGAAGTTAAGTATAGAACAACGAGCGGAAAAAGCACGTATCGCCTTTTACGCCTGCAAACGAACTTTCGGCAAAAAGTGGGGACTTAAACCAAGAATGGTTCTGTGGTTGTACACAGCCATAATTCGTCCCATTCTTATCTACGGATCGCTAGCCTGGTGGCCAGCGTTGAGTAAGAGTTACAACATAAACAAACTCAGCCAAGTTCAGAGGACTGCAACTGTCGGAACTACAGGTGCAATGAGGTCATGTCCAACTGACGCTTTGAACGTATTGTTGTATATACTACCTATCGATTTACATATTAGAAGTACTGTGTCGTGTAGCGCCGTCAGACTCAAAGAATCTGGTATGCCAAGCCATACGGTCACAGCAACATCCTGGAATCTCTACCGGCTAAATCGCCAACCGACTACATTATCCCGAGACTGACCTTCAAGAAGAATTTCGCTGTGGGCTTTCCAACCAGAGCGGAATGGAAGGACGGTTCAGTTATACTTGATTTCGACACAGTCATCTGTACTGACGGCTCAAAGATGGACTGCGGAGTCGGAGCGGGAATTTTCTCAGACACACACGTTTTCGAAAAGTCCTACCACTTACCGGATTACGCCAGCGTTTTCCAGGCGGAGATACTGGGTATTCGGGAGGTCTGTCGGTCTTTGCAGCAAGACGCTACGCCAAAGCATAATGTTGTAATACTCACTGACAGCCAAGCCGCAATCAAGGCCTTAGACTCGGCTATCACCTCCTCTAAACTCGTCGAACAGTGCCGTGAAGAGCTAATCTTCCTGGGAAGCCAGGTCAAAGTTACTCTGCTTTGGGTCCCAGGCCACAGTAAGATAGAGGGTAACGAGCGGACAGACGAACTAGCTAGGCAAGGCTTTGCTCTTCAGGGCTCTCTCACAGAACCCGTTCAGGTCCCACTAGGGACTGTTAAGCGCCAAATATTCACCCACTTTCTCGCAAACGCGAACTCCAAATGGAGAGGACTGACCAACTGCGTCATATCTAGGAAGATATGGCCATCCTACTGCCGGAGAAGAACAGATGAACTCCTGAGCAGAAGCCGCGTGGACGTCTCCAGAGTAACGGCAGTCAGCACGGGGCATTGGCCGATTGGTGACCCCGCGGCCAAACTGGGTATTCCCTTCAACGTCAATTGCCGCAGTTGTGGGGAAGCAAATCCATCTACTCTGCGAGTGTCCAGCCCTAGCTCGGGCCAGACTTCGCGTACTGGGCAAACCCTTCTTCAATGACATTGGTGAGATCTCGAAGAACAAGATCGGTGAGCTGATCACCTTCCTGAACAGCTCCAGATGGATATGATAATTCATCGGAGTCCCAGGTCTCTGTTAAACCTTTGTACACACTCCATCAACCCTAAAACGACCATGTTAAACGAGTTGTGGTATCAAGACGGCGCTTCCTGTGCTAATTGGGCCCTGTCCTCGGCGGATGGGCCGCCACGTAAACCAAACCAACCAGCTCGCATTGATGTATCACGCGTGGCTTCATTTAGAGTTGTCCTGCCGTCGTCCGTATTTGAAACAGTTGTAGGATCAAACTGCTGGCCTCATTCAGCGATTGTTAAGAATTCGTCCCTCATCGACGCAACGCGCATCAGGTTACTCGGCCAAAAAACTTAATTCGATCTCGGTGTACTACGGTATCGTAATTGGCATGCGTTCTAAGACTAGACAACTGTATATCTCTGCCACCGGCTCTTGTTTCGACGTTGTCTGCATTACTGAAACGTGGCTTTGCAAAAACTTCAGAGACGCCGAGCTGTTTGATGGTGATTATTAGATTTTTCGTCGTCATCTTGACATCCAGGAGGCTCCGGTTGGCGGTGGAGTGCTTTGTGCAGTAAATCGGAAATTCACCGCTGAAGTAATTGATATTCCGGAAGCTAACATCACCGAGTTGCTCTGCGTTGCGACTTTATGTGACAAAAAGCTGTACATAATCACGACGTACATCCCTCCGTGTGCGTTATCTTCAGTCTATGAATCCGCTTTTAACGCTACGGATAGGATCTGCAATCTTATGCGTCCTTGCGATGAACTACTTATTCTCGGAGATTTTAATTTACCACTGGTATCGTGGTCCCGATCTGGAGATGAAGAATGCCTTATTCCGTCCTTCACCTCATGTCCTAGGCAGGATGAACAATTTTTGGACTGCATGCTTTCAACAGGATTGCACCAGATCAATACGAAAGCAAATACCTCTGGACGTTACTTGGACCTTGTTTTCTCTTCCGATGTGACCCAAACCACAGTCAATCATTGTGCCTCACTACTATTACCGGATTCGAACCATCATCCAGCACTTCACATTATTCTTAATTTTGATGCACGAGTTAATCACTTATTTCCTTCTGAAATAACATATGGCTACAATTTTAATAAAGTCGATTTTTCTGCTTTAAATCGCGACACCTCGACATGTGATTGGTTAGGTGTACTAAGTGAACCGGATGTTGAAACTGCCACTTTAAACTTTTATAACACGGTCTTTCGTAGTTTCGCGCGATGTGTACCGATCACATCGTCTAGACAGCCTAGACGTTTTCCGTGGTTTGACGACGACCTAATACATCTAAAAAATTTAAAAACGAAAGCTTGGAAGAAATATTGTCTCTCTAGGATCGATTCAGACTACGTTTCTCATTCAACCTTACGAGACCTGTTTATTAGCCGGTCTAGTGCGGCGTATATTTCATACGTCAATAATTGACCGTGTTGCGAATGTCAAGTTCAAGTTTCAAGTTTTTTATTGTCGAAAAATAATAATCACAATGATACTCTTGAAACTAGTTTAACAAGATTAGCTTAGGAAATTCTTGACACTTGTGTGTCTTATATGAAAACAACGAAATTCGAAAATATCTGCCTACTGAAGATCAAAGTTAATAACATATAATTAATAAATGACTGAATGATTCAAAACCAACATACCCCGACAATATAAGTATGCTTTACATGTTGATTTTAAAGGAATAAATACTTAAATCTAGGAAAAGGGAAAAAGAAGAAAAAGAATCAAAAGATAATAAAATAAGATGAAAAGCTTAGTTCACAGCCCCATGAATATCATTTGTAAATGAGTATCTACACACACATATATGTAAGTGTACATACTTGTCCAAATGCGAACACATCTCTGTGTTTTTTTTCCTTTTCTCTCACATTATTCTTATCGATAACATCATATATATATTTATTAATATAAAAAAATTTGTATTCGTTGCTCTTTTTTTTTTTTTTGTGTTTTACTCAATAATAATATGGATAATTCAAAAGCATGATATGAGAAAAAAAATTCTTAATACAGATATGACAATACTGTTGTTTTGAGTTCAATGCGCGTGAATTATTAATAATAAATTTTGTTTAATTTCTACTAACACTTAGTGCCGTTATTACGACCTTCAGTAAAAATTTAACCAGAACTTTGACTGTAAGTTTCGTATGAGCATCTGTCAGTTAAAGTTTCAGTTAGAACGTTACTGACGATCGTAGGAACGGGCCTAAGTGTATTGTACCAAAACATGAGGAGTGAAACACTTGATTCGGCATATGATTACAGTAATAATACGATTAAATTCAATGAAAATGTAAGGCAAATGTTGTTTTGAATGTGATGTACATAAAATGTTGACAATCTATTTAGATTATATGCTCTTCTAACACAAAATCACAGGAAGTATCTCAAGTGTTTCAGCATTAAATCAAAGAAAGCTAATAATAATGATTACCAAAATAAAGGTTTCTAATCGCCAGCTTTAATTATAAGAGTCAAAACTATGAGTAGTTGCATTAAACACGCCCAATTATAAAAGGGGAATAAAAAATGCCCGGATTCAAAAATAAGAACGGAGTGAGCGATCTTTGGTTTTAATTTTTTTTTTCTTTTTATTGCGAATTGACAAAATGAACGAAAAGAAAAAAATTCCCAGACTTTTTGTTGTCCCGAATGGAATCCAGCCAGAGTCCAAGAAAAAGCAATGATTCTGTCCCTCCAGAAGACCACCACCACTATGATGGTCACTATCTCTCCCTTCATAGAAACCTATTAGCTTCTTCATATTTTCTACTGCTGATATACTCGGGTCATTTAATAGATTGCAGGGCGATAGATAAAAATGGTCAGCGATTCTGACCGAGTTATTATCTCTGTAAATTTTTTGTAGAAGGGCGTTGTCGTGAGATTCTAGATTTCCAATCCTTTTGTTCCATAATTCAGCCATGAGTGTTATAATGGGTACCAATTTTGCCTCATTATAAATGGTTTTATTTGAAAAATATTTATTTTCAGAATTGAACTTCATAGCTAAGCAGTCCCTCAGCATTTTTCTTTCAAATAGTTCCAGCTTTCTACCGAACGTTGTTGAGATCGAAAACCAGCAAGCAAAACCATAGGTCAGGATTGGTTTAATAAGCTGTTTGTAAAGAAGGAGTTTGGTTTTTTTGAATAACCTGCTTTTATAATGGAAAAGCCCTGCATACATCGGCGACGGATAATTCGCGCTTGCTGCGATTGCGAAGTTCGTCTATATGCCCACATTACAGCGTTTTGAATCGCGGTGAAATTCGCTTTCAAATAATAATTTGTTTTCCAGAAAACTGGAAAGTGGGTCCATGACATCAACTTTGAATGACAGAAATATTGTTTTCTTTTAACGGTTTTGTAATTATCATCCGCCAATTTAAATAAAATAGGATATTGACGAACGAGTTCTACCTATCAGTCTCTCAACTTTTGACATTTTGGAGCGGAAAGCGAGAAAAACGCGTCCAACCGCGAACAAAATCCGCCACGAATAAATACGCTGCAAAACCGCAGCAACAGCGAATACGCACCGCGTTGGTGTGGTCATTCCCATTAGTTACCATGTAAATAAAAGAAGGCGAATTTTCCGCTGCGAAATAATCGCAGCGTCAGCGAATAAATCGCGTCAGTGTGTGGGATACTTTACTCGGATTTATTTCCAAACCCCACAGTTTATAGTACTCATTTACGATATTGAGATGCCTTTTCATATAACCTAGGGCTGTATCCGGGTTTTTGTCACTGGTAAAAATCACAGTGTCATCCGCATACAGAAGAGCTGTAGATTTGTTTTGGGAGGGGGGGTCTGTTTCGTAGTGAGGGAAATCAGAGAGATTGATGTTGTATAATTTTGGGCCTAGGATGGAACCCTGAGGCACCCCTCTATTTATTTCTACCGGTGCTGACTTGATTCCGTCTATTTCCACAAATAGGTTCCTGTGCTGAAGGAAGCTATGGATTACTTTTCTCAGCTCCGCAGCGATGCCTAAAGAATCCAACTTAAAGAGCAATCCCTTGATCCACATAGAATCAAAGGCTTTTTTGATGTCTAATTTAGCCATAACTGTCGCCTTTTTTTCCCTTAGCTCCTGTGTAATATCGCTATGTATTTTTAAGAGAACGTGTTCCGCTGAAATCTTTTGCCTAAAACCAAACTGTTCATCCGGAATTAAGAAATTGTCCCTACAGAAATCATCAAGTCTTTCGGCAATGATTTTTTCAAAGAGTTTGCCTAGGTTCGAGAGGAGAGAAATGGGTCTAAAATTGTCGAACTTACTTGGGAGATTTTTATTTTTGATGATCGGAAAGAGCTTTGCAATTTTCCAAGATCTTGGAAAGTACCCATTTGCCAGGCAATTATTCAGAATCAGCTGCAGAAATATAATGGCTGAAGATGGCAGCCTTTTCAATACAAAGTTGGAGAAACCGTCCGGCCCCGCAGATTTTTTTCCATTAAGAGCCTTTATTAGACTCCCTAGAGTGTCCATGGATATACGCGGGTAGTAACAGTCCTCCCCGCATGCCTTGCTGTCGGCAGTGAAAACAAAGTCTTGAGAAGGAAGAGGGTTTTCCCTAAAATTGTTCTCGATTTGGGAGCATCTGTCGTAGCACATAAGATGTGTGTACAGGTGAAAAAGAGGGAGGTTTATCCTTATACAGGTTTTTGTAATAGTTTTTAAAGGCATCGACAATATCATGGGGGGAAACCAATACTTCGTTGTTAACCCTCAATTCCTCAATCTGAGAAAGGGATTGTTTACCAATAATTCTATTTACAAACTTAAAAACTGTAGGGCCCGGTTTCAGGTTCTTTAGTAAGGAGTGAAATTCCTTATTATAGTTTTTATTTATGGCTCTGTCAATTTTAGTTGAGAGAACTTTAATGTCTTTCTTGTCTCAAAAGACCATAAGTTAGAGTCCCTCCTCAGAAGCCTCTTCAACCGATTCCTCCATATTCTTCATGAAACTCCAACACGGAGTCCCCGACACCGGAAAGAATAACTAACTCCTAATCATAATAGCTTCTGTGGTAGCTTACCACGAAAAATCTAATAACAACAAATATTGGTTAAAAAAATAAGTTGCGGCGGACGGGATTTGTTTCTTCGTAGATCAGATCCAAGGTTACAACCATTGTAAATTTCACAGCCATGAAGCGCTGACCATATCCAGGGTTACAACCAATCAAGAGAAAAAAGCTTCTCAAAATACACGCCTTTAGCCTAAGGTAGAGGACGCCTTTCTTGACCATTAAATTCTTCTCGGTAATAAATTTGGAATGGGATGTGGCTATATAGAATTTACCTCAGCGATCCCACCAGCTGTCAAGGTGTTTCGGTTAGTAGGCAAGAATACACCTTCTGAAGAGTCTATGCCCTCCGATGACGAAACAGCTCCTTCGGACCTAGTCCAACACAATCTTATGATGAACTGGCTTCTCCAGTGAAGTTTCTTTCCAAATTTGTCATATCCTCAGGGATAGCGGTTAGTCCACAGTCGGGGACTCCGTGTTGGAGTTTCACTCCACTGACACCGGAAAGAATAACTAACTCCTAATCATAATAGCTTCTGTGGTAGCTTACCACGAAAAATCTAATAACAAGTAAATTTATTGTTTTTTTTTTTCAAGTCTATTTTGAATGGGTGAAAAAACTTTAAGGATACAGCATAGTGATCCGAAAAGGAGGCCAACATGCTGCAAGAAGTATCGTTGACCGACCATACCTCTTGACCGTGACTGGAAACTAAGAAAAAATCAATACAGCTACCACTGGCTGGGAAAGTCGGACTGTTCGGGTGTATTACTAATAAATTGGAGTTGAGTGAATTTTCAAAAAACCAATCGTCAATGTATCTTCAAATAGAATTCGTAGAGTAGTTCGCCCAATTTGGGTGTCTGGCGTTCAAGTCTCCCCCCAAAATGACTTGATCAAATTGGTCACTATCGCATAGACGATTAAGTTGATCCAGTAGACCCTTGACATCAGATTCGGTTACCAGTGCTGGGTTGATGTAAGCGGAAATACCGGCAATTTTTTTTGACCTGTTATGAAAGTCTTTACTCATAAGGGCTCTCCCTATAACGGAGATGGAATTAGCCTCGAACGACAGTTTATGAGTGATAAAATTTTGCTTGACTAAAATAGCTGTTCCACAGAGGGAATCATTTCTAAAGACATTATAAAAAGGGATGCTTAATCTGTTTTTCTCCGACAATCTCGTCTCGGATATAAGCATGAAATCCGGTCTATTTGAGTCAAGGAATTGCACTAGGCTCTCTACTCTTGCTTTAGAAATCATTTTTTTAACATTTAATGAAATAATATTTATGGCCGTCCTAGGCATAATTGTAAGCAGAATTGGATAAAAGACGCCTGTTTTTCACCTAAGCCCTTCAAGTTTTTGTATTGAGGAAGAAAGTTGTTGATTCTTTCCAATAGTTCGGGAAATTTTAGTCCAAAAAGAAAGTCAGACTTTTTGAAGAAATCGTAATGTGAGGAATTCTTTGACATTGTTACAGGTCTGCTGTTTTCCGCGGTGGAGTTTTCTTTAAAAAAAACTGCAATACGCAATATTTTCCCTTCTAAAATTATTAACCGCCGAGTTAACGAAAGCTCGTCTGTCTTCTCTTTTGGCTCTCGCTAAGTTTTTGAGTTTGTCTTTATTTTCTTTATATTTGGACAACACGGGACAGCCCCCGAAATTTGCAGGGTGACCCACCTGGTTACAATTGGTACAAAAAGGTTCAGACTTTGATTCCAGAGTTCTCGCACATTTCCCGGGGTCATGTTTCATGTCACATTTGATGCAGTTGTATCCAAGATTGCAATTTGCTGCCACGTGGCCAAATCTTTGGCAATTGTGGCATTGGATCACCCCCAGAGGCCTGGGCTTTTCCCATGCGATTTTATGTCTTAAGACGTATTTAATTTTCAGGAGTTCATCCGTATTACTTGCGTCTAGTTGTATTATGTGATGATTTATGATTTATTGACTATATCAAGCAAGTATTTTTCCCGTCTTGATTTCGGCGTTGAGAAGTTTTTGACTAGAACTTTTATACCCCCTAGTTGTTTCTGTAAATCCTCCCTTATTTCTTCGCATGAATAAGAGGCCTCCACCCCTTTAAGTAAGAGTGAAACTTTCTTAAGTTCCTTCGGTGTGAAGGTATAAGCCTCCACCCCCGATACTTACAATTCTTGGAATAGGTATTGATGGAAATTGACATTGTCAATGAATATTTTAATACAATCCCCTTTTTATAGTTTTTATCTACAAAGCCGCTACGATTTATACTCCCTTCAATTAAACCACTAACTATCTTAGCATCCCAATCAAAGATGGTTATAGGAGGACAAAAACTTTTCCTTCGTGGCACTCCTACCTTAGACTTCCCAGGGGTATTACTTTGAGCCCGGGGATTCTTCTCACTTGAAAAACTTTCTTGAATGTTACCGCGAACCTCACTCGCTACCGTTTTATTTAATCGGATATTATTTATATAGGAATTTAAATTAGAAACCTTTACCTTCTTACTCGCCATCTGTTGGACGTCATTTTCCATATCATCTTCTTTGGCTGGGTCCTGATCCGAAGTACCCTCCATGATTTTTACATCTTGTAAGATCTGGAACTTATTTTCATCTCGTAGACTCTTGGACTTACTCGAAGTCCTAGCTTCTTTTAACGCTGAACTAAGGTGAGCCCCATCGGCTTTCCTCTTATAAGGATGACTCCCCTTGCGTTTGACTTCCTGCCACGGATAAGTGCCCGGTAGGCACCCAACATTATGGGCATTGGTGGCGGTTGAAGTGAGCTCGTGCCCCAAAGAATTGGTCATCATCGCCTCCACGTTGGTAGTTTGGGCCACCGGAATGGTAGCGTTCGCAACGGACTTGAGCCCCAAAGAATAATACATCATCGGCTCCACGTTGGGAGTTTGTGCCATCGGATTGATAGCGTTTGTAACTGGCTCATGCCCCAAAGAATAGATAATTAACGGCTCCTCGTTGCTAGTTTGGGCCTCCGGATTCGACGCGTTGTTCTCCCTATGCTCCGGGATTCGTTTATTTAGGTTCAGCATGATGTTATCGATGTCCACTTGTGATAGGAGAGTTTTTACGCTATTTATGTAGCCTTCCGAATAAATTACGTCCCCATCCTTTGAAGGGGCCGATACTGACTGGTTTGGCGCATGTATATCAGCGTCCGAGGCCATGATGCCCCATTTATAATGAGATTATGCTCGAGCCTTCCAAAAGAAAGCACAAGGCTTACTGCCGTTTTCCGCAGTATGGTACCGGAAAAACCATGCGGTTTTCCGCTCAAACGCAGTGAACACCAGTACCCCGGTTGAATAATACTTGCTGGCACTTAAAATAATCGGCCCTTAGCCACTTTAACAAACGATGGAAATATTTAATGTTGAAAATTGCTTTAACCAACAAATGAAAATTAATTTAATTTTTAGGTTAAACAAGGCTCTGCGCACGTCCGAACACTTTCGACGTTTTTCCGTGTTGCGAATGTCACGTCGCGTCACTTCGATGCCGATTTGACATCGACGCATGAAAAAGCGATCGTGTATGTCGATTGTCATCGACAGTTGTCATTTTGATCGTCATTTTTCGTCGATGACATTCCGAGTCCGTGACGCCTGAAGAAAATTAACTTCGATGCAAAAATGCAAGTATATATTTGACAAAAAGATGTTTCTTTCCTTATTTTGATGGATTCGCAACAAGTAATCGTCATTAAAAGTGGTGTAGATCGACACACATTAAAGAAATATGGCTCAAATTTTCGGCACTGTAAAATTCTTTGGGACTACCGTGTTGAGTCGTCGCAAAATAAAATTTCCGGTGTTGCAGCTGCGTTCGAGACTCGAAAATTCGTCGAGTATTGAACGTAGTTGTCAACACCTACACCAACCTTGCAGCACAAAAATTGAACGAAAGTTCGACAGCTAAAATAGCCCTGACCAGAATAGACTTAAGGAATCTTAACAACTTTTCGTCAAACGCCTTAAGGCACGTAAAGTTTGTGGCAAAACTTAATGAATCTTATACCCAACCACAATAGCCTTAAGGTAAGAGAAGTTTGACAGCTAAAAAAGTCAAATATCGGCCGTCAAATACTCATCAAGAGAGTGTAAATTAAAATAAATTTTTCTTTTTTAAAGTGGAGTTAACTATAAATCACAAGTCTGAAGTCACAAAGTACAAAAATTTCGGAAAATCTGTGAATAAATGTCAAACGCATAAGTTTGCTTAAGTTTCTACGCTCAGAACCGTACACTTAAGTTTTAACGAAAGTTTGGAAAAGTCAACGAAAGATGCCTTAAGTCCATTCTGGCTGTCTACGTGCATTTCCATACAGTCGTAGAAAAACTTAAGCTGCCTTAAGGTGCCTTAAGTCTATTCTGGTCAGGGCTATCGGTCAATGCCGGAGGCAAAAGTCACATGGCGGAAGTGCATGGCTGAAGCGGTGGAAGTTGGTGGTTATAAAGTACGCGCATTTATTTTCTCATTGTTTTTATGCAAGTTTAAAATTGTTAGAATCGAGAGTATGTGCATCGAGTGTGCCGGCAGAACGGAACGAGTTCATCGTAAACAAGTTTTGTTATTTTCGGCGCAGCTCTCACAATAGGAGAAAAAAAAAAAAGAAAACGTGGCGACTTCAGCGACGTTGTAATTCGGCTGGATCTTAAGGCATTGCCGTAACCGAGTGTCAGAAAAGTTTTAGCCTGTTATATTAAACCGTAAAGAAAATAGAAGGGTAAATTGTTTTGGTCATAACTTCGTCAAGAGTGTGATTTCATTTTTTTATTTCTTGTGGCGTCGTGTACGTACACAGAATTCTCAGGCAAACGGAGGTCTTGAGAGGTTTTCGGGAGTTGTGCTGATGAATGCGACCGCTTTAGAGACAGCTAGTAAAAGTTTACGTTTCTCAAAGACTCGGGTCTGCGTTGTCGAGGATCAGGACGTAAACGGAATCTTCGGGGTCTGTTCAGGGGCCCAACAAGCAACCACAGCCATAGGAACAACAGAACCGGAGGAGCTTTGCCCCTCGATTTCAAAATTCGATTTGCTGTGCGATTATTGCCCACGTCCGATCGTCACGAGAAGAAAATCGACTGAAACGGTTCGGCTGTACTGAGCCCCTGTCAAACGATCTCGACTTCGAGACAGCACCCAGCATCTTGAAAAAGAAAGGAGTGTATTCACGATATCATGGTGGTTAGCTTTTTTTTGTGTGCTCGTCCGCGCAACAACGAATTTGAATACGGTGGACCGCACATCAACCCAAAAGCGATCAAAAGTGTATAAAATCAGTCTTTGATGGCCTTATAGGCAAGTGAGTGAAAATTGAGTCTCCATTCATTCTTTAGTTTGTCGTATGTCGTAGAATAAACGTTGAAGATTTTTGAAAGTGTGGCTTCAAACGCGTTATCGGTCTAACTCGGGTCAATACACGCGCGTTTACGAATTTCACAATTAAGATGAATTAAAATGGATTAAAATATGAAATGAAACAAAAATTTACATAAAGAAATATAAATATACAACGTTTCTCGGAATGAAATGAGTTAAATAGAATTTGTCGTATGTCATAGAACAAACGTTGACGATTTTTGAAAGTGTGGCTTCAAACGCGTTATCGGTCTAACTCGGGTCAATACGCGCGCGCTTACGAATTTCACAATTAAGATGAATTAAAATGGATTAAAATATGAAATGAAACAAAAATTTACATAAAGAAATATAAACATACAACGTTTCTCGGAATGAAATGAGTTAAATAGAATTTGTCGTATGTCGTAGAACAAACGTTGAAGATTTTTGAAAGTGTGGCTTCAAACGCGTTATCGGTCTAACTCGGGTCAATACACGCGCGTTTACGAATTTCACAATTAAGATGAATTAAAATGGATTAAATATGAAATGAAACAAAAATTTACATAAATAAATATAAATATACAACGTTTCTCGGAATGAAATGAGTTAAATAGAAGTACTAGATGAAAATTTACCAAATAAATAAATAACTATATTAGAATTAAATAACAACCTAACTGAAATAATTAGAAAGATTAAAACACATAAAAAATGAAGTTACCTACATTAAAAAACAATGAATTGAAATAAACCTAAATATATATGCAAAATAAATAGTAAAACGAATAGTAAAACAAAATCAGATGAATTAAAAATAAAAAAAAGAAAAAAAAAGATGAATACTAAAATGACTGACAGGACCGACGAGGACTGTAATAAATAAAATAAAGATAACGAAACCGAAATATAATTGTGATTTAAGATTTGAAAGCGGAACAATTACCTAAATGGGGTGAGTCTTTTTATTTCTATTTCTTTTGCCTATATATTTTCTTTTGTTGTTGCGTTTTTCAGTTTTCTTCGGAGGGTTTTTTTTTATTTTTTTGCTATTGGGAGATGATTAAAGGCTAGTAGAGCCATTTTTAAATGAGCCCGAGCGTCTAGCTCCTTCGCCCCGAACCTCAACAAGGGGCCACGACGAAAATGTATGAAGGACAGGGCCCTGACAAATCGCGAAGCCGCGCCAATCCAACCGCTTCTTGGTCTTTCACGACCTGTTGGGAAAATAATCCCAATTTTGACAATTCCCTTGGATAAGTCGGCGCTGACAATTTTGTTGTACAGGCCAAGGGTTTATGGTCTGAGTCGGAGCAAGTACCCCCCCCCCCACACTGCCGCAGCTAGTCCCGGCCGCCAGCAAGAGCGTCGCACCAGCAAAGACTCAGCCACCAATTCGGACTTAGGTGGAATTGGCCCTTCTGTCCCGAACCTTCATTCTCCTTTCAATTATTTTGACTTTTTCAAGTCAAAATAATTCTTCCAAGGCCTTAAACACAACAACCGTCACGAGATGCAAGCAGAAGTGAGAGCCACAAATGGGCCGAACAAGATGTATTGCTTTCCCACTTTAGAAAAAAAGCATTATCCGCATTTAAATTTGAATGTACCATTTGATATTGCAGAAAAATAACGTCATAGTTGTAAACGAAGGCATACATGAACTTAAATTCACAATTTACAGCTGATACATACAATATGGCAATGCCAATGAGTCGCGTCGATGGAGTTACACAATCGCTTTTTTTGATCGGCGTGACAGGTTGAATCGGCATCGAAGTGACGTGACTGCGACATTCGCAATACGGCCAAATATTAAATCATCGACTAGGGACAAACCTAAGCGGTTTCGTCAATTCGAAAAGGAATTCGGACGGATACCCTGCTTCTATGTCTTTTGATGACGTGGTCAGCGATGACCCTTCAGTCATTAGCAACTTTTTTGGGGACTACTTTCGTGCGGCTTTCACTTTTTCTAACTGTGATAATAGCTTTAAGGATCATGAACACTTGACAAAGTTTCTTTCTACTTCTTTGGAGATGAAGGATCTCTATATTGACGAAGCAACAATTTTGAAATTTATCTCAAATATTGCAGATAGTTTTTCTGTTGGTCTAGATGGCATCCCTCCTAACGTTCTAAAGCGCTGCAGCTCTTCCTTGGTAGCACCTTTGTGCTATTTATTCAATTCTTCTCTTCGTTCAGGGGTATTTCCTAGTTCATGGAAATATTCTACTATTAGCCCGTTATATTTTTTTTTTTTTTTAAATTTAATTTATTTAGTTTAATTTATTTTATATACAATAATTCATACAATTAGTAGTTGTGATTGTGTGTTACATAATTAATCAGTACCTCCCAGACAGCCAAGGCTGGTATTAAGAAAGGTAAGAGAATGGATGTACGAAATTATAGGCCTGTCGCCAATCTTTCTTGTATTTCGAAGCTTTTCGAGGCTATTGTTTGTGATGTAATGAATTTTCAATGCAAATCATTCATAAGTCCATCCCAACATGGATTTACTAAGGGTAGGTCTACTACCACAAATTTAATGGAGTTTACTAATTTTTCCATTAAAGCAATTGAAGCTGGGAATCAGGTCGACTGCATTTACACCGATTTCCGTAAGGCGTTCGACAAAATGAGTCATTCCATCCTGACTTATAATCTACAATTACTGGGTTTTCTAGTGACGTTTATTAATTGGATCCGTTCGTATCTACTTAATCGCACACAAAAGGTGTTTTTTCGTGGAGCCCTTTCATCCGATATACATAATACGTCTGGAGTACCTCAGGGGAGCCATTTGGGTCCGCTTTTATTTATCCTGTTCATAAATGACGTGAGTTCGGTTCTTTCACACTCTAAAATTTTAATGTATGCTGACGATGCAAAGATTTTTCGTAATGTAACCAATACGGCTGATTGTTCTCATCTTCAGAGTGACTTGCAACGGTTTTATGACTGGTGTACACTTAATTGTATGCCTTTGAATATTAGTAAATGTATCTCTGTATCATTCTCTAGAAAGAAAACTCCAGTTACATTTGATTATAGCTTAAAAGGAAACCCATTATATAGAACTGACAAAGTGAACGATTTAGGTGTATATTTTAATAACGATGTTACTTTTAATGACTATTTTCATTATATTGTCGGTAAGGCTAACTCCGTCTGGGACTTTGTGCGAAGATGGTGCAAGGACTTTAATGATCCGCATATTACAACAATGTTGTACTGCACTTTCGTCCGTTCTATTTTGGAATATGCCTGCCCGGTATGGGCTCCACACTATGAAGTTCACATAAATAGAATTGAGTCGGTTCAGAGAAGATTCTTGCGATTCGCACTTAAAGGTCTTCCTTGGCAAGATCCACTGCATCTTCCTCCGTACAATGAGCGTCTTAAGCTCCTGCCGCTTGAGTCGTTGACTGATAGACGAGATATCCTTAGAACTGTTTTTGCTTTCAAGGTAATTTCTGGTGATATTAACTCCCCGTCATTGCTGGAAGCCATTACTTTCAAAGTTCCATTTCAATCACATCTCTTTCACGCATTTTTAACCATAATTACAGTCAAATTGACTTCAATATTTCTGTTCAACAGTTAAAATCGGCTGTATCTAAGAAATAATGTATTGTAATTTTTTGTATATATGTACATATTTTTAATTTTTTCTTATACTTAATTTTTTGTATATATTTTTCATTTTTTCTTATAATTTTATATTTTATTTTATTGTTATTATGAGTAATCAGTTTTTGATGAATTTGAATAAATACCAGTACTGCCTTAAGGGGCTCGTTGCAAAAAATATAAAAATAAACAATTTTTTGAAGTGAAACTTCTTTAGCGGCGGTGAAATTTCAAGGACGCGTCACGTTTGAGCACATTTCGTTACACGATAGAGAAGAAAGATATTATGTTAAGACAAAACTACCATACCATGCTGGGGATCTACCGGTTCTCGTCCGATCACCGAAGTCAAGCAGCATTGGGCGCTGTTAGTACTTAGATGAGGGTCCGCTTGGGAACAGCGCGTGTTGCTGGCATTTAAAAAAAAAACATGTGTGTGCAGTGCACACGCGGTAGAAGTGAAACTTTCGGAAAACTAAACAGTGAGAGAATGAGACGGATGTAGTATCAGGAGTGGGATAGTTATAGGGTTTATTTATTATAATATTAGTAGCAAGTTCAAAAATTATTGCACATTTTGTTATTATTATTATTATTCGGTCTCCAGTTTCAATAAATGACACGAGTGGCTTGTAATAACTAAAGTATGAAATAAATTTGGTTTGGTTTGAATTTGATCAATATATCTTTGAAATAGAGCGTCAATTACTGTTTTCGATCTTGTTGTCGATTCAGTGCGACTGCTGGACATTTTTAAATTCAATTTGATGTTGAGAAACTCAATCAAAGGGATCACCGCATCCAATGCAAAATTCACATTAAAATGGGTTAGAGAAAGTAGGTGAGGGGGAACAATATGTAGGGTGAGGGGTAGAATGATAAGGGTACACAGAGGGGGGGGGGGTATACAGTGGGGGGAAGTTAAATTTTGGAGGGGTAGGGGTTAGTGAGGAGGGTGGGGTAGGGGATAGAGAAAGTAGATGAGTGGGAACTATATGTAGGGTGAGGGGTAGAATGATAAGGGTACACATAGGGGGGGGGGGTATACAGTGGGGGGTGAAGGGTTGAATTTTGAAGAATCTGGTGTAAGAAGAAAAGTAAGGGGTGTGAGAGGTGAGGGGAAATTAGTACCACGCAAGCGTTTTGTTTGTTTCTTTTTACTGCCGCTTTTTTTCGATTCATTGTTTCCAGTCGCTTTTTCGTTTCATCTCTCTGTTTCATCGAGTTTCAAATCACAACGTGGCTAAAGAAGTTTTCACTTCAAAAAACCATGAAACGAAACTCAATGAAACGAAAAAGCGACACTGCGAGAGAGTGGTATTCCCTTCTGACTACGCCCATAGAATTTGAAATACTACTCCTATCTCTTCGCCCTCTTCACCTATCCCTTTTTAAGCAACTGATTTCCCTCACCCCTCTCTCACCCCTTACTTTTCTTCTTACACCCCTTTCTCCTAACTTCAACCCTTCATCCTCCCACTGTATACCCCCCTTCAGTGTACCCTTATCATTCTACCCCTCACCCTACATATTGTTCCCCCTCATCTACTTTCTCTATCCCCCCTCCCCCACCCTCCTCTTTACCCCCTACCCCCTCCTACATAACATTGAAAAATTCCGAAAAAAAAGCAAATTTTGTATTATTGTATTTATTTTGAAATGCTCTCTCTCTGTCTCTCACATTAAATCTCTCTTATTCTTTTTCTTTATTTTTCAAGAAGTTTCACTTCTATCATGTGCACGGTGCTGCACACGCTGTTTTTTTTTTATTTCATATTATTTTTCTACACTCACTTCCCGCACTTACCGTTAGGGAAGTGCCTCAAATTTGGCTCTGAAGTGGGGGAAGTCGAATAAGTCAATGCAAGATTTTTTTTTTTTTTGCTCTCCTGAAAGGTAGTGCTTTTTCAACGTTCAACTCAGTAACCAGCTGAACATTTCTTCGGATCAGCTGGTATGCGTTAGATGTGTTTTTTGACGAGAAAATTTTTACAATTGAGCAATTCGTAAACAGTCAAAACGATAGGGTTTACTTGACGGACCGTTCATACGAGAATTTGAGTCATCGACTGGCCACCAGGAGGCAGCACCCGCCACAGATAATGGTTTGGGCCGCTGTAACCGCAGATGGGCGCTCTCCAAACGTTTTCATCGAGCCTGGCGTCCAGATAAATGCTCAATATTATCGGGAAAGTATTCTGGAGGTTGCTTTGAAGCCGTGGGCAGGCAAACATTTCGGTGGCAGACCATGGACGTTTCAACAGGACTCGGCACCGTCTCATAAACTCGAGTGAATCAAGAATGGCTGAAAAACAACGTTCCGAACTTCATAACGTCCACACAATGGCTCTCGAATTCACCAGACGCGAATCCGATGGATTATTCTCTTTGGGCCATTTTGCAGAGCAAGGTCCAAACTAAAAGATACACCAGTCTCGAGGCGCTGAAAAAAGCCGTTGTCCGCGAGTGGGCCAAAATACCTGCAAGTCACATTCGGCAGCTTGCGATTCGTTTTTGGACCGTCAAGGCAAAAGGTGGTCATATCGAGCAAAAGTGAATTGTTTCTGAATTTTGTATTATTTTTACACATTTTGTACTTTGAATTGAGTAAAAGTAATTTTCCAAACTGAATTTATGGCCTTTTTAATTGGTTACACTTCGAGTGCCGGACCCTGTAACAGTAGCTTGGTGGAACTCAGCACTATCTAAACTCAGATCTCAAACAAGAAAGCTCTTCAATAGGGCCAATAAAACTGGTGAGTGCGAATCGTACAGAAGGGCTCTAACAGAGTACAACCACGAAATTAGACGCGCGAAGGGAAATTCGTGGAAATTGCTCTGCCAGGGTTTAAATGATTTACCCAGCAGCGCAAGAGTCAACAAAATTCTTTCTAAAGCACCCCTTAACAAAATGGGTTTATTAGAGAAACCTGATGTCTCGATAACCGAAAATGGGAAATAACCGTTAGAACTTGTAGCTCAAACTCATTTCCCATAATTCTCAACCACAGAACCAAGCAATGAAGAACGGTACACCATCCCAAATCCGAGTGGACCAACCATATTGGACTGGAAGAACTCAGCCAAGATCTTCACTGCTAACAAGGTTAAATGGTCTGTACGTAACTTTAAACCATTTAAATCCCCTGGAAAAGACAGGATATTTCCCGCTCTACCCATACATACCCATATCCTGGCGTAACGTTAAGGTGAAATACATTCCAAAAACAGGGCGCCGTCCGAGCAATAATCCTAAGTCGTATCGTCCTATCAGCTTAACGTCATTTCTCTTCAAAACTATGGAAAAGATTGTTGATAAGCATATCAGAAATGGGGCTTTGAAATCTCAACGCTTACACTCCAATCAATAGACATTTCGGACTAGACATTACGGACTAGGAAATAGTAGTGGGTTGCTTCTTAGGTATCGAAGGGGCTTTTAACAACACTGCCTACGAAAGTATCTACTCTGCTGAACAAAAGCGTGGTATTGATCCAAAAATCGCCCGTTGGATCAAGGCCATGCTAGAACGCAGAAAAATAACTTCGATACTAGCCGACTCAACAGTCACTGTCACAGCTGCGAAACAATTTGGGGTCTCATCAGCATCCAACCATTGTGCCGATAGGCGGCGATTGTCGTACAGTATCCACTTTTCATAACATGTCAATATTCTGTTCAAAACCGTATCGTTTCACTTCCGGGAGAGCAGGGAACTGTAAATTTCCAGTCGACGAGTCATGTTTTTCCAAGCTTTGCAAGTGCCGGCAAACTGTCGAATGGTGCTTGCCCAAATTCTTGTAATGTCCCTTACAGTTTGGCGTGAGTCAGATACCACTAATAAATTTAGCTCTTCCTTGCCGATCGAAAGTCCTGGCAACCACGTGGCTCACTTTGAAGGGTCATATCTGCTGATTGGAGTTTTTGGAATCATCGCTGTGTGGTTCGTTTTTTTGCAGTATCAGTTCCAAAGGCCCTGTTGATGTTTTCGGTCGCCTCCGTTGCGCTGTGGCAAAGTGCGCTTAACCGAGATGACTTTAAACAATGTATCCAATTTGGACTGTCACGACATGGATGATGATGAGAAAAACTACATTAATCCCGGAATATTAGGGTTAAAGTAGCAAAAATTTGGGTTTTGAAGTAAATATCTCAAAATCGGGTACAGTTACAATTTGAGCTGTTACATCAAATGAAAGGTAATTAGATTCCCTAACAAGCTATAATACTTTGAATTTAAATTAGTTTTCAAGATACAGTGCAACCCGCTTATGAAGTGCACTTTTATAACGAACTTTCGGTTATAACGTACCTTTTTTTCTGCAAAAAGGCAGAACTAGCAGCACTGTATAACGTTTTAAGTGAGTAGGGTACATGCCCGAAACACTTTTCTTGATCACCCTGTATCACCACGTATATTGAAAATTGACCCTTTCTGTAGAACAATTTTTGGCTCAAAATGTATCAAGGAATAACTTGTTACAAGGTTGTTCCCGGACCACCGAACACCCTGTAGAATACACTAGCTACATTGAAACTAATATCCCTTCCAATAATCTTAATGCATTTTGGAACTACGTAAATTCACTTAGGCCTGAAAATGGTCTTCCACCCTGTATATATGCAAATGAAAATACTGCACGTGCATCAATCCTAAGAAATATGTCGAAAGCCTAATACAATATTCAGACTACAAGATTTACGGGCTTAAATCGAGGTAGATGCGTTGAAAACACTTCCCGGATGCGTTTACGAAAACACGTAGGTACTAGGCGTTTAACCGAAAACATATACCCTCGTGGAAATCGAAGTAAACTATGGAAGAAACTATTCAATGCTGCAGAAACTCAATTTTTTGATTGTACAACGACTGCATTAGCTAATAAATTCTTATTATTGCTACACACACTAATTTGTTTCAAACAATTTATAAAGCATAAATTTGCTAATGAAACACAGCTGAATATGTATCTACTTGTCAAAACAAATCACATCAAGATATCATGTATAAAAATGAAACGAATTGGCTAGTCTGAACACTACTTTTTTAACATGTTAAAATTACCTTCTTAAATGCGTTTAAAACGCGTATTTACAAACCCTATACCATTTGAGTCACGAGCAGGACTGTCTTCTATTAGGTTTTGTTTGCTTAAAAACCTTGGAAGCCCTATACCATTTGATTACAAAAAGTGACCGAAATAGCATAGGCTTTGCGAACGAAATTGAACTGCACGAAAATTCAAAGTTTCTCCCTCTAACATAAGCGGTTACTGAGATTTAGAACCCAAAATTTTCCGTCTTAAAATTTTTCTCCACCTTCTCTCTCACACCCCACTCCTCAAAAGGTGGTAACTTTAAGCTTCCTACCCAGTTTATTTAGAATTTCAATTTAATAGCTCATAGGATTTGGGAGCTACAAGCCCTCACACGATGTTGCGTACGGCGCACAGTGGGGTATTTGTGTTAAAAAACTGTCCAAAAGTCCAAATAAAAATTTAAACAGAATGAACCCTTTTTCCAAGAAGTCAACTAGTTATGTCGTCATGTGCCAGTAATCTTTTGTATTTTATACCTTTCTATTGACGGTAAAACCAGTCGAAACTCAGTCGTTGCGAACGCTGAATATTTTGTTTTTCGGTGTTTTCCTGAAAACGCTTTTTTCTGTTGCATAGTGATTGTTTCGTGAGTTGAAAATTAAAATCAATTGTGATGGATTTACAAGTTCAAGGTATATACTCCATTTTTGATCGATAAATATTTATTAAAATTCATTTTATTGCTTCTTTTAGACGTTTGAATAAACACGTTTAAAAATTCAAATTTAATTTTGCGAAACATTAGTGTTTTAGTTATATCCCCGGGTCAGATCGGACAAAAATATTGACTACATGTTATGTTCATTAGTTGTTTTATGACTCTTTTGTTTCAAATATGTCGTGAAGAAGTAAGTTTACGAAAAGGGTAGGAGGATCACTTTATGTTATATTTAATTATTAAGCGATATGTGTTTTTGCCTATTATTTCCAAAACAGTAAAACATAACTCATTCATATGCATGCCACTTTTGTAGGCAATAATATGACAAATAAAAAAATTAAATTAAACTGACATTTTTATAATGAGGTTTTCTGAGAAAAACTACATTGATTACGGAATTTTTACGGTTTAAATAGCAAAACTTTGTGTTCTGAAGTAAATATCTCAAGATCGGATGCAGTTACAAATGGTTCCATAAAAACGAGCTATAACACTTTGAATTCTGATTATTAGTTTCAGTACAGGTCCGAAACACTTTTCTTGACCACCCGGTAACCCCACGGATATTGAAAATTGACCCTCATTGTAGAACAAATTTGGTCTCAACATGTATCAAGGAATAACTCCTTATAAGATTATGCATGGAGTACCGCCACCGGATACATTGTTTAACTCAAAACTAACACGAACTTGATTAGTATGAAAAATCTATTGGAAACTCATTATTTACAGCATAAAGTGGTTAAATTAATATTCCTAATACTTGTTGTAATTTAAATATACAGGCCTATTCAGCACCAGAGTCAGAAGTCACAAAGTAGGTGGAGTCAGAATTTTGAATTAATTTTGAAGTAATTATGACTGTTGCTGACTGTTTTCTTTATTGTTTGAAAAGTATGAAAATTCACCTGCATAAAGTTTATTAAGTATAAAATGACTCTAAAATTCATTAAGTATAAAGTTCATTAAATATAAAATGATTTTAAAATTCGTTAAGTATAAAGTTCATTAAGTATAAAATGACTTTAAAATTCAAAATTTTTAACATGTGCATATAAGCGACTGAAGTATACTCCTATTCCCTCGTCTTCAATATAGCTGATTATTTTTTTTGGTTGAAAATGATCTAAAAAATCATCCTCTAAATTTTGGCACAGTGTGAAAATACTCGTTTCACAATTTTTTTTTAACCACTTTCACATGCTTTCACCATTAGCTTCACCACTACTGAAGTAGCTGACGACCAGATGTCTTATGCATTGGGAGAAAGCTATTAGTGATAGAGTAAATGTGGCTAATATGGAATAGGGCTTTAATATGGAATAGCATGTGTTCTGCCAAACTACAAGCAAGTGGAGGTTTTCCGAATTATCAACAGTCTGGGATTTCGTACTGGGGTTTCACTCCACTGACATCGGAAAGCTACAAACATTTAATTACTATATGTACCTGCTCATGCTTTCGGCCGCATATTTATTATTATATTATTATTTCTAGTTGATATTTTACGTGGGTCTCTAATAAGTTACTTATGCCAAAGCATTCGAAAAACAGATCCGTCTGAAAATCTAGAATTAGGCAAACATCTGACCCTAACCCTCATGATAAATCTGACTGGTCATATTGTTGCATGAGGAAGCATATTCATAGGTTTAATCTCTTTGAGATCAGGATGAACTTGCGATGATGAAGACGAAACACCACCACACCACCAATATGAGGGACTTGCTCATAAAAGACTTCATCAAATCGGTCAGGGTTTTATGGAACCATCGGAATTCCTGGCTATTCCTCTTCAAAAGATATGAAGCTTCACTGAAAGCGCAGGGATCGAAGTTGAACTTTAGATAATCCAATGCGTCGTAGCAATAGGCTCAACTGAGGTGTCAATGACAGAGGTCACCAAACCAGCGCCAACACGAAAATCTAATATAATAATACTGCTCGAGGCTACAAAAATTAATTTCGTAATTCGTGACAGGTTGGTCAATCTCCCCAATTCTTATTATGCGAATGAAAAATTACTTTGAATCACAAACATTTTTTATCATGGGCTTTATGTGTATGAACAGAAAAACATTGATAGGAATTTGCATACGAACTGTTAAGGCTGAAAATATTGATTAAGAAATAAGATTTAATATGAAACGAGTATGTCTGATAACATGGACAAGGAGAAGAAATCGTAATAAATGAGTTCAAATCGATTTCCAATATTTACCTGATCGACCTCTATGAAGCCTTGTGCATGCGGAGAACGCGAAGCTTTCCATTTAGATACAGCAATTCCAACAAATACAGCAGCCATCAAAGCAATACCTGCGAAAGTTAAAGTGAAGTACGCATTTCGATCTCCATGATCAGTTGATGACATTTCGTGTCGTACCGAATATCCCTTTTTTTAAAAAAATGTATAAAACGAATTAATATAATTTGATTTTCATCTTAACATCAACTTACAGCTTCTCTATGCTCGAGATCATGTATCATAGCATGTTGCATTCTAGGTTCTGCTTCTCGATGAGAAACTGCTGCTGCAACCTCTTCAACAGCTCTTTGTACTGCATCATCATCAACTGTTGGCAGCACTGTTTGAGTTGACTTTGGGCTGGCAACGAATCGTATATCATATTCAGGGCAATGAAATCTAGTTAACTATAAATGTGTATTGCAAACAAAATTCAAAACAATAGTAAAATAAAGCGATAAAATAATATAAAAATGTAAATAGAATTGCTATTATCAATGTAAATTACCTTGTTGTCTCGGTATCATGTTTCACAGTTTCATTTTGATATTCTATGGACGGCTCTTGAATCGATTTTTCATTGTCAATTTTGGTCTTTTCTTCTTGTTTAACTATATCCTCTAACTTTTTTGCTTCCAATCTTAATTTTTCTCCTCTTAGCTTTTCTCTTTCTACAGCTCTTAGTTCTTTACGTTGTTTCTCAGCCAATCGAACCTTCTCTTTTTCGTTAACCTTATGTTCGACTTCCGTACGGTATTTATCTAGAATAGCAATTTCAGCTTCTTCACTCATTCCAAGCATTGAACCTGGTATGTCATCTTTACTGCGTAATGCTTGAATATAGTCATTCATTAGCTGAGCTATTTTGGATGAAAGTTCTGGATATCGCTTCAACATTGTCATTGATTGATTTACTGCACGATCAATATCAATTAAACGTTCTAGAGTACGTGGTTTTTCGGAGGCGGCAGCTTCTAAGCCACCAGTACCTCCGGAACTTAATAAATGACGATAGTGCGCTAAAGCATGAGCACGATCTTTGTGGAGAGCCCTTAATAATTTTTGCAAACATTTTTCGACACGATGAGCCTGAATTGTAATATGTACAAAAATAGCATCAATATACATAAAAATATCAATTGGGTAAATCGTAATTAAATCTAAGCATCGTTAATATATGGTTATTACCAGCAAATGAATGAGGCAAAGGAGAACTTGAAAATAAGACAAAAAAAACTCCACAAACCGACTTTTATTAAAAAATGTATGCAATTTAATAAATTACGAAACACAAAATTTAAATATCTCTGTACAACCATTTACATTTCAAAGTGCTCGGGTAGAATTTAGCTGCTATTATATTTAAGTAGAGCTTTGAATGAGCTGAAGCATCCATCCTTCCACAAAGTGGAAACAAGCTGACACCGAAAAACGACGCAACTTGGCTTACTTCCATATTTTTTGGAAGCTTAGTGTTCTCAACACCATTTAACCATTAGTTGGAAGAATGTGAAAAGAAAGTGGATCTTAACTTACATATAATAAGACTTAATAAATGTGTTAGGTATAAGTTGATTAAGTTTAATAGAACATATAAAGAAATAAAAAGCAAAAGAAATAAAAATAAAAAGTGCATTCAGACTTAATATCTATTAGAAGCAGGCTAAATGCCCTAGACACACAGCAGCGTTAATATCGTATTATCTGCCATTTGGCAAATGGGGACTGTAAGCTGGTGGATAGGTGTTAGACCAATGTTTAGCCAGAAATGTTGCTGTTATTTGGCCCAGTGTAATGAGTTCAAGGTTTTTCCTCGCCGTCCGTCACACGAAGCTGATGTGGGGTGGGACAATTTCTTTCTCGTGCGGTGATATAAAAGCCTTAGCAAGCTGGTCCTCTTTCGTTTCCCACTATTCCGACGTCACCTGGAATTCAGAAGATACTACTTTTTGCTGGACTGGCTCTTAAGTAGCCTTTGAGGCGGCGTATTGTCGAGTCGGTTACTTGGGGGTTGTACAGAGCTTATACCGCTGATCTGCTGTCAGTTAAGATATCAACTGGAAGAACCGCTTGTATGGCTGCATTTACAGATTTGTCTAAGGCGTATACTTCCACTTCGAATACATTGCTATCCGGGTGCAGTTTGAAGGATTGTTGTGTATAGAGCACAGATGTATTACGATGGTACACAACAGGCGGATGTAATACCGTATACACATAAAATTTAAGAAGTAATTTTACACGTATTCCACACAGAAGAAACCAAATTTATCGAGGGAGCAGAACCATTAATCGGATAGAACTTCTTAATTTAAAATAATTCTATTCTTTTGTACCTGCATTTACCCCTTTCCTTATGTGCGATACTTAATACGAGATGCCTTACAATTATATAATTACGCTGTAATTAAAATTCACACCATTTTGATTTACATTATAAAATGTATATTCTCTAATAGAACCCCCCTCGTAAAAGAATTTATTTTTGACTACGCCACTACACAATAACAAACATTATTATACGTTACAATAGTATGCGTGCGGTATTTTCATTTCCGCTTCATTTCTCTCGAGTATCTTCATTTCCTTACATTTTTCTTCGTAGGTACACAATGAAAGCCGCAACTGGCTGTATGTTTGTTCTAGACCCATCTGTGTAGTATCTTGCACACGCGGACAGTTCTTCCAGGTTCCTGTTGTGTAATTGTTATCGCAGACTGGTTCCAGGGTGGGAAAGGGCATGTCTGGCGTGGATAGAGAGGGGAGGGGAGGGGGCAGTAATGGGGGAAGATATGTTAGGACAGTGTACAAGGAGGGTGGAGCGGGCGTTCAAAATGGTGAAGTTGAGGGATCTGGTATTGGAGAGATAGGAGACTGTAGTTAGAATAGTGATGCCAGATTGGGGTTTTTTTTTCCCAAAATGTGGAAAATAAAACAATTTGGGGAAATTTTGGGGAACGTTAAATGTTGGAGAATTTTTTTGAGGAAAATAAGTTTTTAATGTAAAATAAATTACTTCAATTTGTTTACGTAAGTTCAAAATACATACTGTGTTTATGTTTCCTTGCGGTGTCTCTCTCACCTAGGCCCTTACACCCCCACTTAACATTCTCGAAACCAAGAATTACAGACAGGACTATAAAGTCTGTAGGAGCGTCATACACCAGTCTAGTCGACTATCGGCACTCGCAACAACACAGTAGTAAACTAAGTGTTTTGTTAAAAAGGGGTTAGTTTCGTATATCGTCTATATGGCAAGAAAGTATCGCAAGGCTTGGGAAAATGATCCCGAATTCGCTGGTAAGTTACATGCGTAACTATATATTTTCATTCTGCTTATTACTATAGGTTATATTTAGGTTGGATTGCATCAGTTCCTGGTGATGAAACCAGATCATTGTGCAAACTATGTAGATGCACACTACAGGCCCATCGGAAAGATTTGCGTAATCACGGAAAATGCAAAAAGCATATTGAATCTTTAAAGTTTTCGCAACGAGCAACGAGTTCCAAGAGCATCACGCAATTCATGCCAGCCGTAATCTCCGAAAAAAGAAAAAGCGCGGAATTAAAATTGGCAGCCTTCATTTGCAAGCACTGTTCCATAAACGCGGCTGATCATTTAACGACTTTAATACAAAGTATAGACAGTTCATCACAAGTGATAAACGAGATGAAACTTCGGAGGACAAAGTGCACAGCCTTAATAAAAAACGTTCTGTCTCTATGTTTCCTCGAAGATCTCTTGTCCGATATCGGCTCTACGTACTATTCAATAGTTATTGATGAAAGTACATCAGTCGACACCAAAAAGATGCTCTGCCTTATGATTAAATATTTTAGTCAATCAACACAAAATATTGAAACCAAATTTTACAAACTCTTGGAAATTGAGGCAGGAGATGCAAAATCTTTATTTGAGGCTTTCAAGAAGCAGCTCGCGCCAATGACGGACTTGAATTATCTAAACTAATTGGAATTGGTGTTGATGGAGCCAATGTAATGGTTGGTGCACATAACTCTTTCTCATCACTTTTAAAAGAATGTGTTCCAGAGCTCGTCGTAATTAAGTGCATTTGCCAATCTCTTCATCTCGCAGCTGAATACGCATGCAAAAGTTTTACCACGCCACTTAGAGTTTTTGGTAAAGGAGTGTCATAATTGGTTCTGAAACAGCACAAAGAGGCAAGTTGAATATGCTAAAGTTTATAAGCTGCTGACAGGAACCCAACCTCTAAAAATTCCAAAAATGGCAGATACCCGCTGGTTAGCAAGATATGAAGCAATAAGTAAAGTTGTCGAACAGTGGCATGAGCTAAGACTTCATTTTGGTCTTGCATGTGATAAAGAGAGATGTTTTACAGCATCTATATCAAATATTGAATTCAGATGTTAACAACCGGTATTTACTATTCTTATTGAATGTGCTTAAGCCAGTGACTATCGCTAATTTGAACTTTCAATCAAATAATGCAGATCCTTTAAAGCTGCTAGTAGAGCTAAACAACCTTCTTTATCTTTATCTCAGCATATTGATACTGCCAGCTCGACTTGAAATTGTATCGAAGAAAGAGCTATTCAATTTTTCATTTCGTGATTACATAATGAGAACAGACTGCATTAATTTTGGGCATTACTTTTCGGAAGCCAGTAATAAGGTTAGCAAATCTGACCTAGCAGAATGCAAAGAAAGATGTAAGGATTTCCTTATTATTTTATGCGATCAACTGCAATGCCGGATACCAGAAAATATAAATTTCTTGCAAAAAATGGAAAATTTTTCACCACAAATAGCTACTTCACAAGTCAAGCCTGATATTTCGGAAATTGTTATAAAATTCCCCAACGTTTGTGATAATATCGATGAATTAAACAACGAGTGGAATCTCCTTCATAGGACGCAGTGGTCAAATTTCGAGACGTCAAACCTATTTTGGGCAGAAGTAGCGAAAGCAACCTATTCTACAGGACAGCAGATGTTTAGCAAAATATCATCATTTGCAATTGCTCTCCTGAGTTTGCCTTTTTCAAATGCTTCTGTAGAGCGTGCTTTTTCAATTGTTAATATTGTTAAGAGCAAACTGCGGAATCGCTTGCATTTAACACAGCTGATGCCATATTAAGGGTGCGATTTAGTATGGGGATTGAAGGATGTTCAGGGTTCTCACCTACGCCACGTATGCTGAAAAGATTTAATTCTGAGAACATGTATAATGATACCAGAACAGATGAAGCCGATGAAATCTTGCAGACGTTTCAAAATATCAACACATAAACCACCATTTTTTTGTTATATTTATTTAGTTTTTTATAAAATGAAATGTATTTATTTTTAGTTTTGTTTTTTTGAATTTTTTTAATATATTTATTTTTGTTGAATCATGATTGTTTGTCAAATCAAAATACAGTAAAACCTGTCTAAAACGGACTTTTCATAAAGCGGAAACTTGCCATAACTATTACCTCGTTCACCTGGTCAAAGACGAATCGCTACGGAGCACTTCGATGTACCAGGTGAACACACGAAATTTTGCTACGGAGTGGTTTTTCTACAACGTTGCAAAACCGCGTAGTGTAGTGTAGTGGATTAGCTAATCCTCCCACGAGAACACTTGTCGTTGCGTTGCGTAGCAGTTTTCTTGTCAAATGTCAAAAAACTAGATTGGATTTTGTCTACGATTTTAGTTGTAGCCCCTTTAATGATTCCATTTCGATGAATAATAAAAGAAAAAATTATATTTAAGACATAAAACGGTGAATGTAGCAGTTCATTATAATAAAATAAATACCTCTTGTGACAGTTGTCAACAAAAAATAAGAGTGCGAAACGTCAATTCACTTCACGTGAACACTCATACCATATATCAACCGGATTTCATAATACGCTACCACGTGAACGAGGTATATGTATATTTGGTGAAAATTTTTACAAGTAGTGCGATTGGGGAAATATTTTGGATAACTTGGGGAATTGTTCTTCCATCGATCTGGCATCACTGGTTAGAATGTTGCTGATGGTTCGGTGATGCGAGTTCCTGGTATCGAGGCAGCTTTTGGCTGCCGTGTTGTGAGATGTGTCTAGTATGTCGGATAATAGCTGGGATTAGAGATGGGCGTTCCGGAGTGAACGGTTCCAAAAGAACACTTCATTGAAATGAGTGAGTAAAGAAACTCACTCCTTTTGGTGAACTGCAGTTTCATTCGACACGTGACAAAAACATGATCACCACATTAGGTGTGTTTTTTTCAACTGTATCAGATGACCAAAAGCTAATTTAGCAGGGTTAAAAATCCTGTTGGTAATGCCTCAGATAAATTGTCAGCAGGAAAAGTTTTGTATACTATTCGACGAAAAGGAACTGTATACAGGTCCTATAACACCCATGTATAGTTTTTGGCCACGAGATATGACAAACTACCCCCATCCTTGTACCTTGCTACCACAACGAACGAACCTGTTCTACAATTGAAATAAGCTTTGGGGAGGGGGGGGGAATCTGATCCAACATTTGATCCCATTTTGACTTTGGATCATCTCTTTGTTTCAATGTAAAACGAATGATCTTGATCGCAGTTGAAAAAACACACCTATTGAGTGTTGTTTTCAGTGACGACTACGACCTTTTTTATTATAAACCTATAAAATCTTCTCGCTTTGCCCCTCTCCACAGACGGATTATTGTTCTGTATGTATGGATACACGACGCGGTACGAGAAAAATACCATGTCATTCCATTTTCCATCATAAAAAAAAAAAAGAGAAAATGTTCATGATGATCATGTATACACCGCTTTTCTAACCGTTTTCCAACCCACAGGCACAACTG
The DNA here is from genome assembly GCA_949128065.1 of Beris chalybata. Lineage (NCBI taxonomy): Eukaryota > Metazoa > Arthropoda > Insecta > Diptera > Stratiomyidae > Beris > Beris chalybata. The sequence continues at coordinate 90,299,189 of OX421897.1, forward strand.
TGGAGTGCAGAGTTTCATTTTAGCGAACACTTCAATTGAAGTGACTAGTGGTAGTGAGTCCGAAACGAAGGAACGAAGAGTTCCATTTTAGTGAATACTTAAATTGAAGTAACTAGTGGTAGTGAGTCCGGAACGAAGGAGCGAAGAGTTGTATTTTAGTGAACACTTCAATTGAAGTACCTAGTTTGGTGTGAGTCCAGAACGAAGGAGCGCAGAGTACCATTTTAGTGAACACTGCAATTGAAAATGAAGTGACTAGAAGAGCTGGGTCCGGAACGAAGGAGCGAAGAGTTCCATTTTAGTGAACACTTCTATTAAAGTGACTACAGAATAGAGATGGGTCGTTCGGGAGTTTGCTTCAAGTGAACGAATGACCCCACCCAGCAGGCAAAGTTTCGTATACTATACGCGTTGGGTTGTCGCCGAGCGCGACAACAAATTCCTGCTGGGCGATTACAGCTGTGAACAGAATTCAATTTTTCGATGAATTGTGATCACAGCTGTGACTGTACCGACCAAGTAATAGACGAAAGTCCCAAGGTCACGACCATATTTGGTGATTTTTTGGAAGCAAACAGATCAAACGGCAGAATCGATCGATGTGTGCGTGCCCGGTTGAGTGGCGTGTAGCGAGCTGATGGTCGAGGAGAGGAGGGTCGGTCGTTGAGGTGTGTTTGCGCGCGGATGTCGTGAGTCCGATCCACTGATATAAAGAAATGGATACCTCATCGGCTCATTTCCCTATACGATTTGTCAGGTTGAAATAGCCGATGAAATCGTACCCTCTCGCTCCTTCTTTGAAATTTCGAATTTTTGACGAATTTCGATAAAACAGGGGCAACAAGGGGAAGTTCCGATAATTCGGATTGTCAGTCTGACAATCCGAATTGTCACAGTTGAACAGTTTTAGAACTGACAATTCGGATTGTCAGACTGACAATCCGAATTGTCAGTTCTAAAACTGTTCAATTGTTGTCGGCCGCCTTCTCATTGCTTAACGGTTGCGATTTATACGTAGTAAATGCCGGTGATTCGCGTTGCAATTGAAACGAGCTTTGATCACAAGCCCGAAGACGATGAGGAGAGCGAACGAATATACAAAGAGGGCAGCAAAGTTACTTTTGGCCGCGTTAATGCCGCGCGATTGGAGATCACGCCTATAAAATGGTAAGTTGATATTTTTCGGAGAGTAATTGGCGTGTCGGTGATTTTTTTTTGTTGCTTTTTTTATAGAATCAAGATTTGCCCGACGAAAAACAAATGATCTCAGCTCTGCCGGATGGTAAGAAGCTAATAATCTCACCAAACAATGAGTTTATGATTCTAGCATGCGACGGCATCTGGAACTTCATGTCCAGTGACGAAGTGGTCGAATTCATTAAGAAAAGAATCGACGAAGGATGCGAAAAACTATTACAAATTTGCGAACAGGTAAAAGAAAAAAGGAAAACATTGGAAAAAATGTCCAAAAATCTAATCCCCACCTCATTCTCTAGCTCTTCAACAATTGCCTAGCACCGAACACAATAGGCGACGGAACCGGCTGTGATAACATAACGGCAGTCACAATCCGCCAGCAAACCAGCAATTCTCGACCTACCGACGAAAATTTCCAGGGAATTGGAAGCAGTTCCGATTGCCCCATCAAGAAAACGTGCCGCATCGCCAGCTCGTGTTGTCACCGACGACGGTACAGCAGCTGCAGCATCCGATAGCGAATCATCGTCGACAAATGAGTCGGCCAGTAAACGTATGAAAATCGACGATGATTTTATACCGGTAAGCGCTCAGGATGACGACGATGTCGCAATGTCTTCGACGACAAGCGATAATCAAAGTACAACGGCGTCGACGACAACATGAACGACATACTAAGAACCGATGATTTTACGAGAGGCGCAAGAGTCCGAACTGATTGCAGTGCGGCAAGAAACTAGGAGTTTTCTTTTTCTTTTTATCATTGATCGAGGAACGAACGTCGGATTTGATTTATCTCAGATTGTATAATGGAAAGCGAATATATTTTGGTTTATTATAATTTACGTTTTTATTTACTTAATTTTCGTGATGTCAAGCTTTTTTAATCAGGCCTGAATTATGGCCCAAACAGAACACGGACTTCGCCTTCGAAGTCCCTGTCTTTTTAGAACACACAGGATTATATGGTGATGCCCACAACACCGACTTCGACTTCGGTAGAGTAGGCAAATGGCAAAATCGAAGTCGAAGTCCGTGTTCTGTTTGGGCCAATACTCTGGAATACAACAAATTGATATAAGCCCTAACGTTTTTACCTTAACCAACAACCAAACTTTCTCCGGAAAAAAATGATCTATAATCAATATTTTTCACTTACTTGAAAAAAACAGGTAAATATTGAAGTTCATTTTCATTGCTGAAACAATTTTCTACAATACACTTAGCCATTTTAAATAAGAAACGCGAAATTGACAACTGAAATTACAGTTCAACTCAATGAATAACAGGAAATAACAGTTCCTTGGGAAAATTTATAACGGTTGAGCATGTAATACGTTATTTTTGAATATAGCGCCATAACGATAGGTAAATGGTATTATATTCGTACTGCAGTAGCCAATATTGCCTGTAAAATTTACACAACTTAGTTGCAATTTTATGAATTCATTTTCTTTCAATGCCTTGCATTGTTTATCCAAAAAAGTATTTATCAAATTCAAATTATTTGCGCCCAATTCGAAATTACACCTAAAAGTTCGAATTTTTTTTTTCATGTTGTCTGTAATTTTGCTGTCTGTTGTCTGTAATTCTGTCATTGACATTGTCATTGTTTTTCTTCTCGCTTTAAATACATGCGCAACCATGCTACTAACTCTTTCCTTCTTTGCGTTTCTGGTTTCGAAATCGGATTTTCCAATTTGTGCCCTGAATAACTTTTGAAGTTACTTCAAACTTAAAATTAATTGAGTTTCTGAAAGAAACTAAAAGAAATGTTTCGATCACAAAATATTTTATCTGCATTACGAATTTTAAATCTAATGAATGTTTAAATTCATCAGAATTTTGTTCAATAATGCAGAAGCTCGGCTTATCATGGACAACTTTTTCGAAATAATGACATTTCTAAAACGTCGGCTATGTGAGGTAGCAAATCGAGGTCTCCATGTATATATCTCAGTGGTCCGATCGGAACCAACAGATTTTACTAGTTTTTTTTGTTTATACGAATTTTATCAAAATCCTGACAATTGTTGTTGTCTTATTCGTGTTTTAGAAGTTACAAGACGGAAGCGAATTAAAGGCCACTTGAAAAAACGTGCTAAAGAAAATTTAAAAATGCGACAAGAGGCTGAAACGCGCTAATTAAAGTTTTGAAAATCGAATATGTGGTCTGAAGCATGCTAAAGAAAGTTTAAAAATCGAATATGTGGTCTGAAGCATGCTAAAGAAAGTTTAAAAATCGAATATGTGGTCTGAAACGTGGTGAAGAAAATTTAAAAATGCTACAAGACTCTGAAACGCGCTAATTAAAGTTTTGAAAATCGAATGTGTGGTCAGAAACGTGCTAAAGAAAGTTTAAAAATCGAATATGAAAGCATGAGACGTAGGGATGCCGTTTTCCGATCGATTTAATCGAAGATCGATTAATCGGGCCCTAAGAAATCGATCTTTTCCCGATTTGCTTAAGTCGATTCGATTCATGGATCGATTGCTCCGACAGGAAAATCGACTCCTCGATTTTTTTTAATTCCAACGCATTAAGACCGCTACCTCCCATATTTTTGGCTAACATTGCCTTGCGTCCGCCATATTCATTGAGCATGCGCTGTTGTGTCAATTGTTGCCTAGCGGAGACAATATTCCAAGAAATCTATCTTCACGTGTTTTTTAAAGGTCGACTTCAATTCAAGCCGCGCACTTATGACAGTTCGTCGTGAGAAAATGCCTCGATTTTTAGCTGCTGAGTGACGTCACGGATCGAAACGAGAAAATATACCAGTTCATTGGACATTCTATTTTGGAACGATTTTGTAACAATATTTTATTATCGCAAAGTGCGGTGTTTTAATACAAAACTTTGACGAACGCTCCAAAGTCGATACTGAATAACAAAAGTTCAGAACCATAGCAATATGGAATTTCATTTCATATAACAAAAATTATCTTTCAAAAAATAAATAATTTATCTGAACATTTTCTAAATAGCGGAATGCCGACATTACTGATTGCGATATTATTTTTATCCTAATTTTTTCTTTTCTCAATTTCAGATGAGAAAACTAGTCTAATTCTCATTTGTAAATATTTTTATATCCTATTTCACTTTGCTTTGCCTAACAAAATCTTGCACTTTAATAGAAAAATAGAATCCGGATGCAATCCACTAAAATCGCATGTAGACGCAGATCGGATAGAAATGAGATCGACTCGATCCAAACCAACTTCTCGACCAGGATCGCATCGAAACCGGTCATTGGTTTTAATGCCATCTCATGGTTCGATCTTTCGATCCGGTGTTGTCAAATACGTGATCAAAATTTCGATCTTTGGCGTTATTACTCTCTCCAGAAACTGAAAGGAACTAAAGACTGCTTGAGAGCAGGTGGAGAAACTGTTTACTTTATCTGTCAAACTGAATGACTATGAAGTTTAAATCGGCTTTCAGTATTTAAGGAAATATTGATCTATTTGAACACTTGTAATGAGATTGTATAGGAATACCATTTGCATTGTCAGAATGGAAAAAAATCTAGCTAATGAAACAACTCGAAATATTATCTGTCATGTTTCTGCACTAACGCGATCATTTTGCCAGGTCAAAATAAGTGTCCAACTACACTAAGTGTCATACACTAAAGTGTACGCAATACACTTCGAGTGTCAAAAAGAACAAACCTATAATTGAGTTAACATAAAATTTAAAATTAATATTAGTGTTAACGTTAACAGATTCTATACTGGAAATCTATCGGCTATGTTACTAGTATGTAGCGAACCTATTGTTACTATACAATATTACTACATAGGAAGAAGAGAATCGAGGTCAATTTTTCGATCTCGATTCTTTTCAAGCCGATTTTTTCACGATCGATTTTTTTCCAAGCGATTCGAATCGATCCGAAAAATCGATTTCTTTTTCAAAAAACGACAACCCTACTGAGACGTGCTAAAGATTCAGATTCAGATTCAGATTCAGAAAAGAAAGAAAGAAAGAAAGAGAGAAAATTTTAAAATCGAAATATGAAATGAAAAAGGGAAAATATAACGGAAATTAAAATTTTTTACAAAAATGGCGAAATAAAAGGAAAAAAAAAAAAAAAAATGGCGTAAAGTTGAGTGTGATAGCAAATTAGGAAAGAAATATATAAAATAAATGGATTAAAAAAAAAAAAAATTAGGAATGAAAGATATCAAATAAATGAACTAGGATAAATATAAATTAGGAATGAAAATTTTAAAAGGAAATGGAGTAAGTCAATCATAACTTAGGAACAGGAAAATATACATTAAAGAAAAAGGAGAATGAATTAGTATACTGTTAACCCAGGCAGAAGTATGCGCAAAAGGAAATGAAATTAGGAATAGTAATTAGAAGATATATTATGTAGGAAAGAAAAATGAGTAGTACAAGAAATAGGGTCACACAATAAGTAATAAATACATTAAAAATAATAAACTAATAATCTACGGACTTTCTGCAATAAGCACACGGTTAAATGGGGTAAGTCTTTTCAAATTTTCTTATTTCTTGCTTTGCCTGTATATATAGTTTTGTTGGTGATGTGTGTGGTTTTCAGAAATCTCTTTTTGGAATTTTCCTTTTGAGCTATTCGCGGAAATGAAAGGCTAGAAGGCCAACAATAATGCGCAAACAATAATGTTGATAGCTTTTGAATGATTGAAGCTAATAAGTTGAAATTTGGCTTGCATTAATCATTCATTAACTCCAACTAAAAACGTTCATACTTTCTCATAAAGGCTTTCGACTTTTATAGTTTTTTGTGTCATACACACAGACTTTTTTGTATAAAGGAATAATTACGTTTGGCAGTTGCTCAGTTAGTGCTTGAGTGTAACATGTCATGGCTTCTCGTTTACGCTGATTGATATGAGCAAGAACTCGCTGCTGATGCATGGCAGACAACTGATGTTTTTCAGCATTACCTTCCTCTTCCAGTGCTTGAACAGACGTCTGAAATGTAAAATGCATAACAAAATGTGTAATTGCAAAACAAATAACTTTACCTGAAATCTGGCAGTCATTCTTTGTTTGAAGCTTTGTGCTGCTTTTGGATCTGCTAATCTCATATCCTGATATTTCTCTTCAAGATCAGACCAATCTTTCATTACACGAGTTACTTTTTCTCGATGAGTCTCTTCGATGCGCTGTTGAGCTTCCTTTTTAGAATACGTAGTAAGAATTTTTGAAATTCACATTAGTTTCAGACTTACTTTATAGCTTTGATGTTCTAAGCGCGGATCAAAATGCGTAAAATATGGATCAACTGTGGCTTCGTTAATTAGATGAGCTTTTGGTGACTCTGAAGAAGATGCAAGGACCACAGTGGAGGACCCTACTATTATACAATGGTTAGGAAGTATTTCAAGCTTAAATTGATGCAATTACCTATCTCTACATGATCCTCTGCATCAGGGTCTAAATCGCTCTCATCAGAGTCGTATTCATCATCTTCTGTAGTGTCTTCTTCATCAGTATAATCAGAAGTGCCATCTGTCAAGGTAATATCATCTTTATCTTCATTTTCAGTATCATTTTCATCAGCTTGAGATTCTTCATTGTACGTTGAAGGAAGTATATCAGATATAACTATTGGTAAATCGGTTTTCTTTACACGTGCTACATCTAAAAAATGTTTTCAATATAACAAAAGTATAGTATAGTATATATTATGTACGAATGTTAGATTCAATAGGACATACTTATACACCAAGAAACTGAAGTCAAATAAGGAAAAGGTGTCAGAATATGTACCGTAACCCCAAATGATACCCAATAAACAATTTCTGTGTTTCTGAGGGGTAGATTTAGGTACCGAAAAAGCCTACACTTCGTAATGAAATGAAGGAAATCTAAAGATTCAAGAAAACTTTAAATGTGTGTTTTGAATATATAGTATAAGCATATAGTTATGAGGTAGGGGTTCGACGGTATTTCAAGTAAAACATAATTCGATTAAAATTATTAAAAATAACCGCGCTTTATTAATTCGCAATCAAATATCACACTATTGACAACTCTTCCCGATTACATTTACTACTCGTTCGCCGTTATCAATAATAATCACTATACAAAGACACTTTTATGTAGAACTGACTACACTTTTGCTGTAGAAAAACCGAATTGTGTCTACGGTGCTTATATACTATGTATTGAACGGATTTCCAGCCTATTTAGTTTTATGTGTGAAATGAAATGTTACGTTCGAGAAGTGACTAGAAAATACGTGAAGAATATACAGCAGTCTACGGCATTGGAAGTTCGAAGGTTATTGTTTTTCGATGGAAACATTGATAACTGGGTTGCGCGGATCTACAAGTACAAATGAAATCGGACTTACTTCATGTTCGTCCCGAGGTTCGACGAGAACGATAGCAGTGTACTGCCGTCCTAACCTAAAAAGAGGTAACTCCAATTTTTGCTCATTTGGAGTTGATAGACACAGCTTTCGTTTTCAACAAATGCGTTAAATATTTTAAGTATGATAAAAAGTACATATAGACACATAACCTATGGATAAATATTGTAGTATTACTCTAATATTGAATGGTGGGTGGTACAGCCCAAAAAAGATAAAAAGTGTTGTTCTCAAAATCGTAGTTAAGTGAATTACTGCCTTAGGACGACAGTGTAGCGGTGCCATGATATTTCATCATTCAACTATCAGTTTAATACAGGGTTTCTGATGGAACTGGATACGATTCATAAGTGTAAGTGCCTTCCTATTTACATCGAAGTTTCGGTGATCTACCCTTCCGTCGTTTGGGATTATAGAGCTAAACTAAACAAGGCAATACCGACAATTCAAGCTCTTCGGTGAAAAAAATTAAAACCATGAGAATCTTGCTACTTGGTCGTCGAGATCCTTAAACTGAAGTAACCACTTTAGTGATGCGTTGTCCATTCAAAGATGGAACTTTTTTCTAGCTTGCACGATTGTTAAAACTTTTTTGTGAGTTAAACAATAGTTCCTTTCCGATTTTCGAAGAGTTCGGCTGTAGTATGATAACACTATTTCTTGTCCGTTGATCGTGTGTAAACGTACTGCTCCGATTCCGGCGTTGCTGGCATGAGTATCTATGATGGAGCCATGATCTGATTTTTGACGTCAGAACTGAGGAATCGCAAAATTGATATGTATTTAATTTTCTCGAAAGCTTCCTGGCACAGTTACATGCACGTAAATGATTTAGTTGTTTCTGTTAGGCGATGAAAAGATTTTACAAAATTTGCAAAGTCTTTTAAGAATAGAGGATAACATGTGGCTAAGGCTCAAGCCAAATTTTGGTGTAGATCAATTTTTAACTGCCAACATGTTCTCCAAATCGGACTTCATGCCATCACTTTAACCTTACGTCTGCATTAAACAAAATGCACTTCTTTGGACTTAGATTCAACTTTGCAGCTCGCAGTCGCTGGAAGACATGTCAATGTAGCACGTAATACTGGCAGGTTCGTACAAATTTTCCGAATAATAGCCGGGTGTAGTCCAATGGTAGTGTACTAGGTCTTATAAACATTGCTTCGGCTATGCGTGGGTTCAATTCCCACTGTACGCATAAATTATTTATAAGAACTTCCCAGTTGCAATTGGCTTTGAAATTATTAATATAAATAGTGAACAGTGCGGAGAGTTATGTTTACATTCTTATCAGATTCACTAAAGCATCAGAGATACCAGACAGTAGTTGATTTGTTATAGGCGACATTGCTGATATGGTAGATCATATCATAACCACGAACAGCACTAAACAATTATTAACACCTACTACACTGCCATTCCAGGCCCGATTTTTCACCTCCCATCCCTAGGCTGACTGGACAGTATACAGTGTATCTTTGGTATCCTTAAAAAAAAAATAAGGCCACACAAAACAACACCAGAGGCAGAGACTAAACGATAATATGATGGAGAATGCTGTTTTCTCTCTATCATTGTTGTCTCTTGATAGGGGTCACCGATGTTTGATTTTTTCAGCGTTGATAAGCGCTTTCTGAGGGGTCATTCCATTAAGAATCGCTAAAAATAACGAGATTTGTGACATTACCATCGCTGTTTTCATGGAAAATTGAAGAATTGGCAAAAAAATATAACTTACATTTTTGTTTCTATCTCATTTATTTTCTTAGTTATAGTAGGTATGTTAAAGTATGTAAAGAAATCGTGTCCTAGTCCTATTTTTTTTGTGTACTAGCTTAATAATGCTATTGATGAGCCATTGAGGGAAGGAACTGCGTTTCGTGGAGTAGAATGGAACATGCTCATAAATGATTGAGGTTAAGGAACTGTGTCCGAAAGAACACATATTTGTCGGTTTTCGTAGCCCCGTCTAATATTTTCTCTAATGCATAGTTCAATAGCATGAGTTTCCGCCTTAAAAACAATGGATGTTGTGTAAATACTACAGTAGAATTTAACATTAGGGCGCATTCCATAAACTCCTGCTTCTACACCTTTATCTGTTTTAGATCCGTTTGTGTACCAGATTAAGGAGCCGGGTTTTGGAGTTTTTTTTGTGACCCAATCCTCTCTTTAAGGTAGGAAAACTTTGAATGGCCTTGTGAAATTAAATTTCGGTACCATTGAATCAGAAAGTGGTATCGCTAGTATGGCGTCCTTGTTGAGTTCTGCGGAAAGTGTTGGGCAAGCTTTTTTGTGCTCTGACTCGACCCTCGAGCTCAATTTTGTATGTGGTGAACCGCATCACCCTAGTAATACCCCGACATGCCAGTCTCTGTAGTTTAGTCAGCTTAAGGCACCAGGAGTCCGGTACGACCAATTTTGATGATTTATGACTGTTTTCTTACGAATATTTCACGTTAATGGCAACAAAAAAACAAAATAAAATTACACCACTTAATTAGCTGGTATGTAAACTAGTACATGTATAAAAAAAAAATTCAAAACTGCATTTGGAAAAAATGCTATTAGAACAATAACCCTTGAACATTTTTTAAAATGCATAAATTCGAATGTTTTGAACTGATATTTCCTATTTCTTGAATAAATAACATGTCAATTTCTTTAAAATAATACTAGAAAAAACCTTAAAGAAGGACTTGTATAAAAAAAATTTTAAGATATTTTCATTTCTATTAATAAATAATATATGAAGTCAAACTGAAGCAATTTTTAACGATTTTCATGGCAAGAGTTACATAAGAAGACCGCATTTCATTGAAAAGTATCATAGATAGTATAATTAATTGGTATTTCTAGAAGATAAATCAATGAAAATATTATTAATTTTTAATAGTTATGCCTTTGAAATAATTTGAAAACATATAACACTATTTTTTTCTGTAAAATCAAAATTAGTTCACTGATAGACAGCGAAAGATGCAGGCATATTGTCCACGCCAAATTACACGAACGAAAAACGATTTCAAACGATTAAAATCCTCTCAAGAAAGAAAAATCAAACAGGGACAAAAAATTGTGGTACCGAACCCATGGCCCCTTAAGCTGAGCAGGTTTCTGCTTTCTTGTCTTTCACCAGACGGATGCCGTGTAAGTTATAATGGGCCTAGCAACGGTATACATCCAGTAGGTTAGTTTTAGACGCAGTCCCCTGTTTTTGCCGGGAAGGCTCCTGCAGGTCCAGAAAGAGATTCTGGCTCTTTCAAGAACTTTGTCCAAATGAGCATTCCAAGCATTTCATCCAGGAATTTTACTTCGCTAGCAAACTCTATTGATTCTCCAAAAAGAATAGGCTAAAATAACTTGTCCTTACACCTCCTTTTAGTGAATGCAACAATTGTGCTTTTCTTCGGGTTAACACCCAATCCTGCTTTAGTGCACCAGGTTGCTACCTGGTATAAGGTATTCTGAAATAGATCTAACACCGCCTCTTCAAATTTACCTCTAACAAGGATGGCAAGGTCGTCAACGTAACCCTGTACCGTTAATCCGGAATTTGTTAAATCTTAAAGAAGGTCGTCCACTACTAAGCACCAGAGGATGGGTTATAGTAGCCCACTCTGTGGACGTCCTTTCGCCGGTGTGACAGTGACTGTTGAGTCGGCTAGTGTCGAAATTATTTTTCTGCGTTCCAGCATGGCCTTGATCCAACTTTTTGGATCAATACCACGGTTTTGTGCAGCAGAGTAGGAACTGATTTCCCTAAAAGGATGGAGTTTTGCAATTGTCCACTTGAACGACAAATAGATGATGAGAATTTTTTCAACAACATTCTGTAGACGGATGACAATTTACCAGAGACGGTATCACAAAATTCCACAGCCTACATATCTTGGCTAAGAGTAATCCACACACAAGAAGTTTAGCACCATTTCAGCACAGATTCAGCGTCAATTTATGGGCAGATGTGATTGATGACGATTTCCTTGGACATATTAGGCTTTCGGCTATTCTAAATAGCTCCAATTACTTACATTTTTTAACAAATGATCTACATGACTTGTTGGATGATATTCCACAAGTACGATTCGCTTCCATTTTTTACCAACACGATGGTGCTCCAGCTCATTACGGCCGACAGATCACAGATTGGTTAAATTTCAATTATAGCAATCGCAGGATCGGTAGAAATGGACCGATACACTGGCCTGCAAGATCTCATGATCTTACTATTATTGATTTCTTTGCATGGGGACGGCTTGGACGGATCTTGTCTACGCAACGGCGGTAGTAACATTGGAAGATCTAAATACCAAGATCAATGCGGCAGCAATAAAAGTAAGGCAGCAGTTGAGGAATATGAATACCAAGAGAACACTCGCCAAACGAGCTTAAGCGTGCATTCAAAGTTAAGATTTTGAACATTATTATAATAATAAAATATTTAAATAAAATATAAGAACCATTATTAAATTCTTTCAGTTCAAGCAAGGAGTGTAGATCAACATGTTCTTCTTTTTATATAAAAGAGGCACTGAATTTTTAAATATTTAAGGGGTTATATACGTTTAGAAGGCAAGAAAATTGGTGTTATTTTTTTTTAATGAACAAAAAAAAATATATTAATTAATGTAATACATGTAATTAAAAAATCGATTTTTTAAAACATGACGTTGCGGTGAACGTGATAAGTCGTTGTCACTTTATCGGAATCCAAAAATGTCAAGATATTTCATTAATATGGTAGATGACCATGGCTAGTGATTGAACGAAGCGTTCTGGAAAATATTCATAATTAACAAATTAGCGGCGTTTTAAAAAAAAGAAGATCGGTTGAATAATTTTTAAGTTATTTGAAAATGTAATTTTGAGTAAAACATATTTAAAGTTTAATTTTGCGGTTTCGGGGAAGTTGCACGGCGGCGAGTAGTTTTTGAAAACTGTTTTTTTTTTTCAAATTGTAACCGTACATAACCCCTTAATTTTTATGCAAAATGAATTTTGACCTATTACTTCCAAAATGTTAATCGTAGCTCAATATGCGGTTGATAAAAAAAAAATCAAAACGACATATGAATTCATCACTGACGTAGCAAGAATTTGAGTTTTAGAGTAAATATCTCAAGATTAGGTGCAGTTATAATTTAGACTGTTACATAAAATGAAAGGTAATTTCACTAAAAAACGAGTTATAACTTATGATTATTCGTTTTCAAGACATAACGTTTTAAGTGAGTGAGGGTACCGGTCAAAAACACTTTTCTTAACCACCCTGTATCTCCACTAATATTGATAATTGACCCACCCTATAGGACAATTTTTTTCTCCAAATATAGACAGGAATAACCCATTACAAGGTGGCGCACGGAGTACCAAGCACCCTGTATAAGCGCCCCATAGCCGGGGATAAGTTTCTCTACTGCAAGAGTAAAACGACAACGACGTCTACGCGAAAGCGTATTTTAAAGTGATTTTCATCGATAACATCGATCAAGTAGTAAATGAAATCGAACTGTGTTTCATTTCGAATCTCGGAGAACCATTAGCTCGCAACATTAAGTTGAACTTATTGAAGATGATGATAACCTGCTTACATTATTATATATTGATGTGCATTTTGTAACATAAACTTTTATACATTATTATTCATAAAAGCAAAATTTTTGCCTGATAACTTATACATATGTATCATAATTCACGAAAAACTTGGTTCCATACAATTTTGAAAATAACAAATTATTTTTCAAAAATATTTTTGTTAAAGAAAAGTATCAGGTAAAATTATATTTCACCTGATACTTTTTTCAAAAAATATTTTTAAAACGGTGATAAATATGAATTTATGTATTGACACAATATTTACTCTACAGTGGATCTTGCGAATTCTGGAGCACAGTTCGTCATCGAAATCGCGAAATCGGAGATACGAATTTTCAAAGAGGACTCGGAACTATTTTTGCGAAATCGTTAACATACTATATATAACTAAAAACAAAAAATGAGATAGAAACAGAACATTGAAGTTATATTTTTTTCACTAATTCTTCGAGTACACAAATTTTTAAAAGAATCGGCGTTGGTCAGGTCACACTTGTGAGCGATTCTTGGTGGAATAACCCTATAATGGTTCTATATATGGTAGTAGTTGAAAATTATACCTTTAAAGTGTTTTGGACAACATACAAATTCGACTCCCGAAAATAATGAAATCCCACAGGGTAAAAGCATAGCAAAACTTCGCATTTGCATTTGCCTATCCTGGCAAGCAGCTGCTCCTGTCTGATTCCATCTAATGAAAGGCCAACATCGAGAAGCATTGTGTATATGGTCAAATAAACATCCTTCAGGCACCAAAAGAGCATCGGATTGAAATGGTCCTTCTGAAAAATAAATCAAGAAGTAGTATTTAATTTTTTATGTGCAAAAATCACTTTTTTATTTCTATGTATAATATTTCATCTAGAACTCTGTACATCTGTACGATATGGCCGTGTGTTTTGTATGATTACGTTTACGCTAATGGGTAATAGTTATTCACACATCTCAAGATGTGATAATAGTTTATAGTGGGGCAATTTCAGGGGCTACATTTGATTTCCCGGCACAACCTGACCGCCTTGAGAAGCTCTTTCCAACCTTATACGACTTACGTATTTCGACTTGGTTTTTCGACGAGTATATGCCGTAAGTGTTAAATTTTTTTTAATTATAAACTTGAACTTCCATCAATTTCTCATTAACCATTCCATACTATGTACTTTTTTTATACACGACATTTGCGAGATTCGTCGATTGAAACGTAAACGAGCGACATAGCTTCTCCGACTCAAAACTTAGAGGAAGTTATGAGATGAGGCCAAATGATTTTAAAATGGTGGCGTGCTCTTTTCCTTCTCGCGCTTCCCCCAACTGTATCCCTCGATTTTATTATCATTCGATTTTCTGTATTGCCCCACACTACGGCAGTAAATTTAAAAACGTATTTCACGTCAATACGTCAAAACTTTAAATATATATTTTTACTGCTTAACTTACCGCAAATTCTGTTGCGGTGGACTCTTCTTTAACCCTGACTCGTGGGACCAAGAAATAGGCAAAGAAAAGAAAAAAATTAACGTAAGTGAATGGACTGAGGACAATGCCAACAGTAAGCATTTCGGATGCTATTAGCAAGTCTCAGGAAGTGAGCGTCAGCGAAAAAGAGGAACTCCTTAAATTTCCGTCTGAGAAGGACGAGATCGAGGCAGGCCCCAGTGTTGTAAAATCGTCAAAAACTTCCAAATGACTTCGAGCAAAGACAATAGACTCTATAAGATGTCTCAAGGCATTAAAAACGAACAAAGGAGCTTTCAGATCAGTTACACAATCAGCGATTATTGAAAAAAACTTTCGCAAACTGCCTAGCTACCCTGTTCACAAAACTGCCAAATGCGGTTTCCTTGGAGACCGTAAAAGGGGAAGTTTGTTTGCATTGTTGCCTTTTTCCACATATTTTCATTTTGATTTGCTGTTCTAGATTGCATTGAAATTGAATATTTTGCGACTTTAGAAAATATTTAGGATTTTTTTTTTTAGTTTTCCGATAATCGAAGTATAAAAAATGGATTTTGTCAATCAAGTCGATAGTATCGCAAACTAAATTACTCGGAGGTCGCTAGTATAACACAGAAGAAAAAGATCTACCAGTGGTCGTGTTGGACGATGGATGGAGGATAGAAAATAGTGGATGAAAGATGGAGGATGGAAGATGGTGGATAGAGAATGGATCATGGTGGTTGGAGGATGGTGGATGGACGAAGGTGGATAGAGGATGGTGGATGGAGGTTGGAGAATGGAGGGTGGGGGATGGTAGACAGAGGATGGAAGATGATGGATAGAGGATGATGGATGGAGGATGAATGGATGGAGGATGGGGGATGGAGAATGAATGAAAAAATACAAAAAAACGCGATATGATATTCACTGTCCAAATACCGGATTACAATAAAATTTTGAAACTCAACAAAAAAGATAAGATCTTGAAAAAAAATTAAGAAACACAAAGTGCCGAAAAGACTGAATACGAAGAGAGTGAAACAGACATTTTATTGTGAGTCTTTTATTGTAGGTGTACTAGGCGAATAGATAGGAAACAAATTTTTGAATGTGGAAGTGGCGTACGGAGGTTGGGGCTTAACAATTTTAGATTACGATTTTTCACGAAGTGATTGCATTAGCCAAATAAAATTCGGTTTGTGTATAAGGGTTGACTAATGAAGTTTGCTGAAGGTAACATTTTTTATGTGGGCAGTGGAGCATAAAACTGGAGGGATAAAAATTTTTCTAAAAAAAATCACGTCCCATTTTTCAAGAACAGTGTGAGATAGAATTTTAAATGGGTACGAAAGCGGGTATTGAAGTTGATTTCAGATCGGGTACCTCTCACCAGCGCTTACTACTGTCGTCCACTGTCTTGAGTGGATCCTTTGGACGAGTACTCCTTCGAAGTCAAATCTTGAGGTCCTCCGTACCCCGGTTCTCACGAGTTATGTTTCCGTATGTGAATCCGGAAGCTCGGGACCGACTCAAGTATCCAAGGAAAACGAATAGCGAGTTCCCTTTCCTGTTCCCTTCAAAGTTTTAAACTTTGGAAGAAATTTCTCATTAGAGACGTGTTGGAGCGAAATCGCCGACGATAGCCGAGGAAGTTCGAAACAACTGGTAGAGTCTGCCCGCTCGAACTCTTTATTTATGCAAACTAGACGAGAATTAAGAAACGTCACTCGAAGATAGCTCATAAACCTTGCGCCTTTCACAAGCTTTGAACATGTTTATTCAACACGAGATCTGTCCTATGTCTCAAAAATGCCGGACGTATTTTGTCAAGAAAAGAGGAAGTGGTCACGGCGAAGCCAAGACTAGCCGAACGTACGGCGAAAACCTATAAAGGAGACGAACCGCGATTGCGCTGGTCTCATTGTTGTCGGAACATGGAGTTGAAGTAAGAAAGAAAAAGTTGAAAACGAAGTGGGATCGTTACAATATTGTAAGAAGCTGAAAACGAAGCGGTATCGGAACACGGAGTGAATGAAAGGAGGGAAAACTGAAAACTAAGGTGGCGTAGTCGCGGAATTCTTAAGATTACGGACGGCAGCGGCGGCTCGTTAAAGTCGCAGGTAAAACTGGACCCCATTTTCTTTGCTTTTCCTTACAGGTAGAACCGCTGGAGTCGAAGTCTCCCGGGCGGCGTAGAAGCGAGCAAGAAGGTTCGCTACGCGAGAAGTGGAAGATCGGTAGCGCCGGAAATCAATCATTTCCATACTTGTTCCATGTTCATTGAATAAAGAATTTCATAATTTAAAACCGTTTAAAGAGTGTCTCAATTTATGGTACCTCGATAAAGCTTCGATAAGGTCTTACCGAACTAATCTGGCGCACATTTCCCCATTTTCCAACAGTAACAGAACAGCCAAGCACCAACAGTTGGTATAAAGCCTTATCGAAGCTATTCTTGCTTTGGAAGTACGGAAGCAAAAAAACCGAAAAATTATATTCACAATTTTTTTACTTTTATAAATTCTTTTTTTTTTAAATGCGAATTAACATTGTACACTCTCGGATTTGAGCCAAGGTCCCGTCACACATAAATCCGATACGCTGCAAAATAGGCCAATCTGAAACATTCTCGTAATAGGGTTGAAGCCGAATCACTTGGAATTAAACATGTCGAGCGAAGCTCGCTTCGAAACCTTCCCTCGCAAGTATTGCGGAAGCTTTAAGTCAAAAGTCTACAATCTTCCATAATACTGTTGCTATTTCCATAAGGCCTTATAGAGGGTTTTACCCTAAGCTATTGATAGTTCAAAATCCGCTCGCTTACGTCTTACGGAAGCCTTAACGAATTTAAAATTTTACAACCTGCGCTCAACAGTCTTACCAAAGTCTTATCGTTATAGCCTCCGGAAAATAAAAATGCGAAGTTTGTGTGCTAGTTGGACCTTTACAACATCATCTTTAAAAAAAATTCTGGTCTATTAGGCATACTACTGGTAAAAATTTGAAAATCTATCTCACACTGTTCTTGAAATATGAGACGGATTGTTTAGAAAAATTCTTATCCCCTCCCTTCATGCTCCACTGCCCTCATCAAAAATGCTACTTTCCGCAAACTTTATAAGCCAACCCTTATACACAAACCGAATTTTATTTGTCTAATGCAATCACTTCGTGAAAAACCGTAATCTAAAATTGTTAACCCCCCCTCCCCCTCCGTACGCCACTGCCACAATCAAAAATTTGTTTCCTATCTATTCGCCTAGTACACCGACAATAAAAGTCTCACAATAAAATGTCTGCTTCACTCTCTTCGTATTCAGTCTTTTCAGCACTTTATGTTTCGAGAATAATTTCCAGTTGTTAATTTTTTTTCAAGAATACACCATTCCACATACATACCTATGTATATGTATGCTCACAAATTACTAAGATACAAATTTTTTGAACTATTAAGGATTAAATATTAAGAATTCCTATACTTTCTTGCTTCCATTTTCTTCAGCGGTTATGTAAGCCGAGGAAACAATAATAGTGCAATGTAAAAATGAAAGATATATGTAAATACGCTTCACTTTTGTCCGATGGCAATTTTAAGTTTTAAGATAAGGCGTTCTCGAATTATCGTGCAATAGGCTGAATCACGAGTTCTGTTGACTTTCGTATGTAGAATCCGAAAGAATGAGAGATTTTTGCCACTAATAAACTACCGACGAGCAATAATGATTTCCAAGCATTGCAAATTTCTCGGCTTGAATTTAACTTATAATAGTGACTAGCCGCGTACCGCGGCTACGCTCGTTACGCTCACTATCGCTCCTGTTACTCCCGTCTTTCCCTTTCATCCCGTTTTTCCGGTCCGGTTGATCAATTGGTCCTGTTCCTCCCGTTGCTCCTGTTTCTCCCGATGCTCCGATTCCCCCAGTTGCTTCCGTTACACCATCCTCTATCCACAATCTTCCATTCACCACCCTCCATCCTTCATCCTCCATCTCCCACCCTCTATCCGTAATCACCCATCCTCCATCTTCGATCCACCATCCTCTATCCTACATCCTACATCCTACATCTTCCATCTTCCATCTTCCATCTTCCATCCTCCATCTTCCATCCTCCATCCTCCATCCTCCATCCTCCATCTTCCATATTCCATCTTCCATCCTTCATCCTCTATCCTCCATCTTTTATCCACCATCCTTCATCTTCAATCCTCCATCCTCTATCCACCATCCTTAATCCATTCCCCATCCACCATCCATCATCTACCATCCTCCATCCTCTATCCACCATCTTACAACCATCATCCATCCATACTTCATCCATTATCATCTATCCATCATCTTCCATCCTATATCTACCATCCACCATCCCTTTTCCACCATCCTCTGTCAACCATCCTCCATCCACCATTCATCATTCTCCATCCTCCATCTTCCATCCACCATTCACCATCTCCTATCCAACATCCACCATCCACTAACATTCATCTTCCTCCACCATCCTCCATCTAAAATCCTCCATTCTCCATCCACCATCCTCCATCTAAAATCCTCCATTCCCCATCCACCATTCTCCATCCATCCATCATCCTCTACTCATCTCCTACCATCCTATATCCACCATCTCCATCCCCTATCCACCATCCTCTATGAACCATCCCCTATCCACCATCCCCATCCTCCATCCATCCATCCACTATCATCATCCTGTATCCATCATCTCATCATCAATGGCGCGACAGCCCAAATCAGGCCAGGGCCTGCAGGATACATTGTCTGAAGGTATCTCGGTTCAGCGCCCGCTGTGTGTGTAGGAGATTGGCGAGGTATGGACCGCCTCCCTTTAGGAGCTCTGCTGGTATTGCATCAACTCCGGGTGATTTATCTATTTTTCGGTCACGCAGGGCTGCTTCCACTTCTCCGATAGTGGGTACCGTAGTTGATGTCTGCTCATCCGATGGTGCACTTGATGTTATAATTGGGTCGGTGGTCGTCACTCTGTTAGGGTTCAGCAGCTTTTTAAAGTATTCAACCCATCTTTGTTTAATTTGTTCTGCGTCACTAAGGATATTTCCTTCCTTGTCTTTACAGAGGTTTGTTCGTGGCTTATAGCTTTGTCTTATTTGTTTGACGGCAGTATATGCGGATCGTAGATTATGTGACTTCATGTCAGTATTTAGGTTTATAATTATGTCATTGTTGTGTTTTCGTTTCTTTCGTCTGCAGATTTTGTTTGATAATCGCCTAAGCTCGTCGTATCCTTCCTTTTTGGCACTCGTCGGTCTTTCAATGTACGCCTTGTAAGCTTCATTCTTTTTCGTTATTGCGTCACTACACTCATCATCGAACCAGTCATTATGTTTCTGCTGGGATTTTAATTCAATGATCTTTTCTGCTGTCGTTCTGATTCCATCTCTCAACTGTGTCCACTCTTGGTCGATGGTTGTCATTTCGTCAGTTCGTGATGCTTCAAAGTGATTTTGTAGCGCTGACTTATAGGCTGACGCGACAGTCTCGTCCTTTAGTTAATCGATGTCAAATTTGGGTGTCCTGCCCTTTTTGGAGTACCCGCATAATGCCACTCGACATCGATATTTCACTTTTACGAGATAGTGGTCGGAGTCGCAGTTTGCTCCGCGAAAAGATCTTACGTCTAGAATGCTGGTCGCAGCCCTTCTCTCGATCAGAACGTGGTCAATTTGATTGAAAGTGCGACCATCCGGAGATGACCACATTCTTTTATGAATGTTGCGATGGGGGAAGCATGTTGAGCTTACAACTAAGTTTTTGCTGGCAGCGAAGTCGATTAGACGTTGTCCATTGTCATTGGTGGTGTTATGGAGACTGTGCCTTCCTGTGGTTCCTCTATGTGTCTCCTCTCGTCCAACTTTAGCATTGAAGTCTCCTAGAAGTATCTTTATGTCGTTAGATGGTTAAGAGTCAAATGTTTGTTCTAGGGCGTTGTAGAAAATGTCCTTCACTGCGTCATCCTTTTCCTCTGTTGGAGCGTGACAGTTTACCAGCCATACATTGAAAAATTTTGTTTTTATGCGGATCGCACACAATCTTTCGTTTACGGGTTTGAAGTCGGTGATTAAGTTCTTAAATTTGGTATCTACCACGAAAGCTAGTACAAAGTCCCTGCTTCCCGAAGCTTTTCCACTGGTTAGTATTGTGTGTGTCCGCAAGTCATTAACCTCACTGCCAAGCCATCTCGTTTCTTGGACCGCCAGAATGTTGATGTTGTATCCTGAAACTTCATTAAGAAGCTCTCGCAGTGCACCTGTTCTGTAAAGGGAGCGAACGTTCCAAGATCCAAAAGAGTAGTCCTTAATGCGTTGCCAGAGTCGTTGCCGTTGATCCAATCTTTTCCGAGGCTGTAGTCCTGCTTTCGGAACAATAGGTTTTTTCCAGGGATGGGTTGTTAACCCATCGCCCAACCCCCAACCTGGAGGACCAGGTCTATAGTACATAGACGTGTGAACAACTTTCAATTATGGTGTGCTGGAGTTCTCACAGCTATGCCGCGAGTCCAACTACACCGGTTTTTAGACCTACTCCCTGAGACGCACTGGTGTTTCTGGCCATTCAGGGTGTGTTCACTCGCCCCTCCTTATCTCAACCTGGGCTTGCGACCGGCTATGGCGGAGTTCCATCCATCCATCCAGTATCCATCATCTACCATCCTATATCTACCATCCCACATCCTCTATCCACCATCCTCTATCCACCATCCACCATCCTCAATCTTCTATCCTCCGTCCTCTATTTACCATCCTCCACCCACCATCTCCCATCCTTCATCTTTCATTAACCACCGACCATCCTCTATCCACCATCCTTCATCTACCATCTACCATCCACCAAGTTTCATCCTCTATCCAGCATTCTTCATCTTCTAGCCACTATCCTCTACCCACCATCCATCGTCCAAATTTACCATTTAGTAATAGTAGGAATGAATAACTAATGCACCGAAAATGAACGAACTGCCGCTAAATCATTTGAAATACTCTTAAATGTTGAAATAACTCTCGTACCACCAATTGTAAAATTATTTTGTTAACGCAGAAACCTTCGCGGGCGTGTGCTCAATATATCAGCGAAGTTACATCGTAATCGGATGAATAGTATTGGAAAGCGCAAACAAACCATTAGAGAACCAGGGTACTAAAATCGTGAAAAAATTTGAAAAATGTTCAAAAAAAACTTTTGTGTTTCATTCGATCTGGACCAAACTTCACAGGAACCATCCCGGGACTACTCTACACGTTCCCTGAAAATTTTATCAAAATCGGTTAAGCGGTTTAGCAGTTTGTAGGGAACATACATACATACATATATACATATATACATACATACACACATCCTCTTTTATATATATACAGAGGGTGATCAACGAATTATGATCACTTCGAAATTTTTCACGATTTCGACTTTAATTATCTTAGAAACTCACAAAAATGAAGAAAAACTTTTGTTTTAATTGAAACTTGTAAATGTATTCTTGTTTAAGTATTTACACTAAAATAAACATTCTGTGTTAATATTTAGTAAAGACCCCCCCCCCCCCCCAATGCTTTTAGAACCTCTTTTGTTCTATTCGTCATACTTTTCATATTTTTTTATCACTAAGTTCTTAAAATCTAAGTTATTATCCCACACATCTTGAATATTTTCTTTTAAAATATTAATATTAGTATTCTGCCGTTGATACACTAAGGTTTTAAGATGCGCCCAACAATTTTCTATCCGGCGAATGGCCTGGCCAAGGTAAAACCATGATTTCCTCATCATCAAAGAATCTTCTTACGGATGCCGCTGTATGGCAAGGTGCCCCGTCTTGCATAAATGTGTATCCCGATCCTCCGAGGGGTAAGAAGTCCATAAATGGTGTAAGCTCATCCCGCACAATGTTTTTGTATTGATCTTGACGAAGATTCCCTTCTACAAAATGGATCGGTCCTGGTCCCTCGGATGTTATACAACCCCATATCATCACTGTGGGGAGATGTTTCACCCTTGTTACCACGCAGTCTTTATGGGTACTCTCTTGCGGCCGTCTTCTGACAAATTGTGTTGATTCCGTCAACGCCTCTAGACGACACTCATCGCTAAAGATAACCTGTGTAAATGTCAAAATATTTTAAATACCAAAAAGTCTACTATTAAGCAATCTACTAGTATTAACAAATTTTATTTTTTAATTTACCTTATCCCAATCACTTTCCGTATAGTTCTTGTGAAGTTTCGCCCAAATTAACCGTTTCTTCTTCATCACTTCGGTTATTCGTGGTCTTTTAGCGGGACGCCTGCATTTTATATTTGCTGCGTAAAGTCTTCTTCGCACTGTAACTGCAGATAAATTGATGCCTTCTTCTCGAATTGTTGCGTTTAATGCTCCAATGGGTGCGTTGCGATGTTGCAGAGCGGTATTAATAATTTATCTGTCCGTACGCGGTGTTGTCTTCCGTTTTCCACAGCAGTTTTTGCGTTTACTCGCACGTGGAGACAGTCTTAATTGCAAATTTTTGGCAATATTTGGTACTGTTGCGTAAAAAACGCACTCTTTTCGGGCAATTTCGTGATACGAATATATTTTTTGTTTCAACAGCGTTGAAATGGCAAATTTTTTGAAATCAGTAATGTCTTTTGCACGTCCCATTATGAACACTTTTTGAAAACACTCTTAATTTTGACTGTAAGCTGCTTAGCGTCTAATATACCCACTTTAAAATTTTAAACTTCACTTTGACTTAACCACGAACAATCTCGGAATAGTTTTGTTTTGAATACCTCAGTATATTTATATCTTTTTTAAGTAGGCGGTACTTTTAACTAGGAAAGGTATTTAGGTGGGAGGGACATTACCTCTACTTTCTTCAAAAATAAGGGTTTCTACCTGCTGACAGGTAATTAAAGAATATGACTTTTACCTTCAGAAAGTACCCGGAACCCATTCCGGTAAAGTTGACAACTAATTATACTTTAATACCTTCATAAAGCACTTAGTTTTAATATTTTCTAGAAAATACGTAAGTGATCATAATTCGTTGATCACCCTCTGTAGATTCACTTCGGAGTACAAGTACATAAATGTATATATTGTTTAAACTCTATTAACCGAATAGGCCAAGATAGGTATTATTTTCCGATTGGTCATTTCTGGATCAAAACCTCTCAAAATTCAAAAGGAAGGCGTAGACTGGGTCGCCCAAGAAACATATGCAGATGAACAATCCAGGAGAAAATATGAGGAGTACATAAGTCCGGCGAGAGGTACTGGCTATCATAATCTGCCATAACACGACTTTCGGAAGAGAACTGTTGCTGCCCTATGACCCATCGTCATACTGAAACTGAACATAGGTACATATAACATACAAAACGGATAAGAAGTCATACTGAGAAATGTTTGTAAATTGCGGTTGTTTGAATAACATACTATGAGAGTCAAAAGTCATGGCACACTTCAAAATTTTACTTTTGATAGTGTATATTTGTATAACGCTAAGTTATAGAAAAATTTTTTTTATCTCAAATTAAAGTTTTATTCATCACAAATAAAGTATAGTAAATTCATAGAAGTATACACAGTAGTTACCATTTTATAAGTAATAACATGCAAACGGTGCTATTTTTATGAATCAAAAGTAATGGCACACTTGTACTTAACAGCTAAAAAAAAAACACTTCCGAATACGCAGAAAAGAACATCACATCGACAGTAAAGCATGGAGGAGGGTCGGTAATGGTATATGGGTGTTTTGCGGCCTCGGGGGTTGGGAATCTGGTCTTTATTGATAGTACAATGAAAAATGAACAATATCTCGCCATTTTACAACAAAATTTGGCTCCCAGTGTTACCAAATTACAGCTACCTAGAACGTGGGTCTTTCAACAGGACAGCAAATCCAAACATACCGCTCACTTGGTAAAAGGATGGCTTTTGTACCGGACACCAAAACAACTTGAGCACCCTCCTCAATCTCCAGGCATCAATCCCATAGAGATTTTGTGGGATATTGTGGACAAGCGAGTACGGGAAACGCCAATTTCGAACAAAGAAGATTTAAAAAATTCCTTGCTGGAAGAATGGGCAACTATACCGCCAGATGTAACAAGGAAGCTGATAGAATCTATGCCGAGACGTCTGCAAGCTGTGAGAAAAGGAAAAGGTTCTTAAACCAAATATTAATTTGAGGCAAAGTTGTTTTTTTTTAGCTGTTAAGTACAAGTGTGCCATTACTTTTGATTCATAAAAATAGCACCGTTTGCATGTTATTACTTATAAAATGGTAACTACTGTGTATACTTCTATGAATTTACTACACTTTATTTGTGATGAATACAACTTTAATTTGAGATAAAAATCTTTTGTCTATAACTTAGCGTTATACAAATATAAACGATCAAAAGTAAAATTTTGAAGTGTGCCATGACTTTTGACTCTCATAGTATCTATTTTTGTGAAACCATCGGGTTGATTTACAATATTAGTCGAAAAACCATTTTTTTAATTCGATTGTTCGATTAACGGAATATTAAAAAAAAAATTCCGAAGTATTTTCTAAAGTCGCAAAATATTCATTGGAATTGAATATGAATCTAAAACAGGAAATCAACATGAAAATGTGTGAAAAAAGGCAGCAACGCAAATAAACTTCCCCTTTTACCGACTCCAAGCAAATTGCATTCGGCAGTTTTGTTGATTTTTGCGAACAGGGTAGCTAGGCAGTTTGCGAAAGTTTTTTTTCAATAACCGCTCATCGTGTCACTGATCTGAAAGTTCTTTTGATCGTTTTTAATGCCTTGAGACATCTTATAGAGTCTATTGTCTTTGCTTCGAGTCAAAGGAAGAAAAAGCTTGTGAAAAACCACGATTTCTTCTTGGCAAAGTCCAGAATAAGAAGCCAAGCATGAAAAATAGGAATACTGTGTGTCGTCTAGGTACCCAGTACCCCTTGTGAGCTATTGGATACAAGTAGTGTAAAGTACTGGGAGTATGTTATTTCGGTTAATCCTATTCAGCCAATGATTGAGAAAAGTACTTGTGCTACCCGCGCGGTTAAACCAAAATCAATGTTCAGGGTTTTTATTTTGAATGGCTAACTGCGGCATTATATTTACCCAGATTGACCTGCAACATGTTAAGGCTGATTTATTGTAGGAGGCTTATGCCCTAGACACGGCAGAGTTAATAGTTAAATTTTTGCCATTTGAATATTAGCTCGACTTAATATGTAATTATTTGACTATTATCTTACTAATTTAATACAGTTTCAAAGTCTGTATTAAATTGCGCGACGATATTATTAAAAGCTTGACGCAATGCGATGAACCGAAAAGCTTCTGTTTTCCCTAGTAACATATATTTTTGACATTTGTTGAATGAAATTAAATAATTTATTAATCTAATATATGTATAAAAATAAGTCAGTTTCTTGAGCGAGCGCGATGAAAATCTACACCTGTGAACCGTTTCCTCTCAAATTTTGCATGGACATTCTCGAGACTACCGGACAGGTCGTGAACATAATTATATAGGTATTCCCGAAATCAGTGGTTCGCGAGTTATTTCAACATTTGAGTTTTTGGGTAAGTTGAATCAGATAAACTTGACTTAGAATTAAAAATTTACAACAGGCAGTCGTAGCCGAGCGGGTAAGGCGTCTGACTAGAAATCAGATGATGATAGATTCGAATCATGCCGACCGCGAACATGTGATATTTTTTTTTTTTTTCTTTTTTAATTTATTTGTTTCGATTTTACTACCGGCTGCGAACACGTGACGTAAGTAACAGGGGCGATGAAACATAATTATATATTCCCGAAATTGGTGGTTCGCGAATTATTTCAACATTTGAATGGATGGTGGATAGAGAATGTAGGATGGTGGATGGGGGATGGAGAAAAATTAAAAATGAGAAATGGTATTAATGTCTCCAGTTCCTTGAGCTGAGAAAGTGTACCCGAAACGGGAGTAATGTATCAACGGGAGAAACAGGACCAATGGATAAACGGGAGCGTAGCCACGGTACGCGGCTAGTAGTTAATAAAATAGAAATTTCTTCAGACGGATAAAACGCGCAAGAAATAAGCTCTGTGGTCCATGTCTGACGAACAGTAGCTGAAAGATGCCTGGAGGGACCTTTTGCCAGACTTAAGGCAAGCAAAACAGAACAGGCATGTTTTCGCGGCAATTGAATTGTCAAACTATTTGAGCTTTTTTATTGATTTAGTATAGATTAAAATAAACGTACGTGTGTCACCCTCTAATTTTCAATGAAAACGGACTTTCTGTGACTCCTAGCAAAACTGCGCTAGATTTATTTAGTAGGCCAAGGAAGGCTGAAGGTTCAGTGCTACCAATGCTGAAGGGTGAAGCAATCCAGATCTCGGAGAAAGTTAAGTATGTTGGAATTATCCTGGATAGCAAGCACCTCTTTTCTAAGGTTTTCAGTCAAATAGTAATCTACATCGCATTAATCTTAAGCGCGTTCCGAACTTCTACCCGAAAAAAAATAAAGTTGAACCCAGACTGTTGGCAGATTTGTGAAGAACGTACCAAGAAGTCTTTCAACAAAAAATATAATTTTATTATTTTTGACATTTATTCGATAATCCTTATTCAACATTTCGACGTTGTTGAAGGAATACTTAAATTGGTTGTATTACTTACTGTTACTAAGATACACTCAAAAACCAATTTGTAAAAAAAAGTTCAGTTTCTGATTATGGCCACAAGATAACATTTTCGATTACATGTTATTACGAGTGTAGCCAATTTTCAATATATCGGGAATTATTTTTCAGAATCTCATGAAATTTTAGTTTTTTATCTCTATCTAAATGCAACTTAACTGAAAACATTTTTGTATTAAGTGGAACTAATATACGAGTGTCGAAAAAGAAATACAGCAATTTTAAATAATTAGTCTGACGTATAGTTGTTTCCGAACGTGGTAATCATACTACTTACCTAAACATCTAAAAGGTTTAATCCAACGTTGTGCACCCTTACATTTGGAAGTGTTGAAAGAGCTTTGGTGACACCAACCACCGATTTTTTGATAATGAGAGGACTCCACTATATTCGTAATATCTCTACTTGGATATACCTAGAAAAGTAAGAATTAAAATTATAAATTCAGTAACATAAATACGCATTCTCTGTATTTAAAAAGAGAGCATTTAATGGTAGTCTAATATACTGGTTATAATATATGAACGTGATTAAAATTTAGAAATAATTAAGATAAAATCTTCGAGTGGACGGAAGTTAAGGTATTAAATAGTGTTCGGTACATGGCTGACAGCTTATTTTGAGAAATTCAATGGTCTACTATCATTTTTCAATATCCGATGAGATAGGATCGTAAAGAAAGATTTTCGAACATGGCCGGCACATTAAAAGGCGGTAAAGAAGCCTGGACAATAATAATTGTCCAAGTTGACCTCACCCACTGTATTACAGCACAATTTACAAGAGTCGACGTTTTTCTAAATATGATCCAAAATACGCTGCCCAGGTTAACTTCCTATATTCGAGCGACTTTCAGGGGTTCCCTGGCTCTCGGCCACATTCCCTGCAAATGGAAGGAGGCGCGAGCTATTTCCATACCCAAGTCAGGGAGACCAAGCCATACTTGAGCGAAACTTCGAACCCATAAGTTTCACTACCTTTTTATTAAAAACTCTCGAAAAGTTGCATCTGTGACAATGCGGGGGGATTTTGGCTTGTCGAGCCACACCATACTTACATATATCAACCTAAGGGTGGTATTTTCGGTTGAGAAATGTCAGTCTTTGAAAGAATTTATTTTTACGACTTTCCTTGACATCTTCAATAATGTAATAGTTAAGGAGATAAGCGATAAAATGAAAGACGCGGTGATCGAAAACGGGATCGGTACCTGTATAGACGCCATGCCCAGGAGCTGGGTTATCAAGTCGGTACTAAGCAGTAGCAGGGTGTGACTCAGGGCATGTCACAGGCAGTGGAAAATTGAGGGCAGTGTTCCTTATTTAAAATTTATGCGCTACCTGGAACAATTGTACCGTCAATTGTGTGCGATCTTCAATTGAATTGGATGAAGGCAAACAAGCACGAAGAGATAAAACTAAGATGGGCACAATATTTTGAACACCTTCTCAACCCGAGCCCATCATCCGCACGAACAGCAGCAGCAGACATAACAACAGCCGAAATGACTGCTGAGGAAGGATCCTCTTCGAGTCCTTCCACACTCGAAGAAGTAAAAACAGCCCTGAGGAACCACGAAAATTCTAGAAAAGAGAATAAAGCCCTTTGCGGACAAAGTAATTGGTGAATACCAGGGCGGATTTAGAGCTGGGCGATCGACCACGGACCAAATATTCTCAGTTAGACAGGTGCTTGAAAAGTGCTGGGAATTTAGCATTGATGTGCACCAGATATTTGTGGACTTCAAGCAGGCATACGACAGTATCGACAGGCGCGTACTGTATAAAATAATGATAGATTTTGGAGTTCCACCGAAACTAGTTCGGCTTACAAAAATGACAATGACCGATTCTCTGTCACAAGTCAGAGTGGAAAATGATCTGACTTCCAGCTTTAGAACTGACAACGGGCTTAAACAAGGTGATGGCCTGGCACCAATGCTTTTCAATTTGACACTCGAATATGTTGTTCGGAAACTGCCCGTTGACACCAACGGAACACTATGCTTCAAATCCACACAACTAGTAGCATATGCCGACGACATAAATATACTTACAAGATCCCTGGAGAGTGCCAAAGAAATATTTGTAAACCTTGATTCGGTAGCAAGGGAAGTTGGACTACGTATTAACGAAAACAAAACCAAAGTTATGACACAAACTAGGAAAAACATGCCAATCAAACAAAATATTACAATAGGAGACTTCAACCTAGAAAACGTAGACAACTTTGTATATCTCGGGGCAAACATATCGAAGGATGGAAGCGAACCAATCGAAATTAAAAGAAGTATAATGATGGCAAACAAGACGTATTATTCGGTACTTCTAATAATTAAAAACAAAAATGTGCACAGAAAAACAAAGCTTAAACTGCATAAAACAGTAATAAGACCTGGGCTATGTTATGGCAGCGAAACGTGGACATTGACTCAGGCGTCCGAAAAATTAGTTAACGCCTTTGAAACAAAAGTCCTCAGAAGAATCCTCGGACCTGTGAGGGAAGACTCGATCTGGAGAATACGATACAATAGAGAATTGTATGCCATCTTCGACAATCCAGAAGTATCGATCTTCATAAAATTTAAAAAGCTACAATGGGCTGGTCATGTGGAGCGTATGGATGACGGAAGAATCCCCAAACGCACACTAAAGGGGAAAGTCTATGGACAAAGACCAGTTGGGAAACCACGAAAGCGCTGGGAGGAATCTATTGACGCAGACAGCAAATCACTTCTAAGATGTAGAAACTGGAGGACGCGGTCACTGAACCGAGAAGGCTGGAGGCGGCACATCCAGGAGGCCAAGGTCCGATTTGGACTGTAGCGCCACCGTAAGAGAAAGAAACAAGCACGAACGAAAGTTGCAAAATTAAATTGATTTTGACGTTTTTGCTGGATTTGTTTTCTTTTAAATTCCTTGTGTCGCGCGGCAAGTTTTGAGGTGATTTATAGCCGCCTTGGGCAATATGACGTAGCATTAGCTTATTTAGTGGTCATTCGAATTCCACAGTAAAAGTAAATTGCAAATTGGTCGCGAAATATTTTCAGTTTTTTTCTCCCTTTCTGGAAGTTCGAGAGGAACAAAATTGACGCGCTGGTGTTGGTGTGTGATTTTCTCGCTTGTGGACAGTTTGGTTGGTAACGGTCGCCGGTGGGACAGCGTTCCGCACGATCCGCGACAGTTTCGGTAATCGTTAGAGGAGTTGGGGACTAAAAGAGGATCGTTCAAGTTGTTTATGGCACGGACTTTCGAATTGGGGAAAGAACTAAAACGCGCCTAGTCTCGTCGCCGGGTGTACTCGATTCATAATCGATTCTTTCGCGTCGGGAACGAGCTAAAATAAATCGAAATAAGCGTGAGTACGGCGTCCGGTTGCTGGTCAAAGAACGAAAAATTGAAAAAGTAGCGAGCGAGTGAGAAACACGCGTATGGAACATTTTTCGTCTGCCGTGTGAAAAATTCTGTGCGAAATTAAATCCGCGGCGGCTGCGACAATTTCGACAACCGAAAAAGTCGAGTGTAACAAAACAAAAAAAAAGTGTGAATGTGGATTGAAAATCGAAGCACCACAAAAATTCCGGATTAATCGTACAGAAGTTTTTTTTTGCCAAGTGGAAATTGTGTGTCTAGTCCGGTGGGTTTGGGGGATTTTCGCGCGGAGTTCCTGATAATTATCGGGGCCCGGTTCGCACTTTAATTGCGCCTCGCGACACGAATTTCGAAACGGGATTCAAAGGCAGGGTTTCTCGAAGGGAAAAATCAAACGCATCCCTGAATGTGTTAAAGCAGTGCCTCGCTCGAACACGCGCGCAATTAGTTAATTAAAGTAAAATTACGAAAAAGAAACAAAACGATTGTCGGACAACGACCAAGCGGGGGACAGTTGCTGAGTTCGAAAAAAGTCTAGTAAGTCGAGAGTGGATAATTTTTTTTTGTTGCTGGGTGCAATGTTTTCGCGTAAGACCCTCTAGTAATGAATTCTTGATAAAATCAGCGAGCCTGGGACAAGTTTTTTCACCTGCTTGCCTGTCGTTTTTAAGTTTGTGCATTTACGTCGGCTACACGCCTTGAAGAAAACGGATAGATTTCGAGATCAGCAACTTGAGCGAATACTTTGTGAGCCTTTCGTTTGCGGATTGGTTACAACAATCAATTTTGAATTGATTATCGAAAGTGTAGTCTTGTGATTGCTTTTATATTGCTATCTGGATGAGTGTAGGAATGTCAAGAAGCCATTTTAAATAAAAAGAAGAAAAAAGAGACAATAAAGGCAACGCGCGGACATATTTAATGCGGAATCAATTGGTCCAGAACAACCAATGACACAGCCTACCTTTTATCGGCTTATCGTTATCGAGTATCAAGCAGCTAATTTTGCGCTTCTTAAACTTCATCTTCGGAAAAAAAAAAAAAGAGGTGAATTTTTTTTTTGCAATAAAAATGAATTAAATTTTATAAACAAAAATTTAATAAAATAAATATAAATTAAAATTAATAATTAAATATACAAACAAAATAAATATGAATTAAAATTAATAATTAAATATACAAACAAAATAAAAATATAAAATGAATTCAAAAATTAAAAATATTTAAAAAAAAAAAATGATATAACATAAAATAAGACATGACAGGACAAGACGGACGGATTTAATAAATTAAAAAAAATAAAATAATTAACACAAAACAAAAGTTGCTGAAAAGAAAATGGGGTGAGTTTATTTTTTTTAATTTTCTACACATTTTGATTTTTTTTTCTCTTTGGTTTCTTTTTTTTGCATACATTTTTTTGATTTAGGTTTTTTTTGTTTTCGCTCTATTTGGTTTTTTTTTATGAATTTTTCGACCGAAATATTGATATCGGCAAGATGTTTATAGGCTAAAGGCCATTTAATTTGATAATGAACCCGAGCGTCTAGCTCCTTCGCCCCGAACCTCAATAAGGGACCACGACGCGAAATATTTAAAGGACAGTCGTGGCTGAGGTAGGGTGGGCAGAGCAGGGCGCCAACAGCACCAGAGCGCCCTGACAAGTCGCGAAGTCGCGCAACTCCACCGCTTCTTGGTCTTTCACGACCTATTGGGAAAATAGTCCCATTTTAAATACCCTGGAGTAAGCCGACACGAAATTTTTGTTGTCTAGGCCTAGGGTTTATGGTCTGAGGTAGAACAAGAACTACCCCACACTGCCGTAGCTAGTCCCGGCCGCCAGCAAGCGTGTCGCTTCCGTTCTACTTCAGCCACCAATTCAAACGTAGGAGGAATTGGCCCATTCTGTCCCGAACCTTTACCCATCCTTCAATTATTTTGACTTTTTCAAGTTGCCATACAAATATCCAGTTAAAATATCTTCATTCAATTCACGAAATTCACTATAACTCAAGTAATCGTTTAGCTACGAGTTCAGAATTTTGTACAAATTAGTTTTGAGTGAAAACAAAGTTCGTGTTTACTAGTCAGCGAAATCCTTATACTTTTTCTGGTACCTTACATCCAAAAAATCCTTAAGACACGTGTTCAACAATATTTTTCGAAACTTTTGAACGCTTCAAGCTACGAATTTGAAATTTTGTACACATTAATTTTTGAATGGTTTCAAGGAAAAGGATGAATATGTAAGTAATCGAGTGAGTCCTTGCTCCACCTCCCATATGGAAGTCCTTAAAAAAGGATATTTTTTTTCCAGTTCAAGATATGAAATTGTAGCAATCTAATGGGACTCCTTAATGAAGGACATACAACATGCACACACGTAATACTATTTACTTCATCCTCAGCTACAATATAAATCGGAGTTCTGAATCATCTAGAGTATTATACGATTGGCTTGCAGCCGATCGAGGCTGCAGTA
The DNA here is from genome assembly GCA_949128065.1 of Beris chalybata. Lineage (NCBI taxonomy): Eukaryota > Metazoa > Arthropoda > Insecta > Diptera > Stratiomyidae > Beris > Beris chalybata. The sequence continues at coordinate 90,332,360 of OX421897.1, forward strand.
TGTTTTAAAATACATTTTTATACAGTACGCTGGTTTTTTTATCTATTCTCGTGACTCGTGGAAGGAGGTTTCCTAATCGTCATCCAAGTTACAAATTAGGTGGCACCCATTGAGGAGCACATCATCGTCTTGAGTAGATCCCAAGCCTTCCTTACTTCGGCGGGACGTAGACGGCGCAAGAAGGTCCAAAGCCGAGTGGTTAGAACTATTGTTTTCAACCGGGGAATATCGAAAAGAAAAGTGGAAAATTCGTTTAATCGTTAATCGTTGGTTTGGGACTCACGGGCCCCAAACCAAAATCAAAAATTTCACCTAGTTTGCTTTGATTTTTCTTCGAGAGCGTAAGAAATTATTCGTGAGCATCGGAAATTTAATTCTGAACGATTACGCACGATGTACAATGATTTAATCGTCTCAAGGTCCAAGGAAAATGAACGTGTACGGATCTATTTATGTGTGTGTGAGATGAATATTGCTGAGAAATGGAATGTAGAAAAATAGCGAAAGTATGAATGAAAAAGAGAGCAAGGCGTACAATTTGATCCAAATTTCGTAAGAAAATTCATTCACCGGACGTCTCGGGTTTTTTCAATTTTCTGTGGACGATGGATTTTAGGACATTCACCTTACATAGTACTATGTAATTTCATGTAGACACGAGACATGTCTCCATTCATATTTTTATAGGTAATTGTGAACCAAAAGAAAATTAATTTGGATTTATTGAGCCATACATATATCGTCACGAATTGCCAGAAATTACGAAATATTTTGGCTGTGCCGATTCTTTGGAAAAATGTTGTAGGTTTATGAAGAATTAATTAAAAAAATTTAATTTAAATTCAATTTTTTGTTTCTACCTCACTTTTTTGTTAATTATAATATGTTAAAAATTTCGCAAAAATAGTGTCTGAGTCCTCTTTGAATATTCATATCTCTTGTAATTTTTATCTTAGAATAATAAAATAGGGCTTATTTTAAAAGGTGAGGTTATCGTAATATAAAAAAAATACGAATAAAAATTATCCTTGAATTTTATTTCAAGGATAACGATTTTGTCTACTACCCTTGAATATATAATAGAGTAAAATCAACTTGGGATTGGGCTAGATCAGGGGTCGGCCACCTTTTAAGACGGAAGAGCCAAAAGCTACAACTTACAAAATTTCTCAGTTTTTAAAGAGCCACTAACATTTTTGATTCAATATTATGGTATTTGATTAGGATTTCGTTTATAAATTTGATTTAAAATAATTAGCTTTATAAATGAAATAATATTTATTCATGTAAAATCACACAAATGTCTTGCACAAAATATATTAAAGTATTTTAGCTAGCTCTGATGAAATAATAAAATTAGTAATCAAATACCTAATATAAATGTAATTATTGAATAATAGATAGTTACAATAGTTACATCAATCATTGGATCATTGGCCTTGCATGCCTTTTGTTTGGTTAAATCTGGCTCAAACCTTCTTTTTTTCAGTTTCAAGCACACCTCTAGATTTTTATTTGTTAGTTGGCTTGTTACTTTACTTTTTATTATATTCGTGCAAGAGAACGCTTGCTCGCACGAATATGTTGACCCGAAGATCGTCAACACTCTAATTGCCAACTTCTTCACCTCACTGAAGCATTCTGGAAAACTATTCCATGCGTCAAATATTAAGTCTTGGAAAAAAGTTCGTAGCGTTTTTTTTAGTAAAATTCAACTTGTTTTCTTATAATGTGAAAATAAATTTATTTAAACCAAATATGCTCCTTTATTATCGACAATCTTTCGCCATTTTTCGGGTAGAGCCATGATACCATCGGTGAAGAACTTCTGTGGTTTCTGGTTGAAAAACTGAATCGAGTGGTTTTCACAGGCTTTTTTTGAAAGCAGCCTCACTCCATTCAGTGAGTTCTGCAGAGATCGGAACAAGTGCTAATCTGAAAAACTTCCCAACCAAGATCTTGCATTTTCTACGGGTCAAGAAGTGTGTGGTCGGGCTTTGTCATGATGGAAGGCAGCACCTTTCCTATTATTCAATTCGAGTTGTTTTCTTTCAATTGCCTGGCGTAATCTTTCTAGTTGATCACAATAGATTTGTGAATTAATCATTTGACCAGTTGGAAGTAGCTCATGAACGATTCTCTTCCAGTTCCATCATACACACAGCATCACCTTATTCGGCGTCAACTCTGGCTTTACGAACGCTTGTAACGCCTCACCATCATCATCCTTTGTGTAGCCAGCTTTGTTTAAATGGTTCAAAACCGTTGTGTGGTCACCATAGCTCCATAGCAATATCGACACTGCAGATATGCTTATCTTGCTGGACTTTTCCAACAATTTCATCAGCTTTTTCTGTGATTGACGACCAGAGCATGACTTATCTTTCACATCAAAATTACCAGAACGAAAGCGAGTGAACCATTTCCGCACAACAGATTTTGCTAGACTTTTCCAACAATTTCATCCGCTTTTTCTGTGATTGACGACCAGAGCGTGACTTATCTTTCACATCAAAATTACCAGAACGAAAGCAAGCGAACCATTTCCGCGCAACAGATTTTGATAACGTATCTTCACCGTACACAGCACAAATTTTTTCACAAGCCTGCGCAGCGTTCCCAATAATAATCAATGGTGCAACAGCCCAAATCAGGCCTAGGCCTTGAAGTAATGCTAGAGTTACTTCATTACGAGACCTTCGGAGCACTAGGAGGTGACGTGATCAGCTATACGCTCATCCGGGATTATGATCCCGATTTTAACTCACGTACTCATTTATAGCTTTAATCGCAAAAATCGATTTTTTGGTTTATGCATAAATTACATCAAAATATAGTGTAGAATATGTGGGCGGAGTGATGTTACGATATTCGGAGCCGTTCGGAAGTTTCAGGCCGTTATATTCTCTAAGCTCCTTTGTTGCTTCATACATAATGAAAAGTTTAGTCGCGTTTTTCTCTAAACGGTAGTTTTGAAATCGGTAGACACGATACCTTGAAATCTATCGAACGGATTTCTGTGAAATTTGGTAAACTTATTCATGTATACAGTTTCCAAACTAGGATTCATCAAGCAATTTTTTTTTTTGCGACCTGAAGAAGTCGTAAAAACACACCAAAATTGACGATAAAAAGTTCAATAAGCTGCCAAAAATTAACTGTTCAATATTTTTTGATAGTCCTAGTTCCAAAACTAGTTCAAACTTCACAGATTAAAATACCGTTTGATTTTTTTATTTGAGATAAGCAGAACGCCCGCAATAGTGTCTACCAAAAACAAGGTTTTTTAAAAATGGGTGGGTAAGTTGGCGTATACCTCAGCAATGACCGACAATTTGGTGCTGAAAAAATTTTGAAGTGTGCTCAACATGTGCATTAATATATGGTAAAAATTTCACAGTTCTATCATTATTAAGTTCGCCAGAACCAATTCCCAAAAATGGTCCGGCACCTGGTACCTGGTGCACCGAAGGCAAGTGCTCTAGCCACTAAGCCACCCAGACTACGCAGCGTTCTTCCCTTTGTCATAACAATTTTGCAAAATGTAGCTAAGTTTTTCATTTCTTTTCTCCATTTTTAAATACAAACAAACTTTAAAACTGCATCGGTTTCAATGTTTATACACTCCCAGTAACACTCAACCTATCGTATTTCCATACGCAATGATACGATGTAGCTGCGATCTGTGTTTTCTGAGTTATTTGCAATTGACGCCATTTATTGGGAAAAAACGCCACGAAATGTTTTCTCAAACCCAATATTAGTTCCTCAATTCGCGACATTTCTTTTAGAGCTGTCCACTTGTGCAGCGTGAAGTTCATGCTTTTCTGGACCTCCAACTCTTCTAACTTGCTCTTGAGTTCTGTGAACTAGCCACACAATGACGGTGGCAGTCGGTAGTGGCCGGCATTGAGCTGTGGGGCTGGGTCTGGTACCGAAGCGGCTGTCAGCTGCCCGTCTCTTCTCTGCTCCAGCTATTCTTACTGTTCTCTGTTCTCTGTTGAGTGTTTTTGTCCTATTTGCAGTAAAAAAAATTGTACAGTAGAGTCTCGCTAATCCGGATAAATTAAAACCACCCCCAATCCGGATTATGCGGGAATTCGGATTACCAAAGGTATATGCAAATTATTAAAGATAAACATTTACAAACGCTTATTCATTTAATACAACAAATAAAACAAATAGTATCTCCAAAAAACAAAAACAATACTTTCAAGATAAACGTTAGAAATAAGTAAAAAGTAATGAAGTATACATAAACTCAAAATTTAGTGAACGGAAAAACGCTCACAAGCCAAAGTTGGTTTGGTTGCACAGAGTACCAATACTTATTGCCATATGAAATATGTACATACATACATACAAAACGATGCATATGAAGTGTCTATGAGAATATTCGGGAATTTTCCGTTCTACACTTGTTTGATTTCCCTGTATTGTTGATCATTGCTTTATTTAACATGCAATCCGGATTAGCGAAACTGTGGTCGATCCGGATTACAAGGAACATAATGGAAATTTTTTAATTTTTCATCCCATCCAGACTACCGAAGGATCCGGATTAGGCCGTATCCGGATTAGTGAGACTCTACTGTAGTTTAATATTTTTTTATGAATTTTAAAAATAAAATAATATAATTATTAATATTTGCGCATGGAACTAGAGAGCCGCAACTTGACATCGAAAGAGCCGCTGGTTGCCGACCCCTGGGCTAGATACATATATGGGCAACTCTTGAAATCATATATGTAGGTATTTATTTATCCATATCGAGTTTAGAGCAGTTTTCTCCATAGTCAAAAAACATTTTTTTTCTCGTTTGTTGCGAATATCGGCAAATTTCACATATTTTTTTCCATTATGTCGTCGAGTAGAGAAAAAAATGGGGAATAGTGAAATCAGAAATTTCATAATTTTTAGTGATTTTTGGTGACCCAAACTGAGACACATACATATGTTTGTACATAGGTACTTACAAACATATAAAATATAATTATCAAGAATTGTCTTAAAAAAAATTTATCAATACATTATTTCATTCTAATGACATAAGAGTTTCTTTCTTTGATTTTTCTATTCCTGTTCTTATGTAAATTAAATTATGATGTAGCAATTATAATAATAATCAATGGCGCAACAGTCCAAATCGGACCTAGGACTTGTAGTAGTCATAGAGTTACTTCATAACGAGGCCAACGGAACACTAGCGGATAAAGTGGTCAGCTACACGTTCGTCCGTGATTATTACCCCGATTTTTTAACTCAGGTACTTATTTACAGGAACGCTCTACGGATCCTCATTGGTATACTGACGGTCATTGCCTGATAGACCGGTACGCTAGAACACTAGGTGTTGACGTTACAGATATGTACCGCAGCAGTACTGAACCCGATGTCGAGGAAACTATTTTTATCATGTTTTGTGGATCCCCTGGTCTGACTGGCTTCGAGGCAGAAGCGCATGTTGGGTACGTGCTTCGTCATATACTTGGAAGTATTCGGAATGCTAAAGAAGCTGCTGCAGTTTGTCAGGCTGGTAGGGTAGTTTACCTGAGGTGGAGTTTGGCTCACGGGTATTTCTCTTTCCGTAAACGTGGGCTCAGAATTAACCCATTGATCTTTGTTTGGCCGCCCCATAGAGCTACATATATAATGGAGTTAGCGTGCAGCGACTTTTTTGAAGCCGGAGCTTTTCTCGCAAAGGACCGGCGATATTCACTATGCTACTATCAGCATCTTACTCACATATATGTTAAACCCCGGTATTGAAAAGAAAAAAAGCCCAACCTTTAAATACTAGGCTAATATTTGCATTTCACTGCCACCGGGCATGAAACGCTCCATACAAAAACAGTAGCTTAAACTTCAAAATGCTTCACAGTGCTAAAAACAGAAACGGTGCTTTGCGATCTCCGTTAGTTATAGCTCTATGGGCCGCCCATTTTAATCTTACGTCACTTACGTCGAAATGACGGGTGGAGCGTTTTTTAATTTGCGGGTTTTTAGAAAATTTCCTTTATAAAAAATCACATATTTAGTGATACAGTTTAAAGGAACAAAACTTCATTCTGTTTTAGAATCATTTTTTTTTTTAAATTTTTTAAAATACTGTGAATTATTTTTATATGTGTACTTACAGCAGGTAAAACTGTATGAGGAGCAGTATTCAAATATTAATTCAATCAAAAACTTTTAAATTCTTGACTTCTTATTTAATTTAAAAAATCCTTACTATTTTGCAGTACTCCAATAGGTCCATTTTATCTCTTAAGCATGATGAACTTGCTGTCTTTTTCTTTAAATCAGTAGACCATCGTCCTTCTTCAGACAAATATTGAGGATAGTAGCCTTGGCCAGCTTCACACAGCACTGCAATCTGCGGCTCCCATCTCGCCGAAGCACACTATAAAAACAAAGTTATTAATTCTTAGCACGCTTAATATATGGTTTATTTTACATTAGTACGTGAATAGGTTTCAATGCTTGTAAATGAAAATGTAAGAAAAATTTAAAAGTTTTAATTTGACTTCAAAATTTCTTGATTTTTTCGGAATCATAAAGTGTTCTTTTTCCATTTTTCCAGCATAATTTTATCGATGAGTTCCGTAGATTAAGCATTAAAATACTTAAGCTGGGTTCAACAGAGGCGCTTACGCTACTGCCAACCATTAAACATATAGGTAAGCGTCCTAAAATGCGGTACTTTTCCATCGCGGTCCAGATAGTGCGTACATTTTTCTATAATTTGTGGATTTGCCTTCAACGCTTTTTGCCATTCTTGAAAACCTGGCAAGCGTGCCTCTTCAATGATCATGTGTGTATTTAAACCCAAGTGACGGGGGAAATGGAAGCAACGGAAGCAACGAGAGAAATAGGAGCCACGGAATCAACAGGAGCAATGGAAGCAACGGAGCAACGGAAGTAACGGGAGAAATGGAAGCAACGGAATCAACGGGAGTAACGAGAGCAACGGGAGAAATGGGAGCAACTGGATCAACCGAAACAACGGAAGCAACGGGAGAAATAGAAGCAACAGAAGTAACGGTAATATAGCACCAAAAAAACGTGAGCGTAGCGAGCATAACCGCAGTACGCCGCTATTTATATTATATATTTCAAACGAAACACATCATATAAATCGGTTACATAATTATGTTTTAAAATATTGTGTATCGCTAGCCACAATCTTTGTTCAACTTTCTTCCAACATGCGAGTTCCGTGTTGAAAAACATCACGTCCTTTGAGGCTTTCCACGAATTGGCATCCTCCTAAGAACGGAAGTGCTGCTCAGCGGAATAGATGGTAGTCGGAAGGGGCGATGTCTGGTGAATACAGCGAGTGGGATAGGACGTCCCATTTCAGTGTTTCCAGGTAGGGCACAACTGAGCACAACAGAACATGTTGCCGAGCGTTGTCGTGCAGAAAAATCACTTTGTCGTGTCTCTGCTCATATTGCGGCCGTTTTTCTTTCAATGCTCGGCTCAAACGAATTAGTTGTCTTCAATAAAGACGTTCGGAGATGGTTTCACTCGGTTGCAGTAGCTCAAAATACACCACGTCGAGCTGGTCCCAACAAAAAGATTGCATGAGCTTGGAACCATGGATATTTGGCTTTGCCGTCTTTGTTGATGCATGGTCAGGATAAACCCACGATTGTTGACACTTCGGGTTGCCGTCGTGTATGCAAAAAGCTTTACTGTTCTGCCATTGGAGCAGCTGTTCGCACGTGAAAAGACCGCTTTTGTCTCTTGGAATCAATTCGTACGGCACCCAATATCCTTGTTTACCACCATTCCTATAGCTTTCAGACGAAGCGTAATGACTTGTTGAGTCACGTCCAATAAATCCGCAAGACCTTGTTGCATTGGCATGCATCTTCAGCCAGTAATGCTTCCAATTCTGCGTTTTCGAAATTTTTTGGCCGGCCGGAAGGCACCATGTCTTTCACGCCCAAGTCATCCATTTTAGAGCGATGAAACCATTTGCGACATATTGATTCACTAATAGAAGATTCACACAAAGCTTCCGTAACTATTCGAAGCACCTCAGCAGCAGATTTGTTAGAATTGTAAACGGAAAGCAAAACTTCTTGCAAATGACAACATCGACATTTTCACAGACAAAAAACAAATGACGCCGATACAACTTGACAAATGTAATGATGGGGAGTTGTTCTTGCCATATTACGTTACTGATCCGACATTTTTAAACAGTATATTGCGTTAGTGCTATCTATAGGAAAACGATACGAACTTATTTTTACACCTATTAAGACAATTAGTTTTAAATATTTCAGAAATTCCTTCATTCAGTAGTAATAACATAATAAGTGTTCAAAGTTTGATTAAAATCGGTTGAGCGGTTCCCGAGAAAAAGGTACATCAATTTGTAAGTACAATCGTGAAGTGAGTAACCCCCTTAAGATGTGCTTCATGTCTTTTGTTGGGTAAAAAAACGGAATTTTAATAAGAAAACGAGACCCTTTCAATAAATTGATCCATGAATCACATTTTTCCGGCTTTGCAACGAAGAAATATCTTCCGGAAAGTTAAACTACCCTTGTAACCTCTATATAATGCAGTACATAAATATTATTTTGTACCATAAACTAAGGGGAGAACTTCTGAGTAGGAACTGAAAAATTAGGTGAATTTTAGAAATTATTATCTCAAAAACTATTTGCTCGATTTTATCCAGATTAGTTAATTTATTTGATGGTATATATGTTGAGGTACGCTAATATTTTTTTAAATACACAAAGTCACAAAATTGAAGGCACAAGCAATAAATATGAAAACTCTTAATCATACATAAACTAATGTCACTTTAGTATCACAAATTTTTTTATTAAAGCCCGATACACAAAGTTCCGTTCCGTTCCGTCACGACAAGTGAGGTTATGTGATCCGTAAAAGTTGAATTTAGGTGAACTCGTCCGTTCCGTTACGACCATTGTGTGTATTTACATGGCCAGCCCATAAGGTCTACTTTGACAGCTGAACGGAATGGAACGGAACGAGAGCATTGTGATCGGGGCTTAAATTGAAGACTAAAAATACCAAAATGATTAAACAAATTAATTAGAATCAATTTTTTTAAAAACTAAGTAACAAAAGAAAAAATCTGCCAACAGTCTGGGCGCAACTTTATAACTTTTCCGGCAGAAGTTCGGAACGCGTTCAATTCTGAGATGCGAGGTAGGTTACTATGTGGCTGAAAACCAAACAAAAAGTTCGGGAAGCGGTTAGAATAGGGTCGCGCAAGAATACTTACGCCGCTGCCACAAATAAAATATGAATTAAATAATTGGGTCATATTCTGGGATGCGGTCTAGGGGTTGAAGAAGGAAAAAAACTTGAAAATAGGTGATTAGTAAACAAGTCAGTGAAAGTGAAATGATATTCGATGTCTAATCAGACCTGAGAAACATGGCAGAATTCATGAAAAAGTATATAATCACTTTACACCCCCTCAGGGGTCGAACTTCAAAAACTGTTAAAAACACTTTCTAGGTATTCATATGGAGAATCTGTAGAATAATGAATTGACTGAATGAAATTGAATTCATTATTTTGGAAGATAAGGCGAAAATCGTAAAAATATATTGTTGGAAACCACCTATACTCAGTAGGCTTTTTCTACTGCGACCAACCTAAGTTCACATATGCTTGAAATGTCATTTAAATTAATTCTCATTCTGTACGTAACTTCAAAAACTCTTGCTGTTTTAGTTTACAAAATATATTGCATTTGCTATTTAAATCCTTTTGTTTCCTTGATCATCTGTCATTAATCACAAAAGGTTATGGGCCCAGAATCATCGGAAGCATAAGATTATTAATAAAATAGTGTTAGTTAAATTCGTTCTTAACGGAAATAGTGCGAATTTATAAAATGTCAAAAAATATCGATTTTGTAAAACTACGAGGCCGAGAAAATTACCCGGAATGGCGTCGCTCGATGCTGGCATTCTTGCGTACCAAGAAGTTGGCCCGATGCATCGCGGAAAGCGACACCGAGAAGGACACCGATAAACTCGACGAGGCCATGGGATGGTTATACCTGGCGACCGAGAGTAATGTGGCAAATCATTTTGACGACAAAATGACTCCACTCGAAGTGTGGAAATTGCTACAAAAATCGTTCGCCGAATCGGGAATAGATCGAGAAGTGTCAGCGTTAATGGAACTGACCGGCGTAAAACTAAGTGATTGTCCATCAATGGACGATTACATCAGCCGCACGCTAGACGCATGGAAGCGTTGCACTGACGCAAAAGTTGAAATCTCGGACCGTGTCGTTGCCTTGATACTGTTGGGTAAACTCGGCCCTGATTATCAACCATTTATCATGGGATTGACGGCCAGCGGGCAAGAAGTGTCAATCGAGACGGTGAAATCGTCGCTGCTAAGCTTAGTGCCGACGATAAACAAACCAACAGAAAAAGCTTTCCTTGGAAGTAAGCCTTCGGTGAACAAAGGACCGAAGAAACAAATCAGGTGTTTCAAATGCGATCAGATCGGGCATTACGCAAGACAATGCTCGATATCGAATAAAGAAGGAGGTGCAGCGAAAGTTGGGGGCAAGGCGAACAAGTCGAATGAAGCCAAGTTCGCGAACGCATTCAGTGCTACCATCAGCGAGTGGCGTATGGTACATTGACTCCGGTGCTTCCCGACATCTCACCCCTTACCGTGAAATACTGATGGACTACACTGCGTCGAATGGAACTGAAATTTCAATCGCGAGCAACGAACGTCTGAAAGGAATTGGCAGCGGAACTGCCTACGTTAATATTGATGGTGTAGATATAGTCATACGGAAAGTCTTGCATGTCCCCGGACTCGGCGCAAATTTACTATCAGTCGGAGAAATAATAAAATCCGGTAACAGCATCAAGTTCGGGCCAAATGGTTGTTGCGTGTACAACAAAAAAAAACAAATTGCTAGTCGAAGCCAGCAAGGAAAATGGCGTCTATAAAATCGAAGCAAAACAGATTCGTTGCATGCTGGCAAAGGGTAAACAATCGCGGAATGCGTTTGCCAAAGTGGATGCTGTCATCGATACAAACGGTGTTCTGGACCTGATGCACATGGACGTGTGCGGACCGATGTCGAAATCGCTCGGTGGAGCGCGATATTTCGTGAGCATCATCGATGATTATTCGAGAAAAGTTTTTATCTCTTTCTTAACGGAGAAGTCGGCCGTTCCTGAAGTTTTCCGGGCATTTAAGCAGATGGCAGAAACACAGACTGGCCGCAAAATTAAACGTATTCGTTCCGACAATGGAACTGAGTTTGTGAACAATACGATGCTGAAAATTTGCACAGACGCTGGGATCGTGCATGAAAAAACACCGCCGTACACACCGCAGCTCAACGGAGTGGCCGAACGTATGAATCGGACTCTGGTCGAACGGGCCCGCTGCTTGTTGGCTGATGCGGGGCTCGGAAATGAGTTTTGGGCAGAAGCAATTCACCACGCGAGTTACTTGGTAAATCGGTCAGTGAATCGGACGGTAGGCACGACAACCCCCGAAGAACTTTGGTCTGGAAAGCGACCAAATCTGTCAAACTTGAAAATTTTTGGAAACGTAGTTACAGTTCACGTCCCAAAAGAAAAACGGACTAAATGGGATAAGAAGGCCGTGCAAATGATTTTTGTCGGATACGCAGATCCTGAACTGGGTTTTCGGTGCTTTGACTCAAGCACTGGAAAAATAGTGATAAGCAGAGATGTCAGATTCTTACCATCTAAGGCGGCACAAATCGACTCTCGTATCACAGTCGATCTGCACGAAGACGGAAGCGGTGGTCAGGACTCAGTTGGGGCTAAGCCTGAAGAAGTCTCGACTATAGAAGAAGGGGTGGAACGTATCCACCCGCCGGAACGAGACGTAAGCATCTTAAATCGTTCGTTCGACGATTTTGAAGATGCAACTTCCGACCCGGATTACGAGCCACCAACATCTTCGCAGGTGGATCCGGAAGTCGAAATCAGAAGGTCGAAACGACTGAAGAAGTCGGTGGAACGGCCTGATTTTGTATCATACTTGGCGTGCGATCGTGAACCAAATGATCCGACCACTATAATTGAGGCGATGGACTGTCACAATTCGGAACAGTGGAAACGTGCAATGTTAGAGGAGCTGTCATCGCTCAAAGAGAACGGAACGTGGGATCTGACGGAACTACCTGCTGACAGGAAGGCGATTCACACCAAATGGATTTATAAAACGAAGCGAGCCGATGATGGTTCAATCATACGGCACAAGGCCCGGTTGGTCGCAAAAGGTTGCGCCCAGAAATACGGTTTTGACTACACGGAGACCGGTCGTCCGCTACACGTCAATACTTCTATTAATTGCGCTGGCGGCGCAGAGAAAACTCAACATAGACCAGATGGATGCGGTCACTGCATATCTTCAGGGAGATATTGAGGAGGACATTTACATCCGACAGCCTGCTGGGTATGACGACGGTAGTGGCCGAGTCTGCAAGCTGAACAAAGCTCTATACGGTCTTAAGCAGAGTGGAAGACAGTGGAATAAGTGTCTCGACGCGGCACTGAAGTCTTTTGAGCTGATCAAATCGCAGCTGGATCCGTGTGTATACTACACAAGGAACTTGTCGCTAATCGTTGCCATCTATGTGAACGATTTTTTAATTTTGTGGGAAAATGCTGCAGAGCGCGACAAATTAAAAACTAAACTCATGAATCGTTTTCACATGAAAGACATGGGACGAGCCACGAAAGTTGTGGGCCTCACAATTTGCTACGACGAAGACGGAATTTCGATCGGCCAAGAGATGTACGCCAAAGAAGTGCTGGCGCGCTTTGGGATGGCCGAGTGTAAGCCAGCTGTCACCCCAACGGACTTGTCGCTGAAATCTTTGGCATTGTTGTCAGATGCGGATTTGATAACAGACGTGCCGTATCAGGAGGCGGTTGGAAGCCTGCTGTTCCTAGTCCAAGGAAGTCGGCCGGATTTAGCCTTCACAGTCAGCGAAGTCAGTCGCTACAATTCTCGCCATGGAGCGGTACATTGGACGATGGTGAAACGAATCCTCCGGTATTTGGCCGGCACAACGAAGTACAGCATTAAATATCTAGCCAACGGTGGATCGCTGGAAGGTTTTGTGGATTCCGACTGGGCAACGAACATTGACGACAGACGTTCGCGCACGGGATGGATTTTCCGTCTAGGTATGGGTGCGATTTCGTGGCTGTCAAAACGTCAGATGACAGTGGCCCTTTCGTCCACGGAGGCTGAATACATGGCGATGTGTTCGGCCGCACGAGAGGTGGACTGGCTGATCCAATTTATGGACCAGTTTGGAATCAGCGGAGGCGTGCCACTCCACGGAGACAACCAAGGTGCTCTGGAGATCGCGCGCGAGGATGCATTCCGACAGGGTACGAAGCACATCGGAATCCAGTACCACTTCGTTCGAGAACGAGTCCAGATCGGTGCCATAAAGTTGGTCTACGTCCCCACGGAGGAGAACGTGGCGGATGCTTTGACCAAAGGAGTACCATCAGCAAAGTTGCGGTTCTGCGCCGGTGGTATGGGGATATGTGCTCCACCATAATAGTTATCGGTGGATCAAGTTGGGGTGTTGGAAACCACCTATACTCAGTAGGCTTTTTCTACTGCGACCAACCTAAGTACACATATGCTTGAAATGTCATTTAAATTAATTCTCATTCTGTACGTAACTTCAAAAACTCTTGCTGTTTTAGTTTACAAAATATATTGCATTTGCTATTTAAGTCCTTTTGTTTCCTTGATCATCTGTCATTAATCACAACATATATGCATTCAATTTTCACAGATCATTTTTTTGGCCCCCCCCCCCCCCTTTCGAACGCCAACGGATTTTCGAATTTTTTTTTTCATCAGCATTCCTTTTCTAATTGATTTGCATATACACACCGAGATTCCACTTTCTAGCATAAGCCGTTCTATAGTTAGGAAAAACACCCCCACCCTCGTACCATACTACACTTATATAAAATTATATTTTTCCAATACTACTACTATAGCCCTATCTAAATACTAAGTTTTAGCTTTATGTCGTTATGGGTTCTCGAGATATAAAAATCAGAACCTTTTTTTTTCACCCACCCCCACTCTCACCCTCTACACCCACATCCTCAAAATTGTTGTTTCTGCTAGGGGTCTATTACCCCTACCTTTGGTAAAAATTATAAGAATTTATCTGACACCGTTCTTGAGATATAAAACGTGCATTTTTAGAAAGATTTTTATCCCCTCCACTTTCAAGCTCCCCTTCCCCCTTTTTGCCTTCTGCAGACTCCATTTATCGACCTTTACTCACAAAACAAATTTCATTTTTTTAGTGCAATTGGTTCGTGAGATATCCTAATCTAAGGTTTTTTACGCCACTCCCTTAACTCAAAAACTGAATAGATTGGAATCAAGCTTCAAGCTTGTATTACACTGTATGACCACGCTGTCAAAGTACAGCACGCACAATTGGAAGGGATGATGATAGAGCATCATCCACCCGAACGTGCTGCCGCCTATCACGAAGGAAACTATGGAGTAGCGAAACTGAGCCTAGATCAAAGTTGAAGGTCGATGATAATTTAACCAGTAATTTTTTGTGGTCCACTGAATCAAAAGCTTTGGAAAAGTCTAATAAAACAAGGTAGGTGATCATATCAGAATCCGTTTCGAGGGTAACAAAGAGTCAAATTTGAGACCGAAAAAGTGGAGTTTGGCTTTCCTTATGGCACTTGTAGCAGCATTACGCGCAAGCTTGTACAAGCGTTTTGCGTATTTAGTTTTAAGCCGTCGATATTTATAGTACAAGTACTCTCTCTCTGCCACTAACGATGCTACCTTGGGTGTAAACCAAGGGTATGCAGAGCTTCTAACCTTCAAAGTACGCAAAGGAACATACTTGTCTCGAAGATAGACCATGAGCCAATTAAAGTGGCTGAGTTGATCATCAACGTCAGTCATATAATATATATCATCCCAGGGGAGCATAATTGATTCCAACGCGATGTCAGAAACGGGTAGGTTATTGTAGTCTCGATATTTCACGGTTTTAGTCAGGTTACAGGCTGTCATACATATCATGATCAA
Source organism: Beris chalybata (assembly GCA_949128065.1). Taxonomy (NCBI): domain Eukaryota; kingdom Metazoa; phylum Arthropoda; class Insecta; order Diptera; family Stratiomyidae; genus Beris; species Beris chalybata. Next base: position 90,347,481 of record OX421897.1, read on the forward strand.
GAAAACTAGGAGGTCAGGATTGGTTTAGAAACAGTACTCGGCTCTGATCTGTTGTAAGGATAACATCTAGTAGAGATGGGTGAGAGGTATTAAAATACGTAGGCTCAGTGTTTACAACAGTAAGGTTCGAAGATTGAGTAAGGTGGATGAAGCTATCTTTCTGTTTACTGCTCCGAAGTAAATCAACGTTAAAGTCTCCGCATACAATAACATTATTATATCGATGTGTTATATAACTCATTGATTCCACAAAGTGCTCCGCAGTATCCTCAATGAAGGTCCCAGGAGGGCAATAAGAAGATGTGAGGACAACTTTTTCAAGTCCACAATCCAATTCAATGGCAATGAACTCTAGAACACCTGAAGAAGATCTTGCGATAACTCTTCCCTTTAAACTTTCCCTAATGAACACTGCAACTCCACCCCCGATTCGCTCATTACGATCATTTCTAAAAAGTTTGTATCCTGGTATGGAAACAGAAGTGTATTAAAATGTGAATTTCTGGATTTATTAGCATTGAACGCAGCTCACAGATTTTGTTGCTGATGCTTCTGGCATTAATAACAATAATATTAAGCCCTCGAGATTGTCGACAAAAGGTTTGAATGAGAGCTCCCACCGTGTCCATCTGAAATCTAGCCATTGTCATTGCACGGCAGACACGTCCCAGTGCAATCAAGAATCTTAAAAATACAAATAATGGCTCTGTAAATACACACAAACAGTTTACAATAACGTTATAATATAAGAAAAATAGTGTAAGAGAATACTATAAGAAAGATAGAGAAATGTGAAAAATTTGAAATGTAAACAAAGAATGTTAGGTTAGCATTGAAGTTCAATTGTGAAAAATTTAGAATAAAATTTAGGTAAACAAAGAAAGTTAGGTTAGCATTGATGTTCATCTTTTGTTGTGTTTGAGGCCTTGGAAGGACTATTTCGACTTGAAAAAGTCAAAATAGTCGAAAGGAAAAGGAAGGTTCGGGACAGAAGGGCCAATTCCACCTACGTCCGAATTGGTGGCCGAGTCTTTGCTGGTGCGACGCTCTTGCTGGCGGCCGGGACTAGCTACGGCAGTGTGGGGGGGGTACTTGCTCCGACTCAGACCATAAACCCTAGACCTATACAACAAAAATTATCAGCGCCGACTTATCCAAGGGTAGGTAAAAATTGGGATTATTTTTCCAATTGGTCGTGAAAGACCAAGAAGCGGTTGGATTGGCGCGGCTCCGCGATTTGTCAGGGCGCTCTGGTGTTGTTGGCGCCCTGCTCTGCCCACCCTACCTCAGCCACGACTGTCCTCAAAACATTTTTCGTCGTGGCCCCTTATTGAGGTTCGGGGCTAAGGAGCTAGACGCTCGGGTTCATTTATAAATGGCTATTCTAGCCGTTAATCATCTTACAACAAGAAAAAAAAATCCATGTTACAAAAAAAAAACTGAAAAACGCACCAAAGAACAAAACTAATGTAAGCAAAAAGAAATAATTATAAAAAAAATAACTCACCCCATCACGTGTGTTCTGGATTAGTTGTTATATGTTTTTTTTTCTCTCGGTTATTTCTATATTTTTATTTTTATATTATATTCTGTCCTCGTAAGTCCTGTCGTCTGTCATATTTAGTATATTTTATTCACTTTAATTTTAAATTAATTTTTTTAATTCATTTTACTATCAAATTTATTCATTTTAGTTTTTATTTTTATTGTATTTTTATTTCATAGTCTTCATTTTAATTCATTCGTTCATTCCTTTTTTTTTTTTTTTTTTTTTTTTTTTTTTTTTTTTTTTTTTTTTTTTTTAAATTCGTCGTCGCTCTCCTTAACAGTGCACTAGTGTAATTGTGCCTTCATGTGTACACATTCGCACACGAAAAAAAATTATTTGCTCATCAAGATCGCAACCAGCGAAAATCGAGAATGATAACGGAGAAATGACACAATTGGGAACGACGAGCCCTGACAGTGTCGAAGATTTAAATTCAATTCGTCGATGACACTCATTCTCTTGCGGAAAACGTAAAAATTAATGATCTTTAAGTGCACCGGATACTACAGATAAGGTCAACGTGAAGGTACGGTCAGAGAGCGGCATTTTCCTTCTTTTTCCAATTGTATGGTGGAAACTAAGCGCAAACTTATTAAATCGAACAACCAAACTCTTCCGAAAGGTGATGCTCAATATGAACTCCTTCTTCGCGTATTGGTGCTCCAGAACAAATCACCCGAGCGCTTTACACAAGTTCACTTCCGTCAGAACGCAGCATAAAAGTAGCCATCGGCTTGAGCACGACCTTTGCACGGGGTGAAAAAAAAAGGTACGAAACGTTCGATATTAATTGACTTGAACTACGACGATGTCGACTTTGAATTTCCCGCAATTTGGATATTTCGAGAAACTAAAACGGATTCTTTGCGATCGGGAATTGTCCGCATGGGAACAAAATTCTCGTTTAAATGAATGCCGCACTGAATATTTCTTAGAGACTGTTAGCCACTCCCTGCTGGTGTTTATTGATGCGCGATCACCAGAACTGCAATTGATTGGTGCGCGGTCGAACACTTAAATATTCTCAACATGCGATCGGGAAGTTTATCGCGGGCGAAATTATGGAAAATGTGCCAAGGTAATTTGGATTTTCAGGTTTTCCACCTGACTGTCGGAAACACTTCTCAACAAATGTCCGCAGTCCGACTTCGTTAATTTTTGTTTTTGGAATCGCGACAAAATTCCTACCCGTATAATATTGGTTGGTCCCGCGCACAAAACGGAAAGTTCGCCTATTTTCCAAGTTTTCTTGCTCAACGCAAATTTTTTTACTACCTTGACGTCTTGCGAACGAAACGTCAAAATCCGGCACGCACAAGTCCCTCACACGCGCGCCCGAAATTACGTGGAGCCGCCGCCGTGTACGTATGCGACGCGCGAGCACCTGACAATTGTCAAAAGCGTGTGTAGTGAATGCGCCGCACTTTCGATACAAGTTCCAGGGCGCATGGAATGGGGGCGACCACTTTTCCGGGGACTCCGCTGGCAAATTGGGCAAATGCGACGGAAATTCTTCACGTATTTCACATGCAGCCGCTCGTAGAAAATCACGTATCCGTTCAAGTCGTTTCGGTTATCACTTCGTCGAACCGCCTGATTTCTGGATAAAAAAAACAAACAGGCCACTTTCACCTTGAGGGTTTGTCGTGTTGACGCCGTGATTTTCGGTTTTCCGCGTATTTCCCGACAAATCGATTGACTACGGCGCGACTTCCGTTTACGGCTTGACCACGAGTGCCAAAAAAAAAAATCGTCGTCAATGTCAAACCGAAACCAACAAAAAAAACTCCACGTAGCTAGAAAGCCATCATCCATCTCCTCCAACGACGCGCGCTTCCCGTTGCCAAGCCGGTTTCCTTTTCTTCGTTCCAGTGCTTACAAGTGCGTTCGGTACTTTATCGAGTATCGAAGCACCCGTAAGCAAAAGCAAACGAAATTCCAGCGGCACTCAACAACATAGGCGATTCGCCGATGATTTTCATCGCCGAAACGACTACAGAAAGTGGCCGCGTAGAAGAGTCTCGTGCGCACGACTGAGTGCCGGGCAATCGGTGTTGTACCCCTCGGATCACTGCCTCAGATCCTTGGAGTGGTAAGTCCCCAGACGTTTGCCTCCTAGATCCTCCAATTCGTATCGTGAGTTGCCTAGCACACGACGAATCCTGCACTTGAGGAACTTCTTCGCCAGCTTGGCATTATAATTCTGCGCGGCTGTGGACAAGGAAAAGTTTCTACGAAATACCTCCTGTCCTACACAAAATTGTGTTTTAGCAGCACGCAGATTATAACGCCTGCTGCTGTCCTCATGTGCGGCCCTTATTTTCGTCTGCGCCAGTTGTCTCACGATAGGAATTCCCTCTCGAGGTCGAAGCTGTACATTTGACTCTCCCAACGCTCGCAAATGCTTCAGCAGTTCGTAGTCCTTCCCGTGCAACATCATGTGATTCCCAAACAAAACCTGATAAGGAGAAAATCCAGTGGCTTGGTGGAGTGAGCTACGAAGAGCACATCCAATTTTGCTTAGACTCTCATCCCATCGTGTTTGGTCATCAGTGATGAATGCTCGAATTCCGGCCAGGATGGACTGATTGACACGCTCCGAAGCATTCGCTTGCGGTGAGTAGCTCGGGGTGTACAGGTGTTTAACTCCGTATTTGTTCAGCATGGTATTAAACACATTCGACCTAAATTGAGAGCCGTTATCGGAGAGGATTGTCTCAGGTGTTCCAAACGTATGGAAGACCTGCCCCTCCAAGTAGTTTGTGATCTCTTCAGCAGTGATCCGCCCCAAAGGATGTAACAGGGGAAATTTGGTAAAATGATCCAAGACGATCAAGATAGCGATCTTACCCCGTTTGGTACGCGGATATGGTCCAAGTACGTCGATGTACAGATGTTGGAATGGCTGATCAGTCTGGAACGGTTCTCCCATAGGCGCTCGTAGAGGTCTGTTCGGGGACTTTGTCTCTTTACAAGTGTCGCACGCCAGAACGTAGGTGCGTACTTGTGTAGCCATTCCGGGCCAGTACAAGAATCGCCTGACTCGCTCTAGCGTTTTGGCATAGCCACCATGGACCGTGGTGTCTGCCTCGTGCGCCTGAGCGATCGCAGCTGACGTAAAACTTGATGGAATCCACAATTTCCAGGCTCTGTCTTCAGCAATCGGGTCACCATTGTGAGGCTCTGTGCGCTTATACACGAAGCCGTCTCTCACGCATACGTCAGGAAGCCGATCGGCGTTCGCATCGACAGTGGACACTAACTCTTTGTATTCCTTGCCAGAGAATTCTGGAGAATCCATGTCCACCATCGGTGCCACGTCGATCAGCGCATTTAATCCCTCTTCGTATACACGAGAGAGAGCGTCGGGTACAACGTTCAGGCTCCCTCTTCGGTGCTCGATTGTGAAGTCGTAACCTTGGAGTTTTAAACTCCATCTTGCCAACCGTCCTTGTAGGTCTTTCTGCGACATGAGCCATTTGAGACTTGCGTGATCCGTAATGATTTTGAACGCAGTCCCTTCTACATAGGCTCGAAATTTTTTCACGCTCAACACAGCTGCATAACACTCGAGTTCGGTTACGCTGTAGTTGCGTTGAGCGGAAGTGAGCTTCTGTGACATATACGCCACTGGAGATTCCGATCCGTCGTCGTTTTCCTGAAAGAGAACGCTACCCACCCCTGATTTACTGGCGTCGCACTGGATTACGAAAGACCTCTTAAAATCAGGATTGATTAATAAGGGGGCTCTCGTCAACAAGTCTTTCACTAATAGGAAGGAAGTTTGTGCCTCTGTAGTCCAAGCAAACTGGTTGGACTTCTTTAGAGTATCTGAAATCGGTGAAACAGTCGCAGCAAAGTTGGGAACGAATCGTCGATACCAGCCTGCCATACCAAGAAAGCGTCGAACTTGACGTGCGGACTTAGGCGAAGGGTAATCGACGATGGCTGAAACTTTGTTGGGATCAGTTTTCAAGCCTCCTTCTCCAACGATGTAACCGAGGTATTTCACCTCTTTCAGACAAAACTTGCTCTTGTTGACGTTAATGGTCAGGCCAGCCTTTCGTAAACATTCTGCGACTTCTGCCAATAAAACCAGATGTGAATCGAAATCCTCAGAAATTAACAGCAGATCGTCCAAATATACGAATACCTGCTCCTTCAGCTCGGGTAGGATGACTTTGTCCATCAAACGACACATCCTTTGCGGCGCGTTGCATAACCCAAAAGGCATGCGAGTGTAGTGATATAGAGGCCGGCCAGGAATGGTAAACGCTGTATACTCCCTGGATTTGTTCTCGAGAGGAATCTGCCAAAAGGCGTCTTTGAGGTCCAGGCTAGTAATGAAATTGGCTCGCGGCAAACGACTTAAGATACCATCAATGTGTGGTAATGGATAAGCATCCTTCTTCGTCACACTATTGACTTTGCGCGAGTCCAAACATAACCTGACCTTGCCTGGCTTCCTCACGAGAACCACAGGCGAGCTCCATGCACTCTGGCTGGTCTCTATAACGCCAAGTGCCCTCATGCGATCGATCTCGTCATATAAGAGTTTTTGGATCGCAGGAGACACAGGATAATGTCGCTGTTTGATGGGACTTGCATCACCAACGTCTATACTGTGTTGTTCGACGTTGGTCACACCGAGTCCGTATACTTCGTATGATGGAAATTTGGACTTTACCATTTCCAACCTCTTTACATCTGTGGGCGTTAAATGGTGGGCATCCGGAGCTATCAGTTGCGATGCAGTATCGGGAGTATCGACCGCGCTGATAATGCTGGGAGCTAGTTGGAATGATCGCCAGAAATCTACCCCTAGGTACAATTTCTGCGACAGGCTCGGCACTATATACAAGGTAATGGGTTTGGTAATACCACGAAAAGTAATATCGGTGTTTACCGTGCCCAAAACTTTCTGTGCAGCACCATCAGCGGTCTTCACCTCTTGACAGACCGGTCGATAATTCACCTGTGCATCTTGTAGGCGTTGTAAAGCGTTTGCCCCCAGGCAACTGATGCTCGCCCCACTATCGAGGAGTCCTTCAACGTCCACTCCGTACAAGGATACCATGGCGTACGGACGTATGTCCAACGGATTGGTAATGATGGTAGAGAGGATCGCTTTCTTTTTTTCACGCACCATCCTCCAGAATGTACGAAGGCGCAAGATTGACCTTTTGCGACCGGATCCACTCGTTAGTGTTGATGCGTGATCAACACTTGCGACTGAAGTAGGCGCAAAAATTCGCTCTCGAGCCTCCATATATTCCTTTAGCCGAAGGTGGTATGGCTTGAGAGGATGGTGGGAATGTCGTCTTGGATGTTCTTTTGCGATAAGTGCTTCTTCAGGCCGGGAAACAGCTGGCTCCGTCTTATCGCTTGGTCTCGTTAATAATTTGACGTGCGGAGTATTTAATGCAGAGGAATTGGGTAGGGATGATTTTACGCTAAAAGGATGAGAATTGGGTTCTGAAAATGTTGTAGGTAGGGTATTAAAATTTGGAGAGGTATTTGTAGGGGTTGAAACATTGGTTGAAGTTTTTTTAATAGGGATTTCTAATTTAAATTGGGAATTGGTAACGGGGTTCTGAGCTACATTTTGAGTTGCAGTGCTCGGACGAGAGGAACTTGTTGTTCTTTCGTCCCTTCGGCCGTTTCCCGCCTTGCAATGGATGCAGTTGGGCTTTAGAACGCCAGCCCGTCCACATCCAAAGCAGAAGATGCTCTTTAAGGCCTCCCAACAGTCACGATATCCGTGCCCTTCCCGCTTACAATTCCAGCAAGTCCAGGGGTTCGTTAGTCCGGCCAAGTCGACTGAAGAAGTCGTAACCGTATGTTCTTCTTCGATTGGCTCCTCGTGAATTCTGGCCTGGTTCCAAGGTGATGGTCTGGTAGCCTTGCGCGTGTCTTCCACTTGAAGGACAAGCCGACGTAATTGGTCCATTGTTAGGACTGAGTGGAAGCACATTTGTTGCTGTGTGCTGGCTACTAGATTTCCACGCACCAGATCCACGAAATCGGACTCCATCATGGGAGTGCGCAGCAATGTGCGAAGCTCCATCATGTCCTGTACAAAAGACAAGAAGGGTTCATTTGGAGATTGCCGTCTGTCAAGCATCTGCTTGCGCACCTCCCAATCCGTTCTTCGCTCACCCCAGACCTGCACGAATGCATCCTTCAGGGTACCCCATGTCGCATTGGTGGTGAATCGACGCCACAACCAGTACCATTCGTTGGGCCGACCATCCAGCAGCAGATGAAAGCCTTGCGTCAGCAGGTCTAAGTCGCCGCCCAAGTCGCTCATCGCGAGAGCCTCGGCCCTAAAAACCATTTCTTCTGCGCGTAGGAATTGACTATCTCCATTAAAACGAAGTCGCCAATGCCTTAATGGGCTACAGGAATTTCCTTGTCGATAGATAGGGCTTTGCCAATCACGATCGCTGGCCCCAGCGGCTGCTTCGATCCGCTGAACTACCCTCCCGGCACGCGAGCCTCCATCCGCTGCCGAATAATGGGCCCCCCTTGGTTCTTGTGACGTCCGCTCCTCCCTCATAACCGTCCTGACCAATTCCACCACTTGGTCCACTCCAAGTTCGGTTCGAACCACAGGTGGATTTGTGCGCCCTGGCGGTGGTATTTCTTCGTAATTCATAACAGACCAACGAGTGAATGAACGAGTGAGTTATGAATGAGTGAGTTATGAATGAATGAGTTGGAACGAGAGAGTTGTGAACGATTAGGTAATGAACGGGAGAGTTATGAACACATGAATGCTTGAATGACCAAGTAATTGAGCGAGAGAAAAAAAAATTATTAAGTATTACATGACTGAGTGAATAAAAATGTAATTTGCATCCCTGAATGAGTTACTGGATGCTGAACTATTTTACGAATGAGTGATGAATAAAAAAAATTACTAGAGCGAAAGAAGAATAACTGAATGGATGAATTTAATTGAACGATTGCGTCTAGAATGAATGATCAATTGAATGAATGAGCGAATCGATGAATAAATGCTGAATGAATGAATATTTGTGTGTATGTTAGAACGACTGTATGTAGTATGTAAAAGAAAACGAATGAACGGTAGAATGAATGATTGAATATATGTATGCGTAATTTAAATTTTCTGGATGAGCTTCAACGTGTGAATGAAAGTATGAATAAAACAATAAAACAAATGCTGAACGAAAGATATAATAAGAGACTAAATTTAATGGCTAACCGCGTGAAGAAAAAAAAATAGTTACATGATTTAATATCGACAAAACAAAAAAACCAATGAACCCTCACGTTTTCGCAACCTTTCCCCTCCCCTCTATGCAGAACAAATCGCGAAGCCGAACTTGATCTTTTCCGACCCCTCGGGAAAATCTGGAACGCGATAAAAATTTTTAACAAAAAAAATTTTGGGGAAATCTAGCAAACAAAAATCAAAATCAGTAATAAGAAAAAAAATCTACGTTAAAATTTTAGTCAAAAGACTTATAAAAAAAATTTAAGTATAAAAAGGAACTCTACGTTATTTCAAAAAAAAATATTCTACGTTACAAAGGGAACTCTAAAAGGATGGATAAGGATATAAGGTACTTTACCGAAATTTCGACGAAATTTCCCTCCTTCAAACTCACCAATATCCTACAAGTATTGTTCCCGATTGTCTGACGACACGCCCGCCTAGACAGGGCATGCCCAGCACTCAAAAGGGTACTTGCAAGACAAAAGTGGAATAAACTTAGAAAACAAGGTCTGTCACAACTCACATCTAATCAATCTCACATACAGACCATGTTTTCCTTTCCTATGGAACCGAATTGGCGCCTAAAGGTTGCCAGGACGGTTCGTCAATAGGTCCGTTCCACATTGCCTCCATATAAGATCGACCAGACGATTGCTGTTGAAAAATTGACAAAGCTTGTACCACTTGAACTGTTGCCGTTCAGGCGAAAACTTGCTGTCGCAGAACGACGAATTTAAGTCCTTTTGCCCATCACCTTTTTGCACGGAATTTTTCCGAACTCGCGCGTGTTGATGGGCTACGCTTTGTGAACGAAGCGTAGCTTAGGCTAGCCCCACGTTGGGCGCCATTTGTTGTGTTTGAGGCCTTGGAAGGACTATTTCGACTTGAAAAAGTCAAAATAGTCGAAAGGAAAAGGAAGGTTCGGGACAGAAGGGCCAATTCCACCTACGTCCGAATTGGTGGCCGAGTCTTTGCTGGTGCGACGCTCTTGCTGGCGGCCGGGACTAGCTACGGCAGTGTGGGGGGGGTACTTGCTCCGACTCAGACCATAAACCCTAGACCTATACAACAAAAATTATCAGCGCCGACTTATCCAAGGGTAGGTAAAAATTGGGATTATTTTCCCAATTGGTCGTGAAAGACCAAGAAGCGGTTGGATTGGCGCGGCTCCGCGATTTGTCAGGGCGCTCTGGTGTTGTTGGCGCCCTGCTCTGCCCACCCTACCTCAGCCACGACTGTCCTCAAAACATTTTTCGTCGTGGCCCCTTATTGAGGTTCGGGGCTAAGGAGCTAGACGCTCGGGTTCATTTATAAATGGCTATTCTAGCCGTTAATCATCTTACAACAAGAAAAAAAAATCCATGTTACAAAAAAAAAACTGAAAAACGCACCAAAGAACAAAACTAATGTAAGCAAAAAGAAATAATTATAAAAAAAATAACTCACCCCATCACGTGTGTTCTGGATTAGTTGTTATATGTTTTTTTTTCTCTCGGTTATTTCTATATTTTTATTTTTATATTATATTCTGTCCTCGTAAGTCCTGTCGTCTGTCATATTTAGTATATTTTATTCACTTTAATTTTAAATTAATTTTTTTAATTCATTTTACTATCAAATTTATTCATTTTAGTTTTTATTTTTATTGTATTTTTATTTCATAGTCTTCATTTTAATTCATTCGTTCTTTAATTTTTTTTTTTTTTTTTTTTTTAAATTCGTCGTCGCTCTCCTTAACAGTGCACTAGTGTAATTGTGCCTTCATGTGTACACATTCGCACACGAAAAAAAATTATTTGCTCATCAAGATCGCAACCAGCGAAAATCGAGAATGATAACGGAGAAATGACACAATTGGGAACGACGAGCCCTGACAGTGTCGAAGATTTAAATTCAATTCGTCGATGACACTCATTCTCTTGCGGAAAACGTAAAAATTAATGATCTTTAAGTGCACCGGATACTACAGATAAGGTCAACGTGAAGGTACGGTCAGAGAGCGGCATTTTCCTTCTTTTTCCAATTGTATGGTGGAAACTAAGCGCAAACTTATTAAATCGAACAACCAAACTCTTCCGAAAGGTGATGCTCAATATGAACTCCTTCTTCGCGTATTGGTGCTCCAGAACAAATCACCCGAGCGCTTTACACAAGTTCACTTCCGTCAGAACGCAGCATAAAAGTAGCCATCGGCTTGAGCACGACCTTTGCACGGGGTGAAAAAAAAAGGTACGAAACGTTCGATATTAATTGACTTGAACTACGACGATGTCGACTTTGAATTTCCCGCAATTTGGATATTTCGAGAAACTAAAACGGATTCTTTGCGATCGGGAATTGTCCGCATGGGAACAAAATTCTCGTTTAAATGAATGCCGCACTGAATATTTCTTAGAGACTGTTAGCCACTCCCTGCTGGTGTTTATTGATGCGCGATCACCAGAACTGCAATTGATTGGTGCGCGGTCGAACACTTAAATATTCTCAACATGCGATCGGGAAGTTTATCGCGGGCGAAATTATGGAAAATGTGCCAAGGTAATTTGGATTTTCAGGTTTTCCACCTGACTGTCGGAAACACTTCTCAACAAATGTCCGCAGTCCGACTTCGTTAATTTTTGTTTTTGGAATCGCGACAAAATTCCTACCCGTATAATATTGGTTGGTCCCGCGCACAAAACGGAAAGTTCGCCTATTTTCCAAGTTTTCTTGCTCAACGCAAATTTTTTTACTACCTTGACGTCTTGCGAACGAAACGTCAAAATCCGGCACGCACAAGTCCCTCACACGCGCGCCCGAAATTACGTGGAGCCGCCGCCGTGTACGTATGCGACGCGCGAGCACCTGACAATTGTCAAAAGCGTGTGTAGTGAATGCGCCGCACTTTCGATACAAGTTCCAGGGCGCATGGAATGGGGGCGACCACTTTTCCGGGGACTCCGCTGGCAAATTGGGCAAATGCGACGGAAATTCTTCACGTATTTCACATGCAGCCGCTCGTAGAAAATCACGTATCCGTTCAAGTCGTTTCGGTTATCACTTCGTCGAACCGCCTGATTTCTGGATAAAAAAAACAAACAGGCCACTTTCACCTTGAGGGTTTGTCGTGTTGACGCCGTGATTTTCGGTTTTCCGCGTATTTCCCGACAAATCGATTGACTACGGCGCGACTTCCGTTTACGGCTTGACCACGAGTGCCAAAAAAAAAAATCGTCGTCAATGTCAAACCGAAACCAACAAAAAAAACTCCACGTAGCTAGAAAGCCATCATCCATCTCCCTCCAACGACGCGCGCTTCCCGTTGCCAAGCCGGTTTCCTTTTCTTCGTTCCAGTGCTTACAAGTGCGTTCGGTACTTTATCGAGTATCGAAGCACCCGTAAGCAAAAGCAAACGAAATTCCAGCGGCACTCAACACTTTATGGTCCAGTGTCAGTTTCTACCTTCCGTGAGAGTTCAATAACATCGATGGAGTTTTTTATTAGTTCTGCGGTGCTTTCTGATTTAAGCCTGACATAAAGTAAGCCATCCTTGGTAAAAGCGGAAAAAATTTGTCCGGATCTTTGCAAATCCAGAGCTTCCTTTAATAATTTGGCGTTCGTCGGCGAGAGGCTTTCATTTGCGTATATTATACTGTCCGAGGCGAAACCCTGTAGCATACTTAATTTAGGCTTGGTTTTGAGCATTTTTAGCCGAAACTCGCGGGCCTCACGTTGACATTTTTAGTATATCCGTTTTGACGCAATTAATTTCGGTTTGAATTTAATAAAGAAGTCATCCACATATTTACGTATGTTGGACTCGAAACTGTCCAGCCTCTTATTGATAGCCTCGAGCTTATCAAGTACGATGTCTTCATGACCGGTCTCATCGGATAATTTAACCACGTTAGTGCGTTTTTTCGACATTTCCTCAGGTCAGATCTTTGAAAAATATATTAAATTACACCGTAAGTATAGATTTAACTTTATTTGTAGCTTTAAAACTTATTTTGCGGAAATAACACGGAGGAAAAATACTTTGTTTACTCGTTTGACATTTAGAGGCTAATCATTGCACCCTAACATTTTGGTCTGACTCTTACCCATATACATATGTATTAGTAACTATATTGCCAGCGGCATTTGGCAGAGTCAGTATCGTTGGTAACAGCTGATTCTGAATTTTCCAATTCAATATAGTGGTAGATTTTAATTTAATATTATTAGGTTTTTTTTATATTTTTAAATATAATTATATAATATAATTATATAATTTTATATATAACACTATTCATCACATTACATATCTCATTTTGTGAAATTTTTGTAGGTGCTGCTTATTTGAAATTATGAACAGTACAATTTCTTATAAAACATATTTTTCGTGATTAAATACTTATATTTACGATGTTCAAAACTTGATTTGTGATAAAAATTTTGTACTGCCCTCTCTTGGTTCTTGACATTTTTGAGACAAAAATCAACAGCTGATTCTGCATTTGCATTTCAACTCGTACTAATTGATTTTGTATGGAAAAATATGACAGCTGACAATATAGTTCTAATACATACTGCAGTGCAACTCGCTTATAAAATGCACTTTTATAACGTACTTTCGGTTATAACGTTCTGCTTAATGTAAAGTTTTCTGATATTAGAAAATTGGTTTAAATCGTTAATAATAGCATTTTTAAGAATATCATAATAGAAAATTTCAATAGATTTGGATTTTGATTGATAATATTTAATAAAAGTCCGTTTGTCGGTACGAATATTTTTAGTCGTACGACGGATTCATTTTTCTTTTTATTATCAATTAAAACTACAAATTCCTGGAGATTTTTTTTCATAATATATTTGAAAATGCTATAATTTACGATTATAACTAATTTTCCAATAACTTAAGATTTCTCAACAGGTCGAAAAACGAAAAATCGGATCGGAAAATTCGTTCGGTCGTATGCAATGTGTACAGCGCCTTAATCCCAACTGATTTGTACCTGATCGATCCATGATTTTATTCACGATATGCACTCCCAACCAAAAAAGAGTTTGTTAGTGTTAAATCCTACACTGAAATCTCTTTTTTTACCTAGGAGGACTCTCCTAAGACACCATTTTCCTACTTCAAATATTATTTTTGACCTACTGACTTAATAAAACCCATGGCTGTATGTAGAAATCGAACCCGGTGTTGAATGTTTTTGGATTGGCGCGCGTAACCACAGAAAACCTTTCATTTCCATTTCCCTATGTGCAACTTAACTTACTGCAGATTAACTAAGTTACCGCAACATACATTCGGTTGGCGGAACACACATTCGGCTATCACAACTGAAAGATGCCGTAAATCGTTTGTGATCATCAACGTTCTATTGGATGTTTTGAAAATTAGGTCTGATTTTGGTGTATTAAAATCAGACCCTTCAACTTTTCCATCAGAAAGGTATGAATCATACACGAATATTCAAAGTCATAGCGGACCCAACGAATAGGCCAAACTCAGGTGTTATCAATGTGACTAAAATCAGGCGTTAAAATTGTTCCTAGATTATGATGTGATTCATATCATACGCATAAGATGAATAATCAGACCAAGCCTTTCAGTCTTATCGATAGTCCGAAATTAGGTCTGATTTTAGTGTACAACTTTTCCACTAAAAAGGTATTAATCATATCATACGCGTACATTAAATGACATATCCTTCAATTTGGACCTGAAAAATAGGCCAAACTCAGATTTGATTATAGTGGCTAAATTGTGGCCTTAAGACTTTTCCTAGATCATGATGTAAATCATATACGCATATGGTAAAAAATCAGACCATACATTTCGAATTTATCGATAGGTCAGATCTGATTTTGGAGTGATGGAAATCATACCATTTAATTTTCGATCTAATGGGGTATGATTCATGTCATACATGTCTAGAGAACGTCATACCTTGCGTTTTGGGGCTATCGATTGGCAGAAATCAGGTCGGATTTTGGTATTATTTAAATCAGGCCTTACGACTTTTCCTACAGGGATCTCTTTCTGATTCAATGGTACCGAAATTTAATTTCACAAGGCCATTCAAAGTTGTCCTACCTGAAAGGGAGGATTGGGCCACAAACAAACCCACTCCAAAACCAGCATCCATAATCTGGTACACAGATGGATCTAAAACAGATCAAGGTGTAGGAGCAGGTGTTTATGGTGTGCGCCCAAATGTTAAGTTCTGCTGTAGCATGCACACAACATCCACTGTTTTTCAGGCGGAGACTCATGCTATTGAACTATGCATCAGAGAAAATATCAGACGGGGCTACAAAAACCAACAAATATATATTCTCTCGGACAGCAAAGCTGCAATAATGGCACTCCAGTCCGATCAAATACACTCCAAACTTGTTTGGAACTGCCTCCAATACCTAATTGAACTCGGAAATAAGAATTCAACTACAAAAATTTCAAATCGATTAATGTATTTTTAAGGATCTTACAAGTATTTTAAGTCAAATTTGATTAACATGCTCTTAGTTGTACCACATGTGCTCGCCACTGTAAGTTTGTGGCTTGATAACGTAGCCAGATTTGTGAGTATAGTCACTGATTTTTCGTGCTATACGTCAACTAGAGATTCACAAGGTCAACGTCGAAATGACAGCCACTCGAAGCATAATGTTGCGTTACACGTTGCGAAAGCACAGCCCAATATAAAGTGTAATATTTGTAGTAATTCTCACCGAGTGCAAAGAATTTGCCGATCTTAAAAACGAGGAACGGTGGAATATAGCAAAGAAAAAACGACTTTGCTTTTCTTGTTTGAAGCCGGGGCATAACACCTATAACTGCCGGAAGGGAAAAATATGTGGCATTCAAGACTGCCGTCGAAAGCATAATCCCTTGCTCCATGAACGCACAGAAAAGCTTGGTCAACCCAACAATCCAAACACTGCTTCATTGGTGGTAAATGCATTTAATGCAGAGTCCACTACTGGCCAAGGCTCAAAGGTGTTGTTTAGAGTGATTCCGGTAAAATTAATTGGCCCAAAAAAGGCACTCAAAACGTATGCCTTTTTGGATGAAGGATCGTCTATTAGCATGATAGATGACGAGATCGCAACGGAACTTGGACTCAAGGGTAAGTCAGAATCTCTTACACTACAGTGGTTCGGGAATCACACAGTGACACAGCCGTCTGAAGCAGTTGACCTTGAAATAAGTGGTCTTGAAACAGATTGTCGAAAATACCATTTGAAGAACGTTTATACGGTTCAGAATATGAACCTGCCAACGCAAACTCTGAATATAAGCCAAATAAAAACAGAATATGATGACTGGAAGGAATTACCAATAAGAGATTACGCCAACGTATCACCTAGGATTTTAATTGGGGTCGACAACTGTCACCTAGGGGTGTCAGTTGAAACAGCCAGAACTCCCCAAAAGGGACCTATCGTATCAAAAACAAAACTTGGATGGATGGTGTATGGTCCAATAACAACTATTAATAGTCCAACCAATTTTCGTTTAATCATAAAATGGAAGTATTCGGTGGCCATAATTCGTAGCGACAACATACATAATAAATTTTTCAAAATGGTTTTTTTTTTCTTATTATGAAACGCAATACTTTTTTTTTTTTAGTTTTCAAACATTAACCAAACATTAATATAACAAAAAAAAAGTTTAATTTATTAGGGTGCGATCTACCTTTTATATTTATTTTTTATATTTTTATAAAATATCTATCGAAATTTTATTAAGAAAAAGAAACGAAATTAACATTGGTAACATTCGATATACAATCATATTTTCGCGAATAATCATTATTATTTTTAGTTTTAATTAAATTAATTTAAATGTTCGCCATTACAATTACTGTTGTTGTTTTTTTTTTTTTTTAATATCCATAATTATAAATCGAAGTCAAAAGGATCCAAAAATAATTCCAGTCATTTTTTACGTGTTTTTCCCGATTATTTACATCCTAATACAAAAAATTTTTATAGTAATATGTTTTCGTATAAAAATCTTTTTAATTTAGAGTCCCAAAAGGGATTTTGAAGGGAATTTGAACTGAACATTTAAATTTGGAATATACATATGTGTATCCATCTTCGTGGTACTTGACTTTTAGACAATTATATTTTTCTTGCTCAATTTATGCTTCACTTACTTTGTATGCCTTTTCTGATTATTTAATTCTCTATTTATACTTAAATTACTTTACTTACTTTTTTTTTTTAAAAAAAACTTTTCCTTACTTTATATTTTTTCTGATTATTTAATTACTTTATTTACTTTACTTTTTTTTAAAACTTTTCTTTACTCTATATTTTTTCTGATTATTTACTGACTTTATTTACTTTACTTACTTTTAAAGCTTTTCTTTACTTTATATTTTTTTTTTATTGAACTCAGTCGTTTTCGAGTGTTTTTGTCTGTTTTTGTGTGCAAAGCTAATTGAAATAAATAAAAACAGTGAAATAAATATTTTTTCCTTGTTGCATTGCATGCATCAAGTCTCTACTGTCTGCTATAGAGAATTGTGTGCTTCGAACTGCTTTAGTTTACGAACTTTAATTAAATGTGTTAAATGTGTTATGAGATATAATTGATTTTTGATTTTTTCTCTCGTTTGATTTATAATTTTTACTATAAAAGTACTGTTAAACAAGTTTCTTTTTTTTTCTTTTTTTTCTGTTGAGTTATTCGCTCGTGTAGTAGATTAGCTAAGTTTTAGTTTTTTCGCAATATCGCCGTTATTGGAGTTTCACAAACCCAACTCGTTCCCTCGGGGCCTCTCGTCTGTGGTCTGCGTTTCCGTAACAGGCAATATCTACGTCTTCCTCATTTCTGGTTTGTTTATTTCCTATCTTTCCCATTGATGTTTTTCTCCACTTTCTGTTGACTGTTTCTACTTCCTTCTACCCCTCATTTTTTCCCAGTGGTTTCTACTTCCTTCTACCCCACATTTTTTCCCAGTGGTTTCTACTTCCTTTTACCCCACATTTTTTTCCCAGTGGTTTCTACTTCCTTCTACCCCACATTTTTTCCCAGTGGTTTTTACTTCCTTCTACCCCACATTTTTTCCCAGTGGTTTCTACTTCCTTCTACCCCACATTTTTTCACAGTGGTTTCTACTTCCTTCTACCCCACATTTTTTCACAGTGGTTTCTACTTCCTTTTACCCCTCATTTTTTCCCAGTGGTTTCTACTTCCTTCTACCCCACATTTTTTCCCAGTGGTTTCTACTTCCTTTTACCCCACATTTTTTTCCCAGTGGTTTCTACTTCCTTCTACCCCACATTTTTTCCCAGTGGTTTTTACTTCCTTCTACCCCACATTTTTTCCCAGTGGTTTCTACTTCCTTCTACCCCACATTTTTTCACAGTGGTTTCTACTTCCTTCTACCCCACATTTTTTCACAGTGGTTTCTACTTCCTTTTACCCCTCATTTTTTCCCAGTGGTTTCTACTTCCTTCTACCCCACATTTTTTCCCAGTGGTTTCTACTCTCTTCAACCCAACATTTTTTCCCAGTGGGTCGTCAAAAGTCACATAAGCGCCGTTACTGGATCTTACAAACCCAACTCGTTCCCTCGGGGCCTCTCGTTTGTGGTATGTGATCCTGTAACTGGCACTATGCGGGTACTCTTTGTTAACTCTCATTTTTTTCCATTTTTTTTAGGAGGAATGTCGTGGGCCGGTTTGGCCCCGACTCTCTTTTTATTTTTTTTATTTTTCTTCCACACTATCCGTACCTTCTCCTCTTCTTTTCGTCAATTCCTCACTCCAAGCTTCTACTTTCTTTCCTATTTCTCCTCTTTCCCATTGCTGTTTCTCTCCACTTCCTCTTGTCAAAAGTCGCAATATCGCCGTTATTGGAGTTCACAAACCCAACTCGTTCCCTCGGGGCCTCTCGTTTGTGGTTTGCGTTTCCGTAACAGGCAATATCTACGTCTTCCTCCTTTCTTCCTCATTTCTGGCCCCCATCTCTTCCACAATGATAAAAACACTCATCCCCCTACCTGTAGCTTCGCTATACAGGTGGCTATCGATTCTCTTCCTTCACCATCCCCTCCTTCCTATTGGATACCAGTTACGGTTCACACTCGTAATTACCGTTGAGGTAGGTCAGAGTTTCATAGCCATTTCACTCGAAGGTATGCACAACAAATTTAAAATTTTCCAATGCTAAAAAAAAAAATATACTTCTTGTACTTACATGTTAAGTTTTTACCTTTCTACCTTAATTTATACAAATTCATTTGGGTGTTGTCTTTCACCTTCTCCATCTTTTTTCTTTAAATCACTTCCTTTCTGGTCCACATTCTGCACTTTATTATCCTTTTCGTTCTTGCTTTTGCTGTCATTCACTTCTTGATTAACACCATTTTTCAGCTTCTGATCGCCCGTTTCCAGATCTCGGATATTGTTTTCCTTCTCCTCTTCGTGTTGTATATTTGTCTCGGGTGTAAAAATTTTTTCTGGTTCTATTTCGGATTTTTCACTTTCTTTTTTATTCTCTCCTGGTCAGTATTCTTTACTACCTTATATTTTTCGGTTATCTTACCGTCATTCTCGTTCTTGTTTTCACTGCCTGTATCCTTTTCCTTCTCGATATATTTAATCTCATCTTCCTTCTTCTTTTTATTTTCCTCTCTCACCACGTTTGTATTTATAATAGAGTTTTCTTCTTTCTCCTTACCACCATCCTCCTTATCTCCTTTTGGTTTGTTTTCTGCCCCTAATTCCGTATTCTTTATATTGACATTTTCCATTTTATCAAGAAATATCAGCTTCCGTTTTGGGATTATTTTGTTCTTTTTCTTTCTTGACCTCTTTTTCCGTGCTCTCTTGTATGTTTCCTGCCACAATTTCCTTACCATTGCCATTTTCTTTTTCCTTTTCCTCTCGTTCTTTTGCTCTCACAATTTCTTCTTCATTATTGCTCTCTTTTATTTTTATATCTGCACTCGCTTCGGTAGTAGTATTGTTCACTTTTTTCTTCTCCAAATTCGTATATTCTATTCCGATTTTCTCGTTTTTGTTTGTTTCTAACTCTTTACCTCCTTTCGGGTTTTCTTACTCCTTTTCTTGCTTTCCGTTTCCTTGTGCATTTATTTCCTTTGCATTGTCATCTCGTTTCTCTTCTACTTCTTCTCTTATTTCCTTTTCCCTTTGTGCTTCTTTTTGAGTCGTCTTATCTTTCTCTTCTTTATTTCCTTTCACTTTCAGAGTCTTAATGTATGCATCTTCACCAAGATATGGTTTACATTCAACTACCGCGTATTCTCTATTCAAAACTATTGGTCCAGCCCAAGTACACTGCACAGTTTTTCGGCTTTTAATGTTCACATCACTGTCACTTAATTTACTTTCACCTAGATATGGATTATCTTCAACTGCCGCGTATTCTCTATTCAAAATTATTGGTCCAGCCCAAGTACACTGCACAGTTTTTCGGCTTTTAATGTTCACATAACTGTCACTTAATTTACTTTCACCTAGATATGGATTATCTTCAACTGCCGCGTATTCTCTATTCAAAATTATTGGTCCAGCCCAAGTACACTGCACAGTTTTTCGGCTTTTAATGTTCACATAACTGTCACTTAATTTACTTTCACTTTTCTTTTTTTTCTTTTTTTCCCGGCTGCGCCAAAATGTCGTGGCCAAATATCGTTGGCCGCATCTCCTTCCAAAACTCTCTGAAAAAACACTCTACACTCCACAATAACAACACTTTTTTACATAGTTAACAATATTTTATTAAGAGACTCACAATCTACCTACTCTACAACACGCTTTTTACAAAAGAACCCGGAGGTCACTTGCCGTTTCGGTTATTGTCACAAGACTGCCCGTTTCCCGGACTTGGAGAAATCGATCAGCAATTATCGCTTACCCGATTATTTTACATCAGCCCGATAATTGCTGATCTTCATCGACCATCGATCAACTCTTGGCGGTTGACCTGAGTTGATCGATAGTCGATGTTGCACATTTCTTGCTGACCGTCGAGCAAAGGTATCCGACCTTATTCAAGTTTATCACCTCGTATCGGAAATTGTGACATACATAGGTAGTTCGAATATAGAACCTTATTTCCGATACGAGGTGCGCGTAGGAAGAGTCGGGGCCAAACCGGCCCACGACACGTACATTAAATGACATATCCTTCAATTTGGACCTAAAAAGTGGCTAAATTGTGGCCTTAAGACTTTTCCTAGATCATGATGTAAATCATATACGCATATGGTAAAAAATCAGACCATACATTTCGAATTTATCGATAGGTCAGATCTGATTTTGGAGTGATGGAAATCATACCATTTAATTTTCGATCTAATGGGGTATGATTCATGTCATACATGTCTAGAGAACGTCATACCTTGCGTTTTGGGGCTATCGATTGGCAGAAATCAGGTCGGATTTTGGTATTATTTAAATCAGGCCTTACGACTTTTCCTACAGGGATCTCTTTCTGATTCAATGGTACCGAAATTTAATTTCACAAGGCCATTCAAAGTTGTCCTACCTGAAAGGGAGGATTGGGCCACAAACAAACCCACTCCAAAACCAGCATCCATAATCTGGTACACAGATGGATCTAAAACAGATCAAGGTGTAGGAGCAGGTGTTTATGGTGTGCGCCCAAATGTTAAGTTCTGCTGTAGCATGCACACAACATCCACTGTTTTTCAGGCGGAGACTCATGCTATTGAACTATGCATCAGAGAAAATATCAGACGGGGCTACAAAAACCAACAAATATATATTCTCTCGGACAGCAAAGCTGCAATAATGGCACTCCAGTCCGATCAAATACACTCCAAACTTGTTTGGAACTGCCTCCAATACCTAATTGAACTCGGAAATAAGAATTCAACTACAAAAATTTCAAATCGATTAATGTATTTTTAAGGATCTTACAAGTATTTTAAGTCAAATTTGATTAACATGCTCTTAGTTGTACCACATGTGCTCGCCACTGTAAGTTTGTGGCTTGATAACGTAGCCAGATTTGTGAGTATAGTCACTGATTTTTCGTGCTATACGTCAACTAGAGATTCACAAGGTCAACGTCGAAATGACAGCCACTCGAAGCATAATGTTGCGTTACACGTTGCGAAAGCACAGCCCAATATAAAGTGTAATATTTGTAGTAATTCTCACCGAGTGCAAAGAATTTGCCGATCTTAAAAACGAGGAACGGTGGAATATAGCAAAGAAAAAACGACTTTGCTTTTCTTGTTTGAAGCCGGGGCATAACACCTATAACTGCCGGAAGGGAAAAATATGTGGCATTCAAGACTGCCGTCGAAAGCATAATCCCTTGCTCCATGAACGCACAGAAAAGCTTGGTCAACCCAACAATCCAAACACTGCTTCATTGGTGGTAAATGCATTTAATGCAGAGTCCACTACTGGCCAAGGCTCAAAGGTGTTGTTTAGAGTGATTCCGGTAAAATTAATTGGCCCAAAAAAGGCACTCAAAACGTATGCCTTTTTGGATGAAGGATCGTCTATTAGCATGATAGATGACGAGATCGCAACGGAACTTGGACTCAAGGGTAAGTCAGAATCTCTTACACTACAGTGGTTCGGGAATCACACAGTGACACAGCCGTCTGAAGCAGTTGACCTTGAAATAAGTGGTCTTGAAACAGATTGTCGAAAATACCATTTGAAGAACGTTTATACGGTTCAGAATATGAACCTGCCAACGCAAACTCTGAATATAAGCCAAATAAAAACAGAATATGATGACTGGAAGGAATTACCAATAAGAGATTACGCCAACGTATCACCTAGGATTTTAATTGGGGTCGACAACTGTCACCTAGGGGTGTCAGTTGAAACAGCCAGAACTCCCCAAAAGGGACCTATCGTATCAAAAACAAAACTTGGATGGATGGTGTATGGTCCAATAACAACTATTAATAGTCCAACCAATTTTCGTTTAATCATAAAATGGAAGTATTCGATGGCCATAATTCGTAGCGACAACATACATAATAAATTTTTCAAAATGGTTTTTTTTTTCTTATTATGAAACGCAATATTTTTTTTTTTTTAGTTTTCAAACATTAACCAAACATTAATATAACAAAAAAAAAGTTTAATTTATTAGGGTGCGATCTACCTTTTATATTTATTTTTTATATTTTTATAAAATATCTATCGAAATTTTATTAAGAAAAAGAAACGAAATTAACATTGGTAACATTCGATATACAATCATATTTTCGCGAATAATCATTATTATTTTTAGTTTTAATTAAATTAATTTAAATGTTCGCCATTACAATTACTGTTGTTGTTTTTTTTTTTTTTTAATATCCATAATTATAAATCGAAGTCAAAAGGATCCAAAAATAATTCCAGTCATTTTTTACGTGTTTTTCCCGATTATTTACATCCTAATACAAAAAATTTTTATAGTAATATGTTTTCGTATAAAAATCTTTTTAATTTAGAGTCCCAAAAGGGATTTTGAAGGGAATTTGAACTGAACATTTAAATTTGGAATATACATATGTGTATCCATCTTCGTGGTACTTGACTTTTAGACAATTATATTTTTCTTGCTCAATTTATGCTTCACTTACTTTGTATGCCTTTTCTGATTATTTAATTCTCTATTTATACTTAAATTACTTTACTTACTTTTTTTTTTTAAAAAAAACTTTTCCTTACTTTATATTTTTTCTGATTATTTAATTACTTTATTTACTTTACTTTTTTTTAAAAACTTTTCTTTACTCTATATTTTTTCTGATTATTTACTGACTTTATTTACTTTACTTACTTTTAAAGCTTTTCTTTACTTTATATTTTTTTTTTATTGAACTCAGTCGTTTTCGAGTGTTTTTGTCTGTTTTTGTGTGCAAAGCTAATTGAAATAAATAAAAACAGTGAAATAAATATTTTTTCCTTGTTGCATTCCATGCATCAAGTCTCTACTGTCTGCTATAGAGAATTGTGTGCTTCGAACTGCTTTAGTTTACGAACTTTAATTAAATGTGTTAAATGTGTTATGAGATATAATTGATTTTTGATTTTTTCTCTCGTTTGATTTATAATTTTTACTATAAAAGTACTGTTAAACAAGTTTCTTTTTTTTTCTTTTTTTTCTGTTGAATTATTCGCTCGTGTAGTAGATTAGCTAAGTTTTAGTTTTTTCGCAATATCGCCGTTATTGGAGTTTCACAAACCCAACTCGTTCCCTCGGGGCCTCTCGTCTGTGGTCTGCGTTTCCGTAACAGGCAATATCTACGTCTTCCTCATTTCTGGTTTGTTTATTTCCTATCTTTCCCATTGATGTTTTTCTCCACTTTCTGTTGACTGTTTCTACTTCCTTCTACCCCTCATTTTTTCCCAGTGGTTTCTACTTCCTTCTACCCCACATTTTTTCCCAGTGGTTTCTACTTCCTTTTACCCCACATTTTTTTCCCAGTGGTTTCTACTTCCTTCTACCCCACATTTTTTCCCAGTGGTTTTTACTTCCTTCTACCCCACATTTTTTCCCAGTGGTTTCTACTTCCTTCTACCCCACATTTTTTCACAGTGGTTTCTACTTCCTTCTACCCCACATTTTTTCACAGTGGTTTCTACTTCCTTTTACCCCTCATTTTTTCCCAGTGGTTTCTACTTCCTTCTACCCCACATTTTTTCCCAGTGGTTTCTACTTCCTTTTACCCCACATTTTTTTCCCAGTGGTTTCTACTTCCTTCTACCCCACATTTTTTCCCAGTGGTTTTTACTTCCTTCTACCCCACATTTTTTCCCAGTGGTTTCTACTTCCTTCTACCCCACATTTTTTCACAGTGGTTTCTACTTCCTTCTACCCCACATTTTTTCACAGTGGTTTCTACTTCCTTTTACCCCTCATTTTTTCCCAGTGGTTTCTACTTCCTTCTACCCCACATTTTTTCCCAGTGGTTTCTACTCTCTTCAACCCAACATTTTTTCCCAGTGGGTCGTCAAAAGTCACATAAGCGCCGTTACTGGATCTTACAAACCCAACTCGTTCCCTCGGGGCCTCTCGTTTGTGGTATGTGATCCTGTAACTGGCACTATGCGGGTACTCTTTGTTAACTCTCATTTTTTTCCATTTTTTTTAGGAGGAATGTCGTGGGCCGGTTTGGCCCCGACTCTCTTTTTATTTTTTTTATTTTTCTTCCACACTATCCGTACCTTCTCCTCTTCTTTTCGTCAATTCCTCACTCCAAGCTTCTACTTTCTTTCCTATTTCTCCTCTTTCCCATTGCTGTTTCTCTCCACTTCCTCTTGTCAAAAGTCGCAATATCGCCGTTATTGGAGTTCACAAACCCAACTCGTTCCCTCGGGGCCTCTCGTTTGTGGTTTGCGTTTCCGTAACAGGCAATATCTACGTCTTCCTCCTTTCTTCCTCATTTCTGGCCCCCATCTCTTCCACAATGATAAAAACACTCATCCCCCTACCTGTAGCTTCGCTATACAGGTGGCTATCGATTCTCTTCCTTCACCATCCCCTCCTTCCTATTGGATACCAGTTACGGTTCACACTCGTAATTACCGTTGAGGTAGGTCAGAGTTTCATAGCCATTTCACTCGAAGGTATGCACAACAAATTTAAAATTTTCCAATGTTAAAAAAAAAAATATACTTCTTGTACTTACATGTTAAGTTTTTACCTTTCTACCTTAATTTATACAAATTCATTTGGGTGTTGTCTTTCACCTTCTCCATCTTTTTTCTTTAAATCACTTCCTTTCTGGTCCACATTCTGCACTTTATTATCCTTTTCGTTCTTGCTTTTGCTGTCATTCACTTCTTGATTAACACCATTTTTCAGCTTCTGATCGCCCGTTTCCAGATCTCGGATATTGTTTTCCTTCTCCTCTTCGTGTTGTATATTTGTCTCGGGTGTAAAAATTTTTTCTGGTTCTATTTCGGATTTTTCACTTTCTTTTTTATTCTCTCCTGGTCAGTATTCTTTACTACCTTATATTTTTCGGTTATCTTACCGTCATTCTCGTTCTTGTTTTCACTGCCTGTATCCTTTTCCTTCTCGATATATTTAATCTCATCTTCCTTCTTCTTTTTATTTTCCTCTCTCACCACGTTTGTATTTATAATAGAGTTTTCTTCTTTCTCCTTACCACCATCCTCCTTATCTCCTTTTGGTTTGTTTTCTGCCCCTAATTCCGTATTCTTTATATTGACATTTTCCATTTTATCAAGAAATATCAGCTTCCGTTTTGGGATTATTTTGTTCTTTTTCTTTCTTGACCTCTTTTTCCGTGCTCTCTTGTATGTTTCCTGCCACAATTTCCTTACCATTGCCATTTTCTTTTTCCTTTTCCTCTCGTTCTTTTGCTCTCACAATTTCTTCTTCATTATTGCTCTCTTTTATTTTTATATCTGCACTCGCTTCGGTAGTAGTATTGTTCACTTTTTTCTTCTCCAAATTCGTATATTCTATTCCGATTTTCTCGTTTTTGTTTGTTTCTAACTCTTTACCTCCTTTCGGGTTTTCTTACTCCTTTTCTTGCTTTCCGTTTCCTTGTGCATTTATTTCCTTTGCATTGTCATCTCGTTTCTCTTCTACTTCTTCTCTTATTTCCTTTTCCCTTTGTGCTTCTTTTTGAGTCGTCTTATCTTTCTCTTCTTTATTTCCTTTCACTTTCAGAGTCTTAATGTATGCATCTTCACCAAGATATGGTTTACATTCAACTACCGCGTATTCTCTATTCAAAACTATTGGTCCAGCCCAAGTACACTGCACAGTTTTTCGGCTTTTAATGTTCACATCACTGTCACTTAATTTACTTTCACCTAGATATGGATTATCTTCAAATGCCGCGTATTCTCTATTCAAAATTATTGGTCCAGCCCAAGTACACTGCACAGTTTTTCGGCTTTTAATGTTCACATAACTGTCACTTAATTTACTTTCACCTAGATATGGATTATCTTCAACTGCCGCGTATTCTCTATTCAAAATTATTGGTCCAGCCCAAGTACACTGCACAGTTTTTCGGCTTTTAATGTTCACATAACTGTCACTTAATTTACTTTCACTTTTCTTTTTTTTCTTTTTTTCCCGGCTGCGCCAAAATGTCGTGGCCAAATATCGTTGGCCGCATCTCCTTCCAAAACTCTCTGAAAAAACACTCTACACTCCACAATAACAACACTTTTTTACATAGTTAACAATATTTTATTAAGAGACTCACAATCTACCTACTCTACAACACGCTTTTTACAAAAGAACCCGGAGGTCACTTGCCGTTTCGGTTATTGTCACAAGACTGCCCGTTTCCCGGACTTGGAGAAATCGATCAGCAATTATCGCTTACCCGATTATTTTACATCAGCCCGATAATTGCTGATCTTCATCGACCATCGATCAACTCTTGGCGGTTGACCTGAGTTGATCGATAGTCGATGTTGCACATTTCTTGCTGACCGTCGAGCAAAGGTATCCGACCTTATTCAAGTTTATCACCTCGTATCGGAAATTGTGACATACATAGGTAGTTCGAATATAGAACCTTATTTCCGATACGAGGTGCGCGTAGGAAGAGTCGGGGCCAAACCGGCCCACGACACGTACATTAAATGACATATCCTTCAATTTGGACCTAAAAAATAGGCCAAACTCAGATTTGATTATAGTGGCTAAATTGTGGCCTTAAGACTTTTCCTAGATCATGATGTAAATCATATACGCATATGGTAAAAAATCAGACCATACATTTCGAGTTTATCGATAGGTCAGATCTGATTTTGGAGTGATGGAAATCATACCATTTAATTTTCGATCTAATGGGGTATGATTCATGTCATACATGTCTAGAGAACGTCATACCTTGCGTTTTGGGGCTATCGATTGGCAGAAATCAGGTCGGATTTTGGTATTATTTAAATCAGGCCTTACGACTTTTCCTACAGGGATCTCTTTCTGATTCAATGGTACCGAAATTTAATTTCACAAGGCCATTCAAAGTTGTCCTACCTGAAAGGGAGGATTGGGCCACAAACAAACCCACTCCAAAACCAGCATCCATAATCTGGTACACAGATGGATCTAAAACAGATCAAGGTGTAGGAGCAGGTGTTTATGGTGTGCGCCCAAATGTTAAGTTCTGCTGTAGCATGCACACAACATCCACTGTTTTTCAGGCGGAGACTCATGCTATTGAACTATGCATCAGAGAAAATATCAGACGGGGCTACAAAAACCAACAAATATATATTCTCTCGGACAGCAAAGCTGCAATAATGGCACTCCAGTCCGATCAAATACACTCCAAACTTGTTTGGAACTGCCTCCAATACCTAATTGAACTCGGAAATAAGAATTCAACTACAAAAATTTCAAATCGATTAATGTATTTTTAAGGATCTTACAAGTATTTTAAGTCAAATTTGATTAACATGTATCCACATGTGCTCGCCACTGTAAGTTTGTGGCTTGATAACGTAGCCAGATTTGTGAGTATAGTCACTGATTTTTCGTGCTATACGTCAACTAGAGATTCACAAGGTCAACGTCGAAATGACAGCCACTCGAAGCATAATGTTGCGTTACACGTTGCGAAAGCACAGCCCAATATAAAGTGTAATATTTGTAGTAATTCTCACCGAGTGCAAAGAATTTGCCGATCTTAAAAACGAGGAACGGTGGAATATAGCAAAGAAAAAACGACTTTGCTTTTCTTGTTTGAAGCCGGGGCATAACACCTATAACTGCCGGAAGGGAAAAATATGTGGCATTCAAGACTGCCGTCGAAAGCATAATCCCTTGCTCCATGAACGCACAGAAAAGCTTGGTCAACCCAACAATCCAAACACTGCTTCATTGGTGGTAAATGCATTTAATGCAGAGTCCACTACTGGCCAAGGCTCAAAGGTGTTGTTTAGAGTGATTCCGGTAAAATTAATTGGCCCAAAAAAGGCACTCAAAACGTATGCCTTTTTGGATGAAGGATCGTCTATTAGCATGATAGATGACGAGATCGCAACGGAACTTGGACTCAAGGGTAAGTCAGAATCTCTTACACTACAGTGGTTCGGGAATCACACAGTGACACAGCCGTCTGAAGCAGTTGACCTTGAAATAAGTGGTCTTGAAACAGATTGTCGAAAATACCATTTGAAGAACGTTTATACGGTTCAGAATATGAACCTGCCAACGCAAACTCTGAATATAAGCCAAATAAAAACAGAATATGATGACTGGAAGGAATTACCAATAAGAGATTACGCCAACGTATCACCTAGGATTTTAATTGGGGTCGACAACTGTCACCTAGGGGTGTCAGTTGAAACAGCCAGAACTCCCCAAAAGGGACCTATCGTATCAAAAACAAAACTTGGATGGATGGTGTATGGTCCAATAACAACTATTAATAGTCCAACCAATTTTCGTTTAATCATAAAATGGAAGTATTCGGTGGTGATGAAATACAGGAATTACAACACCTTGCGAAAGAATTTTATACGACTGAGAATTTCGTTGTCATAACGACAAAAATATTGGAGTCGAAATCAGACGAAAGAGCCAGAACTATTATGGAGTCAACAACAAGCCTGATTGGAAGTCGGTTTGAGACTGGATTGCTGTGGAAGAAAGATGAGGTGTCTCTACCAAACAGCCTGCCAATGGCTATACGCCGGCTTGAAAGTATTGAAAAAAAGATGTCAACTGATCCGGAATTCGGCGCATTGTATGAAAATAAAATATTGGAATATTTGTCGAAGGGATATGCAAGAAAATTAACAATGGGGGAGATAAGTACCGAAAATCTGAAAACTTGGTATTTGCCTCATTTTGGAGTCACGAACCCGAACAAACCAGGAAAGTTCAGATTAGTCTTCGATGCTGCAGCTAAGGTTGATGAAGTATCTTTAAACGATGAATTGCTGTCCGGACCGGATCTCAACCAACCGATGTTGAGGATTCTTTTTAAATTTCGTCAATCGCCAATAGCAGTTTGTGGAGACATTATGGACATGTTCCATCAAGTCATCATAAAGAAAACAGATCAGGACTCACAGCGCTTCTTATGGAGACATGGGAACAGAAACAACCCGTTGGAGGTATATTCAATGGTATCCATGACATTTGGAGCCACTTGTTCACCCTGTATTGCCCAATTCGTAAAAAACAAAAACGCTATGGAATTCGAAAGCCAGTCCCCAAAAGCGGTTAAGGCAATTCTCGAGAAACATTACGTCGATGATTACGTAGATTGTTTCGAAACAGAAGACGAAGCCATTGAAGTTGTCCGAGAAGTAATTCACATCCACAAAAAAGGAGGAATCGAGCTTTGTCGCCTTGTCTCAAATTCAACACGAGTTATGAAAGAACTGGAGGGGCAAAGAACTCAAGAAAGCACAAGTAGCAAAATAAATATAGATGTCTTCCTGGATAACAGGAAGTGTTGAATTTGCGTTCCTCTTTAAATTCCATCGGGTTCCAGAAGACATATTATATCAAAAAAGACGGCCAACGAAGAGAGAAATGCTTAGTTTGACAATGTCGATATTTGACCCATTTGGATTGTTAGCCAACTACACGATATATTCGAAGGTTCTTCTGCAAGCAGTATGGAAATCAGGAATTGGATTGGATGATCCTTTGCCGGACGCAATTTATTCTAATTGGATTCAGTGGCATAAAGGACTTACGACAGCCGAAAAGTACATTCTCGAGACTACCGGAGAACATAATTATATTCCCGAAATTCGGTTCGTATATTTGTTATAAATAAAATAAATTTACTTTAATAAGTTCAACCAGTTAATCCTGAACTAAGCTTAGGCTTATACCAGGCAGTCGTGGCCGAACGGGTAAAGCGTCTGAGTAGACATCAGATTCACTCTTAGAGCGTAGGTTCCAATCCTCCGGACTTCGAACATGCGCGATTTTTTTTTTTTTTTTTTATTTTTTATAAACAGTTTAATTTTCGATAAGATTAGCCTTGGCGTGAGTAGCGCCTCCGCTCAACGGGAGAGACGGGAGTAACAGGGGCGATGGAACAACGTGAGCGTAGCCGCGGTACCTTGCTATTAAGATATAAATACAATGATGCTTGTTGTGGCGGCGTCCCGGCGTTGGGATTTGAGGTTAGGTATTGTCTTTGAAGATTAGAACGCAGCTGTATATGATTTAATATTTAGCTCGGTGGCAAAGTTTATTCTCTAAATTTATAATAAAATAAAATACAAACACAATTCAAATTCTAAACAAAATAATAACTCCTTACTCTTTAGTTTCTCGTCCTAAATCGCGTGGCGGCTAACCTCTCAAACCTATCCTTTATTGCCAGTGTCCAGTTTCTTCATATCTTTTTAAATTTTGGCAGTTGGTACTGTCCCGGTATCCCAGTTGTCCCACTCAAAGCCTACGGTCCTCAACATCCCGCCGCCCGCGAATCGCTTGCAAAGATTCACCTCCGTCCCTCAGCAACGTCTAAAATTGCTAACTTCGAAACTGGCCTTCTTAGAATACCAGATGTTGTTTTGACATTTGCTGATCGTGTAATCTGGTCCTTTCCTTGAAATATGTCAACTATTCGTCCTCGGCGCCGCTGACTCCTCGAGCAATCTGAATCACAGATTAAGACCAAATCTCCAACCTTAATCGGTTCAGTCTTTTTAAACCATTTGGTCCGTCGAATTAAATCCGGTAAATATTCCGCGATCCACCGGCTCCAGAAGTGGTTCTTGAGTTGTTGTGCTATTCGCCATTGTTTATTTTATCATGATCCAAAAAATCGTGAACGTTGCACAATTCCTTTTGTACATCAACAAAATTGGTGCCGTTGTCACTTCTTATTCGTCGTGGCACGCCACGCCGGTTTATAAAGTTCCGTATACAGATGATACAGGCGTCCGAAGATAGATCTGCAGCTAATTCTAAGTGTATGGCGCGTATTGTCAAACATGTAAACAAAGCCACCCACCTTTTTTCCTTACGTCGTCCAATAGTTACCAGGAACGGTCCAAAGTAATCTAGACCGGTGAAGGAAAATGGGCTAACATACGGTGTCACACGATCTATTGGTAATTGTCCCATTATAGGAGCCTGCGGTTTTGCTGCTTCCTTCCTGCAAGTGTAACAATCACGTTTGACACGCTTAACCAGAACACGTAAATGCGGTATCCAAAACTTTGCTCTGATTTCACAAACGATTAATTGTTGATTGTGATGATGGAAACGTTTATGGTAGTAGACAATTAGAAGCTTCGTAAGTATATGGTCTTTTGGCAATATTATTGGCCTCCGCGTTGACTCTGGAACTTCCGTTGCAGCATCGATTCGGCCTTGAACTCGCATTACCTTGTATTCATCTAAATACGGCGTCAAATTGAAGAGAATACTCTTTTCGTTAATATCTTTCTTTCTCAATAATGATGCGTACTTGTCTTGAAATTCTTTTTGTTGTACGCTACTACACAAAAACTGTTCGGCTTTGTCAATTTCTTGTACAGTTAGCTCATTGCATCGTGTCCTTTCAGTTTTTCGAAGTTTCGCTAAACAATTCCCTACGAATCGGAACATCCATGCTGTTGCTCGCTTAAGTCGACCGTAGTTTGAGAACCTCGACATGTTCAGTATTTGTTCCCTTTCTGAGGAAATGTGCATTAGATGCAAATCTCTCGATCTCAGCTCTTCAGTACTTTCGGCAGTAGTTGTGTCTACATCCATTTGTGGCCATAACCCTCTGTCTTGATGTAGGAAGGTCGGTCCGTTAATCCACCGATTCTGTAAATCACATTTCAGATGAAACGTAACTCTGGTCGCTTCATCGGCTGGGTTTAGTTTTGACGGCAACCACCTCCACTCTAATGGCGACGAGCTGTCTAAAATTTCAGATATTCGATGTGACAAACGGCTTAAACCGGCGATGATCCGATTGTATCCACGATACAACAGTTTTTGAGTCACTCCAAAACAGTACCTGATTTATTTTTATGTCATGGCACTCCACTATGGTATTTTTCAAACGGATGCCTAAAACAGCTGCCTGAAGTTCCAGACGGGGAATAGACAACATTTTTTGTGGTGCACATCTGCTTTTGGCCGCAACGAAAGCCACCTCTATTTTGTTTTCTGTTGCTGTGATACGCCGATAAGCTACAGCCGCAAATGGTGTCTCACTCGCATCTACGAAGATATGCAATTGTATATCCACTGCGTGGAACACGTGGTTTGAATAACATCTTGCAACTCTTACTTCTTCGGCTGTCGTAAGTCCTTTATGCCACTGAATCCAATTAGGATAAATTGCGTCCGGCAAAGGATCATCCCATCCAATTCCTGATTTCCATACTGCTTGCAGAAGAACCTTCGAATATATCGTGTAGTTGGCTAACAATCCAAATGGGTCAAATATCGACATTGTCAAACTAAGCATTTCTCTCTTCGTTGGCCGTCTTTTACTTTATTAGTAATAATACAGTATTGTTATTGATTTTAAAAAAAAAAAAAAAATTTGCTCCCCTCAAAATTTTTTTGTGTACATTTCATGACTAGTAGACACGGAAAAAGCAATAAAAATTTTCACTCCGTCTGTCCGCCGTACGCCGTACGTCGACCGCCAAAATCCTTTGAAGGCTCGTAGCTCTCAAGCCAGTGGAGCTATTAAATTAAAATTTTTTCTAGGAATAGACTGGGTAGACCCCTTGAATTGACATTATTTTGGGGGGGAAGGTGGGGGAAGGTGGGGGAAGCGTTTTAGACGAAAAATTTTGGTTTCTAGATCTCAGCAACCACTCATGTTAGGAGACTGAAACTTGGAATTTCTATAAAGCTTTGAAAGTGGACCCATTTGCAAAAAAATTGATGATATGGGTGAAGGGGTGTGGGAGTGGAGGGGGAAGCAATGCGTCCGAAACGCAAAAAAGTCGAGATCGACACATTCTAAAATCTATATCTCCTAAAACGTTAATAGCAAGCAATTAAAACTTAACAAATATCTGTAGTTATACTAGGAGAGTAGATTGAAACAAAATTTTTGGGTGGGGGTAGTGGCGTACGGGGGTGGGGGTTGAAATACTTAACATTACGATATCTCTCAAACCAGTGGCATCAGAAAAATAAAATTCGGTTTGGATATAAAACTTGATAAATAAAGATTGCTCGAGGTAAAATCTTTGAAAGGGGCGGGGGAGTACGTAAGTGGAGGGGATAAGAATTTTTCAATAATAACACGTTTCATATCCCAATAACAGTGTAAGATGGATGCTTCAAATTTTTACCAGAAGTAGGCCTAATAAAACCCTAGTAGGGAAAAACTTAGGCTTATACCAGGCAGTCGTGGCCGAGCGGGTAAAGCGTCTGAGTAGACATCAGATTCACTCTTAGAGCGTAGGTTCCAATCCTCCGGACTTCGAACATGCGCGATTTTTTTTTTTTTTTTGTTTATTTTTTATAAACAGTTTAATTTTCGATAAGATTAGCCTTGGCGTGAGTAGCGCCTCCGCTCAACGGGAGAGACGGGAGTAACAGGGGCGATGGAACAACGTGAGCGTAGCCGCGGTACCTTGCTATTAAGATATAAATACAATGATGCTTGTTGTGGCGGCGTCCCGGCGTTGGGATTTGAGGTTAGGTATTGTCTTTGAAGATTAGAACGCAGCTGTATATGATTTAATATTTAGCTCGGTGGCAAAGTTTATTCTCTAAATTTATAATAAAATAAAATACAAACACAATTCAAATTCTAAACAAAATAATAACTCCTTACTCTTTAGTTTCTCGTCCTAAATCGCGTGGCGGCTAACCTCTCAAACCTATCCTTTATTGCCAGTGTCCAGTTTCTTCATATCTTTTTAAATTTTGGCAGTTGGTACTGTCCCGGTATCCCAGTTGTCCCACTCAAAGCCTACGGTCCTCAACATCCCGCCGCCCGCGAATCGCTTGCAAAGATTCACCTCCGTCCCTCAGCAACGTCTAAAATTGCTAACTTCGAAACTGGCCTTCTTAGAATACCAGATGTTGTTTTGACATTTGCTGATCGTGTAATCTGGTCCTTTCCTTGAAATATGTCAACTATTCGTCCTCGGCGCCGCTGACTCCTCGAGCAATCTGAATCACAGATTAAGACCAAATCTCCAACCTTAATCGGTTCAGTCTTTTTAAACCATTTGGTCCGTCGAATTAAATCCGGTAAATATTCCGCGATCCACCGGCTCCAGAAGTGGTTCTTGAGTTGTTGTGCTATTCGCCATTGTTTATTTTATCATGATCCAAAAAATCGTGAACGTTGCACAATTCCTTTTGTACATCAACAAAATTGGTGCCGTTGTCACTTCTTATTCGTCGTGGCACGCCGCGCCGGTTTATAAAGTTCCGTATACAGATGATACAGGCGTCCGAAGATAGATCTGCAGCTAATTCTAAGTGTATGGCGCGTATTGTCAAACATGTAAACAAAGCCACCCACCTTTTTTCCTTACGTCGTCCAATAGTTACCAGGAACGGTCCAAAGTAATCTAGACCGGTGAAGGAAAATGGGCTAACATACGGTGTCACACGATCTATTGGTAATTGTCCCATTATAGGAGCCTGCGGTTTTGCTGCTTCCTTCCTGCAAGTGTAACAATCACGTTTGACACGCTTAACCAGAACACGTAAATGCGGTATCCAAAACTTTGCTCTGATTTCACAAACGATTAATTGTTGATTGTGATGATGGAAACGTTTATGGTAGTAGACAATTAGAAGCTTCGTAAGTATATGGTCTTTTGGCAATATTATTGGCCTCCGCGTTGACTCTGGAACTTCCGTTGCAGCATCGATTCGGCCTTGAACTCGCATTACCTTGTATTCATCTAAATACGGCGTCAAATTGAAGAGAATACTCTTTTCGTTAATATCTTTCTTTCTCAATAATGATGCGTACTTGTCTTGAACTTCTTTTTGTTGTACGCTACTACACAAAAACTGTTCGGCTTTGTCAATTTCTTGTACAGTTAGCTCATTGCATCGTGTCCTTTCAGTTTTTCGAAGTTTCGCTAAACAAACTTAAGTCGACCGTAGTTTGAGAACCTCGACATGTTCAGTATTTGTTCCCTTTCTGAGGAAATGTGCATTAGATGCAAATCTCTCGATCTCAGCTCTTCAGTACTTTCGGCAGTAGTTGTGTCTACATCCATTTGTGGCCATAACCCTCTGTCTTGATGTAGGAAGGTCGGTCCGTTAATCCACCGATTCTGTAAATCACATTTCAGATGAAACGTAACTCTGGTCGCTTCATCGGCTGGGTTTAGTTTTGACGGCAACCACCTCCACTCTAATGGCGACGAGCTGTCTAAAATTTCAGATATTCGATGTGACAAACGGCTTAAACCGGCGATGATCCGATTGTACCCACGATACAACAGTTTTTGAGTCACTCCAAAACAGTACCTGATTTATTTTTATGTCATGGCACTCCACTATGGTATTTTTCAAACGGATGCCTAAAACAGCTGCCTGAAGTTCCAGACGGGGAATAGACAACATTTTTTGTGGTGCACATCTGCTTTTGGCCGCAACGAAAGCCACCTCTATTTTGTTTTCTGTTGCTGTGATACGCCGATAAGCTACAGCCGCAAATGGTGTCTCACTCGCATCTACGAAGATATGCAATTGTATATCCACTGCGTGGAACACGTGGTTTGAATAACATCTTGGAACTCTTACTTCTTCGGCTGTCGTAAGTCCTTTATGCCACTGAATCCAATTAGGATAAATTGCGTCCGGCAAAGGATCATCCCATCC
Organism: Beris chalybata; assembly: GCA_949128065.1. Lineage (NCBI taxonomy): Eukaryota > Metazoa > Arthropoda > Insecta > Diptera > Stratiomyidae > Beris > Beris chalybata. Next base: position 90,384,015 of record OX421897.1, read on the forward strand.
AATTCCTGATTTCCATACTGCTTGCAGAAGAACCTTCGAATATATCGTGTAGTTGGCTAACAATCCAAATGGGTCAAATATCGACATTGTCAAACTAAGCATTTCTCTCTTCGTTGGCCGTCTTTTACTTTATTAGTAATAATACAGTATTGTTATTGATTTTCAAAAAAAAAAAATTTGCTCCCCTCAAAATTTTTTTGTGTACATTTCATCACTAGTAGACACGGAAAAAGCAATAAAAATTTTCACTCCGTCTGTCCGCCGTACGCCGTACGTCGACCGCCAAAATCCTTTGAAGGCTCGTAGCTCTCAAGCCAGTGGAGCTATTAAATTAAAATTTTTTCTAGGAATAGACTGGGTAGACCCCTTGAATTGACATTATTTTCAGGGGTGGGGGTGTGAGGGGGAAGGTGGGGGAAGCGTTTTAGACGAAAAATTTTGGTTTCTAGATCTCAGCAACCACTCATGTTAGGAGACTGAAACTTGGAATTTCTATAAAGCTTTGAAAGTGGACCCATTTGCAAAAAAATTGATGATATGGGTGAAGGGGCGCAAAAAAGTCGAGATCGACACATTCTAAAATCTATATCTCCTAAAACGTTAATAGCAAGCAATTAAAACTTAACAAATATCTGTAGTTATACTAGGAGAGTAGATTGAAACAAAATTTTTGGGTGGGGGTAGTGGCGTACGGGGGTGGGGGTTGAAATACTTAACATTACGATATCTCCCAAACCAGTGGCATCAGAAAAATAAAATTCGGTTTGGATATAAAACTTGATAAATAAAGATTGCTCAAAGTAAAATCTTTGAAAGGGGCGGGGGAGTACGTAAGTGGAGGGGATAAGAATTTTTCAATAATAACACGTTTCATATCTCAATAACAGTGTAAGATGGATGCTTCAAATTTTTACCAGAAGTAGGCCTAATAGAACCCTAGTAGGGAAAAAAAGTTTGGGGGTGTGGGTGTAGAGGGTGAGGGTGGAGAAGGGTGAGAAAGAAAAAGTTCCGATGCTTATATCTTAAGAATTTATGATGATAGGAAGCTGAAACATGGTATTTAGATAGAGCTATAGTAGTGGCATGGTGGAAAAATAAATTTTTTTTTAGGGGTAGCATGGTACGAGGGTGGGGGGTGTTTTTCCTAACTTTAGAACGGCTTTTCTAGAAAGTTGAAACTCGATACGTATATGTAAATTAACTAGAAAAGCAATTCTGATAAAAAAAAATCGTACATTCATTGGCGTTCAGAAGGGGGGGTTAAAAAAAATATCAGTTAATATAAAATGCATATATTTTACCGATTGTCGTCATATCTCTTCATATGAATACCTAGAATGTGTTTTCAAGATTTTTCGAAATTCGACCCCTAAGAGGGTGTAAACTTTTTCATGAATTCCCCCATGTTTCTCAGGTCTGATCAGATATCGAATATCTTTTCACTTCCGCGGGCTTGTTTAGTAATCACCTATTTTTAAGTTTTGTTTTTTTCAACCTCTAGAACGCATCCCGGAATCTGACCCAATTATTTAATTCATATGTTACACCCTTTTCTAACCGCTTCCCGAACTTTTTGTTAGGTTTTCAGTCACATAGTAACATACACCGCATCTCCGAATTGAACGCGTTCTGAACTTCTGCCGGAAAAATAATAAAGTTGCGCCCAGACTGTTGGCAGATTTTTTTGATATAATATGTCTTCTGGAACCCGATGGAATTTAAAGAGGAACGCAAATTCATAACTTCTTGTTATCCAATACATACCCAAGATTCTTTCACTTTTATTCTCGACATTTATATTTATTTTGCTACTTGTGCTTTCTTGAGTTCTTTGCCCCTCCAGTTCTTTCATAACTCGTGTTGAATTTGAGACAAGGCGACAAAGCTTGAATCCTCCTTTTTTGTGGATGTGAATTACTTCTCGGACAACTTCAATGGCTTCGTCTTCTGTTTCGAAACAATCTACGCAATCATCGACGTAATGTTTCTCGAGAATTGTCTTAACCGCTTTTGGGGACTGGCTTTCAAATTCCATAGCGTTTTTGTTTTTTACGAATTGGGCAATACAGGGTGAACAAGTGGCTCCAAATGTCATGGATACCATTGAATATACCTCCAACGGGTTGTTTCTGTTCCCATGTCTCCATAAGAAGCGCTGTGAGTCCTGATCTGTTTTCTTTATGATGACTTGATGGAACATGTCCATAATGTCTCCATAAACTGCTATTGGCGATTGACGAAATTTAAATAGAATCCTCAACATCGGTTGGTTGAGATCCGGTCCGGACAGCAATTCATCGTTTAAAGATACTTCATCAACCTTAGCTGCAGCATCGAAGACTAATCTGAACTTTCCTGGTTTGTTCGGGTTCGTGACTCCAAAATAAGGCAAATACCAAGTTTTCGGATTTTCGGTACTTATCTCCCCCATTGTTAACTTTCTTGCATATCGACAAATATCCCAATATTTTATTTTCATACAATGCGCCGAATTCCGGATCAGTTGACATCTTTTTTTCAATACTTTCAAGCCGGCGTATAGCCATTGGCAGGCTGTTTGGTAGAGACACCTCATCTTTCTTCCACAGCAATCCAGTCTCAAACCGACTTCCAATCAGGCTTGTTGTTGACTCCATAATAGTTCTGGCTCTTTCGTCTGATTTCGACTCCAATATTTTTGTCGTTATGACACCGAAGTTCTCAGTCGTATAAAATTCTTTCGCAAGGTGTTGTAATTCCTGTATTTCATCACCACCGAATACTTCCATTTTATGATTAAACGAAAATTGGTTGGACTATTAATAGTTGTTATTGGACCATACACCATCCATCCAAGTTTTGTTTTTGATACGATAGGTCCCTTTTGGGGAGTTCTGGCTGTTTCAACTGACACCCCTAGGTGACAGTTGTCGACCCCAATTAAAATCCTAGGTGATACGTTGGCGTAATCTCTTATTGGTAATTCCTTCCAGTCATCATATTCTGTTTTTATTTGGCTTATATTCAGAGTTTGCGTTGGCAGGTTCATATTCTGAACCGTATAAACGTTCTTCAAATGGTATTTTTTGACAATCTGTTTCAAGACCACTTATTTCAAGGTCAACTGCTTCAGACGGCTGTGTCACTGTGTGATTCCCGAACCACTGGAGTGTAAGAGATTCTGACTTACCCTTGAGTCCAAGTTCCGTTGCGATCTCGTCATCTATCATGCTAATAGACGATCCTTCATCCAAAAAGGCATACGTTTTGAGTGCCTTTTTTGGGCCAATTAATTTTACCGGAATCACTCTAAACAACACCTTTGAGCCTTGGCCAGTAGTGGACTCTGCATTAAATGCATTTACCACCAATGAAGCAGTGTTTGGATTGTTGGGTTGACCAAGCTTTTCTGTGCGTTCATGGAGCAAGGGATTATGCTTTCGACGGCAGTCTTGAATGCCACATATTTTTCCCTTCCGGCAGTTATAGGTGTTATGCCCCGGCTTCAAACAAGAAAAGCAAAGTCGTTTTTTCTTTGCTATATTCCACCGTTCCTCGTTTTTAAGATCGGCAAATTCTTTGCACTCGGTGAGAATTACTACAAATATTACACTTTATATTGGGCTGTGCTTTCGCAACGTGTAACGCAACATTATGCTTCGAGTGGCTGTCATTTCGACGTTGACCTTGTGAATCTCTAGTTGACGTATAGCACGAAAAATCAGTGACTATACTCACAAATCTGGCTACGTTATTAAGCCACAAACTTATATCTTTTATAGTAGCAAAGGGTTTAATATTAATGGCATACTGCGCCCATTCCATTCTTTTGCTCATAGGTAATTTATTTATAATTTCCTCCATCAAAGTCGGATTCGAAATATGTTGACCACTTTTGCTACTTTCCAAGAATATGGCAGAATATATGAAACTTCGCGGAATGATACGTGGTATGCAAATGTCATGACGAACTACTACAAACGAACTAGGACCGGAATTCACAGCGAACTAGTTAGTTGATTTCAATTATGGGAACGATCTTCCGAACTAGTTCGTTCACGAACTACACAAACCTATTCTATACGTTTATAAAGACGTTATAGTAAAATAGCGTGGCAGAATTCTAGCGGAGCTCCGTACTATGTTGTAAACAGAAAGCTGAACCCGAAAACTAAAACAAAATACTGATAATTTATTTACATGTATTTTATATGGGTGGTAGAATTCTGCCAGATGTCCGTACTAGACTGTACTGCCAAAATGAACCGATATGGCATTCCTGTAGGAAAAGTCGTAAGGCCTGATTTAAATAATACCAAAATCCGACCTGATTTCTGCCAATCGATAGCCCCAAAACGCAAGGTATGACGTTCTCTAGACATGTATGACATGAATCATACCCCATTAGGTCGAAAATTAAATGGTATGATTTCAATCACTCCAAAATCAGATCTGACCTATCGATAAATTCGAAATGTATGGTCTGATTTTTTACCATATGCGTATATGATTTACATCATGATCTAGGAAAAGTCTTAAGGCCACAATTTAGCCACTATAATCAAATCTGAGTTTGGCCTATTTTTTAGGTCCAAATTGAAGGATATGTCATTTAATGTACGCGTATGATATGATTAATACCTTTTTAGTGGAAAAGTTGTAAGGCCTGATTTTAATACACTAAAATCAGACCTAATTTCGGACTATCGATAAGACTGAAAGGCTTGGTCTGATTATTCATCTTATGCATATGATATGAATCACATCATAATCTAGGAACAGATTTAACGCCTGATTTTAGTCACATTGATAACACCTGAGTTTGGCCTATTCGTTAGGTAAAAAAAGAGATTTCAGTGTAGGATTTAACACTAACAAACTCTTTTTTTTTAGATATTACTAGCTAGTATGGTAAGAGACAGACCTTAATGTCAGGTCTGATTTTTCATACTGGTTGGGGGTGCATATCGTGAATAAAATCATGGATCGATCAGGTACAAATCAGTTGGGATTAAGGCGCTGTACACATTGCATACGACCGAACGAATTTTCCGATCCGATTTTTCGTTTTTCGACCTGTTGAGAAATCTTAAGTTATTGGAAAATTAGTTATAATCGTAAATTATAGCATTTTCAAATATATTATGAAAAAAAATCTCCAGGAATTTGTAGTTTTAATTGATAATAAAAAGAAAAATGAATCCATCGTACCGACAAACGGACTTTTATTAAATATTATCAATTAAAATCCAAATCTATTGAAATTTTCTATTATGATATTCTTAAAAATGCTATTATTAACGATTTAAACCAATTTTCTAATATCAGAAAACTTTACATTAAGCAGAACGTTATAACCGAAAGTACGTTATAAAAGTGCATTTTATAAGCGAGTTGCACTGCAGTATGTATTAGAACTATATTGTCAGCTGTCATATTTTTCCATACAAAATCAATTAGTACGAGTTGAAATGCAAATGCAGAATCAGCTGTTGATTTTTGTCTCAAAAATGTCAAGAACCAAGAGAGGGCAGTACAAAATTTTTATCACAAATCAAGTTTTGAACATCGTAAATATAAGTATTTAATCACGAAAAATATGTTTTATAAGAAATTGTACTGTTCATAATTTCAAATAAGCAGCACCTACAAAAATTTCACAAAATGAGATATGTAATGTGATGAATAGTGTTATATATAAAATTATATAATTATATTATATAATTATATTTAAAAATATAAAAAAAACCTAATAATATTAAATTAAAATCTACCACTATATTGAATTGGAAAATTCAGAATCAGCTGTTACCAACGATACTGACTCTGCTAAATGCCGCTGGCAATATAGTTACTAATACATATGTATATGGGTAAGAGTCAGACCAAAATGTTAGGGTGCAATGATTAGCCTCTAAATGTCAAACGAGTAAACAAAGTATTTTTCCTCCGTGTTATTTCCGCAAAATAAGTTTTAAAGCTACAAATAAAGTTAAATCTATACTTACGGTGTAATTTAATATATTTTTCAAAGATCTGACCTGAGGAAATGTCGAAAAAACGCACTAACGTGGTTAAATTATCCGATGAGACCGGTCATGAAGACATCGTACTTGATAAGCTCGAGGCTATCAATAAGAGGCTGGACAGTTTCGAGTCCAACATACGTAAATATGTGGATGACTTCTTTATTAAATTCAAAACCGAAATTAATTGCGTCAAAACGGATATACTAAAAATGTCAACGTGAGGCCCGCGAGTTTCGGCTAAAAATGCTCAAAACCAAGCCTAAATTAAGTATGCTACAGGGTTTCGCCTCGGACAGTATAATATACGCAAATGAAAGCCTCTCGCCGACGAACGCCAAATTATTAAAGGAAGCTCTGGATTTGCAAAGATCCGGACAAATTTTTTCCGGTTTTACCAAGGATGGCTTACTTTATGTCAGGCTTAAATCAGAAAGCACCGCAGAACTAATAAAAAACTCCATCGATGTTATTGAACTCTCACGGAAGGTAGAAACTGACACTGGACCATAAAGATGAACATCAATGCTAACCTAACTTTCTTTGTTTACCTAAATTTTATTCTAAATTTTTCACAATTGAACTTCAATGCTAACCTAACATTCTTTGTTTACATTTCAAATTTTTCACATTTCTCTATCTTTCTTATAGTATTCTCTTACACTATTTTTCTTATATTATTACGTTATTGTAAACTGTTTGTGTGTATTTACAGAGCCATTATTTGTATTTTTAAGATTCTTGATTGCACTGGGACGTGTCTGCCGTGCAATGACAATGGCTAGATTTCAGATGGACACGGTGGGAGCTCTCATTCAAACCTTTTGTCGACAATCTCGAGGGCTTAATATTATTGTTATTAATGCCAGAAGCATCAGCAACAAAATCTGTGAGCTGCGTTCAATGCTAATAAATCCAGAAATTCACATTTTAATGCACTTCTGTTTCCATACCAGGATACAAACTTTTTAGAAATGATCGTAATGAGCGAATCGGGGGTGGAGTTGCAGTGTTCATTAGGGAAAGTTTAAAGGGAAGAATTATCGCAAGATCTTCTTCAGGTGTTCTAGAGTTCATTGCCATTGAATTGGATTGTGGACTTGAAAAAGTTGTCCTCACATCTTCTTATTGCCCTCCTGGGACCTTCATTGAGGATACTGCGGAGCACTTTGTGGAATCAATGAGTTATATAACACATCGATATAATAATGTTATTGTATGCGGAGACTTTAACGTTGATTTACTTCGGAGCAGTAAACAGAAAGATAGCTTCATCCACCTTACTCAATCTTCGAACCTTACTGTTGTAAACACTGAGCCTACATATTTTAATACCTCTCACCCATCTCTACTAGATGTTATCCTTACAACAGATCAGAGCCGAGTACTGTTTCTAAACCAATCCTGACCTCCTAGTTTTCTTGATCATGATATGTATGACAGCCTGTAACCTGACTAAAACCGTGAAATATCGAGACTACAATAACCTACCCGTTTCTGACATCGCGTTGGAATCAATTATGCTCCCCTGGGATGATATATATTATATGACTGACGTTGATGATCAACTCAGCCACTTTAATTGGCTCATGGTCTATCTTCGAGACAAGTATGTTCCTTTGCGTACTTTGAAGGTTAGAAGCTCTGCATACCCTTGGTTTACACCCAAGGTAGCATCGTTAGTGGCAGAGAGAGAGTACTTGTACTATAAATATCGACGGCTTAAAACTAAATACGCAAAACGCTTGTACAAGCTTGCGCGTAATGCTGCTACAAGTGCCATAAGGAAAGCCAAACTCCACTTTTTCGGTCTCAAATTTGACTCTTTGTTACCCTCGAAACGGATTCTGATATGATCACCTACCTTGTTTTATTAGACTTTTCCAAAGCTTTTGATTCAGTGGACCACAAAAAATTACTGGTTAAATTATCATCGACCTTCAACTTTGATCTAGGCTCAGTTTCGCTACTCCATAGTTTCCTTCGTGATAGGCGGCAGCACGTTCGAGTGGATGATGCTCTATCATCATCCCTTCCAATTGTGCGTGGTGTACCTCAATCAGTATTAGGTCCACTACTTTTTACTCTTTACATTAATGATTTGCCAGGTCCACTACTTTTTACTCTTTACATTAATGATTTGCCAGGTCCACTACTTTTTACTCTTTACATTAATGATTTGACTCTAGAGTGCACTTATATGCGGATGATGTCCAACTTTACTTAAGTCGTCCAATCGGACTTGTTGAGGATTTTGCGAGTCGTATTAATGACGACTTGGAGCGAGTTTTCAATTGGTCTGTTCGCAATAATTTAAAACGTAATGAGATGAAGTTACAGTGCATTGTTTTTTTATCAAGATTGCCACCTTCTAGAGGAGTGCCTTCCAAGAGTTGTCTTGAATGAATTATCACTACCTCTTAACTCCACTGTCAAAAATCTGGGGATAAATCTTAATAGCTCTATGAGTTGTTGTTCCCATGTATCTGCCATATTGAGGAAAGTTTATGGTGGTTTACGTAGGCTCTGAATTTTCGCCAGTATCCTACCATGGAAAATTAGGTTAAAACTGGTACGTTCACTCATAATTCCTTTCTTTACATATGGTAGTGTCATTTTTCCCAAATTCAACTCAAACTGCCAACGAAAACTACATATCGCCTTCAATGATTGCACACGTTTTGTATTTCACTTGAGACGCTACGATCACATTTCTCCATACAGGAATGAAGTGCTGGGCTTCTCCCTCTCAATTTATTTGAAACGGAAAATCTTGTTGGTGTTGTATAACATTCTTGTTACAGGTGAGCCATCTTATTTAAGAGAGTACTTAATACCTTTAAATTCGAAAAGACATCAAAGGCTTCTCGCACCACGACATTCGAGGTCAGTTGGTGAGAACTCCTTCCTTGTTCAGTCGATTAGGCTGTGGATTAATCTTCCTGTGAATGTTCAGCGCGCGGGCAGTTCTGGTGCTTTCAGGAATCTATTATGCAATTCTTTCTTAAATAATTAATTATAGTTGTTTGGCTCTGTATTATTATTACATATCCAGTTTATCAATTTCATTCTTTTTATTTTTTTTATTTTTCTCTTTCTCATTGCAATTTTTCTTTACTACTATTTTCTTATTTTCATTTATCTTTTCTTTCATCTTGCATTGATTGTTATAACTTCGTACTATTTTTGTTGAATCCTTGTTAAATTTTTAAGTTTTTGTTGAATTTTTTTTTTTTTTTTTTTTGAATTTATGATTTTATCAGTACTTTGAAATAAGATATAAATCTTGTAGTACTATTTGTATATAAATAAACTAACCTAAACTAAACTAATGCAATGATTTTATTAAACATATGCACCCGGTGCATATGGTTAATAAAATAATGGAACGGTCAGGTATAAATTATAGCTATGATCGTATTGAAAAACAATACCTGATTCAGATCGGAATCATGCCTATTTTCCTGCAGGGATTTAGTTACATGAGTAATAGGCTTTTCGTTAATCAATTGATGTAATCAGTTTGGCATGCGAGTCATGGCTTTGTAGGCCATTTATTTAGTTACGATATTATAGAACGTTCTTTAGAGCCGAATTGAACGAAAACTTTCAGAAATGTGGAAGTTGATTGTATTTAAAGAAGAGAAAAGACCACTTTTTATGAGTTTTCAATTTGTAGCTTCAAGATATAAGGCTTCATTCCTTTCTAAAATATCTACGTAAAACTATTGGAAATTGTGCCACAGATGATTATTTTTAAGATACCTACTATTTCTACCTAGGTAAATCAAAGAACTTACACTATTTTTTTTTAATTCATACTTTAGGTATTTCGTGATCTGAAAAAAAAACGAAAATGTGGCACAATTCCACTCCGGTTTGTAGATATCTAATGATAATTAAATATCAATTATAATTTTGTGTAAATACTTGCATTGTATAAATATTTGCATTTTAAATGAAATAATTGTGCAGAACAGAAATGAACTATACATCCTCCACTTGACTCCTTTCTCAAAGGCACATGCATGTGTGAAAAATCTAAAATCTTGAACTTTTTTATTTCATATTTGTTCGTTCTGGAAAAAGGCTAAATTTGCGTTCACTAAAATCGATAAATCAATTATTGAAATTGAATCATGCCCATATTAAAGAAATACGCCCATCATGAAACAAAAATATCAGAAATCAATAACATCTGCACTAAAATAGTATACCTAGGTAAATATTGAATCTACTAACCTGAGTAGGGACGAAATTAATTCCAGAAAATACCAGGAAAAATGGCAAGATTTGATATACGGTCGGTGTCATTTTCTTAAAATCACGAAAAACTTAAAAAAGCGTCACACTTTATTGCAAATCGATATAATTTATGGTTCTATGCACAATACAAGTTCGATTAAAAATTCCTGGTGCACTTCGCCAAACACCACTGCGGCATTCACAAAAACATTTGTCCAAATTTTTAGTCTCCGTATACTTTATTGATTATTTGAAGAATAGAAATCCGTAACAATAATTGTACCAGTTCAGTTACAGCTCGAAATTGTCTTTTAATTAGCGATGCACCTAATTGTCACTCGTCGAACACATCAACATTTAAGGGCTAAATTTTAAAAAAGGAAACTCCTATATATTCAAAAACCACTAGAGAGAAGAAAAAAGTATTTCTTTTTTCGTTAGTGTAACATTTTCTCTCACTTGAAGTTAAGTGGAAAACAGAACACTTTCAGCACGGCAGACGGCAGTAGTAAAACACTTCTCTTATACGTTTTTTGAAAATTGTACTGGAGTAGATGGAAACCACAGTACAAAAGATATTTGACTCATAAAGAAAAGCGAGAAAGGGATAGACAAACCCAGCAGCTTGGAAGAGTATGGAATGGCCAAGCGGTGGTGATACGTATAAAAGTCGTGTACGTGAACGTAATTTTTTTAGAGAAAGAGAAAACCGAAGAGCAAGTGAGATACTAGAGGTTTTTCCTGGTTTTTCGGTGCTAGGGTGTCAAAAGAAGGAGACGGAAAAATAATGGAAAAAAAACAGTTTGAAGTGGAAGTGAGATGGCAAGCGTGACGCAAGTTTGGTGTTTGGGACCCAACTGTCAAGTTTGTTTACAACCGTGTTACAAGTGTTTCAGGGAAAGTTTACCGAATTGTGTGTTTTAGTCAGTTTCAGTAAAGATTTTAGTAAAAAAAAATAACTATTATAAAATTTAGATTGTGTGAAATTTGTTGCTGCCAGTGATTCGTGCGATAAACTATTAAAAACTATATAAAAAGAAACATGAAGTGTTCTTTCGATGGTTGCCGAAACCGAAGAGAGTTCCGGCAAAATAAATCGTTCTTCAGGCAAGTAAACCGATTCTAATTATCTGTAGTTCTACTGTAGTTGATATTAATGAAGAATACATTTCAATTAAAGTTATAAAATGTATATTTTGATCAAAGTTTCCTTGCATACAAACTTTGTTTACTTCTTAGCATTTCTTGGAATATGAAAGCAGTGACGGCGTGTAAAATATTTCTTCTTTGAAGGAAATGCTTTTCAACTTCATAGTACATATAGCAAATACAATCAGTTATTAATTATTTCTTCAACTAAAACGTATTTGTAATGCACTCGTTTCGTTGGGACTAAAAAATCGAATCAAAAATTACCATTTTCAGGTTTCCTAAGGAATCAACATTGAAAAAGAAGTGGCTTGAAGCAATAGGAAGACAAGGCTTCACTCCAAATACAAAAAGTGGCATTTGTGAGGATCACTTTAAAAAATGTGATATAGTCATCAAATTAACAATCGCATAATTTTGAAATTAACTGACAATCTTTTTAGTTGCCCCTCTCAAAATACAACGTTTATGTGGGCCTGCACTGCTGCCACTAATACAAAAACGGGTAGTAACAAACACAACCAGATTTCATTACGAAAGGTGAAGTTATCAGCCATTCCATACTCTTCCAAGGCAATGGCTGATAACTTGACCTTTCGTAATGAAATCTGGTTGTGTTTGTTACTACTCGTTTTTGGATTAGTGGCAGCAGTGCAGGCCCACATAAAAGTTGTATTTTCAGAGGGGCAACTGAAAAGATTGTCAGTTAATTTCCAAAACTCAAATACTAAATATGTAGTTTAGTGATTAACGTCCCAACGAACCGAGTGCATTACCAATACGTTTTAATTGAAGAAATAATTAATAACGGATTATATTTGCGTTATATAGTATATGAAGTTGAAAAGCATTTTCTTCAAAGAAGAAAAATTTTACACGCCGTCACTGCTTTCATATTCCAAGAAATGCTAAGATGTAAACAAAGTTTGTGTGCAAGGAAACTTCGATCAAAATGTACATTTCATAACATTAATTGAAATGTATTCTTCATTAATATTAGCTACAGTAGAACTACAGATAATTAGAATCAGTCTACTTGCCTGAATAACGATTTATTTAGCGGGAACTTGCTTTGGTTTCGGCAACCATCGACAGAACAGTTCATGTTTCTTTTTAAATAGTTTATCGCATGAATCACAAACAAATTTTACACGATCTGAATTATATATTAGTTAATTTATTTTATTAAAGTCTTCACGGACATTAACTAAAACACAATTCGACAAATTTTGCCTTAAACACTGCATGAAACGCATGAAACACTGTAGCACGGTCAACACGGTTGTAAACAAACTTGACAATTCAATCACTTGCATCTCACTTCCTCTACAAACTGGTATTCTTCAGTCTCTTTCGTTTGACAATTTTATCGCTTGCATCTCACTTCCTCTACAAACCATTTTCAGCCTTCCTCCTTCTCATAAAAAATTACGCTCATACACACGAATTTTACGGGTATCACCACCGCTTGCCCAGCAGGCGCCCATGGCCATCGAATAGTCATGAAATGTCTATACATTTTCAATGAATCTTACATGTAACAATTAGTCTGTTCTTCTTGCATGAAAATTCTGCAATTTTTTGCGCTCGATTTTCTAAACAGCCTTTGACGTCAAATCAATGACACAAACTCAACTAGTGTTCTTGTTCCTTCCCCGCCACTCCCTTTTACACTTTTCTGCACTAGCTCGAGAGCCAGTGGAAAAAGTGTACTCAGTGTACACTAAAACCGACAAAAAGAACAGACTAATACAATGAGTTACATGTGCATCTATCTGCATGCAGCGCGGCAAAATGGGTTTAGAATGCATGATGGCTGGTTTTCATTCCTGAGAAAAGTACAGAGAGGCAGCAAATCCGTTTCAAAAAGGAAGAAAGCACAACATTTTCGACTTTATAGCATAGATAGAAATTTCTAACCCAAAAACTTCTTATTTTTTTTGCTATTTGTACGCTTTTGGGTTGAGAAAAAAACTCAATATGTAAATTTTCTCGACACTATTGTAAATTAAGAACCAACCTGCAGCTTGTCAATTGTAACGTATCTCTCATATCGAGCGAATAGTGATTGAATGATCTATGCATGGACCTATAATAAAATTCTAACCATGTTTATCTCCTTTTTTGATATTCATCTCACATTACAAAATTGTTAAGAAAACAACTACCGTGCGTGCGGATGGCTATTAGGTATTCTACAGGCAGATCATACCCGTAGAAAACTAATCAAAATTCTACACTTTTTCTACAGCGAACGAAAACCGTCTCCGTAGAAATGTAAGTAAAGAGCCGTACAGAATGAACTCATCGCAGTCAGATTGCAATGTCAAAATGTCGCAACAAGATGCAATGAAACGCTGTAAACCGCAAGTAAACGCTACATGAATACAATGATAGGATTGAGTCACAGTTCTATTAGTGTCAATAATCAAAGTGAAATTGATATGGACGCAAAAATCAGAAAATTTATTTTTAATTCTCATCGAAATCTCTTGCATTATCCAAATTATTATTATACGTAACATACGTACGTTCTTTGTGCGTACAAAATTCACTACATTTCTACGAGTGGTGCGACGTATTTGCCCGCTCATTTTTCCATATCCGCCTTATACATAGAGATTTGAAGGATTTGAAATTTGACTTGTGAAGTCCTGACGCTGAACCAGCTGCCAAATTTCGAACCCTTCTATTCTAAATGCAAAACAGAATTAATAAAAATGAGTGTGCAAATTTCAAAATGTACCTGAAATATAACTTCAAAAATATGATACAATCTCAAAACCTTTATAGCTCGAGCTCTGCAGCTGAAAAGAAAGTAAACATGAATTGCGCGCATAGTAACAGAAATCGCACATACCCAATTTACCACCTTTGCGGGGGGCTGACTGGGTGGGTCCCACTGTTGGGGTGTCTGACCATTGTTTTTCTGTTTTTCATTGTATAAACTAAGTTTTGGTAAATTTTCAGCCTTCTTAAAACTCTTGCATGATTATTGCGCGCATAGTAACAGAAATCACACATTTCCAATTTAACACCTTTGCGGGAGGGCTGACTGGGTGATCCCACTGTTGGGGTGTATAACCATTGTTTTTCATTTTTGCATTGTAAAAACTAAGTTTTGGCAAATTTTCAACTTTCTTAAAATTGTTAAATTTTTCGATTTTTTTGACATCTTTGACAGATCACCAAAGCCAGGTGTCCCGACGTCAGACCTGCTGACTCTAGTACATACACCCTAAATGTAACCAAATACTAAAATATTAGCTTTTTTAAAACTGTTGCAATTTTTTGTCGTGAGCTCTTGGATTATTAAAAGAAATTGATTTATACTCGCATATTTTGTATACTGTAACATTTGAAATCAGAATAAACGGATGTTATCCGAATACGCGCATATTTTTTATAGTGAAGAATCGAAACGCAAACATTTGGTCCGTCGAGTCAGAGAACGATAACAATATTAGTAGATAGATAACTTGTGAGTTAATTCCGTTGAAAGTTCAATGAAAAGAAAAATTATGTCGTTAGCTGTTCTTTTAATGCAGCAGGACTCGAATTTTAAGACTATGGAACGGATACCTAGTTCCGAATTTAAAAAAGATTGATAAGTCGAATTATACTGCGGCACTTGTACAATGCAGAGTAGACGTACTCACGCAAACGTAGGTACAATTCCAAAAGTTTCACCCCGAAATTGAAACTGCAGCAACCGCAAGCGAACGCAAATCATGCAAATATTTCGTGGAGAAAAGATTCTATGACGTGCAAGAAACTTACATGAACCACTTAGCATTCCGAAACGAAATCCTAAACACTTTCGCTGCAGCAAATACAACGGTGACGAAGTCATCTGTTGAATCAGGAACAGTTATTGCTCCGGTATGCAATATTCAATTGCCTCGAATTACATTGCCTTCCTTTGGCGGAAATTATTTAAATTGGACAAGCTTCCGCGATATTTTTGAAGCCCTAATCATCAAAAATAGTGCAATCAGCAATGTACAACGTTTACATTACTTGAAGTCGACATTACAAGGCGAGGCAAGTGAGCTATTAAGGAATTTTGCTATAACAGAGGCGAATTTCAAAAGCGCGTGGAATACTCTAGAAGAGCGATATGCTAATGAACGGGTATTAATCACATCTCATTTGGGAGCTATATGGGATATTCCAGCAATTAAAAGTGAGTCGTGTGCTAACCTCAGGCTATTGCGCGATAGGACTGTCGACAATATCGAGGCACTCAAAAATTTGAAGCGGCCCGTTGACTCATGGGATGACTTGTTAGTGTTCATCACAGCTCAAAAATTGGATATAACGTCTAGGAAAGAGTGGGAGCTGTCCATTGGGAAAAATACACTATATCCATTATTTTCGGATCAAATCAAATTTCTCGATGAGCGCAACCGAGCATTAAAAGCGATGAGAGGTAGTGTCGATGAAGCTAATGCAGCACGATCTCGGTCCACGCCAATTAGATTGCATCACTGATATAATGAAATGGATACCTCATCGGCTCATTTCCCTATACGATTTGACAGGTTGAAATAGCCGATGAAATCGTGCCCTCTCTCTCCTTCTTTGAAATCTCGAATTTTGACGAATTTCGAAAAAACAGGGGCAACAAGGGGAAGTCAATTCAAATTGTCAGTCTGACAATCCGAATTGTCAGTTCTAAAACTGTTCAACTGTTGTCGGACGCCTTCTCATTGCTTAACGGTTGCGATTTATACGTAGTAAATGCCGGTGATTCGCATTGGGTTATATGTCGAAACGGAAAGGCAATTGAAACGAGCGATTGGAGATCACGCCTATAAAATGGTAAGTTGATATTTTTCGGAGAGTAATTGGCATGTCGGTGATTTTTTGTTGCTTTTTTTATAGAATCAAGATTTTCCCGACGAAAAACAAATGATCTCAGCTCTGCCGGATGTTAAGAAGCTAATAATCTCACCAAACAATGAGTTTATGATTCTAGCATGCGACGGCATCTGGAACTTCCTGTCCAGTGAAGAAGTGGTTGAATTCATTAAGAAAAGAATCGACGAAGGATGCGTAAAAGAAAAAAGGAAAACATTGGAAAAAATGTACAAAAACCTAATCACCACCTCATTCTCTAGCTCTTCAACAATTGCCGAGCACCAAATACAATGGGCGACGGAACCGGCTGTGATAACATTACGGCAGTCAGAAACCAGCAATTCTCGATCTACCGACGAAAATTTTCATGGAATCGGAAGCAGTTCCGATTGCCCCATCAAGAAAACGTGCCGCATCGCCAGCTCGTGTTGTCACCGACGACGGTACAGCAGCTGCAGCACCCGATAGCGAATCATCGTCGACAAATGAGTCGGCCAGTAAACGTATGAAAATCGACGATGATGTTAAACCGGTAAGCGCTCAGGATGACGACGATGTCACAATGTCTTCGACGACAAGCGATAATCAAAGTACAACGTCGTCGACGACAACATGAACGACATACTAAGAACCGATGATTTTACGAGAGGCGCAAGAGTCCGAACTGATTGCAGCGCGGCGCACAGATTTATGCTGTTTATGATATCAAATACAAAAAACTAGGAGTTTTCTTTTTCTTTTTATCATTAATGTTTTTTTTTTATTAAATTCAAACAACTAACAAATTGATCGAGGAACGAACGTCGGATTTGATTTATCTCAGATTGTATCGTATAATGGAATGCGAATATATTTTGATTTATTATTATTTACGTTTTTATTTACTTAATTTTCGTGATGTTAAGCTTTTTTAATCAGGCCTGAATTATGGCCCAAACAGAACACAGACTTCGACTTCGAAGTACCTGTCTTTTTAGAACACACAGGATTATATGGTGATGCCCACAACACCGACTTCGACTTCGGTAGAGTAGGCAAATGGCAAAATCGAAGTCGAAGTCCGTGTTCTGTTTGGGCCAATACTCAGGAATACAACAAATGGATATCAGCCCTAACGTTTTTATCTTACCAACAACCAAACTTTCTCCTAAAAAAAAAATGATCTATAATAAATATTTTTCACTTACTTGAAAAAAAAACAGGTAGATATTGAAGTTCATTTTCATTGCTGAAACAATTTTCTATAATACACTTAGCCATTTTCAATAAGAAACACGAAATTAACAAATGAAATCACAGTTCAACTCAATGATTAACAGGAAATAACAGTTCCTTGGGAAAATTTATAACGGTTGAGCATGTAATACGTTATTTTTGAATATAGCGCCATAACGATAGGTAAATGGTATTATATTCGTACTGCAGTAGCCAATATTGCCTGTAAAATTTACACAACTTAGTTGCAATTTTATGAACCCATTTTCTTTCAATGCCTTGCATTGTTTATCCAAAAAAGTATTTATCAAATTCAAATTATTTGCGCCCAATTCGAAATTACACCTAAAAGTTCGAATTTTTTTTTCATGTTGTCTGTAATTTTGCTGACTGTTGTCTGTAATTCTGTCATTGACATTGTCATTGTTTTTCTTCTCACTTTAAATACATGCGCAGCCATGCTACTAACTCTTTCCTTCTTTGCATTTCCGGTTTTGTTGTGTTTGAGGCCTTGGAAAAAACTATTTTGACTTGAGAAAGTCAAAATAGTCGAAGGATGGGTAAAGGTTCGGGACTGAATGGGCCAATTCCTCCTACGTCTGAACTGGTGGCTTAAGTAGAACGGAAGCGACACGCTTGCTGGCGGCCGGGACTAGCTACGGCAGTGTGGGGTGGTTCTTGTTCTACCTCAGACCATAAACCCTAGACCTATACAACAAAAATTTCGTGTCGGCTTACTCCAGGGTATTTAAAATTGGAATATCTTCCCAATAGGTCGTGAAAGACCAAGAAGCGGTGGAGTTGCGCGACTTCGCGATTTGTCAGGGCGCTCTGGTATTATTAGCGCCCTGTTCTGCCCACCCTACCTCAGCCACGACCGTCCTTCAAACATTTTTCGTCGTGGCCCCTTATTGAGGTTCGGGGCAAAGGAATTGGCCTTTAGCCTATCATCATCAAATCAAAGAGAAAAAAAAACAACGAGAAAACCTAAATTCAAAAAAAATCATGCAAGAAAATCCAAAAAAACATATATAAAAGAAACTCACCCCTTTGATTTTGGTTTTGACTTCTAGTTCACGTTCATTTTTCCTTTTTTTTTATTGTTATTGTTTTAATTATATTTTTTATTTTTTTAAGGGGTATTATTTTTAATTAATTACATTCCGTCCCGTCCTTGTTATGTCATGTCTTTTATTAATTTAATTTAATTCGTAATTGCTTTTTTTTATATTATTTAAGAATTTTAGTAAAAAATAAAATGGTTTTAATTCTCAATTCATTTTGTTTTCTTATTAGTTTTCATAATTAACTTTATTTAATTCGTAATTCTTTTTTTTTTTTGACAACTTTTCGATTTCCAGGCGATTAAACGATTTCACGACAATGAGGCAGAACGAAGATCATCTTAAATGTTTCGCGAACAGTTGTTCATCGACGCGATTACCGCACTCAGCTCGGAAGCAACACTCTTAATTCTTAATTGCCCGACATTAATGCCCATCACATTTTGTGAAATAAGAAAACAGAATCTTTTCAGAAATAACATAATTACTGAATAAGTAATAGTGAATAAACATCAAAAGTTATTTGGAGTTGTTGAAATAAAATATGAATTTTAAACTGAACGTGATATTTTCAACATTTAATTGTACTTTGCTTTCTAACACTCTAATTTTTCCTCATTTATTATTAATTTTTGTTTTCCTTTTCTATTCTATTAAAAATTTTACTTTAAAATTCATTTAGGTTTGCTTTCTAACCCACTATTTTTTCCTCGTTTATTATTAATTTTTGTTTTCCTTTTTCGGACAAACTACTTATTTTGGGAATTATCACGAAAACTTTCAATTTAGCAACCCAGTCACAGCACGCTTCCAACAACACGAGAAGTATTCACACCTTCAAGAATTACCGCTCGAACCTTATCAAGATGCGGTCCCCCGAATACTAATTGGCCTTGATACTTGGAGGCTCGGCATTCCGCGCTGATTCGTGAAGATTTATCCATTTTTGGTTAAAGTCCACCGATATGTGCATAAGTTGAACAAGTTGTTACAACAAAGAAACCTCTCATTAAAAAAACAGCGCAGCCGATCGGTTTCCGAAAAATCTGGCGCGGTTAAGGAAACTTCCGAGTTAATCGGAAAACAGGTTTTATGAGTTTTTTTAAGCGCACCAATCACATGAGCAGCATTAACCAATACTATTTCCGATTAGCTTTATCGCCACACCCAAAATCATCGTTTTACAGTCCCGAGCGATATCACAACCGATAAAACACGCACGAAAGGTTTTAGAATGCAGAACCCGAACTCAGTTGACAGCCATCTTCCAATTACTTCCTCCTCGATCTTTTCTGTCAACCTCCAACGACGCGCTTTTTCCCGCCAAAAATCCGAACCGCACCCACACCAGCGAAAAACCATCTCTCCCGCGTGAAGTTGGTCGCAGTCGAGCTGCCACGATCACAATTCATTGCAGGGTTGAACTGCAATCGCAACTGCTCCACATGGACCTTTTAACTTTCTGACAGCGGCGACGCCACTCTGGGTCACGATTGTGCCACGAAATTTCCGGAATTTCACATGACATTACCGCACAAAATTATTGTTAATATTTAGCTTTTCTCGAATACAACAATTGGAGTCGAGCGAGCACTCAAAAGTTCATTTACCACCAACTTCACTCTCAACTCAACGAAATTATGCCAATTTACCAAGAAATCCCATCCCTGCACCCGAACGAAGTTCGACAATTTTAATGCCAACCCTGCTGTCAAAATTTGTGTGTTGTTTGCTCGAACCCTGACTGAAACGTCAAGCGAAGGATTTTTGTTTATAAATAATTCCGATTACGTTTCACGTTGGAAGTGAACTTAAATGTGATTAACATAAAGATTAAATCCTGCCGACAATAGTAGCGTCTGACGTTTCGCTTTCCGTGACCCGTACGGTTCCAAATCAGGTGCTCTCCGACAATCTCACCGATCATCATTTAGCCGTGCACGGGATGAAACCATTCTTCGATCACCCAAACAACAACTCAAAATTGGAGTTTGTATCATTGGTAAGTGAGTCGAATTTTAGTCTTAAGATTCGCAACGACGACCCAACAGTTTCGAAGTCGGATTTTCCATTTTGTGCCCTGGATAGCTTTCGAAATTACTTCAAACTTAAAATTAATTGAATTTCTGAAAGAAACTAAAAGAAATGTTTCCATCAAAAATTATTTTATCTGCATTACCAATTTAAAATCTAATGAATGCTTAAATTCATCAGAATTTTGTTCAATAATGCAGAAGCTCGGCTTGTCATGGACAACTTTTTCGAAATAATGACATTTCTAAAACGTCGGCTATGTGAGATAGCAAATCGAGGTCTCCATGTATATATCTCAGTGGATTGCATTTAACCGCCACTCCAATTTCATGTGTTGTTTGCCAATCAAATCATGAATTAGCATTTTGTCAACAATTCAAACATTGCAGTGTGAATCAACGTAAATCATTCGCTTCTCAACAGGGATGTTGTTTTAACTGTCTACGTCATGGACACATATCGCCGAAGTGTCCTTCAGAGAGTCGGTGTCGTCAGTGCGCTCGTAAGCACCATACCACAGACAATATAATAACCAGATGACGAATGCCATGTTAGAAATATGTGACTATTTTAAAAAAATTGCTGGCGTTCAAACGCCAGCTAAAAAGCTTGGTTTGAATCTAGAGTAAAAGTTCCTTCCCTGTATATATGAATGATATAGAAAACGCTTACGAAAGCTCACCGAGAAAACAAAAAAAAGATCAATAAGCAACGCACATATATATGGTATGTTCATATGCGGTATAAATACAAACATAATGACATTATGTATGCAATGTATCTGCTTGTACTGAGATATTTTCAAATGGAATCAGGTTTTAATGATTCTACACGAAGAGGTGAAATAAGTCCTATGTGCCGGGTCAGAAATAAAAATGGTTGTTTAACTAAATTACTTTTAAATTAATCCTAGGATTATGTATGTAAAAGGATTTTTCCGAATTCGAAGTCGTTATAAAGTAATAACCGTATAATGGAGCAATTGTTCGGAGCTCGCCCGGCCCAACACCGATCTAAGAACTCAAAACCTGATTTTTTTTTTAGAAAAATGATTGCTTGAGAAAAACTACTAAACGGATTGCACTGAAATTTTAATAACATATAGTATTTAGAGGATACCTAGTCAAAAATGTTAACATCTTAGCGATATGTGTTAAACTTTTTTCATCGAATACAAATTTTCAAAGTTAGGTCTATTTATTTCTTTTTTTCTTTTTTCCAAATTACTTTATTATTGTTTTAAAAAAAGATTGCTATCACTTTAAAAAAAAATACAGTGAAATAGAAACGTTCCGAACTTTCCGAAAAATAATGAAGTTGCGACCAGACTGTTGGCAGAATTTGTTTACTTAATTCTGGTACCAGTTAAAGCCACAGGCCTATAGATGAGGTTTCAGGTAAGGATGATAAATAAAATGTAAGACTCTGGTCAGAACTGACCTGCTATAGCCAGTTTTCTTGCTATCGAATGAAAAATATTTCGAAGGGAAAATTTATTTTAAAATTAAATGAGAATATGGAAAATACCTTAAATACTGTTTACCTACATTTCACATGATACCTGTAAAACTTCCATTCATAAGTTACTAGACCCAAACATTTTTAAGAATGAACATGAAATCGTTTAAATCTCTTAGGAAAAACCTAAGGACTTCTAAATGTTACCTTCGACCAACTAGAAACACCCGACAGTTTTCAGAGGAAAGGATGTTAAATAAAGTGTAAAACTCAGGTCAGAACTGACCTGCTATATATCTTACTATTGAATGAAAAATATTTCGAAGGGAAAATTTATTTTGAAATTAAATGAGAATATTAAATAAGGCTTACCTAAATTTCACATGATACCGTTAAAACTTCCTTTCATAAGTTACTAGTTGAGACTTTAAAACGGAGCTGACCAAGTCACATCAAAATTTATGCGAATTTTTCATTGGTGGAAGAAACGTATTGTGAAAGTTTCTTTATAAATTATAGTTATATTCAAAGTTTTACAAAATTTTATAAAACTTAACGATACAATTCAGTGGTAAGTTAATTTTAAATTATTTTAGATTTAATTATTTAATATTTCAAATAACTTTGTGTTTAAAAAATTGAAGTTTTAATAGTTTTTTTAGAAGTCTTTCATTGATCTCTGTTAACAGGTTTTACTTTATTTTTAGGTTTTCAGGCATCATCGCACCCCAGAATTAAACAGGTTTCTGAATACTACTCTGTTGGCAGATTTTTTAGTTTTGTAGCACGTGTGCTTGAACTTATAATTTTAAATTTCAGTGGTTTAGAAAGTTTTGATTTTTTAAGTTTAAATACCATATATACATATACTACAATGAGTAAGTTTAATGTTAAATGCTCAATAATTTGCTGTGCATCCACAGTTAAAAAAAATCCGGAGAGAAGGTTTCTTGTCTTTCCCAAACGCGATTCCATGAAATGGAAGTCGTGGATTGAAGCATGTCATGAATCAACAACGGAAATTTTAAAGAAGAAAAAACCATATATTTCTAGTGCCCATTTTTCTGAATCTGATTTCGGGAAACAAAAATTGACACTAGATGCCATTCCTTCCTTGCTTCTGACGACAAAAACTGATACTTATGGGTCACCACACTCTCGCTCACCTTCGTCACATGTAAACACTTCCTTGATTACAAAAACTTATAAAAGAAAACGATATATAAGTACGGATTTAACTTTTGAGGATTTAAACTTATTACCGGTTTCTGTAAATAATAATAGAGTTGCAGAGCC
The DNA here is from genome assembly GCA_949128065.1 of Beris chalybata. Classification (NCBI taxonomy): domain Eukaryota; kingdom Metazoa; phylum Arthropoda; class Insecta; order Diptera; family Stratiomyidae; genus Beris; species Beris chalybata. The sequence continues at coordinate 90,407,344 of OX421897.1, forward strand.
ATAATAAGGACTTTTGCGACAGTTGTCTTAGTTTTCAAAAAACTATTGGTTTATACCAGAAAAGAATTTCTCAGTTAAGCTACGCATTGAAGAAAAAAGATATTTTAATCTCAAAATTAAGAAATGCATTTAAAAAAAAATCAAAAATATATTTACGAAAGATTTCAAACCTGAAAAATAAAGAGCAAAATTATAAAATACCGACGAAACCCGGTTTGAAAATTGCGATGATCATTGAGCAAGAATCGAAAGCAGGTCCTAATTCCAAGACATTTGCTTCTATGTTGCTTTAAAGTGGTAGTACTTACTCTCCTGATGAGAAATGGGTTTCACAATCTCTATATTTTCGAAATACAGCACTATATCTATTTATGCGTGATGTATTGGGATTTCGAATGCCCCATCCAAGTTCTATCCATAAATGGTCAATTATAAAGAGTTTATCACCTGGATATAATGAAAACATTTTGGCCCAAATGAAAATTCAAGTTGATAAATTAGATAATAAAAGTAAGGAAGCTGTTCTCGTTTTTGATGAAATGGCCATTCAAGAAAATTTAACATATAATATTGTTCACGATCGAATTGATGGTTTTGTCGATTATGGAAAGGGCAACCAAAAAAATGAGAAAGCGAAGCATGTATGTGTTTTTATGATTCGTGCTATATGTGGTAAATTTAAGCAAGTTTTGGGTTACGCAGTATGTGGTGCTTCTATTCCCTCCGAAACTCTGAAATATTATATACCAAAGTATAGATATTTGTTCTAATTTGGGCTTAAATGTGAAGTTAATAACTTGTGATCAGGGTTCTACAAATAGATCTCCTTACAAAAAGTTAGATATTACAATCGACAAAAATTATTTTGAATATAATGAGAAGAAAATATATTGTTTATTTGATGTGCCCCATCTGTTTAAATCAGTAAGAAATAATATGTTACACAAGGACCTTCAAACAGAAGATGGTATTGTTAGTATGGATGTTGTAAGAGAAGTGTATAGTATGGAAAAAAATAATGTGACGAAATTGTGTCCCAAATTATCATATATGCACATTTACCCCATAAACTTCAATAAAATGAGCGTCCGATTGGCAGTACAGGTTTTAAGTCACACTGTATCTGCTGCTGTCCTAACTTTAGCAACTCTTAACAAGTTTCCAGAAAAGGTGTTCCATAAAGCAATCCCCACGGCAGTCTTTATTGAGAAAATGAATAAACTTTTCGATATATTAAATGGCCGACCTCTTCTTATTTGAAATTCGGAAGCATTTCAATTTTTAAATGATATGAAATCATATATTTCTCATATAAAACTAATTAATTCTACTTCTACTACCTACTGTTTTAAAGGTCTTATTTTAACAATTGATTCCATATTATCTGTATCTGGTGACTTATTTCAAAGATATGATCTATTTTATTTCTATTCTTCAAAAGTTAATCAAGATCCTTTGGAAAACTTGTTTTCCCATATTCCGTGCACGTAATGCGAATAAAAGAAACCCAAGTGTTTATGAGTTCAGCGCGATAATTGCAAAAATCCTGTCCATAAAACTTATATTTTCTTCGAAATACGCGAATTGCAAAAAAGATGATGACGAGATTTTAGATATCGACTGGTCATCAACTCTTCAGGATCCTAATTCTGGCAATCAAAGTTATCAATCTACTATAATCAATGGTTATGAAGAAACTGAAATGGAGGAAGAAACCCTAAACGAAGTTGACGATGTTGATCACCAAGTACTTTCGGAAGAGGAAATAGAAATACCAATTGACAATATATCTTCTAGATATTTTGCGGGATACCGTTGTTATAAGTTAATGAATCAAATTTGGAAATCCTTGCGAAAATTTTTTTCGGACTATGGTAAAACCGCGTAATGAATCCTTAGTGACCGCTTCTGAATTATTTCTTAAATTTAAAAATTTCAATGATGGAACAAATTTTGGAAAGCTTATTCCTCCAACAGACAATTTCTTTGAAATTTGCTTATTACAAATTGATGTTTTTAAACGTCTTTTTAGTACCAAACCTGAAGTAGATAAGATTAAATCAGTAATTGCGGATAAGTGTGTCGAAGTCACAAATAAAAAATTTCCCATTTGGTTCAATGAAACCGACTGCTACGAGCATCGCATTCAATGTTTAAACTTCATGATACTAGTCCTTATTAGAAAGCATTGTAAATGGGAAGGTGATCAACTAAATTTGAGGAAAACGGATACTAACCGAATCCAAAAACTAAGGCAGCTAACTCACAAATAAAATATCAACAGCGTTGCCACATTTCTACTTTTGTAGCAAAAATGTTACTTTTGCAACAAGATTTCGGCAACACTGCATACCAATCCTACGACACTCGATCTGAAACACACACATTGACGATGTTAAGAGGCATGTATACATGTTCGTACACAGCAGGCGAGTAGCCGGATTTTTCGTAGTGTAACGCAACAATACGATCATGAAATTCAACCAATTATAGAGCCATAAAAACAAAGTTTCAATCATTCATAAAATTATGTGTAACGAATTCGTAGAAGTTTTCATATGATTCGGTCAAATTTGACGATCGTATTGTATTTTAAGGGACGAGCCTGTACCAAATATATGTACATATGGTCAGTACATAATTCGATTATCGAGCTTACAGTTTGAAGCTTCCAGGGTTCGTGCATTAGATAAATTTCTATTGCAAATGCTTACTTCGTCATCTTCAATGTAGAGGAACGACAAATTTGGGCATATCACAAGATTTCCTATGTCGATTCGTCATCTGGTATTGTCTGTGACCATACGCTACTCCATAACGATGCAGACACGAACACACCAAATAATGAAGTGCCTTCGAAAAGCGCACCAAATATTGATACGTCATCTACACAAAGTACCGCCACCGAAAATCCGGTGGTTCCATCCGAATTGGTTACGGTGCACTTTGCCTCAGATCAAGTCCCACAACAACAGTCAATTCTACTTGCTACTGCTCGTGTCAAGCTAAGGGCACCATCTGGGCGTACATCATTTATTTCGGAATCGACAGTTCAACTCCTTCGGTTAGAACAATTTGGCAAAGGGGCATTAACCGGACTTGGAAATCGACCCATCGGTCAAGTGAAATCTGTGGTTTCAGTCGTCATGGAAGCAATCGACTCCAAAGAGCCTCAAATTGTGGCTCAAGCATTTATTTTAAAAACTTTAACTGCTTATTTACCACCGAAAACGAAACAATGACATAGTTGGTCTCAGTTTCGTGGCCTTGTATTAGCAGATCCTGATCCCTTTGATAATCAACGTATTGACCGTTTATTAAGCGCTGATGTGTATGGATTAATACTGAATGAAGGTATCCGCTCATCTTTAATAGCGCAAAACTCAGTTCTTGGCTGGATAGTGTCCGGAGCGATCCCATCTGTCACTCATCATGAAAGTCATCGGCTCCAAGTTTTACATTATCATCAACACTATGAGTTGGAAGTTACCATTAGAAGATTTTGGGAAACCGAAGAGATACCTCAGAAAACTACACTGACGCCTGATGAGCAGGAATGTGATGACTATTTTGTCAGTACACATCGACGTGCTTCTGATGGAAAATACGTTACATACCATTCGAGAGACCTATTGATGTTGGGGATTCTTTCGAAACTGCTAATATATTGTTTGCTTCACTTGAAAGGAAACTAAATCGATCATCAACTTAAAATCAGCTGTATACGGAATTTATGGATGAATATGACCGGCTTGGACACACGGAGCCTACATCGAACAGAACTCCTTCTGCAATATCTTCCACATCATGCTGTAATCAAGGAATCGAGTGAGATGTCCCGATTAAGAGTGGTTTTCAACGCGTCAATGAAAACGTCAAATGGCACTTCTCTCAATAGCCACATGCTGGTAGGTCCTAGGCTACAAAAGGATCTACCTGGATTAATTTTAAAATGGCGTCAGCACCAGTTTGTTTTCACGGCGGACGTAGCGAAAATGTATCGCCAGATCTGGATACATTATCAACGCATTTTATGGCGTAATTCCAGAAATGAGCCACAACCGTTTCGGCTTTTAACGGTGACCTGCTTGAATCTATTTTATATGACCTGCCTTATCTTGGAAACATCGAAATTCCCCTGTGGACTGGTCAGCACCCATCACATTTGGCATACGAAGTGCACGGATTTTCAGATGCGTCCCCAAGGGCTGCCGTCGTACATATATCTTCGTATGATTCACGAGGATGGAACTGCGAATACGTCATTGATCATCGGGAAATCTTAAGTTTCTCCTGTGAAACAAATAAGTATTCCTCGACTTGCACTCTGCGCAGCTGGACTTGGAAGAGACACCTATTCATGCCTGGACGGACTCCAGGGTAGTCCTCGCATGGATTAGCAGCCACGCGTCGCGGTGAAAAACCTTCGTCGCTAATCGAGTTTCTAATATCGAGACGCGACTTCCTTCAGCACGATGGCATCAGTGGCGTGGCGTGATAATTCAACAAGGGGAAGCAATTGGTTTAATATCCACAATTTTTTATTATTGTTCTACCTATCAATTTACTGCATATTGATTGAACCTCCTCCATTAGCACCCAGCAGGGATCTAGGAGGCTATTTAGAACGTTGGTGTTTAGGTTGTCAGTCGCAGGCACCTACACCTAGCTCATAATTAAACGCTTTCCGGACTTTTATCAAAAAAATTATAAAGTTTCGATCATAGTACCTACATATTGGCAGATTTTTTTTGATTTTTTACGTATTTTTTGCAATAGAAGAGTCAATAGAAATAAATAATAACAATAAAATAATAAAAATTGATCTCATTAACCCTTAAAGTTTTTCAGAATTCGTTAAAAATGCTTGCATCAGAGTTTTCTTTTATTCAATATAATAATAGAAATAAAAGTGAATTAAATATCTCATTAGACCCAATATATAAAAATTCTTGAAAATGTACACAACCTTTTTACACAACCTTTTTACACACCCTGAGGGGTTGGATATCGAAAAATTAGAAAAAAATATTTCTAGGGGCTCGCAAAAGTAAAATTTATTTTGGCATGTCCAATATAAATATATAACGAAATCGTGGAAATGTGGAAAAAATCCCTTTTCACGGACAATTGTTTTACTCAACCTCTATGCTAATAAAAATCAGTTTTTTTTCTTTGATTACTTCATATACATATGTACGTACTAAGCTCCAACTTTCTTCTTCATAAGCCGTTTTTGAGATATAAAAAATTACCACCCATTAATTTTTTCTAGGATACCTCTTTATTAGCTCTCTGTAGTAATTTTTTACCATTCTTTGGTTTGTAGTTTTTCAAAAATAAAAATTGATGTTATTTCCTTTCCACGCCCTCCCACCATCAGCCCTTTCACTAGTACCTCCAGAATTTGAACTTCTCAGTTAGAATTGTACTGGACCTAACTCCTGTAAAATTTCTAAGATCATATATGGTACGGTTCTTGAAATAGAAAAATGAAATATTTTAAAAATGGCCCCACTTTTGTGGTCTACCTCTCAGTTTTATATTCAATGAGCTTCTCCGCATACCCTATATACATATATATATGTATATATATATATATATATATATATATATATATATATTCGAAAGATATTCTTATCCAAAGTTTTTTACCCCAACCCCTACTCACCACCTTCTGATTCAAAAATTTTAGCTCTTGATTAATCTGCTACCTATTATTTCTTAAAACAACTACAAGTTTCAATCTTCTGACATCAACCATTCAGAAGATACGAATTTTAGAATGTTTCAACCTCAGCTTTCAAGCACTCCGAAGACATTGCTTTCCCTCCACTCGCACACGCCACAAACCTTATCGTAAATTTTGCAGACAGGTCCACTATCATACTTTTAAATAAGTTCCGAGTTTCAGCATCCTAACATACCATAAGTGGTTCCTGTGATCTAAAAACTAAATTAAATATGTACAGTTGAACTATTTACCACAATTCAATTAAAAACTTCAATTAAAAACTTCAATCAGAATTCAATTCCTATCCTACTCTGGTAGCACCAATTTCTGATCAGATCTCTGCTCGCTGGAAGCTTCTCCGCTGCAGCCAAGAATGTGTTGTACGAAGTACGACCCGTGCAGATTGTGCAGAGATGCACAATCTGCATTGCTTCCACCGAGCCATACTACCATGCAGCGTGTGTGAGACTTTGCAGTGAGTTTACTGCGAAATGACTTCAACGCTCATACATGCATTGCTTTTCCGCGGGGTGTTTTTCTGAGTTTCTGTTCGCTTGCCGTGGTGCTGCCAAATCGGCTGTGTGCGATTTTCGCGTGTAGTTTCTTACGAACTTTTATACTGTGAAAATGAATGAAATAAAATTTTTTTTTTACGATTTTTCTGCGCGTGAACCATTTGATTACATGTACATTAGTAGTAATAGTTTGTGATTAGGCTTGTGTCTCTACAATAATGGTTGGAAACTTAAAGCTAACAATGGCTGTATTGAAATAAAATTAGATTGGCTTGAATAAAAAATGGTTAAGAAAAACGTATTTTAGATATACTACTTTTCAGCAAAGTGTAAAGGAAGCAGTGCTGCCAGATTTGCAAACCTAAAAAATCGTACCATACCATAAAAAAAATCGTACCGAGGAAGACTTTAATGTTAAATTTTATCAGTCAAACATGGAAGTGTTCTATACACACTACATATTTAAGGGGAGCAAACCCTTTAGACGCCCAGAAATTAATAATTTTTCATGCATTTTTTTATGGTGATAAAATAATCGCATCATTTTAGGATTTTGACATGATATTATTACAACTTTCAAGTGTTGTTTTTTTACAAAACAAAATGGCGTTTTTATAGGATTTTCCTTTAGATGACTTTCGTTGTGTGACATCGAAAACTGCTCCATTTGACATATTTATTCTATTGATTTTACTACTGAAAACTGAAATATTTTTGGAATATTAACAGATGAATGGAAAGGATATACCTAAACAATTATAAAAAATTAAAAAAAAAGATATGAGGCTTTTCTCTCAAATGTTAATATTTTTGTTACAGTTTTTACCCCAAAAATGTGGTTTATTTACGCGATATTTATATAGACAGAAAGCTCCCAATTAACCAAATCGATCCATAACTTTTTGAGCTACAATAGGAGCAGTTTTTGAAGATCTAGTTTTGAGATTTTCGCGTTTAAAGTTTTAATACGGGAAAACTATTAGTTTTAGTGACTTACCGAATCATCGATTCCAGGTGCATATAAGAAACCTTCAACTTCTATCTTACTCACACCGTAACTTGTATTACCCTCGCATATATCTGTGAATTCATTCCCTTTATAATATCCTTTTTTAGAATATTTTCGAGCTATATTCGCGTTCCTTTAGGATAGTTTGGCAAAAATGTTTCATTATAATTTTTTATTTCGACATATGGTATAGAAAAATCGTACATTTTGCGTACGATGAAGGGTTCTCATCGTACATCGTACAACAGGCTGAAAAATCGTACATGTACGAAGAAAATCGTACGTCTGGTAGCACTGAAGGGAAGCAATGCATCCCTTGCATCCATGGACGCCACGCCACTGGATGGCATGTACCTACCACCAAGAATCCAGCGGATTGTGCTAGTCGCGGTCTTCATGCAGAACAATTACGATCCCATTCCCTTTGGTGGGAAGGTGGGTTGAGTATTTTAACCGACATTTGAGAACGTATGTGCCACGTAAACACTGTGAATCAGACTGATATTAAGAGTGAGCTATTCAATCGATTTTCTTCCTGGACTAAGCTAGCACGAGCTATGTGTATAGCATAGACAGACTTTGTAGCATTATTTTTCTATTAAATTTCTTTATAAAATTATGGTAATACATATTTTTAAATACTGAAAATTAATTCAAGATTTTTGTACCTGGCTTCCTATTAACCCATATAATACATACAAAATAATATATATATTCAAACATCGATATTATTACTAAAAAAAACTTCACTCCACCTCCTATTGTTCCGTTGGTCTCGCAATGAAGTAACTCTAGCATTACTTAAAGGCTTAGGCCCGATTTAGGCTGTTGCGCCATTGATTATTATTTATTATTATTACGCCGGAAAACAACAAACATTTAATCAAATTTACTTCTATGGTAGCTTACCATGATGAATTCAGTAATAAAACATACTGCAGTCACAATCGTCTGAAAGCCAATCGTATAATACTCTAGATGAATACTGAGCTCCGATTTATATTCTAGTTGGTGATAAAGTACAATTACATGTGTGCGTGTTGTATGTTCTATATTACGGACGCTCTTTTGATTGCTACTCAAAACTAGGGCTGCTGCATAGACTAAGCCTCTAAGAGCCTAATGGTGATTTCTTTTCTGAAAAAAAATGTGACCTGTAAAGATGCAAAATTATTGCAGTCCTGCCCTCTTTTTTGACAGTTCCGTCCGACAGGTCAATTTACAATAGAACGCTTTCAGGTCAAAAAGCTATTATTAAAATTTAAATAAATTTTCACTACACTCCGTATGATTTCTAATTACCGTATGACCCGTTGGACAGTTTAATTTATGCTTTTAAATCGTTTGCCGCTGTTGTCGTAGGATATTTTTTTCATATTTTCATCGTTTCTTACGCACATTTGAGGTTAAAGGAGTTGCACCGCCAAAATTTTCGGGCAAGAAATGCGAGTTTTCAGGTCAATTTTAGCCACGGACTCAAACCCCTTTTTCTAGCAGGTCAAAAAAAAATTCAGAATAGAACAGCGGAACTACTAGAAAAAAAATTGAGGGCAGAAACGGGTCACATTTTTTTGCAGAAAAGAAATCACCATAAGTATTTAGCCTAAAGAGCCATACAGAATGAACGCAATCGGAGTCGGATCGAAGACTAGAAGCGGATCAAAAACCAAACAACAAATATGATCCGTACGGCTAAGGAACAGTACTTTAATCACCGATTCGCTACGACGGATGGAAATCTGAGAAAGCTTTGGACGGTAATTAGAGAATCTATTGGCAAAAGTGATAATTACGAAGTTGAAAAAAAGGAATTAATGAGCTAGATTCCCGATATGGTCCGATTAAAGATCATGCGTTAATCGCCAATGATTTAAATGAACATTTCGGAACGATTGGCTCCACCCTTGCGGAGAATCTAATAAACAATAGTAATGCGGAAAATTTTCAAAGGTTCTGCTGTCCCTCAGTAACAGAAGCCATGTATCTTTTCCCAACAGATTATATGGAAATTGAAAATATTATAGAGGAACTAAAATCCAACATTGCCCCTGGTATCGATGGCATATCAACAAATGATCTGAAGACACTTAAGACAACCATCTCTTCAGCACTTAGCACTGCCATTAATAGCCATCTCAACAGTGGCACATTTCCCCCTTGTTTGAAAACAGCACTGATTTCTCCCATTCATAAAGGAGGTTCAATCAAAGATCCTAATAACTATCGACCAATAGCTTTAACTAGCGCAGTAAGTAAAATATTCGAAAAAGTAATAAACAGGAGGTTATTGAATTTTATAAAGAAATATATTGGTTTTGACAAAAACAACAATATAGATTTCAGGAAGGAAGCAATACGACATCAGCCTTATTAGATGCAATGAATTTTATAAATGAAAGTCTCGATGAGGGTTTATACGTCGCAACGATTTTTGTGTACTTAAAAAAAGCTTTTGACACGGTGAACCATTCTTTGTTACTTGAACAATTGAAGGAAATAGGAATTAGGGGAAAGGCCAATAGCCCTGACCAGAATAGACTTAAGGCACCTTAAGGCAGCTTAAGTTTTTCTACGACTGTATAGAAATGCACGTAGACAGCCAGAATGGACTTAAGGCATCTTTCGTTGACTTTTCCAAACTTTCGTTAAAACTTAAGTGTACGGTTCTGAGCGTAGAAACTTAAGCAAACTTATGCGTTTGACATTTATTCACAGATTTTCCGAAATTTTTGTACTTTGTGACTTCAGACTTGTGATTTATAGTTAACTCCACTTTAAAAAAGAAAAATTTATTTTAATTTACACTCTCTTGATGAGTATTTGACGGCCGATATTTGACTTTTTTAGCTGTCAAACTTCTCTTACCTTAAGGCTATTGCGGATGGGTATAAGATTCATTAAGTTTTGCCACAAACTTTACGTGCCTTAAGGCGTTTGACGAAAAGTTGTTAAGATTCCTTAAGTCTATTCTGGTCAGGGCTAATGACTTAATAAAAAACTTTTTAATTAATCGACAGTACATTACCAAAAACTTTGACGAACTAAGCTCTCCCTCAGGGCTCGATTCTCGGTCCTACTTTGTATCTATTATATATACACAACCTGCAGTTCGCGGGCCTTAACGCAAAATATATTACGTTTGCTGACGACACGTTACTTCTTTATAAAGGTACAATTCCGGATCAACTGGAGTTGTTGATCTAAAACTTTTTCAGCATTGGCACTTAGGTAATATGCTAACATTAAATACATTGAAGACAAATTATATGATCTTTAGACAAATCAATAAACTGGATATTGACTTGAAACTAGAAATAGATGGAATTCAACTAACGAGAACACATGAGACAAAATACTTAGGACGGACCATCGACGACAAACTTACTTGGACTCCTCACATTACTAAACTTAGAAACAAAATTGGCCCTATTATTGGAGTAATAAGGCGTAACGATTATCTTCACGTGTCAATAAAGGATCTGCTCTATAATGCATTTATTCTATCCAACATTAACTGTGGACTTCTGCTATGGAGCCAAACCTCGAAAAGAAACCTTGATAAAATTGCGAGACTTATGAATAGGGGCATTAAAGCTATTCATAATTTACCCCATTTAACACCATCGGAGGAACTTTATTATACTTATGGAAAACTTACCTTACATCAGCACATAAGCCTGGAACGTATTCAATTAATCTACAAAATTAAGAACAATAGACTAAAATCCTCAATCGAACTGATCCACAATCACGATGTACACAACTTTAACACAAGAAGTGCAGATTTTATTAAACAACATTGTCCTAGGACTGACCGACTTAGAAAAGATCCAGTATTTGAGGCAATTTGTGAATACAACTCATTACCTTCAGCAATACAAATGGCAAGGAATGTCTTTCAGCTAAAGCAACTTGCAAAGAAGCATCTTCTTTGTCGAAGCTAGGAATGTGATTCTTGAATTGTTGCAATGATAGTCGACCTGATATTGATAATTTAGTCAGGCGGCTTTACTGACTTATCAATGACCTAGCTCTTGTAATCAGATGAGTCTGACCGGTTGTGGTTTGTGCTGTTGTTGCATGTTTGTGCTGTTGTTGCATGTTTGTGCTGCTGTTGCGTGTATGTGCTGTTGTTGCATGTTTTGCATGATTCGCTTAATTTTTGTTTTTTGTTTTTTCAGTTATAAAATTTTGCTTACTTTTTTTTTACTATTAACTATTAATTTTGTTCTGATAACTGCACGTTTATTTTCTTTTCTTTTATGTTTCTTATTTTTTATATATATTGTATTAACAAATTATTTCTACTTCCCCTTATACCAGTGCGTAGCACTGATTGGGGAGTACTCTTGGGATTAAGGTATATATTAAGTGGACATTGAGCCTAATGTCAGCATACATTGCATGAGTATGTTGACACGGTGAATTTTTTCAAGTTCATTGAGCTGTGTGACAGGGTTGTCTCCAGTTCTTTGAGCTGTGAAAGTGTGCCCAAATTGGGAATTCTTCCCCGATTCTTTGAGTTGGAAAGAGTTTCCCATTTTGCATGAAGGGATTAAATCGATTATTATTATAAAAAAAAAAAAAAAATGGTAAAATGTCGCAACAAGATGCAATGGGTCGCTGTAAGCTGCAAGTAAACGCTACATGAACACAATGGCCGGATTGAGTCGCAGTTCTATAAGTGTCAATAATCAAAGCGAAATTGATATGAACGCGAAAATCAGTGAATTATTCTTAATTCTCATCGAAATCTCTTGCATTTTTCATTATATTACCTTCTTTTTTAAAAAACACAGTGCGTTTTAGATTGTGATAATGTCATATTTGACATTTCGATCCGATCACTTGCGATCATTTTAAAACATTGCGAACTTACTTGCGACTCTCTCCGACGCTTAGCGTTCATTCTGTTTAGCTACATGCAACCAAATGCATTTGAAACTGGGTTTTTTCCCCTTCGTTATTTTGATATTTCGATCCGACTCCGATTGCGTTCATTCTGTACTGCTCTTAAGCCTCTAATACCTCGTTCACGTCGTAGCGTAGTGAAGTGTAGCTTATTATGAAATCCGGTTGATATACGAGTGTTCACTTGAAGTGAACTGACGTTTCGCCTTCTTATTTTTTGTTGACAACTGTCACAAGAGGTATTTATTTTATTATAATGAACTGCTACATTCACCGTTTTCTGTCTTAAATATAATTTTTTCTTTTATTATTCATCGAAATGGAATCATTAAAGAAACTACAACTAAAATCGTAGACAAAATCCAATCTATTTTTTTGACATTTGCCAAGAAAACTGCTACACAACGCAACGACAGGTGTTCTCGTGGGAGGATTAGCTAATCCACTACACTACACTACGCGGTTTTGCAACGTTGTAAAAAGACCACTCCGTAGCAAAATTGCGTGTGTTTACCTGGTACATCGAAGTGCTCCGTAGCGATACGTCGTTGACCAGGTGAACGAGGTATAAGGTAGAAGGCTTATGGTGATTTCTTTTCTGCAAAAAAATGTGACCCGTTTCTGCCCTCAATTTTTGTTCTAGCAGTTCCGCTGTTCTATTCTCAAATTTTTTTTGACCTGCTAGAAAAAGGAGTTTGAGTCCGTGGCTAAAATTGACCTGAAAACTTGCATTTCTTGCCCCGAAAATTTCGGCGGTGCAACTCCTTTAACATCAAATGTGCGTAAGAAACGATGAAAATAAGAAAAAAATATCCTACGACACAGCGGCAAACGATTTAAAAGCATAAATTAAACTGTCCAACGGGTCATACGGTAATTAGAAATCATACGGAGTGTAGTGTAAATATATTTATATTTTCATAATAGCTTTTTGACCTGAAAGCGTTCTATTGTAAATCGACCTGTCGGACGGAACTGTCAAAAAAGAGGGCAGAACTGCAATAACTTTGCATCTTTACAGGTCATATTTTTTTTTGAGAAAAGAAATCCCCATTAGTTTATCCAGGAACCATACTCAAATCTAAAAGGCAATATTCAGTGTTAAATTTGAGTCACATCGAAAAACAAATTCTTTTTTGAAGGAAGCCATCGCGTTTTATTGAGATTTAATATTATATGGATTTTAGCGTTCAAATTTTGTTTTAAATCTTTATAAGCACCTAGTTGCTTCGGGCCATGAGAAAAGTGGGCAGATATGATTTTAATGTTTTTTTCGATACCTTCCGGTAAAACTTTTGCTGCGGCTGATGCAAAAAAATACAATGAATGACAATTGCATCCCATGAAAAAAATATTTGGAATCATGGTCTTAAATCGGGTTTTAACGCCAGTCAACGATCCTACCATTACGGATGCGTTGTCGGATGCTAAGCCAATCATATTATTAAGCGGTATTTTTAATATATTCAAATGGTTCTTAATTATATTAAATATTTCCGAAGCATCCGAATTTTTTAACTCTACCATTCCTAAAAAGTGTACAAAACTTATAATAATAATAAAAATGAAGTAGAAATGAAGTAGATTTAAGTAGATCTACTTCGATTGAAGTAGAGTGGTAGCCTTGGTGAAGGCGCGTGTGGAAATGCGGCATAAAACAAAACACCGATGTAAAAAGTACTCGATGATTTCGCGAAACATCGATGTTGTTGTCGCAACCCTAAAAAGATCATTTAACGTTTACGTGACTATAGCCAGGTATTCGAGTATCTATTAAGAAATTTGTGTTTGTTTTTCTCTTCAGTTTTAGGTTGCCTACTGGATTCATTTGGCTCACAGTAGCAAGGTCTGTCCGGTATGATACAGTCTGTCTGGTATGATACAGTAAGATTTCCCAGCCGCAGGTACAGTGATAGTGATGTTATGACAATAGCCCTGACCAGAATTGCCTTAAGGCAACTTAAGGCAGCTTAAGTTTTTCTACGACTGTATAGAAATGCACGTAGACAGCCAGAATAGACTTAATGCATCTTTCGTTGACTTTTCCAAACTTTCGTTAAAACTTAAGTGTACGGTTCTGAGCGTAGAAACTTAAGCAAACTTATGCGTTTGACATTTATTTACAGATTTTCCGAAATTTTTGTACTTTGTGACTTCAGACTTGTGATTTATAGTTAACTCCACTTTAAAAAAGAAAAATTTATTTTAATTTACACTCCCTTGATGACTATTTGACGGCCGATATTTGACTTTTTTAGCTGTCAAACTTCTCTTACCTTAAGGCTATTGTGGTTGGGTATAAGATTCATTAAGTTTTGCCACAAACTTTACGTGCCTTAAGGCGTTTGACGAAAAGTTGTTAAGATTCCTTAAGGCAGCTTAAGTTTTTCTACGACTGTATAGAAATGCACGTAGCCAGCCAGAATGGACTTAAGGCATCTTTTGTTGACTTTTCCAAACTTTCGTTAAAACTTAAGTGTACGGTTCTGAGCGTAGAAACTTAAGCAAACTTATGCGTTTGACATTTATTTACAGATTTTCCGAAATTTTTGTACTTTGTGACTTCAGACTTGTGATTTATAGTTAACTCCACTTTAAAAAAGAAAAATTTATTTTAATTTACACTCCCTTGATGACTATTTGACGGCCGATATTTGACTTTTTTAGCTGTCAAACTTCTCTTACCTTAAGGCTATTGTGGTTGGGTATAAGATTCATTAAGTTTTGTCACAAACTTTACGTGCCTTAAGGCGTTTGACGAAAAGTTGTTAAGATTCCTTAAGTCTATTCTGGTCAGGGCTAGTGAGTGATGCATCGAGCACAAGCCCTAAGTCTTTTACAGTCAGCACGCGGACTAAGTGGCATTTATTTATGTTATAAATAAAGGAAGTAGATTCACGCACCCTATGAAAAATAATGTAACTGCACTTACTAATATTTAAAGGAAGGCGATTAGCTACACTCCACTCAAAGAGCCTATCAATATTGTGTTGAATAGCTACACAATCTCGTATTGAACTGACAGTTTTAAAAATTTTTAAATCATCCGCAAACAAAAGAAAATTTACATTATCAAATATGTAGCTGATGTCATTGATGAATAATAAGAACAACAGCGGTCCAAGGTGAGAACCTTGCGGCACACCTGAATTAACAGCAAAGGGTTTAGATTGGGCAGTTTTTATATTGACAACGCAGGTTCGATCCCGTAGGAAGTCACGTATCCAATTGAGTAAATCGCCAGATACGCCTAGGTCTGCAAGCTTACAAATAAGTAAATAGTGATTTACCTTGTCAAAAGCCTTCGCGGAGTCAGTATATACTGCGTGAACTTCGGTTTTAGATTCCAGAGCAGAGTTGATCGTTTGCACGTATGGCAAGAGATTAGTTACAGTCGACTTGCGTTTCTGGAACCCATGCTGAAAAGGAGTGATGATATTTCTGAACAAGGGGGTCAGTTTCTCGGTTACAATTGCATCAAAGATTTTGGCAACAGTGGATTGGGTTGAAATCGGTCTATAATTCTCTACATTGCCCTTGTCTCCCGATTTGTGGATGGGGATAATGAAGGAAGTTTTCCACATGTTAGGAAAAAAACCTGACTGCAGGGATAGGTTGAAAAGAAACTTTAGGGGTTGCACAAGGCACTGTCGACAGTTCCATAAAAAAATGGGTGGGACACCATCAGGACCCATGCCTTTAGATATGTCTAGTTCGTTGAGCATTGCGTAGACATCGTTGGTTTCAATGACCAACGATGACACAGAGAGATAGATACTGATCTTTCCAATGCTAGCGGCATCTAGTAAATAAAATTAACAACTTGTTTGTTATAAAAAAATTCCAGTTCTAGAATGTTTCATAATATAATATGCCACTTTCCGCAATTTATGCGTACCGAACTGTCAAAAAAAGCGCGTAGCCTCTGGAAATCGGAGAGCCCAATAGTTATTTCTTGGCTTAACTAGTAGCAGTCACTCCGTTTAAGCCTAGTACTGTGCTCCGAGCGAAACGAAATAAACTGTCAAAGTTCATATAAAAAAATGAAATTTTCGTTGACATTTCACCGACGAAATATTTCGTTCGTTTTGCAGTACTGTGTTCGTGGACGGAATGGACATTTTCCGTAGTCACTAATAGATGGCGCTCGTGACGATTTCGTTTCGTTTTAAATGGTACGGGAGGCTTTTTGGCAAGCGAAATATTTGACGACTCAAAATTTTCAATAGTTTCGCTGTCAATTCAGGTAGTTTGTGCTCGGGAAATTTTGCGTTAGCAATATTTTGTTGTGTTATGTGCCGGAATAGTAATTACTTGACAATATTTCAATATTTTCGCGCTTTTTTATCAATGACATCTAGTAGCGAAGTGTGTAGAATATTTCACTCCACTTCGAAGGTGACTTTTCCGTTCGTGTTCGTTTTGCTGAGCACAGTACTAAGCTTTACATGGAAAATCCAAAGATCGAACTTTAGATCGCGTTCGCGATAAAGCTTAGTACTGTGTTCAGCGAAACGAACACGAACGAAAAAGTCACCTTCGAAGTGGAGTGAAATATTCTACACACTTCGCTACTAGATGTCATTGATAAAAAAACGCGAAATTTGAAAATATTGAAATAATGTCAAGTAATTACTATTCCGGCACATAACACAACAAGATATTGCTCACACAAAAATTCCCGAGCACAAAATCACTGAATTGACAGCGAACTATTGAAAATTTTGAGTTGTCAATTATTTCGCTTGTCAAAAAGCCTCCCGTACCATTAAAAACGAAACGAAATCGCCACGAGCGCCATCTATTAGTGACTTATAATGATCCCAGGGAGTCCTGTTTGAGACAAACAATGTTTCATTTCATCTTATTTGAACTATGGGTTACAAGCCCAAAATAAAGAAAAGTTATTTCATTGCATTTAATTATTAAGTGACATAAAATGGTGCAAGAATTTAAAAATATAGAAAGCAGTTAGAACCACGTATTCATCTCTCAATTTTATGTAAAAAAGAAACCAACTCACACACCACAACTTGCTAGCCAGTATATGAATCGAATCACATCACGTACTTTTAAACATATTAATTAATAATAAATAACAATTTTATTTGAATAATGTCACTTAAAAATTAAATAAATAATGCAAAATTTTCAACTTTTTACACAATTCTAGTCTAACCACACTTTTTAGCCGCAAACCATTTGCGTCAGTTTTCGCTAAACCAATTGCGAATTCGCAAAAGTTTTAAAGCGCAAATGAAGTACAGACCTGAAATATTTACAGTTTTAACCATTTTCACTTAAACTTATCAATAAATTAATATAATTCCACAAAACCTACACACGATATTGAATGCGCACTTGTCAGCTAGCACATGAAAACCGAAACTGTTAAATATCGAATGGTCACCCACGCACACTATCTTACAACCTACCCGACGGCTTTCATATATAGGAGGCTCTTATCTAGGGTATTACGAAACAAGATACTCACTTTTTAGCTGTTCGGTTTGTCTCTCTCACACCAATGTCTAAATTTTCTATATCTCCATTTGGTTACGCTGTTATAACACGGGCTATTTTTGCGGCTAAAGCGGCTAGAAAATTTAAAGGGAGTGGGATGGAAATTGTAACAAACAATATATACTTTGGTGTGAAAGAGACAGTCTGAACAGCTATAAAGTGAGTAACTGTCAAAAACTACAGACTTGTTTCGATACGTATAAATTGGGGAAATAGACATGTTATGTTATGAAACGCGCTAGACCTGGTATTTTTCTTAGCAATTGCAATTGTTAATTTCGTTTACTAGATGCCGCTAGGGTCGAAAAGAATTGTATTTCTTTCTTCTAATGGTATTCGCCTTATCGAACGGTTGGTTATTATTGCACTTTTTTCAAGCCGCAAATATAGCCAGTGTCATAACAGCTTTATTCTAGCCGCTTTCAAGCTCGAAAAATAGCCAGTGTTTCAACAGCATAGGTAATAATTACAGCACTTTTTTTATTCTCTTCTCGTTTCAGTCATAATTTTGCTTCAAATATTGTTTTTGGTCTTGGCCCAATAATTATGTGAGTAACTGTATGAATAAATTTTGACATTTCTTTGACACGATTCGCAAAGTATATCTGGAACAAATCACACCAGACGGATTCAAAGCTGTTACTTTACACGTTAAGTAAAACTAAAGAGACCCATGTTCTTATAACTAAAGCTATTGAATATCTTAAAAATTAGAGGAATATCTTGTGCGTTACAATTTTTATTGGTAACAACGCAGAGGGTGTTTTAGAGCAGACTCGAGTGCATTCATTTTATTTTCATAAGTCGTCAATATCGATAAACTGAGGTTACAGTGATTACTGATACTAGTTGATCTTTTTTTCCTTAAATTGATATGAAATCGTTAGTACAAGTTAAAAATTTTTTTAAAATTGTGCCGGCTTATTCTCGTTCTGTTAAAAGCTTATCAACCAGCATGTCAATAGAACAAACTGTGCCACTAAGTTCCGACTTTTTCTTCCGTCAAGTACATTTTGAGATATATCACTACTATATACCAAATCATTCAATCTGTATAAAAAAATATTTCAGCTTTTTGATTCGGCGAGTAGCACATACACCTATTTGTTAGCAGATTTGAAAACAAAAGATTGTATTTTGATCGATCCTGTTTTAGAACAAGGAAAACGAGATGCACAACTTGTAAATGAACTTGGATTTTCTTTAAAATACGCAAGTAATTTAGAAAATTCTTCTTTAAAATATTCCATAAATTTGACATTATCAATTTAAAAAGTGAACACTCATATGCATGCTGATCATGTCACTGGCACCGGATTCTTGAAGAAGCTTCTCCCTGGAACCAAAAGTGTGATTGCAGCCGCAAGTGGGGCCAAAGCCGATAAATATCTTTCTGATTCTGAAATATTAAAATTTGGACGACATGAAATCGAAGCTGTTGCTACACCTGGCCATACCGCAGGTTGTATGACCTTCATAGTACATGAACAAGGTTTAGTATTTACTGGAGACGCTCTTTTAATACGTGGTTGTGGCCGAACTGATTTTCAAGAAGGGAATCCCAGAACTTTATACGAATCTGTTCATGAGAAAATATTTACTTTGCCCGATTACTTTCAGGTTCTACCTGCTCATGATTACAAGTAAGTGTATTTTTAAGATGTTCATTTTAATAAAATGAAGTTTGTTCGTCGTTGTCATAT
Organism: Beris chalybata; assembly: GCA_949128065.1. Lineage (NCBI taxonomy): Eukaryota > Metazoa > Arthropoda > Insecta > Diptera > Stratiomyidae > Beris > Beris chalybata. The sequence continues at coordinate 90,426,739 of OX421897.1, forward strand.
CTCCCAGTTGCGTTATCTTGCGCGATAACTGTCTGTGTCACGTCCATGACCTTGCTTGTGTTTTCTACACCGTATGTTTTCTACGCGCACATGACAGTCCGTCGTGAGAAATGCATCGATTTCGCCTCGATGAGTGACGTCACGGATCAGAACGACAAAATATACCAGTTCAATCATATATTATGTATATGTTTAGTAGTATATCCAGATCGAGTGAAATCAAAAAACACATACAAAAAAAAACCGAACGAAATGCAAGTGAACAATTTTTTCGCTTTCATTTCGCTTGCTATAATCCAGTTCAAAAGAAATTTTTTTGCTGTTTTCAAACAGATGGCGCTGATCAAAGATTCCGCAGCGAAATGAGTGTGTGTATCGTAGTTTCACGGTGAAATTTTGTCTCGTTTTGAAATATTATTGCATGAAAATATTATTACATGGCCTACTGCATTACGAAATCCCTTATAGATTTTTTTATTTTGATGGACGTTCAGTGTTGATTTCCAATAACGAATTAATTATATACTGCCATTCGAAATTATTTCTCTGCATTCATTCTCGATAACTTTACCCTTGTTATCCAATTCATCAGCATAATTCGGTGGGAAATATTCGATGTAGTTTTCCGACATCAAAAAATTATGGAGAAATCATACACAGGAACAATGTTTTGTGCCCTGTCTGGTCCACAAAACATTGTCCTTTTCACGTATTGCCAGTTGGAACACATTATTCCGAAAGAAAATATCGATTATTTCTTATTTGAAATAAATTGATTTTAAATTTAAAATAAATTGTTGGTTTTTTTGTGTTTTATCAAACGACATCTTTCGGTTATGTTCACGAACTAAATTCACAGCGGAATGAGCGCAGTGAGAAGTAAGCGAAATTTCACTCGATCTGGATACTAGGCTTATATTGTCAGTATCGTCGTTTCCAGCTGATTCTGAATTTGCCCATTCAATATAGTGCGTAGTGACGGAAATTTTATGTCAAATTTACGTCTACACCCAAATGCAATGCTGGTACACCGGAATAAAAAAACTATAAAACGAATATCGCACATTCTTTTATTACTTGATATAATTCAGTATATAGGACAAAACGACCGAGCGAAAGTTGTCCAGTTGGCGGCGTCAGTCAGTAGCCGCAGGTCGAGCCTAAAACTCCTCCCAAAGTGAAAACTGACGCCATGCGTGAGAAATCGACCTATGTCTTGGGCCTGTGGCTCTTGTGAGTTCGCCAAACATAGTCTCGAAATACTCGACGGTAGAGTACGGCTTGCCCCGGCCATGCCAATCTATTTAGGGTATGTGGCTCTTGTGAGTTCGCCTAAAACATAGAACGGCCAACCGGTTACCGTGAATATTCACGCACGGAGCCAAACTCAGCCAACGCAAGCGACGGAGGCCAGAGACAAAGCAGCGATGCAGTGGCCACCAGTGGCAGAGACTAGCGGCACAGAGAGCAATGCAGCAAGACCCAGACGAAGCAGCGACGAAGAAGGCGCGCGTAACCGAGGTCCAGAGGAAGCAACGATTCGCAACGCACGGGGTAACGCAACGCCACGACGACGCACAAAGCAGCTCAGAGCAACGACTCACAGAGCAACGCAACGCCATACAGAGCAACGCAACGCTCAGAGAAAACACCACGCACAGAGCAACGCAACGCAACGATGGTACACAAAGCAACGCGCAGAGCAACACAGCAACGACACTCAGATCAAAACAACGCACAGAGCAACGTAACGCACAGAGCAACGACACACAGCAACGCAACGCACAGAGCAACGCAACACACAGAGCAACGACACCCAGAGCAAAGCAGCGCACAGATCGACGCCACGCACAGAGCAAAGCAACACACAGAGCAATGCACGCACAGAGCAACGCAACGCACAGGGCAACGCTACGCCCAGAGCAACGACACACCAAGTAGCGCAACGCACAGAGCAATGCAACGCACAGAGCAACGATACCCAGAGCGATGCTACGCACAGAGCAACGCCACGAGTAAAGCAACGCAACACACAGGGCAGCGCCACGCACGGAACAGAGGACTCAGCCGTGACGCAGTAGATGTAAACAAACACAGCTTTGTAGGAGACGCCAGCAGTGTGAGGATAACGAAGTGAGAGATATTATAGGACCTAGAAAGCCGGAGCTTAGTAGACCAAGCATAGGTACTAGCCTCATAACATTAACTTGAATTAACCGAATTACATATTCAATTATAACCTTAAATTAATAAAGTAGTTGAAGTCATTAAAGAAATGTTTGTAACGAACCTCTGGCGCCCGATGAGCCTACCCCAGCAATTCGAGCCGTTACAAGTGGCAGTCTAACATAAACGTCGATTTCAATTTATAATAATATTATAAAAAAATAATTATTTACAATGGTTTATTGTCGGTGTGAAATAGAGAAATTTGGAGCTTATTACTGTTTTTTTTTTATTACTACAGTGCAACCCGGTTATAACGTACCTTGAGGGGACCATATAAGTAGAACGTTATAACCGATAGTACGTTATAACCAACATAAGAACCTTCCACATTTGTGAATGGGGATTGAAAAAAAGTACCTCATAACCGAAAGAACGTTATAAAAGTGCACTTTATAAGCGGGTTACAGGGTATATAGTTAGAACATCTAGAAAATATAACACTATTTTTGACATTACATATCTCATTTTGTGAAAATTATATACTGCGAGTTTGAAATTATGAACAAAACATTTCCATATAAAATATATTTTCGTAATTAAATATTTGTATTCAAATTTTCCCGCCCTCGATTCTTCACATTTTTGAAACAGAACAAGAACAAAACCAACAGCTGATTCTGAATTTCCAATTCAACTCGTGCTTATTGATTTTCTATGAGAAAATATGACTGCTAGCAATGCCCTCTGGATAATAGCCGCGCAACTGATATATCGTCGTGCGAAAATGCCTCGATGAGTGTCGATTTCGTATGGGGACCGATCCATGACGCCACTAATCGTGGTAAAATCGAGGCATTTCTCATGACGAACTGTCATATGTGCGCGGCTTGAAATTAAGTTGGCGCTGCTGCTAGCAATATAAATACTAATGCATATATGAGTTCAATAAAGTCTTTTTTAGATCGGATTCGCAACAATATTTTATTATCCCAGAGCGCGATGTTTTAATATAAAACTTTAAGATTGACGAATCCTCTAGACTCGATACTGAAAAACAAATGTTCATAATCATAGCAGTATGCCATTTGTTTTACATAACAAAAATTATCTTTCGAAAAATAAGCAAAATAACTGCACATTTTTTAAATGGCAGAATGTCGACATTGCTGAAAATTGCAATATTTTTTTATTAATAATTTTGAAAACTCAATTCCAGATGAGAAAAGAAGTCTAATTCTCGTTTTTGAATATGTTTGTAAACTATTTTACTTTGCTGTGCCTTACAAAATCGTGTACTTTAGTAGAAACTTGGTTTTTATCAACCAAGTCACGCATCCCCCATACAAAATTGTTGCAAATCGTATGGAGCTGTCATTTTTGTTATGACTCTAATTTTTTATGTTGAATTCAGCTGCGCGGCTATAGTTCAGAGGGCTATGGTTTTCTGCTAATGTGATAGGTAGCACCATTTTACAGGTTGCTCTCACCCATTCGTATTACCCTGCGTCTACACTGACAATTTATCTGGCAATGGCAATGACAATATTGCCATTGAGTTAAATGTCAAATAGTGGTGAGTGGGCATTGCATTGCCAGGCAATTTTCATTTGAGCGAGTGAATTAGAAGTGTCATAGCTTCGAAAACAATTGATTAATTGAATATTTTTTTCTTAAGTCCAATTGTTTTCACTCACTTTGCGATAAAGCCAAAAAAAACTAAGTTTACCTGTTGACATATGACGATAACTTCTGTCAAACCATTCGTTTTCTAGCAATATTATCCTCAAAATTGCCATGGCAATGATTGCGCAACTGAACTGTCACCTGTCAGAAAACGTGCAGAGTGTAGACCACGCGAAACGAACGCTTCAGTGTATAAAGTACTGTCCGGTTGTCAAAAATGACAGCTGTTAATCTCGCACTACAGTCGCCGTATGAGAACTCATGTCAGCTATTTCACAAATATCACAACATCACAAATATTTAACTAAATTTCACTTATAAAAAGTTTAAGAACACTATTTAAACACATCTTAAAATTTACCCGCACAACTGGCTCCCAATCGGAGGTTATGGTTCGCGTCAATTTGACAGAGTGTAAAGTACACTGAAACTGCACGTTGTCCATAGGTCTGTTCTATTTGACGGGTGTAGTGTACACCTTCTACACTTTTTGCACTGGCTCTCGAGCTAGTGCAGAAAAGTGTAAAAGGGAGTGTGGCGGGGAAGGAACAAGAACACTATTTGAGGTTGAGTTTGTGTCATTGATTTGACGTCAAAGGCTGTTTTAAAAATCGGGTGCAAGAAAGTGCAACTTACACCGGGCAAAAGGAACAAACCTCATACCTAGTGTAGAAAGGTGTGCTCTGTGTAAATTACTACTTAACTGACAAGAAGAACAGGATTCGGGCAAAAAGTGTACACTAAGTATGCAAGAAGAACAGACCTAATGCCGTTACCAGAGAAATTGTCAGTGTAGACGCAGGGTTAAAACCTAGTACTTGGTCTGTTCTTGCATATAAAGTGGACACAATGGTCGCGTTTACGTGCAGACCAGACCAGTCTAAAAAGACAAAAAAAACCAGTTCGGTCGCAGGCATAAATGTAAACCGGACCAGTCAATTGGGACTTATTTTGGTTCTGATTTTGGTACGAACCAAACGAAACCGAACCAGTCTAGTACTGGCACATTATCGGTCTTAGACCAAAACATAACCTACAATAGTGCTGGCCAAACAAAATTAAAACGTCAAAGCTGTTGGGTCGTCGTTGCGAACTGTCAAGTTGTTGTGTCGCCGCTGTCCAGATAAAAAGTCTCTGTGGAGCTGTGCGATCAGAGTTCAACCTTCGATCGCACACGAAGACTGCGACCAACTTCACGGCGCGGGGGCGAGCTGTCAAAAGGAGGAGAGTGTTTTTTGGGGGAGTTGGAACGAAGACTTGACCGCGTGGAGAATGTCAATTTTTGTGAAAAAATTGAAAGTGTTGATTATTTTTGTGCTATGATTTGTTAGTGGCATCTTGTAAGTAATGCTAATTAAATTATACTACAGTGATTTGAATTCAAAATTATTAAGGGTGACATCATCGCGTGATTGAGAGTGTTTAAGCGTTAGTACCCAGAGTCGCGACGCGATAAAGCGGCTGGAATCGTGTGAACGAGAGTGTAGGAAGGGAAAAGAAAAGAAAAAAGTTTGGTTAAGAAAAATACATCAAAGTGCAGAGAAAATTACGTCGTGCAAATGGCGGGTTTAAAAAGTGTGACTACGGCTGAATGTTAGCGCGGTGGTTTAATCGCTTATTGTCAAAATCGAAAAGGCATTTAATTCTTAAACTCCGATTCATCTGGAGTATTTTTCATCGACTATGAAAGTGAATCAAATATAAGTGGAGTCGTGTGTGCTATTCCATTGGCCAGTGGCGACCCTCGCCATGGCATTCTTCCCAAATGCCAATTCTGAAAAGTAGATGAAGTGCAAGCAGATGCACTGGGAAAGCGAAGAAAAAAAAGGAAGGATGAACGAATGATACGATTAAATTAATAGGCTGCATGATCATAAAATGAACTAATGGAATGATCTACCTTAAGATTGACACTCGTGATAACCTATAATACAATTCCAACAAAAGAGAAATAAACCCAAAATGAATAACTAATTGAAATCTAAAGTAAAATAATTGCGTAGTAGAAAAATTTACAAAGGTTATAAATAAATGTAAAAAAAAAAAAATTAAACAAATTTGAATACCAAAAACAAAAAAAAAAGTGAATTAGATAAAATTGAATGACAAGACGAAGACAGGACGAGAACGTAAGCTAAAACAAATGCAATTAAAAATATACATAATTGAACAAATAACCGAAACCAAAAAAAAAATATGGCGGAGAATATAGATGGGGTGAGTACTTAAAATTTTGATCTATGGTTCAAGTGATTTTCATTATATGGAATATTTGTCGTTTTGGTGATTTTTTTTTTGATGATTTTTGGTTTTTTTGTGTTGCCCTATTCGGTTTTGATGGGTAAAATGTTTAAAGGCTAGAGGCCAATTTTAAAAGTGAACCCGAGCGTCTAGCTCCTTCGCCCCGAACCTCTATAAGGGGCCACGACGCTGAAATGTTTTAAGGACAGTCGTGGCTGTGGTAGGGTGGGCAGAGCAGGGCGCTTACAACACCAGAGCGCCCTGACAAGTCGCGAAGTCGCGCAACTCCACCGCTTCTTGGTCTTTCATGACCTATTGGGAAGATAGTCCCATTTTAAATACCCTGGAGTAAGCCGACACGAAACTTTTGTTGTCTAGGTCTAGGGTTTATGGTCTGAGGTAGAACAAGAACCACCCCACACTGTCGTAGCTAGTCCCGGCCGCCAGCAAGCGTGTCGCTTCCGTTCTGCTTTAGCCACCAATTCGGACATAGGTGGAATTGGCCCTTTTGTCCCGAACCTGCCTTTTCCTTTCGACTATTTTGACTTTTTCAAGTCGAAATAGTCCTTCCAAGGCCTCAAACATAACAAAGCATACATTTGTGAAAATAAAAATGACTGAACGGTGGACATTTGACGAAGTGTCCACTTTGCGCAAACTTAGCGATGTGCAGTTACAAATTTGCATCCATGATTAAAAATGATATATAAAATTACAGCTTCAAATTGGTTATGTTGAAAAGCACACATAAATGCAAGACCGAAAAAGACCAAACCGGTCTTTTTAGACTGGTCCGGTCTGCACGTAAACGCGACCTATGTTACACTTTCTGCCCCGATCCTGTTTTTTTTGTCGGGGTGACGTCAGAGGTGGCTGTTATTTTTGTCGAGTTTAGTGTACTCAGTGTACACTTTTATACATTGATAGAAGTGAAAGGATAACACAAATAAAAAAGTTCGGAATTTTAGCTGTTACTTTATTACACTAAAGTATAGTACTGTGTTCAGCGAAACGAACACGAACGTCACCTTCGAAGTGGAGTGAAATATTCTACATAGTTCGCTCCTAGATGTCATTGATAAAAAGCCCGCGAAATTTGAAAATATTAAAATATTGTCAAGTAATTACTATTCCGGCACATAACACAACAAAATATAGCTCACACAAAATTTCCCGAGCACAAGCTAACTGAATTGACAGCGAACTATTGAAAATTTTGAGTTATCAAATATTTTGCTTGTCAAAACTCCTTCCGTACCATTAAAAACGAAACGAAATTGCCACGAGCGTCATCTATTAGTGACTACGGCAAATGTCCATTCCGTCCACGAACACAGTACTGCAAAACGAACGAAATATTTCGTCGGTGAAATATCAACGAAAATTTCATTTTTTTTATACGAACTTTGTCAGTTCCTTTCGTTTCGCTAGGAGCATAGTACTAGGCTTAATTTAACACAAATAACTCCATTTTTTTTGCTTATCGTGAATGAAATCATGGAACTGTTAGGTATAAATCATAGCTGTGATGGCACTGCAAAGCAATAGCTGATTCAGATATGAATCATGCCTATTTTTCCTGCAGGGATATCGGGACTTCATTTGAAGGAAACAACTAACTTTTTACTTTTAATTCATAAATAATATTTATTAAATAATCAAAAAATATAAGATCGGCATTTAAAAATTGGTTGTTGAGTTCCTCAATCTTGTATTGACCTTTTCTGACCGTTCTTTGAGATCCATGCGTGATGTCGATGTCACCGGTTCAGATAGGTAAGCTGGGCAATTTTGAAATATACTTGGAAAGAAATAAGGAGCAAGTCGAGGACGAATTAGTGCGCGACCAATAGAGGAAGTTTGAAAATGGTTAGCACATACAGCCTTTGTTGGTATCCAATTTTTTCGGGAAGTGCTTTTACCCATAATTTATGATGATTCGCGTCGCGGGAAAAAAACTGAAGCCGAATTACTCACGGACAAAGATAAATTTCATCCAGGAACACAACAACGCTCAGGTTAAGATAACTGTTAACTTAATTATGTAAAATGTGAACTGATAAAGTCCCTACGGTTAAAACTTCCGAGTTTAAACTTATTCAAACAAAAATTGCCAAGAACACCATGCTCACTGCAGAAGTTTTGTCCAACTTAGTTTCTTTTGGCGTTGCTCCTGAAAAATGATGATGAAATATTTTGCAACTTGGTTTCTTTTAGCGCTAAAAATTAAAAGCAATTTAACCATTCACAAAAAATTTACTTTAAATTACCGAGTTTGTTGTCATTTCGAGGATAATTTCTTAGGCTAATGCTGTTATGACACTAGCTATTTAGCGACTATTTCTTAAGTGCAATAAAAGTGCAATAACTGCCTCATCGTGCGATAAGGTGAACAACATTAAGAGAAAGAGATACCACTCTTTCCGACGCTAGCGGCATCTAGTTACTGAAATTAACAACTGCATTGTTAAAAAAAATACCGGTTCTAGCGCGTTTCATAACATAACATGGCACTTTCCACAATTTATACGTACCGAACTGTTAAAAATAAGTCTGTAGCAGTTCAAAAATTCACTGGTGGCAGGATTTTTCTTGGATTAAGTGCTAGCATGTTGCGAACCACTGCTGGAATGCGCTATGTAGCGGCTATGCAGCGGCTAGTTTTTGACAGTACTCACTTTATAGCTACGAAGAAGAATATAAGGAACTGAACTTACTCGAGAGAAATGAAGTGGAAATGGAAATAGCACACCCATACTATTGTAACGTATAATAGTGTTTGTTTTTGTGCAGTGGCGTAGTCTAAAACAAATTCTTTTCCCAGGGGGGGTTCTATTAGAGAATATATATTTTGTAATGCAAATCAAAACGGTTTGAATTTTAATTACAGCTTAATTATATAATTGTAATGCGTCTCGTATTAAGTATCGCACATAAGGAAAAGGGTAAATGCAGGTAGAAAAGAATAGAATCATTTCAAATTAAGAAATTCTTTCCAATGAATGTTAAAATATTCGCTCGAAAAATTTATAAATACATTCATATCATTACCATAGACCATAGAGCTACTGGAGACGACAAGCCTCCAGTTTTATATCGTCGTTATATAAAATTGTTGTTTAGCGTGTTTTAAGAGTGGGACATAACATAAATTTGAGTGAGGAAAAACGTGTAAGCGAATTAGATAATGTCTGCTTTCAACTCAATCGCTGCTTGTCATCTCCATATACATCTCTATGCCATAGAGTAACAAAAAAAGTCACTTTCGTTCTTGAATCGACATGCTTAAGGCATAACACGCTTAACATGTTTAAAAATATGCACACCAACTTTCGGGATAATTTACTGGGATTTGTTAAGAGTGTAATGAAACAATAGGTTTGTTCTATTTGCCTGCACTATCTACAATACACCTTTTACACCGTTCTTTTTGCCGGTGTAGCGTCACCGGTGGCTGTTCTTTTTGCCGAGTGTAGTGCAAAAGTGTACACTTTACTGCACTCGGTTGGGAGCTGGTGTAAGTTCTTCTTCTTTACAATCTGTCAAATTTGAAAGCTGTATGCAGATAACATTGACTTTTTGAATTTAAGAAATCGCTGTTTTGACTGAAAACATGCAAGAATATTGAATGGCAATAAATTTTCATTGATAGAAGTGAAAAAATAAAGCAAATAAAAAAGTTCTGAATTTTAGCTGTCACTTTCATACACTAACCCGTTCTTTTTGCGCGACCTGCACTCTACACTTTGAGTGTATTTTGACGTACAATTAAGGTGCAAGGTACACTAAAGTGTAACTTGCACCGGGCAAAAGAAACAAATCTAATGGCTTCAATAGATTTTCAGAAAGTTGCTTTGTGTTGTATAAAACATCGTTACAATGTCACAACAATATATTTTTTAAAAGTCGACCTTTTCCGTTTGCAAAATCAACGGCTTATGAATCCCCGATTTTTGAAATTAAGTACGCCTTTCACAAAGCACAAGTAACCATGGCGGATGTTTGACACTAACGGGACCGAAGTGGAATTTCGGAAATTTTTCACCTTTTCTGAATGAAACACTTATTGCATTTGCCAGGATTACTGTACCTTGTTATTTTACACTTACCGGAAGAAAGAAACTCCCGCAGATTTTTGTTTTTCTTGGCCTTTTATGCCGCACACAATGCACTTCATTTTCATTGTATTTGTCCGTCTTTCAGAAAAACACCAACGAAAACTTGCTGTTTTTCTAAAATATATTCACTTTTGCACCGCACACGTAACTTTCCGAAACTTTTTAAGCACATTTTCATTCACTTTTTAACAAATTATTTCGCGCGACACGTATTTTCTTTTCTTCGGCAATCATCGGAAATAACGATCTTTGACACTAAGGGGAATAAATACCGAAAAATGTCAATGTGTGCACGTTTTTTCGGTACTTGCAACGGCAAAGCGGGAGAAGACAGGGGAAACCGGTTAGACGGGTTCTGCTCTCTTTTGATAAGTTCGGTTTCTTCTGTGTGGAATACGTGTGAACTTACTTCGTCAATTTTATGTGTACGTATACGGTATTGCACCCGCCTACTTTATAGCTATACGGACTGTCTCTCTCACACCAAAGTCTAAATCGTATGTTACATCTTCTATCCCTCTCCATTTGGATTTACTAGCCGCTTTAAAGCCGCAAAAATAGCCAGTGTCATAACTGCTTAAGCAAATCGCCATAAATTTGTTCCTCCTAGTCGCAAGCTAAATAAACATACAATAAAATAAACATTTTGCACGTAATTTATGCAACTTGGACTTACTGTATTCAAATTTACTAACCTTTTGATGTTTAGTTAACTAGGGAAACGAATTTTAGCAATACAGTAGACTCGCGGAAACTTGAACATCGAAAACTTGAATCATCCAGTAACTTGAACAATGGATTTTTTACATTACTAACTCTAAAACTTGAACAGAAAATTAACGCTTTAAAACTTGAACAATGCATGTGAATAGTGCGTTTTTACGATAGGTACATACGAATGTATGTTCACAACATATTATATATTTATTTAATTAGTGGTTGTAGAACATAAGGGCTGTTTCGTTTTGTTTTTCGTTGAAGAATTTTTTTTTTTTTTAAGGATACTGAACTGGACTTAGGTGGTTAGCCTTTAATACACAATCCAGTCAGCTTAGGGATGGGGGGTCAGAAATCGGGCCGGGTATGGCAGTGTACTGGTTTGTGTTAATAATTTTTGAGTGCTGTTGACTATGATGTGATCTACCAGAACAGCAATGTTGTCTATAACAAATCAACTACTGTCTGGGTTCTCTGATGGTGTTAGTGAATCTGATAAGAATGTTAACAGAACTCATCTTCTCAGTGTTAAATCCTTTTAGTAGTGATCCTATTAAACATTCCGCACTGTTCACTATTTATATTAATAATTTCAAAGCCAATAGCCACTGAAAAATTCTTATAAATAATTTATGCGTAGAGTGGGAATTGAACCCACGACATCGCGTTTACAAGCCTAGTACGCTACCACTGGACTACACCCGGCCTTAATCCGAACTAGTCCTCGCGATAAGTTTATTATTTCAATATTTTGTAAATTGTTGGTGAAAATTTTGATATGGCACCTCATAAACGACAAAAGCTAGCTTGCCTAACCCTGAACCTCATCCTACCTTAAGGGCCCATAGATGGACATTCTTCCATGTCATTCATGCGTACCATGCATAAATTTTGGTTTCCCATACACGCTCATTCATGCCAATACTTTTCGCTTCAAAAAAAGTGAAATGGTCGACGTTGTGGCTTGTGCTCTCCTAATCGACAGTGTTTTGGACGATGATTTCCAGTACAACAAGAGGAGAAAACGGAAAAGTATTAAAAATAAAAATAAAAATAATTAAATAAAGAATAAACAATAGTAAATGTAGTCAAGACAAGAATAAGCGGGGCTTGTCCTAAGCGCAACTCAAGACTATCCTAATATCTTTGTAAATTTCCGATAAAGGGTTTTTCTAGATCGGGTTAAACTTTAATTATTATATTCTATTTGATATTTTATTTGGATAATACAAGAATATAAGCAGTAGGAACACAAAAAATCTTAAAAGCCGAACATCGGACTTCAACATCATTTTAAACATATGTAAATAAACTGAAAAAATCTATCCAATAACTTGAACCTCTCGATAACTTGAACTTGCCTGGTTTTAATTAGTTCAAGTTTTCGCGAGTCTACTGTATGTGGAATTGCTAATTGTAACACTTTGCGCCGGCGAATAAAAAATTCCAGCAAAAATCTGACAGATGTACACAAGATAAGATAAGCCATTACTTGACAGATGTACACAACCGCACGGTCGACTAGCAAGCACACACCACAACTTTCTGCTTCACGGCTTGTGTTAGTATTCCGGGGGTTACGGTCAAGTCAAATAAAATTTTGATTGTGGCACACGTAGGCATAGACGAAGCAAAATATTCGAATACGTCTTATATGTACCATGGATACACGGCTTGTATACAAATCATGTTATTGAAATCATCATATGCGATACAAGACATACAAATTATACTTTGAAATTTTGCAAAGACAAAATTTTAAATGTCTATCAATCGTAGCTTCGACTGATAGCTGTTCGTGCCTATGATGTTCCGGCGAAAAGTACTTTCATTGCTAATAAAGAAATGTACCATCACATCACCCAAAAAAGTTAAAAAACGCTGAAAAAAATTTAATTTTGGGGGAATATATAAATCCGCAATTGTCAATCATTCAAATTTCAGTTGATTTTAGTAACAGATGGCGCTGATGGCAGCTAAAAGAAGGCTATATCAGCTAAAATGATCGAATTTGTATACAGGGAAAGACTTTGTATATTACGCCAAAAAGAATACGTTCCAAATATTTAAAGACCCGACTGCTGAAAATAAGATCGCACTAAAATTATCAAGAAATTCCTACAATAGTATCTTAAAACGTGCTAAGTTTGCATATGATCAAAATCTTCGGCGCAAGATCGTCGACAACCCTAAGAGCTCGAGATCTTTTTGGTCATTTGTTAAATCGGTCAATAACAATTTTGTAAAAATTTCTACACCACCTCTTCTCGATAGTGACCGAACCGTAGTAGATCCTGTGGAAAAAGCTAACCTCTTGGCGGCAAGTTTCGCTAGAAATTCTAGACTTCCACCTTTGAATTAGAATCTCCCCAACCCACCCATCACTGATTCCTTGTAGCCACCCATTTGTTTTCGAACCAGGGTTATTTCCAAGATCTTGCAAGGGCTCAGTATTCACAAGTCTGCTGGACCTGATGGTTTCCCCCCCATAGTCCTCAAGAAATGCTTTTCCTCTCTGGCTAAACCGCTTCGCAATCTATTTTACCTTTCATACTCTTCAGGGTGCTTTCCTCAGATGTGGAAAGTTGCGAATGTTCAACCAATTCCCTAGAAAGGAAGCAAAGCGGATCCCGCTAATTATCGCCCAATAGCCATTACATCCGTGCTCGCTAAAGTGATGGAAACTGCTGTCAATCGCAAAATAATGAAATACCTGATGGACAGGAACAGATCCACGATCGCCAATATGGGTTCCGTACCGGTCGTTCTACAGGTGACCTTTTAGTTTACCTAACGGAACGCTGGAACTCGTGCATTCACAAATTTGGTGAAGGTCAAGTGCTTGCCCTTGACATTGCTAAAGCATTTGACAGAGTTTGGCACCAATGTCTCTTAGTAAAACTTAAAGCCTTCGGCTTTAGTTCAACCTTTCTTAAATGGATTGAGAGTTTTCTCTGCAAACTTTCAATACAAGTCGTATTAGACGGAATAACTTCATCCTCATTTCCAATTGATTCCGGTGTACCCCAGGGCTCAGTTCTATCTCCCACCCTATTTCTCATCTTTATTAACGACCTTCTGTCGGCAACTCTTAATCCAATCCATAGTTTTGCAGATGATAGTACATTGGACAATGTCTTTAGTTTCGACTCGGCTGCAGAGGCACGTCCGACTTCGGTGGCCTTGCAACGAACTGAGTTATTCGGCTCATTGAACTCAGACCTCAATCTCATCTTGGACTGGGGCAAGAAAAATAGAGTAGAGTTCAATGCCTCCAAAACACAGTCCCATCATCTATCCCTTAAACGTGATGTTCCGAAGTCGGTCCCAAGTATATCCTTTGGTGGCGTACAAATTTCTTCTTCTGATGACTTCCAATTACTAGGTGTAAAAATCTACAACCAACTAAACTGGAGCCAGCACATCTTTGATGTCGCAATTGATGCTTCTAAATGCCTTGGAATTCTACGGAAGTGTAAGAAATACTTTTCAGCGTCCGATTTAGCTACAATCTACAAGGCATATATAAGACCACGTCTTGAGTACAATTCGCATATCTGGGCTGGGGCCCCTAAATTCCATTTGGCCTTGCTCAATCGTGTTCAAAAACATGCGTTCCGACTAATTGGAGACGAAGCCATTTCAGCTTCTATAGACTCCCTTGAGAATCGCCGTAATGTCGGAGTACTCAGTATTTACTACCGATATTATCATGGTAAATGTAGTAAAGAACTAAAAGAACTTATTCCCCCACTCTTAGTCGCCCCCCGTAACACTCGCCAAGCTTCACGTGCACACGAGTATACCGTTCAGCCCCATTCGTGGAGAACAGTGAAATTAAGGCAGTCCTTTATTCCCCGAACATCAGTAATGTAGAACGCATTGCCAGCCGATCTATTCCCTGATAAGTATGACCTTCAGCGGTTCAAAAACAACGTCCACCGACACTTTGGACGCTTCCCTCCTGTTCCACCGACCTAAATCCCCTACCACACCATTTTATCCCCACCCTATGTCGTTATAGCTGTGCAATCGCAATTAAAGGGTGACCCCCTAAGTTATAACGACGGCCGTAAAAACGGAAAAAGATTCATGTCAAACACAACGAAGTTCTGCGGATTTATTGGATGTGACTCGACAAGACATTGCACATCGTCTAAAAGCCTTGGGAATGACGCAAAGCAAGGAAATTGGGTGCTGTTCGGATTGAAGCCAAGAGATGTCGAACGGCGTTTTTCTACGTGCGAACCGCTGCTTCAGCGGCAGGAAAAGAATGGGTTTTTGCATTATATCGTGATTGATGGTGAAAAGTGGATTCACTACTACCAAACGCCAAAAACCATGGAAATACCTTGGCCATACATCAACATCGACCGCAAAGCCGAATATCCATGGTTCCAAAGTCATGACATGTATCTGGCGAGACCAGCTCGGCGTGGTGTATTATGAGTTGCTGCAACAGAGTGAAACCATCATAATACCACTTTATCGAATACAACTAATGCGTTTGAGCCGAGCATTGAAAGAAAAACGGCCGCAATATCAGAGACACGATCAGTGATACGAAAACGTGATTTTGCAACACGTCAACGCTTGATTGTAAAAATCTATCAGGATGCATTAAAATGGGACGTAGTACCCCACCAGCCGTATTCACCAGACATCGCTCCTTCCGATCTATGGCGTATGGCTTGGCTGAGCAGCGCTTCCGTTCTTTTGAAGATGTCGAAAATTTGGATCGCCTCAAAGAACGAAGAGTTTTTTCAACACGGAATTCCTACACTGCCAAAAAGGTGAGAAAAGATTGTGACAAGCGATTGACAATATTTAAAAAAATATAATGCAACCAATTTTCCACAATAAAGGCTCAAAGCTTGACAAAAAACGCCAGGATCTTACTTACATACCTAATACTTTTATATTTCTTAAAGTACAAAATTTTTCAAAAGAATCGGAGCTGGTGGCCATAAATTTCGTCATTTTTGGCGATTCTTGATGACATGACCCCTATTTCCTACGGTCGCCATCTTCGCCCCCAGTATCCGCCAATGTTGCAAACTTAAACAGAATCACAAATATTTAAAATGTAACAAATTATGTATGAAACCTTCGCAAAAATGAAATAGAGGTCGAATAAATTAATTAAATTTTAATAAATTGCAAAATAAATTATACAAAAACTAGAATGAATTTTAAGACAAAAAAATAAATTTATGTAAAGATTAAAATAATGAAATGACAAACAGGACTGACGAAGACGTAATAATTAAAATGAATAAAAAAATAATAATAAGTTAAAAACAAAAAGGAGAAAAAAATGGGGTGAGTTTTTTTTTGGGGGGTTTTGCCTTATTTTTTTTTTTTTTGGTTCTCCTTTTGTTTTTCAGACAAATTTTTTTCTTGTAGTTGTTTTGGATCTATAATTTTTTTGTGAAAGATAATTTAAGGTAAGAAGAGCCGGTTTAAAATGAGCGCGAACGGTTAAGCTCCTCCACCTGAACCTCAATAAGGGACCATGATGAATGTTGTTTCTTGGACAGTCATGGCTGAGGTAGGGTGGGCAGACATCTGAGCGCTCTGACAAATAGTGAATACACGCAACTCTACCGCTAATTGGTCTTTCACGACCAATTTGGAAAATAGTCCCAATTTGTGTGTACCTGGAGTAAGCCGACAAGAAACCTGGATGGAAGATAGAGAATAGGGGATGGAGGATGGTGGATAGAGGATGGGAGATGGAGGATGAAGTATGGAGGGGATGGATGGAGGATTGTGGATAGAGGATGGAGTAATAGAAGCAACGGGAGAAATGGGAGCAACGGAAGTAAAAATATAAAAAGTAAGGCAAATGAAATGAAAAGATAATACAAAAAGCATCAAAAAAACAACAAACAAAATGTCGAGTAACAAAGAAAAATAGTACATAGGTATTACCTACTAACAAATTGTAATGATAAACGAATAAAGAATAAAATAATGCTGTTCAGTACCTGAATATGAGCAATGCACCGCCTTAATATGAGCAATGCACCGCCTGAATATTGAGACTGCATTATTTTCACGATCATTTGATTTTATAAGAACTTTGGATCGCAGAAATAATGTATGTCGACACTTTTCGTCAGCATAAATGTGATTATATGAACGCACTCACCTGAGCTACATTATTCTTGCGGTCATTTAACTTCGCATGTAAGCAAAATTCTTTTATGTTCAAATATCGAAATTGTTAACGAAGTTATAGATAGTAAGCAAAATTAGGTTATAAATATTAATGAATTTCTAATTTGCTAAAACCGGCATATTTTTTATAATTCCCAAGTTTCTTTAACCTTATATTTTATAGTAACGGCTGGTGTGGCCGGTTACTATAAGTCCTTCCTTTTTAAACAAACTCCCGTGTTTTTTTCCTCGTTCTCGACTAAAGCTACTCGTACTTCAGCAGCTGGTGTGGCTGTATTTAAAACTTCTCTGCCGCCGAAACAATGCAAATTCTGGAACATGATCTAAGGTGTCATATGAAAAACTATCATTAACCCGTAAGTCACAACGGCAACGCAAGCCGTCGCAGCCTAGGTGTCAAAAAGTTGAGCAGAGTGTATTTCCACTGTGGTAGTCACAACAAAATTATACTAAAGCCTCATAACGCAACCATCAAGAAATGTTTGCCAACTTTGAACTTTTTCGTTGCCCATAGTTAACCTCAAAATCGAGAAGTGACTTTTTTATCTTTACAACATCGAATGGTTACTTGATCTGACCGGAGTGAATTAAAATTAGTTTAAAAAGCTTCTTTAGTTGTTCACTGCGTCGTATGCACGAATACGAACGCTTTTTGGAAAATTTGACATTTATTTAAAACTCAAACTAACGCAGAGAGTGAATAGTTATGTGACTTGATGTTTTATTGAGTGCGTAAGGCTGCGCCGTGCTGCCTGATTCTACTTTGTATGGGACTCAAGCTTGTATTACACTGTTTGACCAAGTGGTCAAATTGCAGTAATATGCGATGCGAAGTAGGCGAATACAAATAAATCTCAGAGTATTCATTCGGTCAAATTTATTATTTTGCATTGCTTATGGTGCTTTTAAGCCTAGTACAGACCTCGATGAAAATTTTCATTCGCAAATTTACTATATATCTCTCCCATCTCTACAATGAAAAAATCATTGTGTAGAATAATGTGGAGAAGTAAACAGCTGATCTTTTGTTTGATTTTTACAATTGTCAAAGTGACGGTTTTTTGAAAATGTAGTATCATGGACATTAATATAAAGGCCCTTTTTTAACATCAAATTAAATTGAAATCACAACATAAATTTAAAATAAAAGTATTTATAATACCTCGTTCACGTGGTAGCGTAGTGTAGTGTAGCGTATTATGAAATCCGGTTGATATATGAGTGTTCACGTGAAGTGAATTAACGTTTCGCACTCTTATTTTTTGTTGACAACTGTTACAAGAGTTATTTATTTTATTATAAAAAACGGTTACATTCGTCGTTTTATGTCTTGAATATAATTTTTTCTTTCATTATTCATCGAAATGGAATCATTAAAGGGGCTACAACTAAAATCGTAGACAAAATTCAATCTAGTTTTTTGACATTTGACAAGAAAACTGCTACGCAACGCAACGACAAGTGTTCTCGTGGTAGGATTAGCTAATCCACTACACTACACTACGCGGTTTCGCAACGTTGTAGAAAAACCACTCCGTAGCAAAATTTCGTGCGTTCACCTGGTACATCGAAGTGCTCCGTAGTGATACGTCCTTGACCAGGTGAACGAGGTATAACTCAAAATATCCACTTCCAACTTCAAAAATATCCAGTTCCGACAAAACACACTCTTTAGTCGGTTTGAAAAAAGAAACTGACAAATAAATTCAAATGAATGACATAAGATGTCAAAATTTTCATCCCGGCAATGAAAAATTAAATAGCTGCACATTTAATTGGACGGAAAAATATGGTCTCCATGATTTCAGTGCAATCTGGTGGTGAACACCCGAACTGTCAAAACGAATGAAAATTTTCATTCGAACTCCGTACCGCAAACAGAAACCCAATGCAAAAATTTGCAATGAAAATTTTCATCCGTTTTTTTTACATGCATTTGGTATGGGAATGAAAATTTTCATCGAGGTTCGTACTAGGCTTTACACGAGCGATTAAAATTGCTCAATTTCAGACAATTTTGACGTCACGAAAACATACAGCAACTTTCAGCAACATCGGCAATTGACAATATGGAGCAATTGTTGGTCAATTCGCTGCTCAGCAGTGACTAGCGATACGGAGCAATACTCAGCAATTTAGCAATGACACCAAACACGGACAACTTTGTATATGAACAACACGAAAGTAAATTTGAAAAATAAATCTAAAACTTAAAATAAAACTTGAAATATTTGAATTCTAATCCGTTATCACACGAAACTTGACAAATAAAACCAAAACTTGACAACTGAATCATCAAACGAGAACAATTGCTCGGAATTTTCCAAATTAGTGGAAATACAGCAACTCTATGGCGAGGAATTGCAGCAATATGTGAAAGCATTGCCAAATTGCTGCAATATTGTCGCAACTAGCACGATGTTGCCCGGTATTACTGCATTAATCGCTCAACTAGTTTTGGCAACAGTCGCCGGGCAATTAATTGCTGGAAAAATTGTTCGCGTACGGGCTCCATTACTACTGCAATTTGACAGCGTGGTCATACAGTGTAATACTAGCTTCAAGCATTAAGCTTGTATGACCACGCTGTCAAATTGCAGTAATATGCAATGCGAAGTAGGCGAATACAAATAAATCACACAGTATTCATTCGGTCAAATTCACTATTTTGCATTGCTTACTACTGCAATTTGACAGCGTATGACCCAGTGTAATACTAGCTTTACACCTTTTCTTTTCAAATGTTTCAATTAGCATTTACTCTATCTCTTGAAGGTTGACTCTAAAAAATTGAAGTATTCCTTAAAATGTGCGCATACATACAACAACTTACATTTGGGCATTTGAAAAATCCTGTATTCTCTGAGAAAGAACTTAACCTGTAAAACAATTATTATATATATGCCTATATTTTCTTTTGAGCTTTAACCTTTCATTTTATTACATTCATAATTTTTTTAAATTAATCCATAGAGGCCAGCTTGTCAGCACAATAATTGAAGAAAAGAAATACAACCCACGCTTGACGAAGGATGTTGACAATTTTATTAGTATAATGGACAACTTAAATTTACCGAAACCGAAAATGATTGGTAAGAAATGAAGAATACAATTTATATTACTTTGAAAAATTTCTTGACAAAAAAACACTACCTTCTCTTCCTCTAATGTTTTATTACCATCCCTGCAAGAATGTGACACCAGAATTTTTCTGAGAAATTAGAATTAGAAATTTCTTCTAGTGAATGTAACTCTCCTTTATATACTCATGCAACTGGCAAAGCACGTTTGAAATGATCAGTGGCTGCAACCTTCGACATTCGAATTTGAGCCTTCAAACCTGGGATATGCTTTTTTTTAAATTATGCGATTATGACATTAGGCCAACCTGCAACTCGGATATCGCTTTCTTGCATGGATGGCGCGTGCTGCTAGGGTTTATTGCATATGTACACATTGTAACATTATACAGAACGCGCTATCCAACTTCCCAAAACTTCTAGTTATTTTTCTGCGTCGCAAAAATTTCGGTATCGGTTTTCGTATTTTACCCGGTAACCACCGATTATCGATAGCCAGGAGTAAAGAAAACGGCATTATTAAAAGAAAGAGGTAGAGAATCACACGCATGTACACCGATGCGAAGGATATACGTTAATTTTCTACTTCTACTACACGATTGCGGGCGTTCTGCTTATCTCAAATAAAAAAATCCAACGGCATTTTAATCTGTGGAGTTTGAACTAGTTTTGGAACTAGGATTATCAAAAAATATTGAACAGTTAATTTTTGGCAGCTTGTTGAACTTTTTATCGTGAATTTTGGTGTGTTTTACGACTTCTTCAGGTCGCCAAAAAAAACCGGGTTGATGAATCACAATTATCCTAGTTTGGAAACTGTATACATATGTACTGAATACGTTTACCAAATTTCACAGAAATCCGTTCGATAGATTTCGAGATATCGTGTCTACCGATTTCAAAACTACCGTTTTGAGAAAAACGCGACTGAACTTTTCATGTTGTTCGAAGCAACAAGGGAGGTTAGAGAGTATAACGGCCTGTAACTTCCGAACGGCTTCGAATATCGGAATATTACTCCGCCCACATATTGTACACTATATTTGGATGTAATTTATGCAAAAACCAAAAAATCGATTTTTGGAAACTGTCACACGAGATGACTCCCTTAAGTGCACATTAGAATTTTTTTTTTTTTTACGGCCATCGTTATAACTTAGGGGATCACCCTTTAATGCGATTGCACAGCTATAACGACATAATGGTATGGTAGGGGATTTAGGGCGGTGGAACAGGAGGGAAACGTCTAAAGTATCGGTGGACGTTGTTTTTGAACCGCTGAAGGTCATACTTATTAGGGAAGATATCAGCTGGCAATGCGTTCCACATTCCTGTTGTTCGGGGGATAAAGGACTGCCTAAATTTCACTGTTCTCCACAAATGGGGCTTAACGGTATACTCGTGGGCGCGTGAAGCTTGGCGAGTGTTACGGGGGGCGATTAAGAGGGGGGGGGGGGGAATAAGTTCTTTAAGTTCTTTACTACATATACCATGAAAATATCGGTAGTAAATACTGAGTACTCCGACATTACGGCGATGCTCAAGGGAGTCTATAGAAGCTGAAATGGCTTCGTCTCCAATTAGTCGGAACGCATGTTTTTGAACACGATTGAGCAAGGCTAAATGGGATTTAGGGGCCTCAGCCCAGATATGCGAATTGTACTCAAGACGTGGTCTGATATATTCCTTGTAGATTGTAGCTAAATCGGACGCTGAAAAGTATTTCTTACACTTCCGTAGAATTCCAAGGCGTTTAGAAGCATCAATTGCGACATCATAGATGTGCTGGCTCCAGTTTAGGTGGTTATTGATTTTTACACCTAGTAATTTGAAGTCATCAGAAGAAGAAATTTGATCGCCACCAAAGGATATACTTGAGACCGACGTCGGAACATCACGTTTAAGGGATAGATGACAGGACTGTGTTTTGGAGGCATTGAACTCCATTTTTTTTGCCCCAGTCCAAGATGAGATTGAGGTCTGAGTTCAATGAGCCGAATAACTCAGTTCGTTGCAAGGCCACCGAAGTCGGACGTGCCTCTGCAGCCAAGTCGAAATTAAAGACATTGTCCAATGTACTATCATCTGCAAAACTATGGATTGGATTAAGAGTTGCCGACAGAAGGTCGTTAATAAAGATGAGAAATAGGGTGGGAGATAGAACTGAGCCCTGGGGTACACCGGAATCAATTGGAAAAGAGGGTGAAGTTATTCCGTCCAATACGACTCGTATTGAACGTTTGCAGAGAAAACTCTCAATCCATTTAAGAGAGGTTGAACTAAAGCCGAAGGCTTTAAGTTTTACTAAGAGACATTGGTGCCAAACTCTGTCAAACGCTTTAGCAACGTCAAGAGCAAGCACTTGACCTTCACCAAATTTGTGAATGCACGAGTTCCAGCGTTCCGTTAGGTAAACTAAAAGGTCACCTGTAGAACGACCGGAACGGAATCCATATTGGCGATCGTGGATCAGATCTTTATCCATCAGGTATTTCATTATTTTGCGATTGACAGCAGTTTCCATTACTTTAGCGAGCACGGATGTAATGGCTATTGGGCGGTAATTAGCGGGATCCGCTTTGTTTCCTTTCTTGGGAATTGGCTGAACATTCGCAACTTTCCACATCTGAGGAAAGCACCCTGAAGAGTATGAAAGATGAAAGAGATTGCGAAGCGGTTTAGCCAGAGAGGAAAAACATTTCTTGAGGACTATGGGGGGATACCATCCGGTGCAGCAGATTTGTAGACACTGAGCCCTTGCAACATCTTGGAAATAACCTTGGTTCGAAAACGAATTGGAGGCAGCAAGGAATTCGATATTGGGGGATTGGGGGGACTCTGATTCGAAGGTGGAAGTCTAGAATTTCTAGCGAAACTTGCCGCCAAAAGGTTTGCATTTTCCGTAGGATCTACAACGGTTCGGTCACCATCGAGAAGAGGTGGTGTAGAAGTCTTTACAAAATTGTTATTAACCGATTTAACAAATGACCAAAAAGATCTTGAGCTCTTAGGGTTGTCGACGATCTTGCGTCGAAGATTTTGGTCATATGCAAATTTAGCACGTTTCAAGACACTATTCCAGGAATTTCTTTATAGCTTTAGTGCGATCTTATTTTCAGCAGTCGGGTTGTCTCTAAATATTTGGAACGTATTCTTTTTGGCTTTTATTGCATCAAGACAGTCCTTCTTAAACCAACAATCTCTCGACGGCCTGATTCTTTTGCGGTTAGAAGGGACAACAAGACTCATTCCTTTGAGGATTGTCTCGGTTATGATTTGACATGCCAAGTCACAATTTCCAGATTCAAAGCATAACTTCCAGTCGAAAGCACGAAAAAACTCTTCAAGGGCTTCCCAATTAGCTCTCCTGAAGTGCCAAACCTGTCTTCGAGGTGCCTTGGATGCTCGCGATTTCAATATTGAAACTGGGAATTGTGCACGAACCAATAAGTTCAATAAAGAAAATCAGATCCCCCAAAACATCCCCGATACCATTTATATCTTAGAGTGCTCACTTGAGGCCATTAAGAACTGTTAGCAGCTTAGATATAAATTAAATTTAGCTTTATAAACTAAGATTTAAATTAAAAAATAAAGCACATTTTAAACCCTTAAAAAACGTTTGTACCTGCGATAGATTCTCGACTAGGTCATCGCTTAAATAAAAAATCTGCCAACAATCTGGGTATAACTTTATTATTTTTCCGGCAGAAGTTAGGAACGCGTTCAATTCTGAGATGCGGTGTAGGTTACTATGTGACTGAAAACCTATCAAAAAGAACAAGCCCGCGGAAGTGAAAATCTGATCGGATCTGAGAGATATGAAATAATTTATGAAAAAGTACACAATCACTTTACACCCCCTTAGGGGTCAATTTTCAAAAAATCTTGAAAACACTTTCTAGGTATTGATATGAAGAATCCGTAGAATAAAAGTGAATTCAATATTTTGGAAGACCTAGTAGATATGACGAAAATCGTGAAAATATATGCATTCCATTTTGACTGAACATGTTTTTGCCCCCACTTCCGAACTCTAATGGACATTCATTTTTTTTTAGTCCAAATTACTTTTCTAGTTGATTTACATATACACACCGAGTTTCAGCCGTTATATAGTTAGGAAACCCCCCCCCCCCCCCCCCCCGTACCATACTACCCCTATAAAAAATTATATTTTTCCAATATGCCACTACTATAGCTCTATCTAAATACTAAGTTTCAGCTTTTTATCATTATAGGTTCTTCAGATATAACCATCGGAATCTTTTCCTTTTCACCCTCCCCCAAACTCACCCTCTACACCCACACCCCGAAATTTTTTTTTCTCTCATAGGGTTCTATTGGGCCTACGTCTGGTAAAAAATTTGTGCATCTATCTTATACTGTTCTTGAGATATGAAACGTGATTTTTTTTAATATTTCTTATCCCCCCCACTTCCATGTTCCACCACCCCCTTAAAAAATTTTACTTTGAGCAATCTTTATTTGTTGACCTTTCTACTCAAACCGAATTTTATTTTTCTAGAGCAATTGGTTCGTGAGATATCATAATCTAAAGTTTTTCATCCCCCACCCCCGTACGCCACTACCCCACTCAAATTTTTTTTTTCAATCCATTGTCCTAGTATAGGTACAGATATTTGTTAAGTTTGAATTTCGTGCCATCAATGGTTTAGGAGATATGGATCTTAGAATGTGTCGATCTCGGCATTTTGGCTTTTCGGACGAATTGTTTTCCTCCACTCCCACACCCCTTCAACCATTTCAATAATTTTTTTTTGCAAATGGGTCCACTATTGAAGTTCTATAGAAATTCCAAGTTTCAGCCTCCTAGCGTAAGCGGTTGCTGAGATCTAGAAACCAAAATTTTTCGTCTAAGCCCGTCCCCACTCCTCCCCCCTCTTACCCACACCCTTCTAAAAGATACCAGTCGCAGAGGTTCACCCAACCTACCCACCATAAAAATTTCATGATAATACCTCAACGGGCTTGGGAGCTACGCGCCTTCAAACTATTTTTGCGTATGGCATACGGCGTACAGACGGACATTATTTTTTTTATTGCTTTTTTGGGGTCTACTAGTCCTACAACGTGAAAATACAAAATTTCAGGGTAGCAAATTTTTTTGAAATTTCAGGTCGATCACAATACTTTATTATTAAATAATAATAAAGTAAAAAGTTATGAGGAATTCAAATGGGTGGTGTCTTTTCGTGCCATCCTGTACATTCCTGAACGTTTAATTTCTAGTCAAGCTTACTTTCCAAAATTGGACCCGGATATTTTTCTTCTTTCGATAGTCTTAAGCCTAGTACGGACCTCGATGAAAATTTTCATTTGCAAATTTACTATATATCTCTCCCATCTCCACAATGAAAAAATCGTTGTGTAGAATAATGTGGAGAAGTTAACAGCTGATCTTCTGTTTGACTTTTACAATTGTCAAAGTGATGGTTTTTTGAAAATGTAGTATCATGGACATTAATATATGGGCCCTTTTTTAACATAAAAATTAAATTAAAATAACAAGACAAATTTTAAAATAAAAGCACAACTCAAAATATCCACTTCCGACTTCAAAAATCCACTTCCAACAAAACACACTCTTTAGTCGGTTTGAAAAAAGAAACTGACAAATAAATTCAAACAAATGACATAAGATGTCAAAATTTTCATCCCGGCAATGAAAAATTAAATAGCGGCACATTTAATTGGACGGAAAAATATGGTCTCCATGCTTTCAGCGCCATCTGGTGGTGAATACGTGAACTGTCAGAACGAATGAAAATTTTCATTCGAACTCCGTACCGCAAACAGAAACCCAACGCAAAAATTTGCGATGAAAATTTTCATCCGTTTTTTTTACATGCATTTGGTATGGGAATGAAAATTTTCATCGAGGTCCGAACTAGGCTTTAGATTCGCGCCTTCTATCATAGGTGACCTAAAAGCCGGAGTCCCATTTTTTTGTGTGAAAGGTATCGAGCGGCTAAAGTGCGAAATTCGACTTCGAATGCAAAACCGTCGGATGTCATGGGCCATGTATACATGTATAATCGTTAATAAATATTAAACTGTTCTCGGTATAAAGTTAATACGATTGCCGTTTATACCGCCTGAGCTGAGCGTACTAAAGTAAGTCACTTTGCTCTAAACTTCATATGTGAAATTGACATGCAGGCGGAATATCACATGTTAAACGATATTCAAATTGAAGTAGACATATTTTCCGTCTCCACTCACAAGAGATCACCATTTTATAAAAAATGGTGAATCGCAAACAAAAAATTGTTCTCCGTAACCTCTTATCGACTCGTAAAAAGTATTGTAGAATCAACTGTGCTCGGTTTAATTTAGTCTAGTTCTAATCCACATGCGAAACTGGACTAACTTAATACCACACGTTTACATCGCTTCTTAATACGGCTTTACTGCTAATATGCTAAAACCGGCCAATAATGGTCAGACTATAATACCTAAGCAGTGTTACCAAAAAAAAAAAATTATGATTCTGCTAAAATTAGCAGACTTAGCAGAATGTTTTTCATCCAATTTCTGCTAAAAATTCTGCAAACAATAATTTTCAAAAATTGTTCTGCTTAAATTCCGCTAACGATCATTTAGTAAAATTTGTGTACTAAGTATACTTAATTTTCATAAAATCGTTTATTAATTACAACTGTAAAAATGCTGTATAACGCACAAGCGAAGAAATAATGTAAAAAATTTTCTCTATTTTTAAATTACTTTATAAACTAAACTTTGATATGTTTTGATTTAAAATTTTTACCTCACTCAGTACAGTTCGAACTGCCATGACGGTTCCATTCGACATTTTTCTTACATATAAACGTGAAAAAGGGTTTTTAAATCCCTTTAGTCCCGTAGGGATGAGCAATAAGTAGTTGGAACATAGCGTGCGTCAGCAAAACATGAACGCGAAAAGGGAGTTTAAATCCATTTAGCCCCGCAGGGTCGCGCAAAGGGTAGTTTGCGCAAAGCGCCCATTTGCTGAACATGACATAATCGCGGCTCGAACTGGGTGAATAAACAGGCCTATTCAGGATCGAGTCACAAAGTAGGTCGATAGTCACAATTTTGTATTAATTTTGAATAAATTGTGACTTTCCACCTACTTTGTGACTTGTGACTCTAGTCCTGAATAGGCCTGTTTATTCACCCAGTTCGAGCCGCGATTATGTCATGTTCATCAAATGGACGCTTTGCGCAAACTATCTTTTGTCATTTTTATAGTTTTACGTTCCGAATGTCAAAAATTTTGGTTGACCACATACTAAAACGTATCAAAGTTTAGTTTATAAAGTAATTTAAAAATAGTGAACATTTTTTTACATAACAGCATTTTTTTCCTAATTTTTATTTATGAAAAATTAAAATCTTTTTCGTTTTCGGAAAAGTTTCAAATTAATGTACTAAGTACATATGTATATACGAATGAAGAAGAAAAACTATTATTTCCTCTCTTTCATGGTTGTTTTTTGACGTCAGAGGAGTTTCTAGTGTGAAATTATAACACGAAAGCCCGACAACGATAGATCGCTGTCCTAGCTATAGTACTGCCAATGTTGAGTTAATATCATCCGATGACGAAACAGCGCCTTCAATTCTAGTCCAACACAGTGTTAAACTTGCTTCTTCAGTGAAGGATTTTCAACTCTCATGTCCTCATTGTCAGTAGTCATGACAGCGATTGATCCCATTCGAACTTTCGTGTTGCTGTTTCGAACCAAAAACTTCTCTGGCGGCGAAAAATAACCAAAAAATTCTTAATAAAAACAACGATTTTAGCAGAATCGGAAGAATGGGTTTCCTTACAATTCTGCTAAAAGTTCTGCTAAGTTTTTGCTGAAAATTTCCTCTGCTAAAAAATATTTTTCTCTGCTAAATTTAGCAGAATTTCTGCTAAAATGCCAAAACTGCTTAGCGCTTTCCTCTTAATCCAGTGTAGTGACAGTACAAGATAAAGTCGAAAAACACCGAGTATATTTTTTTAACAAATACGTGATAATATTGGTCTCTATTTATTTCAGAAAAAGCTGTGCCGGCTAATATGCAATGTGGACTCTTCGATTTACCTGTTGATAACTAAGTATGTATTTTTTTATTATCAAAGCTTATAATAACTTTATTTTTTTGCAGCAAATCAACTTTAGAAAAGTTTTCGCAGGATGAAAATCATCTATGTACGTTCCATACAGCGTTTAATACCCAAATTGTTTTCCTATGTATAAACATTTATATAAATAAACTTGGTTTAGGTCTCACGGTACCACCAATCGTTTCACTGTAATTGATATGTTTCGTCAGGCATACGAGTATAATCATGAATTTGTTATTTTGGCAACCAATGAGTGTACCATTTATTACCGTTAAATTTAAAATAAAACTTGAATATAGTTTGTTCTCTCGCTTGAATCCGTTCTGAGTTTACTTTTGCATCGTAACTTTTGAACAAATTCCTATAAACCAAACATCAATAAACACTTTCAGAAGTTGCCGCTATAAAAGATTATCACATGAAGCTTAGTACAGACCTCGATGTAATTTTTCATTACCATATAGAAAACATGTAAAAATATACAGCAGTCACGATCGGCTACTAGCCAATCGTATGATACTCTACATGAATTACAAAACTCCGATTTATATTGTAGTTGGGGATAAAGTATCTCCTTTATTAGGGACTCCCATTTGATTGCAACTCAAACCTAAAAGACAGTATTCTGCGTTAAATTTCATATTTTGAACTGCGTAAGTCATCGAAAATTTTCCTTTTTGAAGGACTTTAACATGGAAGGTGCAGGAAGGACTCAACCGATTTCTTATATATATATATATATCCTTTTTCTTGAAACCATTCAACAAGTAATGTGTACAAAATTTCAAATTCGTAGCTTGAAGCATTCAAAAGTTATAAGAAATATTGTTGACTACATGTCTTAAAAATTTTAGTATGGAAGATACCAGAAGGAGTAAAAGGATTTCTTTTACTAGTAACTTCGAACTTTTTTTTCACTCAAAACTTATTTGTACAAAACTTCAAATTCATAGCTAAAAGATTAGTTGAGTTATTGTGAGTTTCGTATATTAAGTAAAGACATTTTTACAGGATATTTGTGTGGCAGCTACACGAAGGACTAATAGGATTTTCTTCGTAATCATAAATTTCCCTCCAACTATTGGAAAACTACATACAAAATTTCAAAGACGTAGCTTAAACCCTTCTGAAGCTATCGACCAATATTCTTCACGTGTTCAAGAATATTGGCCGATAACTAATATTTGTATTTCACTGCCACCGGGCATGAAACGCTCCATACAAAAACATTCGCTTAAACTTCAAAATGCTTCAAAGTGCTTTACACAGAAACGGAGTGTTGCCATCTCCGTCATATATAGCTCCATGGGTTTAAGCTACGACTTGGAAATTTTGTATGTGTTAATTTCCCAATAGTTGCAGCTAAATGTATGATTATGAAGAAAATTCTTTTAGTCCTTCCTATAGCTGCCATGCAAACATCCTTTTAAAATGTTTTCATTAATACCTAATTTACGAAACTCACTATAACTTAAATTTTTTTTTTTCCATTTTTTTTTTATTGGCTTAAATGGTGTAAAAACATGTCGAGAGTGATGTCTGACATAATTTTTTATTAAAAACAAATTTTAAGTGGTCGTAAAAAACGAATTTTCGAAGCAAGGCGGATCGCTTAAAAATGACAAATTGAGTTTCGGCCCGCTGTCCGAATTACGCTTTCTGCGCTTTTAGCGCGCTCACAATCGGTCCGAATTACGCTCACAACGCATACAATTAGCATGGAGGGGAAATTTTCTGGCTCTTACACTACTCACGGTTTCGAGCATATGCACTGTGTGTACGTCTTTGCAATCTGTCACATTGACGGTTAAAAAATTAAAAACACTAAAATTTATTCGCGATATTGAAGAAAAATGAGTTGTAACAATATTGTTGAAGAAAATGAAGATGAGGAGCCAGATATCATCTCCAGATCGCTATCACTGTCACACATTTCCATTACCGTTTCTACTTAAAACACTTTTTCAAAACTCATTTTAAAATTACTGACATAACTGACATTTCAAATAACCAACTGACATTTGTGTGCATACGATCGGTCCGAATTATATGCGTTGTAAGCGCGCATACAATTCGGACCGACTGTGAGCACTGTTGGTAATGTAAGCACCTTAAGCGTAATTCGGACCGAGGCCTCGGAGTGAGTTTTGCCCCTTTAAGCCTAGTACGGACCTCGATGAAAATTTTCATTCCGATACCAAATGCATGTAAAAAAAACGGATGAAAATTTTCATTGCAAATTTTTGCGTCGGGTTTCTGTTTGCGGTACGAAATTCGAATGAAAATTTTCATTCGTTCTGACAGTTCACGTATTCACCACCAGACGGCGCTGAAAGCATGGAGACCAAATTTTTCCGTCCAATTAAATGTGCCGCTATTTAATTTTTCATTGCCGGGATCAAAAATTTTGACATCTTATGTCATTTGTTTGAATTTATTTGTCAGTTTCTTTTTTCAAACCGACTAAAGAGTGTGTTTTGTTGGAAGTGGATTTTTGAAGTCGGAAGTGGATATTTTGAGTTGTGCTTTTATTTTAAAATTTGTCTTGTGATTTCAATTTAATTTTTATGTTAAAAAAGGGCCCATATATTAATGTCCATCATACTACATTTTCAAAAAACCGTCACTTTGATAATTGTGAAAGTCAAACAGAAGATCAGCTGTTTACTTCTCCACATTATTCTACACAACGATTTTTTCATTGTGGAGATGGGAGAGATATATAGTAAATTTGCAAATGGAAATTTTCATCGAGGTCCGTACTAGGCTTTACCGGCGGTGCAAAGGTACACTAAACAGTTTCTAATTGAGGTATAGATGGCGTTAATATGTAGTTTTAAGCAAAAAAGCAAAATATATAACTCAAGTAATCGTTTAGCTGTGAATTCAGAATTTTGTACAAATTACTTTTGAGTGAAAACAAAGTTGGAGATTACTAGTCAGCGAAATCCTTTTACTCCTTCTGGTACCATCCATACAAAAAATCCTTAAGACACGTGTTCAACAATATTTTCCGATAACTTTTGAACGCTTTAAGCTACTAATTTGAAATTTTGTACACATTAATTTTTGTATGGTTCCAAAGAAAAGAATGATTATGTAAGTAATCGAGTGTGTCCTTGCTCCCCCTCCCATATGAAAGTCCTTCAAAAAGGATATTTTTTTTCAGTTCAAGTCAGAAATTAAACACTGAATATTGTCTTTTAGTTTTGAGTAGCAATCTAATGGGACTCTTTAATGAAGGACATACAACATGCTTACACGTAATACTACTTCATCCCCAACTACAATATAAATCGGAGTTCTGTATCATCTAGATACTGCAGTATGTTTATTATTGAAACTCTCTCGAAATTTGGTTTTCTGGTGAATTTAAAAAATCTGCCAACAATCTGGGCGCAACTTTATTATTTTTCGGCAAAAGTTCGGAACGCGCTCAGTTCTGAGATGCGGCGTAGGTTACTATGTGACTGAAAACCTAACAAAAAGTTCGGGAAGTGGTTAGACTAGGGCGTAACATATGAATAACATAATTGTGTCATATTCCGGGATGCAGTATAGTAAAAAAAATACCCCACCCAAAATTTTTTTTCAATCTGTTCTAGTATAACTACAAATATTTCTTTAGCTTGAATACTGTGCCATTAAAGATATAGATTCTAGAATGTGTCTATCTCGGATTTTTTGGGTTTCGGACGCATTATATTTCCCCCCTTGATCAATATTGACAATTTTTATGCAAATGGGTCTACTATCAGAGCTCTATATAAATTCCAAGTTTCAGCTTCCTATCATAAGCGGTTACTGAGATCTAGAAACCAAAATTTTCCGTCTAAAACGCTTCCCCCTCACACCATATAACGTATAGACAATTTAGAAAATAATTTTATTGAAGAAAGTTTTCATTTGAAACATGTATATTGGAAATTATGAAATTATATCTACTGCGAACTTACTTTACTGACTCGAAAATTGAGTCTACATTTTCTAATGTAGAATGCAGAAGGAAACTATTATGCTCTCGGAGAAAGTTCTTGTAGTAATCTTGGATAGAAGGCTTCTCTGGAGGGAACATGTAGATACAAAAGTGAACCGAGCGCTAGTAACATTCTGGCAGTGCAGGAGAGCTTTTGGATGGACATGGGGCCTTAGGCCTTTAATTCTATATTGGCTGTATGTATACAGCTATTACAAGACCCACCCTTATCTATGCCATGGTTTTGGTGGACTAAGGCCGCGGTCCGAATTACACTCACGGTGCTTACATTACCAACAGTGCTTACAGTCGGTCCGAATTATGTGCACGCTTACGACGCATATAATTCTGACCGATCGTGTGCACACAGTGTACTCACAGTGCCTATGCTCGAAACCGTGAGCAGTGTAAGCAAATCGTGTGCATCGTGAGCGCAATTCGGACCGGTTGTATGCGTGCTAAAAGCGCAGAAAGCGTAATTCGGACCGCGGCCTAAGTACTTATATGCAATCATTAGAGCTAGTCTCGATAAACTACAGAGGACAGCCTACATCGGTGTAAGGAGCTGAGAACATTGCACACGACCGAACGACCCAATACGAATTATCGTTTTTCTGCTTATCAAATTTTTAGTTATTAGAAAATTGGTTGAAATTATACAATTTTCAAAAATATAAGAGAAAGTCTAGGAATTTGGAAATAAATTTTATAGAAACAACTTTAACATTCAAAATAAAATATTTTTTTTTTAATTTCAACATTAAATATGTCAAATAAAACAAGAACAAGTAACAATAAATTAACCATTAATCAGTCATTCACTTCACATATGCTTATACTAAATAAACCAATCCAGATTAGTAAAATTAAAATTTTATTTCGAAAAATAAAGTTTCTCAAAACATAGACCGTCGATTGAAGAATCGTTCATTTAATTTAAAGCCATTGAACAAAATATACATTTCACTTACACAATAGCTTAGGGCTTAGAAAAAATGTTACGATTTCGGGTAGCAACTGAGTTCGTTCTGAAAGAGAGCTCAAGTAAGACACTGCAATAAATGCTATTATGTACTAGAAATTTTAAAGAAAAAGGTCGCGTCAAGGTATATGCGGTCTACGTTGGCTTAGTAGAGGAAGTTGAAACTCTGTGAGTCTTGTAGTATAATCCGCGTATGGTATGTTGAATCTGTAGAAGAGGGAGCGTGTAAACCTGCGCTACACAGTCTCGATCATAGCGATGTGACAGTTGTGATGGGGATTCCAAACAACAGAACAATACTCCAAGACACTGCAATAACAAACACAACAAACAATAACAAAGAAGTATGAATACAGTTAAAGGATGACGAAACACGAAGGACAAAACCGGAAAGTCGATAGGCTTTATTAGCGAAATCCACGATGTGAGCATCAAATTTCAGCTTTGGGTCAAAAGTAACACCTAGATCCTTTATATTAGTGACAGCGGATAAAGCTGGTACCATTAATAGAATAGTGGAACACAGCAGGAGTCGTCTTGTAGGTGAAGTTCATGCAGGCTCTTTTTTTACGCCATTTTTGGGAATTTGTTCTGGCAAACCTAATAATGATAGAACTGTGAAATTTTTACCATATATTTATGCATATGATGAGCACACTTAAGAACTTTTTCAGTCCCAAATTGTTGGTCATTGCTGAGGTATATGGCAACTTAGCCACCCATTTTCAAAAAACCTTGTTTTCGGTAGACACGATTAATGGCGTTCTGCTTATCTCAAATAAAAAAATCAAACGGCATTTTAATCTGTGAAGTTTGAACTAGTCTTGGAACAAGGATTATCAAAAAATATTGAACAGTTAATTTTTGGCAGCTTATTGAACTTTTTATCGTCAATTTTGGTGTATTTTTACGACTTCTTCCGGTCAACAAAAAAAATTGCTTGATGAATCACAATTATCTTAGTTTGGAGACTGTATACCATATATTAGTACTGAATAAGTTTACTAAATTTCAAAGAAATTTCTTCGATGGATTTTGAGATATCGTGTCTACCGATTTGAAAAACATAGTTTTGAGAAAAACGTGACTAAACTTTTCATTATATTCGAAACAACATAGGAGTTTAGAGAATATAACGGCCTGTAACTTCTGAACGGCTTCGAATATCGGAATATCACTTTGCCCACATATTCTACACTATATTTGGATGTAAGTTATGCAAAAACAAAAAAATCAATTTTTGGAAACCGTCACACGGGATGACTGCCTTAAGTGACATGTCATTCAATTCACACCATCGAGACAAGTAGTTTAGATCAGATTGAAGGCAAATGCAATATCATCGGTCTTAATTGTTCTGAAGAGTTTGATATCATCGGCATACAGAAGAGAAGTGAAGGAAATGCCAAGAGGAAGATCGTTAATAAATAGGTTGAGCAAAAGTGGTCCCAGTATGGAACCCTGTGCAACTCCTGAGTGAGCCGAGAAATTATCCGACAGCTTACCTTTGAACGCGACACGCATTTTTCGACCAGAGAGGTATGATTTTAAAACGTTCTGTAACGAGTCCGATAAACAATATTTCTCCAGTTTTGAAATGAGAATTTTATGGTTTACAGTGTCAAACGCTTTTGAGAAGTCCGTGTATATAGTGTATACTGATAGATGTTTTTCGAGAGCCTTGGCTACTGCATCCGTAAATACACTTAAGTTAGTAACAGTAGAGCGCTTCCTATATAAGTTGTAGATAAGGCGTTTTTTCCTGCGTGTCTTCCTCACACCAAACAACGACAACGGTATTCTTTGGGACAGAACAAATAATATGTTTTGAGTATTTCACCTATAGAGTGACTTATTTAATAACTTAAACGTATGATACTATTCAATTTACAAAAGAAAAGGCTAAAAAGGCTTAAATTCTTTACTATAACCTCTTTTTTTAATTGTGTATGGATTTTATGTTTTTGTTTAGTGTAATAGTAATAACTTGACTTTCTAGTTCTTACACTTTTGTACAACTTTGCTCCGGCTAGCCATCCAGTCGAGTTACTCGATCGATTTGAGTGTCGTAATAGGCCCACAAGGTTCGATTTGACCAGTAAATCTATTGGCGATGAAGATTATTACAATTAAAGAAGGCTAACACGGATTAGGATGACTAGACGTAAAGTATTCTGGACGTAAGTTTCTATTTCGGCTGCTGACAATAAAATACAATTGTTCAAACACGATAATTTTTATTGGCTCAAAAAGTATTATACAATATTAATCAACAACTTGGAAGCAAAATTAATTTTTTTCCTAATGTAAAAAACTATGTTTACACACTTATTAAGAGAACTGAAGAAAATACTGATATTTTTTTTTAATAATAACAACAAATTGCGAAAATGGAAATTTTCTGGCTACAATTATTTATGCTAAAGTCATTATACATATTTGTAGCTAATTTTTTTTCAATTTCACGATATGTGTAAAAACAGCGTAGAATATTATCCAGGGAGAATCAAAAATAAAACAATGGAATGCAATAAAATTCTTTAGCTTCGATAAACAATATATAATGGTACGTACTTACATAACACGCACGAAGTCGGAAACAACGGATAAGTAATTTTTTTCTTAATTAATACTTGTTTATTTATTGTGTTCTCCTTGCGGTCCTAAATACATTTGTGTTAATGTGTAAAGTTATGGGAATACATAGGTTAAATTTAACATGTAGACACTCTAATCTTCCAAATTTCGGAAAGCCTGCTGTAAATCTTCGTAGAGCTGATCGAAATCAGCTTTTATCTTAGCTTCGCCATCTTTGACCGGATCCTATTTTAGAAAAACGATTAAAAGATAAAGAATAATACATCGCGAATCACAATGCTTACCTTGAATTTCATTGAAGACAATTGATACATTATATTTCCCATTGCATCTCGAATGACGTTCCACGTTATTTTGTTTTCAGATTGTGCAGTAGATTCAACTGCATGTCTTGCTAAATCGTAGAACGCAATTATATTTCTCAGCATACCGACCGTTTTGTAGAAAGGACAGAATCGATCGTAAGACGAATAAGAGTTTTGTTGCAAGAAATCATCCTTCAGCAACTTAGCTACTTCCAAAGTGATCTTGTCAGTTTCAGCCAATGATGCTTTACCGACCAACTGTACAATTTCAGATAAATCTTCTTCTTCTTGTAAGATTTCCTTTACTTTTGTTCGAAGTGGGACGAATTCAGAGAAATTTTTCTCATAGAAATCATCCAAAGCCCGCATATATTTACTGTAGGAAATCAACCAATTAATGGATGGAAAATGTTTGCGTTGTGCCAGTTTCTTATCTAATCCCCAAAATACTTGTACAATTCCTAACGTGGCGGATGTAACGGGATCGGAGAAATCTCCTCCTGGTGGTGATACTGCACCTACAATGGAAACAGAACCTTCTCTTTCTGGGTTACCCAAACATTTTACGCGACCGGCACGCTCATAGAATGAAGCTAACCGAGCTCCCAAATATGCAGGATAGCCTGAATCGGCTGGCATTTCAGCCAATCGCCCAGATATTTCTCGAAGAGCTTCAGCCCAACGTGAAGTAGAATCGGCCATCATAGATACATTGTATCCCATGTCACGGAAATATTCAGATAAAGTAATACCTAAAAAATACAAATTATTACTAAATATTTTTCACCACATATAATATATTAAATTATTCATTACCGGTGTATATAGAGGCTTCACGAGCAGCAACAGGCATGTTAGATGTGTTCGCCACTAACGCTGTTCGTTTCATAATAGATTCAGTAACACCATCTATTTCGACTGAAAGCTCAGGAAAGTCGCGCAATACTTCAGACATCTCATTTCCACGTTCTCCACAACCAACGTAAATAATAACATCTGAATTCGAATATTTAGATAGAGCCTGTGAGATCACAGTTTTCCCGCAGCCGAAAGCTCCAGGAATTGCTGTAGTACCACCCTGTACACAAGGGAATAAAGAATCGAGAACACGTTGTCCAGTAAGCAACGGATGATTAGCAGGCAATTTCTCTGTCACTGGACGTGGTTGACGAACTGGCCAAACTTGCAACATAGTATGTTTAGTTATTTCGCCATCAAACTCTGTCTCAAGAACAACATCTTCAACAGTATAGTTCCCAGCAGGAGCAATATATCGAACTGTACCCTTGGCACGAGGTGGAACAATCATTTTGTGTTTCACAAGAGTATTTTCATGAACAAGACCATACAAATCACCCCCTGTGATATGAGAGCCGACCTTTACATTTAAGGGATTAAATTCCCACGACATAGTGCGAGATAAACTTGGAACGTTTACTCCCTTAGGTATATAGATAGAGTTTGTCAATTCATTGATATCCTTGAGGGGTCGCTGAATACCATCGAAAATACTTCCCATTATGCCTGGTCCCAATTCAACCGATAATGGTTTTCCTGTGCGGAGCACAGGGTCTCCAACTGTAACGCCAGAGGTCTCCTCGTAGACTTGAATGGTTGCCATGTCTCCCTCGAGCCTAATAATTTCGCCGACCAGTTCGAAGTAGCCAACGCGAACCAACTCGTACATAGCCGAGCCTGACATGCGCTCCGCAGTGACGACTAAAAATTACAATTTAAGATTACTTGTCAATAAATGTGGAACAAACTACGCCCAATATGTTTTTCTAACCTGGACCAGAGACTGCAAAAACACGACCATATTTTGATTCACGGTCTTCATCAGACATTTTTTTCAAGTTTGTTGACATTATGAATTGATTCTGAAAAATTAAATACGAAAAAATTATATAATACAGGTGAGAATCGAACACAATGCATTTGGGCGACAATTTTCATATTTCATATATAATAATCATAAGAAACCCTAAACGTCGGGTCATGTGACTCCGATGAATTCTGTAGTAAAATGTTGAACGACATAAATAAATTTTTATTGCCTTTCCAGAAAAGAAATCCAACCCCGTGACAATTAATATTTATAATTTACAATACTTTTTTTTCATTTGATCACACGTTTGATTACCTGGTACCCACAATATTTGGTTATACGATTTAAATATTTTATTTAGTCACGGAAATTTAAAGTTACCTGGACAACACTTCGAACAATTACTACCAAAAATTACTCTCAACTTCTTCTAATCAGAAATCATAAGACTGTCAGGTCAGCTGACATAAAATCTATACTCCACTACACGAAAGAAACGAGTACGAGGTACGACCCAACTCAATTACGATTCCAAAATATGTGCAGCTTATGGCATTTTCCGGTTTTCAGTAAATCGAGACAATGGTGATTTCTTTTCTGCAAAAAAATGTGACCCGTTTCTGCCCTCAATTTTTGTTCTAGCAGTTCCGCCGTTCTATTCTGAAATTTTTTTTGACCTGCTAGAAAAAGGGGTTTGAGTCCGTGGCTAAAATTGACCTGTAAACTCGCATTTCTTGCCCCGAAAATTTCGGCGGTGCAACTCCTTTAACCTCAAATGTGCGTAAGAAACGATGAAAATAAGAAAAAAATATCCTACGACAACAGCGGCAAACGATTTAAAAGCATAAATTAAACTGTCCAACGGGTCATACGGTAATTAGAAATCATACGGAGTGTAGTGTAAATATATTTAAATTTTCATAATAGCTTTTTGACCTGAAAGCGTTCTATTGTAAATTGACCTGTCGGACGGAACTGTCAAAAAAGAGGGCAGAACTGCAATAATTTTGCATCTTTACAGGTCACATTTTTTTTCAGAAAAGAAATCACCATAATTTTAAATTTGCAAGAAATCAGCTCAATCCCAGTTGGCCGCGTCTGCGAGTTTCTCGCAGATTTCTCGGAGACATTTCGACTTGTCTGCGAGATTCTTCGAGACGGCTTATGGACAAAATACACGGTATCGAGACAAATGCTCCCGACAACTCGAAGACATGTCTGCAAATGTCTCGATAGCAAATTTTTGTTTATCGTAGCGCCATTTGCTTGATGATAGCGTGTTGTGATCATGGATGTAATAGTATAACTGGATCGGCAGTAAGCGAAATTTTGCCTAATGTCTGGTTATGTGAGTTGTCTATTTGCGTAATGCTAGGGCCTACCTGCGTAGCGCCTAGCACGCTAATATGTCCCGATAAAAATTCAGCGCTAAACAAGACGCAGTCGAGAAGCCACATTAGCGATTTATCGGCTATCGTCTTTGTTTAGCGCGATAATGACATTTCAAATGACATTTCGTGTACAAGCGAAGACAAGCGAATTTCAAAATGGATTGTGAAGACGCGGCGGTGTTTTTTTATTTTGCCTCCTCGGTGCGGAATATTTCCAGCATTTCAAGTATTTTGTCGTTAGTCCACTCCATTTTCAAAACAATGACAGCTGTAATATCAAGTGACACAATCAAGTGTGGCCACGTTATCGCGCAATGCGAGACGCTAAGCCCTTTGATGCGTGCACAGTAAGGTTCCTGTATACGCACTCACACTACTCTCCCTACCTAAGGTTTGGCCGATGCATGCTCAGGTCGAAAACCAGTAAATTTAAATTTTTTTGATTTTATTGGGGGAATATCACATATCAATTCGAAATAGTCTAATTTTCGGTACAAAATAGGAAATTTCCATAAAAGAAATAGATAATGTACGTAAATTTACAAAAAAAAACCTTAATTCGCGCACACATACTATGCACACATACTATGCACACATACTATGCGCACGCACACATACTGGCTGCACGAAAACGACCTTTTTTCAGGTTATGTAGTGGTCTTCTAGTCCAATTTTGGGCTATCGGCCGAACTCCTACTAAAAGGGTGTGTGAGTATACAGTGACTCTAGTGCACAGAGACCGACACTCAGTTTAGCGGCTGTCGTCTAGTGGGACGATAAAAAATTAGCGGCGATAACGCGGCTACATTAGCGTTGCGTCAAAAAATGTGTGAATTTGCGTCCCGATAGGCGCAGGTGAGGCCCTAGCATTAGTGTAATAATGATGATTTCTTTTCTGAAAAAAAATGTAACCTGTAAAGATGCAAAATTATTGCAGTTCTGCCCTCTTTTTTGACAGTTCCGTCCGACAGGTCAATTTACAATAGAACGCTTTCAGGTCAAAAAGCTATTATGAAAATTTAAATATATTTACACTACACTCCGTATGATTTCTAATTACCGTATGACCCGTTGGACAGTTTAATTTATGCTTTTAAATCGTTTGCCGCTATTGTCGTAGGATATTTTTTTCTTATTTTCATCGTTTCTTACGCACATTTGAGGTTAAAGGAGTTGCACCGCCGAAATTTTTGGGGTCAAGAAATGCGAGTTTTCAGGTCAATTTTAGCCACGGACTCAAACCCCTTTTTCTAGCAGGTCAAAAAAAAATTCAGAATAGAACGGCGGAACTGCTAGAACAAAAATTGAGGGCAGAAACGGGTCACATTTTTTTGCAGAAAAGAAATCACCATAATGGTGATTTCTTTTCTGCAAAAAAATGTGATCCGTTTCTGCCCTAAATTTTTTCTAGCAGTTCCGACGTGTTATTTCTGCTAGAAAAAAATTGAGGGCAGAAACGGGTCACATTTTTTTGCAGAAAAGAAATCACTATAATACATCCATGGTTGTAATAAAAGCTCGTACTTGGAGATTGACATTGGCTGGAAATAAGAAAGGGGGTTATAAAATGAAACGTGCAGGCAGGGGCGAAGTTACCTTGCTGCAATATAATAAATATAAAACACTAATAACGTAGTGACACATTCCATGATTTCCAATCACTTCACATCACAATTGTGTCGTTTTATTGTAACCGCACTTGAACTGTAACTCTTCACGTATTTAATTTTCATCGTGTAAGTCGCGGATGACATTTCCAGCACTCGGAGTGATGCGGCTGTTTTTTGCATTACAAATAGATCGTGGTGGGAGCACATGTTTTTATTGCCATTCCTTTCTATCTAGTGAGGAAGAAAGATTATGCTGTTATGACACTGGCTATTTAGTGGCTATTTCTTAAGTGCAATAAAAGTGCAACAAAGGCCTTATCGTGCGACAAGGCGAACAACATTAAAAAAAAGAGATACCACTCTTTCCGAAGCTAGCGGCATCTAGTAAACAACATTAATAACTGCATTGTTAAGAAAAATACAGATTTTAGCGCGTTTTATAACATAACATGGCAATTTCCACAATTTGTACGTACCGAACTGTTGAAAACAAGTCTGTAGCAGTTCAAAAATCCACTGGAAGCAGAATTTTTCTTGGATTAAGTGCTAGAATGTTGCGAACCACTGCTGGAATGCACTATGTTGCGGCTATGCAGCGGCCTTTTAGCGGCTAGTTTTTGACAGTACTCACTTTACGTAGGCTGCCTTTTATGTTTCGGGATTTGGCAACCCTGGTGGTACAATCTGGTAACTGACAGCTCTATCGTAAAGTTGGACATTTTTGAGGTTATACTCAGAACGTTTTGACATACGAGCGCTATTTGTGTTGTTTGCAGTAAGTTAAAAGATTTATCTCAGCTCAAAAATGGAATTAAATCGTGAACATTTTCGTGCGATTATTTTTTACAACTTTCGACGTGGATTAACTCAGCAACAGTGTATAGATGAACTTAATTCAATTTTGGGCGATGAAGCTCCATCAAGGACCAGTGTTTATCGATGGTATGGTGAATTCAATCGTGGTCGTAGTTCACTTTAAGACGAATTTCGTGAAGGTCGTCCAAAATCAGTTGTTGTTCCGGAAACCATTGATGCTGTGCGCAAACTGATATTGGAAGATCGTCATGTGACCTATCGTGAGATTGAGACAACCTTAGGCATTAGTGGGACCAGCATACATTCAATATTGCATGATCATTTGATTGTCAAAAAAATTTGTTCGCGTTGGATCCCGCATAATTTGACAAAAGCTCAAAAAGATGCTCGTGTCAATTGGTCCAAAGAAATGCTCAAAAAATACGATCACGGTGCTTCCAAACACGTCTATGACATCGTGACAGGCGATGAATCGTGGATTTACGCGTATGAGCCCGAAAGTAAGCAGCAGTCGACTGTATGGGTGTTTCAAGACTGCAAATGGTCGCCTGTTTTTTCGGAAAAACGGGACATGTCGCAACCGTACCACTAGAACAACGCAGAACAGTCAATTCTGAGTGGTACACAACCATTTGTTTGCCAGTTGTCTTCGAAGAAATCAGGAAAACCAACCGCCGAAGACGGATCACTCTTCACCACGACAATGCGAGCTCTCACACATCGGCTCAAACAACTGCATTTTTGAGCACTCGAAACATCGATTTGATGAGTCATCCACCGTATAGTCCTGACTTGGCACCGAATGACTTCTTTTTATTCCCGTAAGCCTAGTACGGACCTCGATCAAAATTTTGATTCCCATACAAAATGCATGTAAAAAAAACCGATGAAAATTTTGAATGAAAATTTTTGCGTTGGGTTTCTGTTTGCGGTACGGAGTTCGAATCAAAATTTTCATTCGTTCTGACAGTTGACGTGGTGAACCACCAGATGGCGCTGAAACCATGGAGACCTCATTTTTGTCGTCCATTTAAATGTGCCGCTATTTAATTTTCATTGCCGGGATGAAAATTTTGACATCTCATGTCATTCATTTGAATTTATTTGTCAGTTTCTTTTTTCAAACGGACTGAAGCGTGTGTTTTGTCGGAAGTGGATATTTTTGAAGTCGGAAGTGGATATTTTGAGTTGTGCTTTTATTTTAAAAATTCTCTTGTGACTTCAATTTAATTTTTATGTTGAAAAAGTGCCCATATATTAATGTCCATGAACCTACATTTACAAAAAATCGTCACTTTGACAATTGTAAAAGTCACACAGCAGATCAGCTGTTTACTTCTCCACAATATTCTACAAAACGATTTTTTCATTTGTGGAGATGGGAGAGATATATAGTAAATTTGCGAATCAAAATTTTGATCGAGGTCCG
Source organism: Beris chalybata (assembly GCA_949128065.1). Taxonomy (NCBI): domain Eukaryota; kingdom Metazoa; phylum Arthropoda; class Insecta; order Diptera; family Stratiomyidae; genus Beris; species Beris chalybata. The sequence goes on from OX421897.1 coordinate 90,469,987, forward strand.
TACTGAGCTGTACGTAAAAAACAAACTGAGAGGTCAACGTTTTTCGACACCTGAAGAAGCGGTTGCCGCATTCAGAATGCATGTTTTGGAGATACCTCAATCAGAGTGGCAAAAGTGCTTCGACAATTGGTTCAAACGCATGCAAAAGTGTGTAGATTTTCATGGGGAATATTTTGAAAAACAATAAAGTGGTTTTCGATGATTAATATTTGTTTTTCTTCTCTAATCCCCAAATATAAAAGGCAACCTACGTATGGCTAAACGTCTGTCTCTCTCACACCAAAGTCAAAATTGTATGTTACATCTTCTATCCCTCTCCATTTGGATTTACTAGCCGCTTTAAAGCCGCAAAAATAGCCGCAAAAATAGCCGCAAAAATAGCCAGTGTTATAACTGCAAAAGCAATATGATTCCTAGGCTCAAACAATCGAGATTATGTCTCTTAACAGACAAGCGACCAACTGGGACATACTTGACCAACGCTGACTGGCATGGCAGCAATGCAGGCAAAGTTTGGTACAATTTTTTGAAATTCGACCCCTAAAGCTATCTACTTTTCCATGAATTCTTTTATATCTCTCAGGTCTGATCAGTAGCTCAGTTCTGTAACTTTATGACGAGTGAGAAATTTCTCACCAAAAAGTCAAAATGAGGACGAATGAATGCACTTTTTTCTCTGTATTCTCACCAAATGAGAAAGCACCGTACTTGACTACGCATTTGGCAATCGTTCATTTCTCATTTGGTGAGAATACAGATAAAAAACTGCATTAATTCATCCTCATTTTGACTTTTTGGTGAGAAATTTCTCACTCATAGATTACAGAACTGAGCTACAGATACCTTCCACCGGCTTTTTTAATAAACACCTATTTACAAGTTTTTCTCTTTTTTCAACCCCTAGACCCCATTATGTAATTCATATGTTACGCCCTATTCTAACCGCTTCCTGAACTTTTTGTTAGGTTTTCAGTGACTTAAGCCTCAGTTACAATGGATCCGATCCGATCCGGCAACTTCGGATGAGAAAATTTTCTAGTCACTATAGGTTTGTTTCTTTTGCCCGGTTCACCTCTTGCCGTCGGAACGGATAAAAGTTGAAAGTTGGTCAACTTTACCTATCCGTTTTGTGTCTCGGCTAATTACCGGAATGATTGTGACTAGGCTTTCCGAATTTCCCTTTAAATGTGTGTCGGATGGAGAAACTCAACACTCTCCGTTTTCCGGATCGGATCGGATCGGAACCATTGTAACTGAGGCTTAACTGAGGCTTAAGGCCCGGTATTTCAACGTAACGTTAACTTCTTGTTTCATAATTAATATCAAAAAGGTAACTGAGAGTTACCTTGTTAAGGCCCGGTATTTTAATGTAGAGTTAACTTGTAATGGTCAGTTAATCAAAACCACTCTAGTAAACTTTATGTGGAAATACCAGACCTACAAGTTAACTCTACATTGAAACACCGGCTTAATGCTATGTTCAGACTATGCGGTTTAGGGCCGGTTTCACAGTCTAGGTTTAAACCAAAAATTTGGTTTAAACTTAGGAATTTGTTCGTGAGATCCTAAGTTTAAACCAAATTTTTGGTTTAAACTTCGACTGTGAAACCGTCCCTTAAACACATTTAAGTAGGCAAAATTAACGTCTCAAAAAAGTAGTGTTCACACTAGGCAACTGGTTTTATTTTGATACCTGACAGCTTGACGTAAGTTTTTCCGACAAGTAGATATTCAGCTGTGTTTCATTACCAAATTTATGGTGTGTAAATTGTTTAAAACAAATGTGTTTGAATAGCAGTAATAAAAAGAGAATTTATTAGCTAATGCAAACGTTGCACAAGCTCAAAATTGAGTTTCTATCGCAATACAAAGTTTCTTCCGAAGTTTACTTCGATTTCCGCGAGAGTCGCAGAGCATATTTTCGGTTAAACACGTCGTAGCTACGTGTTTTCGTAAACGCCTTCAGGAAGTGATTTCAGCGCATTTAACTCGATTTAAACGCGTCAATCTCGTAGTCTGTACATAGCATAAGCGTATTTCCAAAAACGTTTGGTTTCAAGTTTATAAATTGTATGTAAGTGAGTTACTTAACAGCTTTAGTAAGTATACATACTACTTAACAGTTTATCGATAATAAATAAATTCAATAAACAGAAACAATTACAGTCAATTTAAAAACTACTTGAAATTTTTTAGGTCATCAACAGACAACTGTCAGTAAAATATAAGCAGAAGTTAACTTATACCCACGGTCGTATATACAGGTCTGGAAACTCAATGCAATTTTTTGTGGTGGGGGTAGACACAAAAGTGAAAGACATTTATGTTGTTGTCGTATTGACCACCAGGTTCGTGAAACTCTCGTGGTGTTTTCTGTCATTGTTCACGACCGTGAAAAATATAAACAAACTGTGACCGAAACGTCAGCAGAAATCGTAACAATTAACGGAAATTTTTTTTTAAAATAAAAAATGCTGAATAATTGTGTAGTGCCGGGATGTGATACGGGTAAAAAAAAGTGCGGACAAAAATTTAGTTTGTTTACAGTTAGTGTTAACGAAATTTTGTGTCATTGTCCACTGTTTTCTCCTTCTTTGTGCGGATTCGATGCCATAATTTCAGCCGGAATTTCTGTTGTTGTTGGTGCAGATTCAGGTACCGGTTCGGTACTCTGTTGTGGAGCGAGTTCTTTCTGTTGCTTGCATCGCTGGAACAGTCTCTAGTGTAGCCGATTCTTCTTCCTTTACAGTTTTATGTTTGTTATGCAATTCATCAGCATATTTCGTAACGTCATTTACAATTTTCTCACAATTTTCCGAAATCGACGTTTGACATGGGCCCCGGACTTAACAACAGATTTTCAAGATTCATAGCCATATGGTTATCCAAGGTTACAACCATTTCATAGCCATATACGTCCCACCTTTAGTATAAGGTAGATGTCCGGCGAGTTCCCGATTACATTATTCGTGGAAATGAAATTGGATTACGATGTGGCTATATAGAATTTGCCTCAGCAATTCCACCAGCTGTCAGGGTGTTTCGGAAGTTGGCTAGAATACACCCTCTGAAGAGTCTTCTGCATTCCGATGACGAAACAGCTCCTTCGGACCTAGTCCAACACAAAATCTTATGATAAACTGGCCTCTCCAGTGAAAGTTCTTTCCAAAATTCGTCAAGTACTACGGTCAATCAACAGTCGGGGATTTCGTATTGGAGCTTCACTCCACTGACACCGGAAAGAACAACAAACTCTTAACATTTAATAGCTTCAATGGTAGCATGACCATGAAAAACTAGTAACATAAAAAGTATTGGTAAAAATAAGTTTTGCGTTGGACCCACTGGGCCCCGGACTTAACAACAGATTTTCAAGATTCATAGCCATATGGTTATCCAAGGTTACAACCATTTCATAGCCATATACGTCCCACCTTTAGTATAAGGTAGATGTCCGGCGAGTTCCCGATTACATTATTCGTGGAAATGAATTTGGATTACGATGTGGCTATATAGAATTTGCCTCAACAATTCCACCAGCTGTCAGGGTGTTTCGGAAGTTGGCTAGAATACACCCTCTGAAGAGTCTTCTGCATTCCGATGACGAAACAGCTCCTTCGGACCTAGTCCAACACAAAATCTTATGATAAACTGGCCTCTCCAGTGAAAGTTCTTTCCAAAATTCGTCAAGTACTACGGTCAATCAACAGTCGGGGATTTCGTATTGGAGCTTCACTCCACTGACACCGGAAAGAACAACAAACTCTTAACATTTATATTGTCATGTCATAATCACAACGTCAGGAATGAACGTTCTTGCGCTTGCGCAACTAATCGATAGTAGCGACTCAGTTGATAATAACGAGAAGTTCTGTGGTACACATGCATCAAAAAAGTTTCTACCCCCACCCCGGCAGTTTCCAGACCTGTATGTAAGACCGTGCTTATACCTGAAGTCTGTCGTCACATAGCAAAACAGCATAAGTCACATTTTTTCCGAAATTGAGTTAGGGTCATTTTTGAAGTCAGAGAGGTCGACTGCAACTTTTCGACAAGTATCAAGCATATTGTATTGATTTTTCTTTGCGAAAATAGAAAATGAAAAACAGCATAAGTCCAAATTTATCAATCGGCGCCATGAAAAACAACACAAGTCCAAATGTACCAATCGATGCCAAGAAAAACAGCATAAGTCCTTTTTACTTTATTGTTTTAATCAACTCACAGTTCATAAACTCTATGAGCTATTAAATTGAATTTTTTTTCTGAATAGACAGGGTAGTCTACCTTGAAGTGATCTTTTTTTGAGGGCTGTGGGTGTGAGGGGGAAGGTGGGAGGCGCGTTTTAGACGAAAAATTTTGGTTGCTAGATCTCAGCAACCGCTTATGTTAAGAGACTGAAACTTGGAATTTCTATTGAGCTTTGATAGTGGCCCCATTTGAAAAAAAATGCTGATATGGGTGAAGGGGTGTGGGAGTGGAGGGGGAAATAATGCGTCCGAAACGCAAAAATGCTGTGATCGACTCATTCTAAAATCCACATATCCTAAACCGTTAGTGACACGAAATTAAGACTTTACATGTTGGAAAAATATAATTTTTTTAGGGGTAGTACGGTACGGGGGTAGGGGGTGTTTTACCAAACTTTAGAGTGGCTTATGCTAGAAAGTTGAAACTCGGTGTGTAAGTGTAAATCAACTAGAGAAGTTATTCTTATGAACAAAAAATTCTAGTATCCATTTGGCGTTCGGAACGGGGGCAACAAAATTATCAGTGAAAATGGAATGCATATATTTTCACGATTTTCGTCATATCTATAAGGTCTTTCCAAATATTGAATTCATTTCGAATTTACGGATTCTTCATACGAATACCTAGAAAGTGTTTTCAATATTTTTTTAAATTCAACCCCTAAGGGGTGGTAAAGTGGTTGTATACTTTTCCATGAATTCCGCCATATCTCTCAGGTCTGATCAGATATTGAATATCTTTTCACTTCCATGGGCTTCTTTAAAAAATTAACTATTTTTATGTTTTTTCCTTTTTCAACTCCTGGACCGCATCCCAGAATATGATCTAATTATGTAATTCATATGTTGCGCCCAGTGGCGTGGCGTCCATGGAAGCAAGGGAAGCATTGCTTCCCTTACACTTTGCTGAAAAATAGTATATCTAAAATACGTTTTTCTTAACCATTTTTCCTTCAAGCCAATCTAATTTTATTTCAATACAGTCATTGTTAGCTTTAAGTTTCCAACCATTGTTGTAGAGACACAAGCCTAATCACAAACTATTACTACTAATGTACATGTTATCAAATGGTTCACGCGCAGAAAAATCGTAAAAAAAAATTTTACTTCATACATTTTCACAGTCTAAATAAAAGTTCGTAAGAAACTACACGCGAAAATCGCACACAGCCGACTTGGCAGCACCACGGCAAGCGAACAGAAACTCAGAAAAACACCCCGCGGAAAAGCAATGCATGTATGAGCATTGAAATCAGTTCGCAGCAAACTCACTGTGACGTCACACACACGCTGCATGGTGGTATAGCTCGAAGAAAGCAATGCAGATTATGCATCGCTGCACAATCTGCACAATCTGCACGGGTCGTACTTCGTACAACACATTCTGGCTGCAGCGGAGAAGCTTGCAGCGAGCAGAGATCTGATCAGAAATTGGTGCTACCAAAGTAGGATAGGAATTCTGATTGAAGTTTTGAATTGAATTGTGGTAAATAGTTCAATTGTACATATTTAATTTAGTTTTTAGATCACAGGAACCACTTATGGTATGTTAGGATGCTGAAACTCGGAACTTATATAAAAGTATGATAGTGGACCTGTCTGCAAAATGTACGATAAGGTTTGTGGCGTGTGTGAGTGGAGGGAAAGCAATGTCTTCGGAGTGCTTGAAAGTTGAGGTTGAAACATTCTAAAATTCGTATCTTCTGAATGGTTGATGTCAGAAGATTGAAACTTGTAGTTGTTTTAAGAAATAATAGGTAGCAGATTAATCAAGAGCTAAAATTTTGAATCAAAAGGTGGTGAGTAGGGGTTGGGGTAAAAAACTTTGGATAAGAATATCTTTCGAATCAATCAGGAAGGTATAATTTAGTTTGTGTATATAGGATATGCGGAGAAGCTCATTGAATATAAAACTGAGAAGTACACCACAAAAGTGGGGCCACTTTTAAAATATTTCATTTTTCTATTTCAAGAACCGTACCATATATGATCTTAGAAACTTTACAGGAGTTAGGTCCAGTACAATTCTAACTGGGAAAACAAATTCTGGAGGTACTAGTGAAGGGGCTGATGGTGGGAGGGCGTGGAAAGGAAATAACATCAATTTTTATTTTTGAAAAACTACAAACCATAGAAAGGTTAAACAATTACTACATAGAGCTAATAAAGAGGTATCCTAGAAAAAATTAATGTATGGTGATTTTTTATGTCTCAAAAACGGCTTATGAAGAAGAAAGTTGGAGCTTAGTACGTATATGAAGTAATTAAAGAAAAAAAATTGATTTTTATTAGCATTGAGTAAAACAATTGTCCGTGAAAAGGGATTTTTCCACATTTCCACGATTTCGTTATATATTTATATTGAACATGCCGAAATAAATTTTACTTTTGCGAGCACCTAGAAATATTTTTTTCTGATTTTTCGATATCCAACCTCTCAGGGTGTGTAAAAAGGTTGTGTACATTTTCAAGAATTTTTATATATTGGGTCTAATGAGATATTTAATTCACTCTGATATAAGCATTTTTAACGAATTCTGAAAAACTTTTAGGGTTAATGAGATCAATTTTTATTATTTTATTATTATTATTTATTTCTATTGACTCTTCCATTCCAAAAAATACGTAAAAAATAAAAAAAAATCTGCCAATATGTAGGTACTATGATCGAAACTTTATAATTTTTTTGATAGAAGTCCGGAAAGCGTTTAATGATGAGCTAGGTGTAGGTGACTGCGACTGACAGCCTAAACACCAACGTGCTAAATAGCCTCCTAGATCCCTGCAGTGTGCTAATGGAGGAGGTTCAATCAATATGCAGTAAATTGATAGGTAGAATAATAATAATAAAAAATTGTGGATATTAACCAATTGCTTCCCCTTGTTGAATTATCACGCCACGCCACTGGTTGCGCCCTATTCTAACCGCTTCCCGAGTTTTTTGTTAGGTTTTCAGTGACATAGTAACCGCATCCCAGAATTAAACACATTCCGAACTTCTGCCGGAAAAATAATAAAGTTGCGCATATACTGTTGACAATTTTTTTTTTCTACGCGCGATTTTGCTACAACTATTAGATATTTTCGTAAGTAATAAACATATTACATCATTTGGAAACGAAAATCGCTCATCTTTCGAATGATATTAATGTCACTGAACAACTACTTACGTGATTGATCAGCATGTTATTGTGGCTTATCGTGGAAACTTTCAACTGTAGAGTTCGTTGACGAATGTTTAATGTCATTGCAGTATCGGTGAGGGTGATAAACATGCTTTTAAACATTGACTATTGAAAAGAATGAGGAATGAGTTAAAATAAAGTAGAAACAAATGATGTATTATTAGAAATATATTTAGAAAAATCCTGACGGTATTACATAAATTCTTGATATTGGATCCTCCAAAATAGAAAAAAAATACATGAATGAAAAGAAATTTCAGTTTCAGATGCTAACTCATATAATGGTTGTAAAATGACACGTTATCAAACTTTACTTCTTCGAAACGTTTCTGCAGCTTCTTCTTGGACGAGAACTTTTTCTTTTATTGTAGTATGTAATATCTACTACTACTACTACTTGTAGATAATATCGAACCTTACTAGTCAATTTAAAGTTCAAATTGGTCAATATTAAAATTTTTTTGCTGAAAACCCCTCTCCCCACCCTCCGAAAATCATGTCTAGCTACGCCACTGTGCCGTGGCTAGCAACACGCGATAATAATACACTTTATCGCCGAAGAAATCGAAGTTTTTCGGCATTATTCAAGCAGAACCGCATAAGTCCACCGGACTTAAGCTGTTCTGCTTAACGCCGCGGGCGACTTCCGGTGTTTCATGGGCACAAATTTCGAACCCTATAACGCATCAAAACATACATGTTATGTTATGTTATGACGTATACACAACTTTCAATTTAATGTGAATCCCGAATGGAAACAGAACAAGCCAGTTGCTTAACTTTTAAACGTCGATAACTCAAAAAGTTGAAAGTGTGACTTATGCTGTTTTGCTATTAGACAGAAGTATGAGTTAACTTGAAACTAACTTTTACTAACGTGTGTGAAGTTGGCCCCACCTTTCGCAAAATTTGAAATTTTTTTTAGAGTTCTGTTTGCCCCCCACATAGTTTTATAGTTCTAGAGCATTCTCGGAAATAGTTCCGTTGATTAAAGCAGTTAAATATCGTACGAAAGTTGGAGGGGCTAACTTCACAAAAGTGTAATTTCAATGCGCTATAACTTCTTTTCCTTAAATTTAACAATTTAATAGTGGTTTTTATGTTTTATTTCAATTTTTTTATTATAATAAATGTTAAAAATGGCCACCTTCATTTTGAATGTACGCTAAAGCTCGTTTTGCGAGTGTTCTCTTGGTATTCATATTCCTCAACTGCTGCCTTACTTTTATTGCTGCCGCATCGATCCTGGCATTTAGATCTTCCAGTGTTCTACTGCTGTTGCGTAGACATGGTCCTTCATCCATCCCCATACAAAGAAATCCTTAACAGTAAGATCAGGAGATCTAGTGGGCCAATGTATCGGTCCATTTCTACCGATCCAGCGATTGGTATAATTGAAATTTAACCAATCTGTGATTTGTCGCCCATAATGAGCTGGAGCACCATCGTGTTGGAAGCCAATGGTACCAGTGGAATATGATCCAACAAGTCCTGAAGATCATTTGTTAGAAAATGTAAGTAATTATAGCTATTTAGAGTAGACGGAAGCCTAAGTCTAAGTCCAAGTCCAAGGAAATCGTCACCAATCACACCTCTCCATAAATTGACGCTGAATCTGTGCTGAAATGATTCCGCTCTTCTTGTTTGTGGATTGATCTCAGCCCACGTATGTAGTTTATGGAAGTTTGTGATACCTTCACTGGTAAATTGGAACTTATCCGTCCACAGAATGTTGTTCCAAAAATTTTCGTCATGTATTTGTTGTTCAAGGATCTAATTGCAAATCTGAGAGAAAAAAAAATTACTAGTTAGAGTTGGGGTGTTTTAAGATAGAGTTCCGTTTGCCCCCCAAAGAGTTCTATCGATTACACCTTATGAACACTTACGCTAACTGTTAAGGAAAAGAAGTTATGGTGCATTGAAATTTCAAATTTTTCAGTCAGTGAAAAAAAAAACTTTTTTCCTGTAAGGGTTGGGGTAGTTCTGATTAGAGTTCCGTTTGCCGCCCAAAGAGTTCTATCGATTACACCATATGAACATTAACGCTAACTGTTAAGGAAAAGAAGTCTTTTTCTTGAAATATTAAACATTTGAGAAAATATTTCGAAGTTTATACCTCCCATTCATATGGAAAAATTGTTAATTTTCTGACTTCGTTGTGCGTGATTGAGCCCATGATTTTCGAAATGTAGAACCGGAAATGAGCACCTTATTATCAACCAAACCGATCGCCATCAATCTTTATCATGTCTTTCATAATGAAATTAAGAGAGAATCGAAAATTCACCGAGCTCCGAATCGTAAAAATACACACGAACCGCCCTACAACAGTCAGCTGGCGAAAATGTGTCTAGCATATCTGGTAGTTTTTTTCCCACCAGGTGGAGATTTCCAACTTTACCATTCGTCAATACTAGAGTCACTTCATACGAACTTACACAAACATCCATTATCTTATCTTATCCATTATCTTATCATTTGAATTTTTTTTGCAGTTGTCTCGATTTTTCATTTTAAGGATCTCCACTAAAGTGGATAAACGCTGTATTTAGTTGACATTTCATGAGACATATCTCGATTCCGTGAAACGTCCATCAAAATCCATCTGCTACACGTATACACACTAAACTATGCCATTTAAGAAACCTGTGATTTTTTAAATTCGCAGTTTTTTAGTACTAAATATGTACCAAAAGTGGTGATTGTCCGTACTCATGATAGTGGATGTTTGTGTTAGTTTTTATACAGTGACTCTAGTCAATACTTACTTACATACAATTTACAAACTTGAAAGCATGCTATGTCCAGACTAGAGTGACTGTATAAGAACTAACACAAACATCCATTATCTTGAGTACGGACAATGTGTGTTTCATTTGAAACCAGTACATTTGAAATTTTTTTGCAGTTGTCCGATTTTTCATTTTTATCTCCACTAAAGTGGATAAACGCTGTATTTAGTTGACATTTCATGAGACATATGTATCTCGATTCCGTGAAACGTTAATCAAAATCCATCTGCTACACGTATACACACTAAAACTATGCCATTTAAGAAACCTGCGAACTTTGGAGTTCGCAGGGTTCAAGAGTACTAAAAAGGTACCAAAAGCGGTCATTGTCCGTACTCAAGATAGTGGATGTTTGTGTTAGTTCTTATACAGTGACTCTAGTCCAGACTACGAGATTGACGCGTTTAAATCGAGTTAAATGCGCTGGGAACACCGGACGCGCTTACGAAAACACGTAGCTCTACGCGACTCTCGCGGAAATTGAAGTAAGCTTCAGAAGAAACTTTTTAATCCTGTAGAAACAGAATTTTGTGCTTGACTGCATTAGCTAATAAATTCACTTTTTATTACTGCTATGCAAACACATCTGTTTTAAACAATTTAGAAACCACAAATTTGGTAATGAAACAAAGCTGAATATCTACTCAAACTGTCGGGTATCAAAATAAAACGCCTAGTGACGTTAATTTTGCCTACTTAAAGGTTTCCACACACTGACGCGATTTATTCGCAGACGCTGCGATTCTTTTCGATTATTTTGCAGCGGTACATTCGCCTTCATTTATTTGCATGGTAACTAATGAGAATAACCGCACCGCTGCAAAATAATCGCAGCGTCAGCGAATAAATCGCGTCAGTGTGTGGGAACCTTAAATGTGTTTAAAATGCAGTCTTAATAATAATAGTAATAGATTTAGTCCCTTCATGCAAAATGGGCGCTTCCTTCCCAACTCGAGAGTTGTAGAAGAAATTTCCATTTGGGCGCACTTTCTCAGCTTGCTCTCTGTGGGGAAAATGTGTGATTAGAGAGAATTAGCAAAGAGCATGCAGCGGCTCTAGTGTAAGCCATTTGCAAAGGTCGTTAAAACATACGGCCCCTGGGATTTAATCAAAACAGCTTTTGAAACAAAAAAATTGAAATCATTCTTATTAGTAATGCAAAGACTTCATAGCAAAGTCTATTGTGGTTTAGTTTTGAATGGTTAAATCGTATATTTACTTTCGTGTATATTATTAAATCTTGGCACAAACGAAAATATAAGAAACTTGCAATTTACAAACGAGCACTTCTTTAATAATGTTGATCAATACATAGCTATTAATTAAAAAATATTTCATTTTATAAGTAGGCAAGAGTTCCCATAGGGTCCCACGCAGGAAGTACTATAGGATCCATTTGAAATACTTGCATAACTTCCTTTGGCACGATACTTTTATCAACAACTACTTCGAACAAAAATTCTTTACACCAATCGCTTGACATAACTAAATATCCTTTATCGCCTCTGTCCTCTCCCCAGGAATTCTCTACGCGGAACTTAGTGGGCTTTCCATCCTTCTGAAAAAATACACGTAAGAATAATACATACACAAGTGGTGTTTGAGTGTAACAAAAAAGATATTAAAATATTACATCAACTGAAGCTGCTGTGAAAACCATGGCGTGAGTCATAGCCGATTCCCCGAACAATAGACGATCTGCTTTTGTTAAAGTAATTTGAACATCAGTATCAAACATCAATTTAAAATCGTGTCTGTAATGCCAACAAAATTATTGAGATTAGCATTTATGTATGACTAAGGTCATAAATTTTATACATTTCCAGATCTTCAATTCCTTGTTTTCCTGCAAACCGTTTACTAACTTCACATCCAAACCAAACCGCGTCACCGTTTTTTAAGCTTGTGGTGATCAAGTCCATAAGCATATCCACAGGCTGGTTGTTATAAAGAACTGGTCGCCCACCTACTACGTTTCCCAGACTATCAACTGTATATGCTTGAGCGTAGTGACTTGTAGCACGTGGATCATTCACCAAACATACCTATGAAAGAAATATTCAGTATTTAATTTAATATAAGTTCTATATTTTTATATAAAGTACAAGCTGGAAACCTAACCAAAAACGTGGTAAGAAAAACAAAACATCTGCTCTTATGAAAGACGGTAGCTAATCGTATCGTTATAGACATATAGGATATTTCAGTACAAACGCTCGAAATTTGTTAGACTACAGCTGCCATGATGTCAAAGCAATATCCGTCGAATTTATTGTGAATTGTTCAGTAGTGTTCGGCCATAGTGATATATGTATATACTGAAGATGACAAGCAGCGATTGAGTTGAAAGCGGACGTCGTCGCATTCCCTTGCACGCAAAACAACAATAAATTGACATAAGGCTCCTGTTTTGTCTCACTCACTCATACGCTAAAACAACAACAATTTCATATAACCAACCTGTTTTGTCTAACTTTTCACCCTGTTTTTGGCTTCAAAGCGCTTTATACAAAACTGTTGGCTTGTCGTCTCCACAAGCTCTATGTGTTCGGCAAATCCCATTGAAGGCAATAGCGTTGAGCAGCAACGTGCGCAAATTATCAAATTTTATTGTCAAAATCAGAGCTCCGTCCAAAAAACGTTTAGCGCATTGGATTTTTTTTAACGACGAGGCCAATTTCTTGATGAATGGATGTGTGACCAACCAAATTATCGGATTTGGGACGATACCAGTCCACACGAATACACTAATACCATAGAGATATAAACAACGGAGACGACAAGACGCCCTTTCTGTATAAAGCACTTTGATGCAAAATTGAACGTGTATGGAGCGTTTCGTGGCCAGGTGGCAGTGAAATGTAAATAGTAGCCTACACATTTTCAACATGTATTTCAGCTTAGGCAAAATGTATTTCAGAATAGTGAGTTGTATTTCAGATTATGAAAATTGTATTTCAGAATAGTGAGTTGTATTTCAGATTATGTAAATCGTACTTCAGAATAGTGAATTGTATTTCAGATTTGGTAAAATGTATTTGAGAATAGTGCATTGTATTTCAGAATACGTAAAATGTATTTCAGAATAGTTAATTGTATTTCAGATTTGGTAAAATGAATTTCAGAGTAGTGAATTGTATTTCAGAATACGTAAGTTTGAATTCAGAAAACTTGAATTGTATTTCAGAATACGTAAGTTTGAATTCAGAAAACGTAAATTGTATTTCAGAGTATATGAATTGAATTTCAGAACACATCTTCTAATATACATATAAAATAAAGTCAACTTTTTGTATATTGCGATGGAAATCTACACCTGTGAACCGTTTCCTCCCAAATTTTGCATGGACATTCTCGAGACTACCGGAAAGGTAGTGAACATAATTATATATTCCCGAAATTGGTGGTTCGCGAATTATTTCAACATTTGAGTGAATGAAGTATGGAGAATGGTGGATAGAGAATGGAGGATGAAAGGAGGATGGTGGATGGAGAATGGTCCATTTAAGTATAATAAATCATTATTTTATTATGTAGCACTATAAACACTACCGAATAATAAACTTACGTTATCTAATACCACAAAACACAAAAAATATGTCTATTAGTGCTCAGCAATATTTTTAAATTTTTTGAAATGCAAACCTTTAAATATCTCGCAATTACAAAAAATGGACTTGCCCCGCAATGAAATAGTCGCGGTTTTAACTTTAAGAGAAATTTGGGATGGTCCAGCTCTCACATTGACCGTATTCGAATTTTTGACATTTTTCTGCCATTAAATTAAATTTCAAAGAAAAGTAGTTTTTAAAGTATGTCGATAAATTTCCGTACGTTGTGCCGTGAATGGGAATCGAAAGTGAACAGCATAGTCGGCGTAAATAAAAATTCACCGTTTTCCAAAATAGGCATGTTTTTTTTTTATTTCGTGTCTTTCAAAATTCGTAATTAAACAAATTTCAATTTTAAGGTAGAGTAAAAAAAATTTTTTTCTACATTTTCACGAATTTCGTTATATAATTGTGGGAGTGGTAGTGGACATTTTCACGAATTCTGATATATATCTTAGGTTTATGCAGATCGAATTCACTTTCACTTGTAAAGGATTTTATAAAAGGACAAAAAAGCATTTCGATAATTCCCTAAGGAATTAAGGGTTAAGGCATTCAAAACGTAGAAAATGCCTTTTAAAAAACTTTTTGAAAAGGGGTCTGAAATCCTATTTTTCTGAGCCCTGAAAAATATTGTGATATTGGTAAACTGGAACGCACTAGAATAATTTAACGTAAACCAACTTGGAACTTTTTTGGTCAAAACTTACGAATATGACTAATTCGTCAAATCTTACTGAAAGGGTGTTAGAGGTTGATGATATAAATAGTACCCTCAGCTATCTGGTTGCATCACATTAGTCAATTAACTATAACTCGCGAACGTTAAATAAATCTGTATTTGCGGCACTGTTTAGTGAACGTTAAACCCGTAACCTACAATCTATTTGAATTCAATGTAAAGCGACCATAAGAAATTATATACATAGCTACTGAAATAAAAGTTTATAAGAAAAAAATTATTTTAAATTACCTTATCTTCAACATTAAAATGTGGCTTGATATGGTCATTGTAAAATTCGAGAGGAGTCATCGGTCCTAACTTCTTGTAGTTTTTATTTTTTTCATAAAACTCCCAGTTGAAAGATATCGGCGGAATTCCTAAGCAAATACCAACTATCTTATAAATTTCACCCATTTGTTCGGTAATTTTATTTTTAATAGTTTCGTCAGACGTTTTCGTTTGATAGAAATCTCGAAGCACCTTCGCATATTCTCTAAGCTAGATAAACGTTCACAAAATTGTTACCACAATATAGAAAACAATATTTGAAACAACTTACTTTACTTTTAAGTATGGCATTCATTCTATGGCTTGATTCGCAGCTAAAACTCTCAGGGAAACATTTCTTTGGCATTAACCCATGTTTGGTTATTAAATTAACTAGCATATCCCATTGGCCCCCATCACTAATTGGATCCTGCAAAAAAATAATATATTAAGATTTTATTTTGAGTTTGTGCGTTTAATAATGACATTTAGCCAAAATGATATTAAACGGCCATCGACTTCTTCTTTCTGCGCAAAGGCTTTGCACACGTTGTTCAAGAAAAAATTGCATCTTTCGATCTTATCCCAATAAAATAAGTACGCCTGGGAGAACTCAAATTCATCTAGATTATACTGCTTTATAAACGGAATACGGATGCAATTTAAAGCTGCAAACAACCAGCACCTTCCAGAGCTTTTCTGGTTTGTTACTGGTTTTCCTTCAGTTTCAACCTATAATACATGTATTGATATAATGAAGTGTTTAAATACTTTTATTTATGATAAATGTACTTTGTACGTATATACGTGATTAATTTGCTCCATAGCTTTTCGGGATACACAAAGTTCGAAAGGATCCGTGCGTGCGCAAGCATTTTGTGCTAGTATATTTTTCGGGCTGTTGTAAAAATCGTTGCGCCATATCTGCAGTTGTTCGTTCGTAATAGGTGCTAATGATTAGAAACAAACTTAATAAGTCAATTAAATAAATAAACGTTTTAGTTAAAATCAAACAATCCACACACAAAATGCATTTCGTAAAATACTACCAGACTTATACACAAAAGTGCATGTTTGTTTTTAAAATTATTGGTAAGTAAACAATTACCAATTTTGAATTCTGATTTTCTTTGTCAATACTTCAATTCTGGGGATCCTGCTTTAGAAGGCCAAAGAAATTCGTTTTTTATTGCCTAAATCGATAAACTATACAAGAATTTCATAAAGTTACAGATCCCAATTTGAAGTATGTATCGGAGATACAAAGCCAAACGCACTGGACCGTCGGGCAGGTGTGTGCGCGCTCAGCCAGACTTCAAGCGCGTTTTTTCGAGCATAAATTTTTTTGTTTTTTCTAAATTGACGGGCGCAACTTTATTATTTTTCCGGCAGAAGTTCGGAACGCGTTCAATTCTAAGATGCGGTTTAGGTTACTATGTGACTGAAAAACTAACAAAAAGTTCGGAAGCGGTTAGAGTAGGACGTAATATATGAATACCATGATTGGGTCATACTCCGGGATGCGGTCTAGTGGTTGAAAAAGGAAAAAAAACTTAAATATAGGTGATTATTAAACCAGCCCATGGAAGTGAAATGATATTCGATATCTGATCAGACCTGAGAGATATGGAAGAATTTATGAAAAAGTATACAATCACTTTACACCCCCTTAGGGGTCAATTTTCAAAAAATTTCACTTTCTAGGTGTTCATATGGAGAATCCGTAGAATAAAAGTGAATTCAATATTTTGGAAGACCTAGTAGATATAACGAAAATCGTGAAAATATATGCATTGTTTTTTTACTAAACATTTTTTTTGCCCCCACTTCCGAACGCCAATGGATATTCGAATTTTTTTTTTAATTCAAATTACTTTTCTAGTTGATTTACATATACACACCGAGTTTCAACTTTCTAGCATAAACCGTTCCATAGTTAGGAAGAACACAACAATTAAAATAATTTTAACATCTACCTTATACTGTTCTTGAGATATAAAACGTGATTTTTTTTAAAATTTTTTATCCCCACCCCACTTCCATGTTCCCCCACCCCCTTCAAAAATTTTACTTTGAGCAATCTATATTTGTCGACCTTTCTACTCAAACCGAATTTTATTTTTCTAGAGCAATAGGTTCGTGAGATATCGTAATCTGAAGTGTTTCACCCCCCACCCCCGTACGCCACTATCCGCACTCAACATTTTTTTTCAATCCTTTCTCCTAGTATAGGTACAGATATTTGTTAAGTTTGAGTTGCGTGCCCTCAACGGTTTAGGAGATATGGATTTTAGAATGTGTCGAATAATTTTGCCCCACTCCCACACCCCTTCAGCCATATCAACATTTTTTTTGCAAATGGGTTCACTATCGAAGTTTCATAAAAATTCCAAGTTTCAGCCTTCTAGCGTAAATTTCATGATAATATCTCAACGGGTTTGGGAGCTACGCGCCTTCAAACTATTTTTGCGTACGGCATAAGGCGTACGGCGCACAGTGGGGCGTTTGCCCGATCTAGCTGGCCAAAATTCGGTTTTTTAAACATGCAAATGTTAACCAGCATTTTATGTCCTTATTGTCTTAACCAATTAGGGAGTTTCAAGAAGGTTTTTTTTTACCTGTATTTACTATAAAAGCCGTGGGCTTAGCTCAAAGTTGCCATTTGTAAAAGATAATTTCTAACGGAAAAACCTATGTTAAAAACTAACTGTGATCACATAACATTTTCGTGAGTTTAAAGTACAATTAAGAAATTTTGAAAAATGGATATTGAAGTAGCAGGTATGTATTTCATTTTTACCATTTATGGTTTTTCAAGGATATATAGTTTTTGAACTAGATAGTTTTAAATTTTAGTATAATTTGAGATCTATTTCTTGGAAAAGTAACATTTTCAAAATTGAAAAAGTTATATAACTTCGCACGACTCCGCCAAAATTTATGTGGAAATATGAAGGTCAAATATTCATTCTTAAGTAGTAAAAAAAATTTCCTGCCTTTATCTGCCCAGCGAGATTTTATAACAGTTTATGTTGATAGCGGAAATTCGAAATATTCGTACTTTAAATTTTAGTCCTGCTACATTTTTTTTCCTTTCTTGTAGGATCATCTGGAGTTACACTACTGACAATGAATTATTTATACGATGTGATGGAAGGAAGCAGATACCGCGATTTGAACAAAAAGTTGGAATTTTTGGAAAACTACCTATTTGAACGTGCGAGCTTAGCGGAGAATTTTCTGGATGCATTTAAAAAAAAAGTGCACAACTTAAAGACGAAGTTCAAGAGTAAATGGGTAGCTGCAAACAGGACGGATAGTACGTTCAGGAAAAACAACGAAGATTGGCTGAAAGGAACCTTCGAAATACCCAAGAGCACTTTTCATGCAGGACGACCGGCTAAAATCTTCAAGGAATCAAGCGATCGAACAAAACGAAGGAAAACGAAAACAGTGCGTGAAAAGATGAGCACGGATGATTTGACGTTTGCTGCCCGGATGAAACTACGATCTTCCGGAAAGAGGGATGCGTCAAAAGTCTTACAGGATATTTTGTCGAGTCCAACTCGAGCAACTAAGTACAAGAAAGCCTACCGCACCAGCTTGGAAAAAAAAGGACAAACCACTGCACCCTGTACAAGCAGATTTGAGCAGAAACCAGTATGAAATAATTAGAAGTGGTGCTTACCCCTGCTACAAAATTTTACAAAAGCTCAAGAAAGATTCTTACCCTAGGCCAGAATCATACCAAGTGTCAGCTACTTCTGCAGAAATTAATCTGCAAGATCTATTGGATCATACAAGTGCAAGATTAATTGAATACCTCAGTGAAGTAGTAAGTTCCTTGAACGAAGAAGAAGCTCAATCAATGCAGCTCATAACAAAGTGAGGATGCGATGGATCACAACAGACAGTATATAAACAAAGATTCGAAAATAATTTGGACATTGATAGTAACGTTTTCCAAAGTTCCATTGTGCCGCTGCAATTGAACTGTAAAATAAATAACGGGATTAAAATTCTTTGGCAAAATCCTACACCGTCTTCTCCTCGATACTGTCGTCCAATTAGAATAGTTTTTACAAAAGAATCTACGGAAATTATTAATAAGGAAATTAAATACATACAGGATCAAATTGACAATTTGGAAAAGTCAATAATTGAAGGAAACAGAACGCTCACAGTAAAGCACGTACTAACATTCACTATGGTAGACGGTAAAGTATGTAATGCTGCTACCAATACAACATCTTCGATGAGATGTTACATTTGCGGTGCGACTTCGAAAGATTTTAATCACCTGTCTCTACAAAAAGAAGTTACTCCATCAGCACTGACATTTGGTCTTTCGATGTTACATGACAGAATACGCTTATTCGAAACCTTATTGCACTTGTCATATAAATTAGATGTAAAGAAGTGGATAATAAAGTCTGAAGATGACAAAACTTCTGTGCATATGCGAAAACACAGCATACAAAAAAAATTCCGAGAAAGATTAGGCCTCCTTGTTGATATTCCCAAGCAAGGATTTGGCAATACCCATGATGGAAATACCAGCCGAAATTTTTTTGCGGATCCGGAGTTATCGGCTGAAATAACTGGAGTCGATGTTAATTTGATACAAAGATTTCAAATAATCCTCGGAAGTCATATCTTCTGGACACAAGGTGAATACCTCGAAATTCGCAACCTATGCTATGGACACTGCAAAGTTATATGTGAACCTATACCCATGGTATCCCATGACTCCCACCATGCATAAGATTTTAGTACATGGGCCGACAGTGATTGAAAATACTTTGTTACCAATCGGGCAACTGTCGGAAGAAGCAGCTGAGGCGCGCAATAAACACTTTCGCATATATCGACTCATCAAGGCAAGAAAGTTTACCAGTGAATCCTGCAACAAGGATGTAATAAAAAGACTTTTGCTTACCTCGGACCCCCTTATAACAAGCATGAGGCCAGCTCCCATAAAAAAAGCAAACCATTTTCGTCAATAGCCTTGGAAATGTTGTTACCTGGTGACTATGGATATACTTCAAGTACAGCTGATGATATGGATGAATCTGAAGAATCAGACGAGGAACCGATATCTTCAGAATAATTTTTATTGTTTTGATATAAAAAAAATTAATCAATTATGTACAATAAACTATATTTATTATGGAAATAAACAGTATGTTGCTCGGAAAACTAGTAATTTCCGTTAAAAATGTGCTCTGAAAAGATACACCAAAATAAATTTTACATCTATTTAGTATTCAAAACATTTTTTTTCAATAAATAGGTTTCAATAATGTTATTACTTCATAATAACATTATAATACCTTATTTTCAGTTGAATCGACAAAGAAAATAATTTTGGCCAACTAGATCGGGCAAACGGGCAAAGACGTACATTTTTTTTTTATTGCTTTTTTGGGGTCTACTAGTCCTAAAACGTGAAAATACAAAATTTATTTTTTTTTGAAATTTCAGGTCGATCACAATACTTTATTGTTAAAATAATAAACTAGAACTAAACGACATATCAGTAAAAACAATTAAATAAACAATAAACAATAGTAAATGTACTAAGGCAAAGCGCAAAAAAAAACAAATTATTGTACCACAGGAATTGTCGGGGCTTGTCCTTAACACAACTCGAGAGGTTTGTAACTATCTTTATATTTTGTAGCCTTCCGATAAAGAGCTTTGTTTTAGATCGGGTTAAAGCTTAATTAGTATTATTATATTGTAGTTAAAATTTATTTGGACAGATTTTGGTTGGTAGTTAGCGGAAGAGAAACTGTCTACATGTTATTTAGTTTCCTCTTATATAGGATAGGGAAAAGGATATAGGTAATAACAAGAATTTGATTAATAAGAAGTAGTGGCGCAAAAAATCCTAAAAGTCGGACATCAAGGGATTTTTTATCTGCGTCGATCCACCCGTACCTGAGTAGGTGCCGACATAGCGTGGTTTTGTGACAAGTAATAAGCAAGCGCGTAGCGTGAAACTTCGTAGGGTTCATGTAATAACACAATCATGAAATTCAAAGAATTCTATAACCAAAAAATCGTAGGTTTCATTCAGAAATAAAATTTCGATTGCTCAATACCTGGAAGAAACTATAATAATAAGATGCTTCTTTTCCGTCAGAATTTTTGAACAAGAATCAAAGAAATTATTTTCTTTCACCTTCAACGAGCCGTCATCCGCATTCGAAAACTGCAAAATTGGAATAACGATCGCCACAGCCATGCATGTTGTTATGCGCGCTGACTCCACCCACAAAAATCAAAATGATTTGATTTCTATCATGCAGCATGGCAGCATACACGAAAATTCATAATGCAGTCCCATACAATAGTGATAGTCTATGGATCGCTTTAGCTGTCTATTGCAGCCGCGAGGATGGAAAATAGAGGAACGGTGGCAAATGAGCAACGGAAGTATGGAAGCAATGGAAGAAATCGGAGCGACGGGAGAAATGGGAGCAAAGGGAGCAACGGAAGCAGCGAAAGTAACGGGAGAAATGGAAGGAACGGGAATGACGGGAGAAATGGAAGCAACGGGAGTAACGATAGTATAGCACCAAACAATGATTTGATGAGTAGGACCGGATTCTATGATCTTGTCGTAACACAACGGACCTTTTAGGTCTAAGTGTGTCCGTGCTCTAACGGGCAGCCAAGCGTACTTACCTGCTTTCAAACATAGTGTATAATATGTATGCTAAGTGATTTTCTAATATTCGTAGCCGGTCGGAAGTTACAGACCGTTATATTCTCTAAACTCCTTTGTTCATCAAGCCGTTTTTTATAGAGCTGAAGAACTCGAAAAAACACTAAAACTTGACGATAAGAGTTCAACAAAAAATTAACCTTTCAATATTTTTTGATAATCCTAGTTCCAAAACGAGTTCAGACCTCACAGATTATGCTGTTTGATTTCTTTAGTTGAGATAAGCAGAACGCCCGCAATCGTAGTAACAGAAAAAAAGGTTTTTGAAAATGAGTGGCTAAGTTGTCATGTACCTCAGCAATGAGCTACAATTTTGGGCTGAAAAAATGATAAAGTCTGCTCAAAATGTGCATCAATATGTGGTAAAGACTTAACAGTTCTTTATTGTTCTACAAAAAAAAAATTTAAAAAAAAAACTTAAAAAAAAACCTTTACACGGGATGACCCGCTTAATAGTTCATCTTTACTATATTCAAACATTTGATACTTGAAAATAAGAACCGGTTTCTTCTTAATTATTTCCTGTCGACACCTAGGATACTATTTTGTAACATATCCTAGTATCGAAATTGGTTCAACCTCCAAAAGGAACTGGGAAAAATCAAACAGGTCAAGAGCATTTCCAACTGTTAAAAATTAAACCAGCCGCGCGCAGAAAACCAGTCTAACAAGTTCGACTGCAAGCCGTGCACAAACCAGTCAGTTATGAACTCGACGTCTTAAACGATGCCTCCATGCATAATTTTAATGGTCACTATTTCATTGTAAAAGTAATAGAATAAATTTAATTAATTTTTGAAGCGGGACCTTTTCTTTTAATAAGTTGGTGAAGTTTTCCAACACCACCCATAACTCAATTCGTAGTTTTCGAAGGGAAAATGCGGACTATTAGAAACAAGTCTACTACTAATAGTAGCAATTCGAATCATCAAGAAGCATTCAAATTCGAAGCTACTTGTGCAAGGGATCACAGTCTCTTTCAATGTAAGAAATTTATTGATATGGCGCCATCCTCACGTTTTAAAGAAATAAAAATAAATCTATGTACTCATTGTGGTCACTCATCAAACAATACATCTATATTATTACTATTTCAATGGTTTGTTTCGTATTTGGTCAGTCGTAAATCGCGTGTTTGTTTCAATGGTTCACTGTCGTCGGAGTTCACTTCTCTCTCTGGTGTCCCCCAGGGTTCCATCCTGGGTCCACTTTTATTCATCATTTTCATTAATGACTTGCCACTAATAATTAAATCTCCTTGCCTCCTCTATGCGGACGACGTGAAAATTTATAGGGAGATCAGTTCTTTGCACAATTGTAATGTATTACAATCAGATCTTAAAGCTCTTGCCCTGTGGTGCTCCAATAACTGTCTTCCACTTAACATCTCTAAATGTCGCAAAATGTCCTTCGTACTTAAGAGAACCATGATCTCTTTTGATTATGTTATTAATTCAGAAGTACTCCTTCAAGTCTCCCACATTCGTGACCTGGGTGTTAGCTTTGACGCTAAACTTAAGTTTAACCTTCATTTTCACAATCTTATAAGCAATACATCGAAATTATCAGGGCTAATTCTAAGATCATCATATATGTTCGCTAACATCCAAACTTGTATCAAGCTCTTTGTAACTCTAGTGCGAAGTGGTTTGGAATATTGCTCCGCTATCTGGTCCCCTTACTACAATTGTCACATTACTGCTCTGGAATCTGTTCAACGTAAGTTTACTCGTTCTCTCCTTTACAAATATAGGATCCCGTATTGTCCTTACAGTGAACGTCTTTCCTTACTCGGGATCCCATCCCTCGAACAACGCAGACTGTACATAGATGAGTGTGTTCTCTTTAAAATTTACAATGGTGATGATAATTCAGCCTTATGTTTAAACTTGGTTTTGCGCCAACCAACTCGTCCTAGCAGGTCAGACTCCATATTCGCCCCTGCTTTGGCGCGTACAAACGTTTATTTCTTTTCCCCGTTTATTCGGTTACAAAGAAATCATGATGAGCTCAATATTGGTCCTCTGAACACATCCTATTCACTTTTCAAAACAAAATTAAAATTTTTATTTTTTTCACAAACTAATTTCTAATTGTATATTACCTTTCAATCTTTAATTATTATTTTTATTAGTATTACCGTTTTCTCTCCTTCTATGCTGTTGTGTAATTAGATAAGTTTTTATCTGTACAATGGATTTAATTAAATAAATAAATAAATTATCCACTGCAACTATAGCGGTTTATGACCATGTGGGTAATAAGCTATTGTGTAGAGCTCTGTTGGACATTGGCTCCCAGTCCAATATCAGAACTCAAAACTTTCTTCATAGACTGGGCCATAAGGGTACAGTAATTTATCAATCAATAACTGGGATACAACATGGCACAAACCAATATAACCCAAAGCGCAAAGATAACGGTGAAATCAGTATATCAAAGATTATCATTCTTTATGAAATGTTAGTTGTTTTTCCGGTGTCAGTGGAGTGAAATGTTGAGCTTCATACATCCTAGTGAACAACCAAAAATTCCAACAAAATTGGTTGAAATATTGTATTCTTTACTGCCAGCTATTAGTATAAGGATGCGAGGGCAAGAAATTTAGCTTTCAATATAATTCGTGAAATGAAATTTTTTTCAACATCGTCTATATAGAATATTTCTAAGCAATACCACCAGCTGTCAGGGTGTTACGGATAGTAGGCATGTACACTCTCCGAAGAGTCTATGCCATCCGATGACGAAACAGCTCCTTCGGAGCTTTGGACTAGGTCCGAACACACAATCTTATAAGACTGGCCTAACCAGTGAAGGTTTTCTAATTGTCATGTCCTCAAGCACAGCGATTAATCGCCAGTCGGGATTTCGTGTTAGGGTTTCACACCGGAAAAATAACAAATATTTAATCATAATTGCTTCTATGGTAGCTTACCATGAAAAAATCAATTAAACAATAAAAAGACCTGTGCTATGCTATGGCAGCAAAACGTATACAATAGGTATGTTCTATTTGACGGGTGTAGTGTACACCTTCTACACTTTTTGCACTGGCTCTCGAGCTAGTGCAGGAAAGTGTAAAAGGGAGTGGCGGGGAAGGAACAAGAACACTATTTGAGGTTGAGTTTGTGTCATTGAATTGACGTCAAAGTCTGTTTAGAAAATCGGGTGCAAGAAAGTGCAACTTACACCGGGCAAAAGGAACAAACCTATTGGTCGCGTTTATGTGCAGACCAGACCAGTCTAAAAAGACCAAAAAAAACCAGTTCGGTCGCACGCATAAATGTAAACCGGACCAGTTCATTTGGACTTATTTTGGTTCTGATTTTGGTACGAACCAAACGAAACCGAACCAGTCTAGTACTGGCACATAAACGGTCTTAGACCAAAACATAACCTACAATAGTGCTGGCCAAACAAAACTAAAACTTCAAAGCATACATGTGTGAAAATAAAAATGACTGAACGGTGTACATTTGACGAAGTGTCCACTTTGCGCAAACTTAGCGATGTGCAGTTATAAATTTGTATCCATGATTGAAAATGATATTTAAAATGACAGCTTCAAATTGGTTATGTTGAAAAGCACACATAAATGCAATTAGACTGGTCCGGTTTGCACGTAAACGCGACCATTGACTCATGCGCCCGAAAAATTACTTAACGCCTTTGAAAGAAAAGTCCTTAGAAGAATCCTCGGACCTGTGAGGGAAGACTCGTTTTGGAGAATACGATACAATAAAGAATTGTATGCCATTTCGATAGTCCAGAAGTATCGATCTTCAAAAAATTCGAAAAACTACAATGGATGGTCATGTTTCATTTTATTCAAAAGACGAAAATAGAAAAATTTGCGAGCAAATACGTAAAAAAGATAATTTTGTATATACTATACGTACAAAGATTCTTCGTTTACTACGTATAAGCACCAACAATATACGTAGAATCGCCTTAAATATTCTACGTATAGTGCTCTTCCAAATTATACGTATTAACATACATATACGGCGACCGGAGACATCGGACTCTAAAAAGCTACGTAATTTATACGGCTTGTATTATGTCTAGTCTTACGTCTAGTATACGAAATTTTGCTTGCTGGGTGATTGAACTTTTTCCACCGAGGTTCCAGTATGATGTTGGATTTTAATATTATTGTCAGTTTCAGTATTAAAAGTAATAATTGTACTTATATGCAACTGCGACAGTATATATACATCACTATTGTTTCTCTGTACATGTTTGTCATATTAAAAATTAACTTAATGGAAGGTTAAAGCAGGCTAAAGCTAATCATCTAAAGTGAATTACTGTAGTCATTATGAAATATGACATAAAAAAAATTTCTTTACTTAAGTAAAAAGTTTTAGCTACAAAGCTTGAGGAATGGCAAATAATAAACACAATACAAAGACATTTTTCGATCTGTTAAACAAAGAAAAATCACTGAGCTATTCAGTTAACGTAACGTAAAGGAATATCTTACTTTTGGTCATAGTAAAATACCGAAAATGCACAAATTATTTTCTTTTAAGCTGTTGAAATAAAGTATGAACAAACGAACTTGAGAATTTCTTCACTTCACAGCTATAAACTTAAAAGAACAATGACTGACTTTTCACTTTACTTCTCTACTGTCATAGCAATAGCCTGTGCTGCCAAGTATTTTTCTGGGACGAGCATGGACGCGTTCGGAAATTAGCTCTCAATGACAAATATACATTGTGCGCTGGTGGCTGCTTTCAGAACCTTACAAGATAGACAGAAACTGGAAGTTGCCCAGTTGGTCGCGTCTGCGAGAATCTCGCAGATATCTCGAAGACTATGGCGGCCTGTCTGCGAGATTCTTCGAGACGTCTTATGGGAAAAATACACGGTATCGAGACAAATGCTCCCCGAATCTCGAAGACATGTCTGCGAATGTCTCGATAGAAAAATGGCTTTGGCAATAGCGCCATCTGTTTGATGATAGCGTGTTGTGATAAAAGCTCGTACTCGTATGAATATTTCGCGGAGATTACCATCGGCTGGAAATAAGAAAGGGGGTTATGAAATGAAACGTGCAGGCAGGGGCGAAGTTACCTTACTGCAATATAATAAATATAAAAAACTAATAACGTAGTGACACATTCCATGATTTCCAATCACTTCACATCGCACTTGTGTCGTTTTATTGTAACCGCACTTGAACTGTAACTTTTCGCGTATTTAATTTTTATCGTGTAAGTCGCGGATGACATTTGCTGCGCTCGGAGAGATGCGGCTGTTTTTTGCCTGCCAAATAGATCGTGGTGGGAGCACATGTTTATATTGCTATTTCTTTCTATCTAGGGATGAAGAAAGATAAGCAATATGATTCCTAGGCTCAAACCATCGAGATTATGTCTCTTAAGAGACAAGCGACCAACTGGGTGCATGTTATATTCACACAAAATTGAGATTAAGCTCGAATAAAAGTATTTATTGCTATGTTCAGATAATGCATTTTAAACACATTTAAGTTGGCAAAATTAACGTTTTAAATAAGTAGTGTTCACACTAGACAACTCGTTTTATTTTGATACCTGACAGCTTGACGAGATTCCCCAGTTGGTCGCGTCTGCGAGAAATCTCGCAGATTTCTCGAAGACATATCGGTTTGTCTCCGAGATTTCTGCGAGACGTCTTATGGGAAAAATACACGGTATCGAGACAAATGCACCCCGAAATCTCGAAGACATGTCTCGCAAATGTCTCGATAGCAAATTTTTGTTTACCGCAGCGCCATCTGTTTTATGATAGCATGTTTTGATAAAAGCTCGTACTCGTATGAATATTTCGCGGAGATTGCCATCGGCTGGAAAAGAGAAAGGGGGTTATGAAATGAAACGTGCAGGCAGGGGCGAACTGCTATATAATAAATATACAAAACTAATAACGTAGTGACACATTTCATCACTTCACATCGCACTTGTATCGTTTTATTGTAACCGCACTTGAACTGTAACTTTTCGCGTATTTAATTTTTATCGTGTAAGGCGCGGATGACATTTGCTGCGCTCGGAATGATGCGGCTGTTTTTTGCATTAGAAATAGATCGTGGTGGGAGAACATGTTTATATTGCTATTTCTTTCTATCTAGTGATGAAGAAAGATAAGCAATATGATTCCTAGGCTCAAACCATCGAGATTATGTCTCTTAAGAGACAAGCGACCAACTGGGTCTCAATCTCGTAGTCTGAACATGGCATTATCCTATGTTCAGACTACGAGATTGACGCGTTTAAATCGAGTTAAATGCGCTGAAAACATTTCCCGAATGTTTTTATGACAACGCGTAGCTACGACGCGTTTAACCGAAAACATGCGCTGCGACTCTCGCGGAAATCGAAGTAAACTTTGGAAGACACTTTGTTTGTAATGCTGTAGAAACTGAATTTTGTGCTTGTGCTTGAAGTACAGTAGCTACTGTATAGAAAATTGGTGCAGTAATTTAAAATTTTTAAAAAAGTCGGAAGTTCTCTAAAACTATTTTCAATTATTATGACTTCATAAGCAGTATCTTATACATACCTACCTGTTTAAATTGCATAATTTTGGCAAGTACATTATCTCGAGAAGCATTTACAACGCTCCGAAAACATTTGTTTTACAACTACATATTTACTATGATGATAATATTACTAATTTATTTTGTAAAAGTTAGCTTTTGGAAAGGAGGAGATTTAAATGAAATGAACAAGAGTCGAAAGCTTGTATTACCATGCAACTTGAAATTTTGTAATATTTTATACAGGTAGTTGTGGTTAGAGTCACTGTATAAGAACTAACACAAACATCCATTATCTTGAGTACGGAATATGTGTGTTTCATTTGAAACCAGTACATTTGAAATTTTTTTGCAGTTGTCCGATTTTTCATTTTTATCTCCACTAAAGTGGATAAACGCTGTATTTAGTTGACATTTCATGAGACATATGTATCTCGATTCCGTGAAACGTTAATCCAAATCCATCTGCTACACGTATACACACTAAAACTATGCCATTTAAGAAACCTGCGAACTTTGGAGTTCGCAGGGTTCAAGAGTACTAAAAAGGTACCAAAAGCGGTCATTGTCCGTACTCAAGATAGTGGATGTTTGTGTTAGTTCTTATACAGTGACTCTAGTTGTGGTGACGGATAATTTCAGAGCTGTTTAGTGAATATTATTCGTATTGAAATTTTTTTTCCCAAGTGAATTTTCCGCAGTGCCTCTTATTATGGTTCTACTTGGTTTAAAAAATATGTTTTAAGTTTCACTCCGATTAGAAAAATAAAAATAAAAATTTGAGATTCCGAAAAATGAGTCCCGATGTATTGACAAAATGGTTAAATAATATTAATCTGATTGTAATTTTATATATGGGTTATGTACTAGAGATGGGAAAAACGGGCCATTGATGTGACCTGGTCTAACTGACCCGGGTCACCAAATTGACCCGTTCATTAAGACCCGTTCAAATTGAACGATGTCTCTTTTTTACTACAATACTTGGATCTTGATCAAACCAGCCATGAAAATATGTAATTGGTTGATATTTCAAAGGATGACAAGGAAATAAATATTTCGTTGTTTCTTACACCCGTAATTGAACACAACAGATATTGAACCGTACTTGAACACCCGTAATTGAACACAATAGAATCCGTTAAAAATAGATAAGCATCACGTCGACGTAACGCAAAAAATGAATTCAATATTTTGGAAGACCTAGTAGATATGACGAAAATCGTGAAAATTTATGCATTCTATTTTGACTGAACATTTTTTTTGCCCCCACTTCCGAACGCCAATAGATATTCAAATTTTTTTTAATCCAAATTACTTTTCTAGTTGATTTACTTACATATACACACCGAGTTTCAACTTTCTAGCATAAACGGTTCCATAGTTAAGAAAAACACCCCCCACCCCCGTACCATACTACCCCTATAAAAAATTCTATTTTTCCAACATGCCACTACTATAGCTCTTTCTAAATACCAAGTTTCAGCTTTTTATCATTATAGGTTTTTAAGATATAAACATCGGAACCTTTTCCTTTTCACCCTTCCCCACCCTCGCCCTATACACCCACATCCCTGAAAAATATTTTCTCTGCTAGGGTTCTATTGGGCCTACGTTTGTTAAAAAATTTGATCATCTATCTTATACTGTTCTTGAGATATGAAACGTGATTTTTTTGAAAATTTCTTATCCCCCCCCACTTCCATGTTGCAAAAAAATTTTACTTTGAGCAATCTTTATTTGTCGACCTTTCTACTCAAACCGAATTTCCTAGAGCAATTGGTTCGTAAGATATCATAATCTAAAGTTTTTTACCCCCACCCCCGTACGCCACTACACCCACTAAAAAATTTCTTTTCAATCCTTTCTCCTAGTATTGGTACAGATATTTGTTAAGTTTGAATTTCGTGCCATCAACGGCTTAGGAGATATGGATTTCAGAATGTGTCGATGTCGGCATTTTTGCGTTTTGGACGAATTATTTTCCCTCCCACTCCCACACCCCTTCACCCATATCAACAATTTTTTTTGCAAATTGGTTCACTATCGAAGTTCTATAGAAATTCCAAGTTTCAGCCTCCTAGCGTGAGCGGTTGCTGAGATCTAGAAACCACGCATAAATGTAAACCTGACCAGTCCATTGGACTTATTTTGGTTCTGATTTTGGTACGAACCAAACGAAACCGAATCAGTCTAGTCTAGTACTGGCACATAAACGGTCTTAGACAAGACATAACCTACAATAGTGCTGGCCAAACAAAATTAAAACGTCAAAGCATGCATCTGTGAAAATGAGAATGACTGAACGGTGGACATTTGACGAAGTGTCCACTTTGCGCAAACTTAGCGATGTGCAGTTACAAATTTGCATCCATGATTGAAAATGATATTTAAGCCTCAGTTACAATGGTTCCGATCCGATCCGATCCGGAAAACGGAGAGTGTTGAGCTTCTCCATCCGACACACATTTAAAGGGAATTTCGGAAAGCCCAGTCACAATCATTCCGGTAATTAGCCGAGACACAAAACGGATGGGTAAAGTTGACCAACTTTCAACTTCTATCCTTTCCGACGCTAAGAGGTGAGTTGTTGAATTTCACCACCTCCTTCGCCACACTAAAAATCACTATTACACCTCGATAATGTCACTTTGATGGATGTCGGAACGGAATCATTGTGACTAGAAAATTTTCTCATCCGAAGTTGCCGGATCGGATCGGATCCATTGTAACTGAGGCTTTAAAATGACAGCTTCAAATTGGTTATGTTGAAAAGCACACATAAATGCAAGACCGAAAAAGACCAAACCGGTCTTTTTAGACTGGTCCGGTCTGCATGTAAACGCGACCATTGAACGACCGAACGATGCTTGATCGTTCGGTCTCATCAAACGACCGAACGATGCTTCGTTCGCGGATATCGACGGCTCAACGGATCTTTGCTGTTCGCGAATCTTCACGGCTCAACGGATCTTTGCGGTTCTCGGATCTTGTCGGCTCAGCAGATCTTTACGGATCTTTGTGGTTGAGGATGGACAATGTACGATGGAGGATGGAGGATGGACGATGGATGATGGACGATGGAGGATAGATGATGGACGATGGATGATGGAGGATGAATAATGGACAATCGAGGATGTTCGATGGAGGATGGGCGATGGATGATGGAGAATGGAGGATTGAGGATGGAGGATGGACAATGAAGGATGTACGATGGAGGATGGATGATGGACAATGGACGATGGAGGATGGACGATGGATGACAGACGATGGATGGTGGACAATGGATGATGAACGATGGACGCTGGAGGATAGAGGATTAATGATGGATGATGTTCAATTGAGGATGGAGGAAGGAGGATGGGCGATGGAGGATAGGGGATTGAGGATGGATGATGGAGGGTGGTGGATAGAGGATGGAGAATGAAGGATGGTAGATGGAGGTTTGAGGGATAGAGGAACTATAGTTTCTCATAGTGCGCGAAGTATAGTTGAGGATTGATTATTGAGGATTGAGGATTGAGGATTATCACGATTTTCTTCCTCCTTAATCCTTCCACGATGGAGACGAACAGTGGCGAGTCCGACTAGACCCAGAGATGTGTCGTGGGCGCCACGTAACTCTTTTTGTCGCGCACCGTTCTATTCTTCCGGGGTCGAGATACGAAACCCTGGACGAATTCTGCACCGTAACTATCAGGCTGCAAACCAAAACAAGAGTCTTAAATTCAGCAAAAGAACAATTAAATTCATTTTCAAAATTATCAAAATTAATATATGTACTTAACCTAGGAATTTAAAAGAAAAATCAAGTTAACCTAACTTATCTAGGGGTCCCTCAGACATAGATCTCGTCTGCGATCGGTACTTCTCCACGAATTCCGCTCCACGCCTTTCTTCCGCTTAGCACCGCTGGTTTTCGCCAATTCCGCCGTAAAAACCGTGCGAATTTTTCATCCGGGTTCTGTTTTTTCGTTGATTTAGCGGTCTCTTTGAACCAAAAAAATTGTCAATCAATCCCCAACAAAACGTGTTCTGGCTTTTTCGTAACCTCGACTTCTGTCTCGTATCCGATACACATCCTCGCATTCTCCTATACTATCTCCATGCCGTCGCTTAGTACTACCAGGTAATACTTTTCAGACCTAATGCCATCTTACTCTATTTATTATTCTAAGTTTAAATTTATTAAGCTCCAATTTATTTATTTTTTCCATTATCATTTAAATTCTGTTTC
Source organism: Beris chalybata (assembly GCA_949128065.1). Classification (NCBI taxonomy): domain Eukaryota; kingdom Metazoa; phylum Arthropoda; class Insecta; order Diptera; family Stratiomyidae; genus Beris; species Beris chalybata. The sequence continues at coordinate 90,502,315 of OX421897.1, forward strand.
AATAAATAGAAAATTCAAGATTTATTTAATGTTCAGCCTGATAATTATCATCATGTTCGGCAACCGGTAAAATGGTAAATCTACATGGGAGCTGGGGAGTTAGAGTTTCGTGCACCTTCTACCCTTTACCTGGTGACGACTATAAAGTCGTAACAGGATTCAGAATTGAGGATTGAGAAATAGAGGAAAAAATGGCAGAAAATGGTAAAAAATGATAAAGGATGGATGATGGAGAGGATTGAAGATTGAGGATTGGAGATAGAGGATGGATGATGAAGGATGGAGGATTGAGGATGCAGAATGGAGAATTTTGAAAATTTGGATTGACGATTGCAGATTAAAGACAAAAGATAAAAAATTCTAAAAAATTCTAAAAAATTCTAAAAAAAATTCTAAAAAATTCTAAAAAAATTCTAATTCCAAAAAATTCTAAAAAGTTCTAAAAAAATTCCAAAACATGATAAAAACATGATAAAAAATTCTAAAAAACTAGAAAAAAAAACAAAAAAGTTGAAGTCGAAGTCGGACTTCAAAGTCAGACCCCAAAAATTTCTTTTTGAAAATAAGCTTTTGATGTCACAACCAAAGCCGAAGTCGAAGTCGAAACCGAAGTCGAAACGGAAGTCGAAGTTGAAGTCGAAGTTGCTCTGAATGCTGAATGATAAAACATGATAAAAATGATAGAAAATGGTAAAAAATGAATAAAAATCTTTGAAAAGAGCGAGATCCGGTGTTATATTTCAAGAATCGTACCAGATATGAGCTAAGAATTCTTCAGTTAGGCCTAGTAGACATGTAGCAGGAAATAAAATTTTGGGGGTGCTAGTGATAGGGTGCAGGTGAAAGCAGGTGGAACATTAAGGTTCAGATTTTTATTTCTGGAAAACCGCGATGCATAGAAAGCTAAAATCGACAATATAAAACTGTAGAGACATCCAAAAAAAATAAAATTGCGACTGATAACTTAGAGGATAACTAGGAAGCATAGTTACCTACACTACACCGCAAACCTGCGTCTCATTCAAGCTTGACCTTTAGTATTTACTCAGATGTTTTGCGTTTTGATGACGTTCTGACGTTTGACGTTTCGTTGTCGCAGGTCGTGTCGTATTCTTTGCTCGTTCGTTCAAATTTTAAGATTGAACGATCGTTCGGTAAAATTGAGATCCGGGTTGATCCGTTCAGTTTAGTGATCCGTTCATTTTGAACGGGTCTTGACTGAACGACCCATCTCTATTATGTGCAATCGGAAATACCATCCACAGAATGATACTACATATATAGGCCCTATGTCGATATCTTGGGAGTTTACAGAATCTTCATATACACATATACAATTTTGGTTTCTTTAAGGTTCTTGAGGTACGTATTACCCATATATTATCGACATGGAACTTAAAACGTGTTTTTTACACAAGTTTGAGCCATTACGATGGGTGCTGTGTTTTCATTTTTAAATTGAGTTATTAACTTTAATTAGGATTTGAACTACCCTTTTTACCTGAGTAGATTTCAAATTCATCCAAATATGGGAAAAAACTATTAGAACACATGAAAATTGTCCAAGCATAATCCAAATCCGATGTTTTTAAAATTAGTTTCAAACAGTACCTAAAAACTAAATCCTTAACATAAAACAAAGATTCATTATATACTTTTATTACTTTCCGATTGAAATATTTTTAATTAGTACAGTCTTCTTTTAACCCAGGAGACACAAAAGACAAAAGAAGATTTAAAAAAGACATAAGAGAATATCAGATTTAATTGCATTATACTTTATTAAGCGCATTATACTCAATTAAGGCCCCATGAGTCCGGTACTACAATTTTTTATCCCTTTTTGATTGTTCCTTCTTGAGAGGATTTTAATCGATTGAAATCGTTTTTGGTTCATGTAATGTGGCGAAAATGAAAATTTTTTAAAATTTGATTTATGGAACACCTTCTTTAAGATTTTTTCTAGCATTATATTAATGAAAATGCAATGTTAATTATTCAAGAAATAGGTCTAATATGCGTTTAAAAAACGATTTACGCATTTTAACAAATGTTCAAGGGTTGTACAGTATTTTTTCCAAATACAGTTTTGAATTTTTTCTCTATGACCTTGTTTACATACCAGCTAACAAAGTGGTGTAATTTTATGTTGGTTTTTGTTGCCATTAACGTGAAATGTTGGTAAGAAAACAGTCATAAATCATCAAAATTGCATTTAACGTGCACATGGAGCCTTAAGTGTATCAATTAATCGAATAGTCTCATGTAATTAATGTGTGACGAATCTGTTAGGGGGGGGAGGCATGGTCTCTATGGCCCCCCGTATGACCGCCACTGAATAAGCAGTTGTTACCAGAACAAAAATTAGGATTCTGCTAAATTTAGCAGACTTAGCAGAATATTTTCATTCAATATCTGCTGAAAATACCACCAATGATAATTCAGCAAAACTTTTGTACTTTTGTAGGTTACTTCATTTTCATAAGGTCGTTGATTAATTACAACGGTAAAAATGCTGTATAAAGGCTGTTTTACATGGTAACTGCAAACAATTTTCACTAAGATTGTGAAGGAGAAGGAAAATCTCTAATGAGAAACTGATGAGAAGTGAAACGAAACAATATTATATCCATCAAAAAATAGTAGCGATATTGGTGCTTTCTACTTCATTGAAAATTCGATAAGATAGCTCCTTCACAATCTTAATAAAAATGTTTTACAGTCGTCATGTAAATCAGTCTTAACGCACAAGCGAAGAAGTACTCGTAATGTAAGCAATTTTCTCTATTTTTAAATTACTTTATAATCTCTCTCTCTCTCTCGTTGATGGTTGTTTTTTGACGTCAGAGGAGTTTCTGGTGTGAAAATATAAAACGAAAGCCCGACTACGATCCATCGCTGTCCTGTCTACTGCCAATGCTGAATCAATACCATCCGATGACAAAACACCTTCTTCGATTCTAGTCCAACACAGTTTCAAATTCGCTTCTCCAGCGCCGGATTTTTAACTCTCATGTCCTCATTGGCAGTAATCAAGACAGCGATTGATCCCATTCGAACTTTCATGTTGGTTTTTCGAACGAAAAACTTCTCTGGCGGCGGAAAATAGCCAAAATATTCTTAATCAAAACAACGATTTTAGCAGAATCGTAATAATGGTTTTCCGTTCTATTCTGCTAAAAGTTCTGCTAAATTTTTGCCAAAATTTTCCTCAGCTAAAAAATATTTTTCTCTGCTAAATTTAGCAGAATTTCTTCTAAAATGGCAAGACTGAAGCAATACGAAAAAGAGTTTTTGACCAAGCGGATACTATCACTTGGTCGAACAGTGTAATACTAGCTTCAGTCATGTAACGTAAAAAAATCTCAGGGTACCTAATTGATTTTTTTTTAAAAATACAAAACATAATTTTTTCTAAATTCAATTAATCGGTACAATTTTCTTAATATAGAATATCTATACAATTCATATCATTATCAAATCTATTTTAATTTTGTTTCAGTAAAGTAATGGTCAAAACGGATAATAAAAGAAATGAACTTATGGCTTGCCAGCTTGCATCATTTGCATTTGGAATTAGTGTGTTGTTACCAGGAAAATCATTACATCCATGTCCGCTGCATACTAAGCATTGACTAATATTTCTGCAATTGTTTCCGGATGATGACAAGCATCCTCGTTTGAAACTGTTAGCTGTAATTTTAAACATTGTACACTGCAATAGGGTGTAATTTTTGAATTTAAAACTTACGTGATTTATATATATAGCATTGGTCACCTTCTTTATATATTGGACATGGTAAAGGTAGAGACACAGCACTCTGTGAGCAATTAGACTCGGTTCTACGGTCGCATTGGTAGCAGGTAGGTCTATTTGCAGGAAAAATCTGTAACATAAAATGAAATTAGATAACTTAAGCCAAAACAAATTCGTTGCATTACTTTATTGTTGCAAGTTGTTTGATTACAAGTTTGGCAGGTTTGGTTTAACATACAGGATGTCAACGTGGTTGAGTTCAATTCCGAAGAACAGCCTCTAATAGTTACACCCGCTAGAAGAGGTAGACGTAAATATAATATTTCCATGGAGAGCAAAAAATAAATAACTTACATACAACTTCCGTGAAACATGTAGAATTTTGAAACTGACATGTTCTTGCCATAAAATTTTGTGGCTTTGTTGCACATTGAGGATTGCTATTCGAATTACATTGTATACAACTCTCTGAAAAAATTAATGAAATATTAAATATAGTGTAAATAGTAGATATCTACCGATATTAATATAACGGTAGTATTTACAACCTCAACATGCGATAGTTAAATTTCGCTGTAATTCCAATACTCCAAATAACAAAACCAACACTCAATAATTTAGCAGCAAATTAAACTTATCTCAGCTACTTAGGGCCAAATTTACAGTCGAAGTTTAAACCAAACCAGCCCTTAGTCTTTATCGTAGAATAACAAAGTAGGGCTTATTTTAAAGGGCAAGATGGTCGCCATATAAAAAAAATACGAATGAAAATGATTCTTGCAAGTTTTTTCTCAAGCATAATGATGTTGTCTTTTATCCTTTAATATCTTAATTAACTTGGCATATCAAGTAGATCAAGCAATAAGGATAGTTTAGTTTGATTTTTTTGATCCACTTGAAATCCAAAGTTAATTTTTTGGTATGTTTTGAAAAACAGTAGGTCTTGATAGAGAGAGATTTAGAAAATATAAAAAAAATAACGGTACGCATTTTGAGATATTCAAAGATAAATGGCAAAATAGTTATCCTTGAAAAAAAAAAATAAGTTTGAATTATCTTTTTCACTGTATCTATAATTTTTTGTAGACTATTCAAGTTTTATATAAATTTCGGTTGACAATATCTAAAATCTCAACTTGCAACTAACCACAAAAGAAGAAGTCACTTAAAAAGGATTCAGCCGGCTTACCCACTGAAAAAATTTCAACTTACAAAGGATATAAAACGATTCCACAACAAGCTTTCGAACCTTATGTGGTTTAAAGCAGGAAGATGGTCTAGCCCCATGCTTTTCAACTTGGCACTAGAGTATGACATCCGAAAAACCCTAGCCGACAGTTGTTGTTGTTGTTTGGGGTGGGGGAAGACACACTGAAAGTCGAGTCGAGTCTTGAGCATTCAGGCCCCAATGGCCCATTATACTCGAATCCCCAACCTCTACCCGAACTTTTTCGTCCTCCTCACGAATTTCAAAAGCTCAGGTAGGGAGCGAGAACGGAGTTCCTCCATCCTCATAACATCGACGCCGTATACATGCATTCTTGCAAAAGAGTAAGCTGGACACTCGAGAAGAAAATGTTCCGTCGTGTCGTCGCTCTCGTCGCAAGCAGTGCACATGGGGTCGTCAATGATTCTCAGTCTGACCATGTGTAGGCCACACGAGTTATGCCCTGTGAGGACACCAACCATATACTACATTCCTTTCTGCTCAGTTTGAGAAAAAAAGCAGCGGTTCGTCCACTTGGTGGAAAAAGCCGCCATCTCTCAATGTGTGATTTACTCACCCACTCAGCAACGGCAGACCTAACAGAGGCAACTGGCACACCGAAAGCTGGCTCTGGTCCAACCATGGCTGACTCCGATCCAGTTTTTGCTAAAGCATCCGCTATTTCATTGCCATTTCTCCCTTGGTGACCCGGAAACCATATGAACATTAAGTCATTGAATCTTCCAACAGAGTTGAACCGTTCTTTACACTCACGTACCATCTTCGAATAGACGATTGGGTTATCTAAAGATTGTAGAGCGGCCTGACTGTCGCTGCAAATGCAGATCATCCTGCCCCTCAGTTTTCTTTCTATAATCCATTCAACCGCCTTAAGGATCGCATATACCTCAGCCTGAAATACTGAGGAATGTTTTCCTAAGGCGAAAGAGTACCTGAGATCCTCGGTCTGCAGGTACATTCCAGCTCCAGACCCTTCTTCAGTCATTGAGCCGTCCGTATAGAATATATCAGTGAATCCGCTAGGCAGAGCGGACTGGTTTATCCACTCCTCCCTGCTCGGAATCTCAACCTGATATCTCCTTTTGAGCATATACATCGATGTCATAGCATCCGAAGGAATATCGAAGATAGAGCTCTCAGACAACCTTCGGGCCATTTCTCCATGACCATTGCAATGCCCTTTTCTCCACAGGCCCAGTCTAATTAGTCTGTGGGTAGCTCTCATTGCTTCTGCCTGAACAACAATATCAAGCGGTGGCAGATTGAGCAGCGCATCGAGTGCCACTCCCGGTGTGGTACGTAGAGCACCTGTTACACCGATGCAGACGGTCCTCTGTAGTTTAGCGAGACTAACTCGGATGTATGCACATTCGGACTTGGTCCACCAAACCACTGATGCATAGATTAGGATGGGTCTTATAACAGCTGTATATAGCCCATATACCATTGAAGGCCTAAGACCCCATGTTCGTCCAAAAGCTCTCCTGCACTGCCAGAAAGTTACTAGCGCACGGTTCACCTTTGTATCTACATGTTTCCTCCAGAGAAGCTTGCTATCCAAGATTACTCCCAGATATTTCACTTTCACCGAAAGCTGAATGGTTTCACCCTTCAGCATTGGTAACACTAAACCTTCAGTTTTTCTTTTCCTAGTAAACAAAACTAGAGCTGTTTTGCTAGGACTAACAGAAAGCCCATGTAGTTCGCACCAGCCATCGATAACCCCCAGGACTCTTTGCATTTTACTACAAACCTCCCTAAGCGATAGCCCGACAGCTAGTGCTGCCACGTCATCAGCGTAAGCTTGTACGTGAATATTCAGATCCTGCAGTTCGAGGAGCAGTGAGTCGATGAGCATACTCCACAACAGTGGCGAAAGAACCCCGCCCTGAGCACAGCCCTTACTGACCCCTGTTGTAGAATACTGCCCATCCCCAGTCTCCGCGAATAGCATTCTCTGTGTGAGCATGGAGTGAATCCATTTAACTAAAGTGCCATCCACCCCATGTCTATTGGCAGCATCACACAGTGATTCAAAGGGCGCACTATTAAAAGCACCCTCAATGTCCACAAAAAGGTCCAGCGCGTACTTTTTCCGGTCCAGCGCCTCTTCTATTCTGGATACCAGAGATTGGAGCGCTGAATCACAAGACTTTCGGCTCTGATACGCATGTTGTTGCGAACAAGGAGGATGCTCCTTGAGAGCCACTTCCCTGATGTGTTTTTCTACCAGTCGTTCCAGACTCTTCAGAACAAACGATGTTATGCTGATTGGTCTGAAACTTTTGGGCAAAGTATAGTCGTCTCTACCTGGTTTCGGGATGAACGCTACTCTGACCGGTTGCCAAGAAGATGGGACGTATCCATGCGCCAAGCATGCAGAAAATATCTTTCTGAGGATAGGCACTAGAACATCTGCCCCCTCTTTTAGCATTATTGGATATACACCGTCCACTCCTGGTGACTTGTAGCTATCAAATGATGAAATAGCAAATTTCACCGTTTCAACTGTCTTAACAGCAGACGCCATATACCAACTGCGCCTGGGCACTCTGTCTTTGGTCGGACAGAGTGTCTTAACCAAGCATTGATCGCTTTCGATCACCTGATTTCCTGGAAAATGGGCCTCAAAGAGGGTTCTTAGTGACTCAATTCTCGAAGTGGTATACCATCAGGTTTTAGCAGGGAATCCAGCCTAGCCGTGTTGTCTTTCTGAAAGACTTTGTGCAGCCTAGCCGTTTCCCTGGTCCCTTCCAAACTCTCACAGTAGTTCCTAAAAGAGGCTAGTTTAGATGTCTTAACCAGCTTCTTGTATTCCCTCTGCACTGTTCGGTAGTGATCCCAGTCAGCCTCTGAGCCACTCTTTAGTGCGCGATTCAGAAGCCTCCTGGAGCTTTTTCTGAGCTTCTGCAGGTCCGCAGTCCACCAAGGAACTGTGGTGCCACATCGGCTCTTGCTGACAGGACACGATTCCGCAAAGCACTGAGCTAAGGTTAGACTTAAACGAGAAGTCACTTCCTCAATCATATCTGGCGTCCTCATTTTTTTTGGTATTTGAGACCTCTCCTGTAAGAGAGATCTGAATAAATTCCAGTCAGCCTTCCTTCGTTCCGTATAGCCGGTACGACAGGTTTGTCAGCCGCCAGTCGGAATTCCAGGTATCTATGATCCGACAGAGTCTCCTCTTCAGGACACGCCAATTTGTTATTGATTCTGCGATCCTAGAAGAGGACATCGTCATGTCTATCACTTCCGTCCGCCTGGTTGTAACAAACGTTGGCTTATTGCCTCTGTTGTTTACCACGAGGCACGACGACATAATGAACTCCAATAACCGCTCACCCCTAGGATTGCATTTGCTGCTGCCCCAAACAGTGTGTTGAGCATTAGCATCACATCCAATGACAAGCTGTAAGTTGTTGGTGTCCGCGAATCTAACGAGCTCGGTCAGCTCCCTGGATGGGGGAGGTAATAACGAGTCATACGGAAGGTAAGCCGACACTACTATTATGTCTTGTCTTCCACCCCCCAATTACGTTGACCGCTACGACATCTTGACAGGTGAACTGCCTCAACATCGTCGCCTCTATCATATTTGATATAAAAAGACAGGCATGCGGTCTTTCAGATCCTTCATCATAAAAGATCCGGCCTCCCTGAATCGAATCCAATCCACACACTCGCCTGTTGCGAATCCATGGTTCTTGTATTATTGATACATATGGGGATGTGTGCAGTATGTTAAGTCTCCTACTTAGTAATGCGGTAGCAGCCTTAGCATGTTGCAAGTTGATCTGGGTAAATATGATGCCGCAGTTAGCCATTTCAAGATAATCACCCACACATTACATCCACATACTACTACTACCTAGGAAGATTAAATTTAATCCTCCCAAGGAACAGATATGGACGCATGTCATATCTAGTTCGCAGAACCTCTACACTACCGCTATCTATGCCCAGTACAAGAGTACAGCCCTCGGTGCCGTCGGGACTGCTGCTCTTAATCTGTTCATAAACGCGCCATTTGGTAGTGTCAACTCCTGCGTTCTGGATACGAAGTCGGGCAAGTATTTCTTGGGGTTTCTTAGGTTTACCAGGAATCCAGCATACTGCCCGAATCAGCTTCAGAAAAGTGCCCCCTTTCGCAACCACGAAATTGACACGATTCCCCGCCGAAACCTTCTCAACGGCATCCATCAGCCACTCGAATGCCAATGAATCTCCACAACGAACTTGCATAAGCCCGACAGTACTGGGACACTATACTATTCAAGTCCACCCAACTAGTAGCTGACGATATATGTAAACAACCTCGCAAGATCTTTTCTTAGTGCTGAGGAGGTATTTGTCAATCTTGACTCTGCCGCAAAAGAAGTCGGGTTACGCATAAACAAGTACATAAATTTCAAAAGAATCGGCGATGATAAGTCAAAAATTTTGTCATGTTGACGATTCTTGATGAAATGACCCAAATGTTTGCATTCATAAGCTTACCCTTGAAACACGTTTCGGACTTTTACCTATAAAATATATAAGTTTTTTTCTTAGTTTAAATTACTCTAGTAGCATAATTACTTATGTGGTTGCTCTATATAATTTTTAGCTTTCTATCCTTTGTGGCTTTTGAGAAATTAATATCAGAATTTTTTCATTTTCACCCTCTCCTTACTCTACCACTCTCAAAATTTGTCTCCACTAGAGGTCTACCGGTCCTAACTTTTGCAAAATTTTCAAAATCATATCTGATACGGTTCTTGAGATATAAAAATTTAATTTTCAGACAAATTATTGTCTCTTACTTCCGCGTTTCACGACCTCCCTCAATTGACTCGTCAGAGGGTATACCTAAATCCAAAACATCGTTGCATCTGGTGATGTTGCTGAGGATTATTCTATACTATCTACTTACTACCTACGAATTATATTCACTGGCACTGAAGATCACCTAATATTTCATCCAATTTGGTGGAATTTTCGGTTGTTCGCTAGGATATATAAAATTCAACGCTAAAGGTGCGTCTCCATCTCCGCCATTTTGCGTCGCCGACTCGGGTGCCCCGTGACACTTTTGGGATCATCGTCGATGCGAGTTTCCTAGGTAATTTGCCGCTCGTCGTCCAGTTTTGACTTTTAATTGACTTTATTACTTTTTAATAATAAAGTATTTTTGCCGTCACCATAGAAACGTAGTTTGGATACAAACCAACCTTTATCGAAGGCACATTAGTATCGGCTCTCGCCGAGAAAGGTGAAGTTGAGTCAACTCCCGACGATTGCCTCGACGCGTCACAGAGCTAGTTTTTTATGTATGTAGAATCGGCGGAGATGGAAACGCACCTTAAGGGAGCGTTTCCATCTCCGCCGTTTTGTGGCTCCGACTTGGGTGTCCCGTCACAGTTTTGATACTGTCGAAACGGTCGACGCATCGCTGAAAAGTTTTCAGTCAGTTTTCTAGGTGATTTGTCGCTCGTCGTGCAGTTTTGACTTTTAATTGACTTTATTATTTTTTAATATTAATTATTTTGGCCGTCACCATAGGAACGTAGTTTGGATACAAACCAACCTTTATCGAAGGCACATTAGTATCGGCTCTCGCTGATAAAGTTGAAGTTGGGTCAACTCTCGACGATTGCCTCGACGCGTCACAGACCTAGTTTTTTATGTATGGAGGATCTAGTCGGCGCCGCAAAACGGCGGAGTTGGAAACGCACCTTAAGAGCGCCGGATCAAATTCCGCCAACAGCATTTTTTTCTACAATTTTTATATGATTAGAATTTATCATGGTAAGAAGCCATATAAGCAAATTTGTTTTGTAGGTTTTCCGGCGTCAATGGAGTTTCTGATGTGAAGCCCCAACACGAAATCCTCGACTGTTGGTTAATCGCTGTCCCTGAAGAAATTGTTTGTTTTAAAAAAATATTTTTTACGTATATTTTGGTGCATCATATCGAAAATAAAATAAATGACTATTATTTTAAAATAGGTATATGATTATTTAATTGTTTAGAGTTATTTATTTACGTATTTAATAATTTATTAGCTATAAAACATGTATCCAGCCCATACTACAACCCGCGGTACGGCTTATTTTATAACGACTACATACAATTGAATGTCATTTATAAAATACCAGACATGGCCCTGATCTTGATGAAAGCAAAAAACTTTTGGCCGATTTTTTTTACTAAACGAATACCTACATTAAAAAGTAGTCGTTAACTTTCTACTATATTAGTAATAAATATGAAACTTTCATTACTCATGTACATGTAGGGATGATGTATTATTTTCGAAATAATCCAACCCAAAAATTAAAATTCGCTGATCATTCATTCTGATTTATTATTGATGACTAAATTTAGGTGTTACGTGTTGATAAAATAGTTAACTGATTACTGAATACTGTTAAAATATTAGATAAGATAATAATCAATCAATAAAAATTCGGTATCTCGAATATAGATTATATAATAGGTGTGTTTTAATGTTCTCCAGAATAGATAGAGTACATAATCGACAGAAAAAAAACGATCCAGAGTATTATGTGGTGTAAATTTCATTAATAAAATTTGCCAGCCATTCGCTGTCATGTTTGAAGTTAAATGGCTTTTCCGTTCCGATGCAATTATGTTATTTTCAATTATGTAACTCTTTTTTCTTCCTTTGCAACAAAAGTGGCACAGGATTGGATTTATTGCAGATCATAGAGCTATGTATATGTACATATAATGGAGATAGCGTGCAGCGACTTTTTTGAAGCCGGAGGTTTTCTCGCAAAGGACCGGCGATATTCACCATGCTACTATCAGCATCTTACTCACGTGTATGTTATACTCCGGTATTGAAAAGAAAAAAAGCCCAACCTTTAAAAACTTCGCTACTACGTATATTAGCATTTCACTGCCACCGGGCATGAAACACTCCATACAAAAATGTTCAATTTTGAATCAAAATGCTTCAAAGTGCTTTATACAGAAACGGCGCTTTGCGATCTCCGTTAGTTATAGCACTATATTGAGATAAACACAAATCCTACCAATCATTCAAATTGAAATTATTAGCGAATTCATCGTAGCTATAGTCAAGGTCTTTAGGGATCTGGGATGTTTAGAGACCTACGAGGCCCTGAAGGAAAGGACCCTTTTTGGAGCTAGTGTGCGCGGTAGCTCAGCTCTCCAATTTAATTTAAATAATGTGCTGCACAGGGTACGTAAATGGCAAGATTGTTAAGATTTAGGTCGTTTCTCAATTCCTTGCTAAGTCTACGTCTATGTTGACGTCACAGCATAGCATTGCTATTATAACAGTTTAGAAAAAGCTAAAAAAGGATTAGCTGATGCTTATTTGACACTGCAAAAATCAAAAATTTTAATTTTTTTACGTTTTCTTAAGCTTGTATTACACTGTTTGACCAAGTGGTCATACAGTGTAATACAAGCTTTCGATTGACTGATAGCCAAGGCACAAACCAACAGAAATCTAGACACGCTTTTGCTGGGTCTGACGTCATAGCTACGTCATAACTGTTATAACTAGACGTAGACGTAGACTTAAGCAAGGAATTGAGAAACGACCTTAATGCTCGCTTGGAGGCCGCTGTATATACATAGAGGCATTATCATAAGATTATCATCTACAATCTTCTAAATTAATATCTAAAACAGATAATGGGTTCAAAATACAATCTTCCATTTCAGTGCTCTTTTCTAAAAAAATTTAAAACAACATCAATAAAAATTGCCGTCCCAAAAGGCTTGCGCTCCAGGGCTATAGCCCATTTTGCCCTGAGGATAGGGTGGCCCTGCAAATGGTGCTGAGTTGAACGGTGCAATCTCTGAAAATGCTGAAATAGTGACAATTTAAATTAGCTTTAGAGGGGAAATCTGATCCAACTTTGATCCCATTTTGATTTTGGATCATCTCGTTCTTGTTGTTTTCAATGTAAAACGAATGATCATAATCTTGATCCAGTTGAAAAAACACAGCTATAATGTCTAATGTTTGAAGCTTATAGTCTGAATTCTGTTCGAACAAATTAATACAATGGGTGTGTTTTTTGCGATTTATCCAGATCAAGAGTAGTGATTCAAATTCGTATTGAAAACACCAACAATACTGTTGTTTTTTAAATTTTTTATTGCTTTTTCCTGTAGATAGTAGCTTTTCGAGAGAAATCACTAATCTAGCCTACTATCTACAGAAAAAAGCAATAAAAAAAATCTGCCAACAGTCTGGGCGCAACTTTATTATTTTTCCGGCAGAAGTTCGGAACGTGTTTAATTCGGGGATGTGGTGTATGTTGCTATGTGACTGAAAACCTAACAAAAAGTTCGGGAAACGGTTAGAATAGAGTGTAATATATGAATTATAAAATAGGGTCATATTCCGGGATGCGGTCTAGAGGTTGGAAAAGAAAAAAATTTAAAAATAGGTGATTATTAAACAAGCACGTGGAAGTGAAAAGATATTCGATATCTGATCAGACCTGAGAGATATGGTGGAATTTATGAAAAAGTATACAACCAGTTTACACCTCCTTAGGGGTCGAATTTCAAAAAATCTTGAAAACACATTCTAGGTATTCATATGAAGAATCCGTAGAATAAAAATGAATTCAATATTTCGAAAAGACCTAGTAGATATGACGAAAATTGTGAAAATATATGCATTTTATATTTACTGAAATTTTTTTATCGGAATTACTTTTCTAGTTCATTTACATATATGTACCGAGTTTCAACTTTCTAGCATAAGCCGTTAAAGCCCTCGCACCATGCTATCCCTAAGAAAAATGTATTTTTCCACTATGCCACTAATATAGTTCTAAATACGAAGTTTAAGGTTTATATCATTACAAGTTCTTAAGATATAGATAAGTATCGGAACTTTTTCCTTCTCACCCTTCCCCACCCTCACTTTCTACACCCCCACCATTAAATTCATTTTTCCCTACTAGGGTTCTATTGAGCCTAGTTCTAGTTCAAATTTGAACCATCTATCTTACACTGTTATTGGGATATGAAAAGTGATATTTTTGAAAAATTCTTATCCCCCCCACTTCTATGCTCCCCCGCCCCCTTCAATGATTTTACTTTGAGCAATCTTTATTTATCAAGCTTTATACCCAAACCGAATTTTGTTTTTCTGGTGCAATTGGTTTGCGAGATATTGTAATCTTTACTATTTCAACCCCCACCCCCGCACGCCACCACCCCCACCAAAAAATGTTGTGTAGTATAACTACAGATATTTGTTAAGTTTAAATTGCTTGCCGTTAACAGTTTAAGAGATATGGATTTTAGAATGTGTCGATATCGGCATTTTTGCGTTTCGGACGCATTATTTCCCTCTCCACTGCCACACCCCTTCACCCACATCAGCAATTTTTTCGCAAATGGGTCCACTATGAAAGCTCTTTAGAAATTCTAAGTTTCAGCCTCCTACCATTAGCGGTTGCTGAGATCTAGAAACCAAAATTTTTCGTCTAAAACGCTTCCCCCACCTTCCCCCTCGCACCCTCACCCCTGAAAAAATTCTCATTTCAAGAGGTCTACCATGTCTATTCAGAAAAAAAATCAATTTAATAGGTCATAGGGTTTGGGAACTATAATTCCTCAAAACGAGTTTGCGTACGGCGTACGGCGTACGGAGCACAGACGGACTGAACATTTTTATTGCTTTTTTGGCGTTTATTAGTCATAAAACGTATAAAAAAAAATTTCAGGGTAGCAAATTTTTTTTTTTAAAAGTCGATAACAATACTTTATTATTAAAATTATTATTATTAAAATAATAAAGTAATACAAAAACAACAGTATTGTTGGTGTTTTCAATACGAATTTAAATCACTACTCTCGATCTGGATAAATCGCAAAAAAACACACCTAATATAGTTTTTTAATCTATTATTCGATATAAAATTAAGCGCGGATTTGAACCAAATCCAAATATGTATAGTAATCTACTGAGGCTGGGGAGTGTGGAGGTGCTGAAACTCGTTACAGTTTTTTCTTTGGAGCTTATATGGGTGCTTCCTCTCTATCTCATACCCTTTGTTTCGAACCATTTACGGACAATTTGCGAACTATCTGTGAACTTTATAGTAAAATAGAGTAGCGGTTATAAATCACATATATACGAGGAGTCGAGAGCGAACAGAGAATGTGAGAATTTATGTTTTTTGAAACTTATTGCATACAAATAAGAATACTCAAATAAGATGTGGACTTCAACTGAAGTATTTTTCAATTAAAAAACTTAATGTAGAACAAGTTTATGAATATATTACGAAGCATGAATTAGCTTTAAATTTGATTAAAACTAAGTTTAAGTTGAAATCGACGATAAACTTAAATGGGATAAGCAAATAAGTTTAGTCTGCAAAAAATTTAGAAAAACTAAATATAAATTGTTGATGCTACGGAAAATATTAGATTTGCCACAAATGAGAATGATATACATATTTCGCTTCAGTTCAATCTATTGTGCTGTATGGAATCTTAGTCTGGGGTTTCGCTTCCAATAATGCTTTGCAACCGTTACAGAGTTTTCAAAATAAAATAATTAAAATATGTATTTCTAAATCCAAGTTTTTCTCAACAATAGAATCTCTTTCAATTTTTAATGCAATGACGATTCGACAAATATATGTTCTATTAAAATTCACCTACGTAAAATCTTAGTCACTTTGAGCAACATACTGCAGGCTATAGCACCAGGCGTCAGTTGTCGCAACCACTAGCCACTACTATTTATATGCTGTAAGAGTTTGACCGCACGGCATGCACTTGGACCAAGACTATATAATGAGCTCCCTCTAGTTTTAGAGCAAAGTCTATATGATATAAATTATAAAAGTAGAATTAAAAACCGTGCGCAGGGGGGGGGGAATTCGAGCCCCCCATTGCCCCATTTTCATATAGTGTTTTAGTACGGAATAGATTTGAAATATAGTTCGCGAGGAGGTTCTGTTTAGGTCATCACATTCAGATGGCGGGAATTTAGATGGAATGGAACTAGTTCCTTCATGAGGAAAGTGTGGACCTTTTACTTAACGCAACCTTGATAATTTATTATGGAAACCCCCCCCCCCCCCTCCCCTTTCATACAATCCGGCACTGATAAATAGGAATTATAGTGAAAGCGACATGATCGCGTGAAGCGTTGTAAGTTTTAATGAGATCACTTCGTTTCACGCTCATCGCTTCAATTGTCAATTTTTTGATTTCTTCACAAGCATATAAATACTATGTACTACACTGTTTGACCAAGTGGTCAAATTTTAGTAGTAAGCAATGCGAAATATTCAAATTCTAATTAATCTCATAGTATCTACTCGATCAAATTCGCTATTTCGTATAGCTTATTACTACAATTTTTCCACGTAGTTAAACAGTGTAATACTAGCGCAACATGATTTTTACTATTCGATAAATTTTGTTTCGGATTTTATACCAGAATAGACAGTGTATTTTGCAATTTGTGAATATTATTTGATAGTTGTTGCAGGCAATTTAAATCGATCACTATAAAGCTAGTAGGTATTACACAGTATGCCAGGCGGTCAAATATTTGACCATAAAAATTTTACCGAATTTCGTGTCAAATATTCATTTGGCACGCTGCCCGATTGCGATATTACACTATCTGACACATATGTCAAAATCGTAAAATTTTCACTTCGTGTCAAACGCTATCCAGGTCGGAACGAAGTTCTGACTAGATTGTTCAAATCTAAATCGACGTGTTGGCAGGCATCACACAAACAAAAAACCGAACTACAGTACTTGAAATAATTAATTATATAATTATTGCTATTTGTTTAACCGATTGCCACAAAAAAATTTCACGAGTGAGATTTCCTATTTGACCCATTTGACACAATTGCTTTTCCAGAAATCGCAAACGGTTAAATGAAACATTTTGTCAAACAGCATTTGACCATTACACTATCTGACACCATCTGACTGCATTTGACAGGGAAAATGATCAAATATTTGACCGCCTGGCATACAGTGTAATACTAGCTTAAAGCTTGTATTACACTGTTTGACCAAGTTTTCAAATTGCAATAATATGCGATGCGAAGTAGGCGAATACAAATAAATCTCACAGTATTCATTCGGACAAATTCACTATTTTGCATTGCTTACTACAATTTGCAATTTGACAGCGTGGTCATACAGTGTAATACTAGCTTAACCGGTGTCTCGATTCCGCGTGTACTTCGTGTGTGTGTCATTAAGTGAATCGCACGTTTGCTTCCGGTTCACTATAATTCTACCTTTGGTTTGGTATAAATATACGAACTTTTAATTTTAATTAATTCACTTTTCTGTGTGTACATTACCAGCGCTTACTGCCACAAAAATTAAGAAAAGCACAAACAGCTTTTTCATTTTTCTTATTGAATATCGTTCTTAGACTTCTAGCTGAATACTGAACTCCGATAAGCGTCCTAACTGTAAACCTACAGAACTAATGTTCCTATCTTTATAATGCTATCTGCTGGAAATTATTGGTTCAGACATGTGTAAGCATATATGCTTAGGTATATAATGCACAGGTATAACTTGAAGTTTTTATATTGAAATATAATATGACATATATGTACATACATATGTATGTGTATGGATTTTGATAAACAGTTATTGATGCCCAGTGTCAGTTATGACTTATCTTACAGCAGGGTTACCTCGATGTAGGGATGTTCAAATTCGATTCGATTAATCGATTAATTTTTTAAAAAAAAATCTATTTTATCAATCGATATGAGTGATGTTGATAAATCGACATAATCGATTAGTAAACGTTAATTAATGGAACGAATTTCAACAGTAAAAAGATTAAATATTCGACCGTTTTGGCAACAGTTTGCTGCAACAGAAAAAATTATACATTCATGAACAGATACATTAGTAGATCGAGCAACACACGTTTGGTATTAACTACACAGGTAGCAAAATTTTGTTACGAAAATCGCTTCCTATGTGAAACTATTGGAATTATTTTACTCCTGCTGTTGTTTCGGTCGAAAATTCGGAGCTGAATCGCCAACTCTAGCTAAAAGTAAGTAGGTACATCTACTTACTTTTATTCTTATATCCTTACCTATACTTATTATATACATTTTTACATGCTTTATAATAAAATTCTAAATTGTGTCAATTACCAGTCAATTATAATTATCATCCACTGTACATAGGCACCAAAATCGGCCAATAGTATGCTCGCAACTTTATTATTTTTGGGGTAGAAGTCCGAAACATGTTAAATGCTGTGATGCGGTGTTGGTTACTATGCAACTGACAACCTAAAGAATAATCATGAGGTTATTGAGAAGGTATTGTTTAAATTGTCAGTGGCATAGTAATCTACATCGCTTCTCAGCATTTAATACGTTCCGGAGTTTATTGCTTTACTCTACTAACGCATCTACCAGTGGCGGCTCGCCGCATAGATCTAGTGAGGCTGAGCTTTAAGCTTGTGTTACACTGTACACCGAGAGAACAATCCGGTTGCTGCAACCCAGGGACCTGGTAATAGAATGGACTACTCATGTGAAATTTTCCCATACAATTTCCGAGACAACGATGGGCCAAAAAACATTTCCCTCTCTTTCCCGCTCAATTACACGGTGTTGTTGTTGTGCGGATTTTGAATTTTCGACAAGTTTCGAAACTTCAAAGTGACAAGAGAAAATTCATAGTGGAGAACTGTCACAACAAATCAACGGACCGTTGGATGGTAAATATTTTTCTTCTCGTGCTATTAAATTAAAATTTAACTAAACTTTAATTTAGAAGACGTAGTCAAGCGACAGGACCGGAGATGACCGCCGGCTGAATGTACTTCTGAAGACTTTCATTAAATGGTGTGACACAAATCGCAGGAAAATAAGTTAGTCAAAACGAAATTGTGTTTAAAAACGTTTGTTTATTGAATCCTTTCGTTTCAGGTAAATATTGTACGACTGATTGTTGGCGCAACTGGCACAATGCGAGTTTGCCGTAACCAAATCGGACTTTGCCACCAAAATGATATCCGGAAGAATTGAGTCAAGCATCGAGAATGAAGCGAGCAATTCGGAATTCAACGAAATTGACAGCCACGAAAATGGTCGCTGCTGACGAAAAGATTGAACCAAGTGAATGGAAAGACGCCAAAGATACTCCAGATCCAAAAAACACTCCCGTCGAAGATTCGCAAATCGCGAAATCCAGCCGTTGCTTATGGTGGAAGTTGAAAATCTGAAACTCAAAAATTACCCGCAAACTGAAGAAGTTAAGGCTCTAACGCAGGAAGTGATCAAAACAATTCGCGATATAATCACCACCAATCCGTTGTATAGGTAGAATCAGTTTTGTGTTCTTTGTAGAATTTATGTAACAATATTCTTTTTTTCAGACAGAGAAAGTCTGCAGCAGATGCTCCATCAGAATCAAAGAGTGGTCGACAATCCCATTTATTATGCGATTTAGGAGCATCGCTGTCAGCAGCCGATCTCGAAGAACTTCAAGGTATCATGGAAGATATAAATGTAATTTACACACATCCGAAATTATGATTAACCAATAACGGTTCGAAATTCCACGATAGATTCCAAAGCGTTTGAAGCTTGCGTTGTCTCTGCTCAAAAAGGAACTGGAGATTTCGAAATCGCAGCAGAAAATTGGCCGAGAAGACGAGGAGAAGGTGAAACAGCAACATCGAAAATATACTTTACAAGAGCAGCTTAAAGTGATCAAAAAAGAGCTGGGCATTGAAAAGGACGATAAAGACGCAATCGGTGAGAAGTACCAGGAACGAGTTAAAGAGAAAATAGTTCCGGCCGCTATCATGCATGACTGTTATCGATGAGGAGCTCAACAAATTAAACTTTTTGGAGAGCCACAGTTCGGAGTTGAAGTGAGTTCCTGTAATTGGTGATTGAGTTAAGGTTATATTTGGGGTTGTTTTTTAATTAAAGTGTTACTCGGAACTATTTGGACTGGCTGACATCATTGCCGTGGGGTGTTATGAGCAAAGAAAATCTCAGCATCGACGAAGCTGTTACGATATTAGAAAAAAACCATTATGGCATGGAAGACATTAAGAAACGAATTTTAGAATTTATCGCTGTTAGTCAATTGAAGGGAACAACACAGGGAAAAAATTCTTTGCTTCCATGGTCCACCGGGAGTCGGTAAAACTAGTATAGCAAGATCGATTGCGCGTGCATTAAATCGAGAACATTTTCGGTTCAGTGTAGGCGGTATGACGGATGTGGCGGAAATTAAGGGACATCGACGTACCTATGTCGGAGCCATGCCGGGCAAACTGATTCAGTGTTTGAAGAAAACGAAAACTGAAAATCCGCTTGTTTTAATCGACGAAGTTGACAAAATCCGAAAGTACGAGCGAAATTAAAGACAAATTAAATTCGTTGTTACAAATAATATTTGCTATTCTAGAGGATACCAAGGTGACCCCAGTTCGGCGCTGTTAGAGCTTTTAGACCCAGAACAAAATGCCAATTTCCTTGATCATGGACGTCGCTGTTGATCTTTTACATGTTTTGTTTATCTGCACGGCCAATGTAATTGATGGTATACCAGAGCCGTTGAGAGATCGAATGGAAATGATTGAAATGTTTGTTTCTTTAGTTGATTAAAGTTAAATTTACCGATTTCTTTTCAAGGCTACGTGGCTGAAGAGAAAATTGCAATTGCCAAGCAATATCTAATACCGCAAGCAATGAACGATGATGGCTTGAAAGATAAAGACAGCACGATTAAGGACGAATCGTTAACCATGCTAATTAAGAATTACTGCCGTAAGTCTGGTGTAAGGAATTTACAGAAACATATCGAAAAGGTTTGTCGTCGAAATAGTTCTGATCTTTTGACCGACACTAACTAAACTCCAATTTCAGTTAATTCGAAAAACAGCATTCAAAATTGTGAAAAAAGAAGCCGAACACCTTGAAATAACCGAACAAAACTTTAACTCATTCCTAGGCAAAGCGATATTCACGCAAGATCGAATTTATCCAGAAACACCGCCCGGTGTAGTAATGGGCTTAGCATGGACTGCAATGGGCGGTTCAACTCTATTCATAGAAACAGCAAAACGGAAACTGATCGCGACAAAAAAGGATGACCGTGAAGACGGTTCCCTGCATATGACCGGTCATTTAGGCGATGTTATGAAAGAGTCGGCACAAATTGCATTAACAGCGGCTCGTAGTTTCATCAGAAATGTTGCAGATAAAAATACTTTTCTGGAAGCAAGGTAAGAGCTTTTAATTGCGCAAAATTTTTGAACGATAAACCACAGAACTTTGATTGTTTATAGTTATATTCATCTACACGTCCCGGAAGGTGCGACACCAAAAGATGGACCCAGTGCAGGCGTAACCATTGTCACTGCCTTATTATCTCTAGCTCAAAATAAGCCTATCCGGCAGAATATTGCGATGACCGGAGAAGTATCTTTAATGGGTAAGGTATTGCCAGTAGGGGGAATTAAGGAGAAAACAATTGCAAAATCTTTTTGAAATTTTGATTTTTAATTCGGGTTTTGTTTTAATAGGCGAAACGAAGCGGTGTTATATACGTGCATTATTCTTCCCGAAGAAAATCGAAAAGATTTTAACGAACTACCGGCATTTATTACTGATGGACTCGAAGCGCATTTTGTTTCGAAATACGACGAACTTTATGAAATAGCTTTTAAAAATGATTAGTTTTTACCGTAGAAGATGTATTTGATAGATTCAATAAAGCAATAAATAGTAAGACTTTGTTCATAATTTTAAAATTCTTTATTAATTCTTCCAAATATATTTCGTCCCCCTCAAAGTAATCCCCCCGGCCACAATACACTTGCACCAACGTTTTTTCCAATCCTCGAAACAGTTGTTGAAGTCAATTTCCGAAATAGCCTTCAATGCGCGTAGCGATTCGCGTTTAATGTCTTCAATTGTCTCAAAACGGTTTCCCCGGAGCGGTCGTTTGAGTTTACTGAACAGCCAGAAGTCACACGGAGCTAAATCAGGCGAATACGGTGGTTGTGGAACGATATTGGTTGAATTTTTGACGAAAAAATCACGAAGAATCAATGGAGTATGCGACGGTGCATTATCGTGGTGCAAAAACTAAGAGTTGTCTCGCCACAATTCCGGCCTCTTTTTACGAAAGTCGGAAGGAATTCGGAGTGCACCACACCTTGATAATCGAAGAAAACTGTCAACATGAACTTGATTTTTGACTTGCTTTGACGATGTTTTTTCGGCTTCGGCTCACCTTTGACACGATATTCGGCAGATTGATCGTCTGTTTCTGGGTCGTAAGCATAGATACAAGACTCATCGCCAGTTATAATACGTTTTATGAAATCCTGGTAGTCGGAAAGCATTGTTTCACAGACGTCAACGCGACGCTGTTTTTCAAGAAAATTTAGTGATTTTGGAACCAATCGTGCTTTAACTTTTCTTAGGCCCAAATTATCTTTTAAAATGGTTTTCGCTGATTCTTCCGATATTCCAACGATGCCAGTAAGGTCTCTAACTGTTAGTCGTCGATTCTCAAGCACCAATTCCTTGATTTTATTACGTGTTAATCATCAGTTGATGTTGGTTGGCCGTCCTGGACGTGGTTCGTCGTCAACGCGTTCTCGACCCTCTTTGAACAGTTTGTACCAAGCAAAAACACTTGCTCACTATTCACCGAAGGCCTTTTGCAACATTCTGAACGTTTCGGCACCAGAAATTTGATTCCGCACCCAAAATTTAATGGAACTTCTTTGTTGAATAATTTCACTCATTGTAAAAATCGGAAGGAACCTTCTGGCGCACAAGTTTTGCTGTTTCTACGTGCTCTGAAGTAATCGAAAAGATTCGAATTGACTTTCTGTGGAGTAGGCTACCCAGCGACCTATCTTACAAACTATCTTACAAAAAAAAAAAAACAATACTTGTACAACATTTTTTTTTTTTAAATTTATCAATAACAATTTATTTATTTAATATAGCAAGACACAATTCTATCATCTGCCAATTTCAATTATAAAATATCACTTTTTTTTAATTTTATATAACAAATATTTTTAACGGTTTTCATTTGCGAAATGCAACGGTCAAATCACAGCTGACACCAAAATTTCACTTTCCATGTTCGAAAACAGTACACTCCATCTTCTTCTAATTCCCACGATCTGAATGCTTTTATCTCTGTCCCGCTCAATAAGGGAAATTAATTTCCCAAATTGTGTCCCTCAGCTTTCGAAGTTCCATAAACGAGCTAAAATCAAGTAAAAAATGGTATTTCTGAATGAAACTACAATAAAAATTACTATCAGAAATTATTTAATGTTCATTTACAATTTTAGAACGATATCTTGCTTATATATATTAAAAAAAAGTTCAAAAAGTGCAAAACTCGACTAAGCACGTACAATTTTTTCGAAACTTCAAATCCAAAAACTTGTCCCACGTGAGATAGAAAAACAGGTAGTCCATTCTATTACCAGGTCCCTGCTGCAACCTCGTTATATGCCTACCGAATTTTTCCGGTTGAAGCAAACTCTCGAATTTATTTATGTTGACCGATAGTTCCGGTCACTGGAACCAATATGCATTTATACGAAACAAATATTTATTATTACAATTGCCGGATTAATATGTACAATCGAAATATTTGTCAAAGAAACCGAATGATGTTCATCTGGAATAAAATTTCACTTGTTACAACTGCATCGGTTTGTTGTTATAACCCCATCGCATCTAGACGTTCCATTACTCCGAACGAATGTGACGATATTTTCGATTGCCGTAATCGTAAATTTTGTTCCTAAAGCCGGGTTGACACGTTACGAGTGGAATCGGAACGAGTGAACTGTTATATTCACTCAGACGTTACTCGTAACCTGTGGTAAATCGAGCATGCTCGGACGTTATGATCCGATACGAGTAAAGTCGGACTGTGCTCAACTTGTACGAGTAACGTTCGATTGACTATCGGAGTTCACCCGTTCCAATTCCACTCGTAGCGTGTCAACCCGGCTTAAATTAAAGTTCCAAAAGACTGTAAAAATGCAAAACCTTTACCAATCATAAAATACAGTAGTTTATTTAAAGATCTCCAATCATTCGTTTTATTAAAAAAAAAAAAAAATCATTTACAAATAGGTACCTAAATATTATATATTATATATTTAATAGTCCCCTCTGCAACCTCTGTGAACTTAGCACCCCACTTTAACCAAATTGAATAAACAAATTGTTTTCGGGTGGAGCTTTGTTTGTACTTGGTTGTACCGAAAAAAATTTCGTTTGTACCTCCAAGGGAACGGAGAAAAAAATGCCCCGTGTGAACTTAGCACCCGACTTGCACCAAATTAACTGAAATTTTTTATTCAGATAGTACCCTGTCTGTAAATGATTGTACCGAAAACAATTTTTTTTATTGCAATAAAAAAAAAAAAAAAATTAAAAAAAAACTTAAAAATTTTTTTTTTTTAAAAAAAATAAGTACGGCAAACTATTGTAAATTGGTTCTATTTGATTGTACCTTCAATCGATTTTAAAATACTTTAAAATTTTCACCAAAGACTAGCTATCTAAACCAACCAATCCTTCACACAAAGAGTAAAATAATTAGAACGACAACACTTTATTAATCGATGACCGGAGTATGACCGATTTTCAAAATTCGAAAAACAAAAGATGCTAACATATGCTATAGATACCGTAATTGATTGTACCTCCAAGAAATTTTAAGAAATATTAATTTTTCCATCATAAAATAGCAATCTAAATCAGCCAATAATTCACACTCAGAGGAAATTAATTCGAAATGTGATCCTCCGACAGCACATTATAAATCGATTGGCGGAGTATTGGCGATTTCAAAATTCGAAAAACTAAAGATGCAAATATATTCTATAGGAACCGACATTGATTGTACCTCCAAGAAATTTTAAGAAATATTAATTTTTCCATCAAAACATAACAATTCAAATCAGCCAATAATTCGAAAGACGATCCTTCGACAACATATTATAAATCGATAAGCGGAGGATAGGTCGATTTTCAAAATTCGAAAATTCACTTAAATACTCTTGGCTGCCGATAAAATAAAATACGTATTCTTTAGATTTTCGTATTCTACAACGTATATTACAAAATCGGCGTGCGGCACAATGATCCCGTAAGTGAAACCGTCATATCTTTTCGTCAGAAAAGGCTTTTTTTTTGGTTTTTCCCTTTTTTACCTATGATTGAATATTTTACTTAAATTCTTCCAGGAATCATTTCCCAGTTTCATGAATGGAATATGTCCCTTCTGACCGAATTTATTTGTTTTAATTAGTCCCTTTTTTAAAAAGGGTACCTCTCATTTCTTAAATATGAGTTTCTTTCCGAGAAATTTGGTTGGATCCACTGTTCAGCTCTCGGTAATACGTTCAGTAAATGTCGGATCTTAGAATCGAATCCTATTCAGAAAAAATGTACCTCTTTCATGAAAGTTTAGAGGCAAATATTTCAGACGGTACTTGCGTAGAATACATTTTTGATATTTCGTCCCGTCTACACTTGTTTTATTGGGTGTCATAAAGTTACAGAGCATATTTTGATATTTCGCGAGAAATTAGGCTGAAGTGAAATTGCAGCCGAACTCTTTTAGCATAGGGGCTTAATTTTCGTTTGCATAAAAATACGACACAAATTTCCTTCAAATATGAATGATTTTTCTCTGAGGGCGAATTATTGGCTGATTTATATTGTTATGTTTTGATGGAAAAATTAATATTTCTTAAAATTTCTTGGAGGTACAATCAATGTCGGTTCCTATAGAATATATTTGCATCTTTAGTTTTTTCGAATTTTGAAATCGCCAATACTTCGCTAATCGATTTAAAATGGAGGCAGGGCCGGTCCTACCATATGTGCAAATGGCGCATTGAATCCGGGCGCCAAATTAAGGAAGGCGCTAGTTCATATTATCTCTCCAAATATTTTGCTATAAATTTAAAACATACTTAGAAATTAATAGAAAGGATTTCTTGAATACATTTGCCACACTTTTTCCGATGCATATTCTAGATTTTGCAGGGTTTTTCCATTTTTCCATTTTTCCATTTTTCCATTTTCTAAAAACACTCTTTCAATTCTCATTCAAGAACCAAAACATTGAATCTTTTCCCTTAAAGATATTCTCACTCTTCGATACCGACTAGTACAGCTTTTCGTTTGTGCGATCATCTACTATTCCAATTTTGCATTCATACGTTCATCAGCTAGTACAATTTTGCGTTCGTACGATTCATTTGGAGCAAGCGCTCCACGGTGCCGCAGCACTTGGTGCTGATTTGATTGTGTGCTGAAAGAGCTCAGAACATGATTTCCATACAATAGAAAAAGATAGATATGGAGCGAATGCGCCTCGGTGAATTATGTGGGGAAATGGGAAACACGACATTTTTGCTAGAGGGGAATGAATGTTTTGGATGAATGATAAAGAGAAGTAATGGTATAAACACAATTGAGACGAACTTCGCTAGCGGCAGTGAAGTTCGCTGTAAAAAATTTTAAATTGTACCGCAACACACGGATGGACACAGAATTACGACGGCGAGCGGTTGGGCAAACTTTTCGGTATTTTTCGGTACAATTTTAAAATTTTGACACCGACCTTCCGCCGCTAGCGAATTTCATCTCAATTTTATTTATACCATTAATTGGTTTAAATCAAACGAGCAAATGGCATAATCTGATAAAAAATAGAGGAAAGTTTTGAAAACAGAACCAATGACATCTGTGAGATTTGTATTAACAATATGTATATAAAAAAAATTCAATTTGGATAGATTTTAGTTTTTTCGCTCTCCAGAACAATTTTTTTTTCATTTTTTTCCATAAATGTTTTTTTTCTCGAAACTGATAAGAGACATCAAGATGACTTTTTTTGGTTAAATATAGAATAGTATTGGTATTTATACTGAATGAAGCAATTTTTAAAAAGTTGATTCTAAATACTTTTTTTAGGTTTAAAAAACATCAAAAATGTTTAAATTTTTAAACATTATAACTCAAGTTTTTAATATTTTTGAAATTCCTTCATTCATTAGCATTCGATTTACTAAAATAATAAGTGTACAAAGTTTGATTCAAATCGGTTGAGCGGGTCCTGAGAAAAAGTTACATGAATTTGTATGAAAAATCGTCAAGTGAATAAGTATAATATTTTTGTTTTTTGTTATATAAATTGATTAGGCCGACGAAGTGTATACTGCACCGGGTGCCGAAAAGTCTAGGGCCGGGCCTGGTCGGAGGATCGGCTTTCGAATTAATTTTCTCTGAGGGTGAATTAATGGCTGATTTAGATTGTTATTATTTGATGGAAAAATTAATATTTTTTAAAATTTCTTGAAGGTACAATCAATTACGGTATCTATAGCATATATTTGCATCTTTGGTTTTTCGAATTTTGAAATTGCATGTACTTCGCTTATCGATTAATAATGTGTTGTCGGAGGATCACCTTTCGAATTAATTTCCTCTGAGTGTAAATTGTTGGCTGATTTAGATTGTTATTATTTGATGGAAAAATTAACATTTCTTAAAATTTCTTGGAGGTACAATCAATGTCAGTTCCTATAGAATATATTTGCATCTTTAGTTTTTCGAATTTTGAAATCGCCAATACTCCGCCAATCGATTTATAATGTGTTGTCGGAGGATCGGCTTTCGAACTATTTTTCTCTGTGAGTGGATTATTGGCTTTTTTATATTGTTATGTTTTAATGGAAAAATTAATATTTTTTAAAATTTCTTGGAGGTATAATCAATGTTGGTTCCTATAGAATATGTCAGCATCTTTAGTTTTTCGAATTTTTAAATCGCCAATACTCCGCTTATCGATTAATAATGTGTTGTCGGAGGATCACCTTTCGAATTAATTTCCTCTGAGTGTAACTTGTTGGCTGATTTAGATTGTTATTATTTGATGGAAAAATTAATATTTCTTAAAATTTCCTGGAGGTACAATCAATGTCGGTTCCTATTTGCATCTTTAGTTTTTCGAATTTTGAAATCGCCAATACTCCGCCAATCGATTTATAATGTGTTGTCGGAGGATCGTCTTTCGAATTATTTTTCTCTGTGGGTGAATTATTGGCTGATTTATATTGTTATGTTTTGATGGAAAAATTAATATTTCTTAAAATTTCTTGGAGGTACAATCAACGTCGGCTCCTATAGAATATGTCAGCGTCTATAGTTTTTTGAATTTTGAAATCGCATGTACTCCGCTTATCGATTAATAATGTGTTGTCGGAGGATCGGCTTTCGAATTATTTTTCTCTGAGAGTGAATTATTGGCTGAATTAGATTGTTATTTTTTGATGGAAAAATTAATATTTCCTAAAATTTCTTGGAGGTACAATCAATCACGGTATCTATAGCATATGTTAGCATTTTTGGTTTTTCGAATTTTGAAAATCGATCATACGATTACGATTTATAAAGTGTTGTCGTTCTAATTATGTTACTCTTTGTGTGAAGGATTGGTTGGTTTAGATAGCTAGTCTATGATGTTAATTTTAAAGTATCTTAAAATCGATTAAAAGTACAATCAAATAGAACCAATTTACAATAGTTTGCCGTACTTTTTGTTTTTTTTTCTTGAAAAAAATTTTAACAATTTTTTTTTTTTTGTGCAAGTCGGGTGCTAAGTTCACACGGAGCATTTTTTTCTCCATTCCCTTGGAGGTACAAACGAAATTTTTTTCGGTACAATCAAGTACAAACAAAGCTCCACCCGAAAACAATTTGTTTATTCAATTTGGTTAAAGTGGGGTGCTAAGTTCACAGAGGTCCCTCTGCAGCTTTAGCTAAAATTTTAGCGAAATTTTCAACAAAATTGCAGGTTATACTTTGCCGGGCGCACAGTTGTACTTTCAGCGCGAGCTGTGAACGAATACGAAACGGATTAATGAACACTCGAGTCTTTCAGCAAGATTCACCGCTTACCTGTCGGGTTATTCGCGCTCCGTTTTATTTTGGACCGTCTGCAGCTTTAGCTAAAATTTCAGCGAAATTTTCAACAAAATTGCAGGTTATACTTTGCCGGGCGCACAGTTGTACAACATTTCAGGTAAGACACTTGACACTTTGACAGTTCAGCGAAAGCAGCACCCCAAGTGTGAACAGCCATGCAACCTTAATGCAGTTTTATTCACTGTAATGCAAACACACTGTTTTTCGCATTTAACACTTTGCACTTAACAAACACTGCACACTTCAACAGCCAGAACTATTCTGTACGAACTTGAAAACAAAAATCACAGCAAACGTTCAAGTTCCCGCATTGTAAATGAATTACGGTTGAGATAGCACAGTTTTGTATGAGACAACGGAACTTTAGTAACTGCAACTGAATAATGACAGGGTCCGTTTGTGTTGATCAACGTGCTGTTGCAGTTACGAACAAACATTAGTAGCGATCGAAATTTGATTGCTAGACATTAAAGTCATTCCGTTATGTCAAAGTAACCGTAAAATTTCTTACAAAATTTGAAAACAAAAATGAGAAGGTTATCATTATCGAATATACTATTGCTAGAACCGAATGTTTGTGCTAACGAACGAATATTTCTCATTTTGACCGAACACCGTTTGTTGTCAACAAATTGCGATTACAATAATTAAACCACATTTGCGACAAATAATATCTTGTTAAAGGAACCTAATGCCAACTGATCATTTCTCTCGGTGTATGACCAATGAGAGCTTTCTACAAGCTCGCCATACATTTCACGAAAATATACCTCTTAAGAGACATAATCTCGATGGTTTGAGCCTAGAAATCATATTGCTTATCTTTCTTCATCACTAGATAGAAAGAAATAGCAATAAAAACATGTGCTCCCACCACGATCTTTTGTAATGTAAAAAACAGCCGCATCCGAGCGTTGGAAATGTCATCCACGACTTACACGATGAAAATTAAATACACGAAAAATTACAGTTCAAGTGCGGTAACAATAAAACGAAGAATAAGTGTGATGTGAAGTGATTGGAATCATGGAATGTGTCACTACGTTATTAGTGTTTTATATTTATTATATTGCAGTAAGGTAACTTCGCCCCTGCCTCCACGTTTCAGTTTATAACCCCCTTTCTTATTTCCAGCCAATGTCAAATTTTCGAGTACGAGCTTTTATCACAAAACGCTATCATCTAACAGATGGCGCTACGATAAACAAAAATTTTCTATCTAGACATTTGCAGACATGTCTTTGAGATGTCGCGAGCATTGTCTCGATACCGTGTATTTTGTCCATAAGCCGTCTCGAAGAATCTCGCAGACAAGTCGAAATGTCTCCGAGAAATCTGCATACTTATATGTTATAAGTTTCAACTTGCTAGCATAAGCCGTTTTTAGGAAATACCACCCTTTGGCCAGTGGCGGTCATACGGGGGGGGCCATGGGGGCCATGGCCCCCCCCCCCCCTAACAGATCCGTCACACATGATTATTTTATCATGTCTTCTTTAAAGAAAAATTATATGAGACTATTAGATTAATGGATACACTTAATAAAGTATGATGCAATTAAATCTGATTTTCTCTTATGTCTTTCTTGAATCTTCTTTTGTCTTTCGTCTCCTGATTGAAAAGAACGTTATAAAATTTCGAATATAAATATGTAATCAATCTTATGGTTATGTTAAGGATTGAGTTTTACTTTATTATTTTTTAATAATAAAGTATTTATGTACTGTGTCAAACTAATTTTGAAAAATTTGGATTTGGATTATTCTAGGACAGTTTTCATTAGGTAATCTATTAATTTTCCCGTATCTGGATGAGTTTGAAACCTACTCAGGGAAAAAGGATACTTCAAATCCTAGTAAAAGCTAATAACTCCATTTAAAAAATTTTAATTTTTTCATAGTACCCATCAAAAACAAAAACACGTTTTAAGTTTCATCTCGACAATGGGTATTACGTGCCTCAAGAACCTTAAAGAACCAAAATTGTATACATATGTGTAAGATTCCGTAAACTCACAAGATAGCGACATAGAGCCTATATAGTATCATTCTGTGGATGATATAACTCTAAATATATAGGTGGTCGAAAATGCCATCTATGCTTAAATTCAAAAATTTAAGTTTTTCTTAAAAAATAAATTTTTGAGCGTAACTTTGTAACGGTAAACGACACGAAGTTAGTGACATAAGTAGGTGCTCAATGTTGTGAAAAAAATTCCTTTAGCAAGGTTGAAAACGATGATTTTTAACATTTAATCACTAATCCATTATAGCTTTTATGTAGTACTTAGTGAAGGACTTTCTGAACCATTTTTTCTGTCTATAACATAATATTGAGTATTAGAAAACAGATATTTTTGTCCACTATACTAGCTTCGTATTATTAACCATTATCAAAATACAGTCGAAACCGATTGAATATGAAAAACTCCACTTTCTCATTACGACCATTAGATGGTATTTTCGATGTTACATAACCCACATACGAGTGTTTAACATTACAATCATCCCCAGATTTATATTATTTGGCCGTTTTATCAATACATCGGGGCTAATTTTTCGGAATCTCAAATTTTTATTTTTATTTTTTCTGTTCGGGGTGAAACTTAAAACATACATTTTTTACATTAATTAGAACCATAATAAGAAGTACTACGGAAAAAATCTCTTGAGGAAAAAAATTTCAATACAAATAATAGTCACTAAACAGTTCTAAAATTATCTGTCACCACAACTGCCTGTATAAAATATTACAAAATTTCAAATTGCATGATAATGCAAGCTTTCGACTCCTGTTCATTCAATTTAAATGTCCTCCTTTGCAAAAGTTAACTCTTACAAAAGAAATTAGTAATTTTGTTGTAAACGCTTTTCGAGATTTCAAAATCTACTTGCCAAAATTATGCGATTGAAATCAGTAGCTCAGTTCTGTAACTTATGAAAGAAAAATGTCTCACCAAAAAGTCAAAATGAGGACGAATTAATGCAGTTTTCTCTATGTATTCTCACCAAATGAGAAAGCACCGTACTACAGACCGCACCGTACTACGGAGTACGCATTTGGCAATCTTTCATTTCTCGTTTGGTGAGAATACAGAGAGAAAACTGCATTAATTCGTCTTCATTTTGACTTTTTGGTGAGAAATTTCTCACTCATAAGTTACAGAACTGAGCTACAGGTATAAGATACTGCTATTATGAAGTTATAATAATTGAAAATAGTTTTAGAGAATTTCTAACTTTTTAAAATTATTAAATTAAGAGAGTAGGTTAGGTTGGGTTATGGTGGTAGTCATCTAAACTATAGATCTAATCAGTAAGGAGACTATAGGTTTGTTTCTTTTGCCCGGTATACCTTGCACCTTAATTGCACGTCAAAATACACTCAAAGTGTAGAGTGCAGGTCGCGCAAAAAGAACGGGTTAGTGTATGAAGGTGACAGCTAAAATTCACAACTTTTATTTTATTAGTAATAATACAGTATTGTTATTGATTTTCAAAAAAAAAAAATTTGCTGCCCTAAAAATTTTTTTGTCCACGTTTCATGACTAGTAGACACGAAAAAAGCAATAAAAATTTTCACTCCGTCTGTCCGCCGTACGCCGTACGCCGCACGCGTACGCCGTACGCCGTACGTCGACCGCCAAAATCCTTTGAAGGCTCGTAGCTCTCAAACCAGTGGAGCTATTAAATTAAAAATTTTCCTAAGAATAGACTGGGTAGACCCCTTGAATTGACATTATTTTCAGGGGTGGGGGTGTGAGGGGGAAGGTGGGGAAGCGTTTTAGACGAAAAATTTTGGTTTCTAGAACTCAGCAACCGCTTATGTTAGGAGACTGAAACTTGGAATTCTTATAAAGCTTTGATAGTGGACCCATTTGCAATTAAAATTGATGATATGGGTGAAGGGGTGTGGGAGTGGAGGGGGAAATAATGCGTCCGAAACGCAAAAAAGTGGTGATCTACACATTCTAAAATTCATATCTCCTAAACCGTTAATAGCAAGCAATTAAAACTTAACAAATATCTGTAGTTATACTAGGAGAGTAGATTGAAACAAAATTTTTGGGTGAGGGTAGTGACGTACGGGAGTGGGGGTTGAAATACTTAACATTACGATATCTCCCAAACCAGTGACACCAGAAAAACAAAATTCGGTTTGGATATAAAGCTTGATAAATAAAGATTGCTTAAAGTAAAATCTGTGAAGGGGGCGGGGGAGTACGTAAGTGGAGGGGATAAGAATTTTTCAAAAATAACACGTTTCATATCTCAATAACAGTGTAAGATGGATGCTTAAAATTTTTACCAGGAGTAGGCCTAATAGAACCCTAGTAGGGAAAAAAAGTTTGGTAGTGTGGGTGTAGAGGGTGAGGGTGGGGAAGGGTGAGAAAGAAAAAGTTCCGATGCTTATATCTTAACAATCTATAATGATAGGAAGCTGAAACTTGGTATTTAGATAGAACCATAGTAGTGGCATGGTGGAAAAATATATTTTTTTTAGGGGTAGTATGGTACGGGGGTGGGGGGTGTTTTTCCTAACTTTATAACGGCTTATGCTAGGAAGTTGAAACTCGATACGTATATGTAAATTAACTAGAAAAGTAATTCTGATAAAAAAAAATTTGAATATTCATTGGCGTTCAGAAGAGGGGGCAAAAAAAAATATCAGTTAATATAAAATGCATATATTTTCACGATTTTCGTCATATCTACTAAGTCTTTCGAAATATTGAATTCATTTTTATTCTACGGATTCTTCATATGAATACCTAGAATGTGTTTTCAAGTTTTTTTGAAATTCAACCCCTAAGAGGGTGTAAACTGGTTGTATACTTTTTCATGAATTCCACAATGTTTCTCAGGTCTGATCAGATATCGAATATCTTTTCACTTCCCCAGGCTTGTTTAATAATCACCTATTTTTAAGTTTTGTTTTTTTCAACCTCTAGACCGCATCCCGGAATATGACCCAATTATTTAATTCATATGTTACACCCTTTTCTAAACGCTTCCCGAATATTTTGTTAGGTTTTCAGTCACATAGTAACATACACTGCATCCCCGAATTGAACACGTTCCAAACTTCTGCCGGAAAAATAATAAAGTTGCGCCCAGACTGTTGGCAGATTTTTTTATTTGCTTTATTATTTCACTTTTATCAATGAAAATTTATCGCCATTCAATATTCTTGCATGTTTTCAGTCAAAACAGCGATTTCTTAAATTCAAAAAGTCAATGTTATCAGCATAAAGCTTTCAAATTTGACAGATTGCAAAGAAGAAGAACTTACACTAGGTCCCAACCGAGTGCAGCAAAGTGTACACTTTTGCACTACACTCGGCAAAAAGAACAGCCACCGGTGACGTTACACCGGCAAAAAGAACGAAAAAGGTGTAAAAGGTGTAAAAGGTGTAGATAGTGCAGGCAAATAGAACAAACCTTATGTGAATATGTAGGGAAAGGTGGGGCAAAGTGGGCCAGCAAGGTAAAGTGGGCCCCTGTTGTATAAAAAAAGTATCAACATAGTAACCTCTGTAAAATGATGTAAGGAAAATAATATTAGAAATAAACAATTGTATTCTGACTGTCATAAAGAAAAGATCGTTTTCCTTACAATAGCCCCCTTATAATTTCTAGTTTGCAATAGCGCAAAATCTTCGGAAAAAAATTATTTGATAAAGCTTCAAGCATTGATTACAATGCACTATAAAAGAAATCCATTTTAATTACAGTTCCTCGAATTTTCTCATATTACGATTTTGGCACTATTTCATGTAAATATCAGTGTTTAATAATTGGATTAAAAAACTAGTTAGCGATTGAGGATTTTTTTGGAACAGTATCCTTGAGATCGGGGTACGGATTGTGAAACTTGCAAAGTAAGATTTGATGATTATTTAAAAAGTATATAAATTTCAGCAGATGCTTACTATTTAGTGTTCATTCGGGGTAAAGTGAACCCCGGGCAAATTTTACCGCATGCCAATATAATTTTATTTGATATTTAAAATAACAATTTCAACATGGCTAGAACATACAACAAATGCAAATGCAACAACAGTGGATTCAAGTCGCGATGAAAAATGCAATAGCTTCTGTTGCTGAAAAAAATTGACCTAAAGAAGGCCAGTAAATATTTTGGTGTTCTCAGGGCTACTCCTCAAAGCAGAGCACGCTCTCAACACACTTAATTTCATATCAATTTATTAAAATCATATTGTTTGTCTTAATTGATCCATTGCCATATTTCTTTGCTCCAGTTTTGGATGAAATTATACTATACCCCTTGGAAAGGCTCACTTTGCCCCTGTAGTGGGGCAAAGTGAGCCCTTTGAAGTTTGTATAGCATGAAGTAGATAACTTTCTTATCAGCATCAACAATTTAATTTCACGAATACATGACTAAGCTAACATCCTAAGCTATCGAGTTTGCACGAAAAGGATTTTATAACTATTACCCATTTCACAGAATCTCGGTACAAACCTTAGGGGGCTCACTTTGCCCCACCTTCCCCTATACATACCTAATAAATTATTATGAGATGTAGAGTTCGGATCATAATGCGCAATATTCAGTTTTACCAAATATGTATGATAGTAGAACTAATAAATATATATATATATATATATATATATATATAATATACTACTTTTCTGATGGTCTCAAAAAACAGCTAACTTACATCCAAAGATTTCAAATTGGATTTGGCGAAATCTCGAAATTTTTATGGAAACTCTTAAAATCTACTAGATTTTTCATACATACGAGAGATCTCTGTCTGTTTGGGCTTCTAAATTTTGTAGAAATCAAGACCAGCATCGACTTCTACTAAAATCAAAAATTATTTTCACTAAGCTTTAGAATCAATTAATATTATTTTCTAGTTCCTGCTATTAAATTTCCTATTACTTAAAGACTTACAATCATAAAAAACAGGTTTAAATTTTTAATATCATACTATACAATCAGCTAATAAATTGAACGATTTTCAAGAAATGCCTTCAGAGCTATGTTAATGCTTTTTAATATTCTGAATTCGGTTGCCGAAATCTTGCGATTTAGATGCGAAAATGAAAAGTTGATATTTTTAAGCAGTAGGTACCAGCCAAAGCTACCATAGGATTTGCACATTTTCCATCCACGCTGCTAAGGGATACTGCACCAATTTTCTATACAGTAGCCACTGAACTTCAATGGCCCCCCCCCCCCTTGGAAGAGCAATATGACCGCCACTGCCATTGGCACTGTATCTTGGTACCCCAATCAAAAATCCATAAAGAAAATATTCTTGGGTTTCTCTAACATATGGTGGTTCTATATATGTACTCGTAAATTTTTATTTTAAGCTTCCTATTAAGCTTCCTATATTAATAAAAACCGAAATGTTTTCCATTCTATGTACCTTCTTCCACTAATACCCTCAGCACCCACAGTCCAAAAATTTATTTTTCTTTTCTTGTTCTTTTCTTTTTTTTAAGACTACCACCACTTGTGTGACCCACCTCCCCCCTTAAAAAAGTTTACTTTTAGTAACGAAAATTTTTCCCCTAAAACGCTCCCTCCCTCCAATACCACTCGTAGACGACGGCTGATGGCGTCTACGATGGACAGATGGAAATTTTTTTTGCACTTTTTTCGTGTTTACTAGTTCTAAAACGTGTAAATGCAATTAGGGTAGCAAATTTTTTTTAAATTTCAGGTCGTTCACAATACTTTGTTAAAATTAATAAAGTGAAATTAACAAGAAAAGCATTTAAGGGAGAACTATACAAAAGGACATTGAAAAGACATTGAAAGGACATTGAAAGGACATTGAAAGGACATTATTGTTAAAGATCGTAAATTACTAAAATTCGATGATGGGTTTAGACTGTTATTAATAAATAATTATGCAAACAATAATTCTAATGTAGAAAAAGACATAGAAGTGTTTTGGCAAGATCTTTTTTATGTCCAGATAAGACATCGGAAGGTACCCTCATGAAATTTTGTGTTTAATATCTTGACATATCCACATTCATCCGCAAATGTCGAAAATGGTTTTATATAACCTTATTTATAAAAACCAAAGCCAGGAAGTTAATTGGCAATTTAACGGACACTTAACTCCAAATGAATTTAATATTTTTTTTTTTTTCGTCACCATAGGAACGGTATTTGGATCCAAGCCAACCTCAATCGAAGGCACAGTAGTATCGGCTCTCGCCGAAAAGTTGAAGTTGAAGGTGCGTTTCCATCTCCGCCGTTTTGCGTCGCCGACTCGGGTGTCCCGACAAACTTTTGAGATCATCGTTTCCATCTGCGGCGAAACAGTCGACGCGACGCTGAAAAGCTTTCAGTCAGTTTCCTAAGTAATTTGCCGCTTGTCGTTCAGTTTTGACTTTTAATTGACTTTATTATTTTTTAATAATAAAGTATTTTGGCCGTCACCATAGGCACGTACTTAGTTTGGATACAAACCAACCTTTATCACATAGTATCGGCTCTCGCCGAGAAAGTTTAAGTTGAGTTAAAGGTGCGTTTCCATCTCTGCCGTTTTGCGGCGCCGACTTGGGTGCACGTCACAGTT
This sequence comes from Beris chalybata, assembly GCA_949128065.1. Classification (NCBI taxonomy): domain Eukaryota; kingdom Metazoa; phylum Arthropoda; class Insecta; order Diptera; family Stratiomyidae; genus Beris; species Beris chalybata. Next base: position 90,539,916 of record OX421897.1, read on the forward strand.
TTGATACTAGGTCTGTTCTATTTGACGGGTGTAGTGTACACCTTCTACACTTTTTGCACTGGCTCTCGAGCTAGTGCAGGAAAGTGTAAAAGGGAGTAGCGGGGAAGGAACAAGAACACTATTTGAGGTTGAGTTTGTGTCATTGAATTGACGTCAAAGGCTGTTTAGAAAATCGGGTGCAAGAAAGTGCAACTTACACCGGACAAAAGGAACAAACCTACTACTGTCATTACCATCTGCGACGAAACGGTTGACGCGACGCTGAAAAGTTTTCAGTCAGTTTCCTAAGTGATTTGCCGCTCGTCGTGCAGTTTTGACTTTTAATTGACTTTTAATTGACTTTATTATTTTTTAATATTAATTATTTTGGCCGTAACCGTAGGCACGTAGTTTGGATACAAACCAACCTTTATCGAAGGCACAGAAGGCCGATAAAATTGAAGTTGGGTCAACTCTCGACGATTGCCTCGGCGCGTCACAGACCTAGTTTTTTATGTATGGAGAATCTATTCGGCGCCGCAAAACGGCGGAGATGGAAACGCACCTTACTCTCGACGATTGCCACGGCGCGTCACAGAGTTAAGCCTCAGTTACAATGGTTCCGATCCGATCCGATCCGGAAAATGGAGAGTGTTGAATTTCCCCATCCGACACACATTTAAAGGGAAATTCGGAAAGCCTAGTCACAATCATTCCGGTACTTAGCCGAGACACATAACGGATGGGTAAAGTTGACCAACTTTCAACTTCTATCCGTTCCGACGCTAAGAGGTGAATTATTGAATTTCACCACCTGCTTCGCCACACTAAAAATCAAAATTACACCTCGATAGTGTCATTTTGATGCATGTCGGAACGGAATCATTGTGACTGGAAATTTTTCCCATCCGACGTTTGCCGGATCGGATCGGAACCATTGTAACTGAGGCTTTAGTTTTTTTATGTATGTAGAATATACTTGGCGACTCAAAATGGCGGAGATGGAAACGTACTCTCATCATCATCATCATCAATGGCGCGACAATCCAAATCGGGCAAGGGCTAATTTCTAAATCCCTATAATTTGCTGAATTTAGATCAGAATACCTACTCGTAAATCATTAGTTCTTAAATTATAGGCTTTGTCGTTCGATCTACTTATATCTTACTTGCATCTACATGATCAAATAATACATATATGTACATACCTACTTACTGCAAATGTGAGTGACAATGCAGCACTTTAAAAGGAATAAACACCAAGTGCATTTTACTGGTGGTGATATAAAACAGACAACTATTAATTTAACAATTTAATCTTGAAATCTTCAAAATCCTATCTAAATACATGATTCAAAATTGATTACAGACGCTGGAATTACTTACGTGTAGCAGCATTATAATGGACTTCAAAGAATATGCATGTAAATGTTTACATTATTAGAGAATACCGTCAGTACAACATTGCCAATGAGGCGAAGCATTTAGATCTGAAACGAAACTAAAGGGAGGGATGCCAAGTAATCCAGCCCACAATTTCACTTCGTTTTAACACATGGCTGCTGCGGGTGCGGCCTTTTAGAATTTTGAATCCCCATGTAATGTTCGTCAACATTTCGTTTTTCAGAATAAACAAGATATTGCTACAGGCGGATTATAGATCAAGATATTACCGATAGAAGCTGCAGGCTATCAGGTTATGCTCAACTTCTCGAGTTCCGTAAAGAATTGACACGACCAGATGTTCGTCTACTAGAGAGCAGTCGATTGGCCCTCTTCGGTATGAAGAAATTTTCTTATTTACTATGAAAACCAATGAGATATTCTGATCATTGGGTGTTTTCGGATATTTCCGTTTAAGCATGGTGCATGATATATCTTTTCGGCTATTTTATATATAGAATTCTTGTCTTAGCCGCTTTGTCGATTTTTAAGGGAAGTCTACGCGACAGAAGAGGAATATCTTTGGTCCCGGTTGAAAGTTTAATTAACGCTAAAGAGGTTATTGTGCTGATATACAGTGTCTAAGAAGTGCTAGCGAAAGTGTGAGACAATAAGGTGATGATCACAACGCTGATCCGCGCGAAACTTTTCAACAAATTATTTGTTTGCTTCGCCGATATTTCACCAGTTTTGTGATTACATGTGAAATACATATAGATATACTTGAAGTAGCTAATTGGTGATGATTTGAAGATTTTAAATTCGTCAAAGTTGTTGGTGAATGAAAAACTTGTGATTTAGTGAATTTTGTTTTCTACTTGTTTGCTCCAAAAATGCATCACTCTGCTTTTACTAGATCTATCGTGTCTGATAGTACAATACCGCATCCTATTTGTACAGGTGACAATGGATTAAACGCGATAAATGATTGTTATTATAATTCGGAGTACTGGAATAGCTCATATACAACGAATTTGAATCCGATGAAACAAATTGAAGGTAAATTATGTTTATAAGTGTTTGTCATGGGAAGGAAAAAATGGGTTAAATGTTAATGTTATTGAATTAAAGAAAAAAATAAATAAATAAGAACCTATTAATTTTGTCCATATAGGATTAGGTTTAGGAAGGGTGGGTGGTCCCTTCGCGACCAAACACATAGACCGCCAAAGTGTCCGTTGTGATCCCACATGCACGGGTCCATATAGATGATAGTAATGATGGTCAAGAGCTGCTCATCCTTAGACAAAAAATACCTACTAGTGTAAATATACCTGCCGCTCCATAAAAGAAAATTGTTTTTATATTATCCAAAATACACCGCGTTCAAATTCATGTGCGTAAAGGTTAAGATGTTCAGTGTACCTATAAACGCGCACACTAAGGCCCATTCCGACGATCGTTAGAACGTAACTGACGATTGTAGGAACGTGCCTAATAGTTTAAGGAGTTGTATACATAATTTAAATGGGAATTCGAAACGAATGCCATAGAACCTCGCCAATGGCTTTCGTACAAAAGATAATACAGTTAATCAATCGATTTTTTTTTAAAGATACCATAGATACGTATGGTGATGTTTGATTTTGAATGTGAGATGAACAAGCTTATTCAGCACCAGAGTCAGAAGTCACAAAATAGGTGGAGAATCACAATTTTGAATTAATTGTGAGCTTCCACCTACTTTGTGACTTGTGACTCTGGTGCTGAATAGACCTGATTGTGAAGATAATCATATGGATATGTTACTCAAAAAAGAACAAGAACATGTTTTTGTTCTATTAAATTTGCATGAACTTACTTTTTCACTATTCATGGTTCGCTGAGGAAGAAATGCTGATCAATTCTCAATAGCGGTACCTCATTGTAGTACACTTCTGTGAAATGCATTATTTTTTCGCCTACCTGGAATGGTTGTATTCTACTAAGAGCCGTCTTTTTTGAAAGTGGTATAAGTCCACCGGACGAAAAAAAGTTATATTTTTATTTTTTACATTAAAATATCCGTTTTGATAAAGTCAATATCAATAAAGATATGAACTTAAATTTTCTTTTGTTTTTATTTCTTATAATATCGTCGGCCTAATGCTACCTTGGAACTCACAAAAGTAGAACTTTATAGGAGACAGACAAAACTTATTGCTAAGTATATTTTATTTGAATTATTATTCTTGAGGTAAATCGTTGTAGAAGTCGTGATAGTCTGCTGGTATTGACAACTTCAACTCCTGTAGATGTTTAAATTAAAAATTTTTAAATTTTTACTCGCTCGTTATATAATCATAGTAAATTAAACACCGCAATTGACTTTTCTGTTATTTTCCTTACTGGAATGTCTTTCCAATTGTCGGAAAATCTTAATTTCTGTATAATATTTCCTTTTGGATTGCGGGATCCCCTGGTTTTCTCTCTGGAATATTATTAAAAAATCTGTCAACAATCTGGGCGCAACTTTTTTATTTTTTTTTCGGCAGAAGTTTGGGTCGCGTTCCACTCTGAGATGCGGTGTAAGTTGGTTTATGACTGAAAATCTAACAAAAAGTTTGGGAAGCGGTTAGAATAACATATGCATTACATAATTGGGTCATGTTCCATTACATAAATGGGTCATTTACGGTCCAGGGGTTGCAGAAGGAAAATACCGACAAATAAGTGATTATTAAACAAGCCCGTGGAAGTGAAAACACTATTCGATATCTGATCAGTAGCTCAGTTCTGTAATTTTTAGTGAGAAATGAATCGGCTATGACGTAGTACGAAATTCTCACAAGTGCTTCTCACCTGGAAATGAAAACCGTTTCTGTAATCTCACATGAGAACGATTATGATAATTCTAATCGTTCCAATCTACTGTGGAAAATTTGTATTATTCCCCTCATCTTAGCGGCTGGTTTTCTATTTTTCCATTATTTTTCCATTCAAATGTCAAAAATTTATTAATTATTTACAGAATGTGACATTTTTCTTTTCTGTGAAAATTTAAATTTGTATTTCAGGAAAAATTATCATTATTATCAGCGATTTTATCATGGTTGCCAAGCTAGGAACAGTACAAACTATGTGTGTAATGTGCACGTTCCACAAGAATCATTCGATTCCTATAGTTTTTTGAGTGTGTGCTTTCAGGTGATTGGATTTTACAGTGCGTAGAGTCGACTTTCAACTCCCGAACTCTTGCAGCTATTCAATTTAAGGGAGTCATCCCGTGTGACGGTTTTCAAAAATCGATTTTTTTGTTTTTGCATAAATTACATACAAATATAGTGTAGAATATGTGTGCGGAGTGATATTCCAATATTCGGAGCCGTTCGGAAGTTACAGGCCGTTATATTCTCTAAGCTCCTTTGTCGCTTCATATATGAGCCGTTGTATTTGAAAGTGGAATAAGTCCATTTTTACATACATTGGATTATTTAAGGTTTTTCGTTTGAAATAATTTAAAAATATTGGAATACTTTAATATAGGTAATTCGAGTGATGTATTAACACTATAAACCTTTTAAATTTTATTATGCAATAATAATTGTAAAAATTGTTAAAAAAAATAAACGATTTTTTTAGGTCCTGGACTTATTCCACTTTCAAAAATAACAATTTATAAGAAATAAAAGCAAAAATGAACATAAGTCCATATTTTTATTGGTATTGACTATATTAAAATTTAAATTTTAATGTAAAAAACAATAATTAAAAATTCTTACTGACTTATTCCACTTTCAAAAAAGACGGCTTATATAATGAAAAGTTTAATCGCATTTTTCTCAAAACGGTAGTTTTGAAATCGGTAGACATGATATCTCGAAATCTATTGAACGGATTTCTTTGAAATTTAGTAAACTCATTCAGTACTAATATATACAGTTTCCAAACTCGGATAATTGTGATTCATCAAGCCGTTCTTTTTGCGACCTAAAGAAGTCGTAAAAACGCACCAAAATTGACGATAAAAAGTTCAACGGTTCAATATTTTTTGATAATCCTTGTTCCAAGACTTGTTCAAACTTCACAGATTAAAATTCTGTTTGATTTTTTTTATTTGAGATAAACAGAACGCTCGCAATTGTGTCTACCGAAAACAAAGTTTTTTGAAAATGGGTGGCTAAGTTGCCATGTATCTCAGCAATGACCGACAATTTGGGGCTGTGCTCAACATGTGCATAACTATATGGTAAGAATTTATATCATTATATCATTATTAAGTTCGCCAGAACAAATTTTCAAACATGGCTTAAAAAAAGAGCCTGCACACGGGATGACCCCCTTAAATTTATTTGTAGTGCAGATTAAATGGACCCATTCAAGTGAAGATTTTTTCGTGGAGGCTGAGTGCTAAGGGGAAGGGGGCGGTGGCGTTTTAGACCAAATGCTTTGGTTTCTATATTTCAGGAACCGCTCATGCTAGGAAGCTGAAACTTGGAACTTACATATATCTATGATATTGTACCCATTTGCAATAACAAATTTTATGTGATTTAAGAGGTTCGAGAGCTCGGAGAAAAACAATGTGTCCGCATTACTTACTCCGACACATTCTAAAATCCATATCCACTGAATGGCTAATGTCACAAAATCGTAACTGGATATTTGCTTATAGGCTAGGAACTAGACGAATAGTTAAAAAATATTTTTTTAGAGTTATTAGTGGCGTGGGCAAGTGGTAAAACAAATTGTATTGCGATGTCTCACGAACCAGTTAAATCAAAAAAAATTGACAACTGATATTATACTACGTCTTGGACACCTCCTACCACGGGAGGACAATGGACGAACAATAACGTCTAAGTGAAGGAGGATGACAGCATCCCCACCCCTTATACCATACCATACCATAGACCTCGTCCCGGAGTATGACCCAATTTTGTAATTCATAAATGCTATATGTGGCAGCGACGCAAGTATTCCACGATTATTCCAGTGAATGACGTCAATTACGGTGATTTTTCATTAGGTGAAAATACAGACACAAATTTGCATGAGTTCGTTCTCACTATGACATTTTGGTGAGAAATTTCTCACTCATGTGTTACAGAACTGAGCTATACTGATCTGAGAGATATGGTAAATTTCATGAAAAAGTATACAGCCACCTTACACCCCCTTAGGCAGTGAATTTAAAAAAATCTTGAAAACGAGTTCTAGATATTCATATGAAGAATCCGTAGAATAAAAATGAGTTTGATATTTGGGAAGACCTAGTAGATATGACGAAAATCGTGAAAATATATGCATTCTTCTATTTTCAATGAAAATTTTTTGTACCCCCCTTTCGAACGCCAATGGATATTCAAATTTTTTTTAATCAAAAACACTTTTCTAGTTTATTTACATATACACACCGAGTTTCAACTTTCTACCATAAGCCGTTCTATAGTCCTAAAAAAATTATATTTTTTCAAAATGCCACTACTATAGCTCTATCTAAATATCAAGTTTCAGCTTTATATCATTATAGGTTCTAAAGATATATACATTAAATTTTTTTCCATTTCACCCTCCCCCACTCTTACTCTCTACACCCAAACCTCCAAATTTGTTTTCCCTGCTAGGGCTCTATTGGGCCTACTTGTTGTAAAAAATTTGAGCATCTATCTTACACTGTTCTTAAGATATGAAACGTGATTTTTTTTAAATTGCCCCCTTTAACAATTTTGCTTTGAGCAATCTTTATTTATCGTCATTTATACTCAAACCGAATTTTATTTTTCTAAATATTTGCAATTGGTTCGGAGAGATCGTAATCTAAATTTTTTCATGCTTCTCTCTCCTCCCCCCTCATACCCACACTCCTCTAAGAGTTACCAGTCGTAGAGGTTCACCCAATCTACCCACCATAAAATGATAATACCTCAACGTGTTTGGGGAATTACGCGCCTTCAAACTATTTTGCGTACGGCGTACAGACAGACATTATTATTTTTTTTTTTAAGGTTTACTAGTCCTAAAACGTGAAAATACAAAACTTCAGGGTACCAAATTTTTTTGAAATTTCAGGTCGATCACAATACTTTATTATTAAAATAATAAAGTAAAAATTGAATTCCCCCTGAAAAATCATTAGCTGTTAACCATCCTTCGGTTTCATTCCAGAGGAAGCAATAACCAACAATGGAAGTTAGGTCGTAAATAGTAAAATTATAAACAGCTAATTACGGTTTGAAATAAGCTCTCGAAACGTTCGATTTTGGACAATGCAGTGCTGCTTGCATGTCCAAAAAACTACAACATCCATTTAAAACCGTTGCAAATAGCTTTATCTTGCGAAAACACAGGTATTGGAAAATTTTATTTCAGTATACAGTTATACCATATTGATAGATACGTTGATGAAATAGTTTTGTTTGAATCAGATATACCGACACTGGCTTCTGTTTTGAGCAATTTAAGTGGCTTCAATTATCCAACCAGGATTCTTCGGAACCATCTACAGGACATCAGATTTGTGTTTCGGATGGTGATAATGCAGATATTGGCAGCAGTAGTTCTTTTACAGTTTCTTTGAGTAAACGTATTCGAAGAAAACGACTTCTAGTAAAGGACCATACATGGAAAAATCAAGTGAATAAGGCTAGGAGAGAAAAGGGTCTACATGGGCATATGATATTTTAAAAAAAAAATGTCAACTCAAACCTAGATGTAGGATGCAACGAAGGTGAAAAGAGTATACTGAAATGCTAATCAATTACTGATGAACAACGTGAAGATATTTTCAAAAAATTTTGGTATTGCTCTTGGTCTGAAAAAAAAAATTGTTCAATACATCGATAGTTAAAAATATAAGCCCAGACAAACCGCGTGATCGAAAAAAATGGAAACATAAAGGGAAGAAAATGTACATTTAAATATTATCTTCCAACAGTAGAGGATAAACAAAGAGTATGTAAAACCATGTTCTTAAATACACATAATATTGGTGAATGGTCTGCCCGGAATTGGAAAATAGACGATATGATTAAAGAAGTCAATATACCAATTTTTTTCTTTTTTCTTCCGAAGTTGCCTTTCTACTATTGCCGTTCAATATCATCAAGAATGTATTTGGAACCGAATTGGACATTTAAGGGGTTAGGTGGGTTTCAAAGTCCTAAAAAAATGGTATTTTCACAGTTTTTTTTTAATATATCTAATGAAATATTTTATTTAAAAAATAAAGTACATCAAAGATACATATTTCGTAAGTATTTCGTAAAATTTTTGTTTAAAAATTTTGGAAATTCACCCGTTGGGACCTCTCAAAAAATGTGCTCTCGGCGTGGACAGGATAACTCATGACTGGTTCATCCAAAATAAAAAACTTTAAAATTTTCCGTTAGTACATGCATAGAACTCGTGCTTGAATGAAGAAAAACAAATTTAAATTTTTGGTGGAGCTGTGAACGAAAAATCCCATTTATTGGTAAAATTTTAACCATGTATTGCCTCGTAAAATAAGTTGTAATAAAGATTAAAAAAAATCCTTCGTTCAAGCACTATATAATGTTATTTTGAAGAAGTGTGCAAGATTTGAGCAAGGTCGGTTCATAACTTTTCGAGAAATCGTGACCACCGACTTCAAAAATAGAGTTTCGAGAAAAACGCGATTAAAGTTTTAAGTTGAGTCTGACGTGGCCCGATCGGCGGAAGTTCCGAAGGCTCCATCTCTTAGAAATTTATTCGGAGCGATTTAAAATTTTGAGAGCATATTCTAGACATGTCGTATTATTAAATAAGACAAAAGAAATCCATTTTTAGTAATTTTCAAACCCACCTAACCCCTTACGAACCAACTTTACAAAGTTTATAGCGCCTGGTGTGAAGAACGTGAACAAAAAAATTTATCCAGTAGTTTTTGTACAAAGTAAAAATTGTAACTCCATGAATTTGAATATTATCAGAAATACGATTATTATCTAAAAATAAAAACGTTCAACTCCAATTTTACAAAAGATTACACTCATTTAATTCTATTTCTTAAAGGAATATGCTTGTTATAATTTTTTATATGAATGGTTCTTACCTTGAAAATGTAATACACTTCACTATAATTTTAAAACTGCAAACGAAATTAACCGAATGACGATTTTGTTTTCTAAGCTGAGGAACAACCACTACTTATAAAATGAGGAGTTACGCGGTTTAAGTGTTGATCGCGCAAACCATATACATGTTGCGAGTTTTCAGTATAACAAGTTTTCAGGATTTCCCATTGTATTTCGATTCTGATTTTTTGCTGTAATAATCGAGCGTTATGTATTTTTATTATTTCGTTCAAAATCCAGTTTTTTATGATTTTGAAGTTGAAAGGTTTTAGCATTAGGCCGATGGTATGATATTTTTGGGTGGGTGGTATAAGTTCATTTGGAGCTAAGCAAGTCGTTTATTTTCACACCTTTAAAAATTATTATTGCACAATAAAATTTAACAGGTTTATGGTGTTAAAACAAAACCCGAATTATATTAACGTATACCTACCAATATTTTTAAATTACTTCAAACGTAAAACGTTAATTATTTCAATATATGGACAAATTGATTTCAAATACAACGGCTAATATATTGTCGTATAAAAGTATAGTAGCAGTAAATGCATATAGGAAAGAAATTGTATTGTCCATATTTATATTTATATGAAGAATTTCTTATCTTCTCTACACTGTATTACTTTTGAAGATAAATGTAAAATGTCCTTTAATTTCTCAAATAAGTTCATGGCTTTGGTTAAAGAATAACACGTTCTATAATACATTTGCAGATGAATGTGGAAAGGTTAAGATATTAATTAATTAATTAACATAATGTTACAAAAGCATTCAAATCACCTATCTGGATAGAGAAAAAATTTTGCTAAAACATTTCTATATTTTCTTCTTCATTATAAATAGGTTGCAAATCATTATTTAACAGTCTAAATTCAATATCGCGTTTTTGTAAAAGTAGTGGTTCAGTGGAAGAATTGCCTTTAGGCTACTCTTCCACTCAACCACTGAAATAATGTCCTTCCAATGACTAGTTCTCACTAAATACTTTATTTTATGTAAGTTGAATCCGTGTATAATTGACACAATATAATACGATAAGGGTCGTATTATTGACCTTGGGTTATTTTCGCCTTATCCAGCTAATAACTTTTCTGGGGTATTAAATTCAATCACTGATTAATTTCTCTGGGTAAAAAATTGTATTATTCACTTCTGGTTAGCAATTTAATGCCGCAAGTACACACGCGCCTTCACTCGCATTGACCGATGCGAGTTAGCGCGAGGCGCGTGTGTAAAGGGCCATTCGCGTTAGCTCGCGCATGACATTGAGATGCGCGTACATTTCTCTCTCTGGCACTGTTTGGACGCGTTTCAAAGCGATTCGCTTACAGCACTCGTGTGCCCTTTCCACACGCGCCTTCACTCGCATTGCAGAAAGACACTACCCAGCGGAAAAAAGGCCTCTGAAGTTTGCATTTCGTAAACATTCCTATTCAATGGATGGAAGAATTACCATACTTTTCATACTAATTTTTACAGTATTATTTATAATACAGTATTGTTATCGATTTTTAAAAAAAAAAAATTTGCTGCTCTCAAAATTTTTTTGTCCACGTTTCATGACTAGTAGACGCAAAAAAAGCAATAAAAATTTTCACTCCGTCTGTACGCCGTACCCCGTACGCCGTACGTCGACCGCCCCAAAATCTTTGAAGGCTCGTAGCTCTCAAACCAGTGGAGCTATTAAATTAAAATATTTTCTAAGAATAGGCTTGGTGGACTTCATGAATTGACATTATTTTCAGGGGAGGAGGTGTAAGGGGGAAGGCGGGGTAAGCGTTTTAGACGAAAAATTTAGGTTTCTAGATCTCAGGAACCGCTTGTGTTAGGAGGCTGAAACTTAGAATTTCTATAGAACTTTGATAATGGACCCATTTGCAAAAAAAAAACAGATATGGGTGAAGGGGTGTGGGAGTGGAGGGGGAAGCAATGCGTCCGAAACGCAAAAAAGTCGAGATCGACACATTCTAAAATCCATATCTCCTAAACCGTTAATAGCAAGCAATTAAAACTTAACAAATATCTGTAGTTATACTAGGAGAATAGATTGAAACAAAATTTTTGGGTGGGGGTAGTGGCGTACGGGGGTGGGGGTTGAAATACTTAACATTACAATATCTCCCAAACCAGTGGCACCAGAAAAACAAAATTCGGTTTGGATACAAAGCTTGATAAATAAAGATTGCTCAAAGCCAAATCTTTGAAGGGGGCGGGGGAGTACGTAAGTGGAGGGGAGAAGAATTTTTCAAAAATAACACGTTTCATATCTCAATAACAGTGTAAGATGGTTGCTTTAAATTTTTACCAAAAGTAGGCCTAATAGAACCCTAGTAGGGAAAAAAAGTTTGGGGGTGTGGGTGTAGAGGGTGAGGGTGGGGAAGGGTGAGAAAGAAAAAGTTCCGATGCTTATATCTTAAGAATCTATAATGATAGGAAGCTGAAACTTGGTATTTAGATAGAACCATAGTAGTGACATGGTGGAAAAATAAAATTTTTTTTAGGGGTAGTATGGTACGGTGGTGGGGGGTGTTTTTCCTAACTTTAGAACGGCTTATGCTGTTAAGTTGAAACTCGGTACGTATATGTAAATTAACTAGAAAAATAATTCTGATAAAAAAAAATTTGAATATTCATTGGCGTTCAGAAGGGGGGGGGGCAAAAAAAAATATCGGTTAGTATAAAATGCATATATTTTCACGATTTTCGTTATATCTACTAGGTCTTTCGAAATATTGAGTTCATTTTTTTTCTACGGATTCTTCATGTGAATACCTAGAAAGCGTTTTCAAGATTTTTTGAAATTCGACCCCTAAGAGGGTGTAAACTGGTTGTATACTTTTTCATGAATTCCACCATGTTTCTCAGGTCTGATCAGATATCGAATATCTTTTCGCTTCCCCAGGTTTGTTTAATAATCACCTATTTTTAAGTTTTGTTTTTTTCAACCTCTAGACCGCATCCCGGAATATGACCCAATTATTTAATTCATATGTTACACCCTTTTCTGCCCGCTTCCCGAACTTTTTGTTAGGTTTTCAGTCACATAGTAACATACACCGCATCCCCGAATTTTTTTTTTATTATTCTGTAAAGTTGAAGGAATGATTCTCTATACATTTTTCAGAATGCGAAGACATATTGCAATAATCTTGCATAGTAAGTGTATTACATACAGTACATAATGCATTGCTCATATTCCCGCTGGGACCGAATTGAACACTTGGTAGCCCCCAAAAAAAATTTGTGTATTTCAGGAAATATAATAACTGAGCCGTTGTATTTGAAAGTGGAATAAATCCATTTTGAAAAAAATATTTTTTGTGACATTGTAACATTATTCTATACAACACGAAGCAACTTTCTGAGAATCTATTGATGCAATTGTTTCATCACACTTTTAACAAATACAAGTAAATTTTCCTGAAAAATGGCATAAATATTTTTAAACATGTTAAAACGTAAGCCGTTAAGCATGTCGATTTAAAAACGAAATGGACTTATTCCACTTTCAAATACAACGGCTCAATTATTGACTGCAATTTTTCATGATTGCGAACCTGGGAGCAGTACAAACATTATGTGTGGTGCATGGTTTACATATTCAACGAGAACCGTCCCATTTGATCCCGATAGTTTTCTGAGTTTGTGCTACCGAGTGATTGGATTTCGGCAGTGCGAACAGTCGATTGAAGGCTTGCATCTCCCAAATCCTTGGAGCTATTGCATTTAAGTTTATTGGTATGGTAGATTGAGTAGACCCCTTCAAGTGATAAGTTTCCAGTGGGTAAAGGGGGATGTGGGTGAAATGCTAGACGAAAAACTTTGGTTTTAATATTTCAGGGACCACTTATGCTAGGCAGCTAAAATTCGGAGCTTACATAGATCGTTGATAATGTATCCACTTGCTAGCTTAATTTTTATATGAGTGAAAGGGTTTTCGTAGTTCTGAGAAAAACAATGTGTTCGAAAAGCCTGGAAGCTTAGATCGGGACATTCTAAAATCCATATTTCCTTAACGGTTAACGTCACAAAGTTGAAACTTGAAACATGCTAGACAGTGGCGTGGGTGGTAAAAATTTTTGAAGTGCAACGACCCCATGGAGATATAAAAAACGGAGAAGGCAACATTCCGTTTCTGTATAAAACACTTTGAAGCATTTTGAAGTTTAATCAAACGTTTTTGTATAGAGCGTTTCATGCCCGGCGACAGTGAAATGCAAATAGTAGCGTAGCATTTAAAGGTTCGGGCCCCTTCCAGACAAATAATTCTTTCCTATCCTACTGCAAGCCCTTTCCTTGCAAATTTTTACAGAGATCGACTTGGTTTTCGTTCGATACTTTCATTCAAATAAATGCTTGATTCGAAAATAAAGGAAGATGTCGAATCGAAACAATTATGAGCGGAAACCATGGAAAGCTTGGCGATCTCTTCATTTAATTTGTCGACAACAGATATCAAAAGGCAAAAAATCCATAAGGTTATCTATTGTGTGCGTGACTGTTTCGCATCTCTTTCCTCATTGTTGCACAGATATGGCCGATATACCACCTTGATCAAAAAGTTCCCAGAATAACTACCGTGTGGCGCTTTTATTTTTTCGATTTGAGTTCTGTTTTTTTGGTAAGTTGGTACATCTGTTGTTGATATTCCATCTAAATCTTAGCGTCATAGCTTAATATTTGCAAAAGTTACGTAGCCAAGAGTACATCTATCTCTGTGTGTGTTGGCGATTTTTTACAATTTTAGAAATGGATTTTTGCAACAACGCGAACTTGTATTAAATTTTGCGTAAAAAACGGATTTAATGGTGCGCGCACGTTGGAAATGTTGGAAAAGAGTTTCGGCAACGATTCTCTAAAGAAAACGGTCGTTTACCAGTGGCACGAGCGGTTTAAAAGTGGTCGTGAGTCAAGTCGTGAGTCAAAGAAGGCAATGCTTACGGTTTTCATGGATTACAACGGTGTAGTGCATCATGAATTTTTGCCAGAAGGCCAGACAGTAAACAAAGAGTATTATTTGGGCGTTATGAGACGTTTGCGTGAAGCAATTCGCCTAAAGAGACCAGAATTGTAACCAGAAAACTCGTGGATTTTACACCATGATAACGCACCGTCGCACAGTGCCATCATTATTCGTAATTTTTTGACGAAAAAAGCAACAAATACCATCCAACAGCCACCGAATTCACCTGATTTGGCTCCCTGTGACTTCTTTCTGTTCAATCGAGTTAAAAAACCACTACGGGGAACGCGTTTCAGCAGCTGAGAGGAAGTAATGGAAAAATCGCAGGGACACACAGAGATAGATGTACTCTTGGCTACGTAACTTTTGCAAATGTTTAGCTATGACGCTAAGATTTAGAAGGAATTTCAACGACAGATGTACTAACGTAACAAAAACAGAACTCAAATCGGAACAATAAAAGCGCCACACAGTGGTTATTCCGGGAACTTTTTGATATGTTAGAAATGAGTGATTCGATTTAAACATGACGACCAACGCCTAAAACGTCTGATTTTCGGGGAATCCCTCTTTACTGAAATGGTTAATGGGTCGAATTGTGCTTGCTTAAAAAGAAAGTCAAAATAGGTTTTACATGTGCGCTTTGCCGTGTCTGATTCTATGCGCTTACACGTATTAGTGTACTTAACCGCGTTGCAGCCCAGCACTATCTAAGCTCAGTTCTCAAACAAGAAAGCTCTTCAATAGGGCCAATAGAACGGGTGAGTGGGAATCGTACAAAAGACGACGTGCAAAGAGAAATTCGTGGAAATTGTTTTGCCAGGGTATAAATGATTTACCCAGCAGCGCAAGAGTACACAAAATACTTTCTAAAGCACATTCAAACAAAATTGGCTTATTAGAGAAACCTGATGGCACGATAACCGAAAATGGGAAACAGACGTTAGAACTTCTAGCTCAAACTCATTTCCCAGGATCCTCAACCACAGAACCAAGCAATAAAGAACGATACACCACCCCAAAGCCGAGTAAACCTACCATATTGGACTGGAAAAACTCAGCCAAGATCTTCACTGCCATTTAAATCCTCTGGAGAAGACAGCTTTACTGTAAAGAGGAATGCACCATCTTCTACTAACACTATTATCCATATTTAGAGCAAGCCACGCATGGAGCTATGGTATATACCCATATCCTTGCGTAGCGTTAGGGTGATATACATACCAAAAACAGGGCGCCGTCCGATCCTAAGTCGTATCGTCCTATCAGCTTAACGTCATATCTCTTAAAAACTATGGAAAAGATTATTGATAGGCATATCAGAGATGGGGCTTTGAAATCTCAACCCCTACACTCCAATCAATATGCATATCAACCAGGGAAGTCTACAACCCACACCTTACAAAACCTAGTCATGAAAATCGAGAAATCGATTACGGACAAGAAAATAGCGGTGGGTTGCTTCTTAGATATCGAAGGGGCTTTTGACAACACTGCCTACGAAAGTATCTACTCTGCTGCACAAAAGCGTGGTATTGATCCAAAAACCTGCAGTTGGATCAAGGCCATGTAAGAACGCAGGAAATTAACTTCGACACTAGCTGACTCAACAGTCACTGTCACAGCTGCGAAAGGCTGTCCACAGGGTGGGGTACTATCACCCATCCTCTGGTGCTTAGTAGTGGACGATCTTCTTCAAGATCTAACAAGTTCTGGAGTAACGGTACAGGGTTATGTTTACGACCTTGTCATCCTTGTTAGAGGTAAGTTTGAAGAGACGGTGACAAATCTAGTTCAGAGCACCCTTAACCAGGTAGCAACCTGGTGCACTAAAGCAGGATTGGGTATCAACCCAAAGAAAAGCACAATTGTTGCATTCACCAGAAGGAGGTGTAAGGACAAACTATCTAAACCTACTCTTTTTGGAGAATCCATATAGTATGCCAGAGAGGTAAAATTCCTGGGAATCATCCTAGATGAAAAGCTCACTTGGAATGCTCATTTGGACAAAGTTCTTGAAAGGGCCAGGATCTCTCTCTGGACCTGCAGGAGCCTTCTTGGAAAAAACTGGGGACTGAGTCCAAAACTCACCTACTGGATGTATACCGTCGTTGCTAGGCCTATTTTAGCTTACGCGGCATCCGTCTGGTGGAAGAAAACAAAGCAGAAAACTGCTCAGCTTAAGCTGACTAAACTACAGAGACTAGCATGCCTGGGTGTTACTGGGGCGATGCGCACCACTCCCACAGCTGCCTTAGAGGTGCTTCTCAACTTAGCATCTCTACACTTAGAAATACAAAAAGAAGCTAGGTTCACCACATACAAACTTTTGAGCTCGGAGGACGAGTCAGAGCGCAAAATAGCTTCCCCAACTCTTTCCGCAGAACTTAACAAGGACCCCATACTAGCGATACCTCTTTCTGGTTCAAAAGTACCGAAATTTAATTTCACAAGGCCATTTAAAATTGTCCTACCTGGAAGGGAGGATTGGCCACAAACAAACCCACTCCTAAACCAGGATCCATAATCTGGTACACAGATGGATCTAAAACAGATCAAGGTGTAGGAGCAGGTGTTTATGGTGTGCGCCCAAATGTTAAATTCTATTGTAGCATGCACACAACATCCACTGTTTTTCAGGCGGAGACTCATGCTATTGAGCTATGCATTAGAGAAAATATCAGACGGGGCTACAAAAACCAACAAATATATATTCTCTCGGACAGCAAGGCTGCTATAATGGCACTCCAGTCCGATCAAGTACACTCCAAACTTGTTTGGAATTGCCTTCAATGCCTAATTGAACTCGGAAATAAGAACAGAGTTACTCTCATTTGGATTCCGGGTCACAGCGGCTATGAAGGTAACGAAATGGCCGACTCAATGACTAGAAAAGGTTCAGAAGCCGACTTCATGGGACCATACCCATTTTGCGGGATACCATTAAGCACAGCTAGAATGAACATCCGAATGTGGCAAAAATCGCAAAGTGCCATTTACTGGGACTTGGCACCGGGCAATAGGCACTCAAAGCTCTTTATGCCAAAGCATTCGGAAAAAAGAACATCTGACTATCTAAAACTAAGCAGATATCAGACCCGAACCCTAGTGGGAGCTCTGACTGGGCATTGTCACATAAGGAAGCATATTGGTCTCTCTGAGACCAAAATCTGCAGAATATGCAATGACGAAGACGAAACACCGGAGCATATCCTCTGTGAATGTGTGTGTTTAGCTCACAAAAGACTTCGTCACTACGGTCAGGGTTTCATGCAACCATCGGAATTCCTGTCCATTCCTCTTCGCAAAATACTAAGCTTCATTGAAAGCGCAGGGATTGAAGAGGAATCATAACCAACCCGGGGGACGTCACAATAAGTCCAACTGTGGCTTCAGTGACAGAGGTTAACCACACCGACCCCTATCTCCAATCTAAATCTAACCGCGTTGCACTTATAAAAATTAAGATATATGAAAATTTTCGTTTTTTCGATAATATGTTGGTAATATGGTTCCCTGGGAGCCATAATAAAAGTAAGATGTCAAACATTTTTGAAACAACTTCGCTATTAAATCCATGGTCACAAGCATACGAGTATGATGTTCCCATCGGTTTTCTTACAGACAATTTATCCTTATGCCTTTTAAGAAATTGATCAAATCAAATCATCATTGGAAAAACAGCGTATTAGCATTTCAAAGTCGTAACCTAAAGGCTCGTGTCCACTAGCAAGAAAAACTTGTTAGAGTTGCTCTATGACTTTGTTGTTCTTTTCCAGTGTCAGTGGAGTGAAGCTCCAATACGAAATCCCCGACTGTTGATTGACCGTAGTACTTGACGAATTTTTGGAAAGAACTTTCACTGGAGAGGCCAGTTTATCATAAGATTTTGTGTTGGACTAGGTCCGAAGGAGCTGTTTCGTCATCGGAATGCAGAAGACTCTTCAGAGGGTGTATTCTAGCCAACTTCCGAAACACCCTGACAGCTGGTGGAATTGCTGAGGCAAATTCTATATAGCCACATCGTAATCCAAGTTCATTTCCACGAATAATGTAATCGGGAACTCGCCGGACATCTACCTTATACTAAAGGCGGGACGTATATGGCTATGAAATGGTTGTAACCTTGGATAACCATATGGCTATGAATCTTGAAAATCTGTTGTTAAGTCCGGGGCCCAGTGGGTCCAACGCAAAACTTATTTTTACCAATACTTTTATGTTACTAGTTTTTCATGGTCATGCTACCATTGAAGCTATTAAATGTTAAGAGTTTGTTGTTCTTTTCCAGTGTCAGTGGAGTGAAGCTCCAATATGAAATCCCCGACTGTTGATTGACCGTAGTACTTGACGAATTTTTGGAAAGAACTTTCACTGGAAGTTGGCTAGAATACACCCTCTGAAGAGTCTTCTGCATTCCGATGACGAAACAGCTCCTTCGGACCTAGTCCAACACAAAATCTTATGATAAACTGGCCTCTCCAGTGAAAGTTCTTTCCAAAAATTCGTCAAGTACTACGGTCAATCAACAGTCGGGGATTTCGTATTGGAGCTTCACTCCACTGACACTGGAAAAGAACAACAAACTCTTAACATTTAATAGCTTCAATGGTAGCATGACCATGAAAAACTAGTAACATAAAAGTATTGGTAAAAATAAGTTTTGCGTTGGACCCACTGGGCCCCGGACTTAACAACAGATTTTCAAGATTCATAGCCATATGGTTATCCAAGGTTACAACCATTTCATAGCCATATACGTCCCGCCTTTAGTATAAGGTAGATGTCCGGCGAGTTCCCGATTACATTATTCGTGGAAATGAACTTGGATTACGATGTGGCTATATAGAATTTGCCTCAGCAATTCCACCAGCTGTCAGGGTGTTTCGGAAGTTGGCTAGAATACACCCTCTGAAGAGTCTTCTGCATTCCGATGACGAAACAGCTCCTTCGGACCTAGTCCAACACAAAATCTTATGATAAACTGGCCTCTCCAGTGAAAGTTCTTTCCAAAAATTCGTCAAGTACTACGGTCAATCAACAGTCGGGGATTTCGTATTGGAGCTTCACTCCACTGACACTGGAAAAGAACAACAAACTCTTAACATTTAATAGCTTCAATGGTAGCATGACCATGAAAAACTAGTAACATAAAAGTATTGGTAAAAATAAGTTTTGCGTTGGACCCACTGGGCCCCGGACTTAACAACAGATTTTCAAGATTCATAGCCATATGGTTATCCAAGGTTACAACCATTTCATAGCCATATACGTCCCGCCTTTAGTATAAGGTAGATGTCCGGCGAGTTCCCGATTACATTATTCGTGGAAATGAACTTGGATTACGATGTGGCTATATAGAATTTGCCTCAGCAATTCCACCAGCTGTCAGGGTGTTTCGGAAGTTGGCTAGAATACACCCTCTGAAGAGTCTTCTGCATTCCGATGACGAAACAGCTCCTTCGGACCTAGTCCAACACAAAATCTTATGATAAACTGGCCTCTCCAGTGAAAGTTCTTTCCAAAAATTCGTCAAGTACTACGGTCAATCAACAGTCGGGGATTTCGTATTGGAGCTTCACTCCACTGACACTGGAAAAGAACAACAAACTCTTAACATTTAATAGCTTCAATGGTAGCATGACCATGAAAAACTAGTAACATAAAAGTATTGGTAAAAATAAGTTTTGCGTTGGACCCACTGGGCCCCGGACTTAACAACAGATTTTCAAGATTCATAGCCATATGGTTATCCAAGGTTACAACCATTTCATAGCCATATACGTCCCGCCTTTAGTATAAGGTAGATGTCCGGCGAGTTCCCGATTACATTATTCGTGGAAATGAACTTGGATTACGATGTGGCTATATAGAATTTGCCTCAGCAATTCCACCAGCTGTCAGGGTGTTTCGGAAGTTGGCTAGAATACACCCTCTGAAGAGTCTTCTGCATTCCGATGACGAAACAGCTCCTTCGGACCTAGTCCAACACAAAATCTTATGATAAACTGGCCTCTCCAGTGAAAGTTCTTTCCAAAAATTCGTCAAGTACTACGGTCAATCAACAGTCGGGGATTTCGTATTGGAGCTTCACTCCACTGACACTGGAAAAGAACAACAAACTCTTAACATTTAATAGCTTCAATGGTAGCATGACCATGAAAAACTAGTAACATAAAAGTATTGGTAAAAATAAGTTTTGCGTTGGACCCACTGGGCCCCGGACTTAACAACAGATTTTCAAGATTCATAGCCATATGGTTATCCAAGGTTACAACCATTTCATAGCCATATACGTCCCGCCTTTAGTATAAGGTAGATGTCCGGCGAGTTCCCGATTACATTATTCGTGGAAATGAACTTGGATTACGATGTGGCTATATAGAATTTGCCTCAGCAATTCCACCAGCTGTCAGGGTGTTTCGGAAGTTGGCTAGAATACACCCTCTGAAGAGTCTTCTGCATTCCGATGACGAAACAGCTCCTTCGGACCTAGTCCAACACAAAATCTTATGATAAACTGGCCTCTCCAGTGAAAGTTCTTTCCAAAAATTCGTCAAGTACTACGGTCAATCAACAGTCGGGGATTTCGTATTGGAGCTTCACTCCACTGACACTGGAAAAGAACAACAAACTCTTAACATTTAATAGCTTCAATGGTAGCATGACCATGAAAAACTAGTAACATTGCTCTATGACATTTATTGCTGCATGTGTACGCGGTTCCGAGAGCGCATTTGCCCAAGTGTTTGCTCTAGTCAGCAAACGCTTGCCTTTTCAAGCAAGTTGTGAATGTACACGCTAACTTGCGAGAGTTGAGATCTCGGAAGAAAGTTCCGATCGGTTCCGAAATTTTTCAGCAAGTCAGTACAATTGCATTGGATGTGAGGTTAAGTTCAGTTTTAGGAGTCGTAGTTCCACAGTTTACGTGCGAAATATGAACGGAAAATTCAAGTTGAGTTCCGAGTACACGTTTTTGCTCATTTCCAATGTGGAACTTTATCCAGAGTTGTGGTATTTTTCTTTTTCGTTTTGACAGTTCAACGAAACTTTGATGATGAAGTGTATACGGAAGAGCAAGTTTTACTTGCAAGATTTTTGTAGAGCTACTTGCTAGAGTAAAATTGCTGCAATTTGACGGATAGTGCACACATCGCACCAAATTACTCTAGCAAGAAATGTCGCAAGTTACTTGCCAGTGTACACGAGCCTTAAGACTAATCTTTCGTACGATTACCCAATCTGTAAACACAAAAGGGACGAACTTGTATGAAAAGCATGTGTGCCTTTCGGAAAAAGTCGTACTTTCTGAGCCATTCGGGCCCTGGCCCCTGCCAGATTTTAGGCCACGGCACGCCTATGTGAGTAAGATGCTGATAGTAGCATAGTGAATGTCACCGGTCCTTTGCGAGAGAGCCTCCGGCTTCAAAACAGTCACTGCTTGCCATCTCCACTACATATACCTCCATGAACGTCCCACAAACCAATTAAACCAGAAACAGGAAATGTGTCTTACGATTAAAGATGGATGGATGGAGATGGATGGATACGAACGCGATGAATAAGCATTTTTTTCTAAAAATCACATCTCATATCTTAAGAACTGTATAAGATGGGATCTCACAACTAATACGAGAGTTTGGCCTGATAAACACCTATGTGAAAATCGTAGGGAGCGAGTGTAAACGATGAGGGTGTAGAATGGTGAAAAGCAAACAATTCAGTTGGTCTTGTAAATTGGTATGTCGATGTCGATTCGTTGTTGAATTTTTTATTTTGTCGTCTTCTTCCTCGCAATCACTCCAATAATCCCACAAATCCGTTTTTGTCTATAACTTCAATCGATGATAACTCGAGGTAAATAATACCAAACTTCAGGAAAAACTGGAATTACGAATAACCCTAAGGTTATAAATAACCCGAAGTGAATAATACGGCCCTAAGTTCATTAAATTTGACTAGAAAAGACAGTGCTTAACTTGTCCGAGTAACGTCCGAGTTAATGTCAGACTGACTATCGGAGTTTTTCGTTCCGATTCCACTCGTAACGTGTCAGCCCGGCTTAAGTAAGCATACAAGTAAGTAGATGTACTTTTAGCGGAAAAAACAGCAGGATGAAAATAATTCCTATAATATGACATAGGGCCCTGTACTGAAATTGTGACCTATCATATATTTAGTTCACAACCTCATGTGACTAAAATTTTGTGACTATGCTTTTAATCGAATAGTTTTTTTCGCATTCTGGCGCCATGGGCTCCCACAGGGGGGGGGGCAAGAAGGGGCACTTGTCCCCCCCCCCCCTTAATTCACAGGGAGGGCAAGAAGGGGCACTTGCCCCCCACCCTGGATTTGACCATTGCTTAAAGTTGAGAAAAAACATACTTTATATTCCAAACTATGTTGCATCTACTTTTATCATTCATTCACTGTACAATTATTGTACACATCTTTCATGCCTCGACTTTAATTCTCAGTAATGACACTAAAATGAATATCAAATCAAGCTAAAGACTTAGATAATTAGCCCTTTTCCGGAATTGACCAAGGCCGCGTACTGAAGAAGAATCAGATCAGGCACCACAACACACAGACTGCAGTTTATTTCCAAATCGAACGACCAAGCGTGTGTTTTACAAGATTTTTCGTTACTTTTTTGTATCGTTTTTGTACTTTAAGAACTAATGAAAAAAAGAATTGAAATTAAATTTTTTTTTCTATCTAATTTTTTTGTTAGTTTTTGCGAAAATGGTATCCGAGTTCTCTTTGAAAATTCATATCTCTGGTAATTTCTATCCTGAAATAATAAAATAGGGCTTATTTTAAAGTGAGGTTGTCGCAAAACTATCCTTGACATTTTTTTTCAATGATAACGATTTTGTCATTACCCTTAAATACCTATCTCCCAATACGTTTTTTTTTTAATTTTTTTTTTATATTATGGGTTATACTGTTTTTCAAAACATATCAAAAAAACATAACGCAGTCACGATCGGCTGCAAGCCAATCGTATGATACTCTAGATGAAATACTGAACTCCGATTCATATTTTAGTTGGAAATATATCAAAAGAATGAGAAGAGCACAAGCAATTATTACATGACCTTTTACTTACAGGTAGAAATTATTGTATAGTGGCTACTCGATTTTTTGATTAATAGTGAGTTCCATAAAGTAAGTAAAAGGACATTTTGCAGAATTTTTGTATGGCAACCACATGAAAGACTTATGGGATATTTTTCATTTTAATAGTTTCAGCTGCGACTATTATAAAATTAATGTGTATAAAATTTCAAAGTCGTAACTTGAAGTGTTTTAAAGTTATCGTTCAATATTGGTGAACATGTTTATTAAGGACTTTTGTATTACAGCTACCCGAAGGAGTCAACAGGTGGCGCTAATTAATGAACTCCGTCTTGGTTTTGGTATAAAACTAATTCCTGTAAAATTTTAAATTCCTTCTCTAACTCGTTCTGGAGTTATAGTGAATTCAGTAAAAAGCATACATTTTTGAAGGACTTTTCTAGGCTGCTACACGAAGGACTCATTCGATTTGCATCATATTCGGAACTTTTGATTCAAACATTGTAAACCATACGTATACAAAATTTCAAGTTCCTAAATTGAAGCATTCGAGCAATAATTGTGAAAACGTGTTTTAAGGACTCTTGTATGGGAGGTACCCGAAGGAGTGGAAGGATATCGCTCATTAACGAACTTATCCTTACTTTTTCCATTTTACAAGTTGTGACAAAATTTCAACTTCCTAGGTCAACGCGTTCTTGAGTTATCGTGCTAACGGACGGACGGACAGCAAACGGATTTGGGGGTTTTGGCCAAAAATAAACACAAAATAATATAGAATTTTTTTTCGTCCGAGGCTCGGTTCTATGCGTTACAAACTTTTCGGGCTGGATTAAACTTATAATACTCTATATGTTCATCTAGAGTATAATTAACTTGGAATCTCAATGGTTAAAAAATCGAAGAGAATTCTCAATTAATTTTATAGAAAAAGGTAATTTAATCAAGAATCGCCACAAGTGTGACCTTATCGTCGCCGATTCTTTTGAAATTTTGTGTTCTCGAATTTTTTGTTTCTATCTCATTATTTTTGTTAGTTACAGTATGTTAAAAATTTCCCCAAAACGAAATCCGAATCCTCTTTGAAAATTCATATCTCTGGTAATTTTTATCCTTGAATAATACAGTAGTTCTTATTTTAAAGATTGTTATTGTTTTTGTTAGTTAAAAAATGAGATAGAAACAAATCCTTGAATTTCAATTATTTTTTCACTTGTTCTTCAATTGCAAATTTTTTCAAAAAAACAGAAATGATAAGGTCACAACTTTGGCGTTTCTTGATGGAATGACCCATAATAAGGTGAAAACAATATGATCCCTTCATCAGATGACCCTTTTACTTTATTATTTTAATAATAAAGTATTGTTATCTTTTTTTTTTAAAAAAAATTTGCTACCTTGAAATTTTGTTTTTACACGTTTTATTACTAATAAACACCAAAAAAGCAAAAAAAAATTGTAGTCCGTCTGTGCGCCGTACGCAAACTCATTTGAGGAACTATAGTTCCCAAACCCTATGAGCTATTAAATTGATTTTTTTTATGAATAGACATGGTAGACCCCTTGAAGTTAGAATTTTTTGAGGGGTGAGGGGGAAGTTGGGGGAAGGTGGGGGAAGCGTTTTAGACGAAAAATTTTGGTTTCTACATCTCAGCAACCACTTATGGTAGGAGGCTGAAACCTGGAATTTCTATAAAGCTTTGATAGTGGACTCATTTGCAAAAAAATTGATGATATGGGTGAAGAGGTGTGGGAGTGGAGGGGGAAATAATGCGTCCGAAACGCAAAAAAGTGGAGATTCACACTTTCTAAAATCCCTATCTCCTAAACCGTTAATGGCAAGTAGTTAAAACTTAACAAATATCTGTAGTAATACTAGGAGAGTAGATTGAAAATTTTTGGGTGGGGATAGTGGCGTACGGTGGTGGGGGGTGAAAAACTTTAGACTTCGATATCTCACAAACCAATAGTACCAAAAAAACAAAATTCGGTTCGAGTATAAAGCTTGGTAAATAATGATTGCTCAAAGTAAAATCCTTGCAGGGGGCGGAAGAGCACGGAAGTGGAGGGGATAAGAATTTTTCAAAAATAACACGTTTCATATCTCAATAACAGTGTAAGGTGGATGCTTCAAATTTTTATCAGAAGTAGGCCTAATAGAACCCTAGTAGGGAAAAAATGTTTGGGGGTGTGGGTGTATAGGGTGAGGGTGGGGAAGGGTGAGAAGGAAAAAGTTCCAATGTTTATATCTGAAGAACCTATAATGATAGAAAGCTGAAACTTGGCATTTAAATAGAGCTATAGTAGTGGCATAGTAGCACAATAAAATTTTTTTTAGGGGTAGTATGGTACGGGGGTGGGGGGTGTTTTTCCTAACTTTAAAACGGCTTATGCTGGGAAGTTGAAACTCGGTACGTATATGTAAATCAACTAGAAAAGTAATACTTATAAAAAAAATTGGAAATTTTCATTGGCGTTCAGAAGGGGGGCAAAAAAACAGTATCAGTAAATATAAAATGCTTATATTTTCACGATTTTCGCCATATCTACTAGGTCTTTCGAAATATTGAATTCATTTTTATTCTACGGATTCTTCATATGAATACCTAGAATGTATTTTCAAGATTTTTAGGAATTCGACCCCTAAACGTGTATACTTTTTCATAAATTCCACCATATCTCTCAGGTCTGATCAGATATCGAATATCTTTTCACTTCTCCAGGCTTGTTTAATAATCACCTATTTTTAAGTTTTGTATTTTTCATCCTCTAGACCCGGAATCATCCCGGAAAATAACCCAATTATATAATTCATATGTTACACCCTATTCTAACCGCTTCCCGAACTTTTTGTTAGGTTTTCAGTCATATGTTAACATACCCGAATTGAACGCGTTCTGAACTTCTGCCGGAAAAATAATAAAGTTGCGCCCAGACTGTTAGCAGATTTTCTTAAGGAGGTGATGAAGCATGGTAGTGGAAGTGATAAATTTTTCTTGCAAATACAGAAACTACGAGTATAGGGCGAGAAATATCAGCAATCTATGAAAACATATCCACATTGTCGAAATATTGCCGCCATTCATTAACCGCTCCACTAATTTTGGAAATAGTCGTCGGACAATTAATTGTTTGAAAAATTGCTCATGTACAAGCACCTCTACGACTGGGATTTGAGTGACTTAAGCGTTCCGAAGTTATCGGCTAGTATTCTTGAACGCATGTTTTAAGGCCTGTGTATGGACCCGAAAGAGTAGAACGATTGTGTCCGTTAACGAACTTACGTTCAAATTTCGACCATAAGTTCAGATTCCAAATTGGAGCGGGTGGTTATTTTATAAACTTTTTGCCTTGCCCCCCCCCCCCCCCCCCCCCCCCCCCTGGAACAAGTTCTATGGGCGCCCTTGTCTGGCGCTGCAGTCACAAGAAAGGTCACAATAATTTCTCCACATAGTTGGAGACATGTGTATCCTGATTTGCTATCGCTTTTTCTTGCTTAGTTTTTGGAAAATGCAAAAAGCTTCAAAATTGAGACTAATGGAGCCCGTAATTAATTGCCCGGCGACTGTTGCCAAAACTAGTTAAGCAATTAACGCAGGAATACCGGGCAACATCGTGTTAGTTGCGACAATATTGCAGAAATTTGGCAATGCTTTCACATACTGCTGCAATTCCTCGCCATAAAGTTGCTGTATTTCCACTAATTTGGAAAATTCCGAGCAATTGTTCTCGTTCGATGATTCAGTTGTCAAGTTGTGTTTTAAGTTTTGGTTTTATTTGTCAAGTTTCGTGTGATAACGGATTAGAATTCAAATATTTCAAGTTTTATCTTAAGTCTTAGATTTATTTTTCAAATTTACTTTCGTGTTGTTCATATACAAAGTTGTCCGTGTATGGTGTCATTGCTAAATTACTGAGTACTGCTCCGTATCGCTAGTCACTGCTGAGCAACGAATTGATCAACAATTGCTCCATATTGTGAATTTCCGATGTTGCTGAAAGTTGCTGTATGTTTTCGTGACGTCAAAATTGTCTGGAATTGCTGCAAATTGAGCAATTTTAATCGCTCGTGTAAAAGCACCATAATGACAGAATACGAACCACAATTTTTTCTATTGCAGTTAATATCGTAAATATTACCAAACCTGTGAAATATCGTATCTGTTAGCTGTTGAAATTTGTAGATTCATTAACGTTAACTAACCGAATAAGGGCCAGTTACACAGTAGAAATTTGAACTTAAGTTTAGTTAAACTTACACTTAAGAATTATCTACACTTTAAACTTGACTCATTTTATTGTGGGTCATTTTATCAAGAATCGCCAAAGTTGTGATCTTAGGCGGTATACACATTGCACGCGACCTAACGAATTTTTCGATACGAATTTTCGTTTTTCTGCTTAATGGTAAATTTTCTGATACTAGAAAATTGGTTAAAATCGTTAATAATAGCATTTTTAAGAATATCGTAAGAGAAAATTTCAAGAGATTTGTATTCTGATTGATAATATTAAAAGAAAGTCCGTTTGTCGGCACGAATATTTTTAGTCGTACGACGGATTCATTTTAATTTTTATTATGAATTAAAATTACAAATTCCTGGAGATTTTCTTTCATAATATTTTTGAAAATTTTATAACTTAAGCTTCGTTTTCACGGTGATGGTTTTTGATGTTTTGAGTTTATAATGTCATAATAATTACTTTCGTCATAACTATCACCATGTAAACTTCTCGATAGTCACTTTCGCGCTGTCATGATAGCGCTATCGCACTATCATGCTTTACGAGATAGTTGATTGAACTATCGCGATAATTTTATTTTGACATTGACATTTGAGGCTAAAAAAATAATTTCAAAACATAAGACTATTTAATAATAATTTCGATCTTGTGAATACGTGTTGCTATTTGCAAAAAAATATAATTTTGATTTTATGTGTACGTGATTTTGTGTGTACGTGATTTTTTGTGTACGTGATATACAAGTGACATGTCTAATTTCACTATTGTACATCACGCCGTGAAAACAGCAGACTGTCACACTATCACACTATCATACTATCGTGCTATACTTTCGCGAAAGTCCTATCGTACAAAACTATCACCGTGAAAACGGGGCTTTACGATTAAAACTAATTTTTCAATAACTAAAGATTTCACAATAGGTCGAAAAATGAAAAATCGGATCGGAAAATTCATTCGGTCGTATGCAGTGTACAGCGTCTTACTATCTCCTATTCTTTTGAAAATTTTTGTACTTGAAGAACTAGTGAAAAAATAATTTAAATTCAAGTTATTATTTCTATCTCATTTTTTACCTAACAAAAACAACAACAATCTCTGAAATAAGCCCTACTTTATTATTCAAGGATAAAAATTACCAGAAATATTAATTTTCAAAGAGAACTTGGAAATTTTTTTTGGGAAATCATTAACATGCTATAACTAACAAAAAAAATGAGATAGAAACAATAAATCTTCGAGAACACGAGTTTTTAAAAGAATCGGCGAAGATAAGGTCACACTTTTAGCGATTCTTGATTAAATGACCCTTTTTCTATAAAATAATTGAAAATTACTATAATGTTCTTAGATTATTTTGAGCCCGATCACACTAAGGTCGTTTCCCAATTCCCTTGCTTCGTCTACGTCTACGTCTAGTTATAACAGTTATGACGTCAGATGTAGCAAAGTTGTGTCTAAATTCATTTTCGGTGCGTGTCTTGACTACTTCAGCTCCAAACCATCACATGTCCACCTCCATGTTTAATAGTAGGACACAAATTTTTTATGTTCATCTCTTGATTGGGTTTTCTCCAGACCATGGTGCTTTCATCACCGAAAAGCATATTATTCCAAAACTCAGCCTGTTTTCCCAAAAGCTCTCTAGCAAAGGAAAGCTTTTTTTTCCTGTTAATTTGTAAAATAAAGCAAGTTAAATCTATTTGGCTTGGATGGCCGCACCATGGTCTGGAGAAAACCCAATCAAGAGATGAACATAAAAAATTTGTGTCCTACTATCAAACATGGAGGTGGACATGTGAAGGTTTGGAGCTGCATGGCGTCATCAGGTGTAGGAAACCTGCATTGTATAGATGGTATCATGCATAAATGGAAGTATCTCACAATTTTAAAAAACAATTTATCGAGGTCTGCGAATAAGTTGGGGCTCAACCGCAGATACATTTTTAACAAGACAACGATCCCAAGCATTGTGCACATATTGCAAGTGAGTGGTTACTGTACAATGTACCCAAACAACTACACCCCCTTCACAATCGCCAGATTTAAACCCCATAGAACATTTATGGGAATTATTAGATAGGCGCTTGAGAAAACATTCCATAACTTCATTGAGTAGCTTAAGAGCTATTTTGCATGAAGAATGGGATAAAATAACTGTTAACGAAACAACAAACTTAGTAAAAAGTATGAATAATAGGCTAAAGGATGTTATCAAATGTAAAGAATTTCCAACTTGATATTAAATAATAGAATTCATTGATTTTTCCAACATTTTGTCAATCTGTAGGCAGACTTTTTTGAGAGAAATTTCGGATTATAATTACTTTTTATTTTTTATAAATATGAAGAACATATTATATTTTTTTAAAGTATTTGTATCTTGAGAGAGTATCAATAGCTGATGAAAATAAAAATAAATTTAAGTTGGATTTGTTCGTATTAGTACAATTTTCTTTGGTGTTTTCACTCCTTCCGACCTTGTACGCAGACTTTTTTTACCCACTGTAACAAAAAATATACTGCAGTTACGATAGGCAGCGACCCGTATGATACTCTAGATGAAAACTGAACTCCAATTTACATATACTGCAGTTGGGATAAAGTAGAATTACGTGTGTGCATGTTGTATGATTGCTACTCAAATCTAAAAGACAATAATCAGTGGTTTAATTTGATATCTTGATCTTTGTAAGTCATCGAAAAAAAATTCCTTTTTGAAGGACTTTCACATGAAAGGTGCAGGAAGGACTCGATTTCTTATATATTTATCCGTTTCCTCGTGGAACCATTCAAAAATTAATGTGTACATTCGTAACATGACGCGTTCAAAAGTTATCGGAAAAAAGTCAGATTGTCGGTACGAATATTATAAGTCGTATGACGGATTCATTTTTCTTTTTATATCAATTAAAGCTCCTGGAGATTTTTCATGATATTCTTGAAAATGTTATAATTTACGATTATGTATAACTAATTTTTCAATAATTAAAAATGTCACAATAGGTTAAAAAACGGACAATCGTGTCGGAAAATTTGTTCGGTCGTATACAATGAGTACAGCGCCTTATACCATGGATACACTGCTTGCATACAAATCATAATATCGTCAATATTACCAGTGTATCACCCAATAAAGCGCATATAATACGTGCAACGAGCTGATATTAACGTAATATTCAAGCTCTTTCCTTGCATACAAATTCGATAATTTTAGCTGATATAGTCTTCTTTTTACTGTCATCAGCGCCATCTGTCACTAAAACCAACTGAAATTTTAATGAATGACAGTTGCGGATTTTTCTATTCTTTCAAAATTTAATTTTTTTGAGCGTTTTTAACTTTTTTGTGTGGTGTCATGGTCCACTTTGTACATATCTGTATTAGCAATGAAACATCATGGAACATCATGGGCACGTATATCTAGCGGTCGAAGCTACGATTGATAAACACTTGAAATTTTGTCTTTGCTTAATGACAAATATGTACATACCTATGTATATGTAATCAAAATGGGATAAAAAAAACTGTCGCACCGGAGTCATGGGGCCTTAAGCTACATCACCACGACGAGCTAGAAAAACGTATTATATTCATGATTTAACTTTCTTTTTCCCTGGCAACATAAAGGTTAAATTTCCTGCATATGACTGAAAATCGTGTTCTTGATGATGCTGTTAATTTAATATCAAATTACACATTATAGAAAAATCTTTTTCTCACTGCTGACGAAGTAGGAGTGATTTTGAAAAGTTTTATTCAAAGTTTTATATAAATGCACCACTTTAAAAAAACACCCGACATTATAAGGCATATCATTTCTATTCGCGTGGCACGCGATTCCAGCGACACGTTGCGATGGGGTGCTACTATTATAGCTACATCCTCCCTCTACTACACGTTAATATATTCCTAGTGACTGTCCAGTTAAAATGCCATATGCTCCTAGAAATCCTGCAGATTATTTGCAAGTAAATTAATATAGTAATAGTACGTACATGGGCGAGTGAAGCGTACGAAGCAATCTTTGAATACCCTAGCGTCTATCTAACGAGATCTATCAAACGACGACAAAATTTAAAGCAACAGAGAAAAAATGGGATACAAATTCCAATGTCTTGTTAGTGAAAATTGATGGCATTCCGACCTGAGATGGGTCATTTAAAGACTAAATACAAACGAACGCCTTATAATTTGTTCAATTAAAGAAGTACATATCAATATACATCCAAACAAAGTATTCAAATTCTCTAGTGGACTGAAATAGAATTCTTGCAGTTAGAATATGGCTTCGGTTCCTAAAATCTGTTATGGGCTGTGCATGTATATTTTTCAAAAATATTTGGAATGCTTTAATGTAAGATTTGAGTATTGAAATCATTCACGGTGTACATTCTTTACAAGTTTAATTGTTTGTGAAGTGCTAGAAGTAAGAAATATACCTTTCTCCAATTGGATTTAAAAATTGGAAAATACTGTGTAATTAAAAGCATAAGTTTAAAAATAAAAAGACAAGTAAAAGAATTAACAGAAATCATAAACTGTAGCTTAACTTTCCTTCAGAAAAATGAAATCCTTGGTGCACCCCCCCCCCCTCCCGGTTGATCGCTTTGTTAACAAAATAAATAATTATGAGTTTGGCTACAAATTACCGGGAAAGAGAAAATTAAAGAAATGGCTTGCAATACTCTCTTATTTGACACTTTGATGCATTTCAATTTGTTTTAACTTGGTTGAGGAACATTGCAATCATTCTGTGTAACTCCTTACAATCACATCGGTGCTTTGCTTTGATAGTGGCACAACTAAAAAAAGGTGTTTTCCATGAAATCAATAAATATAATGAAAATTGACTGCAATATTTGAATAAAAGTAAAAGTATCTTGCTTTTATGTTATATTCTCACTTCTAATAAACCCTTTCAACGAGGAAGTTGTATAATATTTACTTTTACATCAGGTTATGGGCCGATAGTATTTTAGTAATTAATTAGTAACAGTTTAAAACGTGACGAATTTGTAATTCAAAATTATGGCATCAACACACGGCGCAACAGGACCCATAGAGAAGCTGAAAGGCAGGGTAAATTCCTAATCATGGAAATTTGCTGTAATTTTTAATTTATTGAATTAATCCAAAATAGCAAAGCTATGAATAATGAAACAGTATCTGCTGCGAGCTTAGATAAACTGAATGTAGAATGTGTAGGTGACGTTGAGTTAAAACTTGAACGAGACGGTGGCATAACAATTGCAACTGTGAAGAACGTTTTATGCGTATGTACATGGTTTGTGCACAAATTTATTGTCAGTCAGTCAATTAATTAAGAATGGGTTGACATTAAAATTTGATTTGATGAAAATTGTCGGCATATGCAAAAAAATGTTGGACTAGATTTCAATATTTTTTGTATTGGATATACATATGTCCACACCAAAAAATTATTGAATTTTAAACTGTCCAATGTATTAAAAACATATTTCAATCTATTATAGTATTGCAATTCAATACTCTAAATATTGAATTATTAACAAAAAATCTAATAGAATAGTATTACACTGCAAGCTCGTACCATTGGAATGTAATCAAAAGAAGTTTATGTTTTAAACTAAATTCAATTGAAGTTTACTCATATTTATTAGGATTTTAATTCTAATATGTATTATAGTTGAATGCAGAACATGGTTTCAATTATAATACATTTAATTATTATTAATTAAAATACAGCTTACCTTTCTTGTATTGCTATTTGCCTCATGAAATAAAAGTTAATAATGAAGTTTAAACTTTTTCTTTTATTAAATAATAAATACTCAATACAAAAATACATTTTTAATAGTACTTAAAAACAACTTCTTCTTGGGTTTAAATTCCTTCCCGACGCAGTAAGTAACAGGCAAAAGCTTTAGCAGATATACAAAAGGTTTAAACGATACATTCTGTGAAAGAAATTAAAGACATGTGTATGTATTAATATTATGTCAGCTATTGCAATCTGAGTACCTTCATATTGAGCGTCAATTATCCCGGTTTCGTCGCGGTAAATAGAGAATCTACTCTTTATTGGCATACTTGGTCCAATTGGTCATAAATGAATTAGATATTTTCAAATACCTAAATTGAAAATCAAAAAATATCTGAAAGAAACAAATAGTTTTAACTCTGTAATAAATACATATTTAACTATTTTACTTGCCGAAAGAAAATATAAGATGTGAAACTCACGACAAATGCAAAAAGACTGAGGTTTCACTCAGTCTTTTTGCATTCTTTCAACGTTATATAACCATCTAAAACAATTGAATAGCGCGAGAAAAATCGTGATCAAATTTAATCCAAAAAGTATTAGTTTTAAATCGCTCAGAATTGAAAAATTAATTTCTATACTTTTAGGTTTATAATCAAATACTTTCGTATAACAATTCTGAGCATGATCACTCTTGCTGACAAATGTAATTCTAAATGTATTACATGGTGATATTAACATTATTATGTGCCGAAGAACTCATAGTTCTGAAAAATATTTCTATGGATTAAATTTTAATACTATTTGGTTAAAATACAATGGAAACTAATAATTTGATTCAAATGGAATCCGTAATGTACCTATTAAATATTAATGTAAGTATTTTGGAAGTTTACATTCTAATTCCAGATTTATTTGATTTTGCAGCAGTACAATTCTGGGTTATGACTTTAGTCCAAGATTTTTAACCGTGTAGGTTGGCAAATGCTACGATACAGCAACAGCTGTGGCATCGTAGGCTTAGACATATAGGTCAAGATAGTTTAAATAAACTGGGGAACGGTTTTGTTAGTGGATTGAAGTTCAATCCTGGTAAACTTCAGCCATGTGATATTTGCCTAAAAGGAAAGCAAACCAGATTCGCTTTTGGGAAGCAGTAATTCTAGAACATCGGAGATATTGGAATTGATACATTCAGATTTATGTGGTCCTATGTCAGTGGATTCCTTTGGAGGATCAAGATATTTTATGATTTTTATAGACGATTTTAGTCGGAAAGTGTTTGTGTCCATCATAAAAAATAAATCTATGGCTTATAATAAATTTAAGGAGTTCAAAAGCATGGTGGAGACATAAACTGACAAAAAAATTAAAAATCTATGTACGGACAACGGTACTGAATATGTAAATAACGCCTTTTTCAAGTTTATTACGTGAATCAGGAATTCAACATCAAACAAGTGCTCCTTATACGCCAGAGCAAAACGGATTGGAAGAAAGGTGAATCGAACGTTAGTTGAAAAAGCCAAGTGTACCATATGTTATTTGATGCTAAATTAAGTGTCAGTTATTGGGCAGAGGCAATATGCACTGCCGCATATATCGTTAATCGTTCACCTTGTTGAGGATTAATAGATAAAACCCCGGAGCAAATATGGAGTGGGTGTCGACCAGATCTTTCACATCTACGAGTTTTTGGTAGCAAGGCAATGGTGCACGTACCGAAACAAAAGAGATCAAAGTTTCAGTCAAAATCCGAAGAGTGCATCATGATTGGGTATGCGCAACATTCAAAAGCATATCGTTTATTTGATCCAAAGAAACAAAAAGTCCTTATCAGTCGTGACATTGTATTTATGATCAGTGTTCACAAGAGGTAATTGATAACAATACATCAAATATTGATCAATTCTATTTCATCGCAGATGATATCAGAAATAGATCTGAAGTGGAGGATAGATGTAGCGATCGGCCTGCTATAATTTTAAGTAATGATAGCCAAAATGCAAGTCACATAGAAGATGAAATAAGTGGAGCTGAATTGGGCGGAACAATATCGAGTGCGTCGCGTGAAGATGAATCGTTAGTAGAAAAGTGGTATCAAGACTGCTTTCAGGATGAAACTTATGTGCCACCTCGATCAGTTGTTTTACGAAACGATTCAAATGATGAAGTACAGCCTAGCTGAGCGTCGCACCTCAACGAGAAAATTCAGAAGCAAATATGGTCATGAAACAAAGCTATAATCCGCAGACAGTGGAGGATGCTTTACATTCAAATAATGTGATGAATTGGAGAAATGCAATGAACGAAAAATATCGTTCATTAATTGATAATGGTACATGGACGCTGGTTGATTAGCCCTGACCAGAATAGACTTAAGGAATCTTAACAACTTTTCGTCAAACGCCTTAAGGCACGTAAAGTTTGTGGCAAAACTTAATGAATCTTATACCCAACCACAATAGCCTTAAGGTAAGAGAAGTTTGACAGCTAAAAAAGTCAAATATCGGCCGTCAAAAGCCCTGACCAGAATAGACTTAAGGCACCTTAAGGCAGCTTAAGTTTTTCTACGACTGTATAGAAATGCACGCAGACAGCCAGAATGGACTTAAGGCATCTTTCGTTGACTTTTCCAAACTTTCGTTAAAACTTAAGTGTACGGTTCTGAGCGTAGAAACTTAAGCAAACTTATGCGTTTGACATTTATTCACAGATTTTCCGAAATTTTTGTGCTTTGTGACTTTAGACTTGTGATTTATAGTTAACTCCACTTTAAAAAAGAAAAATTTATTTTAATTTACACTCTCTTGATGAGTATTTGACGGCCGATATTTGACTTTTTTAGCTGTCAAACTTCTCTTACCTTAAGGCTATTGTGGTTGGGTATAAGATTCACTAAGTTTTGCCACAAACTTTACGTGCCTTAAGGCGTTTGACGAAAAGTTGTTAAGATTCCTTAAGTCTATTCTGGTCAGGGCTAATTACTCATCAAGAGAGTGTAAATTAAAATAAATTTTTCTTTTTTAAAGGGGAGTTAACTATAAATCACAAGTCTGAAGTCACAAAGTACAAAAATTTCGGAAAATCTGTGAATAAATGTCAAACGCATAAGTTTGCTTAAGTTTCTACGCTCAGAACCGTACACTTAAGTTTTAACGAAAGTTTGGAAAAATCAACGAAAGATGCCTTAAGTCCATTCTGGCTGTCTGCGTGCATTTCTATACAGTCGTAGAAAAACTTAAGCTGCCTTAAGGTGCCTTAAGTCTATTCTGGTTAGGGCTATTTGCCTGAAGATCCTAAGGCAATAAACAACAAATGGGTTTTTAAGACCAAATGTGATTCGGACGTAACAATCAATAGATATAAAGCACGTTTGGTTGTAAAAGGATGTTCGCAGCGTAAAGAGATTGATTATGAAGAAACTTTTTCACCGCTGGTTCGATATTCGTCGATTCGACTTTTAATAGCAATGGCAGCTAAATTAAATTGACCAAATGGATGTAGTCACAGCTTTCCTTCATGGTGAGTTAGAGGAAACTATTTACATGGTTCAACCAAAAATGTTTGAAGATGGTTCAGCGAAAATTTGTCGTCTTAACAAGCCTTTATATAGTCTCAAGCAGGCGAGTCGTGTATGGAATCAAAAATTGGACACAGCTTTAACTGATTTAACTAGTGGTATTCAAATTTTGTTCGTTGCAGTGTATGCTGATGACTTATTAATATTTTTAAATGAACATACTATAAAGAATAAATTGAAAGATAATTTGAAGAGAAACTTCAAAATGAAAGATATAGGCGAAGCGAAGTATGTTTTGGGTATGGAAATTACTGGTTTTGTATTTCTGTTACAAGATGGGGCTGTATCATGGAACTCGAAGAAACAGCAGACAGTAGCACTTTCAACTACCGAAGCAGAATACATAGCGATGTCATCGGCGACGCAAGAGGCTATTTGGTTAAGGAGCTTATATAATGAACTGTTCATCAACAGCATTGAATGTCTGAATATAAAATGCGACAATAAAGGCGCCATTCACTTGGCAGAAAAATCTACGTTTCAGCCAAGAACGAAACATATTGACATTCGGCACCATTTTATTCGAGAGAAAGTCAGAGAGAAGCTAATCAATTTTACTTATGTGTAAACAGATCTAATGGTAGCTGATTTTCTGACCAAAGCAGTAAATACAGAAAAACATAATTTATGTGCATCAAGAATGAATCTACAATTTACATACATATGTATGTAGATATTTAGTGAGGTGTTGCAAATGTTAATAGCTTAGTAAATTACTTTGTATCTACTTTGTATCTAGCAAGGATACTTGATCCTTATGTATTAATTGTTTATTTTCATTTTGACTTTTATATTATATCTCACTTCTAATAAACTCTTTCAACGAGGAAGTTGTACAATATTTACTTTTACATCAGTTACTTTAATGATAACACTTTTGGACGTGGACACTCATATATCAATACAAAGAAAAACTTTTTGTCGAAAATCAAATTTCGTAGTGGTTAAATGATGGTATTATTAGACATAGCCATTCAAATTATGCACTTTCAATTGTTCTTGCCAAAAAGAAAGACGGGAGCTTTTGTATGGACCACAGAATGTTGAATCGAAAAGTGTATCGTGACAGGTATCGAAGACCATATTGATCGTTTGTACTCGTACAACGCGAATTTCATTACATTAGACTTGAAAAATGTGTTTTTTCATGTATCGGTAGATGTAGAAAGTATTAAGCTTACGGCATTCGTAACACCAAGTAGCCATTACGAATTTTTAAAGATGCCTTTTGGATTTTGTAATTTGCCAGCAACTTTTCAAAGATATATTGTCAATATCTTTCAACCTTTAATTCGTGATGAAAAAGTACCTACAGTAGAGTCTCACTAATCCCGATACGGCCTAATCCGGATCCTTCGGTAGTCCGGATGGGATGAAAAATTTAAAAATTTCCATTATGTTCCTTGTAATCCGGATCGACCACAGTTTCTCTAATCCGGATTGCATGTTAAATAAAGCAATGATCATCAATACAGTGAAATCAAACAAGTGTAGAACGGGAAATTCCCGAATATTCACATAGACACTTCATATGCATCGTTTTGTATGTACATATATATGTACATATTTCATATAAATAAAGGGTGTATGATGGATTATGGAGGATGGCGGATGGAGGATAGAGGATAGAGGATGGATGATGGATTATGGAGGATGAAGGGTGGATGATGGATTATGGAGGATGGATGGAGGATGGATGATAGCAGGTAGAGAATGGGGGATAAAGATAGAGGATAGATGCTGATGCCATTTTGAAGTACAGCTGACATCGAAATGGTGAGCAAATTCTACATTTTTAAACTGCTGTATCTTTAAATTTCAGTTCAAGCGGAGAGTTTTGTAAAATGAAAGTGGCTTAAAAGTAGATATATACCATTAAGGAAAAATAAAAATTTCTAATTTTGGATTTTGGTCTTCTTTCAAACTTTTACCTAAAGTAATAAAGGAAAATCTACATGCACACTCAAAAATTGTTCAATCAAAAGAATCCACTAGTAATTCTATATATGTACACAAAATTATTCGAAAGGTATTGTAATTCAATGTTTTTTCAATGTTTTGTAACATAGTTATACAGAATTTCCAAGTTCCAGCCTCATACCATAAGCGGTTCCTGAGATCTAGAAATCAAAATTGTTCGTCTAACACACTCCTTTTACCTTCATCATCATACCACCACCTCTCAAAAGAGGGAGCTTCATATTTTACTCATCAAATACAACAGGAATAATGTGTAGAGCCTTTGATTATTCAACGCGTTGAATAGATTTTAGATTTTTTTTAGATTCGATGTAGATCGTTAGAGTAAATTAAAACGTTCCGTCTACACAACAGAGAAATTTTGGTAGAGAAATTTCGTATAGAGGAAATTATTTCTCACTATGTGGTGTGTACACGTATTTTGCGAGAATTTTCTCTAACTCTATTGTTTTTTCTCTATCGTGGACACTTAGCCTTAGAACATGTTATTTCAAGTGGCAGTATTCGACCTTCTGAATATAAATTTAAAAGAGGTCAACATTTTCCTGAACCAAAAAACCTTAAAGAAGTTCAAAGTCTTTTAAACCTAGCAGGATATTTTCGAAAATTTGTTCATAATTTTTCTATCACAGCTAATCCTTTAAGTGACTTAATCAAAAGTAATGTAGAATTTCGGTTCGAAGATAAGCAAAAGCAAGCATTTATGACAATAAAAAAGAAATTGTGCGATAAACCGGTGTTAAATATTTTTCGATCAGGTGCGACAACAGAATAACATACTGAAGCTGGATTTCCATATGCGACAATTTTCTGTGACATTAGGTGTGTTTTTTTCAACTGGATCAAGATCAAGATCATTCGTTTTACATTGAAAACAACAACAAAGATCCAAAGTCAAAATGGAATCAAATGTTGGATCATATTTCCCCTCTTAAGCTTATTTAAATTGTCACTATTTCAATATTGTCAGAGATGGCGCCCTGCATTTCAGCAACATTTGTAGCAGATATTTGCACCCAGCAGATAGAACAGGTTCGTTTGATGGGGTAGCAAACGTACCGGGGTGGGATAGACTTTCATATCTCGTTGCAAAAAACTATACATGGGTGCTTTACATATGACCTTTATACAGTTCCGTTTTGCCGTATATACGAAACTTTTCCTGCTGACAATTTATCTGAGGCATTACCAACAGGATTGCGAACCCTGCTAAATTAGCTTTTGGGATGATCCACATGGTTTTCTTCAATCGTGATCTGATCCAGTTGAAAAAACACACCTATTATGTTTGACAGATCAGTTATCCAATCAGATTACAAATCTCTGACAAATTTTGCCGCATGTCGCTAGTCGGAGATTCTCCGACGTTTCATGTGTGACTACAATTTCAGTTCAAAGGCT
This sequence comes from Beris chalybata, assembly GCA_949128065.1. NCBI lineage: Eukaryota > Metazoa > Arthropoda > Insecta > Diptera > Stratiomyidae > Beris > Beris chalybata. The sequence continues at coordinate 90,580,355 of OX421897.1, forward strand.
TCTCGAAAATTTCAGTTCATTTCACGCACTAAGATGGAGATCTCAACCACTTAAGCAAACTGCCAATATTTATAAGATGGGCATAATTTAATCCAAATAAAATACATAATCAATTTACAAAAAGGCGTGACACAAGTAATGTTACAAATGTGAACTCCAGACTGAAGAGTGTGCCACATTTTTATCGTAATAAATTTCTGTCACAGAAAATTGTCGCATATGGAAATTCGTACGAATTTGGAGCGATATTACAACAGGTTGACCAAACGGACAACCAACTGCACCCAGTTTGTTTTATGAGTAGGAAAACTTCAAGTGCAGAGGTGAAATACAGCTTCTGGAAGCTGTTAAAAAAGATAGAACTTATCTTCTTAGTCAACCCTTCAAATTAGTTACAAATTCTCAGGAGTTTCAGTTATTGCGCGTTGAGCTTTATTGCTCGAAGAATATGTATATAGTGTTGAACATCGTAGCGGAAGTCTTATGAACCATGTTGATGCTTTAATCCCGTGGCAATGCTTATTAGTATAAATGATACATTACTTAAACACCTTAAATTAGCTCAAAGTGAAGATGAGCATATTCAAAAAATTTTTGCATTACTCGCGAGTGAACCTTATAAAGACCATATATTATTCAAAATAACATTTTACATTAACAAGTTAATGGACAAACTAATTTTGTGGTTCCCTGCGAAATGAAAAACGAAATTATAAAGACAGTTCATAACAAAGGACATTTTGTCACAAGAAAGTTCAAGACACTATTAATAAAGAATTTTCCATTCCTGATGTCAAATCAAAAATAGAGAAGTACATCCGTATTTGTGTTTTTGGTATTCTGGCAGCCAGGGACCAACACAGAATTTTCGGGCCCTAGGGAAAAAATTCATCCGGGCCCCATACATATTTCGTATGGAATTTCGTGGGCTTTGTTTGCAGTGGACTAAACACAAGCATAAACTTATCTTTTAGTGAGTACGGTCAACAGAAAGAAACTTATAAAATGCTAATTTAGAAACTATTATTAAAAACTGAGAATAAGAGCCGTCCCAATCTAACAAAAGTTTAGTTTAATTGAAATTATTTATTTATTCGATTTGATGCAAAACACAAAAAAAAACTTAGTAATATTCAAACATTAAACAAATAAAAAAAAAATAAACAATAGAAATTTATCATCAAATGAGATGATGTAAGTAATTATAAATAAATCTTAAGTAAATTTATATACATAATAATATTTTCAATAGGTACTATTTTTAGTGCGTTTTAGTTCTATTTGTTCTTTGACTACGTCACTTAAAAATTTAAAACAAAATGTTTTTCAATTTTACACGTCTGTCAGTTTTGGATATCGACGAAGAGTATCTTGAGCAAATCTTTTAATGACGTCTCAATAGATAAGAGCGCTAAACCCAAAAAAGACGTTCCTGATGCATCCGAGTTCTTGCAACAGTCTTGATATGCTTCAATTTGCTAAATGAACGTTCAGCACTACATATAGAGACTGGAATAGTGCCAAAAATTCGTAATGCAATACACAGCTGGGGAAATATATCCTCGAAATGAAACTCATACATGCTGTTTGTTTAGCATACCAAGAGTGTCCTTGGTTAGCAAAAACGTTTTCTGAAATTTTCACAATATGCTATATTTCATCCTCAAGTTGGTTGTTCAAATCTTCTGGAAACCTTTCAATCAAAGTATTGATAGTGCTAGGTATCTGAATTTGTCTCCATTTCAAAATTACAGCAAAATTTTGACAAATCAATTTTGCTTGCTTGGCTCAATTATTCAAATCAAAAATTAAGATATCGAGTGTTTCCAAGAAAATTTCTCGTTTAAATTTTGCAACACCACTTTCGTTAGGGGGATCTAAATACTCTTCACGATTTGACATTATCCTGCTAGAAATATTAGATAGTTTATGTGGCACAAAACGACTTCTTTTGGCGGGTAATACTGTGTCGATGTTAAAATTTGTAGCCAGCTGCTTACTTTTTGATAAGTAGTCATCAAATTGTTTTTGGTAGGCACTAAGTTCTTTGACGAGTTATTCAATTAACTTTATGCCCGAATCTAAAGACAACTTCGTGCTTTGTGAAATGACGCTTCTTTAATGAATCATCGATAGTACATCTCGTCGAAAAACTATCATCAGCACTGCGTTAAATGATGTAAAAAAATGGATTAACCCGATCACCTCAGCTTTTATACTGGCTGCTAATTTGCCATCTTTCACAAATTTTTTCAAGGCAAGCAGGATGCCTTCAAGCTTTTCAGCAAAGGGTTTTACAGCATCTATGCGTGCACTCCAAGGGGTAGTTCATGAAGAATGCAAGGATCTGTTTCCTGAATGTTGCAACAAAATTTCCCAACGATGTGAACTTGATGAAAATGTCGCATATACACGATCATTATTCCCAAAAAATGTTTTGATGTCAGCGCATATGTTTGCAGCGTGTACACCGGTTGAATTCAATGTTTGTGGAACGCACGCTGAAAACGTTATAGAATTGTTTTTGGCACGAAAATGAGACTGAGCTCCTTTGTTTATATAGTTTTATATACGAGTACATATGTAAAACTAATAAATTTCTTACCTATAAGTAACCAAAACATACAAGAATTCTTTCTTTATTATCTTTAAAACAAATAAACGACACAATTAACATCTAATTTTGATTGCAAACTGAATTCAATGCAGCTGTTAAATCTGATCGACTCTTATGAAAATACACACAATGTAGCAGTCAAAGTAACGCGCTTTACGGCTTCATGTGGATTGTTTTACTGGGCTGGTGTTATGGATTTTTTTTCCTGTATTAAAGCCGAAGCTGCACGATCAGTGCTGCCACTTTTGCATCCGAATACAGTGATATATATGAATGACCATGAAATAACCTTTCGCACAGGTCTGTAAGGTTTCAGCAATTCAGAAAAACAAACGAAACGATGCCAGTAAAACGTTGGAGTTATGTTTGATACACTCAATTGTGTGTTTTTTAAAGGAAGAGAGTAGCGCGTGACGCCAGTCACATGCAATGCCCGGCTCCGCCGGGCCCTCTGATAGGCCGGGCCCTGGGGATCCATCCCCACCTTCCCCCCTGTGTTGGCCCCTGCTGGCAGCAAGAAAAGAAGGATAAATCGACGGCTTCTTAAATCCCATCCGAAAAGAAGAAGAACCAATGGATAAATTTCATTTGGATCACCTAGGTCCTCCCAACAGCTACATCGAAAGGATACAAAGAGGGCCGACCCTAGACTTGTCGGTGCCCGTTGCACACATGATAATTATAAGCTTTGAAAGTTTAAACTTTTTTCATGATTTTTAAACAAGGCTCCATGTGCACGTTAAATGCGATTTTGATGATTTATGACTGTTTTCTTGCTAATAATTCACGTTAAAGGCAACAATAAAACAAAATAAAATTACACCACTTTTTTATCTGGTATGTAAACTAGGTCGTGTATAAAGAAAAATTCAAAGCTGTGTTTGGAAAAAATGCTATTAGAACAACAACCCTTGAAAATTTTTCAAAGTGCGTAAATTTGAGTTTTTTAAACGCATATTGCATATTTCTCGAATAATTAACATGTCATTTTCATTAATATAATGCTAGAAAAAATCTTAAAGAAGGTCCTATAAAGATCAAATTTTAAAAAATTTTCATTTTTGTTTATAATATATGAAGTCAAACTGAAGCAATTTTTCATGATTTTCATGGCATGAAGACCGCATTTCATTGAAAAGTATCATAGATAGTATAATTAATTGGTATTTCTAGAAGATAAATCAATGAAAAAATTATTGATTTTTAATAGTTATGCGTTTCAAATAATTTGAAAACCTATAACAGCCTATATATAAAATGTCTATATGTATGTATGTATGTATTATCCCTATAGACTCCGAAGCCACTGAACCGATTTTGATGAAATTTTCAGGGAACGTAAAGTACCTTGGTGCTCTAATGGTTTGTCTGCGCTTTTCTTTACCATTCATCCCATTACAATAAAACTTCGTTGATATATTTAGCACAGGCATATACTTAAGTGCAAAAGGGTCTACTCGGAATTTTATTTTTAATGTCTTTTTTGTGTTGTTTAACCAGTTTGTTCTAGTAATATTAGCACAACTACTGAAAGTTAATAATTCAATTCAATAATTCATGTTATTAAAAAATAAGTTGACCCCTTTTTCCGTCAAGGGTTTAAATTATAAGTTTTTAAATAATCCACATAGAGAAAGCAATTGCAGGAGGTTCTTGTCTTGATTAATGAAGCTTTTCATGAATTTTGTAATAAAGGATCTTAAGACCTATCTTGGATCATAGCCTCGTAGCATTGCTAGAAACTGAGTTGGAATTGGAAGCAGAGATGGAAGAATTAACGACTTCATTTAAATTTCCCGCAATTTCATGAACATTTTTTTAAACTACTACCCTAAAGTTTTGCTTCTGCATCTCGTGCATTTTTCCTTGGCTTATATTCCCTTCGTTGCCCTGGAAACATTGTAGTATTAATTGCTTTTTTGTCTTTTGAACACTCGAAAAATGCAAATTTTCCCTCCAATTTGCCGTTTTGTGATAATGAAAACATCGACAACTCAGCACCGGCAGGTATACGTACGAATTCTTTAATAGGGTAAAACCAATTTAAACCTGGCGCGCTGTGCTTGTGTTAGTGACAGTACAGGTAGAATTGACAGTGACAGTGCAGCTAGAATTGACAGTGATAATTAGGAAAAATACTGAAAGTGAGTGATAGTCCCAATGGGCAAAGAAACAGTCGGAAAACAAGGACGGAAACAGAAGAGAGTGCGGTCTAGGGACAAAAATCTCTCGACAACCGACACATACAGTGAAGGTGCTGTGGCCAAAAAGGATAAGACGGATAGGAGTGATAACGAGGGCGGTGCCTACAGCGCCCTCGACGGAAGTGAGAGTGAGATGGAAAGCGCCAATGCTGGTAAGACTGGACGCAAACTTTCGATTCGAGGGGTTGAATTGGTAAGCCAGATCACGGAAAGGGATCGTATAATCGAATCGATCGTCTGCAGATCCAAATGCAGAAAATGCAGGCGGCGCTTGATAAGCTTTTGCCAAATAAAAAACCATCCGAGGAGAAGGAGAACGTGGTTGAGGTGGCCACAACCGAAAGTTCGAGCGAGACAGACCTCGTCGAATTTGTACGCAGGAAAAATCGGCTGTGACCCAGCCAAAACAAGTGATTCCGGCAACAACAACTACGAACGGCAAAACACCAGAGACGAGAAGCCCAACGACGAGTAAAAAGAACGCGTTTATAATGCCACCCATTCAGACCTTCAACCAAAACTCGGAGGATATTATTTAACTCCTTAAAAAAAGCGCTGGCATCGAAAACTTCGAAGTGAAAAACATCTCCGATAAAAAGATATCGATAAAAACGGCCAATATCGAGGACTTCACGAAGGCGAAAGAAGTACTTCGGAAGTCGGAGTCCGACTTCTTTACTTATACCGCCCGCGAAGAAAAGACGAGCACCTTCCTATTGAAGGGGCTCAGCAGCCATGCAGATCTGGCCGAAATCATGGCTGAAATGAAGGCACAACTCCCATCAATGGAAATATTAACCGTATCGCGCTTCTCAACGAGAAAATCGGCGCTAGAAAGCAGAATCCTGCCGATCCTTATGGTCCAAATCGGACACAAAAGTAGCGCAACGGACTTGCACCAAATCCGTTACCTAAACCACCAGGTGGTGCGTTTCGAGAAATTGAAGAAAACGGAAATCACGCAATTCCGCCGATGCCAAAGGTACGGACACTCAGCGGCAAACTGCAGCATGAAATTCCGGTGCGTGAAATGCGACCAATCCCACTCATCAGGCGAGTGCAAGTTGGAGTCCACAGCGGAGAAGACGTTTTGCGTAAATTGTAAAACTCATGGACACCCAGCATCGTACAAAGGATGCCCAGCGCAAAAAGCAGCGAAATCCAGGGGACTACAGCCCAGCAGGAGAAGGCAGCGACAACAAAGGCAGCAACAACAAATCAACAGTATCAGCGTATCATCGAAAGTGTAGTTCGACCTGGAGTAAACTTCGCAGATGCCGTGAAGGGAAAAAATCAAAACACGAAAGCTCTACCAACCCAGGATTGCCTACGAAAGCACACAGGTAAGGCCAATAATGCTAATCAAAATTCCTTTAAATCTTTCCAGGACAACCTCATTAAGAACAAGCCATTGGCACTCACGCTCAACAACTTAGCTATATAAGTAACGTTCTTAACTTGTCCAATGTCTGTTGATGGCCAGGTAACACAAAGCCTTCAGATGACCGAGCTCAGGCTTATCTCTGTCAATGTCAACCCCATTGTGTACCTAAATAGAAGGATGAATTTAGACGATCTTCTTAAAAAGGAAAAACCAGATTTCCTCCTTTTAAACGAAACAAAATTAACACCACACCATACCCCCCAATTCAATAATTACGATTTTATAAGAACGGACCGACCGAACTCCGGAGGTGGAGGCGGCACGGGTATTCTTATGAAAAAACCTTAAACTTCTCTACAATAAACCGGCCGAAATTCGCCCTTTTTGAATGTTTAGAACTGACCTGTATAAAAATCTCATCTCTCTAGCAGATGCCCGATTGAACTTCACGTTCGCAGGAAGCCCAAATATATTAGAAACCATAAATTACGATAGCGACCACCAAGCTATACTCATGACATTTGGTTTCAATTCTCAAGCGGAAAATATTAACCTTAATTATAAAAAAAAACTGCCAACAGTCTGGACGCAACTTTATTATTTTTCCGGCAGAAGTTCAGAACGCGTTCAATTCGGGGATGCGGTGTATGTTACTATGTGACTGAAAACCTAACAAAAAGTTCGGGAAGTAGTTAGAAAAGGGTGTAACATATGAATTACATAATTGGGTCATATTCCGGGATGCGGTCAAAAGGTTGAAAAAAAACAAAACTTAAAAATAAGTGATTATTAAACAAGCCTAGGGAAGTGAAAAGATATTCGATATCTGATCAGACCTTAGAAACATGATGGAATTCATGAAAAAGTATACAATCAGTTTACACCCTCTTAAGGGTCGAATTTCAAAAAATCTTGAAAACACATTCTAGGTATTCATATGAAGAATCCGTGGAATAAAAATGAATTCAATATTTGGAAAGACCTAGTAGATATGACGAAAATCGTGAAAATGTATGCATTTTACATTAACTGATATTTTTTTTTTGCCCCCCCTTCTGAACGCCAATGAATATTACTTTTCTAGTTAATTTACATGTACGTACCGAGTTTCAATTTCCTAGCATAAGCCGTTCTAAAGTTAGGAAAAACACCCCCCACCACCGTACCATACTACCCCTAAAAAAAAATCTATTTTTTCACCATGCCACTACTATAGCTCTATCTAAATACCAAGTTTCAGCTTCCTATCATTATAGATTCTTAAGATATAAGCATCGGAACTTTTTCTTTCCCACCCTTCCCCACCCTCACCCTCTACACCCACACTCCCAAACTAGGGTTCTATTAGGCCTACTTGTGGTAAAAACTTGAAGCATCCATCTTACACTGTTATTGAGATATAAAACGTGTTATTTTTGAAAAATTCTTATCCCCTCCCCTTACGTACTCCCCCGCCCATTTCAAAGATTTTACTTTGAGCAATCTTTATTTATCAAGCTTTATACTCAAACCGAATTTTGTTTTTCTGGTGCCATTGGTTTGGGAGATATCGTAATGTTAAGTATTTCAACCCCCACCCCCGTACGCTACTACCCCCACCAAAAAATTTTGTTTCAATCTACTCTCCTAGTATAACGATAGATATTTGTTAAGTTTTAATTGCTTGCTATTAACGGTTTAGGAGATATGGATTTTAGAATGTGTCGATCTCGACTTTTTTGCGTTTCGAAAGCATTGCTTCCCCCTCCACTCCCACACCCCTTCACCCATATCATAAATTTTTTTGCAAATGGGTCCACTATCAAAGCTTTATAGAAATTCCAAGTTTCAGTCTCCTAACATAAGCGGTTGCTGAGTTCTAGAAACCAAAATTTTTCGTCTAAAACGCTGAGGAAAATCCGAAATACCTTAGACAATTATGAAAACCCTATTATCCGAAAACTCCAAAGACTTAAAAGTCATTTGCGCAACATTTATCGTAGGTTTTTAGATTACAATAACCCCAACTTGAGTAGACTAAAATCAATCTGAAAAAATGTTAAAACTCTAATTCGACAAAACTTCGCGATCGAAAGTAATAGGCAATGGAGGGAAAAAATTCAATCTGTTAGGCCCAGCGACTCCCCCGGGATGTTTGCCCAAATAAATTGTATATTCAGGAAAAAGAATAGTGCAAGCGTACCCACGATTAAGGTACCGGCCGACTCCCAAAAACTCCTGGAAGACGCGAATATCGATATCACAAGTGCAAGCTGTAATACAAACGGCTATACTTCGTGATAACCGACGAACCCCAAAAGCTAGACCTAATAGGGACCCACTTAGAGCGAATTCATACACAAAACTCCAACTTGGGAAGGGAAAGACTAAATCAATTAGTTACGCAAAAGGTCACAGAATTCAAAAATGAGAGCGAAGGCAAAGAGCCTTTACTCATTTTTAGCGAAAATCTGATGGCCAATCAAATTCCAGACAACCAACTATCAGACTACTTCGTTTCATTTGAAACACTCCAATTTTTATTCAAACGCCTCAATAATAAAAAATCATCCGGCTTGGATGGAATTCCAAATTTAGTATTAAAGAATCTTCCGGATGTAATTATTCAGGAATATTGCACCTTTTTTAATAACATATTAAACAACTCTCACTACCCCGAAAAATGGAAACGCGCGAAAACATTCCCGATCCTTAAGAAAGGAAAAGATCCTTCAGATCCAAAAAGTTACAGACCCATTAGTCTTCTACCCAACATAAGCAAAGTCTTTGAATCCATCCTCAACGACTCCCTGAATTCCCACATTCGACAGAATGATCTGATACCGAATTGCCAATTTGGCTTTCGAAATAGACATTCTATCATACACGCCATAACGAAGGTTACATCCGACATCTGCTGGCATTTGAATAATAAAGAATGCGTAGGGGCCTGTCTAATAGACATGGAGAAGTTTGGCTTGACGGTCTGATCTTTAAATTAATCCAAAAAAAATTTCCCAAACACTTGATAAATATCCTTGTACATATGATATACAACAAAAAACTTTGTGCTAACAAACAGGAAAATTGTTACCACACAGACCTTTAATGTTAGGGAAGGGCTCCAACAGGGAACAGTAACTGCACCCACTTTATTCGCGATCTACATTAGCGATCTTTTGGAAGCATTTGATTTTAGATTTTTATAAATCACCCATGAGATCTATTGTTGCCTTCGCAGACCACCTTATTATATACACACCCCATTCTAAAGCGACTGAAGCCCAAGAGGAACTTCAGAAAATGTTTAATGATGTTCAGTTCTACACGAACTCTTGGAAGATGAAAATTAATTCACAGAACTGTGAGACTATCCTCTTCCGCACCACTTTAGCCCATGCCAATAGAGATTTGAAGCGCAATTGGAAGAAATTCCATATTATAGCTGGGGAGGGAAGCCACGATAAAATTCCGCACAAAACTTGTGTTAAATATCCAGGACTAAACTTAGATCAACACTTGTACTTCAACCAACACTCTAATATCCAGATTGTAAAAGCGCGTATCGCATTCATGTCTCTTAAACGACTTTTTTACGCGCAACATGTATACCCTCGCGTTCAAATCATTTGTTACCAAACTTTGGTGAGACCTATTCTCACTTATGGCTGCCCCATCTGGTTCAATATTAGTTCATCTTATATGGAAAAATTTAGACTGTTCGAAAGAAAATGTCTACTCGCGTGTACTGGCATCTATAGAAAGGCAGAGACAGATTTTCTGCATTACATATCGAACGAGGAAATATATGAAACCGCAGAAATCTCCCGGGTTGATACGACAATCATAAAATTAATTAGGAACCATATAGCTGGAACCACCTCGGATCATGACCCTAACCCCTGGATCCACCAACCCTTCTTCCCAAACCCACAATATATTGAAAAAACCATGTCAACTGGTTTTATTCCACCTGAAGCCTTCGTCTACCTTGACGAAAACGGCTACATTTTAGATTCCGACTACTTACCAATCATTTATCACGCATATAGGCGCGAGTTATATAATCATATACACATAATACAATATAGTACATACATTGCACATCCCAAATATACATATTCCCAATATACTCCGATTACACACATTTTTCCACATCAACACTTTCCCAGCAATATACCCATGTCAATCACCTTCCCAGAAATAGTTAACGTTGCACCTACATTTTTCCCATGATCACCTTTGCACACCTGAAACCCAGACACCACCTCAGCACAATTTATAATATGGAATATTTCATTTTAATTAAAAAACATAATTGTAATCCAGTCCAATTTGATAACTAGACGAATAAACACCTATTGTTGAAATTTAAAAACTGTTTTTTTTGTGTAAAGTCCGGTCCGTACACGTATTTGGCGCAGTCGGTAGGATCCACAAGGATCCCTGGTCCCGAATAAATTTTTTTTTTCTCCTCATTTTGTGTAAAATTAATCGAAGGATTATCGTTAATTATACTTACCGACGGTAAATCGGTAGAAGTGAAGAAAATTCAAAAAACTTTCGGTTCCATTAATGTCGTGCTAAAATATTCGAAGGAAAATCGAATATTTTGCTTGTCGAGTGAATATCGACAATTAGTGACAAACAAAAAATTCTAAATTCCTTAGCACAAGTGAACATTGTTGCGTTTCAACGCTTAAGCTAGTGGAGTGAACCAACGCACGGATCGGAACTTATCATGAAGAAAGTACTAATTATAATCTGCACGTAAGTCAAACAATTTGAACGATTCCATTCTTACCAATTCCTAACAATTTCCTAACATTTGATTAACATTCCCTGAGAAATTACAATTGATTGATTAAAATTAAAACGAATAAAGTTATTCGCGAATTAATTAAAAAATAAGTATATTATTTCTATAAGTGATTGATTAAATAGATAAGAGAATTTTTTTTAACGTGATTACAAAAGCGAAGGCTAACGGTATTTAAATAAAGTGCATAAACATATATAAAGTTTAGTTACACATTCAATAACAATCCTTGAACTCGTGTTTAATAGTTTAAGAAAAAAAAATAATAAATAATGGAAAAACGCGAGCGCGAATATAGACCCCATTGCGAACGCAAATGTGGCCGCAGATATCGTTAACATCGATGTTTTTAAATCCTTGCGCATTCCGGACGCAGTTAAGGACCTTCCTCGATTCGATGGGAATCCAAGACTACTAAACGAATTTTTAAGTAATGTGGAAGAAATTCTTTTTATAATGGCCAGTATAGACGGTACAACTCACGCTAAAATTTTGCTCCGAGCAATTCGAAATAAGATAGAAGGACCCGCCAATGAAGTCCTGAATATGTACGGAACTGAATTAAATTGGGGTGACATAAAACGTAACTTAATTTTACATTATTCTGATAAACGTAACGAAACTTCTCTCATTAGAGACTTACACAATATAAGACAAAATAATAATAGCATAGGAAAGTTCCACAGTGAAGTTATTGAAATTTTATCTACAATGTTAAACAATGTGAAAATTAACGAAACTGACGCTAACGTGATCAAAGCAAAGAAAGAGCTTTATTCAGAAATGTGTCTGAACGCCTTTCTAATAGGATTAAAAGAACCACTTGGGTCGACAGTACGGGCCATGAAACCTTATTCACTAGTTGAAGCATTCTCATACTGCATGCGTGAACAAAATATATTTTACGCGAAAATTGACAATTCAAATAAAAATTTTACAAACAAAAACCAAAACTCTAATAATCCTAATTATTATAGACCTAAGCAACCAGGTTTTCGCCAAACAAACAATATTACGCCCCAAAACAGACAAAACCAATTTCAGAATTTCCAAAGACCAAATCAGTTTATTCCACCCCAACAAATGCAAAATCAAAGTAATCCACCACAACAAAGACCCTACCAGTATCCTAGAGCCCCCAATAATCAGATTTTTCCCAGGCCTGAACCCATGGATACGAGTTCCGGCAACACCAATTTTAGGCAAACAACTCGATACCAAGCACCCAATCGACAACCTCAAAATTCATATTTTAGATCGACTGGTCCAGCTAGATTCGTAGGAGAAGAACTTAATTCTATGACGAACAAACCCGTCCCAACAATCGACGAGTACGATTCGGAAGATAATTATTATAATAATGAACATATGAACGATCAACAAGAAGAAAATAACTATTGGGAGCAATCAGACGAACCTCAGGAGCCTGCACAGTTCGAGAATGAAAATTTTCAGATCGCAGCCTCGACGAACCAACCGGCTACGTAGATCTTAACACTCATGGTTTTACCCTACCTTATATCAACATTTCAACCCCAACAGGTCAATATTTGAAATTCTTGATAGACACTGGAGCCTCTTCATCCTTTATTAACCCCGAATTGTGTTATTCTGAACACATTCGCGAAATTAAGCCCACTATTATTACTACAGCTTTAAACACTCATAAGATTGATAAAAAGGTAAATCTTCCAGCCTTCATCGAATTTAATCAAACCGGATACCTTGAGTTTCTCCTATTTCGGTTTCACGGATATTTCGACGGTTTAATCGGGTTCGACACACTAAGAGCTCTGGGTGCAAAAGTAGACGTAGTAAACCGCACCTTAATCACAAATTACTCAGTAATTCCGTTGCAATTTAAACCCAACTTTATGTCACAAAAATTTACAATCCCAGCAAACTCCAAATCAGTCATAAAATTACCGATAGACATCCGAAATGGGGATTTTTACTTAAACTTCACTAGGATCAAACCACAACTTTATATCCCTGAAGGAGTATATAAATCTTCAGAATGGTATGGCTTTGTTGAAGTTGTAAATGAATCAAATGACTATCAAAACTTGCTACTCGAACAGCCCCTCAAAGCCGAATCATTTACAAATTTTGTTGAACATCCTTGTGAATTAAACTTTTCAGAAAATAGTGACTACAATGCTCAAGAAACCCCAAACAAAGATGATATAGTTCAGTCTCTACGCTTGAACCATCTTAACGAAGAAGAACAAAAAAAAATAAGTAAGTTGTGTAAACAATATCAGGATATCTTTTACAAAGAAGGCCAAAAATTAACTTTCACTAACAAAATAAAACACCATATCTCAACAACTGACAATATTCCAATATATACGAAATCGTACCGTTATCCTTATGTGCACAAGGAAGAAGTCAGAAACCAAATAAGTCAAATGCTTGACCAAGGTATTATCAAACCAAGCTATTCCCCATGGAGTTCTCCTATATGGGTAGTACCCAAGAAGAAGGACGCTAGCGGAAGACAAAAGTGGCGATTAGTCATCGACTATCGCAAACTTAACGAAAAAACAATAAATGATAGATATCCTTTACCGAATATTAGTGAAATTCTTGACAAACTCGGCAAATGTATGTATTTCACTACACTTGATCTAGCAAATGGATTCCACCAAATTGAAATGAACACAAAGGACATGGAAAAGACTGCATTTACAGTCGAAGGCGGACACTACGAGTATGCCAGAATGCCCTTTGGTTTAAAGAACGCCCCCTCTACCTTCCAAAGAGTTATGGATAATATCCTGCAAGATCTTCAAGGTAAAATTTGTCTTGTCTACCTTGACGATATCATCATATTTTCTACCTCATTACAAGAACATTTAGAAAACATTCGAAAAGTATTTGATAGACTTCGAGACGCCAATTTTAAAATCCAAATGGACAAATCCGAATTTCTATGCAAGGAAATCTCATTCTTAGGTCACCTCATTACAAACCAAGGTGTAAAACCCAACCCAGATAAATTAAATGCAATTCAAAATTTTCCCATCCCTAGAAACCAAAAGGAAATTAAATCATTTTTGGGCCTTCTCGGCTATTATAGAAAATTCATCAAAGATTTTTCAAAATTAAGTAAACCCTTAACTCACTGCCTAAAGAAAGGTAAGTCAGTTGATTTAAATAACAGTAGCTACATAAAAGCTTTCAAAACTTGCAAAGACATTTTGATGAACGATCCTATTTTACAACATCCCGATTTTTCCAAGCCTTTTGTCCTGACTACCGACGCAAGCAACTTTGCGATTGGTGCCGTTTTGTCACAGGGTTCAATAGGAAGCGATAAACCAGTGTGCTACGCTAGCAGAACACTAACAGATACAGAAACAAATTATTCAACAATAGAAAAGGAACTTTTGGCGATAGTATGGGCCACCAAATATTTTCGCCCTTACCTTTTCGGGCGCAAATTCAAAATTGTTACAGACCACAAGCCACTACTTTGGTTAATGAACCTTAAAGACCCAAACTCCAAACTAGTACGTTGGCGTTTGAAATTAGAAGAGTACGATTACGAAGTAGTCTTTAAGAAAGGAACTCAAAACTCCAATGCCGACGCACTCAGCCGAATACGACTTCCTGAACAACCAAATAATGAAATAGAAATAAATGTAAATGACATAGTAACAGATCAGGCGGAGCAGGGAACTAGTTATTCAACCATACACTCTGCATCAGAAAACTTAAACACAGGGATCCCCATCTCTGAGCGTCCGTTGAACGAATTCAATCTTCAAATTATCTTGGAAAAAAGTAATAAAACACCCAAAATTTCTCGAAGTACCATATTTAGAAATAAAAAACGTACCACCTTCCGATCAATAAATTTTACAGAAAACGATATCACCAAAATCCTGAAAGAATACATAGCTCCAAAAAAACTAACAGCAATCTTTACTGACAATGACACCTTTAAAACAATCCAAACCGTATACTCTAACCATTTTGCTGGTAATAAAAATTTTAAGCTACTTAGATGTACTGAAATTTTAACAGACATTATAGACAACGACGAACAAGACCGATTAATTCAAGACTACCACATAAAAACCAATCATAGAGGTATAAATGAAACTCTACAACATTTAAAACGACGATATTTTTTCCCTTATATGTCAAGTAAAATTTCAGCTTCTATCAACAATTGCGAAACTTGTCAAACATTAAAGTACGACCGCAAACCCCAAAAACTCGCATACGAAAAACCCGAAACACCTTTAAAACCCCTCGATATCCTTCACCTGGATATATATACTATAAGTAGTAAACAAATTCTAACTATTATAGATAAATGTTCAAAATTCGCTTCCGCATATACCTTAACTGCAAGAAGCAGCTTAAACATAATTAAATCTCTCAAACACTACATAAGTCTGCACGGTATACCCCAAAAATTAGTTACAGATCAAGGAACAGAATTTACCGCAAATATTTTTAAAGATTTCTGTAAACAGTACGACATAAAGGTTCATACCACCTCTTTCCAGCAGACTAGCAGTAACTCCCCTGTAGAGAGACTTCACTCGACGTTAACAGAAATATACAGAATTATTTTTCAAAATTTAAAGGACAAGAACATTGACACTGACCACGACGACATCCTAAACGAATCAATAATAACATACAATAACGCCATTCATTCAACTACTAAATTGACTCCTTATGAACTCTTTTACGGCAAAACTTATAAATTCAATGAAAACATAAAATTTAACAACACCCATGAATACCTTAAAAAACTTAATCAATTCCAAGAAGAATTATATCCTGCAATTAAAATCCAAGTAGAAGAAGTAGTAAACAAATGTATTAACAAACGAAATGAAGAAAGAGAAGAACCAGCGGAATATAATGAAAACGAAATAGTTTTAAGAAAAGAATGTCGAAGAAATAAACTGACGCCAAGATTTTCTAAACATAGAGTAGGAATTAACAAAAAAATAACCATCCTTACTAAAGATAAAAGAAAAATACATAAAAGTAGACTCAAGAGAAAACATAAATTTCAGGCTAATGCTGACGTACGGACAGAAATTGGAGGTACAGGACCTGCGGGGAAGCCAAGGTGTACTACCACTGCGGCTAGGAACAGCGAGGACAATACAGACACATAACAACCTACTACATATTATCAGACTGGACAACTACGAAACCAACATAAACAAAATAGGAAACGCACTTTCGAAATTCGACAACATAAACGGACTTAACGACAGTTTAGCGATAACCAAATTTAAACTTCACGAGCTTAAACTCAAGCTCACCACCTTAACACCTAAATATAGACAAAAACGTGGACTTATCGATGGACTAGGAAGTGTCATAAAAGGAATAACAGGAAACATGGATGCTAACGATGCAATTCGTTTAAACAAAGAAATTGAAGCAATTGTCTTTAACCAATCCAACATAAAAGATAGAGTAAATAAACAAACTCGAATAAACAACGAGATGATAGAACGTTTTGATAATGTAACTAATCATATTAATAAACAACAGGATGCGATAGTAACTTACCTAAAACATACCCAGGAACTAGCAGTAAATTCAATCCGATCAGAATATAGCCTCTTAAAACATATGCAGTTTATAAATCAAATAAACTATAACATCGATTTACTTAGCGATCACTTAACCAATATTGCCGAAGCTGTCATGCTAGCAAAAATTAATATAATATCCAAACAAATACTAAGTCCCATTGAACTTAATGAAATTTACCTTATTCTAAAGAATCAATCAATTAACATAAAATCTGACGAACACATTTATGAGATGCTCGGACTCCAAGCATATTACAATCAATCAAATATAATTTTCAATATCCGCATACCTATCCTCACTAACGAAACCTATAACATGTTCCATGTAATACCCTTACCCATCCAAAATAACAAAAAGATCCACCTAAAACCCTTTGTTATCCTTAACCATAAAACCGTTCAAGTTTTTGACAAAAAATGCCCGAAGATCGAACAAGAATTCTACTGCGAAGAATCAATCATCCGTGAGGAAGTTAGCAGTTCGGATTGCATCGCCAAGATCATCACTGGACAGCCTGCGTACTGCAAACTCACCGAAGTTACCAAATACAGCGAGATCCTCCAACCAGAACCAAACCACATCCTATTAATAAACGTACCGGAAACAGTCATACGATCAACCTGCGGAATTAACAATCGAACGATAAATGGTACAGCTCTCATCCACTACGAGAACTGTAACATTGAAATAAATAACATCATCTACGAGGACTCGAGAAACATCTATTGGGACGAGATCCACATTTTTCCGTCAATTTTTAATAACACCATTAATTTTTCGTTAATATCAGAAAATCTCAACCTAGGAAAATTCAACGCCTACCATTTCGAGAAGGAAGAAAAAGTAAATCTGCTTGAAGTCGAAACAACGAACAAAATACTAAACTACAGCTTCGTGAGCATCATCAGCATCCTTACCTGCATCGTCGTATTCATCCTTATGCTGAAAAGAGGTATACTCACCAAAAAACAACATCGTAGTAACTTATCACCAGGAGATGTCATCCCTACAAGCTATGTCGTGACTCCTGCCAACGAAACTACAGGAGAGCAGTTCCTTTGGCCGTCACTCCACTCCAAGGGGGGAGGAGTTATATAATCATATACACATAATACAATATAGTACATACATTGCACATCCCAAATATACATATTCCCAATATACTCCGATTACACACATTTTTCCACATCAACACTTTCCCAGCAATATACCCATGTCAATCACCTTCCCAGAAATAGTTAACGTTGCACCTACATTTTTCCCATGATCACCTTTGCACACCTGAAACCCAGACACCACCTCAGCACAATTTATAATATGGAATATTTCATTTTAATTAAAAAACATAATTGTAATCCAGTCCAATTTGATAACTAGACGAATAAACACCTATTGTTGAAATTTAAAAACTGTTTTTTTTGTGTAAAGTCCGGTCCGTACACGTATTTCGCGCGACCGATAAAAAAATAGAATACGACCTCAATCTCGAAACCAGCGATCCCCTGCCCTTATGGCGATACTCCACCGCGAACTATGTTGACATTGACTGACATGAGCGTGAGGCTACGAGATACTGGTGGCTTAATCAACAAGACATTTAATTTGTTTTTCAAGTATAGGTTAATTAAGTAATTAAGCTAACCAAAAAAAAATAAACGAAACTAGAATAAGTACTAACTTTGTTAGCAGCTTCCCTAGTTATAAGGCATGCCGGACCGAGACAATCGCTACAGGAACTGATGGCCTTCAGCTATCGGTCCAGGTGACGAAAGGCTCGGCCCGGAATAGTTATAAGGAAAAATTATGTATGATAAATTGTTATATATAAGGAACATTGTAATAAATCAAATAAAGTGATTCGTATCCCACCTAAATATTCCCTTCTCGATGCATTCTTAAATGCAATTATTGTATACTGGACTGAGCTGTCCACGGCCGGAAACGGTGGTTTCTGCTCTCCTATTCACGAATAGTGGAGCATGATGCTGCTGGTCCCGGCGGCAGAGAGTTCGGCTCAAACCCTAGTTTTAAGTTAGTATGTAAGAATTGTATATAGTTTAAGTAGAGTAGAGTGAAATTGATGTAATATTGGTTTTTTTTTGCCATTTTCCCAATAGTTTATTTCATTTTAATGATAAGTATACATTAAGAATCAACGTAGACGAAATTATCGTTTAACCATCCTGGCATGTGGTTTAAGCATGTGGAACGAGTTCAACAATCATTATACAGTACATATCAACGATCCATTTGCACGTCGCCATTCAAGATCATAATCAGAGCCGAATTGAAGCTAAAGGAAGACATCAATATCAACGAAATCAACAAGGAAGTTACCCAGTTGTACATCGAAGCCAGAGAGGATCTGCGCAACGAGGCGAAAATCAACATTATTAAAGTACGAAACGAAAACAGATGGCTTTATAACGCAAAAAGAAAAGAAGCTGCGCAGTTTTCAGTTGGTCAACTATAGTGGCCATAGAACGAACTCAGTTTGGAACTAACTTCAAAATTCGACAAAAGTATTTGGGACCGTACGAAGTTGTGGCCGCTAAGCAAAACGAAAGATAAGATCTCAAAAAAGTTAGAAAACACGAAGGACCAATTGAAGCGTTGGACGAATTCGCTTGTATACTAGCAATCATCTGGGGCAGATGATTAATGGATGGCCGAGTGTAGGAAAGGTAGTCTGGCAAACCACAACAAACACCAATCGAAGCAGCAAGAAAGCTATAAAAGGCTCGATGCACTGTTGCGGGTCCTCTTATACTTCTCGTCATTTTAGGGAAGTGAGGACCTTTTTTTTTTTTTAGGTCATCACATTTAGTATGGGGAAACATGATGAAACCCCCCCCCCCCCCCTCATACATTCCTGCGCACGGGCCTGCTGCCAACATAAACTCATCATTAATCCATTTCATTGTATTACTTTTCTTATTTCTTAACATTTTTTTCAATTAGATATATTAAATAACTATTTCAAAAACAGTTCAAGATTATCATTAAGAATCCCACATTTATTCCACATATCCTGGTTTGTTTGGAATGCATTGTCTGAAGCTGTACCTTCTACGTGTTGAGACCAGCTGTTCAAGTCAAGTTTTCATACCAATACTACAATATATATAAATAAATCATACAATACCAAAAATTATTTTTTTCAGTATCGGTGGCACGTTATGAATCCGTAAAAGATTTTTTAAGAAGAATTAATAGTTTGCTTTATATGAAAATATATATGCAGGTTCTTAGGTGATCGGAAATATGTAGGTTATTTTACGTCATATGTAGTTTCATTAATGTACATTTTATTAGTCTTGTTCACTGGAAAATTCCGGTTCATTGACTTGTTTCACATTGCAGTCGCTTAGAAATTAATTACATGCTTATTTCATGTTTTGCTCAACAAAATAACAAACGGAATAAGGAACATGCTACAATAATGTATGGTCCTGATGCCAATCATAACATCCACAAGTGCTTACCTCTTTTGAAGTTCAGCCTCTGGCTCGGAAATATTTAGATAATAAAAAAGGCATATAAATCACTTTTAACACCATACGTGACAATTAGTCAGCCTTGACTTGATGTTAAAATTAATTAGATTCTAAGAGATTATGTAATGATCTCTTAATAAAATTCTTATAATTGTTTCGTTATGAAATAATAATTCAATTTCTTCGATGAAAAGTTTTCAAAGTGAAGCCGTACGGAGAAGACGTGTATACTTCTACATATTAACGTATTCGTATTCTTTTACACCGTGCATTTGCGAAGGTAGCTGACATCAACTACGGCGACTATATTCTCAAGAACGATGGAATGAAAAATTGCGCAAAATATAAACCGAAATGTGCTCGTGTAGCATAGAGTCACTGTATAAGAACTAACACAACAATTACCACTTTTGGTACAGTAGTCTAAAAACCAGGGAATTTAAAAAATTGCAGGTTTCTTAAATGGCATAGTTTTAGTGTGTATACGTGTAGCAGATGGATTTTGATTGACGTTTCACGGAATCGAGATATGTCTCATGAAATGTCAACTAAATACAGCGTTTATCCACTTTAGTGGAGATCCTTAAAATAAAAAATCGAGACAACTGCAAAAAAAATTTCAAATGACTCGTTTTAAATGAAACACACATATTCCGTACTCAAGATAATGGATGTTTGTGTTAGTGCGTATGAAGTGACTCTAGTGTTGCTCGACTTATTGCGTGTCGGTAAAGGACTGCAAAAGGGTTGTTAATATTACAACTAGTATATTAAAATAATGTATAGGTACACATATATATGATTTTAATAACCGCGACCCGCGGCTACGCTTTCATTTGTTTGGTACTATACTATCAAAACTGCAAAGCCAGCGGTTTCCAATCTTGCTTCCCGTTTCTCCGTTGCTTCTCCTTCTCTCGTTGTTCCGTTGCTCTCGTTTCTTTCTTTACTCTCCTTGTTCCTGTTACTTCTGTTTCTCCCGTTGCTTCGTTGCTTCCGTTGCTTCCATTGCTTCGTCGCTACCGTTGCTTCCATTGCTCTGTTGCTCCCGTTTGTCCTGTTGTTTGCGTTGCTGCTGCTTCTCCCGTTGCTCCTGATGCTCCATTGCTCTCGTTGCTTCCATTCGATTTCGTTAGACTTGCACACTGAAAAACACTAACTGTCGCTAAACTGTATGAAATACACGCATTTGTTTGTGTCGCTCGCCACACGAGAAATACCTTGGTAGCATTGACAAAAATGCAGTTCAATTCACCAAAACTTTTTACATTTTAAATACTTTGTCGTATTGACAAATTTCATATATTTTTTGACAAAAACAAGAAACAAGAATTTGTTGAATTGAGAAAACATTGTTCAATAAAAATTTTGTAGTTTATAACAAAAATAAATTATCAAATCAACAATTTTTTTGTATTTATAACTAAAGAATATTATCAAATACACCAATTGTTTTGTTATCTATTTCATCAAATTGACAATGGTTTTGTTGAATACGCTCATCTGTGTATGGTGCTTTATGGTTTCTAGTCTTGCTTCCAGTTTTGCTTACCGTTGTTTCATCGCTCCCGTTACTCCCGTTGCTTCTGTTACTCCCGTTGCTTTTATCAGTCCCGTTGCACCCGTTTCTCCTGTTGTGCTCGTTGCTCCCGTTGCTACCCGTTGCTTCGTTGCTCGTGTTTCTCCCATTGAGCCTTTCATGAGTCTATAGTGAACATACAAACATACATAAATCCTCTTTTTATTTATATATATATATATTTATAGAAGATTACAGGTAGATTTTAACAAATCTATTAATTAATTTATTACAGATATGTGTATTTTTTTGTCAACTTGACAATGTTTAACATACCATATGTAGTTCGTACGCATTCTACTTTGTATGTGACTCAAGCATAATACTATGTAGTTTAAGCTGTTACAATACCATAAAAAAGAACTTTTGTGAAACATGCCACACTTGGTTCCATAATATAATACTAACAGTAATGATTAAGGGGTTATAGGTAGTTAGAATTTTCAAAAAATTGATTTTTTTTGATGCATTTTCGGAATGTACATGTAGTTGCGTATATCCACTGAAAATTTCAAACAGATCCAGTAAATATTTTCGAAGATATACCCACATTTACCAAAACGTGGTAAAGTCATGCATTCATTCTAAGTTACTGCTCTTCATTTTGTGTCAAATTTTATAAAATTTATAAAAAATGCCTCGGAAGTGCTCAAGAATACGCAGAAGTACAGAAAAAGGCGACACCATGTAAGTTGAAGAAAACATTTTTAACTGTGTAAAATTCTTCAGAAACTTTAAACGCAGCTTTCTCAAAACGATGTTTTCAAAATCGGTGATCATGATTTCTAAAAAAACGACTCAACCGATCGTTCTCAAATTTTAACACAACCTTTTCAGATATATTCCTCAGGTAATCATCGAAGGAATAAGATTTTCAAAAATTATTTCGATTTTTTTAAACAATTTTTCGCGAACATTTATGTCGAAAATTTCAACTTTGTTTCAACGTAGTCGCCATTTTGTCAAAAATTGAAATTTTGATTACTCTTTCGACAAATACCTAGGTTTATCTATCCACTGAAAGAATTTATCTCATTTTTTGATTTCTTATTATCAAACCGGAGTTATCATGATCACCGCCAAACACGTTTTTTTGGAGATCATCTACAGGAGCTATGCATTTCATGAACTAAGTGCCATTACAAACTTAAAAGTTGACTTTATTTAAATTACTATTACTTGTATTTTTTTAATAAAATACCTTTATTTAAAAAATTAGTAAAAATACGTCTTTTTTGGCATTTGCAATTGCCTATAACCCCTTAACAGAGGCTGGATGGTTTTTTTTTTTTCGTTTCGAATGGGTGCGGTTATACCGTATGTAATGGTTCGTCTAAAACAGGACTTCCCAACCGGTGGGGCGTAGACCGTCGGCAGGAGGGGCGCGGAATGCTTTGTATTTTCGAAAAAAAAAAAATCAATTTAACTCGTAGATACTATATGCATCGTAAAAAATATAAGTGAAAATCGTTTAACACGAAACTGAGGGTATAAGATCGTACATAAAGAGCCGCTCGATTATACTTTGCGAGGATCTCTGTTCTGATCATAGAGTCCTTCTTTTCCACACAGAAATACGTTGGTTGTCGAAGGACAACATGTTGGCCCGCCTATATGAATTAAAGGAGGAGTTTATATTCTTTCTTGAGTTCAAGGAAAAAAATGATTTTTGCAAATGTTCAATTTCAGTGGAGGTTGGCCTATTTGACTGATATATTTAAAGCCATAAATCAGCTAAACTTGAAGCTTCAGGGTCCAAACGGTATTTTAATAAGTAACTATGATCATATTCAAGGTTTCATGTTAAAGCTTCAACTTTGGAATGAAAAGATGTCTGTTGAAAATTTATTATGTTTTTATCGGCTATACGAAACAAAAAAAAAACAAAAAATTGGATGAAGATTTAAAATCTGAAATAAAAACTCATTTGCAAGCGTTGGGGAGCGAATTTCAGAGATACTATCGAGACATTTATTCAGAATCACCAATATGGCAAATGACCAGAAACCCATCTGTTGTCGATGTATTACAATTGCCAGAAGAAGTGCAGGAAGAATTTTTGGAGATGAAGGCCGATTCCACCATGAAAGATGACTTCCATCTCTTGACATTGGAGAAGTTTTGGATCAAACGGCTCCATGTTAATCCGAAAGTTGCCTATCTTGCCTTAAAGGGCCCATAGACGCTCATGCATGAGTGTTATTCATGCTTGTCGCGATACGTTTTGGCTCCACCTACAAAAATCAAAAGTTTTTAATTTCTATGGTGGCAGACCCACACATTCAAGTATCTGATCCATTCAGTCATGGAAGAATGACAACATGCATGAGCGTCTATGGGCCCTTTTACGTACACTTGTTCCGTTTTCCTCGACATACTTGTGTGAGAAGGATTTTTCGGCTTTGGTTTTAATCAAAACTAAACAGCGAAATCGTCTTGCCATCGATAGCGATTTTACAATAGCTTTGGCATCTCACTAGTAACACTTAAGTACTAATAAAATAAATCATTTGTTTGATAATTCTACTATGTAAAAGAAATGTATATTCTTCGTTTTGTTAAATTTGATTTAAGTTTACTTTATAGAACTGTTCGTTTTGTACAATTTAAAGTTGTAAGTGACAAATAAATATTGTTAATATAATGTGCGTTTGTTTTATGTTTTAAAAAAATAAGGGGGGGGCATGAAATTATATTTATTATCCGGGGAGACGCGACGAAAAAAAGATTGGTAATCCCTGGTCTAAAACATATTGTATTAAATTTTTCTAAATTCTTTAAATAAATAAATAATTTGAAATTTGTATATGATAATAAGACCTTGTGTCAAGTTTCAGATATTTTATGAAGTAAATTTATAGAATTTCGTCGTCACGAATGTCGCAATCGAACTAGAACTCTGCGCACACCAATGTGCTGTATGGAATCGTGTTCATCTTTCTTATGCCGCGTCTCCACCTGTGCCTTCATATGCATTAGACGAAGCATATTAGCGCGTATGCACATGTGGAAACGGCACATTCGCATATGAAATCGAAATTCGCGTACATTTGTCTCGATGGCACTGTTTGGACGCGTATCAAAGGGCTATGCTTACAGCACGAACGTGCCGTTTACACATATGCCTTCATATGCATTGTACAAAGACTACTACCCCAGCGGGCAAAAAAAGGTTCTGAAGAATACATTTCATAAACATTCCTATTCAATGGATGGTAAAATCACCATACTTTTCATACTAACTTTTTTCTGTAATGTTGAAGGAATGATTCTGTAAACATGTTTCAAAATGTAAAAAAGACGTATTGTAATAATCTTGCATAAACTACAATATTACATACAGTTCAATATACATTACTCGTATTCCCGCTGGGACTGAACTTAACACTTTCTAGCCCCCACCAGTGCCAAAAACATTCGCATTGCACATTCGCTTCGATGGCGGTTTTGACGCACATTAAAGGGGGTGCGTAGAGCACGTATATGCAGTAGAGATGGTAAATTCGGATCTTTTCAGTGAACCGGCTCACCGGATCTCGCTCTTTTCAAAGATTCGGCTCTTTGAGCCGGTTCAAAAGATACATCGGTATGTGGTGAAAAAAAAGAAGAAAAAACTACTGAATCTTAAAGAACGTTAGTGTGAGTAGCTCTTCACAAGGCCGACTGAGAAATTCCTTTCGTCGTACGAAAAACTGTTTTATACCAAACTGCCATTTAAATTTGTTAGAAAATTTAATTCACCATAAATTGGTTCTTACAATTTTTAGCGAGATTCCGGGCCTTTGAATCTATCTCCTATTTTCAGTTTATAATCTTTAATCTTTTATTTGTTCATCTTTTATCATTTTTAACCATTTTTTTATCATTATTTACCATTTTCTATCATTCTTTACCATTTTTTATCATTATTTATCTATTTTTATCATTTTTTATAATTTGATATCATTTTTTACCATTTGTTATCATTTTATATCTTTTTATCATTTTTTAACATTTGTTACCATTTTTTACCATTTGTTATCATGTTTTATAATTTTATATATTTTCTATCATTTTTTAACATTTGTTACCATTTTTTACCATTTGTTATCATTTTATATCTTTTTTATCATTTTTTAACATTTGATACCATTTTTTATCATTTTTATAATTTTTTATCATTTGTTATCATTTTTACCATTTTTTACAATTTTTTTTTAATTTTTAACATTTCTTATCATTTTTTACCATTTCTTATCATTTTTTACCATTTCTTATCATTTTTTACCACTTTTAATAATTTTGTATCATTTTGTATCATTTTTAAAATTTTTGATAATTCTCTTTTTACAATTTCTTATCATACTTCACCACTTCTTTTTATTTTTTATAATTTTGTATCATTTTTATAATTTTTTTTCCATTTTTAATTATTTGTTTATAATTTTTTACCATTTTTCATCATTTGATATCATTTTTATAATTTTTTATAATTTATAAATTCAATATCGCATTTTATAATTTTTTATAATTTTTTACCATTTTTTATAATTTTTTACCACTTTTTATCATTTTTTATAATTTTTATCATTTTTTATCATTTTTTACCATTTTTTACCTCTTTCTACCATTTTTTATAATTTTCTATCAGTTTTTAACCATTTTTTACCATTTTTTTTATAATTTTTTACCTTTTTTTATAATTATTCACCATTTTTTATTATTTTTTACCTTTTATTATAATTGTTTACCTTTTTTGATTATTTTTTATCATTTTTACCATTTCTTACCATTTTTTATCATTTTTTATCATTTTTTACCATTTCTTACCATTTTTTATCATTTGTTTCTCTATTCTTCAATCCACAATTCTTAATTCTGAATCCTCAATCCTCAATAATCAGTCCTCAATCCTCAACTATAGTTCGCGAACTATGAGGAACTATAGCTCCTCTATCCCTCAATCCTCCATCTACCATCCTTCATCCTCCATCCAGCATCCTCCATCATCCATCCTCCATCCCTATCCTCCGTCGCCCATCATCCATCCTCCTTCCTCCATCCTCCATCGCCCATCCGCCTTCAAACATCCTCCATCATCCATCATCCATCCTCCATCCTCTATCCTCCATTGTCCATCATCCATCCTCTATCCTCCATTGTCCATCCTCTATCGTCCATTGTCCATCCTCCATTGTCCATCCTCCATCTTCCATTGTCCATCCACCATCCTCCATCATCCACCCTCTATCGAACATCCTTCATCAAACATCCTCCATTGTCCATCATCCATCCTCTATCCTCAGTCGTCCATCATCCATCGTCCATTGTCCATCCTCCAGCCTCTACCCTCCATTGTCCATCATCCATCCTCCGTCCTTTATCCTACATCGTCCCTCCTCTATTGTCCATCATCCATCTTCCATCGTCCATCCCCCATCGTCCATCCTCCATATTCCATTGTCCATCCGCCATACTCCATCATCCATCCTCCATCGAACATCCTCCATTGTCCATCCTCCATCGTCCATCCTCCATCCTCTATCCTCCATCGTCCATCATCCATCGTTCATTGTCCATCCTCCATCGGACATCCTCAATTGTCCATCATCCATCGTCCATCCTCCATCGTCCATCATCCATCCTCCATTGTCCATCCTCCATTGTCCATCCTCCATCTTCCATTGTCCATCCACCATCCTCCTTCTTCCATTGTCCATCCACCATCCTCCATGATAACAAATAATAAAAATGGTAACACATGTTAAGAAATGATAAAAAAGATATAAAATGATAAGAAATGATAACATATGGTAAAAAATGGTAACAAATGTTAAAAAATGATAAGAAATATATAAAATGATAAAAAATGATAACAAATGGTAAAAAATGATATCAAATTATAAAAAATGATAAAAATAGATAAAGAATGGTAAATAATGATACAAAATGGTAATGAATGATAAAAAATGATTAATAATGAAAAAAAATGGTTAAAAATGATAAAAAATTATAAAAGATGAACAAATAAAAGATTAAAGATTATAAACTGAAAATAGCAGATAGATTTAAGAAAGGCCCGAAATTTTGAATCTTATGTTTTATTGATTTGTTGCCATATTTTGAATATCTCGCTAAAAATTGTAAGAACCAATTTATGGAGAATTAAATTGTCCATCTTTTTTATCTGAACAACTTTTTTGCCAAACTATTTATTGCAAATAATAAGCGTAAAGTGTAAAATATTAGGAGATTGTCCCAGTTATTTAAACTTTTGGACCATTTTATTAAAAATAAATGACATATTTACATGGCAAACATGTAGAGGACTAAACTCCCTACAAGTTTCGTTTAAACCAGTTTTTCGTGCGACCAATGTATAACGGCCGGGAGCACGTTAAACACAGCGGCCGGGGAACTCGCAGGTATGACTACCTGCGGTCGGGACAATAGAAACAATTTCTCGGTTGGCCTTGTGAACAGCTAATCGCACTAACGGAATTCTTTGAAATTCAGTCGTTCTCCAGCATTACTCCATAAATTTGGTTCTCACCATTTTTAGCGAGAAATGGACACATGCCATATCAAAATTTGGTCTGAAACTGTGATTCCATATTCTACTCCTTCATTGGAACCTAACCACTCGCCTTCCATTTAACTCCGAAATTTTCTGAAATTTTGTCCCTGGTGACCGGGCTAACCGTCCAGATCCGTGAACCGAAAAGATCCGTGGAGAAGATCTGGCTCAGTTGGATCTTTTGCTTGAGCCGGCTTAGATCTGAGTTACCCATCTCTAATATGCAGTTTCCACAATCACTGCAAATTGAATTGTTTTTACATAGTTGATATTTTATATTATTATATATATATTTTATATTTGGCAATCTATTATAATAAGTTACTTATGCCGACCCCAAAATTTAGCAAACAGCTGACACGTAACCTGTGAGGAAGCATATGCATAGGATTCTCTGGGGGTGTTGACGTCACGGCATAGCATTGCTTGTCTAAACCGTCAGCTGATGCTTATTTAATAACTTCATAAATCAAAAATTAAATTAAATTCTAAAGAAAAATTTGAATTTACGTCAAGACACGAACCGAAAATAAATTGAGACACTGCTTTGCTACGTCTCACGTCATTAATTGTTATAGCTACACGTAGACGTAGACGAATCACGGTATTCGAAAAGGACCTATGTATTCGAATACGAACTTAGAAACCCCCGCTCCCGTACCTTGCTACCCTTATCAAAAATTAAAATTGGAATTTTTTCGTTTCCCCACCCCACCCTGCACCCGTACAGCTACTAGTCCAGCAATCAGAGACAAAATTTCAGTAAATATAGGAAAAAAATAGAACACGGAATGTTTTGACGTAGTAAGGTTCCAATGATGGAGTAGAATAGGGAATCACTGTTTTACAACAAAATTTGATATGGCGTATGCCCGAAATTTTGAGTTTTCTGTTTTGTTGATTTGTAGCCGTATTTTGCATTTCTCGCTAAAAATGATTAGGGCCAAATTTATAGAGAATTAAATTCTCTATCTTTTTTATCTGGACAACTTTTTTGTAAAAAAAACATTACTTATTGCAAATAATAAGCGTAAAATGTAAAAATTAGGAGATTGTCCCAGTTTTTTAAACTTTTCGACCATTTTTATTAAAAATAGGTGACATATTTACATGGCAAAGTTGTAGAGGACTAGATTTCCAACTAGTTTTATGCAAACAAGTTTTTCGTACGACCAACGCATCACGAGCGGGAGCACGGTAAATAGTTCGATAAGCAGAGACAAGACTTCAGTAAATATCGGAATTAAATGGAAGGCGAAATGTTTTGACGTAACTAGGTTCCAATGATGGAATAGAATAGGGAATCACTGTTTTACAACAAAATTTGATATGGCGTGTGCCCGAAATTTTGACTTTTCTGCTTTGTCGATTTTTGGCCGTATTTTGCATTTCTCGCCAAAAATAATTAGAACCATTTTTAAAGAGAATTAAATTCTCTATCTCTTTTAACTTAACAACTTTTTTCAAAAATAATTATTTATTGCTAATAATAAGCGTAAAGTGCAAAAACTTAGGAGATTGTACAAGTTTTTTAAACTTTTCGAGCATTTTTATTAAAAATAGGTTACATATTTACAGGTAAAAAAGATAGAGAATTTAATACTCTTTAAATTTGGTTCTAACCATTTTTAGCGAGAAATGCAAAATACGGCTAGAAATCGACAAAACAGAAAACTCAAAATTTCAGGCACACGCCATATTAAATTTTGTTGTAAAACAGTGATTCCCTATTCTACTCTATCATTGGAACCTAACTACGTCAAAAAATTTTGTGTTCTATTTTTTTCTTTTTAGAATTCCTAGATTTACTGGACTATACGTGATTATGCTTTTTATGGTGATAGAATTCCATGATCTTGTTATTGCACTAGCCCTACGAAGTTTCGCGCTACGCGCCTGGTTATAGTCTGTGATAGATCACAATATCAGAATACCGCCGATAATTTAGTTATTTTATTCAGTTCCACTTTTGTAATATTATATTTATTTATATTATATTTATTTAATATTGCAGCTTGTATACAAACAGCCGGCAAAGATCGGTCATCCTACAAACCATTGGAACATATTGAATTATCTTGCAATAATGATACAGCTGACACAGAGAATAATAACAATAATAACAGCAATAGCACTGACAAAAGTAAGAAAAATAAATCAAAGAAAGCAACTGAAAAACTGGTAAGTTAATTTTTGACATTTTATCGATTAGCAGAATCCAATTGTTATTCAGTTATTCATCTCAGGAGCAAAACGTTCATCCTACATTATTACAAGCTGTTGTAGTATTAGAAACTAAGCAACTATGGGACAAGTTTCATGAACAAGGAACCGAGATGATAGTGACAAAAACAGGTAGAAGGATGTTTCCAACATTTCAAGTTCGCGTCGGTGGACTGGACCCTCAAGCTGTGTACATCATGATGATGGATTTTGTTCCAGTAGATGATAAACGGTACAGATATGCATTCCATAGGTAAGTATGTATTAGAGTAACTAGTTGCTAATGAGTTTGTCAAAGTCTGAAATAAGGATCAGGTCTTGTGAAAATAAATTGACACTATTTCAATATAAGGTGCCAGATAGAAAAACCCGTCAGATATTTGGACCACGACCATTAAACCACACAACAATTGGTAACAAATTTAGCAAACAAAATTTATTTTTTTCAACCTCAACAGCTCCTAATTATTCTTTCAGTTCGATAGTTCGATACAGTTACGGGAATCTTCCAGGTAAATATATAGCTGACGAACTCACTCGGTCATTATTTTCCTTGAGATTATCCTGGAATATCTGAATCTCGATATTCCACGTTATACATGTATACTGCTACTTAAATTGAACTCAACCGAGAAAACCAATACAATATCACAGGCAATGAATGCTCAAAAACGGGTGTAGATGGAAATTTTAGAGACAGAAAATTTGACTTCGGAAATTTGTTTGGACTAGTCTGGAGATGAACATATCAGAAGTCCCCACTCCTGGGAATTTTTTTTTTTTTACAAAATTTACGAATTTTAAGGGCGAATAACTCGAGAACAGAACAACATATCAACTATTGTAAGTAGTGATTCTTGTAGCAAATTTTGTCAGCTTCAATTCACAGGGAATTACATATCACACTGTTAGATAGCTTCAACCCAAGCAAGATCTGAAACAGTCTGATTGATTTCGTTCAATTCAATACTGTCTTATGCTGGTTTTCCACCAAATGGATAAAAAAAAACTCAGCAAAAACTCTTGGCGAAAACAACAACTCTTTGACTTTTCATAATTTTTTTGCAAACTCCTTTTTTTAACTGTTTCTGTTCGTGCCCGACCGCGTATTTACGAACCCTATATCATTTGAGTCACGACCTACATTGACTTACGTAGCAGTGTAAAAGTTTCTTCAGTTTTTTCATTTATTGTTTACTCTTTCCAAGTTTCCAAAGATCAATTAACATTTTCTTCTTCCTCTCTATAGACACTTCTGATAGGTACATCATCATTCTTTAAACTATTATTTACAATAGCCCAGCAAACATTTTAGAGAATTTCGTTCTTAGCGAAATATTCTCGAATTCCGAAATTCTCGAATTCTTTGAGATTTCTTCGTTTAGCGAAGTGTATCTATCGAAAATATTTCCGAATTCCAAAATTCGAGATTTATTCGAGATTTCTTCGAGATTTCTTCGAGAATTCTTCGTTTAGCGATGTGTTGTTGTTGTCCGTAGGCTCATTCCTTTTTCTTTCTTTTTTCGCCGTTACGCATTCCTGAAAAATAGTTGAAGTGTAGATTTCTTGTGATTTTATTGAAGTAAACTATCATTTGTGTTGAAGAAGTGCAGTAAAGTGGTTAAATAAAAGTTACGGCTGTGAAAAGTAAGTGTTAACAATGCACCAATAGATTGCATTTATAATTGTTCATTTTCTATAGACGCATTTCACGAAAAATTTCCTGGCCTTCTCGAAGAGTTCTTCGATAAAACTGCAATGCGTCAGACAGACTGACAAAAAAAGCTAATTATAAGCCGAAAGTGTAAATTCTTCTTCCGTTTTTTTTTTTTTTTTTTCATTTCATTTACCGAAATTTTTTATGCCCCCTACGAATAGCCGTCGATTTTAATTTAAGACTAATCGTTATAGAATCGTTATTACGAATGGTTATTGAATCATTATTACGAATCGTTATCGAATCATTATTACGAATCGTTATCGAATCGTTACTACGATTCGATTTAGAATGTTCCTTTTAGTCGTGGCCGGATCGAAATCGAATCGAGAACGACATCGAGATCGAAGTCAAACTCCGTTAAAACGAATCGCTTTCGATTCAATTTCGAATCGCAATGTTTGCTGGGAGCTTCTTCTTGACTACGATGATGTAGCTTCCCTAATCTGATGATAACTCTACCAAATCTCTATTTAATATTTTTATACTCTAGATTAGAGTCACTTCATACGAACTAACACAAACATCCATTATCTTGAGTACGGACAATGTGTGTTTCATTTGAAACCAGTAATTTTTTCTAAGAATAGACTTGGTGGACCCCTTGAATTGACATTATTTTCAGGGAAGGAGGTGTAAGGGGGAAGGCGGGGTAAGCGTTTTAGACGAAAAATTTAGGTTTCTAGATCTCAGGAACCGCTTGTGTTAGGAGGCTGAAACTTAGAATTTCTATAGAGCTTTGATAATGGACCCATTTGCAAAAAAAAACAGATATGGGTGAAGGGGTGTGGGAGTGGAGGGGGAAATAATGCGTCCGAAACGCAAAAATGCCGAGATCGACAAATTCCAAAATCCATATCTCCTAAACCATTAATTCTAAAATCCATATCTCGTAAACCATTAATAGCAATTAAAACTAAACAAATATCTGTAGTTATACTGGGAGAGTAGATTGAAACAAAATTTTTGGGTGGGGGTAGTGGCGTACGGTGGTGGGGGGGGGGGGGGGGTTGAAAAACTTTAGATTACGATATCTCACAAACTAATTGGACCAGAAAAACAAAATTCGGTTTTATTATAAAGATTAATAAATAAAGATTGCTCAAAGTAAAAAATTTGAAGGGGGTGGAGGAGCACGGAAGTGGGAGGGATTAGAATTTTTCAAAAATAACAGGATTCATATCTCAATAACAGTGTAAGATGGATGTTTCAAATTTTTACCAGAAGTAGGCCTAATAGAACCTAAGTAGGGAAAAAAAAGGTTGGGGGTGTGGGTGTAGAGGGTGAGGAAGGGTGAGAAAGAAAAAGTTCCGATGCTTATGTCTTAAGAATCTATAGTGATAGGAAGCTGAAACTTGGTATTTAGATAGAGCTGTAGTAGTGGCATGGTGGAAAAATAGAATTTTTTTTAGGGGTAGTATGGTACGGTGGTGGGGGGTGTTTTCCCTAACTTCAGAGCGGCTTATGCTAGGAAGTTGAAACTCGGTACGTATATGTGAATTAACTAGAAAAGTAATTGTGATAAAAAAAAATTCGAATATTTATTGGTGGTATAAAATGCATATATTTTCACGATTTTCGTCATATCTACTAGGTCTTTCGAAATATTGAATTCATTTTTATTCTACGGATTCTTCAAGTGAATACCTAGAATGTGTTTTCAAGATTTTTTGAAATTCAACCCCTAAGAGGGTGTAAACTGGTTGTATACTTTTTCATTAATACCACCATGTTTCTCAGGTCTGATCAGATATCGAATATCTTTTCACTTCCCCAGGTTTGTTTAATAATCACCTATTTTTAAGTTTTGTTTTTTTCAACCTCTAGACCGCATCCCGGAATATGACCCAATTATTTAATTCATATGTTACACCCTTTTCTAACCGCTTCCCGAACTTTTTGTTAGGTTTTCAGTCACATAGTAACATACACCGCATCCCCGAATTGAACGCGTTCTGAACTTCTGCCGGAAAAATAATACAGTTGCGCCCGACTGTTGGCAGATTTTTTTGGATTAATTTTCACTTTATTACAAGTAGAACATTCCGCTGCAAACATTTCTATTTCGTTATCTAATCCCGGCCAATAGCAGAAACTTTAATGATTTCAGCCGGGAAGATCCAAAATGTGCCTCATGTAAATCATATAAAGTATGTTTTCTCAAACTTGAAGGTAGGTATGTTACGCGAAATCCACGCATAATATAATCACTTTGTATAGAAATCTTTGATTGATATTAAATCTATCAACTGCCGTCAACATTTTCCCCGAACGTAGTCCTGACAATAAAATTTCTACTGTTTTGTCGTTCCCGGTATCAGAGGCTAATTGCTTTACAGTAATCAGCAATGTTTCGATTTGGTTAATTTCAAATACATCCGATTCTTCTGTATGAATATCTTCTATCTTCTATCAATCATTGAGCGGAAGTCTTGGAAATCCGTCAGCGTTTGCATTTGCTTCAGATCCTTTGTGAATAATTTTGTAATTAAAACCCTGTAAAAATATAGCATAGTGTTGCGGTAGGGCCTTACTAGATGAAAAAATCTGAACCAAAGGTTTGTGGTCGGTATACAAAATGAATTGCTTTGCGAACGAAATTAAACTATAAACCCTATACCCTATTTGAGTCACAGACGATACGACACGATAGTGTCTTCGGTTAGGTTCTGTTGAACATTATTATATAGCGATTCGCAACGGTTACGACATGGCACAGACGGACATGCTCGCAAAGTTGTGGATTCTACACAGAAAATTTTTTCAACTAGATTCTAGTTAAACACCACTAGAATTTAGCTCCTAGATATTCTAGTAAAGATCTAGTGCAGAGGTCGGCAACCTATGACCCGCGGGTCTCCGAGTGACCCATTTACTAATTTCAAGTAACCCACTTTAGTTCCGAAAAAAGTATAAATAATAAAAATAAGTCATAAAACGTAAACATAAAACGAAAATAGATACTTTGTTTTTGCGCGCAAGTCAATTTCGTCCCTTACGTATCCGCCCTAAGAACATGCCCCGCGCGCTGCAGAGTAATGGCGGAGACGTAAGGGATAAAATTGGCGCGGCATGTATCGTTCTCTGCTCAGTTGTAGCACATGTTCAGTAGCGGAGTGACGCAGTTACGCAGCTAAATAATTAATTATTAAGCAGTTACCTAAGTGAAAAAATTATTATTATTTAAAAAAAAATATTACAATGAACAAACAAATAGCAAAAAAGAGGTTATTTCAAGATGTGTGGAAAGAAAAGTATGGATGTATCGAAAATGGTGACAAATTGGTATGTACTTTATGTACAGATGTAATTACCGCCAGGACTTACAATATTGAGCGACACTTTTCTTCAAAACATAAAGATGTAAGACAATACAATATGAATACATTGCTAAATGTGTATTAAATTTTGGAAAACAAAATAAATTCTTAAAGAGTTTTGTTACCCGCTACAATAGACGCTACATCTGCCAGCTTTGTTGCAGCTCTTAGCATTGGCACCAACGGAAAACCATTTACAGACGGCGAGTTTTTGAAAAACGCATTCATAAATTGTTTCGAACACTTATTTAACGACTTAACAAAAAAAAACAAATAATTGAGAGAATTAAAGAAATGCCATTGTCAGCTAGAACAGTTCAGCGTCGCGTTGAAGATATGGCCTAAAATATTGACGAACAGGTCAAAAATGTTTTGTTATCTAGTGACATAATTAGCATTGCACTTGATGAAAGTACTGATATAAATAGTAATAATTATTAGATCAATAAATAATTCGAAATTCAATGAAGAACTGTGCGTTCTTGCTTCAATGTATGGCACGACCAAAGGCACTGATATTTTTCATCAAGTACAAGAGTTTACAAATTTCAAAAATGGATAAGTATTGGATTTAAAAAGTAAATTGTTTTCAATAACAACTGATGGTGTTTCAAGTATGAGAGGAAAAAATGTTGGATTTGTAAAACTAATGGAAAATTAACTTGGCCGCTCATTTTTATCGTTTCATTGTATCATACATGAAGAAAATTTATTTGCAAAGGCATCTACGCAACAACTTAAGGATGTAATTGAAAAGGTTGTTAAGATCGTAAACAAGATAATAGCATTAATACACAGGCGATTTAAAGCTTTTTTGGAGGAAATTGTATCAAAATATGGAGATCTGCTGTTACATTCTGAAATACGATGGTTAAATCGAGTCAAAGTTCATAATAGATTTGTAGAGTGTTTTGATGATATACAAATATTTCTTAACGAAATCGGTGAAAATGATCTCGAACTCAATGATAAGCAAGTCTAAAAATGATTGATTTTAAAAATTCAACGTTATGGACGGATAAATTCATGAAATTGCGGAAAGATTTGAAAAAAAAACAGAAAATAATTATTTCCTCATGATATCAACGTGTTGGACATCACTTCCTACGAAGTTTTCATCTTTTAAAAAAATTGGCTATGCCATTTTGTCCACATTCGGTTAAAAAATTTTCACAAATAAAATTTATTTTAAGCAAGAACAGGAGCAGGTTAACTACCGAAAATTCAAATGCGACTGACTACACATCAGACTTGACTAAATTGACGTCACAAGTTCAACATCAGGGAGCCATTAATATCGAAGAGAACGTTTACAAATAAAGTTCATTCAACTATGTTTGTTTTTATAATAATTAGAATTTTATTAGTTTTTATAAAAATAATTAAAGTTTAAAAGCGTAATGTTATTATATTTATTATTTAATGTATTTTAATATTCACTAAAATACTGTTTTAAAATGAAAAAATCACTGACCCAAACGTCCCTTTAATATTCACATTGTGGTTGATTTTGACCCGCAGCCAAAAAAGGTTGCCGACCCCTGATCTAGTGGATAAATATCCACTAGAAAATCAGGGAATTCTTTTACTGGATTTCTATCCGAATCCTTTCAATAATCTAGTTAAATTTACTAGGTTTACAGGAAATATTCTTAACTGAATTTTTTCCAGAATTTATCGATAATCTAGTTCTTTTTACTAGTACTTCAGTTGTTTTGATAGAGAGGCAAAACACTGGTAATCTAGTAAACGAAACTGAGTAGATAGTAGATATAGAAAGGTTTAATCGCTGCTGCAATGGAGAAAGGGCGTAACAAAAATGTAAACAAAAATTTTCAAAAAAAGCTAAAATTATGTATTTTTCATATTAGACCTAAATATATAACGTTGAAGCGATATCGTAACATTAGATATGAGGCGGTGCGCAGCAAAACTAGCTCCTTCCATTTTCCATCCAAAAACATGAGTTATGATTTTCACTCGATAGTATTTTGCTTGCTCTATTCGGAAATGATCTCAGTTTTTATTAAAATGCATTCAAAACAGGGTAAGGAACGCATTTCGATAAAATTTGAGATCATATCTGAATAGAGCAGGCAAAATACTATCGAGAGAAAATCATAACTCATGTTTTTTAGAAAATGGAAGGAGCGAGTTTTGCTGCGCACCGCCTCATATAATAATATTATTCAACGTTGATTCGATATCGTAACATAATCTTACAAATTTATGCAGTTAATTTTTTTTGAAGTACGCTTGCCCCACCTACAGGCTTCACATTTTTTATCTTATTATATGAAACATTCAAAAAAATTGAACAATTCTTGTAGGGTGCTGTCAAATTTAATATTTAGTACATAATGCAGTTTAAATAAAAGATAAAAACCATCCAAAAAAATTTTTTCACTTCTATTACTTTGCTGTCAATAATTATATAATAGTTCGACGATGCGGAATCGAATTTGCTTTCGCTGCGGCAAAGAATAAATGGCTGTCGTTTCTCCAAATGTTGTATAAAGGAATCCATACTTTGGTTTAGCTGAAAGCAGACAATGTTTTAATTTTTTTAATTGTAACAATAAAAAAAACAACTGAATGAAATCATACCGAAATCCATTCAACTAAATGTTTCATCTCGTTTGTGAAACTAAGTCTCTCCCAGCTTTCAACATCATTGCATGTTGCCTTTTTATCCCCCTTGATGGAAGGAATTTGCACTTTGTAAAATTTCATATATTCACTTTAATAACTTTTCAAATATTACTGAATTTATGATCACTTCTACCGCGTTCGGATGCATAGAC
Source organism: Beris chalybata (assembly GCA_949128065.1). Taxonomy (NCBI): domain Eukaryota; kingdom Metazoa; phylum Arthropoda; class Insecta; order Diptera; family Stratiomyidae; genus Beris; species Beris chalybata. The sequence continues at coordinate 90,618,634 of OX421897.1, forward strand.
AAGAATGAAGCCTGTCCACTTGTCTTTATAACTGTTTGCATCTAGTTCTATTTTCACTAGATTCACAGTAAATTTATCCAGTTTTCTAGTTGAAATACTATTCTTCCTAGATACAGAGTGATAAGCACTAGAAAAACAGTGAAATGGACACTGCGACCTGTACTTCCTAGTTACTTTCACTACATTTCTAGGGGTAGGAAATATTTCACTAGATTATCAGTAGGAAATTTTCACTAGATTGTCTCTAGTTGAACTTTACTAGAAAAAAAATTTGCTGTGTATGCAACTAGGAAGACACCTTGTACTTAAGCGATGATGCCAGAAATCCCCCACAGACCGCAGGACCAAGTCGCCAATTTCGGAGTATGTCTCCTTCTCGACTGATTACCAGTAGAAAGGAGCTATTCCTAAGCCTTCGTCAACCACTACAGAAGCTTTGGTACCCAAAGTCTAGTCTGCCGGGAGAGGTCAAGCGGCTAATTTAACACTTCACTCCCGCTGACGCCAACTACAATGCAGCGTGGAAAACTATCAATAGTTGCTACGAAAATACTAGTTGGCTCGTATCTGTGCTCCTGAGAAAACTTTTGTCGCAGCAAGCAATATCGCAGGACAACTGTTCCAGCATTAAGTCGCTACATAGCACCAAAAGACGTCCGCCCAGCTGGCCCCCCACTTCCTCCAAACTTAATGAAAAAATTACAGAACTATGCACTATTTATGCGCTCTCCAAAAACCCAAGAAAAAATTTTTGCACTCCTTTCGTTTAGTAAGGATAAATCATTTAAAGGTGGGGGGGGGGGGGGGGGCTGAGTGGGCGGCAAGCTAGCCCCCCACCCCTAAAATTTGAAAAAATTTAAAAAATAAATACACAGGAATTATGCACTATTTATGCACTCTCAGAATTCATTACAACTGATTTTTGCACTATGTCCTTTCAAGGACCTCCCATACAAATCGCAGGTCGAGATTCTTAAAAAAGCAAAAATTACACCAAATAACTATACCAGCTGAATCAATGATTTATGCGCTCTTAGAATCTGCAACTTGCGATTTTTGCACTGCGTCCTGTCAAGGACCTCCCATATAAATCGTCAATTCCGAAACAGTAAAACAGAAATGCCTACTCGACCAATGCGAAATCGTACTAAATAATCATGCACGATCGATACGTGACTTATGCGCTCCCGGAATTTGGTACATTTGATTTTTGCACTATGTCTTTTCTAGGACCTCCCATACAAATCGCAGGTCGAGATTCTCAAAAAGCAAAAATTACAATTTTTGCTTTTTGAGAATCTCGACCTGCGATTTGTATGGGAGGTCCTTGAAAGTACATAGTGCAAAAATCAGTTGTAATGAATTCTGAGAGTGCATAAGTAGTGCATAATTCCTGTGTATTTTTTTTTTAATTTTTTCAAATTTTAGGGGTGGGGGGGCTAGCTTGCCGCCCACTCAGAACCCCCCCCCCCCCACCTTTAAATGATTTATCCTTACTAAACAAAAGGAGTGCAACAATTTTTTCTTGGATTTTTGGAGAGCGCATAAATAGTGCATAATTCTGTAATTTTTTCATTAAGTTTGGAGGAAGTGGGGGGGCCAGCTGGGCGGACGTCACCAAAAGTGTCTTTCTGGGCTGCAGAATCTAGGTTTAAATACCACGCACTGGGATCCGCTCCTGGTGTACTTTCTCGTATGAACGCTGGACAGATCGAAACATATGCTGTGGGAATAATCCCTTAAAGAACCCAGATCGCTCCAATCAATAGCTGACTTCTTACGCTTCCCGGAAACTCGCTTCCATTCGCTAGAGGTATTGGGGTGCAAACCATGTCAACAAAACGAAGGAGGCTCCAGTGGAGCCAGCTCATCGAAGGTGCTAGCCGTCTCCGCTAACAAAGCTTACCCTCACTGCAATCGGTTGTACGCGTGTCCCGGGTTCGTGAAGCTCTCGCCGTTGAATCGCTTCACAATTGTTAAAAACGAAAAGCGATGCATAAATTGTTTAGGATTTGCCATAGCGCCAGTAGTTGACCTTCTTCCACTTGACGTAAATGTTCTAGTCGACACCATATGCTGCGTCATTTTGAAGCTGAAGTTGACGCCAAGGACACTGCGTCCAACACTACAAAGAGGTCAACTAGAAAGCCGACTTCTCCTACAGTCAGTCATGCAAATATTGCATCAACCGCCGCACAATCGCCTAAAATTTAAGCTGACAACTCCAATCAATTACCGTCATTAGCAACTAAGGCTAAAACGGATCTATTCTGCGCCATACTATCCGTAGGTGAAGTCAAGCTAAGGGATGGCCTAACCATTCTACAAAATACGCTGTTTGGCTGGACAGTTGCAGGAAAGGTTCCCACTTCGAATACCGATGATCCAACTGTGGCATCGTGCTGTGTCGCAAGCGAAATCGAGGAAGCTCTCCAACAACAAATGAAGAGATTCTAGATGTTGAAGGAAGTCGGAGTGAAACTCAGATTGACCGCCACCGAAACACACAACGAGAAACATTTCGTGAACAATTTTTCTCACGATGCATCTAAGAATGCTGAACTTAGAGCCCAATATGTAGAATTCATGCGCGAGTTCTTTGAATTGGGGCACATGCAGGAGGTTCAGTACACACAATGGCATTCTCCTCACTACTACTTACCCAGGGCCGTCTTAAGATATTCGGCGCCCGTGGGCTACTAAAAATAATGCGCCCCTCGTCATAAGAAAATACAATTTTGATTATAATTATATGTAAAACAAGAACTTCTACATTGAATTAAATATCAAAAATTTATTCAAACGAAGACTTCTACATTTTTAATTACGCAGAAGAACTCTTTATTACAATTATATCTATAACAAAGAGATCTATTTTTATTTAACGTCGAAGACTTTTACATTTAACGTCGAAGACTTTTACATTTAACGTCGAAGACTTTTACATTTAACGTCGCAGTCTTCTTCAGTGAGTTGAACTTTTTTTAATTGCCTTTTTTTATATTATTTATTTTTTCTGCAATTAGCAAAAAAAGGGTCATCTTATGACGGGATCAAAAATCATCAAGAATCGCTAAAGTTGTGAACTTACCATCTCACCATCAAATTTTTGTACTTGAAGAATTAGTGAAAAAAATCGTTGAAATTCAAGTTTTTGTTTCTATCTCTAACAAAAACAACAACAATCTTTAAAATAAGCCTTACATTATTATTCAAGGATAAAAATTACCAGAGATATGAACTTTCAAAGAGGACTCGGACATCTTTTGTGGGAAATCTTTAACATACTATAATAAACAAAGAAAATGAGATAGAAACAAAAAATTAAAACAATTTTTTTTTTCACTAAAATAATTCTTCGAGTACATTTTCAAAAAAATCGGCGAAGATAGGGTCACACTTATTGCGATTCTTGATTAAATAACACTTTTTCTATAAAACAATTAAACACCACTATAATGTTCTTCAATTTTTTGACCCATCACCCATTAAGATTTATTTTATTTTTTTTAGAATTGATTTTTATTTCTTTTATGTTTATTTGAGTTAGTGGAACATTACTTCGAAATCGCAATGATAAATTAATATATTTAGCTTGAAAACGATATTTACCTTTATCATTAAATTATATTATATATTTTATTAGGATAAACATATTTTTATAATTTTTAATTTTGTGAATAAAAATTAGTAAAGTTGATAGAAATTATTTACTTTTATCGTATATTTTAAAAGCATAGATATATATTAATATCAAGCTCATTAACTAATTTAGGGCAAGTTAATTTTTTGATATGTTTTGAAAAACAGTATAACCTACAAAATATAAAAAGAAACATTTTGATATATTCAAGGATAAAGGACAAAAACGTTATCCTTCAAAAAAAAATTTCGAGAACAATTTCTATTGCGACAACCTTCCTTTTTAAAATAAGCCATATTTTATTATTCTAGGATAAAAATTACCAAAGAAATGTATTTTCAAAGAGGACTCGGGCACCGTTCTTGTGAAAACTTCAACATACTATGACTAACGAAAAAAATGAGATAGAAACAAAAAATTGAATTTAAATTATTTTTTTCACTAGTTCTTGAAGTACAAAAATTTTCAAAAGAATCAGAGATGGTAAGGTCACAAATTTCGTTATTTCTTGGCGATTCTTGATGGACCCTTTTACCTACACAATATGTTGTCTTGTAGTCTTTCATATTGGTTCTGTTCTGTGCTTGCACCGCAGAACTACAGTAAATGCTAATAACAGTCCACATTGCAGTAGATTAAAAAAAATTGGAGAACGGTTGAAGTATTTATGTTTAGAAAATTCGGAATTCCTTTTACGACCCCCCCCCCCCCCTCCACCAATGTCCTGAGGTATGTAGGGCATCATGATAAGCTAGTCAATTTCTTTAGAAATATGGGCTGTTTAGGGGATGTTTAGTGACCTGCGAGGCTCCGAAGGGATCGCTATGGACCTTTTTTTGGAGCCTAGTGTGCGTGGTGGCTCAGTGCGTCGCCCCTTCTTAAAACTAAAACTTGTAGAAATAGAAATAATTTAGTTTCTTGTACGCAGCATTCCGCCCGACTCTCCAATTAAATTTAAAGAATGTGCTGCACAGGGTACGTAAATAGCAAGATTGTTTAGATTCAAGGCGCGCTTGGAAGCCGCTGTACTCGTATTTAGAAGCATTATCATCAGACAGTCCTCTACAATCTTCCAAATTAATATCTAAATCAGAAAATAGCTTAAAATACAATATTCCATTTCTGCGTTCTTGTGGCCAGTATTTTATAAAAATTTTAAAACATAACATCAATAAAAATTGCCGCCCCCAAAAGTCCTGCGCCCTAGGGCTAAGCTCATTTTGCCCTGAGGATAAGGTGGCCCTGTACTTACCAAATCATGCGGTATGGAAGCTTGACAGCAGCACTTCGAAACTTCGTGTAGTATTCGACGCTTCAGCCAAGATTTCGTCATATATTTCGCTAAACGAAGTGCTCCATACCGGCCCTACAATTCAGGACGATATCTTTCCCATACTGTTAAGGTTTCGAATGCCACGCTTCGTCGTCACAGCTGACATCGAGAAAATGTACGGACAGGTGCTGCGTAAAAAAACACACTTCGAAAACTTCGAACTATTTACCGTGACATATGGTACAGCCTGCACGCCCTACCCCGCCACTTGATGTCTCAAGCAATTGGCCATAGAAGGGGAGCCACGAAATCCTCTCGGTACCCAGGCTCTACTCAGGGAATTCTACGTCGACGACGTTTTAATAGGAAGTGACAATCTACCAGAGCTGTTAGAAACACAACTTCAGATTCAGACAATTTTAAAGCGAGCAGGACTCAGCCTTCGTTAATAGTGCGGCAATAATTCCCGCCTACTCGAAAAAATTGCACCGGCCGACAAGGTACTACACCTCACTAGCAATAGCAGGACTAAAGACAATACCAAAACTATGGGATTAACTTGGCTGCCCAAAACAGACTTGTTTGCAATCAGATCTAAGTGGCCGGAAGGCGGTAGAATAACCAAGCGCACTGCTCTCACTGATGTATCCCAAATTTTCGACACTCTAAGACTTGCAGCAACTATGGTTTCTCAAACTTGATTGGGACGCTGCGTTTCCTCAAGAGCTGTATTCAACATGGACGAGATGTAGATAATTCTGCAAAACTCTAAGCAACATATGGATTCCGAGGCATGTACTAACCCAACGGTAATCCACAACTAGACAAATTGGCATCCACGAATAACAACCACATCGATCACAAACACTCCTTCAGACATCTTTAACGTATCGTTGCTTAATCCTGCGCTTTGTGAAGAGACTTCAACGACAATGTCTTCCACCTTCCGGGTCCTGTCTCTCAGTGATCGAATTGGACGATGCCAAGAGTCTCATCATTAAGGTCATGCAACGGAGGGAATACGGCGGCGAACTGGCTAATCTCGGTCGATTTGGAGAAGCAAGGAAAAATAATCCACTTTTCGAGGTCACACCGTTGATTGACACAGCTATAGTCCTTCGAGTCGGCAGGCGTCTGGAGGTTCCAAGTATTCCAATCGATGCGATGGTCCTACCCTACTCATCATCGCTAACTAAGTATCTTCTAACTAATCTTCACTTGGAAAACAAACATGTTGCCCCGGGAGCTCTTCTAGCAACGGTAAGGAAGAAATATTGGTAGATGAAGGGCAAGACATTCGCTAGATCGGTGGTGCATCATTGCATTAGATTGCCAGCGCAAAGCCGAAACTAATATCTCAGCTCATGGGCAACCTACTAGCCGACCGAGTACAGCTTGCGTGTCCGTGCCTGAACTCTGGTGTCGATTTCTGTGGTCATGTGTGGACCAACTTCAAGCTACGTGGCAAGCGTCCACAAAAGTCTTACATCGCTGTCTTTTGCTGCTTCGCGATAAAGGCGCGAACGAAATTCACTCATTGTCGCAATATCTACTGCGACAATACAGTTTCTACTGCGACAAGGCTATGAATTTAGTTGGGGCAAAGAATCAGCTGCAGGAGTTGAAAGAGGTCCTACATTCATCAAAAACACTCGATAAGCTTGCCTACAAGTGCAGCCTCAAAGGCGCTGATTTTCACATGATTCTTCCTCGCTAACCACACTTCAACGGTCTTTGGGATGCGGCTGTGAAGTCTGCCAAATACCTGCTTCATCGAACACTTGCTGCGGCTCCGCTTACGTACGAAGAATTGAAGACGATCGTCATCGAGATCGAGACCTTTCTGAATTCAAGACCAATTACGCCCATGTCATCTCATGCGAATGACTTAAGTGCATTAACTCAGGCCACTTTCTGATCGGAGAACCACTCACCGCTTCAGTAGAGGCAGCTACATAGCCCTCCAAATCCAACTTGCTTGCCCACCAAAAAAACATCTTTTGGCGTAGATGGTCGAAAGAATACTTTAACACGCTCCAGTATCGCCATAAATGGAATCACCGTGAAGCAAATATACAACCTGGTACGCTGGTCATATTGAAGGAGGATAATCTACACTCATTAAAATGGCCACTAGGACGCATTGTAAGCGTCATTCCGGGAAAGGACAGTTTACAGCGTGTTGCAGAAGTACGTACAAGGGTACAAGCAACGCTACTCTCAAACGTGTCATACACAAACTCGATCCGCTTCCCTTAGACACACAAAGGGAAGATGTCGACGCTGACAAATAGGCCGAGGACGAACCGGACAAGTCGCAATCCTCACCTTGGCTATACCCCACACCAAGCACTTCGGCACGGCCTACCTCGAGACTCCGCAAAAAGACTCGTACATCGCTCGCGTCAGCAATGGTCTCATTGTTGATTGCATGCTTAAATTCATCATCGGCCACAATCGAACGACCTTTTGAAGCCACGAAATTTGAATCGAATCCCGGCATACATTTTGGCAGCTTGGGTTCAGCCAATATCGTCAACAGCGAATGGAACCTAATAGCATATTACGTTATGCAGCCGTACTGGGAAGAACACAAGCTGCTGATGAAATGCCAACGTAATTTGCTTGTCGTGTGCGCTGCCTTTATGACGATTCACAACGACTGCAACACCAATTCCAGCCAGAGAGTGGCGTAAGCACTCCACTTGCTTTCCGAACTTTGACCAAAAAAATTCTAGGCTACTAGGTACAGCGGTTGGGACCAGCCGAAAACAATAACATTAACAGCGTGATAACAATAGAAGAAGAAAAAAAAAAATCGTATATATTTTCCTGTGCTTGAATATAGATTGCTCGGAGGATCTACCATATAAAGTTTTTATTCAATAAGTGTGTATACAACCCTATCCACTATCATCCACCTTCTCTTTTGATATTGTTTCTTGTCTGTTTCTTTGATTACATTAAACATAGAGAGAAAAAAACAAAAATGATTAAAAATTATTTAGTAAAATAACTCGATACATTATATTTTCAGTTTGTAAAACTGAACTCTTAAGCAAAATTATTATGTATAAGCGAACTTTATCTATGGCAATAAACAAACAAACATGAACATGATTAAAAATTCAATTAAAACACTTGATATGTGCTATGGGAATCTAGATTGAATAATAAATAAAAAAAAAAAAATCAATGGCGCAACTGCCCAAATCGGGCCTGGGCCTTGAAGTTATGCTAGAGTTTCTTCATTACGAAACCAACGGAACACTAGAAGGTGAAGTGGTCATCAACACGCTCGTCCGTGACTACTACCAGATCTTAACGCAGGTACTCATTTACAGCTCAGTGAACTGGTAGTCCGGAACCCAATCCCATTCTCGAAAATTACTTGTCGCCAAGCAGATTCGAACCTGGCACCAGGTGCACCGAAGCCAAGTGCTCTAGCCACTAAGCTACCCAGACTACAGATTTAATGATAACATAGACCGAATTCTTTTTCCAATAAGCGATGAATTATGTTTGTAGAAAATGGAACCCAACTGTTTCTATATTAACATGCGGCTTATAACATTATCCGCGATTACAATAACCGGCAACCACTGTACTAGGTTTCGATTTATAACCTTACATACAGCATTATGTCTTTTGTGTACTCCTCAAAGCCATCCTGGAATAACCAGAGATCATACGGTCAATAGTTTTCGAAAATCAACATAGACTCTGCATTGGTCATCATACTTTCATTCCTTGATAATACGAGTATATGTTCTGTACCACGTTAGTCTAGATCGCACACAAGTCTTCCGGATTCAGAAAATACATTTCATGCAGTCAGCCAGCTGTTGGACAAGAGAGGTTGCCAAAGAAAATAAGCATTTTTACGTCTAATTTCTTGTGTCGACGCATCAATTTTTGCCTGAACTCGTCGGCTCAAAATTTTTGAACGATGGATCTCGATGAATACCGTCCAAGAGGGCCATCCTAAGATATTTGGTGCCCGTGGGCTACTAAAAATAATGCGCCCCTCGTCATAAGAAAATACAATTTTGGTTGCTAGTAGAAGCGGCAAATACAACATACAGTAGAAGCTCGACAATTAAAAAAAAACAAGTTTAACCCAATTCTAATTTTCTAAGAGCAAAAACAGTTAAGAACTGAAAATAAGGTTCAATCGGCCGTCATTTGTGAAATATTTTTTTTTTTTTCAAAAACCCCTACGAAGCGAAATTTTTGTTTTGGAACAACCGCCTGCATATAATCGCGGGAACCACAGAGCGTGCGAGCGACGGACATTCTTTACACTGACCCTGACAGCAGCGCCCCTGGTTGATATATATTTATAAAAAAAAAATATTAGCGTACTTCAACATAATATACTTTCGAATACAACCAATCTGGATAGAATCGAGCAAATAGTTTTTGAGATAATAACTTCTAAAATTTACCTAATTTTTCAGCTTTCTACTCAGATGTTCCCCCTTAATGCGGCTTTCACTATGATTTTATTGAATTTAATTTTGTTTTTTTTTTCGATGTATTAGAAAAATAGCACGAACCAGTGCTGCTTGATTATGTTTTTCATTTTGTAGATTCTCTATAATGTTGTTTTACTTGTACACCACATCTGCTGTTAATAATGACAAGAGTATCATGGTGCATTTACACTCAGCGTTTGCGACGAGCCTCTATCCTCACCAAAAAATCAATCATCCAAATAGCTCGAGCAGTCGCAAGAGTCTTACATTGAGAACCGGTTTGCAATGGCCTGATGGGGGTAGCTTCTCGCCTCGAGGCGAGCCTCATGGGTGAGTGTAAGCGCACCATCAAAAGGTACAGTGTAATGGTGTATAGTACCTTTATTAAGAGAGTGCAACCATAAACAGAATGAAATACGGCCAGAACAGTACAAAGAAATATGGATATGTATAGTAAACTTCAGATTCTCTCTCTGTCGCATTCTTCACCTATAAAGAGGATACATGACAGGAAACAATATTATAATCTTGCAATGCAATCAATTACGCCATTTTGATAGTAACGTTTTGTAATTAGGGGACAAAACAGTTACGTATAATTATTAAACATATGTACATACTATATCCCGGATTCGTATTGTATTCCTTGCTAAGTAACATGTGTTTCAAAGTTGGTTATGTTGCAATGCCTATGATCCTTGGGTACCCTTAATATGTATACATTTTTATGTGCGTATACCTATGCTTTAAAATATTATCATTTGCCTTTCAATTAGTTCTAGTTGGGTGGTTGCCGGGAAATCTGATCCTATTTCGCCACCACGTATACACGTTCACCCAGACTCTCCAGCTCCAGGCTGTACGTGGATGAAACAAGTGATATCATTTGACAAGCTGAAACTTACGAATAACCAGCTTGACGAGAATGGCCACGTAAGTCATAACATAACGCTATCCATCCTGATCTATTCTAATGGAATTCCTTGCTATTTTTAGATTATACTGAACTCGATGCATAGGTATCAGCCGAGGTTTCATATAGTGTACCTGCCACCTAAAAATAATTCGTTGGACGAACAGGAATACGCCAGCCACTTTCGCACGTTTGTTTTCCCGGAGACTTCATTTACGGCAGTGACCGCCTATCAAAACCAACGGGTGAGTTGTGATATGATTGTAATGTGAGTTATAAAAAATAGGAACTCCTACAACATCGGAACGACTCTCGCCTGTTATTTATGGGTTGTGCTATTAAAATGATCTATATTGTGACAGAAATGACAACTAATGAGATAAATTGGCCACGTTGTGAAATAAAATATTCGGAAGGGAACGTAGAGGTAGCAGTTTCAACAACTTAAGTTGAGCGACTGACTATTTGGAAGACACGATTTATAGTTCCGCGCTCTGTTTGAGTTATATTGAAATAATTTACAGATATAAAACCCATGTGTGCATTGAAGTCAGTCCTCAGCATCGGGCAGATATCGGAGCGTCAAGCTTATTATAGCCTAAAATTAAAGTGTCACCAGTCGGTGTTTGATGTCATTCGTTTTATTTATTAGCAAAAGAAAAATACAAATTCTGCACAGGGGAATAAGAAGAAATATATGGTATATGTACGTATTGCGACTTTGTACATAATCGTAAGTCCTTTTAAAAAATAAGACAATGGCCTATTTAATAAGATGATCTTGCACAACATGGCGCCTATGAATTTGTGTATTAATTGACAACATCTTTTTAAATTTATGTATAGGTGACGCAATTGAAAATTGTCAGCAATCCTTTCGCCAAGGGTTTCAGAGACAGCGATGCAAATGATGAGTAAGTTGAAATTTATTATATTTATGCCATCTATACTTATCTCATACTCAGTATCGAGGTCGGTGCGAAGATAATTTTAATGTGCTTTAGCAGCGAACATTTCGGAGACAATTGGAAGAGTTCTTGTTAATATCTGTTGAAATCACTGTCAATATATCCTCTAAAGTAAACTGCAAATTCAGTAATTATTATGGTTGCTTGTTTTGTACGCTTATTAATGAATTATACTCACTTTTTAAATATGATTCACTTTGGGTTATTTTCGCCTTAACCAGATGTTAACTTATCATCCGTGACATTAAATTTAACCATCCGTTAATTTCTCTGGGTATAAAAATGTATTATTCACCTCTGGTTACCGATTTAATAGATGGAGTTATCTTAACAGCTGCTTTTCCAGTTTTCCATTATTTTCTAGTCAAACGTCAACAATGTGACCGAATGTGACCCTTTTTTTTGTGAATTTTTAAATTGATATTTTTAGGAAAATCAGAATTAATGGCTGCGATTTTATCATGGTGTCGGATCTGGGAGCAGTAAAAACGATGTGTTTGATACACAATTTACACATTCAACAAGATCCATCCCATTTGTTTTCGATAGTTTTCTGTGCGTGTACCACCGGGTGATTGGATTTTATAGTTCCTACAATAGTCTATCTATTAAAGGCTTGTATCTCCCAAACCCTTATGCCCGATTTCACAGTGATAGCTTAAGCTAAGGCTTGGTAAAGCTAGACTAGGTAGCTTAAGCTATGGATTCGTTTCGACTGATTTCACAGTTTTTTGTATCGTGCGTCTTAGCTAAACCAAGCACATTGCGTAGTAGCGTTTCATTTGGCAGCCTACTGTAAGCTTTTGGAATGGATTTGAGCACATTCGATATTTCTTATGTAGTGGAGTAGCAACGCGGCTATATTTTCTTAATTACACAGTCTTGAATACAGAAAAAATTACAAGTTTGACAGTTCGTAGGCTAATTTTATTACGGAGCTTAAGCTCGCAAAATTGATGGCTTAAGCTAACCTAGCGCTTGTCTTAGCTTAAGACTTAAGGGCTTATGCGGGTCTAAAAGGCCAAAAAGAAGCATGTTTTCTTGATTTTTTTAAAAGATACTACACAAATTGTACAATTTTAATTTATTGCATATAAAAGTATTATAGTTAAACACCATTCTGTGAAAATTTCAAACGAAAATATCAACAAATCTGCCATTGAGAGTCTCGTGAAGTTGACCATGCCAAAAAAGTGCCCTCACGGTAGTCACCGTAAATCGAGTAATTTTTATCAGAAATCAAAAAACCAAAATTTTCCTGTTAGTATGTGAATATGGCTTGTGCTTGAACGAAGGATTTTTTTAAAAATTGAAAATTGAATTTTTGGTAGCGTTTTTTACGAAAAATATCATTTTTTCCATAACTTTTAGCCATATTTGGCTTATAAAATGAGTTGTAATTGAAGGTAAAAAAAATCCTTCGTTCAAGCACAAGCCAATCATGTCTAAAAGCAGTGTGCAAAATTTTAAGCCGATCGGTATATTAGATTCTGAGAAATTTTGACTACCGGCGTCAAAAAAGTGGTTTTGAGAAAAACGCGTTTAAAGTTTTAAAGAGAAATAAAACAGAGTAAATGGAATACATGGAATCATCGACTCCAAGCCCATAAAGCGAAGGTTCTGCTGCAGATGCAAGGACCAGTTCACCCTTTTGTTCCTGTCTGAGTCAAATTCTGGAATCTCGGGTCTGAGCTTCCGCTTCCTGAAATGCTGGGTGACCGGGTTCGGGTTGCCGGTAAAGACATGTTTAATAGGTACAAGGCGCTTTAAATCTCTCTCACTCCTACAGTTTTGCTCCGATCGACTTGAAATTTTGAGACAATACTCCTGACATGATGTACTATTCTAGACATGTTTAATAGGTACAAGGCGCTTTAAATCTCTCTCACTCCTACAGTTTTGCTCCGATCGACTTAAAAATTTTGAGACAATACTCCTGACATGATGTACTATTCTACACATTTTTTTCAAAAAAATTATCTTTTTGAAGTGTCAAGACCCGCATAAGCCCTTAAGCCATTACTGTGAAATCGAAGATGTTCCTAAGCTCAAGCTTAAGCTCCACACAGAGCTTAAGCTACCACTGTGAAATCGGGCATTAGAGCTATAAATTTAAAATTATTTGTTGGGTAGATTGAATGGACCCCTTCAAGTAGTGACTTCTTGATGGGCGGGAATATGGTGGTATGGTGTTGGTTTAATTTTTTTCTGAATAGACAGGATACACTCCTTGAAGTGACTTCTTTTTGAGGGGTAAAGGTGTGAGGGGAAGCGTTTTGGACGGAAAATTTTGGTTTCTAGATCTCAGCAACCGTTTATGTTGGAAGACTGAAACTTGGAATTTCTGTAGAGCTTCGATAGTGGACCCATTTGCAAAAAAAGTTTTTGATATGTGAAGGGGTGTGGGAGTGGGATGAAAAATGATGCGCCCGAAAGAAAGGCGAGATGGACACATTCTAAAATCCATATCTCCTAAACAGTTAATGGCACGAAATTAAAACTTAACAAATATCTGTAGTTATACTAGGAGTAAAGGCAATGGCGTACGAGGGTGGGGGTGAGCAACTTTAGATTACGGTATTTCACGAACCAAAAAACAACACTAAAAAAACAAAATTCGGTTTGAGTATAAGGGTTGACAAATAAATATTGCTCAATATAAAAGAAGGCGGAGGAGCATGAAAGCGGAGGCGATACGCGTTTTTGAAGAAAAAAAAATCACGTATAATATCTCAAGATCAGTGTAAGATGCTTCGAAAAACCTAAGAACTTAATAGAGAAAAAAATGTTGGGGGTGGGGGTGTAGAGTGTGAGGGTACGGGACGGTGAAAAGGAAAAAGTTCCGATGTTTATATCCCTAGAACCTTTAATGATATAAAGCTGAAACTTGATATTTAGATAGAAAAATATAATTTTGTATGGGGTTAGTATGGTACCGGGGGTGTTTTTCCTAACTATATAACAGCTTATGCTAGAAAGTTGAAACTTTTTGTGTATATGTAAATCAACTAGAAAAGTAATTTAGATTACAAAAAATCGAATATCCAGTGACAATCGGAAGAAGGGCAAACAAAATTATCAGTAAAAATGGAATGCACATACTTTCACGATTTTCATCATATACAGTTGCGAACTCTAATCAAAAAACTGACCAAATAATTATCGTAAAAAGAAGGAGTTATTCCTACCCATTAACAGGGGGTGGAAAAGGATACCAACAAGGACAGTAGCAAGATTAATAGAATTAATAGAAGCTTTGAAGATGTGCGGAATTTACTAAAAATACCAGGTACAATACGATGTACTAACCAAAACTCAACCAAATGAACCATAATTTTAATGTAATCTTGCATGTAGTTGCAAATGTTTTGTTACCACAGAATTAGGGTATCAACGTGAATTTGTTTCAGTTTTTTGTTTATATTAGAGCGAATGAATTTTTTTGTTAAACTTTTTACTAAGGTCGTTTCTCAATTCCTTGCTTCGTCTAAGTCTACGTCTATGTTGACGTCACAGCATAGCATTGCTATTATAACAGTTTAGAAACAGGATCAGCTGATGCTTATTTGACAATATATATATATAATATATAATATATATATATAATATATAATATATATATATAATATATAATATATATATATAATATATAATATATATATATAATATCTTTTCACTTCCACAGGATTGTTGAACAATTACCTATTTTCAAGTTTTTTCCTTTTCAACTCCTAGACAGACCCTCGCTCCGAATTTGTCATATCTGGTGATTTTAATATGCCATACATAAGATGGTGTAATATCAATCCTTCTGCCTTGCCTTCTCATTCTCAACACCTTTCCACATCGAATCCTTTATGGAATTGTATGCTATTACGCAATTAAATTTTATTCAGAATAGGAATGAATGAATTCTCGACCTCATTTTTTCGAATGCATGCTCCATCGATATTGGTATTTTTTCTTCTCGTACACAACTTGTACCCGTTGACTCCCATCATCATCCATCATTGAGCTTATGGTTAAAATAAATATATCAACCAGTCATCGTTAATAAGTCGCTCAAAGTGCATTTTCCTTAAGTGTAACTATGATGTAATCTCTTCTGACTTACAGCAGCTAGCAACTCTGGAATCTGAGTCCAGTGTCTCTTCTTTGCCGTCCAGTCTGTCTACTTTCTTGTTTTTCAAAAATATTTGAAAAGTTACTGCATGTATTCATTTTCTCATGAGTCAGCTCCCTAACATAAATCAAGCATGGATTTTTAAAAAGGACGCTCTACAAAAACGAATCTTCCTACTCAAACTTAGTCTCATGCGCGCTCGAAAATCGTTTCTCTGTCAATACGACTTAAACTGACTTTTTTAAAGCTTTTGACAGTGTTGACCACTCTATACTGCTTAATAAACTGCAATCGTTGGGAATAGATGCTGCTTTGTTGCAATGGTTTTCTTCGTACCTAAGTGATCGTTTGAGAATGACCTTCTTAAGGGTTTTCAATCTGATTATTTAATGTATGTCGACAAAGATATTTGAATTCCTTTATATAAGATGTCCCAAACATATTAAAAAAATAAAGCTCTATGATGGGCGACCATTCTCCAGCGGCTATTAGAGCTTCGTATGCTAAAATTTATAGTCCACTCTAACATCAATCTGAGCTCTGTTTGGAAAGTCAATGTTACCGATTCCGAAATCGGTAAATTTGATTGATTTGTCATTATTTTCAATATTCGCATTTTTAGTTATTTCAGATTCATTTAAATGTCAGTGTGAGCTGATGTGCTCCAGTTGTGAACGGAAATATTAGGAAATCCAAGCGGTTCTAAAGTATTATTTAGCATATACTGAATTCAGTGCGATACTCCTTGCGCGGGTTTCCACCCCTGGTGGGCTGCTTTCTTAATTTCAAGTGCGATAGACGATTAACTTATGATTTTGATTTAGTGCCAGACATTCGCGGCTAATTCAGTGACTGTAAACTATTAGTGGCTCACTCAGAATCCTAGTTTTGATGCACAAGTAATTTCTTTCCTTTGCACCAGACGCTTAGGACAAAATACTATCACCAATCCATCCCAATTGCTGGCATGGCCAGCGCAAATAGATGCTCCACCGTGGTGGAACCCCCGGCCCCTAATTCCGCTACCAACTCGCCCAAGAATGTGCGACAATGCTCCTCTAAACCCTGCGCATTTTCTGCTTCTAATGAGTGTTCGGCACAGTGCCCAGACTCTACCAATACCGCATAAACCATCAGCACCCACTCCCAAGTTTGTCGTGGTCCAAATGCACCACGCTGATCAAATTCCTACAGCGATTCACCATAATTGTAAAAAAGCAATAGATCAGATCTCAACTCTCTATTCCAATGCTTCCTTCCTCAGGGACTGAAGTCTTCTTTTGCCTGCTTAAAACGAAAATACCGCCCAGAAATTTCTTAAATCTACTAATATAAATGATATACCAATCAAATGCAACCTCTATGGCAAACTTAACACCTGCAAGAGATTTCTCTCAGGAGGAAATACTTGAAGGGTATCTATATATGTACGTAGCTAAAAATTATGTCCCATTGGCAATCCGATTAAAAAAACCTGCCTTTGATTGATTATTTTTTTTTTAGTTGGCGAGCTTTCTCCAACATACAGTGGGCTACATCAAAAATTCTAAAACTTTGCAAAGCCACTGGAGTTAGGTCACCAATCGAAGAGCTTTTGAAATTGATATTGACATGCTTGAGACATCTTATAGTTTCTATTATCTTTGATGTCGATAATCTCACACTATTCAGAGTCGTGAAATCTATTTCGGACTGTAAGATCCTACAAGAAGACATCAATAAATTAAACGATTAGTGTAAGCTGAATAACCTTCGTTGAAACACTCAGAAATGTTTTAAAAGGATGTAAGTATACAAATAAGGATTGTTACCTTAACTTTGACGTTGATATTGCTCTTATCATTGAAGTCTCACGCATAAATGATTAAGAGGTAATGTTTGACAACAGATTAAAGTCTGATCAGCACATATTTGTAATCTGCAAACACGCATTTATATTATGTGGTTTTATATTAAGAACTGCTCATGCTCATCCATTCCATAATATACATGTTTATATGAATTGGTTTAATATTCTCGTTCGGTCTCGTCTATGTAGAGTATTGTTCTGTTGTGTGAAACCCTAACCACCAATATTTTTTTTTTAATCAGTACAATAATGTTTTACAAAATCTGTTTTTTGAAAGCTCAATTTATCTGACATTTGCTACGAGAGTCGATTAGAGTCATGAATCAAAGAATAATAGATTGCGATACACGCACCTTTTGTGACGTATCTAAGAGCTTTCGACTATGGTTGCATTATCCACTATATGCCTTTTCTAGATATATCGCCTTAGCAACCTTTGTTATTTTTTAATTTATATGAAAATAACTCTCTTGATGACGTGATGCGCAGAACTTTAACCATTTTTTTCGCTAACTGTCGCAATCTCTTTTTCTTTGATTCATGGATTAGAGTTACATGGCCTATCACGTTTAAAAGACAGAAGACTATATTTGGACCTGGGCATTTTTATTTAAAGTAAATTTTATTTTAAACCCTAATCATCAAGGGGAACTTCAATTGCGTACTAATATAAGTAATAATAGACCTTAAACTCTATTCGTTGTACCACATGAGCGGTTAAACGTATATTTTCACTCTCCTTTACTTAGTTTTCATGATCTAGTTTTCTACAATCATTCAAGTTGTATTTAAGATTCACCTTTTCTATTAAATAACTATGTTAACCCCTTCAGGTCACCAAACATCTTCTAAATAATCCAGATGCCAAAAGAACTTCACCAGCTTCTCCTGCCCTATCGACTTCAGACCCTCCAAATTCCGGTAAAACGCGCCGATTTCAGACATGATTTCGTACCGATATTGTGGCAAAAAATTTAGGGTTGACACGATTCGGGAACGAAAAATTGTTACATGCCTCTATTATAGCTCTATCAAAAAACCAAGTTTCAGCTTTATATCCTTACAGGTTCCTGAGATATAAACATCGGAACTTTTTCCTTTTCACCACAGAGAAACGATTTTCGAGCGCGCATGAGACTAAGTTTGAGAAGGAAGATTCGTTTTTGTAGAGCGTCCTTTTAAAAAATCCATGCTTGATTTAATAATTTGTTTTCGATCTATTCTCCTTGTGTACCTACAGACGTTTATTAAGTTTTAATTTCGTGGCATTAACCGTTTAGGAGCTATAGATCTTACAATGTCTCGATCTCGGCTTTCAAGCGTTTTGAACGCATTATTATTCACACACTCCTGCACCCATATAAGAATTTTTTGGCAAATGGGTCCAATATTGATGCTCTATATAAAGTCCAAGTTTCAGCCTCCTAGCCTAAGTGGTTACTAAGATCTCGAAACCATAATTTTCGGTCTAAAAGTCAAAAAAAAAAAAACTTAAAGTAGCAAATTTTTATTTAAAAAAATCAATAACAATAGATTTTTTATTATTAAAATAACAAAATAATCTTTTTAGTAGTCTGGCGTCTAGTGGCTTCGTGGCTAGAGCACTTGCCTTCGGTGCACCTGGTACCAGGTTCGAATCTGCTTGGCGACAAGTAATTTTCAAAAATGTGATTGGTTGCCGGACTACCAGTTCACTCAGTTGTAAATGAGTACCTGAGTTAAAATCGGGGTAATAATCACGGACGAGCGTGTTAGCTGACCACTTCACCTCCTAGAGTTCAGTTAGGTCTCGCAATGAAGTAACTCTGGCATTACTTCAAGGCCTGGGCCCGATTTGGGCTGTTGCGCCATTGATTATTATAAAGTAATCTTTTTAGTTTGGGTGATCTAAACTAAATGTAAACTATAAGAATCGGTAGTGACGCTGCTTTAATCGTTATTGTACTAATGTTATTAAAATACGTGTAAGTAGGTAATGAGGGAACTTAACAATGAAGTAACCAAGTAGTAGCTAGGTACCTCTGAAATTATTCAAACCTCCACATCATCGTAAAATATTCAACCCGTGTATTCATGATTGGCAACAAGCCTATAGTCACCCTAGTATATTTTTCTACAAATTAAATTGATCAATATGAATTGCCTAAACAACTTTACATTTTTCACATCACTTCGTTCAATTGTTGATTTCTAAATACAACTATCTTTATGCATTTCACGGCCTAAATCAAATCATATTCGACCGCATAGAAAGTTTGATTATTTTGTGAATTCATTGAAAATTTCTTCTTTGATTTATTTCGTAAACAAAATTTCCTACGTTGATTTTATCATAAATCATACAGGATAAAAGTTAAAAAAAAAAATTTTTTAAGAGATGTATCATCTGGAAAAACTATTTTTTACATTTCCATGTGATTTCAAGAGCCAGAAACAGATAAGAGTTTGATTTTTCGGAAACATCGGGGCGGCTTTGTCTAACGTAAACCATATTTTAAGCTAACTTGTCGTTAGAATCTCTCTTCAATTAAGCTGTTATTTAAAAATCCCCTTTAGAGCTTTGTTTACGAGGTCGATCAAAGAATTCAATTTTTAAAATTGTTTACATCACTTCGAATGATGCGAAGCTTCTTGAGGATCTGTTTATATTATTCGGCACATTTTTCATTCAACGAGGATATAAACAGAAAATAAGTGTATATTTCACACGATCATCAGATCGCACTTATACTTTAAATCGCAAGACTCTGATGCATCATAATTTTTTACAGAAACCCCGATATGATGACTTCGCTGAACATAAATCAACAGAACCATAATCGACTGAAGGAGCATCAGCAGCAGATGAAGAACACTGCTAAAGATATTAGGCGAAGTAAATAATTTCAGTTTTCAGCGCCCTTCAAAGTAAACAGAAATAAATTTTAAGTTTCAGGAACAGATACCCATGTGACAACAATAACGCAATCGACGCCGGAAGTCTATCACACACGAAATGAAAGTAACAATGCTCAAAATATCGGAGGAAACTTATATTCAATAGGGCAGCCATACGCGGCTGAAACCAGCAATTTCGGACCGGTTTATCACCGACATAGTCATTTGTCACACAGTTATGGTAGTCCTTATGAGAAAATCAAAGTGGCTAGCCATATGGGGCAGCACAACGCTTACAGTAGCTATCAGTCCTTTTACGGACCTACTCATCAAATAGTCAGACCCAATAGCTACATAGATCTTGTCCCAAGGTGATATCTGATATAATGCAGTGATAATGAGTTATTCTTTAATTTAAGATCATAATTATTAATTTATGTAAATTGCTTATTGTTTGATGTGTATAATATTATGTATAAAACTAGTTTTTGTGAAAGCATTACTGTCGATTATTTTTCTATTTCACGTCATTGTGAAAATTATTAAGACCAAAAGTAAGATTTTTGCTTAAAAAAATTGTTTAATTGGGATACGTTGTTTATTAGTGCTTCGCTCCACGTTGAGTAATTAATACTCATATATCACAGTGGGTTTTATAGAAAACTTTTTGGTTTCTACAAACATATGATTATTAAAAGGACCGTTTTAAAAAATTAGAAATTATTACCTGTAAATTTTATTCAAAATTTAATGAGATACAAAAACAAAACATTATAAAATTAAGAGCGGTTAATCATGTAATTCGATAATAAATTTTTCCATCGTCCAAAAAATAACATACCCCAGTTAAGGCTGCCAGATTGGGGTATTTTATGTAATTTGGGCTACATACAATTCGCCGGTGAAAATTTCGAAAGCAACTTATAGCCTTTCGGGCTATTCAGCCAACGCAAATCGTGCTATTTTGTTAGTTTACAAGGAAAAACATAACGCAGTCACGATCGGCTGCAAGCCAATCGTATGATACTCTAGATGAAATACTGAACTCCGATTTATATTTTAGTTGGAAATATATCAAAAGAATGAGGAGAGCACAAGCAATTATTACATGACCTTTTACTTACAGGTAGAAACTTTTGTATAGTGGTCGATTTTTTGATTTATAGTGAGTTCCATAAAGTAAGTTAGGACATTTTACAGAATTTTTGTATGGTAACTACATGAAGGACTCATGAGATATTTTTCATATTGATAGTTTCAGCTGCGACTATTATAAAATTAATTTTTGTAAAATTTCAAAGTCGTAAATTAAAGCTTTCTAAACTTATCGTGCAATATTGGTGAATATGTTTATTAAGGACTTTTGTATTACAGCTACCCGAAGGAGTCAACAGGTGGCGCTAATTAATGAACTCCGTCTTGGTTTTGGTATAAAACTAATTCCTGTAAAATTTTAAATTCCTTCTCTAACTCGTTCTGGAGTTATAGTGAATTCAGTAAAAAGCATACATTTTTGAAGGACTTTTCTAGGCTGCTACACGAAGGACTCATTCGATTTGCATCATATTCGGAACTTTTGATTCAAACATTGTAAACCATACGTATACAAAATGTCAAGTTCCTAACTTGAAGCATTCGAGCAATAACTGGGAAAACGTGTTTCAAGGACTCTTGTATGGGAGGTACCCGAAGGAGTAGAAGGATATCGCCCATTAACGAACTTAGCCTTACTTTTTCCATTTTACAAGTTGTGACAAAATTTCAACTTCCTAGGTCAACGCGTTCTTGAGTTATCGTGCTAACGGACGGACGGACAGCAAACGGATTTGGGGGTTTTGGCCAAAAATAAACACAAAATAATATAGAATTTTTTTTCGTCCGAGGCTCGGTTCTATGCGTTACAAACTTTTCGGGCTGGATTAAACTTATAATACTCTATATGTTCATCTAGAGTATAAACATAACTCAGTCACGATCGGCTTCAAGCCAATCGTATGATACGTACTCTAGATAGATGAAATACTGAACTCTTATTTATATTTTAGTTGAAAACATATCAAAAGAATGGGGAGTGCACAAACATTTATTACATGACTTTTTACTTACAGGTCGAAACAAGTGTATAGTGGCTACTCGATTTCTTGATTAATAGTGAGTTCCATAAATTAAGTTAGGACACTTTACAGAATTTTTGAAGGACTTATGGGATATTTTACACTATTATAAAATCAACGTATACAAAATTTCAAAGTCGTAACGTAAAGCGTTTTAAAGATATCGTTCAATATTGGTGAACACGTGTCTTAAGGACTTTTGTATGACAGCTACCCGAAGGAGTCGACGGATGGCGCCAACTAATGAACTCAGTCTTGCTTTTGATATAAAAATAATTCCTGTAAGATTTTGAATCCCTGCTTTAACTGGTGCTGGAGCTATATTGGATTCTATAACTTGCATACATTTTTGAAGGACTTTTTTAGGCTGCTACACGAAGGACAAAATTGCAAGTTCCTAACTTGAAGCATTCGAGAAATAATTGTGAAAACGTGTTTCAAGGACTTTTGTATGAGAGGTACCCGAAGGAGTGGAAGGATATCGCCCTTTAACGAACTTAGCCTTACTTTTTCCATTTTACAAGTTGTGACAAAATTCCAACTTCCTAGGTCAACGCGTTCTTGAGTTATCGTGCAAACGGACGGACAGACGGACAGCAAACGGATTTGGGGTTTTGGCCAAAAATTAACATAAAATAATAGACAACTTTTTTTCGTCCGAGGCTCGGTTCTATGCGTTACAAACTTTTCGGGCTGGACGAAACTTATAACACTCTATTGCCCGATTTCACAGTGGTAGCTTAAGTTCTGAGTGGAGCTTAAGCTTGGGCTTAGGAACATCTTCGATTTCACAGTAATGGCTTAAGTCTTAAACTGGGCTCAAGAGCTTAAGCTTAAGCCATCAATTTTGCGAGCTTAAGTTCCGTTTATAGAATAAGCCTACGAACTGACAAACTTGTGATTTTTCCTGTATTCAAGACTGTGTAATTAAAAAAATACAGCCGCGAAGCAACTCCACTACATAAGAAGTATCGAATGTACGCAAATCCATTACAAAAGCTTACAGTAGGCTGCCAAATGAAATGCTACTACGCAATGTGCTTGGTTTAGCTAAGCCGCACGATACAAAAATCTGTGAAATCAGTCGAAACGAATCCATAGCTTAAGCTACCTATTCTAGCTTAACTAAACCTAAGCTGAAGCTACCACTGTGAAATCGGGCATATATGATTTCATCTAGTGTATAGAAATAAAAATAGAAAACTTAGGCCGCGGTCCGAATTACGCTTACGGTGCTTACATTACCAACAGTGCTTACAGTCGGTCCGAATTGTATGCGCGCTGACAACGCATATAATTCGGACCGATCGTATGCACACAAATGTCAGTTGTGTCAGTAATTTTAAAATGAGTTTTGAAAAAGTGTTTTTAGTAGAAACGGTAATGGAAATGTGTGACAATAATAGCGATCTGGAGATGATATCTGGCTCCTCATCTTCATCTTCTTCAACAATATTGTTATAACTCATTTTTCTTCAATATCGCGAATAAATTTTAGTGTTTTTAAATTTTTAACCGTCAATGTGACAGATTGCAAAGACGAACACACAATGCATATGCTCGAAACCGTGAGTAGTGTAAGCGCCAGAAAATTTCCCCTCCATGCAAATTGTATGCGCTGTGAGCGTAATTCGGACCGAGTGTGAGCGCGCTAAAAGCGCAGAAAGCGTAATTCGGGCCGCGGCCTTAATGTCAGTCGTCTCTTGGACTTAATCTGCGACTGTTAGTTGTTCAAATACAACGTTTGAAAACTGTATTTTTTGCTTCCGTATCTAGTACAGAGGCGGCTATCAAAATGCGAATACAGCAACAAAGCGAAAAGCGGGAAGATCAACCACACCGCTTGTTGGCACAAAGTTTGAGAAGTGATTACCGAATATCACGTACAGGTTGCTGGTAATAAAATAACACTCATTGAACGCACCCACGCACTACTATATCGATTTATTTTCCAGCTCCACCAACCTTGCAAACCTACCAACTTCCTTCTCTTTACTCCCAGCAACCCGAGGCGCAGCACGAAAGGTAATTCTTTAACTTACTAAAAATTATATAAATATAAATTGAACTTCATAATTTTCTAATGTACCTTACGAATTTATACAGGAATTGAAAATAAATTTTAAGTTTACGCTACTGTATACTAGAAATTTTCATTAAACTTCAACACCGCTATAACCAGAGGTGCATCTATTTTGGTTTATGCTAATTTCGATTCTAGATAAAGTCGCAAAAAACACGCATATTGTATTTTAAAAACGGTGGTTTTTGTATTAAAAAACCTTAGAGTTTCTTTATTTTTTGCATAATTGAATAAAAACTTTTTCTACTAGACTATCTGTAACCACGTTTTGCAAGAATTTCACTCCTATCTAGCTTAACACATTCAAAAGTTACCGCCCGACACTACCTTTAACTCAAGACTTGTTCCTATACCAATTCCTTTATTTCGATCTTCAAGCGACCAATATTCTTGAAAACGTGTTTTAAAAATCTTTTTGGGTTACCTACGCGAAGGAGTAAAGGGATTTCTCAGACTGATAAACTCGGTTTTCTTTTTTACTCCAATCTAATCCTATAAAATTTTGAGCGTTCAATATTAGTTAACACGTGTTCTAAGGATTTTCTTAAGACAGCTTGAACAGCAGGAGTAGACGGATGTTACTATTTAATGAAGTAAGTTTTGCTTTTGACTTGAAACTAGTTTCTGAAAAAAAATTACTTCACGCTTTCACGCCTTTACGCAAATATCGCCAATTAACAAACTAAGAATTACTTTTTCCATTTTACAAGTGGTTGAAAAAATTAAATGTAACTGAGTTTAACTAAAAGTAACGCATGATTAACTCTATCAAAGGCTTTAGTAAAGTCAGTATAAATTGAATGTCTTTGATTACGGTTATTTAAAGTTGAAGCTATAAATGAAGTATAAACAGACAGATTTGTAAGCGCGGACCTAAACTTGAAAAAACCATGCTGATGTGATGATATAACATGTTCACAAAGTGGTGTAATACTGTCAGTCACAAAACTATCAATAATTTTAGCTAGCGTTGACTGGATCCAAATCGGCCTATAGTTTTTTATATCATTTTTATTACCAGATGTAAAAACAGGAATAAGATAACTGGATTTCCAAGCAGAGGGAAAAGAACCCGAGCTTAAAGATAAATTATAAATCTTATAAATAGGATAAACGAGAACGTCAGAACACATTTTAAAAAAAAGGTGGTGTATTGTCAGGACCAGATCCTTTAGAAATATCAAGATTTTGCAACCTATACAGAACCTCAGATAATTCGATTTTGGATACATTGACGTGAATATTGTGTTTATGATGGGTACTAGTAAACTCAGTATTACTACTACAAACAGTACATTCCTCATAAACAGATGAGAAATGTTTAGCGAACAGATCCGCAATACCTTTTGTGTCGTTTGCAACTTCATCATTTAGGAGCATTTTGGATGGCAGTAAATTATTCTTTCTAAGTGAATTTTGACATAATTCCAGAATACATTTATATTATAAGGTCTCTGATTCTGAATGTTTGTAATAAAATCATCGTAGCAGCGCAGTTTAAGAGCCGTACACTCTGCTCGAAGTCTAGAGAAAACAAGATAGTCCTCAATAAGCCCTGAGGATTTATACAAACAGTGAGCACTTTTTTTTATCTAACAACAATTTCTTCAGACCACTACTGAACCAGCCATGAATTACAGTGGGAGGAACGTGAATTGTTATAATATTAACTAAAATATCGTAGAAAGTGTTCACTGTCTGCTCAATATCTAAACCGCCCAATATAGAGTCCCAGTTAACCAATGAGATATGATAGTGAATAGAATCATAGTAAGCATGTTTAAAATTATAAGTTTTAAAGGAAACATCAGAAATTAATACATTGTTATAGCTTAAAAAGATTTGCATAACTAATGCCGGGTGGTAAAGAGCATCAAGTGGTAAGATATTAAACGATGATCGATGACAGCAGATGACTCCATGACATTAAAAGTTTTATTGATTTGTTGAAAGTTCAGTTCGGAGTAAGTATCAACAATTTCTTTACTGGCTTCACAGTTATCAGGAGCTACCCAATAATTATCACCGAAGGAAATTTGAGGCAAGTTAAAATCACCAACAATAACGACGTCAGCAACTGGATACGCATCAGCAATAATTCTTAAGGTATGAGCTTTATAATCCTTTAGACAAGATGAAGGAGGTAGGTACACAGCGCCAATGATCAATTTATCATTAATGATTACACAAAGTTGTTCTACTTCAGAATTACGAATTTCAATTTGGCTAGATCGGAGTGTATTATTAACGGCGATAATACAACCATCACCTCTAGTTTTGATGCTTGTAGATACGGAACGGTCAATTCTGAACACATGATATTTTGATAGGTCCAATTCGTTTGAGGTGATGCAGTCATCCAGCCATGTTTCTGTTAGGACTATTACATCATAGGTAATGTGAAGGATGTTCCTCCTGAAGTTTGGTACGCACACCACGGACATTCTGGTAGTAGACACTTAGTGCACTGATGTTCATACATGCCGGAGCAGAAGACAGATCAAATATCGGTGACGAGATCAAATCGGCGCTAGTTCGAGAGCCTGGTGATCGTTTTTTGAAACATTTTTAAATGGCCTGATCTGCACCCCAGTAGGCCATGCTTCTGCAGTAAAACAGCTCGCAAAATAGTTCTCAGGAACGCCAACTTTAAAATTGACGAAACGTAAGGACTTAGGGTCCACATCCTTCTTCACTAATCTCGCGCATTTTACATTATCCGAGGAAAGTTTGAATTTAGCAGCAATGTACTCAATTATACATTTTTGATCGGTACCGGAATCAAAACGCGATATATGCATCCATTTAACCTTGGTACCACTTTAAAATTTTACTTTATTATTTTAATAATAAAGTATTGTTATCGACTTTCTTTTAAAAAAAAATTTGCTACCCTGAAATTTTTTTTTTACACGTTTTATTACTAATAAACACCAAAAAAGCAATAAAAATTTTCAATCCGTCTGTGCGCCGTACGCCGTTCGCAAACTCATTTGAGAAATTATAGTTCCCAAGCCCTATGAGCTATTAAATTGATTTTTTTTTTTTAATAGACATGATAGACCCCTTAAAGTCTGGTTTTTTTGAGGGGTGAGGATGTGAGGGGGAAGGTGGGGGAAGCGTTTCTAGATGGTTGGTTTCTAGATCTCAGCAACCGCTAATGGTAGGAGGCTGAAACTTGGAATTTCTATAGAGCTTTGATAGTGGACCCATTTGCAAAAAAATTGCTGATATGGGTGAAGGGGTGTGGGAGTGGAGGGGGAAATATTGCGTCCGAAACGCAAAAAAATGGAAATCGCCACATTTTAAAATCCATATCTCCTAAATCGTTAATGGCAAGTAATTAAAACTTAACAAATATCTGTAGTTATACTAGGAGAGTAGATTGAAACAAAATTTTTTGGTGGGGGTAAAGGCGTACGGGGGTGGGGGTGAAAAACTTTAGATTACGATATCTCACAAACCAATTGCACCACGAAAACAAAATTTGGTTTGAGTATAGACCTTAGTAAAAAAAGATTGTCAAAAATAAATTTTTGAGGGGGTAGGGGAGCAAAAAAGTGGAGGGGATAAGAATTTGTCAAAAATTACACGTTTCATATCTCAATAACAGTGTAAGATAGATGCTTCAAATTTTTACCAGAAGTAAGCCTAATAGAACCCTAGTAGGGAAAAAAAATTGGAGTGGGGGACGGTGAGGTTGAGGGTGGGGAAGCGTGAGAAGTAAAAAGTTCCAATGTTTATATCTTAAGAACCTGTAATAGTAGAAAGCTGAAACTTGGTGTTTAGATAGAGCTATTGTAGTGGCATGGTGGAAAAATAATTTTTTTTTAGGGGTAGTATGGTACTTTTGAACGGCTTATGCTAGGAAGTTGAAACTCGGTCCGTATATGTAAATCAACTAGAAACGTTAATTTAAAAAATTTGAATATTCATTGGGGTTCGGAAGGGGGGCAAAAAAAATTATCAGTAAAAATAAAATGCATATATTTTCACGATTTTCGTCATATTTACTAGGTCTTTCCAAATATTGAATTCATTTTTATTCTACGGATTCTTCATATGAATTCCAAGAAAATGTTTTCAAAATTTTTTGACATTCGACCCCTAAGGAGGTGTAAAGCGGTTGTATACTTTTTCATAAATTCTACCGTATCTCTCAGGTCTGATCAGATATCAAATATCTTTTCATTTCCACGTGCTTGTTTAATAATCACCTATTTTGAAGTATTTTCTTTTTCAACCTCTAGACCGCATCCCGGAATATGACCCAATTATATAATTCATATGTTACACTCTATTCTAACCGCTTCCCGAACTTTTTGTTAGGTTTTCAGTCAGATAGTAACATATGATGCCGCATCCCCGAATAAAACACGTTCCGAACTTCTGCCGGAAAAATAATAAATTTGCGCCCAGACTGTTGGCAGATTTTTTTTTTATTTTTTTTAAATTTTATAGGTTATACTGTTTTTCGAAATATACCAATAATTAACTTGGGATCTCAATGGAATCAGGGTCAAAAAAATCGAAGAACATTATAGTGGTTCTCAATTATTTTAAAGAAAAATTGTCATTTAATCAAGAATCGTCAAAAATGTGACCTTATCATCGCCGATTCTTTTCAAAATTTGTCTACTCGTAAAATTAGTGAAAAAAAATATGATTTCAATTTTTTGTTTCTATATCATTATTTTTTTTGTTTGATTTCCCAAAAAAGATGTCCGAGTTCTCTTTGAAAATTCATATCTAATTAATTCAACTGCCTTGCGATTATTCGTTTTCAAGATATGTATAACGTTTTAAGTGAGTGAGGGTATTTCACTGATATTGAAAATTGACCCACCCTGAGCTTTTTTGTTTTTCTCTATGGTGTATACATAGGTACTTGGCTTAAGATGTTAAAGTACAAAATTTTAGGGTCACAATTTTTTTTTAAATTTTAAATTTATGCAAATTTCACCAAATGGACAAGTTAAGTTTTTGTTTTATTCATGTTTTTGAAAATACGGGAAACAAAAACTTGAACTTCAAAAAATCCAAGACACTATTTCAACCAAACCGACAGTTTTATCGCAGTCTTGGCTTTTGATTTTGTAGTGTTTTCACGAAGCGGACTCGTAGGAAAACGCACCGAAACCACACACACTGAACCTTTGGTTACCGATTCTGTTTGGCCAGGACACGAAAAACAGAAGAGAAATACTCAAAAAAAAACGCGAGTTTGTGAAAGCTTGATGAAAACTCGCAGATTTGTTTTTTTCGACACGAGTATGTGATGTGTTTACGTTTTGTCTGTTTCGTAGAAAACCGGCATAAAGAAAGAGAAAAATTTACAGTAATTATATAGGGTCTTTCAATAAGAACGAAGAAAATATATTTACATCAATGAAATTACCTGTAAAACAGTTTGTCTACCTTTTGAAACTGCTTTTTTTTAATACCAATTTTGAGAACCGCGTATAAGTCTTTTGAAGCGCTCGATTTCCGCTTAGCGACTTCGAAACAAACATATGCACTTAAATGTGTACCTGCATATGCACATAAATTGCTTCTTCATAACAGACTATTTAGAAATGAGAAGAAATATCACTTGACGGTGTCAAGGCTGATATTAATTACTTTTTCCCTGACATGCACAGCTTAAAGTAAACCATATTTTACTGAATATGTATGTGCAGTATTGAAACACATATATCACAATATGTTTGTTTATTTTTGGGTCATTTGTCACAGGATTTAATAGATTAATTTTCTTATAGGTACCCTACGGTTTTATGGTTCCCGTTTGTGTGAGGTCTACAGAATATGCACGCAACGGCTAAAGACAACAAATGTGTGCCACTAACTATTCACAATTAGTACATTCACTAAGAGTATCATGTAAGGAAGTCGTTGGTGATTCTTAAGGGTTAAGTTCACATGCAACTTCTGCAACCCTCGTCATAGAAATAAAAACATTTTTGTGACGGGTTACATGATCTGTTTTATATCCACTTTAATAGGGAAAGACTCACATCATAGTTGCAACATGTCTTTGAGTGTTTGGTAAAATTTCAGGGGTTCTGTAATGAAAAAATATATTACAAAATCATGTAGTAGGAATGTTGATATTACAAAAAAATACCGATATAGCGATATTTATATTATAAAATTTCAATTTCAGATGGCGACATATTCCAAAAATATATCAATATATCGAACATTTATTCGAATGAAAATTTCAATTTTCGAATAAATATTTAATGAACCATTCTCTTTAAAAGTATGTATAAAGGCTTATTTTAAAGAAGTTTATCGCGATATAAAAAAATACGAATAAAAATTAACCTGTTTTTTTTTTGGGTTTTTCAAGGATAAGGTTTTTTTTTTCCTTTTATATTTTTATACTATACTGGTTTTAAAAACAGATAAAAAAGTCATCTTGGAATCTCAAAGATATCGGGCTATAAAAAATCTAAGAGATCTACTAATTTGGTTTTCAATGCACTTCACAGAAAAAATACATTTAATTTAATTACTTACATGTAAGTAACAAGTATTTAAGTTAATGCTAATTGCTACGTCTAAGTTGACGTCACAGCATAGCATTGCTATTATAACAGTTTAGAAAAAGCTTGGGTAAACCATTAAGAGCCGTACAGAATGAACGCAATCGGAGTCGGATCGAAATGTCAAAATAAAGGAGGGGGAAAAACAGTTTCTAATGCATGTGGTTGCATGTAGCTAAACAGAATGAACGCTAAGCGTCAGAGAGAGTCGCAAGTATGTACGCAATGTTTTAAAATGATCGCAATTGATCGGATCGAAATATCAAATACAGTGGATAAAAAAAGGTAAGGCACGGTGCACCCAACGAGAAAAGTCATATGTTTTTATTGAGAATGAAGTTTTTTTTACATTATCTCGGGAGCTAGGAAGATATATTTCAGTAACATAACAAAAAAAAAAACAATAACATAACAATTTTTAAACATAATGAAAAAAATCCTTCTCTGCAAATAAAAACGACTCAAAAAAGTTAAGGCACGATATAGTTTTTTCTGAAATTATTTGAAATACTTTAGTTTTATTACTTTCAAAGTTTAAAAATTTGCTTACTATTAATATTTTGTGGACTTTCTCGCATTCTTATAACTTCCTGGAGTCGGTTCGGCATCGATTTGACCAACTTTTTACAGAAGGCTGGTGAAATATTTTTCCATTCTTCAATAACAGCGGTTTTTAATTCGTTTTTATTTTTTACTTTACGGATTGCTATTTTATTTTTAAGTGGTTGCTCTATGGGGTTTAAATCTGGGGACTGAGCAGGGGTTTTAATAACTTTTGGGCAGTTATAAATAGCCCAAAGTCGGCATTACTCCGAGCTATGTTTGGAATCGTTATCCTGGTAGGCCAAAAGAGTTTAAAATGCCCATCCTTTCAGCACATTGTTTTATATTCCTTTTGAGGATGTTTAGATAATAATGTTGATCCATCATGTCATTTATAACTTCTAAGTTTCCAGGTCCATAAGCCCCCATACAACCCCATGACATAATGCTTCCACCGCCGTGTTTAACTGTGGGATTGGTGTGTTTGAAATTGAATTCAGTATTTGGTTTTCTCTTAACATACCGCTTCCCATCAGATCCAAACAGGTTAAATTTTGGTGATGTAACAAAATATTCATTGGGTTGTATGGGGGCTTATGGACCTGAAAACTTAGAAGTTATAAATGGCATGATGGATCAACATTATTATCTAAATATCCTCAAAAGGAATATAAAACAATGTGCTGAAAGGATGGGCATTTTAAACTCTTTTGGCCTGTACCAGGATAACGATTCCAAACATAGCTCGGAGTAATGCCGACTTTGGGCCATTTATAACTGCCCAAAAGTTATTAAAACCCCTGCTCAGTCCCCAGATTTAAACCCCATAGAGCAACCACTTAAAAAATAAAATAGCAATTCGTAAAGTAAAAAATATAAACGAATTAAAAACCGCTGTTATTGAAGAATGGAAAAATATTTCACCAGCCTTCTGTAAAAAGTTGGTCAAATCGATGCCGAACCGACTCCAGGAAGTTATAAGAATGCGAGGAAAGTCCACAAAATATTAATAGTAAGCAAATTTTTAAACTTTGAAAGTAATAAAACTAAAGTATTTCAAATAATTTCAGAAAAAACTATATCGTGGCTTAACTTTTTTGAGTCGTTTTTCATTTGCAGAGAAGGATTTTTTTCATTATGTTTAAAAATTGTTATGTTATTGTTTTTTTTTTTTGTTATGTTAATGAAATATATCTTCCTAGCTCCCGAGATAATGTAAAAAAAACTACCTCTTATATATAAAATAAAGTCAGTTTTTATGGAAATTACGATGGAAATCTACACTTGTGAACCGTTCCTTTCCAAATTTTGCATGGAAATTCTCGAGACTACCGGACAGGTAGTGGACATATTCATATATTCCTGAAATTGGTGGTTCGCGAGTTATTTCAACATTTGAGCTTTTTAGTAAGTTAAATCAGATTAAGTTGACATAAAAATAAAAGTTTACAACTGCAGTCGTAGCCGAGCGGGTAAGGCGCCTGACTAGAAATCTGGGAGCGTAGGTTCGAATCCAGCCGACCCCGAACATGTCTGATTTTTTTTTTTTAATTATGTGTTTCGATTTCACTACCGGCTGCGAACACGTGACGTGAGTAACAGGGACGATGAAACATAATTGTATACGAGGGGCGTTCGAAAAGTAACTTAAGTCGGCAAGAAAACACTTGATTTTTGGAAAAGTTTTTATTTATTTTTCAACATAGTCTCATTGTAACTCAATGCACTTTTCCCAACGATGCTCCAGCTTCTTTAACCCTTCCGTGTAATACGTTTTTGATAACTCCTCAAAATGGGCCTCTGTGGCAGCGATGACCCATATCTTTTTCCTGCCAATGATTTTTTCAAATTCGGAAACTAGAGAAAGTCGCAGGGGGCCAGGTCTGGAGAATAAGGTGGATGCGGAAGCAACTCGTAGCGTAATTCAATAATTTTTGAAGTAACGGCACGATTTCGCGTTTGGTCCGGAGTCAGCAAACGCGGCACCCATCTCACCGATAGCTTTGACATACCCAAATGCTCATGAATCCAGAAGCTGTTGGCTGAGATGCCCACAGCCTCTGCTATCTCAACCACCTTCAGTCGTAAATCGGCTAATACGATATCATGTACCTTATTGATCATTTCTTGGTTTGTGACCGTTTTTGGACGTCCAGGGCGGGGTTTGTCATCGATGCTAGTACGGTTACGTTTAAATTCGTTTACCCTGAAACTGATAGTTGGTAACGAAGGAGTAGATGTGTCATGAACTTCTTACAAAATCTGATGAATTTCGGTCGCTTTTTTCCCTGCCAAATAAAAATGTTTTATCACTGAACGAAATTCTTGTTTTCCCATTTTTAAAAAACACAACACGTCGTATTCAATCATCCACCAAAAAAAAACTAAGCATCCAAAATGGCTGAAATTTCGACAGCACTCATACAAAAGACTGAACTTAACAGCCATCATACACGTTTTGATGTACGCGTGCTCTGTGTGTGACTTAAGTTACTTTTCGAACGACCCTCGTATTACAGAAATTGGTGGTTCGCGAGCTATTTCAACATTTGAGTGGATGAAGTATGAAGGATGGTGGATAGAGATTGGAGGATGGTGGATGGGGGATGGAGAAAAATGAAAAGTGAAAAATGAAAACTGAAAAATGAAAACTGAAAAATGAGAAATGAAAAATGAAGAGAGGAAATGAAAAGTGAAAAATGAAAAATAAAAAATTAAAACTTAAAAATTAAAAATGAATAGTAAAAAGTGAAAAATGAAAAATGGCTTTAATGTCTCCAGTTTCTTGAGCTGAAAAAGTGTATTCGAAACGGGAGTAATGTATCAACGGGAGAAACAGGACCAGTGGATAAACGGGAGTAACAGGGGCGATGGAACAACGTGAGCGTAGCGAGCGTTGCCGCGGTACGCGGCATATTACAGGGGGCGATGGAACAACGTGAGCATAGCGAGCGTAGCCGCGATACGCGGCTTGTTCTCAATAAAAACGTATGACTTTTCTCTTTGGGTGCATCGGACCTTAACTTTTTTTATCCACTGTATGACATTAGGTGTATTACATTCATTTTGGATTTATAAATTTTGCACTGAAAAAGCTAAATCCATGCCTCAATTGGGATTTATAAATCCGTTTTTCCCCTCCTTAATGCTGCTTTTCAATCCATTAAAAATTTCCCAAATTTTTTTTCAACCCTGCACACATTTCACAGCTGTTTGACACTTTGGATTGTCATATGGAACTGTCAATCAAGCGGTGGTGATACTCGTAAAATTCGTGTGCATGAGTGTAATTTTTCATGAGGAGGAGAAAGGTAGAAAATTGGTGTGTTGTAGAAGTGAGATGCACTCTGGTCTCCAGTGTCAAAAGAAAGAGACTGAAGAACAACAGTTTGTAGAGGAAGTGAGATGCAAGCATGATGTAAGCAACATTTTAGGGTTCTCAAGTGTCAAATTCATGTTGCAGATTGGTTAAAGGCCACTACCATTTAAACTTCCATCGCCTAACACAATCAGATTTTATTACGGAATATCTCGTTATTAGCCATTCTATATACTTCCATGCTGTCAATACCTCAGCTCTGAAATGTGTAGGGTCGTACAAAAATTGGGAAATTTAGGAAATTTGAATGGGATTGAAAAGCAGCCTTAAGCTGATTTATAAATCCAAAGTGAATGTAATACAGCTATTATCACAATCTAAAACGCACTGTATTATTTAAAAAAGAAAGTAATACAATGGAAAATGCAAGAGATTTCGATGAGAATTAAAAATAATTCACTGATTTTCGCGTTCATATCAATTTCACTTTGATTATTGACACTAATAGAACTGCGACTCAATCCGGCCATTGTGTTCATGTAGAGTTTACTTGCGGCTTACAGCGATCCATTGCATCTCGGTGCGACATTTTGACATTTCGATCCGATTCCGATTGCGTTTATTCTGTACGGCTCTTTAAAATGGCTCAGCTGATGCTTATTTGACACCTTTGATCAGGTAGCTAAGGATAGGACATCCCGGTGTATACAAGCCCGAAAAAAATAGAGACCAAAATTATTTTATCAGTACCAGGTATCCAAGGGTGCCAAGGGATTTTACGTGTCAAAAACACACGTAAAATAATTAGGTAGGAATATTTTGTTATTTATTTTTATTGGTTGTCATGTCAAGGTAACCTGAACGGCTTAGATCTTGGATCCAATGGCGTAGCAAAATAACGTTACATTTGGGGCATTCAAAAGCGTTACAAAGGTGAAACATTTCGAACATGCAACTGTACTTGGAAAAGAATTATTTATTAAAATATACATTCCTGTACAAATTCTTTGTATCGAAAGAAAGCTTTTCGATGCCTAGTCTACCTTGAGTTCACGACAATATAACCTTCTCATTAAATTAGTACTAGAAAAATGATTGCATTATTTTAAAAAATAAGTCAGTCGAAATATTGAAATTTGGTGTTTATCAAAAAAGTACACGGTAAAAAATTTTGGAGTAAAAGATAGAAAAACTTATAATTTTCCATTTATAAAGCTATTTATGCCATTTTAGGTATAAACTCTATAAAATTTCATTAGATAGAACTGTCTAATTCTATTCACTTAATAAATTTATAAAAAATACAAATAAAACTAGAGACTTACACCAACCACGTTCAAAGTAATAGGATTCCGTATAAAAATTACACAGTTATTAGTATAAATTCTATAATATTTGAAAAGGTAAGACTGTCTAATACATTTCTCTTATTAAAATTGTAAAAAAATAGGGATAAAATTTGAAATTTCTCCAAACGCGAAGTATTAGGGCTCCGCATAAAAATTTCATGATAAGTGTTTTTCTGAGTATTTATTGCACCAGCTCTATGAAAAATATTTTGTATGTGTTTATGGTGAAATTCATTTTCAACGTTACGATCATCGGACCCGACACGCGAATAATATCTTTTTGTGAATTTCAAAAGTGAAAAAAATAGTGAAAATAGTATGTTCTTCTGGTCCCGAAATTACGTTTGCAGATTTTAAGGAAGAGAAGGTAAGATTCGTTTTTATCGAAATATTTGTTGTGTGTTTCAGTTGTGTTTTTATCGATTCAAGGACGTCAACATTTGCAATGGACGAAGATAATTTTATCGAGTTTAAATGAAGTGCCGATTTCGCAATAGAAGAAGGGATTTTCCTAAATTTCGTGCAGCAGTTCTTTTTGCACCCATTATTGTTTTTAAAGATCATCGGAATTAGAATAATTCTTCTGGTTTGTTAATAGTTATGGTAGTGATATATGTGATACATATTAAAGTGATAAATATTTAGAAATTGCAACATGTGAGACGATTCCGCTTGCGGACACGGACATTGGATGTAGTGTATATATTACACCTGCAGCTTCAAGAAAAGACAATAAGACATACCTACATATATAATAAGACAAATTTAATTAATTTTTATACTCTAGATGAACATATAGAGTATTATAAGTTTAATCCAGTCCGAAAAGTTTGTAACGCATAGAACCGAGCCTCGGACGAAAAAAAATTCTATATTATTTTGTGTTTATTTTTGGCCAAAACCCCCCAAATCCGTTTGCTGTCCGTCCGTCCGTCCGTCCGTCCGTTAGCACGATAACTCAAGAACGCGTTGACCTAGGAAGTTGAAATTTTGTCACAACTTGTAAAATGGAAAAAGTAAGGCTAAGTTCGTTAATGGGCGATATCCTTCCACTCCATCGGGTACCTCCCATACAAGAGTCCTTAAAACACGTTTTCACAATTATTGCTCGAATGCTTCAAGTTAGGAACTTGAAATTTTGCATACTTAAGGTTTACAATGTTTGAATTGAAAGTTCCGAATATGATGCAAATCGAATGAGTCCTTCGTGTAGCAGCCTAGAAAAGTTCTTCAAAAATGTATGCATGTTACTGAATCCACTATAACTCCAGAACGAATTAAAGCAGGAATTTAAAATTTTACAGGAATTAGTTTTATATCAAAACCAAGACGTAGTTCATTAATCAGCGCCATCCGTTAATTCCTTCGGGTAGCTGCCATACAAATGTCCTTAATAAACATGTTCACCAATATTGAACGATACTTTTAGAACGCTTTAAGTTTCGACTTTGAAATTTTATACACTTTCATTTTATGATAGCCGCAGCTGAAACTATTAATATTAAAAATATCCCATAAGTCCTTCATGTAGTTGCCATACAAAAATTCTATAAAATATCCTAATCAAAAAATCGAGTAGCCGCTATACAATAATTTTTACTTGTAAGTAAAAGGTCATTTAATAATTGCTTGTGCACTCCTTATTCTTTAGATATATTTCCAGCTAAAATATAAATCGGAGTTCAGTATTTCATCTAGAGTATCATACGATTGGCTTGCAGCCGATCGTGACTGCGTTATGTTTTTAGTTTGAAATCGATTTTTTAATAAAATTTTTAAGCTTCTGAAATAAAGTTTATATGTACATACAAATACACATTCGGACATGTTTTTAATTATAGGTATAATTTTGATAAGCAATTTTTATAATTTTCAGATACCAAATAGTTGAGGAATATTACGTACAGGTATACAATATAAATATTTTAATTCCGTTCTTTTTGATTTTATTATGTACATACGAGTATATACCCATATCTAAGCCTATGTAGGTTTAAATATGGGTATATACTCGTATGTGCATAATAAAATCAAAAAGAACGGAATTAAAATATTTATTCCAATCTAGTTATAAAGCTTATTCAAATTTGGCATATACTAATGTATAGCGATTCTTATAAGTTTAATAGTCTTTAAGATACATTGGTGCATACTTGTTTCTGATAAAAAGTATACTAAAATAAGTAGACTCTTTCTATATATATGATGCCAACATATAGATTTTATCTAAGATTTCGTTTGGACCTATATAGATAAGAAAATTTATTGAAATTACACCAAAATTTTTTACCGTGTACGCATTTGATAAAGCTACTCGTTTTTTATATTTCGCCGAAATTTCAGTTACAGAATCATGCCAGGTAAATATGTATACAGTAATCCCTCGAGTTACGTCGGAGTTAGGTTCCGAGAATTTGCGACGTAGGTCGAAAACGACGTAACTCGAGGGTAGAAGCAACCTCAGGCGATAAATGTATAAACTTTTATTTTTTGAATATGAATGTATTTATTTTTTAAGTTTGTACATAAATAATTTTTTTAAAGTCGTGGATTTTCGTCTACATAAGTTTTATTTTCGTGTACAATTGCGTATGTCGGCTGTTACTTGCAGCCTTCATCAAGTGCCTGTACACGACTACACGTCAAATTACAAATAGTAACAACAAGTAGCAACCAGAATACGTATTTATAAAACTTACGAAGAAGAAAATAGACGTCTTTCTTTAAATACAAATACTTATTTGACATAAAGCAACACATTAATTGTTATAATCTTTAGAAGAAATAGCTTCTATTTCTACTGTTTGTGGGTTGACTGGTTTACTGGTGAAGAAGGTCGAAATTTGTGTTTGGGACAAAGTTTGTTTTCTTTTTTCTTCGAGTAACTGCTTGTAATCGTTGACAGAAGTGTTGACTTCGTTTGAATCAAAAACACCTCAACACAACCTCGGTCTATACTTAATGAACGCCAAACACGAAAAGTCTCCTACGAAAATCGCGCTCAAAAATTTTTGGAATCCCTTTTACCAGGGGAAAAGTTTTCATATGAAGATGTTTGTTCATATGAAAACTTCCATGAAAACGGCGACGTAAATCGAGGGACGGACGACGTAATTTCAAGGTTGGGTCTCAAAGTAATGAACGACGTAAGTCGAAACGTTTAACGAGGAAGACGTAACTCGAGGGATTACTGTATAATAAAATAACATGCATCTGTAACGCATACATATGTACATAGATCACAAAGAGAGTATAATAAGTTTGACCCAGCTCAAAAGCTTGTAACATTTAGATCGGAGCCTCAGACCAAAAAAAGTTAAATGTTGTTTTGTGCTTATTTGGGGATAAGATCTCTAAATGCGCTTGACATCCGTTCGCCCGCCCGTTAACATGATAACTCAAAAACGCCTTGGCGTGTGGTCTTGAAATTTTGAATTTGGATGTTTGATCGAATTTGTAAGGTTAATTTCGTTAACGGTCAAAATCGTCCTCATCTAGAGTATAAACCGAGTGGTTTGAAGCTGATTGTGACCACAGTATGCTTATGCAATATATTTAATACATGAAAAAATTGTAAAAAGCCCGATATAATTTTTGCTCCTAAAATAATCAGTTACGTAAGGCCATGCAGCTTTTACTTCGACATGCGCATAAAAGAATTTGGCTATTTTTTATTGGGGTATGTCCTATCCCTTACATAATCTAAGTCTGACACTTCATAAATCAAAAATTAAATTAAATTTTATAGAAAATTTGAATTTTTTAACGTTTGCTGAGATTAACTGATAGGACCGCTGTAGTAAAAATAGGTAATACACGAACCGAAAAAAAACTGGGATAGACCTTTGTTAGTTCTGACGTCACAACTGTTAAAACTAGACGTAGACGTAGACGTAGACGAAGCCAGGTAATGGGAAACGACCTTAATAAATGGACAGCTCCCAAAATAAATATAAATTTAAGCAAGTTTAGTTTTCTAATAACTTAATTGCTAAAAACTAATTAGTTAAAAAGGTTAGAATTTTGTAATATTTTTTTATTTATCCCATAAGTGAAATTATTTTGAAAATAACAATAATAACCATATTTAATATGTGCAATAATTTTAGTGGTGTGGGTGTAAGTGGTAAGGGATGGTGGAAATGAAATAGTTCCGATTATTATATATCAAGAACCCATATCGGTCGAAACTTGATATTCAGGTCGTTTCTCAATTATGTATGACCACTTGGTCAAACAGTGTAATACCAGCTTAAAGAAACGTAAAAAAATTTAAATTTTTGATTTTTGCAGTGTCAAATAAGGATCAGCTGATCCATTTCGAGCTTTTTCTAAACTGTTATAATAGCAATGCTATGCTGTGACGTCAACGTAGACGTAGACGTAGACTTAGCAAGGAATTGAGAAACGACCTTAGATGGGGCCAAAGTAGTAATGTTAGAAAATATACTTGTTTCTACGAGTAGTATCTACATTACTGTGGTATTTCCTATCTAGAGTTAAAACGTTGTTACTTGGTGAGTATATCAGAACATACAGTCGTAAGTTCTTGTCGGGTTCACCCCTAAGCACTTGCTATGTTCTTTTACTGGGCACAACTCACATGGACACGGCGTCTTTATCTGTCTGCTGTGTACATGAGAGCTTCCCATACGATTTTCAGTTGTGTATCCGTGAAAGCTCAAGTGAATATTTCAAGTTAGTTTGAAGAAGTCCTGCTTTCCAACTATTCCGGCCAGAGGCATTCCGGTACTTAGTGAGACACAAAAGCAGAAATCAACTGACTCGAGATGTGTAGCGTGCTTTGCGTATTGGTGCTTTGCATGCTGCTTGTTGTTAGTGTTTTGTGTGTGGCTTTTTGTTGGTGCTTTGCATGCTGCTTGTTGTTAGTGTTTCGTATGCTGCTTGTTGTTAGTGTTTTGTATGCTGCTTGTTGTTGGTGTTTTGTGTGTTGCTTGAGTGAACTATTTTTGTATTGCAGTTTCGTGGCAATTGGATTGGATTTATTGTATCACTTTCGCCCTCAGCAGGTAACTTATACACAAGGCAGCCATGAACCTATTTCGTTGCTGGTATAAACGAACAGGCAACAAAAAGAAGTGATATAGGTATATATAAAAAAAACATTTTAAGAAATGTAAAAAAAAGGTGTCGGGTTCAACAAAAAGGTATGATATTCACAGAGTCGGTTTTCTTTCTATTGAATATTTCCACTTACGCTTGTATACAAATTTGTGATATTTTCATTTTTCCAAGAAACTCGACAATCGCTCGTCGTGGCAAAAAGATGATGTACAAAGTTTACTTTTTATTAGCTTTTAATCTGGAAAAATTGGGGGGGGGGGATATTTATCCGATTCCGGGATGATCAGATGATCAGCTCTTAATGTCGCAAGAGAATCGACATTTTCTTGAATATCAATAATAGCAAGATTCTAAACATTGGTGGAGATAGACACAGGAAAATTAAAGACTTTTGATTGGATCACCGATCACTGGACTTTTGATAGGATCACCGATCACTGGACTTTACCTTAATATCGTTTTCCAGCAAACTGACTGGTAACGTTAGACATCGGTTATGTTTTATAGTCGGTTGATCGATACACCTACAGGTGATCTTATTGTCTAGCTAGATCGATAGATTCTTCCTACTACTTAGCACGAAATGATCCGATCCCGTCGTGGCGAAAAAGATGATTTACAAAGTTTACTTTTTGGTTGCTTTTAATGTGGAAAATTTGAGGGGGGGGGGGTGATATTTCTCCGAGAGATTGTCGAGTTTCTTGGAAAAATTAAAATATCACAAATTTGTATACAAGCGTAAGTGGAAATATTCAATAGAAAGAAAACCGACTCTGTGAATATCATACCTTTTTGTTGAACCCGACACCCTTTTTTTACGTTTTTCAAATGTTTTTTATATATTCTACATTACTGTGGTTTTTTCTATCTAGAGTTAAAACGTTGTTACATGGTGAGTATATGTAAAGCTACTAGAAAGAGCCAGAAGATTCAGATTCAACGCTCATTATAATACGGAAACAGCAGTGTGCTGGCCAAGTTGACAAAGTGAGTGATAACAGGCCAGTACGCAAATTACGCAAACGATGGGAAGGCTCGGTTGATGAAAATAGCAAAGCCATTTAAAAATTAGTAGCTGGAGGACGCGGTCTGTGGATCGAAACGATTGGAGGTGACGACTTCCGCAGGCCAGGACCCAATTTAGGCAATCGCGCCCATTAATGATGATGACTAGAAAATAAATCTATAGTCTTTCAACATCACAATGGCTTCGCTTGCACATAATCGAGAGGTTAAATTTTAGACGAATTTATCACAAAATCTTACAGAACATGCTGGATGGCGTTCTTTATGTTCATTTACAGGTCATTAATTGTTAGCAGATTATACGCCTGCGATTTAAGATAGCCCCAAAAAATAAGTCTAAGGGAGATAAAATGCACGATCATGCCGCTCAAGATATGGATGTATCTACTCAAATCGCTCGTGCAAAAGGTCCATTGTGATACAAATCGATCTATAAGAACTGATCGATGATTTCGCCATACCAAACTTACACAAAACAATGACTTTCTCGGTGCATGTATCGTCACAAATCCAACAATTTTATTGTTCACACATCCATTCAATGGCTCTCGTCGTAGAAAACCCTGCAATGCTCGGAACGTTTTTCGAACGGAGCTCTGATTATGCAAATAAAATTTAATAAGTTACTTTATTATTTGAATAATAAAGTATTGTTATCGATTTTAAAAAAAAAAATGGTTCCGTCCGCAAAATCGTTTGAGGACTTAAATATTTCCAAAGCCTATGAGCTATTAAAATGATTTTTTTTCTGAATAGACAGGGTAGACTCCTTGAAGTAACCTTTTTTGGAAGGGTGAGAGTGTGAGAGGAAAGGTGGAGGAAGCGTTTTAGACGGAAAATATTGGTTTCTAGATCTCAGCAACCGCTCATGTTAGGTGGCTCAAACTTGGAATTTTTTTAAAGCTATGATAGTGGACCCATTTCCAAAAAAAATTGCTGATATGTGTGAAGGGGTGTTGGAGTGGGGGGAAATAATGCGTCCAAAACGCAAAAAAGGCGAGATCGACACATTTTAAAATCAATATTTTCCAAACCGTTATTGGCAAGCAATTAAAGCTTAACAAATATCTCTAGTTATACTAGAAGAGTAGATCGAATCTGTGAGCGGGCAGTGGCTTACGGGGGGGGGGGGATGAACAACTTTAGATTACGATATCTCACAATCCAATTGCACTAGAAAAATAAAATTCGGTTTGAGTATAAAGCTTTCCAAACAAAGATTGCTCAAAGTAAACTCTTTTGAGAGGCAGGGAAGCATAGAAGTGGAGTGGATAAGAATTTTTAAAAAAAATTGCGTTGCATATCTCAACAATATAAGATAGATGCCTAAAATTTTTACCTGAAGTATGCTCAATAGAACCTTAGTAGGGAAAAATTTTCGGGTTGTGGGTGTAGAGCGTGAGGGTGAAAGGAAAAAAGTTCTGATTTTTATATCTTTAAGGCTCGTGTACACTGGCAAGTAACTTGCGACATTTCTTGCTAAAGTAATTTGGTGCGATGTGTGCACTATCCGTCAAATTACAGCAATTTTACTCTAGCAAGTAGCTCTACAAAAATCTTGCAAGTAAAACTTGCTCTTCCGTATACACTTCATCATCAAAGTTTCGTTGAACTGTCAAAACGAAAAAGAAAAATACCACAACTCTGGATAAAGTTCCACATTGGAAATGAGTAAAAACGTGTACTCGGAACTCCACTTGGATTTTCCGTTCATATTTCGCACGTAAACTGTGGAACTAAGACTCCTAAAACTGAACTTAACCTCACATCCAATGCAATTGTACTGACTTGCTGAAAAATTTCGGAACCGATCGAAACTTTCTTGCGAGATCTCAACTCTCGCAAGTTAGTGTGTACATTCACAACTTCCTTGAAAAGGCAAGCGTTTGCTGGCTAGAGCAAAAACTTGGGCAAATGCGCTCTCGGAACCGTGTACACATGCAGCAATAAATGTCATAGAGCAACTCTAACAAGTTTTGCTTGCTAGGGGACACGAGCCTTAAGAATATATGAATGAGCTGAATTAGCTGAAATATGGTATTTAGGTGAGTCTTTACTACATTTCGTTCTGAATACTAACCTACTAATCGGTAACCGTGGGGACTTGACGCTGTACTCGGATACGGATGGCTGTCGTGTGGAGAGCTGGATGGTCTTGGATAGACCATCCTTCTCGGATCACAGGTACATACGGTTCGTAGTGGAGTCTAGTTTTAGCACCAGTGACACAGCCTATAGAAATCCAGCAAAAGCAAATTGGGCGATGTTTTCAGAAATAGTAAGGAACAGACTCGAAGGTAGAGTGCCTGAATATATTTGGAATGCGCGCATGCTGGATTATACTACAAACTTCTTAACTAACACTCTGAAAAAAGCTTTCGAGAAGGCTTACCCCCGTAGGAGACCGTCGGGAAAATCCCAACCTCCTTGGTGAAGTAAGGAATTGGGTGATTCCTAGAGGAAAGTCCAAAAACTCTTTAACTTGGCGAAGCGCACC
Organism: Beris chalybata; assembly: GCA_949128065.1. NCBI lineage: Eukaryota > Metazoa > Arthropoda > Insecta > Diptera > Stratiomyidae > Beris > Beris chalybata. The sequence goes on from OX421897.1 coordinate 90,663,325, forward strand.
AATTAAACGGAAGCGTGGGTCGATTATAGGAACTCGCTAAAGATCTTTAAGAGGGAACTGAAAAAATCAAAACGGGACAGCTGGAGAAATGTCTGCAGCCAGATCGAGAGAACGTCAGAAGCCTCAAGACTCAGGAAACTTATATCTAAGAATCCTACCCCACCCACTCTGCTGAGTAGGACGGATGGTAGTTGGACGAAGGATAGCAAGCGCTCATTTTCCAGGCTGCCGGGATCCGGGCCTTACTCGCACTACAGCAGGGGACAACTCGTTTATGCCCAGCATCCCAGGGCTCTTCTCGGCCAGCAGGGTGAGGCGGGCTATCAACTTTTTCGGCCCTTACAAGTCGCCGGGACCAGATGGAATAATACCTGCCATGCTACAAAATGTAAAGAGTCTGGTGGTTCCATGGCTACAGGCGATTTTTAAGGGTTGCCTGAAACTCAATTACGTGCCCCAGGTATGGAGGAACGCTCGTGTGGTATTTATACCGAAAGCGGGTAAAAGTAGCTACGTTAATCCGAAGGACTACAGACTCATTAGCCTGACATCTTTTACTGTTAAGACACTGGAAAGGATACTAGATGGGTTTATCAGGGAAACCTTAGATTCTAGTCACCTCTCTAAGGTCCAACACGCATACATCAAAGGGAAATCGGTGGACACGGCTTTGAATAAGGTTGTGGGTACAATCGAGAGATCGCTACAGTACAAGGAGTTCACTTTGGGAACTTTCTTGGATATAGAACAATGTTACAACGGAGGCAATTGTTGAGGCTCTGGGCTCTGCAAATATGCACAGTACTATAAGTAAATGGATCGAAACATTGCTTAGAAGTAGGTCTATATCGTCTGAATGGGGTAGTGCTCGTTCCTTCAAAATTACTAATAAAGGTACTCCACAAGGAGGGGTATTATCACCACTTTTGTGGATACGCACTCTAAATGGGGCACTGAAAGATCTTGATAACTCAGGGGTGCAGGTTGTAGCCCATGCCAATGACGTGACAATCCTAGCATCGGGTAGGTACACAAACACGCTGTCGGAGCTTACGACGCAGGCTCTTAAGAAGCTACTACACTGGTCTAGAACCAGAGGGCTCAACGTTAATCCTTCAAAAACGGAAATGGTTCCTTTTTACTAGGAGAACAAAGACTCAGCAGTTCAAGCTACCTAAGATGGGTAACACTGAGCTAACCTTAAATGGCCATGCCAGATATCTAGGAAAAATTCTAGACAGCAAGCTGTCATGGAAACTCAATACCGAAGAACGAGTATCTAAGGCAACCATCGCTTTCTACGCGTGCAAGAGAATGTTCGGTAGAAAGTGGGGTTTGGAGCCAAAGATCACTTACTGGATCTACACGGCTGTAGTTAGGCCAATTCTTTTATACGGTCTGCTAATATGGTGGCCAGTACTCGACAAAGTAACGTACAGGAATAAGTTGGTAAAGGTGCAGAGACAGGCTTGTCTGGGAATAACGGGCGCCCTCCGGAGCACCTCCTCAGACTCGCTCAACGTCCTTCTTTCTCTGCCACCAATTGACCTGTTTGCTAAATATGCAGCATGCAAATGCGCCCTAAGACTCAGAGAGTCAAACCAGTTTAAAACATGTGCGTACGGGCACTGTAATATCAGCCTACCTACTACAGGGACTACGGACTACACAGATCCTAAGCTCTGGTTTGACAGGAAGTTCGCCATAAATATACCAAGCAGGGAGGGAGGTTAGAACCGGTGACTCTGCAGGGTCGATTAATATCTATACTGACGGCTCTAAGATGGAGGACGGAGTGGGCGCAGCTGTGCACTCACTTGATCTTCTAACAAACTCTTGCTACAGGCTGCCGGATAATTGCAGTATTTCCCAAGCAGAGGTACTGGCGATTCAGAAGGCGGCGGAATTAGCTCACAAATCGCGGAAAAGGTATAGTGCAGTTTTTATCTATATAGATAGTCAAGCAGCCTTAATGGCCTTGCACTCCTGCACTATCAAATCGAAGGCAGTACTTAACTGTCGACGCGCTTTACAGGAACTGTGCTCAAATAGCAAAGTGGAACTCTGTTGGGTTCCAGGGCACAGTGGTATTTTAGGAAATGAACTCGCGGATGATCTTGACAAAAAAGGTGCTAACCTTGGTCAAGAAACAGCGGTTTCGGTACCACCGCCTCTTACCGTCATTTACAACTCCCTAGAAAAAAAGATGGAAAGCCTGTCCGAGGCCAGGTGGCGGGCTTCATCAACCTCCAGAACCACGAAACAAATGTGTCAGTAAAGAAAGAACTAAACTCTTGTTAGCGCTACCAAGGGCGCAATGCGCAACTTTAGTCGGCATAATTACCGGCCATTGTTTGATAGGGGCCAGGCCCGTGCACACGGGGAGGGGGGGGGGGGGGGGGTCAAACCCCCCATTGGCCTTTTTTCATAGGACTTTTTTTTTTTTTAGGTCATCACATTTTGTATGGAAGAACTTGATAAACCCCCCCCCCCCCCCCCATCATACATTCCTGCGCTGATAGGGGCGCATGCGTATGATTACAAACGATATCTGCAGAAACTGCAAACTTCCCGGGGAACGAGAAACGCTAGAACACCTCCTGTTCAACTGTCCAGCTCTCGCTAGGAGAAGGGTGAAAGCTCTGGGTGCACCAACCTTCGCAAACCTCAAAGAAGTTTCTCTTAACAGCATGCAGAGGTTGCTTAACTTTGCTAAGATCACAGGGACCTTCGAATTAAACGAGGATCTCTCTACACAGATTGAAACTCTAGCGCACCTTACATAAGTACATTGGGTCTCTTGTTTTTGTGTGGTATCACCAGGGCCGGATTACCGTACGGGCCGATGGGGCCCCCACAAGACTGTCACGATAAAATTATTTGTTTGAAATTTCTGATAGTACAAGAAATTTTAGACATGGAAAGTATAAGTATTGATAGAATCTTAGAAGAGCGGTTTTGCAAGATATGATACTTATATTTTAGCGTTGCAGAAAACGTTATGAAAAACGTTAGAAGCTTTTAATCGAGAGTTTTTTATTTTTCTTCATTCTTTTTACAAAGTTCTAGTAATTATCGTCGAAGTTCGCTGTCGAAAATCAACATGCTTAAGGCAAAGTATCAGTTAAAAGGCCCGAAAAATGCTTCAATTTCAGGATTTTTTCGGATATAAAATAAATATATATTAATAAAACTATTAATGGGTTATATAGAGGTACAAGTGAAGAATAACTGTGAATTTTTTTAAAATTTTTTTTTACAAAATAACGGCTCCAGCTTCTATGATGTAAGGCCGCGATCGGCATGATTTGATACACGTGGTACCTGCTACAGCCTTGCCAATTGATCTAAAACCAAAAATTCAAAAAGTTTATGAAACTAGATCAAAATTGCGGGGCCCCAACGTTTTCCGATTTTGAAAAACGCCCTGAGGCAGCTATTTGAAAATCACCTTTTTCACCCTTTTTTGGCTTAAAAACTCAAATAAAAAAAAAGTGGAATAACAAAATAAAAAGACTCTACGTTGGGGGCCCCCCCCAAAAAAAAGTTTACTTATTTTTCTTTTTCATTAAAATCGGTTTATTCATTGAAGCTGTAGAAGTACCGCGCTCCGGAAGAAATAGAAAAACGCCTTTAAAGTTTGACGTTATAAAAAAATCGTATTGAATAGCGGTCGATCCGTCCACAAATCGGTCTGTAGCTCGTGAAATACATTTGATATCGAAATATCATTTTGTCCACGTAATCTTAATATGTTAGGGATGAAAATTAAACAGAAAAAGAAAAAAACATTTTTTTTTCGTCGAGATCTGATACCTTACCTTAAGGGTTTGCGTGATCTCTATTAATTTATGTAAATAATTTTAACGTCAATGTCATCATTTCCTTTCCTTTTTAAGTCCACGCTCTCTATCCTTTCCTTATTTGTTTCAAACTTTCCATGTTGTCCTTAATGAAAATTCTTAAAAAATAATTTTTAAAGTCTCACTTTTCATTAAATTCTTCTTACTTCATTTCGCATTTGTTTTTAATCTTTCAAACTTCTATCCGATCACCTAAAACATTAAAAGTCTGTATTGTTATCCTCCGCCTTTCTTTTCTTTACCTTCCTATCTGGGGCTTATTTCTTCTTACTTTTTACATCCTTTTTTCATTTTCAAAACTTAAATTGGTCGAAAATCGACTTCGTACAAGTATGAAAGAAGATCGACTTGTTCATCTGACTCAGTGGCGGTCATACGGGGGGGGGCCATGGGGGCCATGGCCCCCCCCTAACAGATCCGTCCCACATGATTATTTTATCACGTGTTCTTTAAAGAAAAATTATATGAGACTATTAGATTAAAGGATACACTTAATAAAGTACCATATGATGCTATTAAATCTGATTTTCTCTTATGTCTTTCTTGAATCTTCTTTTGTCTTTCGTCTCCTGATTGAAAAGAAAGTAATAAAATTTCGAATATAAATATGTAATCAATCTATCTGTTAAGGATTGAGTTTTACTTTATTATTTTTTAATAATAAAGTATTTATGTACTGTTTCAAACTAATTTTGAAAAATTTGGATTTGGATTATTCTAGGACAGTTTTCATTAGGTATTCTATTAATTTTCCCATATCTGGATGAATTTGAAATCTTCTCAGGGAAAAAGGATACTTCAAATCCTAGTTAAAGCTAATAACTCCATTTAAAATTTTTTAATTTTTTCACAGTACCCATCAAAAACAAAAACTCGTTTGAAGTTTCATCTCGACAATGGGTATTACGTGCCTCAAGAACCTTAAAGAACCAAAATTGTATACATATGTGTAAGACTCCGTAAACTCACAAGATAGCGACATAGAGCCTATATAGTATCATTCTGTGGATGATATAACTCTAAATATATAGGTGGTTGGTATACTATCGAAAATGCCATCTATGCTTAAATTCAGAAATTGAAGTTTTTCTTAAAAAATAAATTTTTGAGCGTAACTTTGTAACGGTAAACGACACGAAGTTAGTGACATAAGTAGGTGCTCAATGTTGTGAAAAAAAATCCTTCAGCAAGGTAGAAAACGATGATTTTTAACATTTAATCACTAATCCATTATAGCTTTTATGTAGTACTTAGTGAAGGACTTTCTGAACCATTTTTTCTTTCTATAACATAATATTGAGTATTAGAAAACAGATATTTTTGTCCACTATACTAGCTTCGTATTATTAACCATTATCAAAATACAGTCGAAACCGATTGAATATGAAAAACTTCACTTTCTCATTACGACCATTAGATGGTATTTCCGATGGTACATAACCCATATACGAGTGTTTGAAATTACAATCATCCCCAGATTTATCAAGATTTATCCCCGTTTTATCAATACATCGGGGCTAATTTTTCGGAATCTCAAATTTTTATTTTTATTTTTTCTGTTCGGGGTGAAACTTAAAACATACATTTTTTACATTAATTAGAACCATAATAAGAGGTAAATTTCAATACAAATAATAGTCACTAAACAGTTCTAAAATTATCTGTCACCACAACTACCTGTATAAAATATTACAAAATTTCAAATTGCATGATAATGCAAGCTTTCGACTCCTGTTCATTCAATTTAAATGTCCTAGTTTGCAAAAGTTAACTCTTACAAAATAAATTAGTAATTTTGTTGTAAACTCTTTTCGAGATTTCAAAATCTACTTGCCAAAATTATGCGATTGAAATCAGTAGCTCAGTTCTGTAACTTTTGAGTGAGAAATTTCTCACCAAAAAGTCAAAATGAGGACGAATTAATGCAGTTTTCTCTATGTATTCTCACCAAATGAGAATGCACCGTACTACGGACCGCACCGAAATACGGACTACGCATTTGGCAATTTTTCATTTCTCATTTGGTGAGAATACAGAGAGAAAACTGCATTAATTCGTCCTCATTTTGACTTTTTGGTTAGAAATTTCTCACTCATAAGTTACAGAACTGAGCTACAGGTATAAGATACTGCTATTATGTAGTTATAATAATTGAAAATAGTTTTAGAGAATTTCTAACTTTTTAAAATTATTAAATTAGGAGAGTAGGTTAGGTTGGGTTATGGTGGTAGTCATCTAAACTATAGATCTAATCAGTAAGGAGACTATGTGAATATGTAGCGGAAGGTGGGGCAAAGTGGGCCAGAAAGGCAAAGTGGGCCCCCTTAAAATTTCTAGTTTGCAATAGCGCAAAATCTTCGGAAAAAAATTATTTGATAAAGCTTCAAGCATGGATTACAATGCACTATAAAAGAAATCCACTTTAATTACAGTTCCCCGAATTTTCTCATATTACGATTTTGGCACTATTTCATGTAAATATCAGTGTTCAATAATTGGATTAAAAAAACTTGTTAGCGATTGAGGATTTTTTTGGAACAGTATCCTTGAGATCGGGGTACGGATTGTGAAACTTGCAGAGTAAGATTTGATGATTATTTAAAAAGTATATAAATTTCAGCAGATGCTTACTATTTAGTGTTCATTCGGGGTAAAGTGAACCCCGGGCAAATTTAACCGCATGCCAATATAATTTTATTTGATATTTAAAATAACAATTTTAACATGGCTAGAACAGTAGACTTTGCCCCAGTAGTGGGGCAAAGTGGGCCCTTTGAAGTTTGTATAGCAAGAAGTAGATAACTTTCTTATCAGCATCAACAATTTAATTTCACGAATACATGACTAAGCTAACATCCTAAGCTATCGAGTTTGCACGAAAAGGATTTTATAACTATTACCCATTTCACAGAATCTCGGTACAAACCTTAGGGGGCTCACTTTGCTCCACCTTCCCCTATACATACCTAATAAATTATTATGAGATGTAGAGTTCGGATCATAATGCGCAATATTCAGTTTTACCAAATATGTATGATAGTAGAACTAATAAAAATTAAGTATACTACTTTTCTGATGGTCTCAAAAAACAGCTAATTTACATCCAAAGATTTCAAATAGGATTTGGCGAAATCTCGAAATTTTTATGAAAACTCTTAAAATCTACTAGATTTTTCATACAGTATGAGAGATCTCTGTCTGTTTGGGCTTCTAAATTTTGTAGAAATCAAGACCGGCATCGACTTCTACTAAAATCATAAATTATTTTCACTAAGCTTTGGAATCAATTAATATTATTTTCTAGTTCCTGCTATTAAATTTCCTATTACTTAAAGACTTACAATCATAAAAAACAGGTTTAAATTTTTAATATCATACTATACAATCAGCTAATAAATTGAACGATTTTCAAGAAATGCCTTCAGAGATATGTTAATGCTTTTTAATATTTTGAATTCGGTTGCCGAAATCTTGCGATTTAGATGCGAAAATGAAAAGTTGTTATTTTTAAGCAGTAGGTACCAGCCAAAGCTACCATAGGATTTGCACATTTTCCATCCACGCTGATAAAGGACACTGCACCAATTTTCTATACAGTAGCCACTGAACTTCAATGGCCCCCCCTTGGAAGAGCAATATGACCGCCACTGATCTGACTCTTCTCAGTTTAGAGAGGGATTTACTCCACGAACTCAATTTCGACGATATTATTACGATTTTTGCAAGTAGAAAAGCCCGAAAAAAATCGTTCCAGTAATATAATCTCATTATGTGATTGCGACATTATTAACATTAACATGTGTTAAAGTTGAAAGAATAACTACACGAGTATATTGTTACACACTCTTTGTAATTACAGATTTCTGAAGTAATATGTATTAGTCCAAGGGATGAATAAAAATATGAACTTAAATTTCCGCTTGTTTTTATTTCTTATAATATCTGTGGCCACAGGGAATAACTAGTTAAGGGGTTATGTGGGTTTCAAAGGCCTAAAAAAATGGTATTTTCACAAATTTTTTTTTAATGTATCTAATGAAATATTTTATTTAAAAAATTTAGTACATCAAAGATACATATTTCGTAAGTATTTCGTAAAATTTTTGTTTAAAAATTTTGGAAATTCGCCCGTTGGGACCTCATTTCCCTTGACCTCTCAAAAAAGTGCTCTCGGCGTGGACAGGATAACCCATGACTTGTTCATCCAAAATTAAAAAACGAACAATTTTCTGTTAGTACATGCATAGAGCTCGTGCTTGAAGAATTTTACTCGGATCGATTCAAAATTTTGGGAGAATATTCTAGACATGTTGTATTAATTAATAAGACAAAAAACAAAAAATTCATTTTTAGAAATTTTCAAACCCACCTAACCCCAGAGATGGCAATTAAAATAAACTAATCGATTAATCAATCATTTCATTAAGTATACTTTGTTCCGAACTTCTGCTGGAAAAATAATAAAGTTGTGCCCAGACTGGACTACCTTAATGCCACACGTTTACTCCGCTTCTTAATTCGGCTTTACTCTTAATACGGACTAAGTTTATACCGGTGTATATTAGGCCATAATTATAGGTCATATCAAGTATTTTCCTTGATTTTTGTTCCGTACCCTAACGGAAAACAAATATCTCGTTGCCATGTGCGTTGCGTGAATCTTCATAGGGCTAAATTACTCACAATTTCTGGGTTTCTTCTAGGAATTTAGTAATCGAGTCTTGTTTCTGAATAAAATTTGCGATTTTATAGAATTCTTTGAATTTCAAGATCGTGTTATTGCACTAGAACTACGAAGTTTCGCACCTTGGTTTTCACTTGCCATAAAACCCCGCCATGTCGGCACCTAGTCAGGTACGGGTGGATCGACGCAGACAAAAAATCGGCCAACCGTTTGGGCGCAACTTTATTATTTTTTCGGTAGAAGTTCGGGACGCGTTGCGTGTTTTGAATCGATGTAGGTTACTTTGCAACTGACAACCTAAAAAATACCGTTCATTAAAGCTTCCTGGTTTAGAAATATATAGGAATTCGTGAATATGTACAGAACCGCATTATATCCCGTTAGGGGCTATATATCGAAAAATTTAGAAGAATATTTTTAGGAGCATATATGTACATATGTAGAACCCGCAAAAGTAAAATAGCTCGATATATCTAAAAGTTTTAAAGATGTTCGTGAAAATACATACATTTTTCTTACTCAATCTCTGAACATAAACAAAATCTAAGCTTTTTTAGGTTTAATTATTCTAGTATTGCATCTACATACATATGTGTTCAACTTACTGGCATAAACTGCTTCTGAGATATAAACCACCCCTCACCGCCTTGACCTCTCAAAAAAGTGCTCTCGGCGTGGACAGGATAACCCATGACTTGTTCATCCAAAATTAAAAAACGAACAATTTTCTGTTAGTACATGCATAGAGCTCGTGCTTGAAGAATTTTACTCGGATCGATTCAAAATTTTGGGAGAATATTCTAGACATGTTGTATTAATTAATAAGACAAAAAACAAAAAATTCATTTTTAGAAATTTTCAAACCCACCTAACCCCAGAGATGGCAATTAAAATAAACTAATCGATTAATCAATCATTTCATTAAGTATACTTTGTTCCGAACTTCTGCTGGAAAAATAATAAAGTTGTGCCCAGACTGGACTACCTTAATGCCACACGTTTACTCCGCTTCTTAATTCGGCTTTACTCTTAATACGGACTAAGTTTATACCGGTGTATATTAGGCCATAATTATAGGTCATAGCACACATGATGCTATTGCATTACTGAGTAAAAAAATCAACTTATCTATGGACAACGATAATAAACCCTGCGCAGTTTTTCTCGGAAAAAAAGCATTTGACTCTATGCCACACACTCCAATATAATGGAGAAATTACATCGAATTACCTTAAAAAAAGGATTGGATTTTAAGGTACCTAAGTAATCGTAAGCAAAAATATTAATCATTAATCGCGACAGGAGCGTTCCTTCTGCTACAGAGTACCACAAAGAACAGTGCTCGGTCCAATACCATTTTAATTATATTTATGTTAATGATTTGTATCAGCAACAAATCAAAGGAGATTTAATATCTTTTGTCGACGAAACGGTTCTATTTGTAGAGGACAATTGTTGAGATGGAGTTAAGATTAAATCCTTTTATTGATAAAAGAATGATTCTTAACATGGAAAAAAGTACTTATATAACTCTTGCGTATAATAGTGGAGTTATTCCTTCGCCTTTGGGTGTTACTGTCCATTCAAAAAATTGCTCCTTTAATTGCAAATCAGCAAATTTGTAATTTTTGACCAACATCTTAGATGGGATGAACATGTTGACAGCATCGTAAAGCGTCTAAAGATGTTACTTACCGGATGTTTCACCGTAATGTCGTTCTTGACAAAAGCAGCAACAAGAATGTTCTATTTTGCTTTAATAAATGCAGGGTTACAATATGGGATAATTGCTTGGGGAGGGGCCACAATAACTGCATTAAAACCATTAAAAATTTTACAAAATATGGTACTTAAAATATAACTAAAGAAGCCGCGTAGAGCAAATATACTCTATAATAAATGTCCTCAATATTGACAAAATATTCAATGCTATCGCTAGTATACAAATTTACAAGGAACTACAAAGAGGGAGATATTAAATGTAACAGTGACCATACTCGAGGGGGAATATTCCATGAACTATTATTGCCGCGGGGAGAACTAATTTGGACCAAAATCACTATTCCGTTGAAATAATATTATTTAATAAGCTACCAGATCAAATAAAAAAGTGTATTAGTCTACAGAATTGTAAAGTTAACATTAAAATGTAAATTTTATGTGTAATGATATGAACACTGAACTCCTCAAGCCTAGTACTGTGTTCAGCGAAACGAACACGAACGAAAAAGTCACCTTCGAAGCGGAGTGAAATATTCTACACCGTTCGCTACTAGATGTCATTGAAAAAAACACGCGCGAAATTTGAAAATATTAAAAAAATGTCAAGTAATTACTATTCCGGCACATAGCACAACAAAATATTGCTCACACAAAATTTCCCGAGCACCAACTCACTGAATTGACAGCGAACTATTGAAAATTTTGAGTTGTCAATTATTAAATCGCTATAGTCCCACAAAGAGCATGTCTTGCAAGCAAAAACCTCGTTCTTAAGCGTCCTAGGAATACTGTACCCGCTTATCAAACGAAAATCGAAACTTAACCAAGCTCTTGATTTATAGATCAGTTATCTAATCGATAATTCTATACTGTCCCCTTTTATAGAACAAATGCGCCTTTCGTCACAAAAAAGTATTAAAAACGTTTCAAAACAAGATTCTTAAAATTATTCACAATAAACCTTAGATGTGCAAACAAAGCTCCACCTGAAAGCTAGGTAGGTAGGTACACGTGGCTGTCCGTGAGAACACGGACACACTTAGACCTAAAAGGTCCGTTGTGATACCACAGGATCTTCGACTCCGGTCCTACTCGTCGAACCATTTAGAGCTTATAATAAAGCGTTGGATTCTCGCGACCTCCATTGTGGCAAGTTCACCAAGTTCACCGAGATGAGCTTTCCTTCTGACGGACAGAGCTGGACAAGTACAGAGAAGGTGAAGGACTGTCTCCTCCTCCTCCTCGTCCTGGCAGCTTCTACAGAAGTCGTTTGAGAAAAGTCCAAGCCTTTCTGCATGCCGACCTATAAGACAGTGTCCGGTTAGGACACCGACTGTTTTGCTGATGTCCGCCCTTTTGAGCAGAGTCAGCCTTTTAGAACGATTAAGATCCAGCTTTGGTCAAATCTGTCTCGCAGTGTGACATGTTGTACCCTCCGCCCATCTTGAGTTGGTTTTCTCAATTGAGTCCAGTCTCACCTGAAAGCTAACTTTCAATTCATTTTGGTAAAAGTTGGGTGCTAAGTTCATAGAGGTTCCTAAAGGGCACCTTCGAAGCGGAGTGAAATATTCTACACCGTTCGCTACTAGATGTCATTGAAAAAAACACGCGCGAAATTTGAAAATATTAAAAAAATGTCAAGTAATTACTATTCCGGCACATAGCACAATAAAATATTGCTCACACAAAATTTCCCGAGCACCAACTCACTGAATTGACAGCGAACTATTGAAAATTTTGAGTTGTCAATTATTAAATCGCTATAGTCCCACAAAGAGCATGTCTTGCAAGCAAAAACCTCGTTCTTAAGCGTCCTAGGAATACTGTACCCGCTTATCAAACGAAAATCGAAACTTAACCAAGCTCTTGATTTATAGATCAGTTATCTAATCGATAATTCTATACTGTCCCCTTTTATAGAACAAATGCGCCTTTCGTCACAAAAAAGTATTAAAAACGTTTCAAAACAAGATTCTTAAAATTATTCACAATAAACCTTAGATGTGCAAACAAAGCTCCACCTGAAAGCTAGGTAGGTAGGTACACGTGGCTGTCCGTGAGAACACGGACACACTTAGACCTAAAAGGTCCGTTGTGATACCACAGGATCTTCGACTCCGGTCCTACTCGTCGAACCATTTAGAGCTTATAATAAAGCGTTGGATTCTCGCGACCTCCATTGTGGCAAGTTCACCAAGTTCACCGAGATGAGCTTTCCTTCTGACGGACAGAGCTGGACAAGTACAGAGAAGGTGAAGGACTGTCTCCTCCTCCTCCTCGTCCTGGCAGCTTCTACAGAAGTCGTTTGAGAAAAGTCCAAGCCTTTCTGCATGCCGACCTATAAGACAGTGTCCGGTTAGGACACCGACTGTTTTGCTGATGTCCGCCCTTTTGAGCAGAGTCAGCCTTTTAGAACGATTAAGATCCAGCTTTGGTCAAATCTGTCTCGCAGTGTGACATGTTGTACCCTCCGCCCATCTTGAGTTGGTTTTCTCAATTGAGTCCAGTCTCACCTGAAAGCTAACTTTCAATTCATTTTGGTAAAAGTTGGGTGCTAAGTTCATAGAGGTTCCTAAAGGGCACCATACACTATCATTTGACGAAATGCATGATGGTCTATGGTGATCGTCATTCCATCTTTACATTTTTCGAATGCGGATGACGGTTCATTGAAGGCGATTTGATTCTGGTGTCGTATCCTGACGGTAAAGAAATATATTTTTACCAGGTGCGTTGCGTGAATTTTCATAGGGCTAGCGCACTGATATGATCGCTAAATTACGCACAATTTTTAGAATTGTTCCTGGCAATTAAGCAATCGAAATTTTAATTTTGAATGAAACATATGTACATAGGTACGTTTTTATGGTTACAGAATGCTTTGATTTTTATGATCGTATTTTTGCACTAGCGCTACGAAGGTTTACTTGTCATAAAACCTCGCCATGTCAGTACCTAGTCAGGTACGGGTAGATTGTATGAGACAAAAAATCCTTTGATGTCCGGCTTATAGTATTTGTTGTGTCCTTACTTTTTATTCCTCAAATTCGTTTTATTACCCATATCCTTGTATTATTCAAAATAAATATTAAATATAATATTTAAACTTTAACCCGATTTAGAACAAATCTCTTTATCAGCAGGCTACAAAGATATAAGGACAGTCGTAAAATTCGGCTCATTGAAGGTAGAAAAGTATTTTCCTTGATTTTTGTTCCGTACCCTAACGGAAAACAAATATCTCGTTGCCATGTGCGTTGCGTGAATCTTCATAGGGCTAAATTACTCACAATTTCTGGGTTTCTTCTAGGAATTTAGTAATCGAGTCTTGTTTCTGAATAAAATTTGCGATTTTATAGAATTCTTTGAATTTCAAGATCGTGTTATTGCACTAGAACTACGAAGTTTCGCACCTTGGTTTTCACTTGCCATAAAACCCCGCCATGTCGGCACCTAGTCAGGTACGGGTGGATCGACGCAGACAAAAAATCGGCCAACCGTTTGGGCGCAACTTTATTATTTTTTCGGTAGAAGTTCGGGACGCGTTGCGTGTTTTAAATCGATGTAGGTTACTTTGCAACTGACAACCTAAAAAATACCGTTCATTAAAGCTTCCTGGTTTAGAAATATATAGGAATTCGTGAATATGTACAGAACCGCATTATATCCCGTTAGGGGCTATATATCGAAAAATTTAGAAGAATATTTTTAGGAGCATATATGTACATATGTAGAACCCGCAAAAGTAAAATAGCTCGATATATCTAAAAGTTTTAAAGATGTTCGTGAAAATACATACATTTTTCTTACTCAATCTCTGAACATAAACAAAATCTAAGCTGTTTTAGGTTTAATTACTCTAGTATTGCATCTACATACATATGTGTTCAACTTACTGGCATAAACTGCTTCTGAGATATAAACCACCCCTCACCGCCGTATCGTGCTACCCCTATTGAACTCTATAATAATACTAAATTGTTAGCCTTCCATTCATTACGGTTTTCGGGAAATAAAAATCAGAATATTTTCCTTTATTAACCATTTTATTTTTGCAAATGAGTCCACTATCATAGTACTTTCTTAAGATCTAGAAACCAAAATTTTTCGCCAAAAACCGTCCCCTCTCCCCTCCTTTCATACACAACTCCAAAAGATACCAGTCGTTGGGATTCATCCAATCTACCAACCATAAAAATTTCATGTCAATATCTCAACGGGTTTGGAAGCTACGCACTTTCAAACGATTTTGCGTACCAAAATTTTATCGAGTAGGAGAGCACGAGCCACTATACGTCGACCATTTCACTTCGAGTTTTGAAGCGAGACTGGTTGGCATGAACGTGTATGGCAAATCAAAATTCAATCATGACATGCATAAATGATAGTGTATGGTGCCCTTTACACGTGTTTGTGTTATCTATCTATATGTTTACTTTTACCGAGTTTTCCATAGGATCGATCGGTCGAAGGAAACTACCAACACAGCCGCGAAATTATAGCGAATTGTTCTTCTCTAGTCTAATTCATTTCCATACTTGGTTGTCATTATAGTTTAATAGCTGTGTTTTTTATTCCCGGTTAACCATAAAGCTCGACAAAATTGTACGGCAAAACAACAACAGTGCGGTTACGGTAAGCGCACTGTTGTTGTTTTGCCGTGCAATTTTGTCGGGAATAAAAAACACAGCTAATATAGGGTAATATTTAGACACACCAATTGTGCCGTGATGTTATCAATAATTTGGACAAAGGGGCGGAAGTGCTGAGGAAGCCATGGCGACAATTTCAATGATGTTATTTTTCATCCTTAATTGCCATGTTTCAAATAACATTTTTTAATAAAAATTTCATTAACTGTCTCATCCACTTATTTTTAATTTTGGATTAACTTCGGAACGAGTTATTATAACACCTTTTATATATCATAATATAGGTATTCAAACTTTCAACATCCTAAAAACTTAAAATTTTTAGTATAATATTTATTATTTAAAAACAATAAAGTGAATCTATAAATATCAGTTTATGCGTTTTTTGTCAATCACTGCATATACTTACTACTTATATATCTGTAATTCTGTACATATCTGCATTATCTGTTTCATCCGTTCGCGATAGGTATACCAAGTACAGCTTAAAATGGATATACATATGAGTGCATAATAACGCGACAGTCAAATGCTGCCAACATGTCTGTCAATGCTTTCATCTTTTTCATTCCTTCACTACACCGAAGGCATCGCTTAACGACGCCGAATACGCTTCATAATAAATATTCAATTTATGTCTTTCACAAATGCATAAACGCACTTGAGCATGCGAGTGAATGCTTTTTACAAATCTGTTACCACTTCAAGATATTAATTGTACCCTCTATTTCCGATTTGACAAAACGAGAGTCCCGTTCATAGATGTTGTCATCGAGAACATTAATTTTTAATTTCTTTTCAGCTTCTCGGGAGGCTTCCGCCATAATTTCACTTAACTTCCTTTTTCCGAAACAATGACGTCAGCGGATCGTTTATTCCAAACCATAAATTACGTGTTATTTTCATAAAAATATCTGAAGTAACCAAATAGTGCATGTACATAGTATATAAAGTAGTGGCACTACTAACGTTTAGTATTATTTCATCTATGTACAGTTGCTCACAAAATTATTTGGTCACCCGGGAATCCGAGCTAAATTCGTCATTTTAAGACACTAAAATGCAATATATGAAAAAAGTGAAAACTAGGATTTGATGTCGGGATCTTGTTAATAAACAGCCAATATGTTTTATAATTTTAAGTAGTTGAAATAAATTTATTAAGTTAAAAAGAAAATAAAAGGTCGAAAATTCATCTCACAAAATTATTTGGTCACCAGTTTATATTAGTTTTAATACATTTAATTCTTCTTAACTAAACCTATTTCATACTTGGTGGGGTATCCTTTGGCTGTAATAACAGCTTTTTGTCTATTCTGCCTATTTTTTACTAAATTAGTAGTGGTTGAAACAGCTATTTCTTCCCACTCCTTTTTTAAAATAGTTTTCAGCTGATTTTTTCTTGTTATGTTATGATCCTGAACCTTTTTTTTCAAAATTGCCCACAGGTGCTCAATAGGATTTAGGTCCGAAGACTGTGGTGGCGTTTTGAGTTGTTGAGGTACGTTGTACAGCAGCCAACTTTTGACTACAAAAGCCATATGCCTTGAGTCATTATCTTGGTGAAATTTCTAGACACGTGGCATCCCCAATTTAATAGCATTATCTCTAATATTTTTTTTTAATATGTCTAAATACACCCATTTTTTCATTATTCCATCAATAAAGTGCAGGTGTCCCACGCCGTTTGCCGCCATACAGCCCCATACCATGACCGAACCTCCACCATGTTTCATTGTTTGGAATAAGTTTTCTTTATTCAGCAAAGTATTTGTTTTTCCCCACACTTTTTGATTTTCAACTGGGCCGAAAATATTGAATTTGGAGTGACGAATCCCAATTCAATATTTTCGGCGCAGATGGAAATCAAAAAGTGTGAAGAAAACCAAATACTTCGCTGAGTAAAGAAAACTTATTCCCAACAATGAAACATGGTAGAGGTTCGGTCATGGTATGGGGCTGTATGGCGGCAAACGGCGTGGGACACCTGCACTTTATTGATGGAATAATGAATAAATGGGTGTATTTAAACATATTAAAAAAAAATATTAGAGATAATGCTATTAAATTGGGGATGCCACGTGTCTAGAAATTTCACCAAGATAATGACTCAAGGCATATGGCTTTTGTAGTCAAAAGTTGGCTGCTGTACAACGTACCTCAACAACTCAAAACGCCACCAGTCTTCGGACCTAAATCCTATTGAGCACCTGTGGGCAATTTTGAAAAAAAAGGTTCAGGATCATAACATAACAAGAAAAAATCAGCTGAAAACTATTTTAAAAAAGGAGTGGGAAGAAATAGCTGTTTCAACCACTACTAATTTAGTAAAAAATAGGCAGAATAGACAAAAAGCTGTTATTACAGCCAAAGGATACCCCACCAAGTATTAAATAGGTTTAGTTAAGAAGAATTAAATGTATTAAAACTAATATAAACTGGTGACCAAATAATTTTGTGAGATGAATTTTCGACCTTTTATTTTCTTTTTAACTTTATAAATTTATTTCAACTACTTAAAATTATAAAACATATTGGCTGTTTATTAACAAGATCCCGACATCAAATCCTAGTTTTCACTTTTTTCATATATTGCATTTTAGTGTCTTAAAATGACGAATTTAGCTCGGATTCCCGGGTGACCAAATAATTTTGTGAGCAACTGTATGTCCGTATGTACATATCGATTAGTTCACGCATGTGGTAATTTTTGTAAGACAAGAGTTAAGTGAAGATCTGCATTACAACTTGGTATAGGGTTTATACTATACCATTGGAGTACAAAAAGTGACCGAAATAGCATAGGCTTTGCAAACGAAACCCGATTCAAGGGTACGGTAACTATGTAAATATATAACAGCAATCGAAGTTTGTTCATGAGGCCGAAAGGTTATAGCTATTGAATGAATAAAGATTTTAAAAATTAAGCCGTGGCGTTTTAGTTCAACTGAGTTACTAAATCGCACATATGTATAAGTTTCAGATATATAAAAAAAAATCTGCCAACAGTCTGGGCGCAATTTTATTATTTTTCCGGCAGAAGTTCGGAACGCGTTCAATTCGGGGATGCGGTGTATGTTATCATGTGACTGAAAACGGTTAGAAGAGAGTGTAACATATGAATTATATAATTGGGTCATATTCCGGGATGCGGTCTAGAGGTTGAAAAAGACAAAACTTAAAAATAGGTGATTATTAAACAAGCCCGTGTAAGTGAAAAGATATTCGATCTCTGATCAGACCTAAGAGAAATGGTGGAATTCATGAAAAGTATACAACCACTTTACACCCTCTTAGGGGTCGAATTTCAAAAAATATTGAAAACACTTTCTAGGTATTCATATGAAGAATCCGTAGAATAAAAATGAATTCTATATTTGGAATTAGATATGACCAAAATCGTGAAAATATATGCATTTTATATTTACTCATAATTTTTTTTGCCCCCCCCCCTTCTGAACGCCAATGAATATTCGATTTTTTTTTATCAGAATTACTTTTCTAGTAGATTTACATATACGTACCGAGTTTCAACTTACTAGCACAAGCCGTTCTAAAGTTAAGAAAAACACCTCCCACCCCTGTACCATACTACCCCTAAAAAAAATTTATTTTTTCAACATGCCACTTCTCACCCTTCCCTACCCTCACCCTCTACACCCACACCCCCAAACTAGGGTTCTATTAGGTCTACTTCTGGTAAAAATTTGAAGCATCTACCTTACACTGTTATTGAGACATGAAATGTGTTATTTTTGAAAAATGCTAATCTCCTCCACTTCCGTGCTCCTCCACCCCTTTCAAAGATTTTACTTTGAGCAATCTTTATTTATCAAGCTTTATACTCAAACCGAATTTTGTTTTTCTGGTCCAATTGGTTTGTGAGATATCGTAATCTAAAGCTTTTCACCCCCCACCCCCGTACGCCACTACCCCCACCCAAAAATTTTGTTTCAATCTACTCCCCTAGTATAACTACAGATATTTGTTAAGTTTTAATTGCTTGCTATTAACGGTTTAGGAGATATTGATTTTAGTATGTGTCGATCCCGTCATTTTTGCGTTTCGGACGCATTATTTCCCCCTCCACTCTCACACCCCTTCACCCATATCAGTAATTTTTTTGCAAATGAGTCCACTATCAAAGCTTTATAGAAATTCCAAGTTTCAGCCTCCTAACATAAGCGGTTCCAGAGATCTAGAAACCAAAATTTTTCGTCTAAACGCTTTCCCCACCTTCCCCCTCACACCTCCTCCCCTGAAAATAATGTCAATTCAAGGGGTTTACCCAGTCTATTCTTAGAAAAAATGAATTGAATTTAATAGCTCCACTGGTTTCAAAGCTACGAGCCTTCAAAGGATTTTGGGGCGGTCGACGTACGGCAGACAGACGTAGTGAACATTTTTATTGCTTTTTTCGTGTCTACTAGAAACGTGGACAAAAAAATTTTCTTTAGTAAAACACCCCTCACAACCGTACCATGCTACCACTTTTAACTATATATATAATAATCCAAAATTTTAAGCTTTTTATTCATTACGATTTTCGAGAAATAAAAATCACAATATTTTCCTTTCTATAAATCAGGTATTTTCAGAATATTTTTCCTTTCTACCCCTTCACCATCACCCCCAACACCCATATCACTAGAGGTCTACCTAACCCAACTCCTGCAATATTTTGAAGTTCATATCTGATACTGTTTCTGAGATATAAAAACTACATTTTCTGAGAAATTGCTGTTTCAAGCTCTATCATGCTCCATCTTGATTTTATGTTTCAATCCCGGCTTTCATGCGTTTCAGACTCATTGTTTTCTCCCGCACTTCCACACCGCTCAACCCCTATTAACCATTTTTTTGAAATTGAGTCCACTATCATAGCACTACATAAGGTCCAAGTTTCAGCCTAATAGCATAAGTGGTTCTTGAGATCTAGAAACCAAAATTTGTCGCCTAAAACTCTCCCCTCCCCTCTCCCCCCCCCCCCCCCAAAAGTCGTCGGGGTTCACACAATCTACCCACCATAAAAATGTCATGTTAATATCTTAACAGAGCACAAGCCACTTGCTCAACCATTTCACTTTGGGCTTGGAAGCGGTTGGCATGAACATTGAACATGTTTGGCAAATCAAAATTCATGTATGACACGCAAGAATGGTAGTGTATGGGGCTCTTTACATCTGCTACATAAGCAGTGTATCCATTGTATAATACTTTGTATATAACGTAGAGTCCGAGTTACGTCGCCTGATGACAGGCAACGCGTGTTAAAGTATAACAACGAAATAAATTTCGTATTTAATTATTTAACGTGTGGTTTTTGGTTACTTTGGTATTTTTATACTCTAGATGAACATATAGAGTATTATAAGTTTAATCCAGCCCGAAAAGTTTGTAACGCATAGAACCGAGCCTCGGAAGAAAAAAAGTTATATTATTTTGTGTTTATTTTTGGCCAAAACCCCCAAATCCGTTTGCTGTCCGTCCGCCCGTTAGCACGATAACTCAAGAACGCGTTGACCTAGGAAATTGAAATTTTGTCATAACTTGTAAAATGGAAAAAGTAAGGTTAAGTTCGTTAATGGGCGATATCCGTCCACTCCTTCGGGTACCTCCCATACAAGAGTCCTTAAAACACGTTTTCACAATTATTGCTCGATTGCTTCAAGTTAGCAACTTGAAATTTTGCATACTTAAGATTTACAATGTTTGAATCGAAAGTTCCGAATATGATGCAAACCGAATGAGTCCTTCGTGTAGCAGCCTCGAAAAGTCATTCAAAAATGTATACTTGTTACTGAATCCACTATAACTCCAGAACGAGTTAAGGCAGGGATTTAAAATTTCACAGGAATTAGTTTTATACCAATACCAAAACGGAGTTCATTAGTTAGCGCCACCTGTTGACTCCTTCGGGTAGCTGTCATACAAAAGTCCTTAATAAACATGTTCACCAATATTGAACGATAACTTTAGAACACTTTAAGTTACGACTTTGAAATTTTATACACATTAATTTTATGATAGTCGCAGCTGAAACTATTAATATGAAAAATATCCCATAAGTCTTTCAACTAGTTGCCATACAAAAATTCTGTAAAATGTCCTAACTTACTTTATGGAACTCACTATAAATCAAAAAAACCAAGTAGCCACTATACAATAATTTCTACCTGTAAGTAAAAGGTCATGTAATAATTGCTTGTGCTCTCCTCATTCTTTTGATATATTTCCAACTAAAATATAAATCGGAGTTCAGTATTTCATCTAGAGTATCATACGATTGGCTTGCAGCCGATCGTGACTGCATTATGTTTAGTTTAGTATTCTTTATGTTTTTTTTATTATATTACAACCAGATCTCCGTCCACTCCAGGTGTGTATCTCAGGAGGAGCTATTGGTTTCGTATTTTCGCCGAAGGAAAAAATACCTGGTGCCCAAATAAGGAGAGATCTCATTCCGGCTGTCACCCCCACGTCCGCCCGCACCCACTCCGGCAGTAGCTGTCAGGTGTATCACATTGTCCCAAGAACTTCAATCGTCATCAATCGATTATATATCCGCTGAGCTATTGACAGAATGTACAAATAAACATTTACTTGCATTTCCAAATAAAAACACTTGGGATGATATTGTGGTACAAGCTCATACGATTAGAGTTAAGCCTCAGTTACAATGGATCCGATCCGATCCGATCCGGAAAATGGAGAGTGTTGAGTTTCCCCATCCGACACACATTTAAAGGGAAATTCGGAAAGCCTAGTCACAATCATTCCGGTACTTAGCCGAGACACATAACGGATGGGTTAAGTTGACCAACTTTCAACTTCTATCCGTTCCGACGGTAAGAGGTGAATTATTCAATTTCACCACCTCCTTCGCCATACTAAAAATCACAATTACACCTCGATAATGTCACTTTGATGGATGTCGGAACGGAATCATTGTGACTGGAAATTTTTCCCATCCGACGTTGCTGGATCGGATCGGAACCATTGTAACTGAGGCTTTATAATTGGTATTTCCAGCGCCAACTTAATTTCAGCCGCGCACATATGACAGTTCGTCGTGAGAAATGCCTCGATTTGTACCCGATTAGTGACGTCATGGATCGGTCCCCATACAAAATCGTCACTCATCGAGGCAAAATCGAGGCATTTTCGCACAACGAAATATCAGTTGCGCGGCTATTATCCAGGGGGCAATGGTATTTCCACCGCCAACTTAAACTCAGGCCGCGCACATATGACAGTTCGTCATGAGAAATGCCTCGATTTTGCCTCGATTGGTGACGTCATGGCTCGATCTCCATACAAAATCTTCACTCATCGAGGGGAAATCGAAAATTCAGTTGCGCGGCTTTTATCCAGAGGGCAATGGTATTTCACAAAATGACAATATGTAGTATCAGTGGTAGACCAGGAATAGAGTCACTGTATAAGAACTAACACAAACATCCATTATCTTGAGTACGGACAATGTCTGTTTCATTTGAAACCAGTACATTTGAAATTTTTTTGCAGTTGTCCGATTTTTCATTTTTATCTCCACTAAAGTGGATAAACGCTGTATTTAGTTGACATTTCATGAGACATATGTATCTCGATTCCGTGAAACGTTAATCAAAATCCATCTGCTACACGTATACACACTAAAACTATGCCATTTAAGAAACCTGCGAACTTTGGAGTTCGCAGGGTTTAAGAGTACTAAAAAGGTACCAAAAGCGGTCATTGTCCGTACTCAAGATAGTGGATGTTTGTGTTAGTTCTTATACAGTGACTCTAACCAGGAAGACCTCAGTTGATGACTAGAAAATTATCAAAATATTTTGTGATGTCAACAAAGAAACTAATCAAATTGTTGAAAGATCAATTCGTGCTGGAATGCTTTTTGCATATGCAATCCAGTTTACTTCTGAACTGGATTTCAAAGTCAACTGTATTATTCTGAAGGCTGTGTCAGCGATGAATCCAAAGTCAAGAAAATTTCCAAGTCAGGATACTCTGAAAGAACTTATGTTGACAACTTATTTTTCTCGTAAAATAAAAACAACTATTTAAAATTCTATTCGCCTTGATTTTATTGCTTTAATTTACACAATCAAATCCCTTTTTTTTTAATCTATATCGAAAAAACACCTGAACATCAACTACTTCCGAAAAAGGACATCGCCTCCTTTAACGATCTAGTTGTCTACGTCTTTTCTTCACGCCAGTGTTTACTCTTCCTATTACGCCCAACGACATCTTTTGAAGAGTGTCGTAACACTTATAAAACTATATCGCACTTGCGATATTGATGTGGTTATGCTTTCCACACAGTTGTCTTCGACAAAGTTCGTTATCCAATCACTCGATAAAGATGTAACATCTTTAGCTATTCAGGAGGTTCGAACAATTTTAAATCGTTTTCAACATACAGTAATCCCTCGAGTTACGTCGGAGTTAGGTTCCGAGAATTTGGGACGTAAGTCGAAAACGACGTAACTCGAGGGTAGAAGCAACCTCAGGCGATAAATGTATAAACTTTTATTTTTTGAATATGAATTTATTTATTTTTTAAGTTTGTACATAATTAATTTTTTTAAAGTCGTGGATTTTCGTCTACATAAGTTTTATTTTCGTATACAATTGCGTATGTCGGCTGTTACTTGCAGCCTTCATCAAGTGCCTGTACACGACTACAGGTTAAATTACAAATAGTAACAACAAGTAGCAACCAGAATACGTATTTATAAAACTTACGAAGAAGAAAATAGACGTCTTTCTTTAAATACAAATACTTATTTGACATAAAGCAACACATTAATTGTTATTAACTTTAGAATAAACAGCTTCTATTTCTACTGTTTGTGGGTTGACTGGTTTACCAGTGAAGAAGGTCGAAATTCGTGTTTGGGACAAAGTTTGTTTTCTTTTTTCTTCGAGTAACTGCTTGTAATCGTTGACAGAAGTGTTGACTTCGTTTGAATCAAAAACACCTCAACACAACCTCGGTCTATAATTTATGAACGCCAAACAAGAAAACTTTCCTACGAAAATCGCGCTCACAAATTTTGGGAATCCCTTTTACCAGGGGAAAAGTTTTCATATAAACAAACTTCTGTTCCATGAAAACGGCGACGTAAATCGAGGGACGGACGACGTAATCTCAAGGTTTGGTCCCAAAGTAATGAACGACGTAAGTCGAAAAAAGTATAACGAGGGAGACGTAACTCGAGGGATTACTGTAGCTTTAATGAGCTGCTAAAAATAATTGAACTAATTCTGACGTTGCCGATAACATCAGCAGAAAACGAACGGTTTCTTAGTTGCATGAAACGAGTATAAACCTACCTCATGAATAGATGCGGTAGTGATCTTCTGGTAATTTCATGACTGGAAGAAGTGGCAAAAAAAGTAAATATGGATAGCTTGTACCTACAAACCTTTAATTAGTATTTTAGGAATTCCATTATTCGTGAACAATGGTATAAAACAATACATGCGCAATGGTTAAAATAAAATATTTTTATTATGTTTACGTACTTATATTTGTCATAAAAAGTGTATTAAATTGGACAGTCAATTATCCTGGCACAGCCCAAACATTCATTTTCTAAGTAAAAAACAGAATATTGCCCTGGTGTTATAGCTCGCAAAGGTTTACTTAGAGATATGATCAAACCAGCAGCGTTTACTGAAACCATGCAATCAACTAATGGTTTCGTGTGCTGAAAACGAAATTTACATTCAA
Source organism: Beris chalybata (assembly GCA_949128065.1). Classification (NCBI taxonomy): domain Eukaryota; kingdom Metazoa; phylum Arthropoda; class Insecta; order Diptera; family Stratiomyidae; genus Beris; species Beris chalybata. Next base: position 90,687,988 of record OX421897.1, read on the forward strand.
GGACATCATTGTTAAATGGATTTCCCCGAATCCAAAAGGGTTGGCTAGTGAAAACATTTTGCGTAAATAATGCTGGATGGTTTGTTCCAGCTGCTACTAGTATTACATTGGATGAAACAATTTTACGCGCTACAAAATAAGGTTGTTTACAACCCGATATACTGCATCGTTGCCCAATGGTCCATTGATGAATTCCGTCATGCGTTCCGACTATTCTTCCATTATCAATATCCACAAAGTTACCAACCTTAGCATCTATATACTGGAATTGCAACCAGCATTCAATAACAAGTATTATACGTAATAAAATTATTTAGGTACCTCCTTTATAAAATGCTTAAACTTGCGACTACCAATGAAGCATATGCCAGTACTTTCTCGTTTTTCCGCAATATTATTTAATCCCGCATTTTTCGCAATTTCCTTTACCTCTTTTTTGAGATACGATCCAATTGGAAACATAGTCCGCCGTAGTGCATATTGATTCACGTTGCATAGAAAGAAGGTTTGATCTTTAAATGAATCAACAGCTTGAAATAATTTGACGTCTAAAACATACGTTTTTCAGTAAGTTCTGATTTTTTTTAAAATAGAGAGGTTATGAGAAACTAACTTACCCTGGTCAACAACATATTTCTCTAGATAAGAACCAAACGACGTTTGAGCATAATGTCCTGTGGCAATAGCATCTACCTTCAGATTATCTATTGCATATTTAAAGAATTGGTCAAATTTTATGTAACGATTGCACATAATATCTGGATTTGGAGTTAGTCCATTTTCGTAATCGTGAAGAAATTGCCTGGAAGGTTAGTGTCAGTATCGTTTCTTCTAGCATCATATAAGTTTATATTACCGAAAGACATTATTCCAGTAGTATTTAACAAAATTAATTTGAACAAGAGGGATTTGAAGAATTTTGCTCACAAGCTGCGCGTCCTTCCAATCTTTATCTCCAGTACAGTACCCATTTTCTTCAACTTCGTCCCAGTTTTTCATAAAGACACCACACACTTGGAATCCTATTTTAAAGACCATATTAAGTATATTCATTAATATTGTTAAATGTAAGTCTGGCAACTGCCATAAAGTGCCAAATGATAAATTGTCACTTATTTTGATTTTAAACGAATTGTGTTTTTATTTGAAATCCCGGCTCGTAACAATATGCAGATGTCCGATACTTAAGTCGTTTTCCAATACCTTGCTTTGTCTACGTCTAGTAGAATAGTTTATGACGTCAGACCTAGCAAAGTAGTGGCTTGATTCCATGTTGATTTGTGCATTAACTACTTCGCGTTCGAATAGTTTGCTGTATAATCATAGCAAGCTTTCAAACGTAAAAAAATTCAAATTTTTCTATAGAATTTAAATTAATTTTTGATTTTTGAAGTGTCAAATAAGCATCCGCTGAGCAATTTTGACGGTTTAGCCAAGCTTTTTCTAAACTGTTATAATAGCAATGCTATGCTGTGACGTCAACATAAACGTAGATGTATACGAAGTAAAGTATTGGGAAACGATCTTAGTCAGAAACTTTTTAAATGGTGATTCCATGATATATTTTGAAGAAAAAAATTCTACACAAAGAGTTTTCTAAATATCTGCGGTGATACAGAGTGGTAATAATAAATCGTTCGTTCTCAAAACTAATATTGTCACAATGTTACATTATGTTGTAGCTTAGTTTTAAGCGAGGCGAATTTCCTTTGATGAACCGGTCGAAATTGTACAGACCCGATCTTAAACAATCTTAAAATTTGAACGATAATTTTACTCTAAAAACTACTTAGGTAATTTCCCAATACCTTGCTTCGTCTACGTCTACGTCCAGTTATAACAGTATTGTGTTCGTGGACACTTCGATTAGTCCCAAAAGATATTTGGGACCTCCCAATAGGACCACTTGGCATGAATGCCATTTGGAACGCATCAATGCATTAATGTTATTGCAATGCAAACGTATAGCTTACAATGTAAGATACTGCAAATGGAAAAAGTAACGACTATCGTGCTTGGGATTGTCGACAACCGCTTTGCATTACAAAGTAATGCAAAATGCAAGCGATGGTAGTATTAAAGCTAAAAACTACTTTGGCTCGATTGCTATGCGTTGCTTTTGTTTTATGAGAATTCCGATGATCATGGTCATTCGAAGTTATATTTTGGATCCGTAAAGTGTTTTCAAGCCGGTGATTTTTTTAAATTAATTAAAAAACATAACGCAGTCACAATCGGCTGCAAGCCAATCGTATGATACTCTAGATCATGGCTTCCCAACCGGTGGGGCGCGCCCCCCTAGGGGGGCGTAGACTGTTGGCAGGGGGGCGCGGAATGCTTTGCATTTTCGAAAAAAAAAATTAATTTATGAGTGAAAATCGTTGTAACACAAAACTGAGGGTATTGAAATATTTGTTCGTGTTAAGAGAATTTCGTGTTAAAAGAAAAAAGAGCCGGGGGGGCGCGACGCAAAAAAGGTTGGGAATCATTGCTCTAGATGAAATACTGAACTCTTATTTATGTTTTAGCTGGAAATAGATCTAAAGAATAAGGAGTGTACAAGCAATTATTACATGACCTTTTACTTACAGGTAAAAACTATTGTATAGTGGCTACTCGATTTTTTGATTAGGATATTTTATAGAATTTTTGTATGGCAACTTCATGAAAGACTTATGGGATATTTTTCATATTAATAGTTTCAGCTGCGACTATCATAAAATGAAAGTGTATAAAATTTCAAAGTCGAAACTTAAAGCGATCTAAAGTTATCGTTCAATATTGGTGAACATGTTTATTAAGGACTTTTGTATGACAGCTACCCGAAGGAATGAACGGATGGCGCTGATTAATGAACTACGTCTTGGTTTTGGTATAAAACTAATTCCTGTAAAATTATAAATTCCTGCTTTAACTCGTTCTGGAGTTATAGTGGATTCAGTAACAAGGACACATTTTTTGAAGGACTTTTCTAGGCTGATACACGAAGGACTCATTCGATTTGCATCATAATCGGAACTTTTGATTCAAACATCGTAAACCTTAATTTTGCAAAATTTCAAGTTCCTAACTTGAAGCATTCGAGCAATAAATGTGAAAACGTGTTTAAGGACTCTTGTATGGGAGGTACCCGAAGGAGTGGAAGGATATCGCCCATAACCGAACTTAGCCTTACTTTTTCTATTTTACAAGTTGTGACAAAATTTCAACTTCCTAAGTCAACACGTTCTTGAGTTATCGTGCTAACGGACGGACGGACGGACAGCAAACGGATTTGGGGGTTTTGGCCAAAAATAAACACAAAACAATATTGAATTTTTTTTCGTCCGAGGCTCGGTTCTATGCGTTACAAACTTTTCGGGCTGGATTAAACTTATAATACTCTATATGTTCATCTAGAGTATAAAAATTTAAAATCTATTTTTCGTCGGTGAGTTTTTTTTTACATTAATTTAAAATCATGTGTTCGAGTTCGAGTGGTATAAATGCTCGTCATTTGAGACGATTAATTAAAAAAGAACAAGATAGACTGGTAAGCTACTTAGAAATTAGAAATTCAAGTAACCCAATGGAACCAAATTGTGAGCCAATTGCTACTGAAAATAGCGAAATTACGGAAAATGTTAAGTTGTCGGAAAATTTGTATATAACCGAACGCGTTGACATGGCGAAAAGTGTTCAAATTAAAACATTAAAGAAGAAGTTATTGGAATGATACAACATATATAGCCCTCCTAGAGAAAGTTTTGAAGCACTTTTGCGCATAGTTTTCTTCTTTAAAACTTAGATGTGCTAATTAGTTTAAAGGGCTTGCACAAAAAAAGAGAAAAAATCATACCAAGGACAGTAGCTCCCGGTCAATATTATCACTTTGGATTAAGAAAGCAGCTTGAAGCAATAGCCACCGAGTTAGTTCATTATGATGAAATAGTATTAGATATTGGCATTGATGGCTTACCTTTGTACAAGAGTTCATCTCTAAGTTTATGGCCTAATTTGAAAATTCGCGCATTCGTATGTGATGCACCAGCAAAAGCATTTGTTTGTGGTGTTGTTGGTCATAGCTCGTTTCACGGGTGCAGCAAATGCACTCAAGTTGGAAAAACCTTAGATAAGTTGTAACATATGCGACAGATGTTGCACCCTTAAGAACGGATGATGGTTTTGCGCGCAGAGAATACTCAGAACACCATAGGAACTATTTTCGTAGTAGGCCAACTTTACTAGAGACAGCGGGAATAAAAAAGATCTCGCAATTTCCTTTGGATCCCAAGCACCTTTTAGATTTAGGCGTTGCCAAAAAAATGTTACTAAGTATACTGAATGAGCAAATAAGTGGAAGAAGATTAAGCACAGACGATAAAAATAAAATGTCTAATCATTTATTATCATTGTCACGTTATATACCAAGCGAATTCGCAAGAAAGCCAAGAGACCTAAGCGAAATTAAAAGATGGAAAGCTACAGAATTTCGCCAGTTTCTGCTGTTACAGGCTTAATCGTACTAAAAGATTTAGTGGACGACGATTGTTACTATCATTTCTTGTTGCTGCACTGTGCGTACCGATTACTGTGCTGCCCCAAAAATTATATACTGAATTTAGAAGTAGCGGAAAGAATGATCAAAGTATTTGTGGAAGATTTTCCAAAAATTTACGGTGCTAAAAGTGTAACATCTAATGTACATAATCTTTTGCATTTAACAGACTGCATAACAGATATTGGATTTATACAAACTTTTACAGCATATAAATTTGAAAATTATATGCAATTTATTAAAAAAAAAAAAACCCCAACCAAAATTTTGCAGCAATTAAATAATAAAATCATACAACCATCGTTTAATTATTGATGAAAAGTCGTACGGCTTTCGAAAAAATTTGCATGGAGACATTATTGGTCATTATTCTAATTCCCACTATCTCAGAATAAATGAGCCTGATAATTATTGCTGCATACATCCCTATGTTGCTACACAAATTACGGCATTTACTGATGTGCATAGCCAGTTGGTCATTGGCAAACGTCTTATGAACAAAAGAAACTTTTTCAATGGTCCGCTAGAATCAGGATCTATAGGAATAGTTATAGCAGATCGAAATACTTCAGAAGAGATTGAAACATTTGACTTAAAGGACATTGCATTTAAGCTGGTATGTCTACCACATGAAGATGATTTGCTGCTAATACCACTCTTACACGAATGTATCGCTTGATAATAGTAAATAATAGTACAAATAATTTATTTTTAATATAATATAGGTATGATGATAAGATGATAAGATGTAATTAATAAGAGAATACAATGTAATATAGTTCAAGAAAAAATATATGAATACACCTAGAAAAATGACTGATAGACAGCGGTATCAGCTGTATTTAGGTGTAATGCAAGCTTAGATGTGAAAGAGCCACAAAATAAAGGAAAAGGTTTGAGTACAATTAAGTACAATTTAGCCAAATTAAAAAAAAAAACCAGTACACCAAAACATGTCATCACTAAACGAAATTTTGGAAGTTCAGCGCCATATACTTGCTCGTTTAGACGAGACTAAGAAGAGTGTGGAGAATGTTAAAGGTATGGTGAATGTACCGGATTTTAACAAAGAAAATAAATTACTTATTGCACTAATTTCAGACTTTATTTTAAGACAAAATGAACAAATTATGCGTTCTATTGGTGAAAATACCGTGCTTTTGAAGCACGCTGTAAAGAAAAACATCATATCTGGGACTGAAACGGTTTCAAAATTTCCAGTAATGTCAAAGGAAGAGCTGCTAAAAATCGAAGAGGAAATAGCAGAGAATGAAGATTACTTTGTAGGTTTTTTAACGATTATAGCATTTAAGAACTTAAAATTTAAATTAATGAATTTTTCAGGTTTCCATAATTACACAGCTTCTCAAACCAGTTGGCATAAAAAAGAATTTGCATAGAATTCTGGGTAAAGAAGTGATTAAACAATTTAATTTTGACGGCTTAAGAGGAAAAGAATCCTTTAAGGAAAACAAAAATATTTGCAGAGTATTGATTAGTATGTATTGTAAATATTTCTTCATAATTCTATGTAAATATGTATTTTTATTTTTTTTTAATTTTTGCAGAGGCTACCTCCAAAGAAGGATACTGTCATGAGCAATTTGGGACGGACATGAAATATGCCTTCAAAGTTCAAAAAAACCGAATTTTTAAAGAAATTTGCTTGGCAAAGAAAAGGACCACCTAGGTTTTTTTGAATACTTAATGCAGCATATACATATATTGATAAATGAATTTGATTATGTTATTTAATTTCGAATAAATTATTAAGTTTTTGTAATGTACCTACCTATAATTTATTTTATTTATTTATTTTATACCATATATCAGATTTCACAGAATTTTTATAGTTCCAGTCATGCAGTTACTTAAGTAGTACCTTTACTTCTATGAAATTTTTGTTCCTTCCATAACAAAACTGGCAAATTTTGATTTTTTGCGTATTTCAATTTAATGTGTACATAGCAGATCAGAAATCTCTTAATGTGGACACGAACTGTTAGCAAGAATAACCCATTTATTTGGAAAATCTAATCTCAGCAATTTCATTACATCAATTAACTCATCCATTTCAAAGAAAATATGAAAGAATCTATTCTTAAAATTGACATGTATCAATAATGTTTTTGACATCAAATACACCATCAATACCGAAGCGTATATGAACTCTTATATTCCCATCATTGATTTCTATCATCAATTATTTTACATCAATGACGTCATGCATTCTGAAGCATTGATTCCGGAACCGGCTCCCCGGCATTGCGAAATGGAACGAGTACGGCTACCGCCTAGGACATCGCAATGTTAAAATCATTGATACCGTAATGCAAAAAGCATCCATTATTACTGCATAATAATGATTACAGAATTGAAGCTGTAAGCATTTCTGGTCCGACTGGGCTAATGTTTGGGTTTCACTCATGGCACCTAAGTGCCAATGTGTAAGGTATGCCTGGTTAGTCTATGGCACCTATGGATGCCAACGTAGAGCGACTAGCCAGGTTTGTGCTAGAAATTCTTTTTTTTTATTAAAAGAAAGATAATGTTATTAGCTTCACCTGTAAAAATGAAAGACTCGTCGGTTTGAAGTTTAAAAAATACTTTCTGGTTTATTGTTTCGTTTTCGATGGTTTTAAGAATACTGCGACACTATTACTAATTACGACTAAACTTATATATTAAAAAAGTGCCGACTGACACGGAATTGAGTATTGTGTTCCACTTTGGGAAAATACTCAATTCTATGTCATCCGGCCAATATTGACGAAATCCGGATGTAGGTTTTGGCCTCGGCTACATATTGCATATCGAGGCATGAAGTTCCAAACAATCGTACATATTGTGTTTTTAACTTCGACCTCGACCAAGCAATATGAACCGGCGCCCAAGTCCAAATCTGCAAGTCAGCAATATTTCTTGTACTTAATGCTACCGGCATTCCCAGTAGGTCAGTAAACAAACCGAGCTATTTACGTTCGAATGATAATGTTTTATAATGCAGCTCGAGTTTGTTTATATTGCAAAACTGATCTACCGGCAATAAAGATGTGAGGGGAAATCCAAGCATCTGGATTAGACAATTAGACAAGGGAATAGGGATGCTGCTACAGTGCACAGTGCTAGGCACGACAACAGTTAATGACTCAGACGCCGCAAAGCTGTGTCTAAATTCATTTTCGGTTCGTGTCTTTACTATCAGTTAATCTAAGCAAACTTAAGAAAATTCAAATTTTTCTATGGAATGTAATTAATTTTTGATTTTTGAAGTGTCAAATAAGCATCAGTTGATTTATTTTAACGATTTAAACGACCTTTTTCTAAACTGTTAAAATAGCAATGCTATGCTGTGACGTCAACGTAGACGTAGACGTAAACGAAGCAAGGTATTGGGAAACGATCTTAATTAAGATGTCATATTATTTTCATTGCCAATTTGCAAGTAAAAAGCAAAAACTCGTGTTGTTTAAAAATTTAGTATATCATAAAGTAAAACTGGTGAAATTTATTACTATGTTTTCATCAATTAAAAAAAACTTTATTATAATTTCATATTTTTGATTGAAAAAGCTTCAATTATAATAGTTGCGTTTTAATGCTCTCCAGAGTAAGATAGGAAAGCATAGTCAACCCACTAATTTTACTGGGTTAGAAATCCTATACCAGGATAGAACAAAATGGTATGAGTTTACGATGAATTCGCTTCAATTCGCTTTACTGATTTCAATTTGAACGATTGTTAGGATTTGTGTTTATCTCAACACAAATGCAACCTAACAGCAATAAATCCAATCCCCGTGACAGTTTTGTTGCAGTTTATAAAGCTAAAATTGAAATTACTGAAAATTGAAGGTATGTTAAGAAAATTGTATTCTTTTCCAGTTTAATTTCAGAGGTCCGGCGGTGAACAACAAACGGACCTTCCTGTGGTTTCACTCGAAGTGGTTTGCAAGTCATTCACTTGCAGACCCGTTGCTGCGAATATGCACAGCAAAATATATTCGCTACAAGCGGAGAACTGCTGTGTCGCTAACGAATCGTGTAAAATGTTTCGCGGCGGATGTAAACTTAGTCCGAACGCTAGTTTACCAACGGTTCGCTTTTGGAGTTCACTAGTGAAGGAAATATTCACTTGAAAGGTCTGCCGGTGAACGGCAAGCGAACCTTTTGGTTTGCTGGGCACTTACTCTATTAGCTACAAAAGCTGCATACACACTATATGTATGAGTTACGATTAACATTTTGGAAGTAATAGGTAAAGATATGTACATATCGCATACAAATTAAATATTTAAAAAGTCATTGCCATAAAGTGGACCTCGTTTACGAACCTGTTTAAATTGTGGGTAGTACCAAAGTATTTTTATTTTCCATTTAACACTATTTGAAATAGGGAGGAAATCAATGAAATGTAACTCGAGTTTCAACATAATTGATGCTATTATATGGATGTGGGAGGTAATACTGTGTGCAGTACTCTGCCTTTTTTTAATGGGGTAGGTACAAAATAAAAAGCCTATAAAAGCAAAACTAGCTTCATATTTTTATCAGTTTTAGTTAGGTTTCTAAAAGAACAAGGTGCCAGTAGAATTTAAAAAATGATTGCAAAATGCCTGAGTACTCCAATGAAGAATATGTTCATTTATGGAGTGTCACGTAAATACACGAGCCGCGCGAGCGCTTTGCCATCAGAGATATTCTTTCGGCGTACACGTAGCAGGAGAGTATTTCAAGGCATTTATAGGAGAATTAATGAAACTTGCAGCATTAGAAATTGCAGCATTAGAAAAAGCAGAGTAAATGCAAATCATGCGCCGATAATCGCTGTTCAGATCGATGGAAGAATACTGCAAGCAGTTGAAAATGATCAATCAATCAGTATCTGACGCTTAGCATTGCAGTTTAACATCTCTACTTGGAAATTTTGGAGAATTTTAAATGTAGAACGCTTCCATACCTACCGTCACACACCAGTACAGGAGCTGGTACCCATTGATTCCCCCAAAAGGATGGAGTTTTGCAAAAGACTCCTTGAACGACAAATATGCGACGAGAATTTTTAATAACATTCAGTGGACGGATGAGTCCCAATTTACCAGAGACGGTATTACAAACTTCCACAACCTACATACGTGGGCTGTGAGCAATCCACACACAAGAAGAGCACCATTATTTCAGCACAGATTCCGCGTCAAATTATGGGTAAGTGATTTCCTTGTACCTATAAGGCTTCCTTTACTCTAAATAGCTCCAATTACTTAAACTTTTTAACAAATGATCTACAGGACTTGTTGGACGATATTTTACTGGCTTCTATGTTTTACCAACACGATGGTGCTCCAGCTCATTACGGCCGACAGATCACAGATTGGTTAAATTCCAATTATAGCAACCGCTGGATCGATAGAAATGGGCCGATACACTGGTCTGCAAGATCTCCTGGTTTTACTATTGATTTCTTTGTATGTGGACGGATGAAGGACCTTGTCTACGCAACGGCAGTAGTAACATTGGAAGATCTAAATATCCGGATCGATGTGGCGGCAATAGAAGTAAGGTAGCAGTTGAGAAACTACAGGTCTATCAAAATAACTGCCTGAAAATAGCTACGAATAAACCCTTCTACTTCTCTACAAGAAAACTACACGCTGATGCTGGTGTTTATACTATACAGGCCCAATCCAGACTATCTTCATTTTTGTTACGGTCCCACTTGGTAGACAACCCGCTAATTTCATCTTTCCTATAACACGTATACTTTTCCTTCTGTAAGTAACTACTATTCTCAAATTATTTTCATTTTATTTTAAGTTAGATTGTAAGTTAGGTAGGAGTTTACAAGCAAGGTTTTATAACGGGGTTTCTTGGAAAAACTATTATACATCTATCTATCTATATATATAAAAGAGGATGTCTGTATGTGGGTGGGTATGTTCCCTATAGACTCCTAATCCGCTGAACATATTTTGATCAAATTTTCAGGGAACGTGTAGAGTAGTCCCGGGATGGTTCCTGTGAAGTTTGGTCCAGATCGAATGAAAAACAGAAGTTTTTTTTTAACATTTTTCAAATTTTTTCACGATTTTAGTACCCTGGTGCTCTAATGGTTTGTCTGCGCTTTCCTATTCTATTCATCCGATTACAATAAAACTTCGCTCATATGTTGATAAAAGAGGATGTATGTATGTATGTATGCGGGTATGTTCCCTATAGACTCCTAATCCGCTGAACCGATTTTAATGAAATTTTCAGGGAACGTGTAGAGTAGTCCCGCGATGGTTCCTGTGAAGTTTGGTGCAGATCGAATGAAAAACAAAAGTTTTTTTTAAACATTTTTCAAATTTTTTCACGATTTTAGTACCCTGGTGCTCTAATGGTTTGCTTGCGCTTTCCTATACTATTCATCCGATTACGATGAAACTTCGCTGATATATTGAGAACACGCCCGCGAAGGTTTCTGCGTTAACAAAATCATTTTACAATTGATGGTACGAGAGTTATTTTAACATTTAAGAGTATTTCAAATGATTTATAGTTGCTGGAAGATGAAGCATGCTGGATAGAGAATGAAGTTTGGTGGATGTTAGATGGTACATGAAGGATGATGGATAGAGGATGGTCGATGGTGGATGAAAGAAGGATGAAGCATGTTGGGTGGAGGATGGTAAAAAGAGGATGGAGGATAGAAGATTGGATAGAGGATGTGGGATGGTAGATATAGGATGGTAGATGATTGATATAGGATGGATGAAGGATGGGGGGCTGGGGATGATGGATAGAGGATGAAAAATGGAGGATGGTGGATGGTTCATAGAGGGTGATGGATAGGGGATGGAGATGGTGGATATAGGATGGTAGAAGATGAATAGAGGATGACGGATGGATAGATGGGGAATGGAGGATTTTAGGAGGAGGATGGAGGATGAAGATGAATGATGGAGGATGGAGGATGCTGGATGTTGGATAGGGGTGGTGAATGGTGGATAGAGGGTGGAAGATGGAGGATGGAGAATGATGAATGGTGGACGGTTGATAGAGGATGGTTTATAGAGGATGATGGAAAGAGGATGATGGAAAGAGGATGGTGGATGGTAGATATAGGATGGTAGATCTAGGATGATAGATGATGGATAGATGATAGTGGATGAAGTATGGATGGATGAAGATTGGAGGATGGTGGATAGAGGATGATGGATGGAGGATGGAAGATGAAGGATGGGGGATGGTGGATGAAGGATGGTGGATAGTGGATGGAGGATGGAGGGTGTTGGATAGAAGATTGTTGATAAAGGATGGAGTAACAGAAGCAACGGGATAAATGGGAGCAACGGGAGTAACAGGAGCATCGGGAGAAACAGGAGCAACGAGAGAATCAGGACCAATGGATCAACGAGAGAAATGGGAGCATCGGGAGGAACAGGACCAATGGATCAACCGGAGAAACGGGATCAACAGGAAAGACGGGAGTAACAGGGACGATAGAACGTAAGCGTAGCCGCGGTACGCGGCTAGTTAATCACTAAATTTTTAGATCTGACGTAGCAAAAATTTGTGTTGAGTAAATATCTCAAGGTTGAAGATACAATTTAGGCTGCTGCATCAAAAGAAAGGTAATTCGATTCCCTATAAAACGAGAAAAACACCTTGCCTAGTTTTCAAGAAATAACGGTTTAAGTGAGTGGAGGTACCGGTCAAAAACACTTTTCTCAACCACCCTGTATCTCCATTGATACTCAAAATTGACCCACCCCTTAAAACACTTTTTTTCTCCAAATAAATCAGGAAATTCTTTCATATATAACCCCCCCTTGAAATGAAAATTAACACTTTTTATTAATGCAGTTATGACACTGGCTATTTTTGCGGCTAGTAAATCCAAATGGAGAGGTATAGAAAATGTAACATACAATTTAGACTTTGGTGTGAGAGACAGTCCGTATAGCTATAAAGTGAGTACAGTCAAAAACTAGCCGCTAAATAGTCGCTACATAGCGCATTCGAGCAGTGTTTCGTAACATTCTAGCAGTTAATACAAGAAAAAGTCTGCTTCTAGTGGATTTTTAAACTGCTACAGACTTGTTTTTAACTGTTCGGTACGTATAAATTGTGGAAAGTGCCATGTTATGTTATGAATCGCGCTAGAACCGGTATTTTTCTTAACAATGCAGTTGTTAATTTCGGTTACTAGATGCCGCTAGCGTCGGAAAGAGCGGTATCTTTCTTTTAATGTTATTCGCCTTGTCGCACGATGGGGCAGTTATTGCACTTAAGAAATAGCCGCTAAATAGCCAGTGTCACAACAGCATTACCCGCAGACTGCATTGGACTTTTTTAACCCAGTTGGTCGCGTCTGCGAGAATCTCGCAGATATCTCGAAGACTATGGCGGCCTGTCTGCGAGATTCTTCGAGACGTCTTATGGGAAAAATACACGGTATCGAGACAAATGCTCTCCGAATCTCGAAGACATGTCTGCGAATGTCTCGATAGAAAAATGGCTTTGGAAATAGCGCCATCTGTTTGATGATAGCGTTTTGTGATAAAAGCTCATACTCGTATGAATATTTCGCGGAGATTGCCATCGGCTGGAAATAAGAAAGGGGGTTATGAAATGAAACGTGCAGGCAGTGGCAAAGTTACCTTACTGCAATATAATAAATATAAGAAACTTATAACGCAGTGACACATTTCCAATCACTTCACATCGCACTTGTGTCGTTTTATTGTAACCGCACTTGAACTATAACTTTTCGCGTATTTAATTTTGATCGTGTAAGTCGGGGATGACATTTGCTGCGCTCGAAGTGATGCGGCTGTTTTTGGCATTACAAACAGATCGTGGTGGGAGCACATGTTTATATTGCTATTTCTTTCTATCTAGTGATGAAGAAAGATAAGCAATATGATTCCTAGGCTCAAACCATCGAGATTATGTCTCTTAAGAGACAAGCGACCAACTGGGAATGGTAAGCCAATTGTCAAAGAGATTGAATGACATCTGTCAAACTCTGAAGCTGGGCCAATTTCGTTAAGACTTTTCATTTGGTAACATGTATTCGAACGGACAACAACGTGGGGTTCTTGCACTGAACGCATTGAAAGAATTGCATAATTTTTACTCGCGACAGCTACGTCGCGTGAGAAAGAAACCTCAATTTTGGATTAACCCATTTTTGGAGAAAAGGGATCTACATAGCCTTGAGTCACATTTGTTGGAAGATTTATTGTGCGATTCATTTTCAATTCCACCATTTTTGTTGTGCACTGTCAAATTTATGTCAGGAATTTGTGCGAAGACTAATGGTGATTTCTTTTCTGTAAAAAATTGTGACCTGTAAAGATGCAAAATTATTGCAGTTCTGCCCTCTTTTTTGACAGTTCCGTCCGACAGGTCAATTTACAATAGAACGCTTCCAGGTCAAAAAGCTATTATCAAAATTGAAATAAATTTTCACTACACTCCGTATGATTTCTAGTTACCGTATGACCCGTTGGACAGTTTAATTTATGCTTTTAAATCGTTTGCCGCTGTTGTCGTAGGATATTTTTGTCTTATTTTCATCGTTTCTTTCGCACATTTGAGGTTAAAGGAGTTGCACCGCCGAAATTTTCGGGGCAAGAAATGCGAGTTTTCAGGTCAATTTTAGCCACGGACTCAAACCCCTTTTTCTAGCAGGTCAAAAAAAAATTGAGAATAGAACAGCGGAACTGCTAGAACAAAAATTGAGGGCAGAAACGGGTCACATTTTTTTGCAGAAAAGAAATCACCATAAATATCCGTTTTTTCAGTCTTGCCCGAAAAAGTCTTACCATACGTAGGCTGCATGGGACATTTTCATGTCATAACTGAAGCTTTAACTTAAAATAAGTCCAATGCAGTCTGCTGGTTATACATAGTCCATGTTCTTTTATAGCAAATCCAATCGGTTTCACTTCGCGATTGACCTGGGCTCTGTTCAAGATTTCTGCTATAGCTGCTTCGAAAGCATAGCATAGCAAGACTGTAGCAGCTGTCAATTTCAGCCATAGCATGAAATAGCTTCTTCGGGTCTTGAAGAGCCAAAAGCAGCTTGTATAGCTAATAACAGCTGTTCGACAAGCGCATACGCAAGTTGGCGTGGCATATAAGACATTTGTTTGAATGACTTTGAATACTTACCGCATTAACTGCTTCTAATGTTTCCTTAAATTTTTCGTTAATTTCTAATGCAAATGATAGAGTTTTTTCCATTTTTAAAGACTGAAAATAACGTTTCGACGAAAGTGACAGGTACACACACATATAAATATTGCAATAGCCGCTTTCTAGCTACACTCGGGAGTGCGAGCAAGAAAAAGCAGCTATGGAAGCAGCTTTTTAAAAATCTTGAACAGATCTAGTGTCAAATAGCAAGCACGAGAAACAAGCTTTTTGGTTGCATTGAACACAAAAAAGCAGCTAATAGCAGCTAAAAGCAGCTATAGCAGAAATCTTGAACACACCCCTGCAATCAAGAGATAAGATTTTGCGCGCGCAAAACGGAGTCGGAGCATAAAGTTTGAATATGGCAATGCTGGTGCCATGCAATGTCATTCTGACATCAAAATTGTACAAAATGATATGTAAATTTCGCGTTTTTAAGTAGCTTTAGCTTTTGATTTCAGATCAATCGCGGATTATAACAGATTGGAATTGGTGTAAATGTACATAGACTAATAAAAAATGGTAATTTTCATTTTCAAGCGGGGGTTTATGTATGAGAGATTTACCTAGGGCCACAAATATTTTATTGCCTTGATGTAGTCGCCTTGTTTGTTAACATAAACACACATCAGTCAATCACATATCTACTAACAACATATTAAAACCTTTTTGTTTAAGTAAAAACGCAGTAACAGAACTATCCACTCCTCCAGAAATTGCAACTGCAACTCTATGAATATTCATTTTTTAAGAACTTAACTGCAATTAAAGTAACTTAACCTCAACAGAAAGGAAATTCATTCATTTCTCTCCGTACTACAGAAATTACGCAGACCTAGAGCTATAAGTATAAGAAGAGGGGTGAAAAAAAATTTTTCTTATGATCCAGCAGGGATATCATCCCCACCGAACAGTCATCAAACTTCAACTCTTTTTTAACGGATATATAAGTTCATAAAAATGATGTGATTCATATAATACGCATATGGTGAATATATTGATCATACATTTCGCAATTATCGATAGGTCAAAATCAAATCTGATTTTGGAGTCAAAAAACATTTTTTGCCTGTCCTGTCATGCTGTGTTTTGCTGGATCCCTGTAGGAAAGTCGGAAAGCCTGATTTGATTTAAGCCTCAGTTACAATGGATCCGATCCGATCCGGCAACTTCGGAGGAGAAAATTTTCTAGTCACAATGATTCTGTTCCGACATCCATCAAAGTGACATTATCCAGGTGTAATTGTGATTTTTAGTGTGGCGAAGGAGGTGGTGAAATTCAATAATTCACCTCTTGCCGTCGGAACGGATAGAAGTTGAAAGTTGGTCAACTTTACCTATCCGTTTTGTGTCTCGGCTAATTACCGGAATGATTGTGACTATGCTTTCCGAATTTCCCTTTAAATGTGTGTCGGATGGAGAAACTCAACACTCTCCGTTTTCCGGATCGGATCGGATCGGAACCATTGTAACTGAGGCTTTAGGTTTAAGAAAGTCACCGCGCTCATTAGGCGCCATACGGGCCCCATTGCGATCCCTTCTGGTCCCCGTGAAAGGCTCGTTTAAATAATACCAAAATCAGACCTGATTTCGGCCTATCGGTTTGCCAAAACACAAGCTATGACGTTTGAAGGGCATGTATGATTGTACCACTTTGGATGGAAAATTAAACGGTATGATTTCAATCACTCCAAAATCAGATCTGATGTTGATCTATCGATAAGTGCGAAATGTATGATCAATACATTCACCATATGCGTATGATATGAATCACATCAATGATCAGACTTAAGTTTGGCCTATCCGTTTGGTCCGAAACGCAAGCTTTATTTCAGTTGAGATAAACGAATGCGTGTTCCTCCAAACGAATGTATGTTGCGGTAACTCAGGTAATCCACATTAAGTTAAGTTGCATATAGCGAATCGAAAATGGAACGTTTTCTGTGACGAAGAGTTTACGCGCGCCAATCCAAAAAGATTAAGTGAGAAACAAAATTTGAAGTAGGAAAATGGAGTCATAGAAGAGTCCTCTACCTCATACTGGTCTTCTTCATCCATTGAGAGATGGTAAAGTTGGGTAAGTACCCCCTCGTGGAAAAATTTTTATCGCTGCTTATTTCCATAACGGAAATATCTACATCGGGTTTTGAAGTGAAATAAAGTAAATATCGTGCAAAATATAGTGAATTATTAAGTTTGGTAAGCTTCTGCCATACATTTCGGATTAAATTTCGGTCTACCACTTTAAATTTTTGCTGCCAGAGCACACGGTTTCATCTCTCAATTGACTATGCTACTGGGTAAAAAAAATTAGTTCAGTAGGATTTAACACAAATAACTAAATTTTTTTGCATATCGTGCTGTGATGGCATTGCAAAGCAATAGCTGATTCAGATATGAATAATGCATATTTTTCCTGCAGGGATATCAGGACTTCATTTGAAGGAAACAACTAACTTTTTACTTATTAATATTATTAAATAAAATACAACATCTTATCTCATCAAAAAATTTAAAATCGGCATCTAAGAAGTGGTTGTTGAGTTCCTCAATTCTTGTATTGACCTTTTCTGACCGTTTTTTGGGATCCGTGCGTGATGTCGATGGCACCCATGGAGATATATGTAGTGGAGATGGCGAGCAGCGACTGTTTTGAAGCCGGAGGTTTTCTCGCAAAGGACTGACGATATTCACTATGCTACTATCAGCATCTTACTCACATGTATGTTAAACCCCGGTATTGAAAAGAAAAAAAGCCCAACCTTTAAATACTGCGCTACTATTTCCATTTCATGGTCACCGGGCATGAAACGCTCCATACAAAAACCCAGTTGGCCGCGTCTGCGAGAATCTCGCAGATATCTCGAAGACTATGGCGGCCTGTCTGCGAGATTCTTCGAGACGTCTTATGGGAAAAATACACGGTATCGAGACAAATGCTCTCCGAATCTCGAAGACATGTCTGCGAATGTCTCGATAGAAAAATGGTTTTGGCAATAGCGCCATCTGTTTGATGATAGCGTTTTGTGATAAAAGCTCGTACTCGTATGAATATTTCGCGGAAATTGCCATCGGCTGGAAATAAGAAAGGGGGTTATGAAATGAAACGTGCAGGCAGGGGCGAAGTTACCTTACTGCAATATAATAAATATAAAAAACTAGTAACGAATTGACACATTTCCAATCACTTCACATCGCACTTGTGTCGTTTTACTGAAACCGCAATTGAACTGTAACTTTTCGCGTATTTAATTTTTATCGTGTAAGTCGCGGATGGCATTTGCTGCACTCGGAGTGAGGCGGCTATTTTTTGCCTTACAAATAGATCGTGGTGGGAGCACATGTTTCTATTGCTATTTCTTTCTATCTAGTGATGAAGAAAGATAAGCAATATGATTCCTAGGCTCAAACCATCGAGATTATGTCTCTTAAGAGACAAGCGACCAACTGGGAACGTTCGATTAAACTTCAAACTGCTTTATACAGAACCTTCGTTTTGCCATCTCCGTTATTTATATCTCCATGATGGCACCGGTTGAGATCAGTGATGCAATTTCTACCGATTTGTCGGACTTCTACCGATATATTTGGGATAAGATTGGAGTATTCCGATTTCCGACTTTTCGCTCGAAATGATCAATTTCTACCGATTTTTGGCCAATCCTAATTTTAATTTATTATGTTGAGATAATAAATTATTTTGCATATGTCACAGTAGAGCCTTAGCGGCAAATGCAGCATAATTATTGCAGTTCTGGCCTCTTTTTTGACAGTTCCGTCCGACAGGTCAATTGACAATAGAACGCTTTCAGGTCAAAAAGCTATTATTAAAATTTAAATATATTTACACTACACTCCGTATGATTTCTATTTGCCGTATGACCCGTTTGACAGTTTAATTTATGCTTTTAAAGGATATTTTTTTCTTATGTTTTCGCACATTTGAGGGTAACTGAGTTGCACCGCCAAAATTTTCGGGGCAAGAAATGCGAGTTTTCACGGCAATTTTAACCACGGACTCAATCAAACCCCTTTTTCTAGCAGGTCAAATTTTTTTCCACAATAGAACGGCGGAACTGCTAGAAAAAAATTGAGGGCAGAAACAGGTCACATTTTTTTCCAGAAAAGAAATCACTATTAGAAGAATTCTTAAGATCAGTATGTACGTTCACAACCGGAAGCCCTAAAAGATGTGCAGAACTTGCAGAGATGCAAGAATTTTACAACATGCATGTGAAAAGGTTGTTAAAATTTTGAGTAGTGCGTTGGCTAGCTATACAACATTGCATTTGTCGACAACTAGATTTGTGGGACGTATTACATTTATCAATATTTTTTGTTTCTTAATTTTGAAGAAAAGTTGATAACTACTCAGAAAGTTGTAGATCATCTTGGAACATTTAAAGTTATAGCATATTTTTTATTTTTGAAGTGCAGTTTAGATATATTTAATAGTTTGAACAGACTATTCTTATCAAAAAAATTACTTTTACATAAATTACAGCCGGAATCGGAAAAAATATTTTTACGTTTCGCGGATAATTTTATTATTCCATCGTAAGTAGATATGAATGTAGAAATATTTGATGAAGAAAATTATGTTGGTATAGCTAGCTTATTGATTGTTAGCTTCTGGTCTTCTGGTATCTATACCCGCGCAAAAGTTACGCCAGGTGCGTCTCTTTGAGTCCCTAATTTCTTTATTATATACTGTTAGAGCCCTTTTATACTCAGCCCAATTATTGGACCTTTCAGCTCTATTGAACAGTTTCCTAACTCTTTTCCAGAGTTTTTGAGTTGTACTTCTTGAAAAGAAATGGGAGTTCTAGAAACATTTCAATTCTATCATGATAAGATTCTAAACATACGGCACATATCATTCGAGAATTCCTACACAACAACTGTCCCAAATGGTAGAAAACCGGCCACCACTATTCCATCTTCCATCAATCTGCTCCCAGATGACCATCTTTGCAAGTAGCTTGCTGAAAGAAGCAGGATGCATCCAATTATCAGAACACTGGAGTTGAAAACGGTTCTATAAGATCAATGGGCAGAAATCTTCGATTCAGTTAAGGGCTTATGCGGGTCTAGAAGGCCAAAAAGAAGCATGTTTTCTTGAATTTTTTTAAGATACTACAAGAATTGCACAAATTTAATTTATTGTATATAAAAGAACTATAGTTAAACAACACTCTGTGAAAATTTCAAACGAAAATATCAAGAAATCTGCCATTGAGAGTCTCGTGAAGTTGACCATGCCAAAAAAAGTGTCACCGTAAATCGAGTAATTTTTATCAGAAATCAAAAAACCAAAATTTTCCTGTTAGTATGTGAATATGGCTTGTGCTTGAACGAAGGATTTTTTTTAAAATTGAAAATTGAATTTTTGGTAGCGTTTTTTACGAAAAATGTCTTTTTTTCCATAAATGTTGGCCATATTTGGCTTATAAAATCAGTTTTAATTGAAGGTAAAAAAAATCCTTCGTTCTGTCGTGGGCCGGTCTGACCCCGACCTTTCATATGCAAGCATGCCTCGTATCGGCAATTGTTATTTTATATTCGATCTATGTCATAGTTTCCGATACGAGGTGATGCACTTTATTTAGCACAAGGGTCGGACACCTGTGCCCAACGGTCAAGAAGAAAAGTGCGACATCGGCTATCGATCAGCTAAAATCCAACTTGCGTCGATTCCGAGAGTTGATCGATAGCCGATGCAGATCAGCAATTATCGGCTCGGTAAACATCTGACTAAGCGATAATTGCTGATCGAGATTCCCAAGTCCGGAAAACATCGAGTTTTGTTCGCGCTTTCAAGACGAGTAGATCGGGTCGGTTCAAAATTGTTAATCTTAGCTGGTTCTAAATTGTTAGTCTATAGTATATAGGTAGTATAGAAATATACACTGATCAGTAAATATTGGAAAAGTGTTGTCTTTTGTGGAAGTGAAGTGTTTAAGAGCGAGCCCTTGGGAAGGAGATACGGCAAAGGATTATTGGCCACGACAATTTGGCGCAGCCGGAAAGGGAACCATAAAAAGGATATTTATTAAAGGTTAGTTACCCTAGATATGTCATAGCAGCATGTCAGAGGTTGTAAGATTGTTACTGGTCAAATCATAATGGAAGTAAAAAAGAAAAAAAAAATACATTAGGTTGTCGCATACATCAGTGATTTATGAATTGGCCTTCGTAATATGATACTCATGTGTAGATTAATTGAAAAAAGATATTTCATATTGTGTTTATTTTCGGAAAATTCTGTTGTATGTGTACATTTGGTTCCTACCATTTTTAGCGATAAATGGAAAATACGGCTACAAATCGACAAAATAAAAAACTCAAAATTTCGGGCAGACGCCATATCAAATTTTGGTCTAAAACTGTGATTCCCTATTCTGCTCCATCATTGGAACCTAGCTACGTCAAAAAATTGCGTGTTCTATTTTTTTTCTTTTATAATTCCTAGATTTACTGGGCTATATATTCTTGGTACGGTTAGTATATGTATGTGTATGTACATTAAACGGGGGATAGTTGAAGGTATGTTTGATGTGTGTGGGGAAGAAGTACCAAGAAGATGGAAATTCTGAAAAATGTAGATTAAAAAGGGTGTAAGAATGGAAACGCCTAAATCTAATATTCTCACCAGGGAGGAGCTGGAGAATGTTCGAGCAGGGTTGCCAGGTTTTCAAGAGAGGGAGTAGCCAATTCTCAAACACCGAGTAGCCCAAAATCGCCAATTTTAAATAAAATAAATTAATAAATTTTCATGAACATCGATTAAATTATGGTAAAAATTCAATAAGGACGTCCAAATGCAGCTTGTTCGTGAGTAAGATCCACTTACATTCGACCGTATTGTGAATGTCGCGCTCACGTCACTTCGATGCCGATGCGAAGTGTCACGTCGATCGGAAAAAGCGATTGTGTAACTCCATCGACGTGACTCAATGGCATTGCCATATTGATATGTATGTATCAGCTGTAAATTGCGAATTTAAGGTTTTGTATGTCTTCGTTTACAACTATGACGTTATTTTTCTGCAATATCAAATGCTACATTCAAATTTAAGATGCGGATAATGCTTTTTTCTAAAGTGGAAAACCTATACATCTTGTTCGGCCCATTTTTGGCTCTCACTTCTGCTTGCATCTCGTGACGGTAGTCCCAAAGAATTTTACAGTGCCGAAAATTGGAGCCGTATTTCTTTAATGTGTGTCGATCTACACCACTTTTAATGACGATTACTTGTTGCGAATCCATCAAAATAAGGAAAGAAACATCTTTTTGTCAAATCTATACTTGTATTTTTGCATCAACGTTAATTTTCTTCAGGCGTCACGGACTCGGAATGTCATCGACGAAAAATGACGATCAAAGTGACAATGCTCGATGACAATCGACACTCACAATCGCCTTTTCATGCGTCGATATCGAATCGTCATCGAAGTGACGCGACGTGACAATCACAATACGGTCGATTTTTAGTGAATGAGTGAACCGTGGTTCGCGCTTCATGTAGTGAAACGAGGCTTTCTTTAGGTCTAGCCTCTGTTTGCTCTTGGAGTGGGTCTTCCCCACAGAGCTATATGTATAATGGAGATAGCGTGCAGCGACTTTTTTGAAGCCGGAGGTTTTCTCGCAAAGGACCGGCGATATTTACTATGCTACTATCAGCATCTTACTCACGTGTATGTTATACTCCGGTATTGAAAAGAAAAAAAGCCCAACCTTTAAATACTTCGCTACTATTTCAATTTCACTGCCACCGGGCATTAAACGCTCCATACAAAAATGTTTAATTTTGAATCAAAATGCTTCAAAGTGCTTTATACAGAAACGGCGCTTTGCGATCTCCGTTAGTTATAGCTCTATGGTCTTCCCGACCACGTCCTCTCTCATGCATAATAGACAGATACTACGTTATCTGTCAAGGCATCACCTAAGGTATTCCATGTTTTCCCTGTAGGCCGAGAATAAACATCGATGCAATTTTAGAGTCGCCATGGACGCATTTAATTTTTCAATTTTATCACGTCCTTAGGATAAATTTCGATGCATTTTATAAAATCGACCATGACCGCAATTAAATTCACCCAGTTAATGTATTGGGCTTCACCTAATCATTAATTATCATTGGTAAAGTTATTCGTTACCACACAATTCAGAAAAACATATAAAATCGATTGAGATGTAAGGCTCAGCACCACGGGCGTGACTCATCAGATATGTCTTCTAAGCCCCCTTCGGGATTAGCCTGCAGCATGAGATAAAGGACGCTCAATTTTTAAATGCAAATAAAATAAGTTTTGTGTGAGATATCTACCCAATTCTTTTTGGTTTGAAAAAATAATTTATGGTATTAATGATGCTCCCAAATCATTGGCATAATATCTATTGTGACATGCGCTGTGAGGCACGTAGCGCCGTCCTGTTGGAACCATGGGTGTGTTCAAGATTTCTGCTATAGCTGCTTTTTTGTGTTCAATGCAACCAAAAAGCTGCTTTCTCGTGCTTGCTATTTACGTGATTGAATTGAATTTATTTCAGTATCCATGAGCGTAGCTCGTGCGGATAATATTAAATATATACAAATATATATATTAAATATATTTGACACTAGATCTGTTCAAGATTTGTAAAAAGCTGCTTCCATAGCTGCTTTTTCTTGTTCGCACTTCAGACTGTAGCTAGAAAGCGGCTATTGCAATATTTATATGTGTGTGTAGCTGTCACTTTCGTCGGAACGTTATTTTCAGTGTTTAAAAATGGAAGAAACTATATCATTAGCGTTAGAAATTATAACGAACAATTTAAGGAAACATTAGAAGCAGTTAATACGGTAAGTATTCAAAGTCATTCAAACAAATGTCTTATATGCCACGCCAACTTGCGTATGTGTGTGTCGAACAGCTATATTAGCTATACAAGCTGCTTTTGGCTGTTCAAGACCCGAAGAAGCTATTTCATGCTATGGCTGAAATTGACAGCTGCTACAGTCTTGCTATGCTATGCTTTCGAAGCAGCTATAGCAGAAATCTTGAACAGAGCCTGGATATCGTCGGTATCTACCATGGATGTATTAGTATAACTGGATCGGCTGTATTGCATAAAATTCCTATATGTGAGACTAATTCGTTTTCTGACAATTGTTCCCATCTGTCAAAAAAAAATTTGTACGGGTTATGACAATCATTTCTGACAATTGTTTTCACCACAGCGTCGGACCAAAAAAATTTCCCGGGTACAGTACGTATTTTCTATTTTGTAGCCCCCCACCCCAATACACTTACACTAACGCAAATAGACAACTCACACAACCAGAACCTATTAGGCAAAATCTCGCTTACTGCCGATCCAGTTATACTACTACATCCATGGTATCTACATATATCATTCATTTTAGGACACAAAAAGTTGCTTATCATCGATCGTTTGACAGTCATGACATTGCCAGTTTCGTTTTGGGAGAAGTATTGACCATGGATGGAATAGTATAACTGGATCGGCAAACCAGTAAACAATTGTGTGAATCTTCACGAAGTGATTAAAATATGAGTTCATATTTTCTAAAACTAATCCAATCATGTACGAAACTGGAAATGAGTGAAAATTGTGAACTCATTATTGCGTCACAATATGATTAAAATCAATAAACACGTGTTCACACTTGTTCCAATTGGTTCCTCGACTTTTTTATGTTTATATTGAATTTCATCAAAGCAATAAGTTCTTTGATGAGCACAGTTTAGTTTCGAATTTCAGAAAGTGTTGTATTGTTTTATGATTGTGCTGTGAAGATATATTTTAAGTTCTAATTCTTAATATGGATAAATTTTTTTTAATAAGATATTTTTTAGTACAAATATTTGAAATAAAGTTAATATTATATTTGATGTGGTTATATTGTTTAATGCGTGAAAATAATAGTGAAAATCGCATTAGGATCGAAAGGAAGGCACAAAAGTTTTGCAGTTTACGAATTATGTACTTTCGTACTTATTCATTTCTCACAGGATAAGCAAATCATACACGCACCTTGAGCTATGCATGATTGATATGAGTTTACATTTTATTCACCGAGTGAAAGTTATACATGCTTTCGAGGTGAGTACAAATGGACCTGAAATTCTGCATTCATTAGAAGCTCATGTTCTACATTCTATTTAACTGTCACTAATGATTATCACTTCAGGGTAAAACGTTTCGTAGAATGTTTGATCAAAATGTTAAGCTCTAATGAAAATCAGTCAAAAGTGATACTACATTGAATTCACGTTGTTTGCTGGGAATAAGCGAAATTTTGCTTAATAGGTTCATATATGTATTAGTATCTATATTGCCAGCCGCACTTGTCAGAGTAAGTCTCGTCGTTAACAGCTGATTCTGAATTTTCCAATTCAATATAGTGGTAGTTTAAACGTTACTGGATTTTAATTTAATATTATAATGTTTTTGAAATCATGAACTGTACAATTTCTTATAAAACCTATTTTTCGTAATTAAATACTTATATTTACGATGCTCAAATTTCATAAAACCTTGATTTGTGAAAAAAAAATTATACTGCCCTCTCTTGGTTTTTTACATTTTTGAGCCAAAAATCAGAATCAGCTGTTGATTTTCCATTTCAACCCGTGCTTATTGATTTTGTATGAGAAAATATGACTGCTAGCAATATAGATACTAATACATATATGGACCAAATGTGTTACAACTTGGGGCCATGAAAAAAAATTGATTGTGATTTGAACCTTAACGCGGATATCAATCAATCATTAATGAAACAATTATTCATATTTAGTTTATATTGTTAAATAAAGTTATCTTACGAATAAAGAAAATCAATTTACTAATATGCAAGGAATAATTGAATGAAACTGTCGATACATTGTAGAACAGTTAACTTAAAAGAACAGTAAGTGCATCCAGAAATCTAGTTAAATCCGCTTGTTTTATCTGTATGATTGAAGTATCGAAACAATCCTGCAATATAATCGAATTACTCTTACTAGCTGCTTGTTCAAATGCTTTCCCAAAAAAGTTTTTTGGAGAATCCTCTCGCACAGGTGGTACGCCAATCATTAAACATAAGCCGCGTTCAATGTCAACCGGACAAATAGCAATCAAAGGCAGTTCAGGTGCTCGTCGATTTCGAGATATTGAGACGTGCCCATTTATTATAAATTTAGCTAACAAAGTTAAACCATACGGATAGGAGAAATATGGATTTTCTTCATTTAAAATGTAATATAAAAATGGTCCCGCTGAACATACTTGAAGCATCTCCAAGCTACTTTGTACTTGTTTGAAAATTGTCGACAAAAGTTTTTTTGCTTTCTCTATGCCACTCATTAATATTTCTTTCCTATTGCGTGATAAGCTATCCAGCACCTCAAGAAAACAATCCTCTGGAGTTCGATCAGAAGCAGATTCTAGCAAAGCAAGCATGGCGTAAACGTAATCAGCCGCCGAAAATCGGTTACGGTATCCATATTGCAAAGTAAATGAACCGTAGACAATGTCCGATATACCGTATTTCTCGGCCAATTTGTCTATCATTTGGTGAAACTCTTGCCGAAGGACCAAGTCCATACTTGTAAAAGTCTGTTTTGCTTGATTTAACGGCAGTCCCATTTCCACCAAAAGTTCGTGAAGTTTTTTCTCGCCTCGTAACGTCCACAGTTTAAGTTTACAAGCAGTGTACATCGAATGTCTGAAAACAAGGGAAATAGCACAATTAATACACGTAAAGTATATCCATATAAAACTGAAATTACCTCATTGATTCATGTACACTCCAGTGCCTATAAAGAGCTAAATGGAGATCTTTTTCGAACGATATTTTAGACATCGTGTGTGTATTTTGATCACTAGATTTACCAATCAAGCGCGACACATGACTTTGAATGGTGTTTTCCTCTAGGGTGTACGTCGAACTTTCTATTTTGCCTAAAATTAGTTGTTCTGTGCTACCTACAACAGCCCACCATAACATATCAATGGAATCCTTCGACATTCTCCAGGCTAGTTCGAACATAGTCAAGGCCGTACTTCGGCCATAAAAACTATACTGTGTGTAGTCGAACATAATTCGATCGCGTTCCTCTTCCCATTTGCGCTGCTCTCGTCTTTTATTAACTTGTTTCTCGAACTTCTCTGCAGCACTGAGAGCGTTATTTTCATCTTCCGATTCATTTTCACTTTCTTCTCCGTCCGATTCACGGAATATACTCTCGAAAGGCGGAATACAGTCATCAATATGAGAACCTCCCAAAATACAAATCTGTCAAATATTGAATGGTTTTAAATTTGATAAATATCTAAGCTAAGTAAACACTTACCTGTTTATCACTGTAAATATTACAAACATCCAACGGTCTATGAGAATCGCATACAAAAAATGTAACTTCCTCGTCTGGTTGCAGAAGCTCTATAATATCAACACACCCGCCACAGTTGATGAGAATTACGTATTTAACGTCTTCCCTATTATCTGTATAAGCCCTTTGGAGACTAGCTAGCCCCATGATGGGGACCACAGAGTACAACATATGATCATATTTGAACAAGGATTGCAAGATCTTGCTTGCACATATAGCGTCTATATCGTAATTTACAATAATTAGGATACGCTTACCCAGAAGAATATTGTAAAACTCCTGCCGAATATCTTGAACAAACATTCTACTGCTTCTTCGATAAATCTTTCCCTTTCTTTCACTAACATTAAAATTTTAATATGGTATCAACAAATTCCGAACACAACAATTTAGAAACCTTTAAAACAGTTAAAAACGCGCGACAATAAATACAAGCTTTGTAGACGCTCTTAGTATAAAGCATCAAATGAAATGTCAAAGGAGTTAGGTTAGGCGGGAAAACCTGAGCCACGGATGCTTAATACAACAGGATCGGTAAAAGTAAAATTTTTTCTAATGAAGTCCGATTATAGGTCTGTTCTTTTTGACAGGTTTTGTGTACACTAATAACTCTTTTCTGCACTGGTTCAAGAGCCAGTGCAGAAAAGTGTAAAGGGAAGTGGCAAGGGGAACAAGCATACTATTTGAGTTTGAGTTTCTGTCATTGATTTGACGTCAAATGTTGTTAAGAAAATCTAGTGCAAGAAAGTGCAGAAATTTCATGCAAGAAGAACAGCAGACCATATGTTCCTTTCCAATTGCGTTTGGGAGTGTGTTCAGTGCGAACGTTGAAAAAATCAAGCGGGGCAGTTCAGTTTTTTATCGCTGCTTTTTTTTTTTAATAACGGAAATATTTACGTCGGGTTTTGAAGGGAAATAACGTATATATCGTGCTAAATATAGTGAATTATTAAGTGTGGTAAGCTTCTACCGTACATTTCGGATTATATATCGGTCTACCACTTTCAATTTTTGCCGCCAGAGCACACGGTTCCATCTCTTAATTGACAAATACCCAGTTGGTAAAATCTGCGAGAATCTCGCAGATTTCTTTAAGCCGGGTGTAGTCCAGTGGTAGCGTACTAGGCTTGTAAACGCGATGTCGTGGGTTCAATTCCCACTCTATGCATAAATTATTTATAAGAATTTTTTCAGTTGCTATTGTCTTTGAAATTATTAATATAAATAGTGAGCAACAGAGAAAACAGTGCGGAATGTTTAATAGGATCACTACTAAAGGATTTAACACTGAGCAGATGAGTTCTATTTACATTCTTATCAGATTCACTAACACCATCAGAGATACCAGACAGTAGTTGATTTGTTATAGGCAACATTGCTGTTCTGGTAGATCACATCTCAAAGCCAAACAGCACTCAAAATTATTAACACCAACTAGTACACTGCCATACCCGGCCCAATTTCTGACCTCCCATCCCTAAGCTGACTGGATTGTACACTACAGTGTATTAAAGGCTAACCACCTAAGTCCAGATCAGTATCCTTAAAAAAAAATAAAAAAAAAAAACATTTCGCTCTGTCTGCGAGAGTCTCCGAAACGTTGTATGAAAAAAATACACGTATCGAGACAAATGCGCACCGATTCTCGGAGACATGTCGGCGAATGTCGCGATAGCAAAAAATTATATTCTTCAGCGTCATCTGTTGTAATAGACCTTTAGCTATCGCGACATTCGCCGACATGTCTCCGAGAATCGGTGCGCATTTGTCTCGATACATGTATGTTTTTCATACAACGTCTCGGAGATTCTCGCAGACAGAGCGACATGTCTCCGAGAAATCTGCGAGATTCTCGCAGATTTTACAAACTAGGGGATTGGATTGGAATAGGAACTAATTTGTAGCCAAAAATCTCTCCCTGCACGAGCAAGATATATGATTAATAAATAAAAACGACATTCGATAAATTGCAACTGAAATATTAATTGTGACTATAACAAACATTCTAAAATAATTAATGTCAAACAATTAAACAACAACTAACAAGAATATGAAAATAAATATATGCTGTGCAACAAGAATTTAATTTAAATTTATTTAAATTTAATTTAGGCAGCCCTTTTCTTCCGTTTATCGGATCTGTCTCGTGCCAGCCGCAAACACTTCTTAAGGTCCATGCAATAGGCTTCAAATCCCTTTTTGTTACGCCAAGCTTCTGCAAAAGAATTTGTTTAATTTTAATACACACATTTTATATTATCTGCAAAATCTTACCGTATAAGACATCAGAAAAAATTTTTTGCACTGGTACTGCCTTTTGTGCCGTCCCAATTGCAGTTTTTTACTGCATCATCTGCCAGTAACGCAGTAAAAACTTTTGCCAGTCCTACTTCAGTCCCCTTTAAGTTTCTAGCATAGCTAATCTATTATAAAAAAAAATTAAAAAATTAGTTATTTCGAACAAGTATTTAGATTCACACTTACAAAAGATCTTCGCAATACCGGGTCATCATCTAACTTTTGTTCATATTGGACAAGATCCTCCCAGCTACAAATGCTCTGGAACTGAAAACTGCTATCATTTTGACCTAATATTAAAGTTTCCAGACGATCCATTTTTAATATCAGTTTCGCAAGCTCCTTGCAAACTTGGTTCATTTCATCTCCTGCACCTGTCGTTTGCGTTGATATATCTTTTGCTTTAAGAATTATAACTAAGGATTAATTTAAATATTTAATCTTCAAGATTAATTTAAATTAAGAGTTATATAATTCATATAATATGATAGAAGCTTACATTCATTTTGTATAGACCGTCTAGCGACTCCCGGATGTTTTGTGAGACCATAGTTTGAAACTTCTAAATTAGAAAACAAACCATATAAAGAACTCTAATAAATACGTTTTTAATGCTTACGAGGAGAGACTTCCGGCATTGGTTTGGTCTTCGGCAAAGCGTTTGTTTTCGCCATAGCTGAGGTTAGACTAACTAAAGAATAATGAACAAATATTATTTTACTCATTTTAAAATTAATAAACTAAATTATTTAAAAATTCATTAAGTACCATCAAAATTGTACTCATCATCTGATAGTGGACTTAAATCTGAAACGTGCAATTGTAATATGTAGCTTTGATATGATGTTAATATATGTAGGTACAGATAATTAAAATTTGAAAACAATTATAATATTATATATTATACTATATATGTATATTACTTCCTCCCATTTTTTTTGATGTTCTATGAACAGCGATGCTTTCTGTGGCAATCAACGACTTTCGCTTTCTCAACTTCGTTAATTTTCCTTGCGGGTACATAGCGATAGAATCTACAAAAGTTATGATTTGAAAAATTAAGGAATTGACTAATAGCAGCTTCTATTTACCGTTATATTTGACATTTGGCCGAATTTGAAGAGGCATACTGTCGTCCAAAATATCTTAAAAGAGACCACATATCAATAATCGAAAATATAATGAAATGGAGTGGACATAAGCTCATCAAGTTACTAAACTATTGTTCACAACGCTATTAAAATCAGTAGCATTGTTATTTCCTTATACTTGTGAACAATTAAATATATTTAATATCTTAAAAATCATGGCAAAATTTTTTTTTTAATTTATTTTTAATTATTACATGTGGAATTTATTTTTACCTATGAAAATTGGAGGTGATGGTTCCACGTAAGCCACATCACTCTCTCTGTCTTGAAGCTCGGATAATTCAGGGAAGTATTTCCCTAAATCCATTTCTGAAATAATAACATTTTTGAAATTGCAAGTACATATTGAAAATGTATTATATTATAGTATTAAATTATTTTATAATGTATTGTACCGCAGGCCCGTGCGCAGGATGGTATGAAGGGGGAGTTTTAGCAAGTTCTCACCATACTGAGTGTGATGACCTAAAAAAAAAAAAAAAACGTCCTCACTTCCCAATGAAAATAGGCCAACGGGGGGGTGGGGGGTGGGTTTTGAACCCCCAAAACCCACCCGATTGCACGGGCCTGTGTATAAGGACTTAGATATTGTTTTATTTTATTTGATGATTTGAAATAGTATACGAATTTTCGGATAAGTTTTCAGTTTTTGCAAGTCGGCCACTAACAGCTAAAGATTAGAATTTCTGTGGTAGTATAAAAAGCATGACTGAAGGTCAACAGTGTCCCAATATCCATTTATGTATAATTTTGATGACAATAAAAATACTATGGATTGAGTATGCACTTATAGCTATAATAAATCTAGGTATAACTTTCTTTAAGAATATCAGACAAATAAATTTCTGAATTCCCTTATTATAGTTTTCTTATAATTTAAATGCACCCTTATGCCTATATGTTTTGTAGGTATACCATATTCAACTGAAACTATACAATATACTATATAAATTATAATAAATTATTTTATTTTATTGCAAAATAAATTTTTTTCAGTAAATTAATAAATTAAATTTATTTCTTTAAAAACTAGATACCTTTAAAAACGAATAACATTTCATGTATATACCATATTTACTATAGTTACTATCTGAAGTAAAGCTAAGAAAAGATGTTTTATGAATAAATATGCAATACAGGTATAAATACAAATTGTTCTTTAAAAGGAAGACGCATAAGCCTGAAATACATGTGCAGAATATATGCATGCAGCAATGCAGGCATCCCTGCATGTGAAACAGATGTGCAGAATTTTTTGGCAGATCTTTTGGTTGTATTTGTCTCAAATATACTTTTTCCTAGTTCCATGAAACGCCCCTTCATTAATACTCCTCTCCACAGGTACAAAATTACTACTAAACATTACCTGTCGAACCACTTTTTCATGTTTCTGTGTTTGTAAATTTCAACCTGAAGGTGTGATAATACTGCCGCTGCACCGCAAAAGTAGAAGTAGAGACATCTTGCAGCGCTCCGCTGCATGCAGTGTGACCGTGTATTTCGTCGCACTTAAACTCATGCGTTCTAAATCAGTTTTGCCGCGCTGCATGCAGATATATGCACATGTATTTCTGGCTTTATACTTATATTTAATTTTATTAATATTAAACTGTTCTATTGTAGGCGACAGTTCGATGGCTGAAAATATCCCTAAGTCTGATGATGGCATAGGGTTAAAAAAGAAATCCTAACATTCTAAAAATCTGTATCCCTCAACAACTTCTTCTTCACTGTATATACCTATCGTAAATATTTTAAAAATTATATTGGGTTCAATGCAGCAATATCTGTCACATTCTTTTGTGGATATAGTAAATGAATTGAATTTAAAGCATTTGTAGACTTTAGAAAAATAACTATTTTTTACACATGAAGATATGTTACGGGGTCCAACATGATTATTTTCCGATTTGGAATGAAATGCAATTTCAGCTGTTCTATTGGCAATTTGCTGCAGAATTTTGGATGGTCTTTTAATTTGTTTTTTTAGTAACTGTAGATAATTTTCAAATTTATATGCGGAAAATGAATCTAAATTACCGAATTCTTGAACACAACTTGAAATGTGCAAAAGACCATGAACATTGAATGATATCTTATCTTCACCATAGTAGGTGCAAAAATCTTTAACGAAAGTTTTCATTAATACGTCTGCGGATGATGCGTTGTATGTGCTGTTTACTGGACAAGATAGCAAACGATACGCACAGAAGAAGTACAAAAAATGCGAATACATATCTGCATCTAAATATTTAACTAAAGTGAGCCCAGTATATAGACCTAATTGCCTGAACTCTGTGGCCTTCCATCTTCTCACTTCGTCTAAAGAACGTGGCTTTCTACCAAATTCTACAGGAATAAATGATGCATATGATATTAAAGTATCAGACATTGAATTAATCCTTTTTTTATCGAGATTTGAGATTGTACATTTTCGAGATATTATTAATATTAAAATTTTCCTGATTACACCCAAATCTATTAAATGCATGGGATCTAATGGGAACTGGGAAACCATACCAATAATAATTGTTTCTAAGGGGTTCAGTCTCGTTTGAAATTCAATTTTATGGTATTCTTTGTCAATTCTATTAGAAAAAGATTCGTCATTGCGGAGGTCGCTACTTGCATTTCTGTAGACTGTTCTGTTATTAATCCGTAGGCCAAGATGAATGCACTTGTTACAACCACGTTTTGCATTATGTCCCACTGTCCCTGTAATATATGATCGAGCTGGCGTATCACAAGTGAATAGTCTTATTGAAATTTTTTTATTTTCTTGTCCTTCAATTAATAAGACTCCTCTTTCCAAAAGGGTTTTAACTTCCGCAACAAATTCAGATAGGAATTCATGAATTGAGTGTGGATGACTACTTCCTATGTATGCTCCAACTACAAATGGATATAAATGTTTCGTATTGGATATACTCGCCAATATCGGCCATAGAGCAGTTGGCCTGCTTTTAAAAACTGACATACCGTCTATACCTATGTCGATGGAAATGTCTTCACAATCCAAGAGATGATCTCCTAACGCACGAATTCCGTTCTCTAATCCAAAGTGGTGATATTCACCACTGCCAACTTTCCGAGGTATAACTTTTTAAAACGGAATACCTAACAAGGATCTTGATGACTGTGGTAAGTCATTTCCCCACTCCCTCAAAATTGTCAATAATTGGTTAGTAGCTACACGAACCGTATTGTTTGCAACAACCCATTGAGCTAAATCATTTTTTTTATTTTTTACTTCAACATCAATATTGTCATTTAACCGACTTGCAACTACTAAATTATCATCATGATAACGTGCATCTTCCTCATGAATATCTTCTCGGTGTTTGCCTTTTCGAGCGTTCTTATCCGAACTTAGAGAGTTAGTCGAGATCGGGATTACATTATGATCAGTACAGTTAGGATGCTCTTCTTCATTATGAAAACTATCATGTGCTGAAGAGCTAGGGGCTGGCTGAGTCATTTCGTAAGACTCCTTTATTTGTCTAGCCTTCTTTAGTACTAGCCGGCTGAAATGCTTGGCAGTTATTTCTTTCCGCTTCATATTGATTGGGTTTGTAGACAGGACCTAGTAATGATGGAGTATTATATAATATACACATGTCAAGGTATGTAGGTGTGTCGAAAAAAAAAATCATGGCATTATAGGTATAATGTTGGAAATATACACTGTATTAAAAAATGGCACATTCAGCAGCTATAATTGGGAGTCTTGCATTTAAAAGACCCAACTAGAAATAATAAAAAACCTAAAACGAATCAACTTATCTTTTTTTATTTAAAACAACACTGATTCTATTCCCAATTATAGCTGCTGTATGTGCAATTTTTTGATAGTGTAACTACCTCTTTACTGCCGACCTTCCCACCCAAATTCCGCAGTTCAAAAAATTAGCTAAAACCACTTTCAATTTTATCTCAAAGATCCCTATCAAAAATGACGGCTTTTTTAAAAAATTAGGCATCGAGACATCTTACAACAATTTGAAATATATTTATGTTTTAAACCAAAATCTTTGCCTAATTCTGATCAGTTTAAAGCTGAGCATTTAAATAAAGAACCGTTAAATTCACATTCATATTTTTGTACTTCAGAAGTCTTAAGTAAGTGCATTGCTTCAGCTCCGGATGTGCCTTCAGTAATTTCTGAAAGGGATATAGTAACTTCTCCACTATTTGCTATTAATCAATGGTTTGACCATGCCATATTTTCAATAGATATTGACCAAGCTTCTGATAAATATGACATTAATCCAAAATTGATGATTAATGACCGCAATCGATTAAACACTCTAATTACAGCTGAATATCGACCGGGGGCGATCACAGTGACACGAACTGTGGATATGCAAATGAATATTCGACTTTCTTCTGACGTCCCGTTTAATTACTCACCGCGACGATTGTCATACTATGAGCGAAACGAAGTTGATAAAATTATCGACGACTTGTTGAAACAAGGTGTGATACGTCCGAGTGATTCACCGTATGCCTCCCCGATAGTATTGGTTAAGAAGAAATCGAGTGAAACTCGTATGTGTGTAGATTATCGTTCGTTAAATAAACTTACGGTGCGCGATAATTTTCCTTTGCCGCTTATTGAAGACTGTTTGGAATATTTGCAAGAAAAAAAATTATTTACCACCTTGGACTTACTGTACGGCTTCCATCAGGTGGAAATGAATACTACTTCAATTATATATACAGCTTTTATTATTCCGAATGGGCAATATGAGTATTTAAAAATGCCCTTTGGCTTGAAGAATGCTCCTTCTGTTTTTCAAAGATTTATTTTGAAAATTTTGAATTTCATACGTTCGGGTAAAATTGTAGTATATATGGACGATATTATTATTGCTACTAAAACTCTCGATGAACATTTTGAACTCTTGCGACTGATTCTACAATGCCTAACCGAAAATGGACTCGAATTGAAACTGTCCAAGTGTAAATTTTGTTACGATGAACTTGAATATTTGGGTTATGCAATTCACTCAGGTGGTATCCGTCCAAGTTCCTTTCACAGTGATGTGGCGTAGTTGCACAATACACAACACACACACACAATTTCATAAGTACATTTCCACTTTACATAAAAAACACTTAACAATAAAACATAAACCAAGTATACACTAAAATGTAAATTTAAAAAAAATATAATTGTAAAGTCAGTTGTAAAATATATTTTCACATAGAAACAACAAATTATTAATAAATACTTAATATTTATAAATTCAATTTTAATAAATCGAAAATAATTTTAAAAAATAAAAATACAATAATATGTTTTTATAAATACAATTCTTTATAAAGTTTAGTGAAGTTAACATTACAATTAGTAGTTAACTTTACAATTATGTTCATATTTTCGCCGTTTCGTGCCTTCCTTTTCGAAAATAGCCAGGCCTTTACATAACCTCACGAAAAAAGGTGTTGCATTCGACTTTAATCTAGAATGTAATGAAGCTTTTCTGATTTTAAGAGATAAGTTGGCTTCTGCTCCAATACTATTTATATATAATCCCAATTATGAAACTGAGCTCCATTGTGATGCAAGTATTCGCGGCTTTGGTGCCGTGTTGTTGCAACGTCAGTCTGATGGTAAGTTTCATGCCGTTTCTTACTTTTCAAAAAGTACTTCAGCTCCAGAAAGTCGGTATCATAGTTTTGAGTTAGAAACATTATCAATAATTTATGCGTTGAGGCGTTTTCGCGTATATCTTCAAGGAATACCATTCCAAATAATAACCGATTGCAATTCATTGACTCTCACTTTAAATAAAAAGACTATTAACCCTCGTATTGCTCGATGGGATCTCGAATTGCAAAACTTTAATTATAATATTCAACACCGAAATGGAATTCGTTTAGGTCATGTAGATGCATTGAGTCGGTGTCATTCCCCTGTCATTTCGGAATGGAGTAAAGCCAGTAGTATTTATCCTGATTCTATGTCTGCTGTTGCTGATGACTCAAATACTGTTAATGAAATTAATTATGATTGCTTATCCTTTCCACAGAGTGATGTTGTGTCAGCAACTAATAGTGAGGATATAGACTTTCGACTTAGAGCTACACAAAATAGAGATCTGAATATTTCAAAATTGAAATTGAAATTAGAAAAAGAACCTTCTGATCAGTATGAGTTGTATGATGGGTTAGTATGCAAAAGGAATCGAGAAGGCAAGTTGTTTTTTTACGTGCCTAAGGAAATTGAGTACGAACTTATACGAACAATACAGGAGAAGA
Organism: Beris chalybata; assembly: GCA_949128065.1. Classification (NCBI taxonomy): domain Eukaryota; kingdom Metazoa; phylum Arthropoda; class Insecta; order Diptera; family Stratiomyidae; genus Beris; species Beris chalybata. The sequence goes on from OX421897.1 coordinate 90,724,813, forward strand.
TTGGACACATGGGTGTCACTAAATGTTACGATCAGATTAAAATGCATTATTGGTTTCCTGAAATGAAAACAAAAATTGAAAATTATGTCCGTAATTGTATAAAATGTATTTTGTACTCTGTACCAACCCGATCTAATGAGCGGAATCTATACAATATTCCAAAAGAACCAATTCCTTTCCATACGATTCATCTTGATCACTTTGGTCCACTCCACTACCTTCACTAGTTTCAAAACGAAAACACATTCTGTTGGTCGTTGATGCATTTACCAAGTACGTCAAACTATATCCGGTAAATTCTACTAGTACACGAGAAGTATGTGAATCACTTAAAAAATATTTTGATTATTACAGTCGTCCTTTTAAGATTATTACTGATCGAGGTACGTGTTTCACTTCTTCCGAATTCAATTCTTTTCTAAATGAGCGAAATATCAAACATATTAAGGTCGCTGTGGCTTCACATCAAGCAAATGGTCAAGTAGAACGAGTGAATAAAACTCTGAAAAGCATCTTAAGTAAGATAAGTGAACCTATGCAACACGCCGATTGGGTTAAGCAGCTTAAGCATGTTGAATTTGCTCTTAAAAATTCTGTCCATCGTACGATAAAAAATACTCCCAGCAACCTTCTATTTGGAGTTAATCAACGTGGTAGTATTATTGACGAGTTAACTGAGTATTTAGAAGGAAAGTCTTTCTATGTTGGAGAACGGAATCTTTCGCTTATTCGTGAGAATGCAGAAACTGCAATCCGCTCCTCGCAAGATTATAATTATCAGCAATTTTCTGCCAAAGTCATCCTGCACGTACATTTCAAGTCGGTGATTATGTTGTTGTCCGCAATGTAAATCCTTCTGTTGACACTAATAAAAAGTTAATTCAACGGTTCAAAGGTCCATATGTGGTCCATAAATGTTTTACCAAATGATCGATACGTTATTAAAGATGTGGAAAATTGCCAGCTGACGCAGATGCCTTATAATAATATTATCGAAGCACGAAATTTGCGTAAGTGGGGAGATCGAGGAAGCGGCGGACAAGAGATTTTCGCTGGAACGAAAAGCAATACATAACTAAGAAAAGAGTAGAAATATTTGCTAAATTTATAATTAATTAATAATGTAGATCGAGGTCGATCAAAATGTCAGGTCGGCTGAGATGTAGTAAAATCATATATGTATTAGTATCTATATTGCCAGCGGCACTTGTCAGAGTAAGTCTCGTCGTTATCAGCTGATTCTGAATTTTCCAATTCAATATAGTGGTAGTTTAAACGTTACTGGATTTTAATTTAATATTATAATGTTTTAGAAATCATGAACAGTACACTTTCTTATAAAACATATGTTGTGTTTGAGGCCTTGGAAGAATTATTTTGACTTGAGAAAGTCAAAATAATTGAAGGATAGGAAAGGTTCGGGACAGAATGGGCCAATTCCGCCTACGTCCGAATTGGTGGCTGAAGTAGAACGGAAGCGACACGCTTGCTGGCGGCCGGGACTAGCTACGGCAGTGTGGGGTGGTTCTTGCTCTACCTCAGACCATAAACCCTAGGCCTGGACAACAAAATTTCGTGTCGGCTTACTCCAGGGTGATTAAAATTGGGACTATCTTCCCAATAGGTCGTGAAAGACCAAGAAGCGGTGGAGTTGCGCGACTTCGCGATTTGTCAGGGCGCTTAGGTGTAAATAGCGCCCTGCTCTGCCCACCCTACCTCAGCCACGACTGTCCTCTAAAACATTTCGCGTCGTGGCCCCTTATTGAGGTTCGGGGCTAAGGAGCTAAACGCTCGGGTTCACTATAAATGGCTCTTTCTAGCCGTTAATCATCATTAATGAGATTATTATCACAAAAAAAAACGACCATACAAAATTGCTGGAAAAAAAAAACCCAAAAAAAAAGAAAAAAGGAAATCATGCAAAATATAATATAATATATTATAAAAAAAAGGAAACAAAATCAAAACTCACCCCATTTGTTTATTTCATCCTTTTGGTTCTCTCTCGTCCTAATTCCTCCTATTCTTTTTGTGCACTATTTCTAATTTTTCCATTTTAACCTAATTCATTTCTTCTGCTGTGCCCTACTTCTAAACATTTTTCTATTTTAACCTAACTTAAATTTTCATTCCATTTTTTTTTTTTTTTTTCTTATATCATTTTTCCTTTTAAATTCCTTTATAGTTTTTCTATTTCATTTTTCCTATTTCATTCCTTTATAATTCTTTTCTATTTCATTTTTCCTATTTCATTCCTTTATAGTTTTTTCTAATTCATTCCTTTTATAATTTTTCTAATTCATTCCTTTTATAATTTTTCTAATTCATTCCTTTTATAATTTTTCTAATTCATTCCTTTTATAATTTTTCTAATTCATTCCTTTTATAATTTTTCTAATTCATTCCTTTTATAATTTTTCTAATTCATTCCTTTTATAATTTTTCTAATTCATTCCTTTTATAATTTTTCTAATTCATTCCTTTTATAATTTTTCCCTTTTTTTTTTTTTTGATTGCGGACAGGCGAGCGCGACTTTTATTTTTTTTCTTTGTAAATTAAACAGACAAGAGCCGACTTTAAATTTTATCGATTTGGAAAGCGCATTCAGGACCGTTCTGCAACAAACTCATTGCAACTTCGGCAAGACCATTCGATGGTGGATCGACCGCTAACACCGATGATCGATTTTCGTTTATCCACTTTTTTAAGTTGTTGGCGACAATTTCTGCAGACGCACACGAAGACAAAATTCCGATTGGGTTCGTATTGGAAATCCAAAAAAATTTCCGACGTAAGGGAGTTTCCCAACGGGCGAAGATCGATCGAATCGATTGAAGCTGGCGTTAACTTGGCGGTAAATCGCTTACTTGCTTCCCGGCATTTGCCAAGCAAAAAAAATTTATGCGAAAATTTGTATTTTGCGGATTGACACAAAAAAAAATTCACATTTCACACTCAATTGGCGCCAATAGAAAAAAACTAACAAACTGTATAACATTCACAGCCGAAATTCAAAATTTAAACCGCGCGACTGCCTCAGATTCACTCAAATATCGATTCCACTCCCCTTTCCGCTTCACTTTATCGATCTTTAGCAAAAATTTCTTTTAAAACATTTATTCTTTATCTTCTCCACAAAATTATGAAACGAACTCTTTCACTTGAAATTCTGATTAGGAGGACGCGCCAAAGAACTGGTTCTCCGATAACGTGACACGCGAAACCAATATGTGCACAACCTCTTTTTTAATCGGTTTTTAAAAATTTATTAGACGATTTGAACGCGACAAATCAATTTTATGTAATAAGAATACAACTAAGAAGCACCCGCGACACGTTTTTAATTGAGAAAATCACAATTATTACGGATTGGAAAAGCAAGGAAATTAGCACTTGACCGAATTCACATTCAAACGAACTCTTTCACTTGAAATTCTGATTAGGAGGACGCGCCAAAGAACTGGTTCTCCGATAACGTGACACGCGAAACCAATATGTGCACAACCTCTTTTTTAATCGGTTTTTAAAAATTTATTAGACGATTTGAACGCGACAAATCAATTTTATGTAATAAGAATACAACTAAGAAGCACCCGCGACACGTTTTTAATTGAGAAAATCACAATCATTACGGATTGGAAAAGCAAGGAAATTAGCACTTGACCGAATTCACATTCAAACGAACTGCCCAACGAAAAAAACCCTCGCAGCTCGATACAATCAAGACAAAATTTTTCAGAAGACCCCCTCAGACCGTGCACTCTTCCTCATTCGCTCGTCACCTCTCAGAAAATCAGGGCACGCACACATTCATCGATCACCGCTCGATCGCCAATCGTCCACTTCATGGCCATTTATGGCATTCGAAATTCCATTCCTGTTTCCGTGTCGTTACAGGGTCAGGTTGATCGCATCGTCACTGCACTCCATACACACAGGCCGTGTTTTAGGTATACAGGCTGGGTTCTATGTGCGTAGAGCACAATGACGGTGGTACAGCACCACGCAAAATTACAGCGTCGCTTGTCGCGCAACTTCAACAACATAGGCGGTTCGCTGTTGATTTTCAGCACCGAAACGACTAAAAAAAAGTTGCCGTGTTCAGGAGTCTCGTGCGCACGACTGAGTGCCGGGCAATATGTGTTGTACCCCTCGGATCACTGCCTAAGATCCTTGGAGTGGTAAATCCCCACACGCTTGCCACCTAGATCCTCCAATTCGTAACGTGAGTTACCTAGTACACGACGAATTCTACACTTGAGGAACTTCTTTGCCAGCTTGGCGTTATAGTTCTGCGCGGCTGTGGACAAGGAAAAATTTCTTCGGAATACCTCTTGACCTACACAAAATTGTGTTTTAGCAGCACGCAGATTATAACGCCTGCTGCTGTCCTCATGTGCGACCCTTATTTTCGTCTGCGCCAGTTGCCTCACGATAGGAATTCCCTCGCGAGGTCGAAGCTGTACATTTGACTCTCCCAACGCTCGCAAACGCTTCAGCAGTTCGTAGTCCTTCCCGTGCAACATCATATGATTTCCAAACAGAACCTGATAAGGAGAAAATCCAGTGGCTTGGTGGAGTGAGCTACGAAGAGCACATCCAATTTTGCTTAAACTCTCATCCCATCGTGTTTGGTCATCAGTGATGAATGCTCGAATTCCGGCCAGGATGGACTGATTGACACGTTCCGAAGCATTCGCTTGCGGTGAGTAGCTCGGGGTGTACAGGTGTTTAACTCCGTATTTGTTCAGCATGGAGTTAAACACATTCGACCTAAATTGAGAGCCGTTATCGGAGAGGATTGTCTCAGGTGTTCCAAACGTATGGAAGACCTGCCCCTCCAAGTAGTTTGTGATCTCTTCAGCAGTGATCCGCCCCAAAGGATGTAGAAGTGGGAACTTGGTGAAGTGATCCAAGACGATCAAGATAGCGATCTTACCCCGTTTGGTACGTGGATATGGTCCAAGTACGTCGATATACAGATGTTGGAATGGCTGATCAGTCTGGAACGGTTCTCCCATAGGCGCTCGTAGAGGTCTGTTCGGGGACTTTGTCTCTTTACAAGTGTCGCACGCCAGAACGTAGGTGCGTACTTGTGTAGCCATTCCGGGCCAGTACAAAAATCGCCTGACTCGCTCTAGCGTTTTGGCATAACCCCCATGGACCGTGGTGTCTGCCTCGTGCGCCTGAGCGATCGCAGCTGACGTAAGACTTGATGGAATCCACAATTTCCAGGCTCTGTCTTCAGCAATCGGGTCACCATTGTGAGGCTCTGTGCGCTTATACACGAAGCCGTCCCTCACGCATACGTCAGGAAGCCGATCGGCGTTCGCATCGACAGTGGACAGTAACTCTTTGTATTCCTTGCCAGAGAATTCTGGAGAATCCATGTCCACCATCGGTGCCACGTCGATCAGCGCATTTAATCCCTCTTCGTATAGACGAGAGAGTGCGTCGGGTACAACGTTCAGGCTCCCTCGTCGGTGCTCGATTGTGAAGTCGTAACCTTGGAGTTTTAAACTCCATCTTGCCAACCGTCCTTGTAGGTCTTTCTGCGACATGAGCCATTTGAGACTTGCGTGATCCGTAATGATTTTGAACGCAGTCCCTTCTACATAGGCTCGAAATTTTTTCACGCTCAACACAGCTGCATAACACTCGAGTTCGGTTACGCTGTAGTTGCGTTGAGCGGAAGTGAGCTTCTGTGACATATACGCCACTGGAGATTCCGATCCGTCGTCGTTTTCCTGAAAGAGAACGCTACCCACCCCTGATTTACTGGCGTCGCATTGGATTACGAAAGACCTCTTAAAATCAGGATTGATTAGTAAGGGGGCTTTCGTCAACAAGTCTTTCACTAATAGGAAGGAAGTTTGTGCCTCTGTAGTCCAAGCAAACTGGTTGGACTTCTTTAGAGTGTCTGAAATCGGTGAAACAGTCGCAGCAAAGTTGGGAACGAATCGTCGATACCAGCCTGCCATACCAAGAAAGCGTCGAACTTGACGTGCGGACTTAGGCGAAGGGTAATCGACGATGGCTGAAACTTTGTTGGGATCAGTTTTCAAGCCTCCTTCTCCAACGATGTAACCGAGGTATTTCACCTCTTTCAGACAAAACTTGCTCTTGTTGACGTTAATGGTCAGGCCAGCCTTTCGCAAACATTCTGCGACTTCTGCCAATAAAACCAGATGTGAATCGAAATCCTCCGAAATTAACAGCAGATCGTCCAAATATACGAATACCTGCTCCTTCAGCTCGGGTAGGATGACTTTGTCCATCAAACGACACATCCTTTGCGGCGCGTTGCATAACCCAAAAGGCATGCGAGTGTAGTGATATAGAGGCCGGCCAGGAATGGTAAACGCTGTATACTCCCTGGATTTGTTCTCGAGAGGAATCTGCCAAAAGGCGTCTTTGAGGTCCAGGCTAGTAATGAAATTGGCTCGCGGCAAACGACTTAAGATACCATCAATGTGTGGTAATGGATAAGCATCCTTCTTCGTCACACTATTGACTTTGCGCGAGTCCAAACATAACCTGACCTTGCCTGGCTTCCTCACGAGAACCACAGGCGAGCTCCATGCACTCTGGCTGGTCTCTATAACGCCAAGTGCCCTCATGCGATCGATCTCGTCATATAAAAGTTTTTGGATCGCAGGAGACACTGGATAATGTCGCTGTTTGATGGGACTTGCATCACCAACGTCTATACTGTGTTGTTCGACGTTGGTCACACCGAGTCCGTATACTTCGTATGATGGAAATTTGGACTTTACCATTTCCAACCTCTTTACATCTGTGGGCGTTAAATGGTGGGCATCCGGAGCTATCAGTTGCGATGCAGTATCGGGAGTATCGACCGCGCTGATAATGCTGGGAGCTAGTTGGAATGATCGCCAGAAATCTACCCCTAGGTACAATTTCTGCGACAGGCTCGGCACTATATACAAGGTAATGGGTTTGGTAATACCACGAAAAGTAATATCGGTGTTTACCGTGCCCAAAACTTTCTGTGCAGCACCATCAGCGGTCTTCACCTCTTGACAGACCGGTCGATAATTCACCTGTGCATCTTGGAGGCGTTGTAAAGCGTTTGCCCCCAGGCAACTGATGCTCGCCCTACTATCGAGGAGTCCTTCAACGTCCACTCCGTACAAGGATACCATGGCGTACGGACGTATGTCCAACGGATTGGTAATGATGGTAGAGAGGATCGCTTTCTTTTTTTCACGCACCATCCTCCAGAATGTACGAAGGCGCAAGATTGACTTACTGCGACCGGATCCACTCGTTAGTGATGATACCTGATCAACACTTGCGATTGGAGTAGGCGCAAAAATTCGCTCTCGAGCCTCCATATATTCCTTTAGCCGAAGGTGGTATGGCTTGAGAGGATGGTGGGAATGTCGTCTTGGATGTTCTTTTGCGATAAGGGCTTCTTCAGGCCGGGAAACAGCCGGCTCCGTCTTATCGCTTGGTCTCGTTAATAATTTGACGTGCGGAGTGTTGATCGTCGATGAAATGGGTTTGGATGCTTTTACGTTAAAAGGATGGGAATTGGGTTCAGAAAATGTTGTAGGTAGGGTATTAAAATTTGGAGGGGTATTTGTAGGGGTTGAATAATTGGGTAAAGTTTTTTTAATAGGGATTTCTAAATTAAATTGGGAATTGGTAACGGGGTTCTGAGCTACATTTTGAGTTGCAGTGCTCGGACGAGAGGAACTTGTTGTTCTTTCGTCCCTTCGGCCGTTTCCCGCCTTGCAATGGATGCAGTTGGGCTTTAGAACGCCAGCCCGTCCACATCCAAAGCAGAAGATGCTCTTTATGGCCTCCCAACAGTCACGATATCCGTGCCCTTCCCGCTTACAATTCCAGCAAGTCCAGGGGTTCGTTAGTCCGGCCAAGTCGACTGAAGAAGTCGTAACCGTATGTTCTTCTTCGATTGGCTCCTCGTGAATTCTGGCCTGGTTCCAAGGTGATGGTCTGGTAGCCTTGCGCGTGTCTTCCACTTGAAGGACAAGCCGACGTAATTGGTCCATTGTTAGGACTGAGTGGAAGCACATTTGTTGCTGTGTGCTGGCTACTAGATTTCCACGCACCAGATCCACGAAATCGGACTCCATCATGGGAGTGCGCAGCAATGTGCGAAGCTCCATCATGTCCTGTACAAAAGACAAGAAGGGTTCATTTGGAGATTGCCGTCTGTCAAGCATCTGCTTGCGCACCTCCCAATCCGTTCTTCGCTCACCCCAGACCTGCACGAATGCATCCTTCAGGGTACCCCATGTCGCATTGGTGGTGAATCGACGCCACAACCAGTACCATTCGTTGGGCCGACCATCCAGCAGCAGATGAAAGCCTTGCGTCAGCAGGTCTAAGTCGCCGCCCAAGTCGCTCATCGCGAGAGCCTCGGCCCTAAAAACCATTTCTTCTGCGCGTAGGAATTGACTATCTCCATTAAAACGAAGTCGCCAATGCCTTAATGGGCTACAGGAATTTTAGGGCTTTGCCAATCACGATCGCTGGCCCCAGCGGCTGCTTCGATCCGCTGAACTACCCTCCCGGCACGCGAGCCTCCATCCGCTGCCGAATAATGGGCCCCCCTTGGTTCTTGTGACGTCCGCTCCTCCCTCATAACCGTCCTGACCAATTCCACCACTTGGTCCACTCCAAGTTCGGTTCGAACCACAGGTGGATTTGTGCGCCCTGGCGGTGGTATTTCTTCGTAATTCATAACAGACCAACGAGTGAATGAACGAGTGAGTTATGAATGAGTGAGTTATGAATGAATGAGTTGGAACGAGAGAGTTGTGAACGATTAGGTAATGAACGGGAGAGTTATGAACACATGAATGCTTAAATGACCAAGTAATTGAGCGAGAGAAAAAAAAATTATTAAGTATTACATGACTGAGTGAATAAAAATGTAATTTGCATCCCTGAATGAGTTACTGGATGCTGAACTATTTTACGAATGAGTGATGAATAAAAAAAATTACTAGAGCGATAGAAGAATAACTGAATGGATGAATTTAATTGAACGATTGCGTCTAGAATGAATGATCAATTGAATGAATGAGCGAATCGATGAATAAATGCTGAATGAATGAATATTTGTGTGTATGTTAGAACGACTGTATGTAGTATGTAAAAGAAAACGAATGAACGGTAGAATGAATGATTGAATATATGTATGCGTAATTTAAATTTTCTGGATGAGCTTCAACGTGTGAATGAAAGTATGAATAAAACAATAAAACAAATGCTGAACGAAAGATATAATAAGAGACTAAATTTAATGGCTAACCGCGTGAAGAAAAAAAAAATAGTTACATGATTTAATATCGACTAAACAAAAAAACCAATGAACCCTCACGTTTTCGCACCCTTTTCCCCTCCCCTCTTATGCAGCAAATCGCGAAGCCGAACTTGATCTTTCCCCACCTCTCGGGAAAATTTGGAACGCGATAAAAATTTTCAACAAAAAAAAATTTGGGGAAATCTAGCAACCAAAAATCAAAATCAGTAATAAGAAAAAAAAATCTACGTTAAAATTTTAGTCAAAAGACTTATCAAAAAAAAATTGAAGTATAAAAAGGAACTCTACGTTATTTCAAAAAAAAATATTCTACGTTACAAAGGAACTCTAAAAGGATGGATAAGGAAATAAGGTACTTAACAATTTTTCGACGAAATTTCCTATCATCAAACTCACCAATATTTTACAAGTAATTGTCCCGATTGTCTGACAACACGCCCGCCAAGACAGGGCATGCCCAGCACTCAAAAGGGTACTTGCAAAACAAAAGTGGAAAGAATCAGAAAGAATACGTTTATCACAACTTGCATCACATCAATCTCGTATACAGACAATATTTCCCTTTCCTATGGAACCGAATTGGCGCCTAGAGGTTGCCAAAACGGTTCGTCAATAGGATCGTTCCATATTGCCTCCATACAGGTTCGATGAAATGTTCTGCTGTTGAAAATCTGAGAAGCTTGTACACTTGGACTTTGATTGCCGTTCAGGCGAAAATTCTGTCGCAGAACGACTAAGTTTTTAGTCCTTTTGCCCACCAACTTTTTGTACGGAATTTTTTCTGACTCGCACGTGTTGATGGACTACGCTTTGTGCACTAAGCGTAGCGGTGGCTAGCCCCACGTTGGGCGCCATTTGTTGTGTTTGAGGCCTTGGAAGAATTATTTTGACTTGAGAAAGTCAAAATAATTGAAGGATAGGAAAGGTTCGGGACAGAATGGGCCAATTCCGCCTACGTCCGAATTGGTGGCTGAAGTAGAACGGAAGCGACACGCTTGCTGGCGGCCGGGACTAGCTACGGCAGTGTGGGGTGGTTCTTGCTCTACCTCAGACCATAAACCCTAGGCCTGGACAACAAAATTTCGTGTCGGCTTACTCCAGGGTGATTAAAATTGGGACTATCTTCCCAATAGGTCGTGAAAGACCAAGAAGCGGTGGAGTTGCGCGACTTCGCGATTTGTCAGGGCGCTTAGGTGTAAATAGCGCCCTGCTCTGCCCACCCTACCTCAGCCACGACTGTCCTCTAAAACATTTCGCGTCGTGGCCCCTTATTGAGGTTCGGGGCTAAGGAGCTAAACGCTCGGGTTCACTATAAATGGCTCTTTCTAGCCGTTAATCATCATTAATGAGATTATTATCACAAAAAAAAACGACCATACAAAATTGCTGGAAAAAAAAAACCCAAAAAAAAAGAAAAAAGGAAATCATGCAAAATATAATATAATATATTATAAAAAAAAGGAAACAAAATCAAAACTCACCCCATTTGTTTATTTCATCCTTTTGGTTCTCTCTCGTCCTAATTCCTCCTATTCTTTTTGTGCACTATTTCTAATTTTTCCATTTTAACCTAATTCATTTCTTCTGCTGTGCCCTACTTCTAAACATTTTTCTATTTTAACCTAACTTAAATTTTCATTCCATTTTTTTTTTTTTTTTTCTTATATCATTTTTCCTTTTACATTCCTTTATAGTTTTTCTATTTCATTTTTCCTATTTCATTCCTTTATAATTCTTTTCTATTTCATTTTTCCTATTTCATTCCTTTATAGTTTTTTCTAATTCATTCCTTTTATAATTTTTCTAATTCATTCCTTTTATAATTTTTCTAATTCATTCCTTTTATAATTTTTCTAATTCATTCCTTTTATAATTTTTCTAATTCATTCCTTTTATAATTTTTCTAATTCATTCCTTTTATAATTTTTCTAATTCATTCCTTTTATAATTTTTCTAATTCATTCCTTTTATAATTTTTCTAATTCATTCCTTTTATAATTTTTCCCCTTTTTTTTTTTTTGATTGCGGACAGGCGAGCGCGACTTTTATTTTTTTTCTTTGTAAATTAAACAGACAAGAGCCGACTTTAAATTTTATCGATTTGGAAAGCGCATTCAGGACCGTTCTGCAACAAACTCATTGCAACTTCGGCAAGACCATTCGATGGTGGATCGACCGCTATAACCGATGATCGATTTTCGTTTATCCACTTTTTTAAGTTGTTGGCGACAATTTCTGCAGACGCACACGAAGACAAAATTCCGATTGGGTTCGTATTGGAAATCCAAAAAAATTTCCGACGTAAGGGAGTTTCCCAACGGGCGAAGATCGATCGAATCGATTGAAGCTGGCGTTAACTTGGCGGTAAATCGCTTACTTGCTTCCCGGCATTTGCCAAGCAAAAAAAATTTATGCGAAAATTTGTATTTTGCGGATTGACACAAAAAAAAATTCACATTTCACACTCAATTGGCGCCAATAGAAAAAAACTAACAAACTGTATAACATTCACAGCCGAAATTCAAAATTTAAACCGCGCGACTGCCTCAGATTCACTCAAATATCGATTCCACTCCCCTTTCCGCTTCACTTTATCGATCTTTAGCAAAAATTTCTTTTAAAACATTTATTCTTTATCTTCTCCACAAAATTATGAAACGAACTCTTTCACTTGAAATTCTGATTAGGAGGACGCGCCAAAGAACTGGTTCTCCGATAACGTGACACGCGAAACCAATATGTGCACAACCTCTTTTTTAATCGGTTTTTAAAAATTTATTAGACGATTTGAACGCGACAAATCAATTTTATGTAATAAGAATACAACTAAGAAGCACCCGCGACACGTTTTTAATTGAGAAAATCACAATTATTACGGATTGGAAAAGCAAGGAAATTAGCACTTGACCGAATTCACAGTCAAACGAACTGCCCAACGAAAAAAACCCTCGCAGCTCGATACAATCAAGACAAAATTTTTCAGAAGACCCCCTCAGACCGTGCACTCTTCCTCATTCGCTCGTCACCTCTCAGAAAATCAGGGCACGCACACATTCATCGATCACCGCTCGATCGCCAATCGTCCACTTCATGGCCATTTATGGCATTCGAAATTCCATTCCTGTTTCCGTGTCGTTACAGGGTCAGGTTGATCGCATCGTCACTGCGCTCCATACACACAGGCCGTGTTTTAGGTATACAGGCTGGGTTCTATGTGCGTAGAGCACAATGACGGTGGTACAGCACCACGCAAAATTACAGCGTCGCTTGTCGCGCAACTTCAACACATATCTTTTATAATTAAATACTTATATTTACGATGTTCAAATTTCATAAAAATTTGATTTGTGATAAAAATTTTATACTGCCCTCTCTTGGTTTTTTACATTTTTGAGACAAAAATCAGAATCAGCTGTTGAATTTCCATTTCAACCCGTGCTTATTGATTTTGTATGAGAAAATATGACTGCTAGCAATATAGATACTAATACATATATGAGTAAAATATTGTTTACTTAGTTTTTAGTAAAATATTATTTACTTAGTTTTTTTTGATTTGTTCCCATTTAAGGAGCTGTTTTAAAAATATTAAAAAAATAGAAAATAAAAAAGGTTAGTTGAAAATAGGAATTAAACGATTACACATACAACTAAATAATACTTTTTTGTTACGTTATTATTAAAAATAAATAAATAAAATAGTTGCTAAACAATCGAGAATTGTTGGGCCGAACTGAAACGAAAAGTGGCAAGTCGGAGACCAAGGACCAAGGAGGAGTTCAAAAACGCCATCAAAGACGCTTGGAAGGATGACATAAGCATCGAACACTGTCAGACATTGATAAAATCTATGCCTCGAAGGATTGACGCTGTCATCAAGGCTCGCGGAGGATACACGAAGATTAAAGAATATGGCTCCTAGCTACCTACTAGTAACTTCCCACTTAAATTCCCTGTTAAGAATCCAAAATAGTTGTTAATTTTCAATTCAACAACTTTTGTTGCGAAAATGCTCGTTTTGCTGATAAAACATAAAAGTGGCTGTACCTTCAAAATAAATAAATTTTTTGTTTAAGTGTCTTATACATTTTAAGTATAACACTAAAATTAAGTAAATTAAAACCAATTCGTTTCATCAGATATCATTATGTAGAGGCAATATCACCACATATTTTTATAGGTGGTAACTTTTATTTGGCCACCACGGTATATTGTCGTTCGAAATTCTTTTTTTTTCTATTCACCCTCGATAATGTTACCTTCGTCATGCAATTCATCAGCACAACTCGGTGGACAATACTCAACATTATTTTCCAACATTACAAATTATGGAGAAAACAGCATGTAGCAACAATTTCCTAAGCCTCGTCTGGTCCACAAAACATTGTCCTTTTCACGCATGGCCATTTGAAAGAAGGTATACCGAATGATTTTTCTGTATTTTGTCAGTTTAATTTTAAATTATGGCACGACATCTTTCGGTAATGTTCACGAAATAATTTCACAGTAAAGCCTAGTACTGTGTTCCAAGCAAAACGAAATGAACTGTCAAAGTCCATATAAAGAAAATGCAAATTTCGTTCATTTCTCGCAACGAAATATTTCGTTCGTTTTCAGAACTGTGTTCACGAACGGAATGGACATTTGCTGTAGTTACTACTAGATGGCGCTCGGCTCAGTGAAATTTTTTTCCAAGGGTACTGCACTTGTTGTGTTGTGTGCCGGAATTGTAATTTCTTGACTAACATTTTAATTTGTTCAAATTTCGCGCGCTTTTATTTCAATGACATCTAGTAGCGAACTGTATAGAATATTTCACTATACTTCGAAGGTGAATTTTTCGTTCGTGTTCGTTTCGCTAAACACAGTTCTATACTTAAGAGGTAGACGAAATTTCACTCGATCTGGATACTAGGCTGTAAGGAATAACTGAGACTCAAATTAAAAAATGTTTATTGTATAAAAATTAAAAATGTTAGAAATCATTAAATAGATATTATCTTTAAAACTGAAAATGTTTTTTCTAGCGCCATTAATTGAAATTGCATTGTGTTCATCATTTCCGATTGAGTATCTTTAATAGTTATAACATTCTTCAGGAGCGTTTGATGTGTTTTTCGGATCTTCTCCGTGGATCTAAGTAATTCAAAAAGCGATGAATCATTTTCTGCTAACCTTTCCAACGAATATCCTTCCATCTCGTCAAATTTCTTTGAAATTAAATTCAACTGCTTTTTTGAGTTTTCGAGCTGTAAGTTGTCAAAAAAAATGTAAGCTGTGAAAACATGAGAAACTATCATACTGCGATTAAAATAAATTCTTCGGTAAGTTAAGGGATAATGCAATCATTAAGGTTTCGTTTTATTTTTTTTATCAAAGGGCCCATTATTAAGGGAGGGTCTGGTATTTAAATATTTTTTGGCATATTTTTTTTAAATGAATGTATAATATTGCAAGAATGTTGTGTCAAAATTTCAAGTCGATCGGAGCAAAATTAACGGAGTTATGAGCAGTTTAGAGGTGTACGTTATCGTATTTGACGCCTAGTGTGCAAAACTTTAAAGCGTTTTTCTGAAACTTGTCATTTTTGAAGTCGGTGTGCAATGTAACTCAAAATCTAATGCATTCTTTTAAAAAATTTTACACTATTTGTCTCGTATGTTACCGGCACTCGTTAGAGCTCAAAAGAGTTGTAAGCTCTAATGAATTGAACTGTATCAAACCTGTAACTACGAAACTTGTGATACGCCGAAATGTTCTTTGTATCACTGATTTTGATTAAAACACTATTTTTATTTTATTTATTTATTTTGTATTGTATTTATGTTGATTTGTTTAAGCTCTCCGACTGATTAGAAGAAAAATCTTATGCTGTCCACCCACCAAAATTCAGTAAGATCTTACGAGGAAATTGAAATGGAGGAAGAAATTAGTGGATGTATATGTGTATATGCAGTATATAAAGGATAGTGTAGAAATATCGGAAGAGGTAGTTGTTGGGAAAAACCGGAGTGTCCAGAAAACATCTGGCAAGGCGATCAAATGTCGCGTCGTTCTCGGAGGAGTTGACCTTTATGGCATCATAAATGTGATCTCGCACATTCGGTCATAAAAAAGGGATCTTAAACACGATTTATGATACCATAAATGAAACAATTTAAAAAAGGATTTCGAAAGGGATTAAAGAAAGGAAAATTGAGGATTTAAATTTAGGTTCGTAACACTATTTCTACACAAAAATCAGCAGGTAACGCCGTCTAGTTTTTTTCTTTTTTCTGTCATTATTTTTTATTTTATAATAAAAAAATTTGCTACCAAAAATGAAAAAGAATCGATAAAAAAAACTCGACCGCGTTACCATTTTGATTTTTTTGTTTCGGATGAATCAGTCTCGAATTGTAGTGCACACCGCAAAACAACTTTTTTTGAGGCGCCTGCGGGGATTTGCTGCCAACGGCTTATTTATAAATATTTTGAAATGAATTTTTTTTTTGATTATAGATCAGATGTTGTAATAAAATATAAAAATAAAATGAAATAAACCAGCATTACGTTTGAAAAAAAATTCGTGAAAATATGCCTTTTTTTTTAACCGAGTTAACCAGACCCCTCCTTAAATTCAGTTTGTTTCCAGCGCTCCAAGTGTTGCATAGTGCCGATCATTAATTCAATTAATTTCAACGAGTTAAAGTGTTATTTACAAAATTTTAGTTCATATCTTCCTCTGTCCGAAAATATGATATACATTTAAAAGAAAATCTTAAATTATCTAGAGTTTCGAAACCAACTACCAATGTTCCTGATATTGGTTTTGTTTACTTCGATAGCTACATAACCTACCATCCCAGCAGACCAAAAATACAGAAATCCGATGGAAAGTTCTTTATGTAGTCGGACTTTTTTTTAAGGATACTGAATTGGACTTGTAGTGTATAGGTACAATCCAGTCAGCTTAACGATGGAAGGTCAGAAATCGTCCCGGGTATGGCAGTGTACTAGTTGGTGTTAATAATTTTTTAGTGCTATTTGACTATGGTGTGATCTACCAGAACAGCAATGTTGCCTCCCTGCAAACATTTTAGCGAAGAACTCACTTTCGCGAAGTAATTTTGAAATGGAGCAAGAAATGAGAATTTCGAGCTTCTCCCGAGATTCCTTCGTGTCTCTGATGCTGTTACATATGAGAAGAAAAAAGAGAGCCCACCACTATAATTCCGCTTTGTGCCCGAGATTTCGACATTTCTCTGATTGCGGAATTACAAAGAAATGAGACTACGTGCGGCTTCGTTTCTCTGAGCACAATTGAAATGACTCATCACTGTCCTAATCATAGTATAAATACTTACATAGTAAGCAAACTCAGCTCGAATTCTCGATGTAAACACACCAATACGCGTACAATCTACACGTATTCAGAAGCTGCGTCTCTTTCAGTCATGGGCGATTACTCTGACACTCATTTCTTTCTTTTTTTGCACGATTTGGTATGTTTGGAATAGTAATTAGGGAAAATGACGTGAGTGTGAGGGATATGTCATTACAGGAAATAAGCATAAAAACATCCAAAACAGACAAAAAAAGCGGTAAAGCTACATTGCACGTACGTAATTGAAAGAGACGAAAGATTTGGCTCAGTCATCAGCTGTTTATAAAATTTTGAGAGGTACAACCAACCAAAATCGTCCATATGAGAGGTAAAATTTTTTTATGCGAAAAATTTTGTGGACAATGAGGAAGATACGGAGTTTGCTTCCTATGTAAGTATTTCTACTATGGTCCTGATAATGCTCGAAACAGAACGCATTGATCTGTTTACTGTTTAGTGGCACGCGCGCAGATACATATGTTCAGTTGAGTTAGAATTGATTAATTAAGTGTACGCAATTAAATTTATTTTATGTGAAAAACAATAAAAAGTGGAGTAAAAAATATTGAACTGTTAACATGGATGTCATACATTTAAGACAATAAATATTTTTCCACCTTATTTTTCTCTGCTTTCTATTTATTTCTACAACTCAGTCATAACAGATGCCATGTAGTGCCGATGACAATACTGTCCACGGACCATTATTTCCCGCTTAACATTAATAAATGTCCATTTCCACGGCTCTACTGAAATATCCGTACAACCTCGCTCTGCGCGAATCGCTTACGACACGAGAATAGCTCGCATCTCTTAATATATAAGCAATATATACAACCACTACCACAACCGCATTGTGCATCACTTTCGGTTCGTCTTCGAACCTACCGCAATTCGCTATCGAAAGAGAATCTCGGGTTAATAAGTCGAGAAAGGTCGAGAATCATGTTCCTTTTCCTTCGCTGGTCGTCTGTTTTCCGTTCGATATCGAGTTCGATATCGAAGTTTAAGCCAGAGATTACGATTTGCTAGCACATCGTTTTCGAATCATAATGTTTGCAGGGCTATAACAAATCAACTACTGTCCGGTATGTCTGTGTTAGTGAATATGATAGGAATGTGTTAAATCCTTTAGTAGTGATCCTATTAAACATTCCGCACTGTTCACTATTTATATTAATAATTTCAAAGGCAATAGCAACTGAAAAATTCTTGTAAATAATTTATGGGTAGAGTGGGAATTGAGCCCACAACATCGCGTTTACAAGCCTAGTACGCTACCACTGGACTACACCCGGTCTAGGAACTAGAAATTCATGCGATTTCCATATGGTGAGGTTGACGCTGTTCCGTGTGATTTCTCTTACCGAAATCGTTTTTTCTCCTTCATTTGTCAGATTTTAGCGCTAAGAAACATAGAGTATGTAGATTTTCTGCAATCATAACCGATTGTGCGAAAATTCTGTTGATCCTGCATTTTTCGCGTTAGAAGGACAAGACATCGAATTAATTTTCGTTACAGAAGAAGACTGAATTGATTGACTGACTGACTAGAGAGTGACTATTGAACGGTTGTTTAGAGAAGATAATATAGTAAGTGAACAGTTGAATTGAAAAAGTCGGCTGGTTTGAGAAGAGAAGAGATGAAATGAACAGTTTAATTGAAGTACTTAGCCGAACTAACTTTTTAAGGGGGGCATCTCGTGTGACTGGTTCAAAAAACCGATTTTTTTTTTTGCATCTGAATATGAGAATATGTGGGCGAAGTGATATTCCAATATTCGAAGCCGTTCGGAAGTTACAGGCCGTTATATTCACTAAACTCATTTGCGGTTCATTCGCGTTTGTCTCAAAATGGTAGTTTTAAAATTGGAAGAAACGGCATCTCGAAATCTATCGAACGGTTTTCTTTGAATGTTGTGAACTTATTTACCAAGCCGTGTGATTCATCAAGCCGTTTTTTTTTGTCGACCTGAAGAAGTCGTAAAAACACACCAAAATTGGCGATAAAAAGTTCAACAAGTTGCCAAAAATAACCTGTTCAATATTTTTTGATAGCCCTAGTTCCGAAACTAGTTCAAACTTCATAAATTAAAATGCTGTTTGATTTTTTAACTTGAGATAAGCGGAACGCCCGCAATCGTGTCTACCGAAAACAATTTTTTTTTGAAAATGAATGGCTAGGTGACCGTATACCTCAGCAATGAGTGACAAGTTCCGGCTGAAAAAATTGTTAAGTGTGCTTAAAATGTGCATAAATATATATAACGTAAATATAATTTCAAAAAAATTTCAAAGTTATATCTTTATTAAGTTCATCAAAGAAAATTTCCAAAAAAGCATAAAATAAGAGCCTTCTCATGGGATGACCTCCTTCTATGACGAGCTGGCTGGTGGAAAATATCCAGCACTTGCCTCAATAAACCAGTCTGCTAACTAGATATCAACAAACATTTTGTTTATACAGAACATATCCCACCCAACTGGACAAGGAAAATTTCTCTTCCGAATTTTTACGAATTCTATCAGCCAGGATGTTTAGTTTTAGTAAAGTAATACATCCATATATTACCGTAGAGAGTGGCCCCCCAAGGTCATGGTCTCCTGCTCAACATCGGCATAGACTCTTTGTCGCTGGAAGCAATAATGGAGATAAAGTATAGCCTGAGTTTTATTTGGGCGAATTGACAACCGCTCGAAAGACAGGCCGCGAAGAAAGGAACAGACTCTCTCGGCAGAAAAGCACCCCGTACCGCACAGCTCCAAACACTTTATAGACGAGCCAGCACGGACCAAGACGCATGATGCCGCAGTAATGGAGGTGGATGAGGGGGACCCAGCGCTCGACGAAAGTCCCCACACAGCACAACTAATGTCTAGCAACATTGGCATCATATAGGTGAATAAATTCCATCATGCAAAAGCGGCCTCGGACATTCTTTTTAAGAGATTCACCCACGAACAGTTGGGCCTAGCACTGCTTCAAGAACCGTGGATACACAACGGTGCTATCAAGGGGCCCACATCAAGAAATTGTAAGGTAGTATATAACACGCAATCCAACAATCTGAGAACGTGTAATATGCAATAGCCATCAATTTTCTAACAGACGGGGGTCACTAGGGATTGCAGAGAGAAAGGAAAACTGCTCATAATAGGCTGTGACGCGAATGTGCACCACTTAGCATGGTCAAGTACCGATACCAACTTAAAAGGTGAGTATCTACTAGTTTCTTTGTCAGGGAATTCTATATGTCATGAATACGGGGAACTGCCCACCTTTGTGACTAGGGTAAGAAGGGAGGTTCTAGACTTAACAATTAGCGGCCAATTAATTGGCGCAAAAATCATAAATTGACATGTGTCAAACGAACCTTCCATGTCGGATCATCAGAACTTCACACACGAATCTAGAGGTGTACAGAATCCCGAAGCTAACAGACTGGGGCAGTTATAGGTCCAATCTAAGTGAACGGCTGGTATCTGTGGATAAAGTGGTCCGTGGAGTCGGCAGTCTGGAAAACACAACTGCAGAAGTAACAAAGGCAATCATCGTTTCATACGAAGAAAGTTGCCCACTCAGAACCCGATATAACAGCAGAAGCGTGCCTTGGTGGAACGGGGAACTGGAAAGGCTGAGAGCAAGAGTACGGAAGTTCTTCAACAAGGCAAAACGCACTGGGGACTGGGCAACATACAAGTCCACCCTAACAGAGTACAACAAGGAGAGAACAGAGAACATGGAGAGAGAGTTCTGCAATGGGGGCGAGGAAGTATCACAGGCAGCAAGGCTGCACAAGATCCTATCCAAAAAGAAAACCGGTGATATGGGAACACTGAAAAAGCCCAACGGAGACTTCACCGTGGGGGAGTAAGAAACAGCAAAGGAGCTACTAGATGTGCACTTCCCAGGATGCCGTATAATTAACACAGAAAACGAGGAATCTCTGGTAATCCCTGGAGCATTCCGCTCCAATACCACAGACTGGCACCGGGCCTCTTTGCCCATGGTAAAATCCAATGGGCCATACATTCCTTCCATCCCTTCAAATCACCAGGAACTAACGGAATACTTCCCGCTCTGCTTCAAAAGGGAATGGAAGAACTGTCTTAACATACTTGGGAAGAAGATTTCCAGTAGGTAGGGGAGCCCTACTGGAAATCTTCAGAGGGAGCTTTGCTCTGCGTTATATCGCAAGTATGTTGAGACAGGCAAAGGTGGTCTTCAGACCAAAGATAGGCAAAATATCGCTCAGATCCAAAGTCATTCAGACCCATCTGCCTAACATCTTTCCTATTAAAAACCATGGAAAAAAAATAGACTACTGCCTGAGACACGAAGCGCTTAGCAAGAAACCACTACACAGTAATCAATTTGCCTACCAATCCGGAAAGTCGACGGAATCAGCGCTTTTTCAAATTGCAACCGAAATTGAGAAGGCAATTTCCGATAAAGAAAGTGCGCTATGCGCATTTCTAGACATAGAAGGAGCATTCGACAACACATCCTACGGCTGTATAAACAAGGCAATTGTCGACAGAGGAGTAGACTCTACCAAATCAAGGTGGATCGACCAAATGCTCAGCACTCGGGAGATTCACACCTCTCTGGGAACGGATACCACAAGTGTCAAAGCAGGCAAAGGATGCCCGCAGGGAGGAGTACTATCGCCCCTTCTATGGTGTCTTGTAGTGATGTGCAAAGCGATTATTTTGGAGTAACGAATAATTACTGAATACTTTCAATTTAGTATTCGTTACTTTATTGAGTAATTCGTGTGAGAAAAAAAAAGGGTCATCCGCTCAGAATTTTTGGGATTTCCGCTCAGGCGAGGGAATTTTCGGGATTTGAGTACCAAACACAATGTGAGAAGCTAAAAAAAAGGGCATCCGCTCAAGCGAGGGAATTGTTGGGATTTGAGTACCAAACGCAATGTGAGAAGCTAAAAAAAAAAGGTCATCCGCTCAGAAGCGGGAATTTCTAGTGGGGTTAGTAACGAATACTTTTGTAAAGTAGTATTCGGTACTCGTTTCAAGTAACGTATACTTAATAACGAATAATTCCTTTTTGCACACCACTAGTGTCTTGTGGTACACGACCTACTGAGCTTGCTCAGTCATAGCGGCATATGCTGACGACTTAGTAATCATGATTAAGGGCAAGTTTGAGGAAACCCTCAGCGACCTTATGCAACAAGCACTAAGTAAATACAAACATTGTGCCATGAGAAAAGCCTACAGGTCAATCCGGGCAAAACCACGATTGAGCCTTTCACACGAAAGAGAGACGTGAGCAAAATAAAATTGCTCATGATGTACGAGACAGAAATCAAACTCTCGACAGAAGTAAAATATCTAGGAGTAGGCGAAGTTTTATTGTAATCGGATGAATGGTATAGAAAAGCGCATACAAACCATTAGAGCTCCAGGGTGCTAAAATCGTGAAAAACTTTGTAAAGTGTTAAAAAAACTTTTGTTTTTCATTCGATCTGGACCAAGCTTCACAGTAACCATACCAAGACTACTCTACACGTTCCCTGAAAATTTCATCAAAATGGGTTCAGCGGCTTAGGAGTCTACAGTGATCATACATAACATACATACATACGTACATACATACAGACATCTTCTTTTATATACATAGGTATATAGATTTCCATAATTGTTAATTCACTATACGTTCACATGGTGTGCACGGCGGTCTTGGAGTAGTTATTTGGACTCCAAAGAGTCATATACTATTGTTGAACGTGGATTTTAAAGATTTTTTTTATGAAAGGTACCAGAAGGAGTAAAGGGATTTCTCTGACTAGTAAACTCGAACTTCGTTTTCCCTCAAAACTAATTCGTACAAAATTCAGAATTCATAGCTAAATACTTGAGTTATATAGTGCAACCCGCTTATAAAGTGCACTTTTAAAACGTACTTTCGTTTATAAAGTACTTTTTTTCAATCCCCATGCAGAAATGTACGAGTAAAAGGTTTTTATGTTGTTACTATCGGTTAAACCGTTCTACTTGTGAGGTTCCCTCAAGCTACGTTATAACCGGGTTGCACTGTAGTGAGTTTCTTAAATTAAGTAAAGACATTTTGGATATTTCTTTGGCAGCTGCACGAAGGACTAATAGGATTTTATTCATAATCATACATTTAGCTCCAACTATAGGAAAAATAACACAAGACGTAGCTCAAACCCTTCTGAAGTTATCAACCAATATTCTTGAACATATGTTTTAAGGACATTTTGTGTGGCAACTACCCAAAGGAGTACAATATACAAATACAAATTCCACCAAACACCCAGATTCAAAATTTCAAGATCCTAGGTGAAGGAGTCCTTGAGCTATCGTACAGACAGAAGGACGGACGGATCTTAAACGGATTCAAGGTTTTTGGCCACAAACAAAAAATTATGCGTTATTGTATGCGTTACAAAACTTTTGGCTGGATTAAACTTATAATATTCTATATGATTTCATCTAGAGTATAAAAAGCCAATTTTTGGCTATACGAAACCCATAACAGTCATTTTTGAACTGGCACAATTTCAAAGATGTCCCTGTACCGTTTGTTACTTTGCTATTCTTTGATACAGCTACACCAATAGTTTTACAATCTTCTGGGTGTTCGAAAGATTTTGAAAGTATTTAGACTCACGCCATTATTTACAACTGCCTGCCTTTCACCGTTCTGTTCGTTATTTTGTCTTTTTAACAGAAACAATAACAATAATTACCCATAACTCGAAATTAACTACGTCCTCTGCAGCCATAATGATTGGGGGAAGGAGGATATGCACTATTCAAAATAATTCCGACAATAAACAGTTAGCTATTATGGAGCTGTCAAGGTACAAAATAAAAAACATCATTTAACCATGGATGTAATAGTATAACTGGATCGGCAGTAAGCGAAATTTTGCCTAATAGGTTCTGGTTGTGTGAGTTGTCTATTTGCAATAGTGTAGGTACATTGGGGGGGGGGGGGCAACAAAATAGAAAATACGTACTGTACCCCGGAAATTTGTTTGGTCCGACGCTGTGGTGAAAACAATTGTCAGAAATGATTATCACCATATATGTATTAGTATCTATATTGCTAGCAGTCATATTTTCTCATAGAAAATGAATAAGCACGAGTTGATTTGGAAATTCAGAATCAGCTGTTCGTCTTGTTCTTGTTCTGTCTGAAAAATGTGAAGAATCGGTGGCTCCAAAATTTGAATGCAAATATTTAATTACAAAAAATCATATATGTTCAGTATCTATATTGCTAGCAGTCATATTTTATCGTACAAAATCAATAAGCACGGGTTGAAATGGAAATTCAACAGCTTAGTCTGATTATTGTCTCAAAAATGTAAAGAGCCAAGAGAGGGCAGTACAAATTATTGAATTGAAAAATTCAGAATCAGCTGTTAAGCCTAGTACTGTGTTCAGCGAAACGAACACGAACGAAAAAGTCACCTTCGAAACGGAGTGAAATATTCTACACCGTTTGCTACTAGATGTCATTGATAAAAACACGCGCGAAATTTGAAAATATTAAAAAAATGTCAAGTAATTACTATTCCGGCACATAACACAACAAAATATTGCTCACACAAAATTTCCCGAGCACAAACTCACTGAATTGACAGCGAACTATTGAAAATTTTGAGTTGTCAATTATTTCGCTTGTCAAAAAGCCTCCGGTACCATTAAAAACGAAACGAAATCGCCACGAGCGCCATCTATTAGTGACTACGGCAAATGTCGATTCCGTCCCCGAACACAGTACTGCAAAACGAACGAAATATTTCGTCGGTGAAATGTCAACGAAAATTCCATTTTTTTTATATGAACTTTGACAGTTCATTTCGTTTCGCTCGGAGCACAGTACTAGGCTTTAACGACGAGACTTACTCTGACAAGTGCGGCTGGCAATATAGATTCTAATACATATATGGTCATATCATTGAATTAGTCTCACATATAGGAATTTTATGCAATACAGCCGATCCAGTTATACTTATACATCCATGCATTTAACGAGATACGACCAAGGAAGTATATGTCTAATAGGAAAGGAGAACAGACAACATTTTAAAGGAACCCTGGGTGCCCGACCATGGAAGTGTATGGAATGGCTGATAACTTGACCTTTCGTAATGAAATCTGGTTGTGTTTGTAACATTTGTAACGACTCGTTTTTGTATTAGTGGCAGCAGTGCAGGCCCATATAAAAGTTGTATTTTCAGAGTTTATAGCATGAATCATAAACAAATTTTACACGATCTAAGTTATATATTAGTTAATTTATTTTATTAAAGTCTTCATGGACACTGACTAAAACAAAATTTTGCCATAAACACTGCATGAAACACTGTAACACGGTTGTAAACATACTTGACACTTCAGGCCCGAACACCGAAATTGTGTCCCTTGCAGCATGCTTGCATCTTACTTCCCCTACAACTGTTATTCTTCAGTCTCTTTCGTTTGACACTTGAATCCCGTGCATCTCACTTCCCCTACAAACCAATTTTCAACCTTTCTCCTTCTCATGAAAAATTACGCTCATGCACACAAATTTTACGGGTATCACCACCGCTTGTGCCCAACAGGCAAAACATCGAATTCTACCGAATAGGCAGATCATATCCGTAGAAATCGAATCGAAATTCTTCACATTTTCTGCAGTCATAGAGTTCCATGTGTAGTAAAGAGACAGCGAACTAAAACCGTCTCCGTAGAAATGTGAGAAAGGTTCATCACCAGCGTAACCCTCGGAATGCTTATGAAAGCCGTGAAGCTGAAATTGTGTTCAATATGTGTGGTTTTTGCGATTTATCCAGATCGAGAGTAGTGATTCAAATTCGTATAGAAAACACCGATAATACTGTTGTTTTTTCGTGGTTTTATTGCTTTATCCTGTAGATAGTAGGCTAGATTGGAGAATTTATCGCGAAAAGCTACCCCAGTAAGCTTACTGGGGCTACTATTCCGGTTAAAATCTATATTCTAGCCTACTATCTATAGGAAAAAGCAATAAAAAAATAAAAAAAAGACAGTATTCTTGGTGTTTTCTATACAAATTTGAATCACTGCTCTCGATCTGGATAAATTGCAAAAAAACACACCTAATATTGAAAAATGACGATTGAAAAATGATGATGGCTGTAATTTTTTGGTGTTAGATGTAAACACTTCGCGGATTTTAGATATTGTAAAATAAAATCAAAGCAATGAATTCGTATCGTAGACCGTGTTGCCGGAAAAAACATTTACCGCGTTTATATGGAGAATCCAAAGATCTAAAGATCGAAACATGAAATGTACGACATAACCGGTTTCTATTCTATCTCGTTTCGATCCGATCTCCATGTAAACGCGGTAATTATCAATTACCGTATTTTGTGTTCATGTCTTTTTTGTGTGCTTGTTGAGTTATCCGAAAAATGTTTTTGCCTGTCCTATCATTTGTTATGTTTTGCTGGATCCCTGTAGGATAAGTCGTAAGGCCTGATTTAAGTTTAAAAAGGGCACCGCGCTCACTGGGCGCCATACAGGCCCGTTGCGATCCCGTCAGGTCCTGGTGGAAGTATTATTTAAACAATACCAAAATTAGACCTAATTTCGGACTATCGATAGGGCCAAAACGCAAGCTATTACCAAAGACTATCTATAACAAGACTGGACACTACGCAGTACCTTTCGGAAAAAATTTTGACCTTGGTTTTTTTATTTAACTAGATGAGGGAAGTAGATAGCAACAGATGTTGCATGATAAAACAGAGACAAAACATGACGAGGAACGGACATTCACCAATTCATTGACATCAAGTCAGAACGCCTATAAAAAAAACTCCATCAAATCATGTGCAGACATAGTTCAGCTGTGTTTGCGTGATTTCATTTCTCATATTGTTCCTATAGATAATTATGCAGGAACAAATGGGGAACAGAACAGCGTTCTGAGACGTGCTTTTAGCAAAAAGATGCAAACAGATGCGAATGTGTAGTCATTCATGTTTGCATCTTTGCGTACTCTTTCCTTCGGATGTGAATTTCATAGGAATTATGGAATTGAAACTGTTCAATCGGATTTCTCTGTTCCGCTTATGCAATGATTTTTTGTTTTTTTTACACAAAAAATGCATTTGTAGTAAGTGTCCAGTCTTCTTCTGGATAGTCTTTGCTATTACCTCGTTCACGTGGTAGCGTAGTGTAGTGTATCGTATTATGAAATGAATGTGAATTTACGTTTCGCATTCTTATTATTTGTTGGCAACTGTCACAAGGTTTTTTTTTTTTTAGAAAAAACTGTTGCATTCGCCGTTTTATTTCTTAAATAGTATTTTTTCTTTTATTATTGAGCAAAATGGAATCATTAAATGGGCTACTAGTAAAATCGCAGAGAAAATCCAATCTAGTTTTTTGGCATTTGTCAAGAAAAGTGCTACGGAGAGCAACGATAAGTGTTCTCGTGGGAGGATAATCTAATCCACTACACTATACTATGCGGCTTTGCAACCAGTATTGCCACTTTGCTACTTTCGTAGCAAAAGTGCTACTTTTATATCCAGATTTCTTGATTTGCTACTTATGCTCCTAAAAATTTCAAAATCTCTAATTTTGCTACTATTCAACTTTTTCAACCATAGGAATGAAAAAACAATTTCCCAAAATTTCTCTCTTTGGTTGGGATTTATTTCCACATTAAAGAATGCAAATAACAAACCACCATATGCTGATCTTTTTGATTTTGTGTTATTAATTCTATGCCTACCTCACAGTTCTGCTGCAGCAGAAAGAGTTTTTTCAGAGCTCAAACTTATAAAAAATTATATTATAAACCGATACAATATTGATACTGTTGAAGGAATAATGTTTGCCAAACAAATTAAAACTGAATACTGACTACTATTATATTAAGGCCCGTTTCTACGATTTTCAGTTAAATTCTAACCCGAACTTTAACTACAAGTTCTGTATGAAGATATATCAGTTAAAGTTCCAGTTAGAACGATCGTAGAAACGAGCCTAACCCGTAAGTCACAACGGCAACGCAAGCCGGCGCAGCCTAGGTGTCAAAAAGTTGAGCACAGTGTACTTCTATTGTGGTAGGCACAACGGAAGCAGCTTAACGCAGCCATCAAAAAAAGTTCGCCAACTTTGAACTTTTTCGTTGCCCATAGTTAACCTCGAAATCGTGAAGTGACTTTTTTATCTTTACAACATCGAATGGCTACTTGATCTGACCGGAGTGAATTAAAATTAGTTTAAAAAGCTTTTTTAGTTGTTCGCTGCGTCGTATGCACGAATACGAACGCTTTTTGGAAAATTTGAAATTTATTTAAAACTCAACCTGACGCAGAGAGTGAATAGTTATGTGACTTGATGTTTTACTGAGTGCGTAAGGCTGCGCCGTGCTGCCTGATTCTACTTTGTATGTGACTCAAGCATAAGTCTGATCTCGAAGATATGTACATACCTAGTCATATCATAAAAACTGACACAACTGTAAACTCAACGGTATTTCTTAAATACCGTAACGCACCAAAATATTAATATGTCATTTTTGACAGTTGGTATGTGTGTTGTTTATATGCCAAAAGAATTTAGTTTTGGTTCGTGATTCATCATGGAGTGGACGGATAAAGAAAATCGTATTGTTATCGTAGGGCTACACAAGTGTGAAATGAAAAAAGTTGACATTTTCCGAACGCTCCGACCGCTTAATCTTTCACGAAGTTTTGTGTATCGTGCCAGCAAATTGTCCATAGAGACCAGTAACGTAAATGACCGCCAGCGATCCGGCCGTTCTCGCACCGTTCGTACGCTGCAGGCCGTCAAAGCAGTGCATGAACGATTTCGACGAAACCCTCTCCGCAAACAAAAAATCTTGGCTCAAGAGATGAACATCAAACCGATATCTATGAGTCTCATCACAAAAAAGGACTTGAGGCTCGGGGCTTACAAACGGTGAACCGGACAATTGCTCAATCTGAAGTTGAAAGGAAATAGGAAGACAAAATCAAAAGTGCTACTCGCCCAGCACGCAGGTGGGAATTTCAAAAAAAATTCTGTTTACCGACGAGAAAATTTTTACCCCGCAGGAAAAGTTCAATAAACAGAATGATAGAGTGTATGATCGCTCTTCCAAGGAAGCGTCCGAGGTAGTTTCACGAGTTCAAAAAGGGCACCACCCGGCCTCAGTGATGGTTTGGTGGGGGATGTCCTATGATGGCGTCACCAAGCTTAATTTTTGCAAAAAGGTGTAAAAACTGCGGCCAGAAACTGCCAATCAGATATTTTAGAACGTGTTGTAAAGCCTCTCAACGAGTCCTTATTTAAAAACCAGCATTGGGTGTTCCAGCAGGACTTTGCACCCGTTCATAAGGCCAAAACCACCCAGGCCTGGTTGAAAAACAATTTACCCAAGTTTATTAGCACTGAAGAATGGCCATCCGCCAGCCCAGACCTTAATCCTTTGGATTACAAGCTATGGTCCGTTTTGGAGAGCATGGTCTGCTACAAACGTCACCCAATATTGAGTCCTTGAAAAAGGATCTAGAGGATGCAGTGGCTCATTTTTCCCTATCTGAGGTGCGTGCTGCGATTGATGACTGGCCAAGGCGAATTCGTGCGTGTGTGAAGGCCAATGGAGGCAATTTTGAATAAATGTATTTTTTTTTATTTGTTACCGTTATTTGAATAAACTGACAAAAAATTATGAAAATATCTCAAGCCGTTATTTTTGAATTTCCAAAAAACCGTGTGTCAGTATTTATGATATGACTAGGTATAAAGTGAATTGTGATTTTTTTTATTATACCTACATATATTTTGTGCAATGAAATGTATTTATTTTTTTTTTCAATTAATATTGTTTGCTACTCTAGCTACTCTTTTGAAATTTCATTTGCTACTTTTTTCACGACTCCCGCGCCAACACTGTTTGCAACGTTGTAGAAAAACCACTCCGTACCAAAATTGCTGGTAATCACCTGGGGTGTGTTCAAGATTTCTGCTATAGCTGCTATTAGCTGCTTTTTTATGCTTTTTTGTGTTCAATGCATGAATGTAGTAGTGTAACTGGATCGGCAGTAAGCGAAATTTTGCCTAATAGGTTCTGGTTGTGTAAGTTGTCTATTAGCGTTAGTGCAAGTGTATTGGGGGGTGGGGGGGCTACAAAATAGAAAACACGTACTGTACCCGGGAAATTTTTTTGGTCCGACGCTGTGGTGAAAACAATTGTCAGAAATGATTATCATAACCCGTACAAAATTTTTTTGAAAGATGGGAACAACTGTCAGAAACGAATTAGTCTTACATGTAGGAATTTTATGCAATACAGCCGATCCAGTTATACGTACTAATAAATCCATGGTTCAATGCAACCAAAAAGCTGCTCTCTCGTGCTTGCTATTTGACTCTAGATTTGTTCAAGATTTTCAAAAGGCTGCTTCTATAGCTGCTTTTGGTTGCTCACACTCCGGACTGTAGCCAGAAAGTAGCTATTGCAATATGCATATGTGTGTAGCTGTTAGTTTCGTCATAACGACATTTTGAATGTTTATAATGGAAAATGATGTTTTATTAACAATAGAAAAAGTGAAAAATTTAAAGACATTACTGGTAGTGCTCATTTTCATTTTATTTTATTGTAATATATGCAGGCCCGTGCGCACGGGGGGGGTTTTGGGGGTTCAAACCCCCCCATTGGCCTATTTTCATAGGGAAGTGAGGACTTTTTTTTTTTTTTTTTAGGTCATCACATTTAGTATGGGGGAACTTGATAAAACCCCCCCATCATACTTTCCTGCGCACGGGCCTGAATATATGTCATACGGTACGCAGGGCCGGTCCTACCATATGTGCAAATGGCGCATTGAATCCGAGCGCCAAATTAAGGAAGGCGCTAGTTCATATTATCTCTCTCTCTCCAAATATTTTGCTATAAATTTAAAACATACTTAGAAATTAATAGAAAGGATTTCTTGAATACATTTGCCACACTTTTTCCGATGCATATTCTAGATTTTTCAGGGTTTTTCCATTTTCTAAAAACACTCTTTCAATTCTCGTTCAAGAACCAAAACATTGAATCTTTTTTCTTAAAGATATTCTGACTCTTCGATACCGACTAGTACAGCTTTTCGTTTGTGCGATCATCTGCTATTCCAATTTTGCATTCATACGTTCATCAGCTAGTACAATCTTGCGTTCGTACGATTCAGCGAGCGCTCCACGGCGCCGCAGCACTTGGTGCTGATTTGATTGTGTGCTGAAAGAGCTCAGAACATGATTTCCATACAATAGAAAAAGATAGATATGGAGCGAATGCGCCTCGGTGAATTATGTGGGGAAATGGGAAACACGACATTTTTGCTAGAGGGGAATGAATGTTTTGGATGAATGATAAAGAGAAGTAATGGTATAAACACAATTGAGACGAACTTCGCTAGCGGCGGTGAAGTTCGCTGTAAAAATTTTAAAATTGTACCGCAACACACGGATGGACACAGAATTACGACGGCGAGCGGTTGAGCAAACTTTTCGGTGTGTTTCGGTATAATTTTAAAATTTTGACACCGACCTTCCGCCGCTAGCGAACTTCGTCTCAATTTTATTTATACCATTAATTGGATGATAAAAAATAGAGGAAAGTTTTGAAAACAGAACAAATGCCATCTGTGAGATTTGTATTAACAATATTTATATATAAAAAAATTCAATTTGGAGAGATTTTAGTTTTTTCGCTCTCCAGAACAATTTTTTTTTTCATTTTTTTTTCCATAAATGTTCCTTTTCTCGAAACTGATAAGAGACATCAAGATGACTTTTTTTGGTACTAAAAGATAGAATAGTATTGGTATTTATACGGAATGAAGCAATTTTTAAAAAGTTGATTCTAAATACTTTTTTTAGGTTTAAAAAACAAAAATGTTCAAATTTTTAAACATTATAAGTCAAGTTTTTAACATTTTTGAAATTCCTTCATTCATTCGCATTGGATTTACTAAAATAATAAGTGTACAAAGTTTGATTCAAATCGGTTGAGCGGGTCCTGAGAAAAAGTTACATGAATTTGTATGAAAAAGTGAAATATTTTTGTTGTTTTTAGTGAAAAATTTGTTATATAAATTGATTAGGGCGACGAAGTGTATGCTGCACCGGGCGCCGAAAAGTTAGGGCCGGGCCTGATGGTACGCTACTTGCGTATGTACATACATGGGCGCCCACAGGGGGAGGGGCAAGAAGGGGCACTTGCCCCTCCCCCTGGATTTGACCATCGCTAAAAGTTGAGTAAAATCATACTTAATATACTAAACTACAGATGCATCTACTTTTACCACTCATTCACTGTACAATTATTGTACACATCTTTCATGCCTCGACTTTAGTTCTCAGTAATGACACTAAAATGAATATCAAATCAAGCCATAAACTTAGACAATTAGCCCTTTTCCGGAATTGACCAAGGTCGCGTACTGAAGAAGAATCAGATCAGGCACCACAACACACAGACTGCAGTTTATTTTCAAATCAAACGACCAAGCGTGTGTCTTACAAGATTTTTCGTTACTTTTTTGTAACGTTTTTGTACTTAAAGAACTAATGAAAAAAAAGAATTGAAACTCAATTTTTTTTTCTATCTAATTTTTTTGTTAGTTTTTGCGAAAATGGTATCCGAGTCCTCTTTGAAAATTCATATCTCTGGTAATTTCTATCCTGGAATAATAAAATAGGGCTTATTTTAAAGTGAGGTTGTCGCAAAACTATCCTTGACATTTTTATACTCTAGATGAACATATAGAGTATTATAAGTTTAATCCAGCCCGAAAAGTTTGTAACGCATAGAACCGAGCCTCGGACGAAAAAAATTTGTATATTATTTTGTGTTTATTTTTGGCCAAAACCCCCAAATCCGTTTGCTGTCCATCCGTCCGTCCGTTAGCACGATAACTCAAGAACACGTTGACCTAGGAAGTTGAAATTTTGTCCCAACTTTTAAAATGGAAAAAGTAAGGACAAGTTCGTTAATGGGCGATATCCTTTCACTCCTTCGGGTACCTCCCATACAAGAGTCCTTAAAACACGTTTTCACAATTATTGCTCGAATGCTTCAAGTTAGGAACTTGAAATTTTGCACACTTAAAGTTTACAATGTTTGAAGCGAAATTTCCGAATATGGGTCAAATCAAATTAGTCCTTCGTGTAGCAGCCTCGAAAAGTCCTTCAAAAATGTAAGCTTAGAACTGAATCCACTGTAACTCCAGAACGAATTAAAGCAGGGATTTAAAATTTTACAGGAATTAGTTTTATACCAAAACCAAGGCGGATTTCAATAATTAGTGCCATCCGTTGACTCCTTCGGGTAGCTGTCATACAAAAGTCCTTAAAACACGTGTTCACCAATATTGAACGATAACTTTAGAACGCTTTAAGTTACGACTTTGAAATTTTGTACACTTTAATTTTATAATAGTCGCAGCTGAGACTATTAATATGAAAAATATCCCATAAGTCCTTCATGTAGTTGCCATACAAAAATTCTGTAAGATATCCTAACTTAATTTATGGAACTCACTATAAATCAAAAAATCGGGTAGCCACTATACAATACCTGTAAGTAAAAGGTCATGTAATAATTGCTTGTGCACTCCTCATTCTTTTGATATATTTCCAACTAAAATATAAATCGGAGTTCCGTATTTCATCTAGAGTATCATACGATTGGCTTGCAGCCGATCGTGGCTGCGTTATGTTTTTTCAATGATAACGATTTTGTCATTACCCTTAAATACCTATCTCCCAATACGTTTTTCTTTTTAATTTTTTTTTTATATTATGGGTTATACTGTTTTTCAAAACATATCAAAAAATTAACTTGGAATCTCAGTGGTTAAAAAATCGAAGAGAATTCTCAATTAATTTTATAGAAAAAAGGTAATTTAATCAAGAATCGCCAAAAGTGTGACCTCATCATCGCCGATTCTTTTGAAATTTTGTGTACTCGAATTTTTGTTTCTAGCTCATTATTTTTTGTTAGTTACAGTATGTTAAAAATTTCCCCAAAACGATATCCGAATCCTCTTTGAAAATTCATATCTCTGGTAATTTTTATCCTTGAATAATACAGTAGGGCTTATTTTAAAGATTGTTATTGTCTTTGTTAGTTAAAAAATGAGATAGAAACAAATCCTTGAATTTCAATTACTTTCTTGAGCAACACTTTCAATAGCGAAACTGAGTACAAATTCGGTCATAAGTAATACATATTTTTAAAATATTTCAAAACGCGATTATTTTCTGAATTTGCAATAAAGTGATAGAGTGTTATTCGATACAAATAAGAAAATAACAATTTCGTAGCATTACGTCGCGATTAAAAACCTAATTAAAGACTGAAATTCCTTAGTGCGGTTTTGACATTTCAAACGTAAACAATGGTCGCGTTTACGTGCAGACCGGACCAGTCTAAAAAGACCGGTTTGGTCTTTTTTGGTCTTGCATTTATGTGTGCTTTTCAACATAACCAATTTGAAGCTGTCATTTTAAATACCATTTTCAATCATGGATGCAAATTTGTAACTGCACATCGCGAAGTTTGCGCAAAGTGGACACTTCGTCAAATGTCCACCGTTCAGTCATTTTTATTTTCACAGATGTATGCTTTGACGTTTTAATTTTGTTTGGCCAGCACTATTGTAGGTTATGTTTTGGTCTAAGACCGTTTATGTGCCAGTACTAGACTGGTTCGGTTTCGTTTGGTTCGTGCCAAAATCAGAACCAAAATAAGTCCAAATGGACTGGTCCGGTTTACATTTATGCGTGCGACCGAACTGGTTTTTTTGGTCTTTTTAGACTGGTCTGGTCTGCACATAAACGCGACCAATGAGCCCCAAATGCACCAAGTGTAACGTTGAAGACTCCAAATCCGGATCAAGTGTTTCTTGTAATGGCTGCAAGCAGTTTTATGCGTTAAATGTGCGGGTTTGTCGGCTACAGAAATAAGGTGCATCGAACTGAAATCTGGTCGTATGCTAAAGTTTCTTTGTACGGAGTGCGATAGTGCTTTGCGTAGAGTCCCCAAGCTGGAGAAAATAGTTTCGGAGCTCCAAGACGAAGTAAAGGCTCTTAAGAGGAGGCACATGATAGAGGCAACGGAGGCGATCATCAGCGAAATTAATGAAAGGAAGTATAGGGAAAGGAATGTTATTATTTACAACTTGCGTGAGTCAACTAACGCAAACGTTTCTTCGCGACAAAAACACGATATCGATGAATGTTTGAAAGTAGTGAAGTCAATGAACATACAGTCCCTTGGAGAATGTAACGTTTTTCGTTTGGGTAGGCCGTCAGGCGATGTTAATAAACCGCGTCCGATTAAACTAGTCCTTAGTTCTCCTGAGATGGCGCTGAGCATTTTGAAATGAAGGAGTAATGTTTGTAAGCCGTTATCTATAAAGAATGATCTCACGCCTATGCAACGTGAGCATCTGCGAAATTTGCGAGCAGAGTTGGACGACAGTACAAAAAACGGCGAACTTAACTTAACAATAAGATATGTGCGAGGCATACCTATTATTACTACTACAGTCACTCAAAAAAACTAATCGCATATCCGGATAAAAACACAATCGAAAACGTCACTATTTTTTATACAAACTTAGCTTCTATTTGCTCAAAATTTGATCTTTTGGAAATACAAATAAATATTTATCGTCCAACAATAATTGCTCTTACTGAAACTTGGCTAAATGAAAATATGAGTGACAGTTTATTTAACACCAGTGGGTACTCATTATGTAGAATGGACCGAGTAGGAAGGCAAGGTGGTGGAGTGGCCATTTACTTTAGCAACGTTGTCAACAATTTGCCTATTTCTTTTAAATCAGTCAACATACGACTGCCACATAGTATTGAGGGTCTGTGTTTTGATGTGAGTATAGGGAATTTCGCTTTTACTCTTGGATGTGTTTATAGACCGGATTCTGTCAATCGCGAAGATAACGTAATGTTCTTGGAATGGATTGAAACCATGGCTTCATCGAATAGAACACTAATATTGATAGGAGACTTCAACTATCCGGAAATTAAGTGGCCCATACAGGACTTTTCAAATGCAAATAGTCAACACAGTGACTTTGTGGATATGTACTTAAATAGCAACCTTCACCAATGTGTTATGGAACCCACAAGGTATCGAATTCATAATGATCCATCACTATTAGACTTAATTCTATGCAACGATCCGCATCTTATAACCAACGTCGAGTATCAGCCACCCATTGGAAAGAGCGACCACGTAGTTCTAGTGAGTACCTTGCAAATTCAAACATCAACCGGTCCAGTATCAAACCTTGTACGAAGAAAAGATTATTACAGAGCAGACTTTGATGCTATAAGCGAAAAACTTGCTATTAGCTTTTCTAACGATTATCCACTAAATTCAAACTCAATAAATGAGCAATGGACTTTTATTAAATCTACTATTTTGGACACAGCTAATCTTTTCACACCAGAAAAACGAGATATTACGAACAAGATTAAGCCATGGATTAACGGCAATATTTTGATGGATATAAAAACTAAGGCGAAACTGCGGAAAAAAAATAAATTAACGCGTTGTGATATAGACTACAAAATATATATGAAAGTTAACAATAAGATTACTTCGGATAAACGTAAGGCTAGGTTGAATTTTGAAGAGCATCTTCTTAGTAGCGGAGATAAACCCTTTTATAGTTATTTAAGGAAGCAAGTTGCATCCAGAGTATCAGTCCCATTATCTTTGAAAGAGCCGCTAACAGGACAACTAACCCAGAAACCTGCAGATATCGCAAACATATTCGCTGAGTACTTTCGAACAACATTTCTCCAGGAACGCGATGATGTTCTTCCTATAGTGAATGGAATAACGAGGAATCAGAATGCAATAGAATCTATAGACATAACAGAACAAATGGTATACAACACACTAATAAATTTAAAAGACCTGATAATATTCCTCCAATCATTTTGAAACAATGCGCAACATCGTTAGCTAAGCCCCTAACCATCCTAATGAATCACTCTCTCCAAGTTGGCCAGATTCCGAGCGATTGGAAGATTGCATACGTAACTCCTATTTACAAGAAAGGTGACAAATTCTCAGCGGAAAATTATAGACCTATCTCTATTCCTTCAGTAATAAGCAAATGTATGGAAAAAGTAATCTCCAAAAAGATCCGAGAATTTCTCCAAGGCCAACAAATTATTCCTGAAAGTCAACATGGGTTTACCGCTGGAAGATCTGCGTCCTCAAATCTACTAAGCTGTCTCGATACGTGTGTGCGGAACTTTGATCGCAATGAACCAACTGATGTCGTGTACCTTGATTTTGAGAAAGCTTTCGATCGAGTGCCGTTTAATAGACTTTTAATAAAATTGGACCATTTCGGAATACGTGGACAATTACTTAAGTTAGGGGTTAGGAATAGTGATTCT
This sequence comes from Beris chalybata, assembly GCA_949128065.1. Lineage (NCBI taxonomy): Eukaryota > Metazoa > Arthropoda > Insecta > Diptera > Stratiomyidae > Beris > Beris chalybata. Next base: position 90,761,980 of record OX421897.1, read on the forward strand.
TTATCAAATGAACATGCTGTTTTGAGTGGAGTCCCTCAAGGTTCTGTACTAGGCCCTCTGCTTTTTATACTTTTTACTGCAGATTTAAGCGCCACAATTACATCCCATTCGTGTATATTTGCGTACGATACCAAATTTTTCGGAAACCCACTAACTCAAATAAACTCCCTACAAAGTGACTTAATTAGAATTACCGAATGGTCTAAGCAGTGGCTAATTAGTATTATTATAAATATTATAAAGTGCACAGTTCTCCACATTGGTAAAAACAATCCAAATACCGCATATTACATGAATGGCGTGCTACTAGAATCGGTACAGCAACAACGTGACCTTGGTGTTGTAATAACAAACAATTTAAAATGGAATACGCACATCATTGCTATTACAAAAAAAGCAAATTCACTAATCTACCTAATTCGAAAAGCTTTTAACTGTATTACACCCGCCTTATTCTTAAAGATTTACAAGACATACGTTCGACCAATATTGGAGTATTGTTTCCTAATCTGGAATCCCTACTTTAAAAAGGATATTGAGCTCATTGAGAAAGTTCAAAGACGTGCCACAAAACTTCCTCATTGCCTACGAAGCTTAGCATATTCAGAGAGACTGCAGGCTCTTGGTCTAACCACTTTGGAACAGCGGCGCACTCGAGGTGACTTAATCGAGACGTTCAAGATTTTAAATGGATTCTGCAGCTGTCCGGTTGCATCTCAAATGTTTTTAAGGAGCAGAAATACTACTCTTCGTGGACATAAGGATAAACTTGCCCAATCAACTCTAGGTTCTAGTACTAATCCACTGAGGAACTTTCTACCGAACAGGATAGTGGACATTTGGAACAGCTTACCAAGTGAAATCATAAATGCCACGTCCGTAAATGCATTTAAGAACAGATTGGACACCTATCTGGCTAATGCTTAAATTGCTATAATTACTTATTGCTTATTTGTTTTAACTTATTTAGTATACCTTCATCGCTCTTACTAGTTTATTTTTTCTTTTCTTTTTTCTTTACTAAACTTAATTTTCAAATTCTTCCGTAATTCCAATTGACAACTTGAAAAATAACACTGAATTATATTACTTATATTGCATTATATATAATTTGTACATAAAGATATTAGGCATATCAGCAAACATTCTGCCTACCTAATTAATAAATAATAATAATAATAATAATAATTATTTTTTCACTTGTTCTTCAATTACAAAATTTTTTAAAAAAAAACAGAAATGATAAGGTCACAACTTTGGCGTTTCTTGATGGAATGACCCCTAATAAGGTGAAAACAATATGATCCCTTCATCAGATGACCCTTTTACTTTATTATTTTAATAATTTTAAAAAAAAATTTGCTACCCTGAAATTTTGTTTTTACACGTTTTATTACTAATAAACACCAAAAAAGCAAAAAAAAATTTCAGTCCGTCTGTGCGCCGTACGCCGTACGCAAACTCATTTGAGGAATTATAGTCCCCAAACCCAATGAGCTATTAAATTGATTTTTTTTTATGAATAGACATGGTAAACCCCTTGAAGTTAGAATTTTTTGAGGGGTGAGGGTGTGAGGGGGAAGCGTTTTAGAGGAAAAATGTTGGTTTCTACATCTCAGCAGCCGCTTATGGTAGGAGGCTGAAACTTGGAATTTCTATAAAGCTTTGATAGTGGACTCATTTGCACAAAAATTGATGATATGGGTGAAGAGGTGTGGGAGTGGAGGGGGAAATAATGCATCCGAAACGCAAAAAAGTTTAGATTCACACTTTCTAATATCCCTATCTCCTAAACCGTTAATGGCAAGTAGTTAAAACTTAACAAATATCTGTAGTTATACTAGGAGAGTAGATTAAAATAAAAATTTTGGGTGAAGTTGAGGCGTACGGGAGTGGGGGGTGAAAAACTTTAGATTACGATATCTCACAAACCAATTGCACCAGAAAAACAAAATTTGGTTAGAGTATAAAGCTTAATAAAAAAAGATTGTCTAAAGTAAAATTTTTGAAGGGGGTAGGGGAGCATAGAAGATGGAGGGAATAAAATTTTTCAAAAATAACACGTTTCATATCTCAATAACAGTGTAAGATGGATGCTTCAAATTTTTACCACAAGTAGGCCTAATAGAACCCTAGTTTGGGAGTGTGGGTGTAGAGGGTGAGGGTGGGGAAGGGTGAGAAAGAAAAAGTTCCGATGCTTATATCTTAAGAATCTATAATGATAGGAATCTGAAACTTGGTATTTAGATAGAGCTGTAGTAGTGGCATGGTGGAAAAATAGAATTTTTTTTAGGGGTAGTATGGTATGGGGATGGGGGGTGTTTTTCCTAACTTTTGAAAGGCTTATGCTAGAAAGTTGAAACTCGTTACGTATATGTAAATCAACTAGAAAAGTAGTTATGATAAAAAAAAATTCGAATATTCATTGGCGTTCGGAAGGGGGGGGGGCAAAAAAAATGATCACCGATCGGATAAATAATTTATTAAGATCGGATGACGCGCTGTCAGTGAATAGGTTTTTCTTGTTGTCGATCGAATCTAGTTTGATTAGTGGTGGTGATATATGTGTGCTGTGATAAATTGTGATTAATTATTTCAATTTAAAATTACCGCTTTAAATAATAAAAAACAAGCGCAAATACGAACGAATTTTTAATAACCAAGTTACTTATATAATACCGAAAGTAATTTTAGTTCCTTAGATGCACAATTGTTTACTTTAATTTACGAAATGAATTAAAAAAATTATAATAACGAAATTGAATAAAAATTGATTTATATAAAAAAAAACATTGTTTTTCACTTAAATTAAATTTATACGAATATAGTAGCTATGGGCGAGTAGTATCACCCCGAAAAAGGAAAGGAAAGGAAAGGGTTTAAAAAATACCCCAAAACGAATAATTTTTGGCATAAAAATGCTCCAATCGACGTTTAATATTATAACCTAAAATAAACAAAATCATCCGAATCAACACCGGCCGGGTGTTTCTGTAAAACCTTCAACGAACGAAAAATACACCGCTTGTGTCCGTTTTACACCGTTACTGGGAAATTATAAATTATCCTATGAAATTTTTTTTTATCACCACTATTTAGGTGTCAAATAACTCCGAAAAAGGATGGACTCCATCGAACACCGGGGGGTGTTTTTTTCCTATGGACTTTTGGTACAGTGTAGAAAGTGTTTTCAAAATTTTTTGAAATTCGACCCCTAAGGGGGTGTAAAGTGGTGGTATACTTTTTATAAATTCCACCATATCTCTCAGGTCTGATCAGATATCGAATATCTTTTCACTTCCACGGGATTGTTTAATAATCACCTATTTTTAAGTTTTGTCTTTTTCAACCTCTAAACCGCATCCCGGAATATGACCCAATTATATACTTCATATGTTACACTCTATTCTAACCGCTTCCCGAGCTTTTTGTTAGGTTTTCAGTCACATAGTAACATACAGCGCATCCCCGAATTAAACACGTTCCGAACTTCTGCCGGAAAAATAATAAAGTTGCGCCCAGACTGTTGGCAGATTTTTTTTGCTAAGTGCTGTCGATGTATGTAGCTAAATTCACACAGAACTTTATCAAACGAAAAAGCCAAATTAAAAAAAAATCTAACACCCCCAACAGTAAGGTCTTGATCTGATACTGTTTTCAAGTATATTTTTATTTTTATTTTTATGTGTTGGTAATATGGTTCCCTGGGAGCCATAATAAAAGTAAGATGTCAAACATTTTTTAAACAACTTCGCTATTAAATCCATGGTCACAAGCATACGAGTATGATGTTTCCATCGGTTTTCTTACAGACAATTTATCCTTATGCCTGTTAAGAAATTGATCAAATCAAATCATCATTGGAAAAACAGCTTATTAACATTTCAAAGTCGTAGCTTAACACTAATCATTCGTACGATTACCCAGTCTGTAAGCACAAAAAGGACGAACTTGCATGAAAAGCATGTGTGCCTTTCCGAAAAAGTCGTATGTTCTTTCAGGCCACGGCACGCCTATGTTGGTTAGGCTCCAAAGCACGACCCACCTCAGCTCGAATCTCTTTCCACTTCCTATTTATCTTTTATCCTAAAATTGAAACAAGTACTTCTTCAGCTCTGATCTTTTCTATTTTTTATCTTTTTCAACAACTCACTCCTACATGCGAGTATTTGTAAATCTTTAAATATATATCTACATATATGGTATGTAGGTAAATTTCTATTCGTTCTAAGCCCTAAGCTATTGTGTAAGTTAAATGCATATTTTATTCCTTGCCTTTAAACTAAATTAAATTACTTCCTGAAAATTCAATTACCAATTAGATAGTAATAAGTATATACAATAAATGCATCAGAAAGTTACTCGTAGAAGTGTAGTTCAAGTAATAAAATGTTCATAAATTCTCATATCCATCAAAAAAAATGTTCGAATTAAGATGTTCATTAAATCGAGTACCTAACAATAAATACGTATGTGAAATCGCATTGAGCTCGATATTCAATCCAACTTAAACAAAATATTACGTTCTTCAATTTTTAATGTGTTTGAAAAAAAAAAAATGTATAAATGATGACCTAAAATGTTAATTTTGTTTCAATCTACTCTCCTAGTATAACTACAGGTATTTGTTAAGTTTTAATTGCTTGCTATTAACGGTTTAGGAGATATAGATTTTAGAATGTGTCGATCTCGACTTTTTTGCGTTTCGGACGCATTGCTTCCCCCTCCACTCCCACACCCCTTCACCCATATCATCAATTTTTTTTGCAAATGGGTCCACTATCAAAGCTTTATAGAAATTCCAAGTTTCAGTCTCCTAACATAAGCGGTTGCTGAGATCTAGAAACCAAAATTTTTCGTCTAAAACGCTTCCCCCACCTTCCCCCTCACACCCCCACCCCTGAAAAAGATGTCAATTCAAGGGGTTTACCCAGTCTATTCCTAGAAAAAATTTTAATGTAATAACTCTACTGGTTTGAGAGCTACGAGCCTTCCAAGGATTTGTTGGGTCGTCGCAACTTGCGATCACTTTAATGTCACGACGCAGTGTAAACACCCTACCAATGACACCAACCTCGGCGCGTCAAAATTGTGATCGCAGGAACCACCGCGACCAACTGAGAGGAGATGAATAGAGGAGAGGAGAATGACAGTTCAGGGCATGAGGTGGTGAGATACGGGAAAGAAAAAGTTTTGAGTGGTTTTGGGTTTTGAGTTTTGGCGAAAAATTGAAAAAAAAGAAAATATGGTGGCGGAATTCGGTGATCATCGAGGTTTTGTGTAGTTTTCAAAAATTTTCCCGACTAAAAAAATGAGAACGTATCGCATATACGTTCGCTGGTGATTAAGTCCGTTTGCGTTAGCGGCGCGAAGTTCTTTGGAGAAAAGATCGGGATTGTGGTGGAAAGGAGTGGTCGTTTTGCTTTTGTACTAAAATGGCGGATAGGGTAAGATAATTAAGAGAAAAGGAGAAGAAAACCAATAGCCAGTGAATAGTGTCGAGTGTCGAGGAAGGAATCCTAAGATGGCGGTCAATTGAGTTCGGGTTTCGTCTTCTAAAGCCTTTCGGTGGCGATAAAGCTAAACGGAAATAATATCGGTTAATGTTGCTCGTGTGATTGGCGCGCTGTAAAACGCCTAAAATCTGGTTTCCGATTAACTCGGAAGTTTCCTTAACCGCGGCAGATTTTTTTAGAAGCCAATCGGCTGCTCTGGGTTTTATTATGAGAAGTTTCTTTGTGTAACAACCGGGTGAATTTATGCACATATCGGTGGAGTTTAACCAAAATGGATAATTCTTCACGAATCAGCGAGGTGTAACGGTTTTTTTTGCATGGCGAAGCGGTCACAAACCACTCCATAAAGGCGTAGCGCGTGCGTTGTACAAGACCGAAAAAAGTGCTGCCAGGTACACGCCATATTGGAAAAAAATGAAATGTTCATGGAATGAACTAAAGGAGGAAAATATATACGCCCTATTGAATATACTAAAATAATTTTATACACCACTTAAAATAAAATATACACCCAATGAACTAATAGAATTTTATACACAACTTAAATTAAAAATATACACCGAATGAACTAATAAAAACTTTATACAAAACCCACTTAAAATAAAAATATACACGGAATATCCTAAAATAATTATATACACAATTTAAATTAAAAATATACACGGAATATTCTAAAATAATTTTATACACCACTTAAAATAAAATATACACCCAATGAACTAATAAGAATTTTATACACAACTTAAATTAAAAATATACACCGAATGAACTAATAAAAAACTTTATACAAAACCCACTTAAAATAAAAATATACACGGAATATTCTAAAATAATTTTATACACCACTTAAAATAAAATATACACCCAATGAACTAATAAGAATTTTATACACAACTTAAATTAAAAATATACACGGAATATTCTAAAATAATTAAATACACCACTTAAAATAAAAATATACACCGAATGAACTAATAAGAATTTTATACACAATTTAAAATAAAAATATACACCGAATGAACTAATAAGAATTTTATACACAATTTCAATTAAAAATATACACGGAATATACTAATAGAATTTTATACACAATTTAAATTAAAAATATACACGGAATATTCTAAAATAATTAAATACACCACTTAAAATTAAAATATACACCCAATGAACTAATAGAATTTTATACACAACTTAAATTAAAAATATACACCGAATGCACTAATAAAAACTTGATACAAAACCCCCCTTAAATTAAAATATACACGGAAAGAACTAAAAGAATAAACGAGAATGAATTTAACAAAAAAGTAGAAAAAAAAAATCTAATAAAATGACAAACGGTCGGGACAAGACGAGGACGGAATATTAATACTCAAGTATAATAAAAAAAAAAAAAAAAAAAAAAAAAAAAAAAAAAACCTAAATAAATCGCCGAAAATCATCCAAAATTTAAAGCAGCCAAAGGATTCAATTGAAATGGGGTAAGTCCAATTTTCCTTTGTTTTTACTTCCTTCTACATTTTATTATAGCTTTCCTAATACCTTTTATTAGTTGTGGAGTTTCTCTTCTTGGTTATTTTTTTTTCGAATGATGGTTAAAGGCTAAAGGCCAACTATAAAAATGAACCCGAGCGTGTAGCTTCCTTAGCCCCGAACCTCAATAAGGGGCCACGACGCTAAGATGTTTAAAGGACAGTCGTGGCTGAGGTAGGGTGGGCAGAGCAGGGCGCCAACAACACCAGAGCGCCCTGACAAGTCGCGAAGCCGCGCCAATCCAACGGCTTCTTGGTCTTTCACGACCAATTGGGAAAATAATCCCAATTTTTACCTACCCTTGGATAAGCCGGCGCTGATAAATTTTGTTGTATAGGTCTAGGGTTTATGGTCTGAGTCGGAGCAAGTACCCCCCCCACACTGCCGTAGCTAGTCCCGGCCGCCAGCAAGAGCGTCGCACCAGCGAAAACTCAGCCACCAATTCGGACGTAGGTGGAATTGGCCCTTATGTCCCGAACCTTCTTTCTCCCTTCAATTATTTTGACTTTTTCAAGTCAAAATAATTCTTCCAAGGCCTCGAACACAACAAATGGCGCCCAACGTGGGGCTAGCCTAACCTGCGCTAGGAGCACAAAGCGTAGCCCATCAACACGCGCGAGTTCGGAAAAATTCCGTGCAAAAAGTTGATGGGCAAAAGAACTAAAAACTTCGTCGTTCTTCGACAGAATTTTCGCCTGAACGGCCACAACAGTTCAAGTGCTCAAGCTTATTCGATTTTTCCACAGCGAAACATTGCGTTCGACTTGTGTGGAGGCAATGCGGAACTGATCTATTGACGAACCGTTTTGGCAACCTTTAGGCGCCAATTCGGTTCCATAGAAAAGGGAAGCATTGCCTGCATACGAGACGGATAATATGTAAGTTGGACAGGCTTTGTTTTCCTGAGCTTTTCCATCTTTGTTTTGTAAGTACCCAATGAGAGCTGGGCATGCCCTGTCTTGGCGGGCGTGTCGTCAGACATTGGGAACAATACTTGCGAAGCATTGGTGAGTTTGGTGATTGAAAATATCGCTGAAATTTCGAAAAGTACCTTATTTCCTTATCCATCCTTTTAGAGTTCCTTTGTAACGTAGAATATTTTTTTTTGTGAAATAACGTAGAGTTTTTTTTTGAATATTTAAATTTTTTTTTATAAGTCTTTTGACGAAAAATTTTAACTTAGATTTTTTTTTTGCGCTTTAATTTGATTTTCTTTTGATTGTTATTTTTTTCCCATTTTTTTTTTTTGTTGAAATTTAAACGCGTTCCGGATTTTCCCGATGGAGCGAGGAAGATCAAGATCGGCTTAGCGATTTGCTCTGCAAATTGAGGGGAGGGGAAAGGTTGCGAAAACGTGAGGGTTCATTTTGTTTTTTTTTAAGTCATATACCGCAATTATTCATATAATATTAATACACTGTAGCGTCATCCAGACATTTAAATACCACACAAACTAAGATTAATTTCGATCAATTTGAATATCGCTGATTCGTCGAGTTCCAATTTTGTGCGGAATACACACTTCGCTTAAAATTTCTTAGTCGATTAGAATTTCTTCTCTCAATCTGCATTCGACCATTTCAAGCGCTAATTCGTTCCATTTTGCGGCATACAAACGGTTACTCAATATAGTACAATTGGTTCATTGGGTTAATTTAGACGCATTCCTTCCTCGACAAACACGAACTTTCGACGGAAATCTGCTTCTTTCCATACACTCGTTCTACTACCCGATCAACGTTCATCGCACCAGATTTTTTTTTAAACATGCCGCTAGAACATTCACCAACGAGGGAGTCAGATGTAATCTGCACGCCGTGTCGTGAGAACATCGTCTCCGAGCAGGGTTTGACTACCAAGTGTGGTCACCAGTTCCACAAGGACTGTTTAGTACGCTGGATTGTGGACAACCACAATTGTCCGAACTGCCGTGGACATTTGGGTCCGGGGGATTATTGGCCCACTGGGAGTGTGGAGGGCGCAGTAGCTAGATCCGGCGTGAGAACCAGAAGACAGACTCGCGAGGATGGCGCTAGGTCTCAAAACGATGCAATTTCTCCTACGAGGTTAAATTTAGATCTTGCACCCGAGACAGCGGGCGGACACGCTCTCTACACTCCGGATGGGACAATCATCCAGGAACGTAGCACGCAAGTGCGAGACAATAGGCCATCGGATGTCTTGGGAGCCGATGGGCGAACCAGGGTTAGGTGGTCGGAGATACACGACGCACAGACACCCGAAACAACAACTACCGGGGGGGCCCTTAGCAGTCTAAGAGTGGACGATTTGGTCCACCTAATTCGTTCGGTTCTGCGAGAAGAATTGGAACAAAGGCCCACTGTGCCGAATACGCCACAACCACCGCCTGTGTATCATCCCGTGCCACCACCATCATTTATTCCTGGGCAGAATGCATCAAACGCCTACCAATTTCCACCACCGTTATTTCAGCCAAACCATCAACAACAACGTGAGCAAGTTCGGGAACAACCGGTCCGTGCGAACGCTCAGATGGGCAGTCGGGACCCAAATGGCTCGAATTTGATACCTTACAACGCTGGTAGTTCTATTCGCCATTGGCGACTACGATTCAATGGAGATGGCCAGTCGTTGCGCGCCGAGGAGCTAATTTTCCGAGCCGAATCTCTGGCTTGGTCTGATTTGGGCGGGCGCATGGATCTGTTGGTCGCGAACTTCCACCTGTTGCTTTATGGCCTGCCGAATCAGTGGTATTGGTTATGGAAGCGGTCTAACCCGAATTCCACCTGGGAGTCGCTTAAAACAACGTTTTTGCAATACTGGGGCGACCGTAGCACCGATTTCGAGGTGCGAAAAAAATGATGACACGACGGCAAGCTCCTCATGAACCGTACCTGGTCTTCGAGCAGGAGATGACCCGATTTCGTAGCCAGCTACGCGTACCGATATCTGATAACGAATTTTTCGAGCTAGTCAGCGGCAATCTCTTGGGCAGTATCCAACAGATAATCTGTTTCCACGATATAAGAGACCTCGCTCATCTTCGCACCTTAGTATCTCGGTACGAGGAGGTGAGGAAGGCAAATCGAGCAGCATCCTGGCAACAGCCTCGGGTGCACGAGCTGGAACCGCCGTTGGTTGCTGCCGATGTAGTCGAGGATACCGCCGACTTAGCTGGCATAACCACACCTCTGAAATGTTGGAACTGCCGAAGGGAGGGCCATGGTTACCGAGACTGCGAAGAGACGCCCAGGAACATCTTCTGCTACGGTTGCGGGAAGGCTGACGTAATCAAGCCGAAGTGTACCAGATGCCAAACAAAAAACGGACCGAGGGACGAAAGGGTTTCGGGTCCTTCTCGCCCAGTGACGGACAATCCGCAAGCCCGACCAGTTTAAATGGTTCGAAGCAGGATGTCGACGATCCCCAATCCCAAATTCAACTTGATACTCCTAAGAATACAAATATTTTACCCTTTGTTAAAACCCCTTTAATAACCCCTCCCAATTTTACAACACTTTCATCTTCACCCTTTTCTGATCCTAACTCCCGTCCTGTTAGCGTAAAATCATCCTCTCCTATTTTCCCGACCCCGAATACATCACACGTCATAATATTAGCTAGAAAGAGCACTGGTACGGAGCCAGATGCTTCTCAACTGGAAGAAGACCCTATTTATCAGGAAAGTCCAAGACGACATTCCCACCATCCTCTCAAGCCATACCATCTTCGGCTTAAAGAATATATGGAGGCGCGAGAGAGAATTTTTTCATCTACTCCAGTCGCAAGTGTTGATCAAGTATCAGCACTAACGAGTGGATCCGGTCGCAGAAAATCAATCGCGCGCCTTCGTATATTCTGGAGGATGGTGCGTGAAAAAAAGAAAGCGATTCTATCGACGATTATAACTGAGCCGTTTGATGTACGTCCATACGCAAAGGTATCCTTGTACGGAGTGGACGTTAAAGGACTACTCGATAGTGGGGCGAGCATCAGTTGCTTGGGGGCAAACTCCCTACAACGCCTCCAAGATGCACAGGTGAGTTATCGACCGGTCGTTCAAGAGGTGAAGACCGCTGATGGTGCTTCACAAAAAGTTGTGGGCACGGTAGTGACCGATATTACCTTTCGTGGTATTACCAAACCCATTACCCTATACGTAGTGCCGAGCTTGTCGCAGAAATTGTACCTGGGGGTAGATTTCTGGCGATCTTTCCAACTTGCTCCTAGCATCATCAGCGCGGTCGATGCTACCGATACTGCGTCGCAACTGATTGCTCCGGATGCCCACCATTTAACGCCCACAGATGTAAAGAGGTTGGAAATGGTAAAGTCCAAATTTCCATCATACGAAGTATACGGACTCGGTGTGACCAACGTCGAACAACACAGTATAGACGTTGGTGATGCAAGTCCCATCAAGCAACGTCATTATCCTGTGTCTCCTGCGATCCAAAAACTCTTATATGACGAGATTGATCGCATGAGAGCACTTGGTGTGATAGAGACCAGTCAGAGTGCATGGAGCTCACCTGTGGTTCTCGTGAGGAAGCCAGGCAAGGTCAGGTTGTGCTTAGACTCGCGCAAAGTCAATAGTGTGACGAAGAAGGATGCTTATCCATTACCACACATTGACGGTATCTTAAGCCGTTTGCCGCGAGCCAATTTTATTACTAGCCTTGACCTCAAAGACGCCTTTTGGCAGATTCCTCTCGAGAACAAATCCAGGGAGTATACAGCTTTTACCATCCCTGGCCGGCCTCTGTATCACTACACTCGCATGCCTTTTGGTTTATGCAACGCGCCGCAAAGGATGTGTCGTTTGATGGACAAAGTCATCCCACCCGAGCTGAAGGAGCAGGTATTCGTATATTTGGACGATCTGCTGTTAATTTCTGAGGATTTCGATTCACATCTGATGTTATTGGCTGAAGTCGCAGATTGTTTGCGAAAGGCTGGCCTAACAATAAACGTCAACAAGAGCAAGTTTTGTCTGAGAGAGGTGAAATATCTCGGATACATTGTTGGAGAAGGAGGCTTGAAAACTGATCCCAACAAAGTTTCAGCTATCGTCGATTACCCTTCGCCTAAGTCCGCACGTCAAGTTCGACGCTTTCTTGGTATGGCAGGCTGGTATCGACGATTCGTCCCCAACTTTGCTGCTACTGTTTCACCGATCTCAGACACTCTAAAGAAGTCCAACCAGTTTGCTTGGACTACAGAGGCACAAACTTCCTTCCTGATAGTGAAAGACTTGTTGACGAAAGCCCCCTTACTAATCAATCCAGATTTTAAGAGGTCTTTCGTAATCCAATGCGATGCCAGTAAGTCAGGTGTGGGTAGCGTTCTCTTTCAGGAAAACGACGACGGATCGGAATCTCCAGTGGCGTATATGTCGCAGAAGCTCACTTCCGCTCAACGCAACTACAGCGTAACCGAACTCGAGTGTTATGCAGCTGTGTTGAGCGTGAAAAAATTCCGAGCCTATGTAGAAGGGACTGCGTTCAAAGTCATTACGGACCACGCAAGTCTCAAATGGCTCATGTCGCAGAAAGACCTGCAAGGACGGTTGGCAAGATGGAGTTTGAAACTCCAAGGTTACGACTTCACAATCGAGCACCGACGAGGGAGCCTGAACGTTGTACCAGACGCTCTCTCTCGTGTATACGAAGAGGGATTAAATGCGCTGATCGACGTGGCACCGATGGTGGACATGGATTCTCCAGAATTCTCTGGCAATGAATATAAAGAATTAGTGTCCACTGTCGATGCGAACGCCGATCGGCTTCCTGACGTATGCGTGAGGGAGGGTTTCGTGTATAAGCGCACAGAGCCTCACAACGGTGACCCGATTGCTGAAGACAGAGCCTGGAAGTTGTGGATTCCATCGAGTCTTACGTCAGCTGCGATTGCTCAGGCGCACGAGGCAGACACCACGGTCCATGGTGGTTATGCTAAAACGCTAGAGCGAGTCAGGCGATTTTTGTACTGGCCCGGAATGGCTACACAAGTACGCACCTACGTTCTGGAGTGCGATACTTGTAAAGAGACAAAGTCCCCGAACAGACCTCTACGAGCGCCTATGGGAGAACCGTTCCAGACTGATCAGCCATTCCAACACCTTTACATCGACGTACTTGGACCATATCCGCGTACCAAACGGGGTAAAATCGCTATCTTGATCGTCTTGGCTCATTTTACCAAATTTCCCCTGTTACATCCTTTGGGGCGGATCACTGCTGAAGAGATCACCAACTACTTGGAGGGGCAGGTCTTCCATACGTTTGGAACACCAGAGACGATCCTCTCCGATAATGGCTCACAATTTAGGTCGAATGTGTTTAACTCCATGCTGAACAAATACGGAGTTAAACACCTGTACACCCCGAGGTACTCACCGCAAGCGAATGCTTCGGAACGTGTCAATCAGTCCATCCTGGCCGGAATTCGAGCATTCATCACTGATGACCAAACACGATGGGATGAGAGTCTAAGCAAAATTGGATGTGCTCTTCGTAGCTCACTCCACCAAGCCACTGGATTTTCTCCTTATCAGGTTTTGTTTGGAAATCACATGATGTTGCACGGTAAGGACTACGAGCTGCTGAAGCGTTTGCGAGCGTTGGGAGAGTCAAATGTACAGCTTCGACCTCGCGAGGGAATTCCTATCGTGAGACAGCTGGCGCAGACGAAAATAAGGGTCGCACATGAGGACAGTAGCAGGCGATATAATCTGCGTGCTGCTAAAACACAATTTTGTGTAGGACAAGAAGTATTCCGAAGAAACTTTTCCTTGTCCACAGCCACGCAGAATTATAACGCCAAGCTGGCGAAGAAGTTCCTCAAGTGCAGGATTCGTCGTGTGCTAGGAAACTCACGGTACGAATTGGAGGATTTAGGAGGCAAACGTTTGGGGATTTACCACTCCAAGGATCTGAAGCAGTGATCCGATGGGTATAACACCTATTGCCCGGCACTCAGTCGTGCGCATGAGACCGATCAAATGCGACAACTTTTTTAGTCTGTTCGGCGCTGGGAAACCAACGGCGAACCGACTAATGGTGTTGGGTCGTCGCAACTTGCGATCACTTTAATGTCACGACGCAGTGTAAACACCCTACCAATGACACCAACCTCGGCGCGTCAAAATTGTGATCGCAGGAACCACCGCGACCAACTGAGAGGAGATGAATAGAGGAGAGGAGAATGACAGTTCAGGGCATGAGGTGGTGAGATACGGGAAAGAAAAAGTTTTGAGTGGTTTTGGGTTTTGAGTTTTGGCGAAAAATTGAAAAAAAAGAAAATATGGTGGCGGAATTCGGTGATCATCGAGGTTTTGTGTAGTTTTCAAAAATTTTCCCGACTAAAAAAATGAGAACGTATCGCATATACGTTCGCTGGTGATTAAGTCCGTTTGCGTTAGCGGCGCGAAGTTCTTTGGAGAAAAGATCGGGATTGTGGTGGAAAGGAGTGGTCGTTTTGCTTTTGTACTAAAATGGCGGATAGGGTAAGATAATTAAGAGAAAAGGAGAAGAAAACCAATAGCCAGTGAATAGTGTCGAGTGTCGAGGAAGGAATCCTAAGATGGCGGTCAATTGAGTTCGGGTTTCGTCTTCTAAAGCCTTTCGGTGGCGATAAAGCTAAACGGAAATAATATCGGTTAATGTTGCTCGTGTGATTGGCGCGCTGTAAAACGCCTAAAATCTGGTTTCCGATTAACTCGGAAGTTTCCTTAACCGCGGCAGATTTTTTTAGAAGCCAATCGGCTGCTCTGGGTTTTATTATGAGAAGTTTCTTTGTGTAACAACCGGGTGAATTTATGCACATATCGGTGGAGTTTAACCAAAATGGATAATTCTTCACGAATCAGCGAGGTGTAACGGTTTTTTTTTGCATGGCGAAGCGGTCACAAACCACTCCATAAAGGCGTAGCGCGTGCGTTGTACAAGACCGAAAAAAGTGCTGCCAGGTACACGCCATATTGGAAAAAAATGAAATGTACATGGAATGAACTAAAGGAGGAAAATATATACGCCCTATTGAATATACTAAAATAATTTTATACACCACTTAAAATAAAATATACACCCAATGAACTAATAGAATTTTATACACAACTTAAATTAAAAATATACACCGAATGAACTAATAAAAACTTTATACAAAACCCACTTAAAATAAAAATATACACGGAATATCCTAAAATAATTATATACACAATTTAAATTAAAAATATACACGGAATATTCTAAAATAATTTTATACACCACTTAAAATAAAATATACACCCAATGAACTAATAAGAATTTTATACACAACTTAAATTAAAAATATACACCGAATGAACTAATAAAAAACTTTATACAAAACCCACTTAAAATAAAAATATACACGGAATATTCTAAAATAATTTTATACACCACTTAAAATAAAATATACACCCAATGAACTAATAAGAATTTTATACACAACTTAAATTAAAAATATACACGGAATATTCTAAAATAATTAAATACACCACTTAAAATAAAAATATACACCGAATGAACTAATAAGAATTTTATACACAATTTAAAATAAAAATATACACCGAATGAACTAATAAGAATTTTATACACAATTTCAATTAAAAATATACACGGAATATACTAATAGAATTTTATACACAATTTAAATTAAAAATATACACGGAATATTCTAAAATAATTAAATACACCACTTAAAATTAAAATATACACCCAATGAACTAATAGAATTTTATACACAACTTAAATTAAAAATATACACCGAATGCACTAATAAAAACTTGATACAAAACCCCCCTTAAATTAAAATATACACGGAAAGAACTAAAAGAATAAACGAGAATGAATTTAACAAAAAAGTAGAAAAAAAAAATCTAATAAAATGACAAACGGTCGGGACAAGACGAGGACGGAATATTAATACTCAAGTATAATAAAAAAAAAAAAAAAAAAAAAAAAAAAAAAAAACCTAAATAAATCGCCGAAAATCATCCAAAATTTAAAGCAGCCAAAGGATTCAATTGAAATGGGGTAAGTCCAATTTTCCTTTGTTTTTACTTCCTTCTACATTTTATTATAGCTTTCCTAATACCTTTTATTAGTTGTGGAGTTTCTCTTCTTGGTTATTTTTTTTTCGAATGATGGTTAAAGGCTAAATGCCAACTATAAAAATGAACCCGAGCGTGTAGCTTCCTTAGCCCCGAACCTCAATAAGGGGCCACGACGCTAAGATGTTTAAAGGACAGTCGTGGCTGAGGTAGGGTGGGCAGAGCAGGGCGCCAACAACACCAGAGCGCCCTGACAAGTCGCGAAGCCGCGCCAATCCAACCGCTTCTTGGTCTTTCACGACCAATTGGGAAAATAATCCCAATTTTTACCTACCCTTGGATAAGCCGGCGCTGATAAATTTTGTTGTATAGGTCTAGGGTTTATGGTCTGAGTCGGAGCAAGTACCCCCCCCCCCACACTGCCGTAGCTAGTCCCGGCCGCCAGCAAGAGCGTCGCACCAGCGAAAACTCAGCCACCAATTCGGACGTAGGTGGAATTGGCCCTTCTGTCCCGAACCTTCTTTCTCCCTTCAATTATTTTGACTTTTTCAAGTCAAAATAATTCTTCCAAGGCCTCGAACACAACAGATTTTGGCGGTCGTACGGCGTACGGCGGACAGACGGAGTGAAAATTTTTATTGCTTTTTTCGTGTCTACTAGTCATGAAATGTACACAAAAAAATTTTGAGGGCAGCAAATTTTTTTTTTTTGAAAACCAATAAAAATACTGTATTATAAATAATAAAGTAAAATGTATGTCATTAGTATATTTTATTGCTAGCTGCTAAACATATGTTCCAATACAAAATTTGTAAGGTCCGAATTTTACTTTATTATTTTGATAATACAGTACCTATTGTGATCGATTTTAAAAAAAAGATTTGCTACCCTGAAAAAATTTTTTTTCACGTTTCATAACTAGTAGACACGAAAAAGGCAATAAAATTGCAAAATCGTTTGAAGGCTCGTAGCTCCCAAACGCTTTCAGATATTAAAATGAATGAAATGAAGCGTAGAAGTGGAGGTAGTAAAAATTTTTCAAAAAAATCAAATTTCATATTTCAAGAACAATGTAATATACATATGTATATGCTTAGAATTGTTACCAGAGGTAGCGCTAATTGAACCCTATTAGGAAAATTTGGGGATGTAGGTGTAGAGAGTGACGGTGTGGGAGGGTGAAAAGGAAAAAGTTCCGATGCTTATATCTTAAGAACCTGTAATTATATAAACTTTAAACTATTTAGATAGAGCTAAATTTGTGTGGAGCATTTTACACGAAAAACATTGGTTTCTAGATGTCAGGAACCGGTTATGGTAGGAGGCTCAAACTTGAAAGTTATTTAAAATTGTCGATAGTAGCTGAGATTGAGCGATGCGGGTGTGTCTGTAGGGAAAGAACCAATAAGTCCGAAACGATCGAAACTATTGGGACTGCAACATACTAAAATTCATTATTCCTGCATGGTTGATGTCAAGAGGTTGAAACAATTGTGGTAAATATATCGAAAGATGGAAGCGAACTCATCGAAATTAAAAGAAGAATAATGATGGAAAGTAAGACCATAGAGATATAACTAACGGAGATGGCAAGACGCCGTTTCTGTATAAAGCACTTTGAAGCATTTTGATGCTAAATTGAACATTTTCGTATGGAGCGTTTGATTTCCGGTGGCAGTGAAATGAAAATACAGTATTGAATAAGGGGTGCTCGGAGCACTGGCGTAGGAACGGGGAGGGGGGGGGGGGTTTGGGGACAAAATAATGCTTCAATTGAATTGAATCAAAATTGTACGTTTTTGTAGGTGGCAGTGAAATGCAAATAGTTGCCTAGTACATATTCAAAGGTTTGGCTATTTTTGTTCTCAAGACCAGAATATAGCATACCATACATGTGAGTAAGAACCTGATAGTAGCATATTGTTTATTGCCGGTCCTTTGCGATAAATCGTTCAGCAAACGTTTGGGTTATTCCATTAAGAATCGCCAAAAATGACAAAATTTGTGACTTACCCTCGCCGATTCTTTTGAAAATTTATGTACTCGAAGAATTAGTGAAGGAAAAAATATGATTTCAATTTTTTTTCTATCTCATTTTTTTGTTAGTTATAGTATGTTAAAGATTTCACAAAAATGGTGTCCGAGTCCTCTTCGAAAATGCTTATCTCTGGTACTTAGTCTTTATCGTAAAATAGTGAAGTAGGACTTATTTTAAAGTTCAAGGTTGTCGCAATATAAAAATAATACGAATAAGACTTATCCTTGCAAGTTTTTTTTAAAGATAATGACTTTGTCTTTCCCTTGAATATCTCAATCTAAACTAGGGGATCACGGTAAAAAAAATTTAAGAAAATCTGTGATTCTCAATTAATACCAGAGTATAACATACATTAGTGTAGTTCTTAATAATAATATTAAATTTTGTTGACCCCGATCCCCTTGAGATGCTAAATCCTGGTCTCCTAAATTCTTCACCTCAAACCGTCTCGATTTAATGACCTCGTCCTCCAGTAGCTAAGTTTTAAGATAGCTTTGCTACTCTACTCGGTTGAGTATAATTCGTTTTATTTGCTATCGATGAATCATCGTCGATTGATTTTGTCCGTTTCGTAGCCATTTTTTTCTAGATTAGTCTCAAAATACTATAAATGAAATTATCTATACTCTCCAAATTATACTAGGCTGAGGTCTAAGAATTCAAATGATAGCTGAGGTCTAAGAATTCAAATGATGGCTGAGCAGGCCCGTGCGCAGGAAAGTATGGGGGGGGGGGGGGTTTTGTCAAGTTCCCCCATACTAAATGTGAAGAACCTAAAAAAAAAAAAAGGTCATCACTTCCCTATGAAAATAGGCCAATGGGGGGGGGGGGGTTGAACCCCCCCCGTGCGCACGGGCCTGTGGCTGAGGTCTAAGAATTCAAATGATGGCTGAGGTATAAGAATTCAAATAATGGCTGAGGTCTAGGAATTCAAATGATGGCTGAGGTCTAAGAATTCAAATGATGGCTGAGGTCTAAGAATTCAAATGATGGCTGAGGTCTAAGAATTCAAATGATGGCTGAGGTCTAAGAATGCATGAAGTGACTCTAGCCACATGGGGATAGAAGCTCGTCTCAAGTGTAAATGTATCAGCCTTCTTTCGCTTCTTTTTTGATATTGTTCCTTGTCCGCTTTTTTGATTTCATAAACTCGAAGAAAAACAGAAACGATAAGTCACAATACTTGTTTTGGGCTATGGGAATGTACATCGAATGATAACATAAACCGAACTCTCATTCCAATAAGCGATAAATTTTGTTTGTGGAGAATGGGAACTGTATTGATAACAAAATCCGGATTATAACATTATCCGGTATCCACTGTATTAGCGTAGTATTTAAAGATTGGGCTTTTTTTCTTTTCAATACCAGAGTATAACATACATGTGAGTAAGATGTTGATAGTAGAATAGTGAATATCGCCGTGTGGCTTCAAAACAGTAGCTGCAACCCATCTCCACTACATATATCTCCATGAGTAAGACGTAGGCGTTTGGGCGCGTACCAAAGGGATATGCTTACAGCACGAATGTGCCGTTTCCACATATGCATTGGATGAAGATACTCCCCAGCGGGAAAAAAGGGGTCTGAAGAATGCATTTCGTAAACATTCTTATTCAATGGATAGAAGAACTACCATATTTTTCATACTCTTTTTACTTTATTATTTATAATACAATATTGTTATCGATTTAAAAAAAAAATAATTTTCTATCAATAGACTGGGTAGGCCCCTTGAATTGACATTATTATCAGAGGTAGGGTGCGAGGGGGGAAGTGGGGGAAGCGTTTGGCTTTTTGGTGAGAAATTTCTCACTCATAAGTTACATAACTGAGCTACAGATATCGAATATCTTTTCACTTCCATGGGCTTTTTTAATAATCATATTTTAAGTTTTTTTCCCTTCCAAACCCTAGACTGCATCTCATAATATGACCCAATTATTTATTGTAATTCATATGTTACACCCTTAATTCTAACAGCTTCCTGAACTTTTTGATAGGTTTTTAGTCACATAGTAGCCTACACTGCATCTCAGAATTGAACACGTTCCGAACTTCTACCGGAAAAATAATAAAGTTGCGCCCAGACTGTTGGCAGATTTTTTTTCTCTAAAGTTGAAGGAATGATTCTCTCTCTATACATTTTTCAGAATGCGAAAAAGACATTGTAATAATCTTGCATAAAGTACAATATTACATACAGTACATAATACATTAATCATATGCCCGATGGGACTGAACTGAGCACTCGGTAGCCATGGGCGCCCACAGGGGGGCAAGAAGGGGCACTTGCCCCTCCCCTCTGGATTTGACCATCGCTAAAAGTTGAGAAAAATCATACTTTATATAGCAAACTACAGATGCATCTACTTTTACCATTCATTCACTGTACAATTATTGTACACATCTTTCATGCCTCGACTTTAGTTCTCAGTAATGACACTAAAATGAATATCAAATCAAGCTATAGACTTAGATAATTAGCCCTTTTCCGGAATTGACCAAGATCGCGTACTGAAGAAGAATCAGATCAGGCACCACAACTCATCAGACTGCAGTTTATTTCCAAATCGAACGACCAAGCGTGTGTTTTACAAGATTTTTCGTTAGTTTTTTGTAATGTTTTTGTACTTTAAAGATAAAAAGAATTGAAACTCAATTTTTTGATTCTATCTAATTTTTTTGTTAGTTTTTGGTGTCCGAGTCCACTTTGAAAATCCATATCTTTGGTAATTTCTATCCTGGAATAATAAAATAGGGCTTATTTTAAAGGGTGAGGTTGCCGCAAAACTATCCCTGAAACTTTTTTTTCAATGATAACGATTTTGTCATTTATCTTTAAATAACTATCTCACAATATTTTATGGGTTTTACTGTTTTTCAAAAAATATCAAAAAATTGACTTGGAATCTCAATGGTCAAAAAAATCGAAGAGCATTATAGTGATTCTCAATTAATTTTATAGAAAAAAGGTAATTAAATCAAAAATCGCCAAAAGTGTGACCTTATCATCGCCGATTCTTTTGAAATTTTGTGTACTCGAATTTTTTGTTTCTATCTCATTATTTTTTGTTAGTTACAATATGTTAAAAACTTTCCCAAAACGATGTCCGAATCCTCTTTAAAAATTCATACCTCTGGTAATTTTTATCCTTGAATAATAAAGTAGAGCTTATTTTAAAGATTGTTATTGTTTTTGTTAGTTAAAAAATGAGATAGATACAAACTCTTGAATTTCAATTATTTTTTTCACTTGTTCTTCAAGTACAAATATTTTCAAAAGATTCAGGTATGATAATGTAACAACTTTGGCGATTCTTGATGGAATGACTCATGGCAAAAATTGTGAAAAAATATGCAACCCCTAGGAAGTTGAATATCGAAAAAATGTGAAATGAGTTTGTAGGCGATTATATAAAAAGTCTGTGGAAGTGAAATGTGATCAAATATCTCATCAATCCTAGGAAGTCAAACTTTAAGCTTTAAAAAGCATATATGAAATTTACTTTTTGGCTGCTATATGGTATAGGAAACCATAGGAATTAAATAGGAATTCTATATATCATCAGATTTAAGCAATATGTAAGAGTCTGTGAAAACATATGCAACCTACTTACACCCACTTGGGGTTGGAATATCCAAAAATCATGAAAGTAGTTAATAGATAAATATAAAGACAGCACGAGAAAGTAAAAACCAACTCAATTTTTTACCACTTCTAAAAGAAATTACGAAATTCGTGAAAACGTGTTCAACCCGTTTATACCCTCTTAAAATTTGCAAAAACTTAAAAACTATAATAGTTTTAGGCGATTATTACGCAAGCCCATGAAAGTGAAGATATATTCGATACCATATCAGGGCTGGGGGATATAGCAGATTTCATGAAAAAGTATACCTCCTTGCACCCCCTTAGAGGTAGAATTTAGGAAAATCATGAAAACACTTTCTACATATTTACGAGTATGTATGTATATGAAAAATCCGTTGAATAAAAATGAATTTAATATTTGGGAAGACCTAATAGATATGACGAAAATCATGAAATTATGTGCATTTCATTTTCTCTGATAATATTTTTCGACCGCCTTCCAAACTAATGGATATTTAATAATTTTTTTATCTAAATTATCTACTTTTCTGGTTGAGTTACACATACCGAGTTTTAACTTTGTACCAGAAGCCTTTCTATATAGTTAGGAAAAACACCTCCAGAGGTGGGGGTGAACAACTTTTGATTACAATATATCACGAACCAATTGCAATTTAAAAAAAATTTGACAAATAAAGTAAATTTTTTTAAGGAGGTGATGAAGCATGGAAGTGGAAGAAATATTTTTTTTTTTGAAATACAGAAACTGCGAGTATAGGGAAATATCAGCAATCTATGAAAACATTGCCACATTGTCGAAATATTGCCGCCATCCATTAATCGCTCCACTAATTTTGGCAATAGTCGTCGGACAATTAAATGTTTAAAAAATTGCTCGTGTACAAGCACTTTTACGTCTGGGATTTGAGCGAAGTTAGCGGCTAGTATTCTTGAACGCATGTTTTAAGGGCTTTGTATGAACCCGAAGGAGTAGAACGATTGGCCCGTTCGAACCTACGTTAAAATTCCAACTATAAGTTCAGATTCTAAATGGAGTGTGGGGCTATTTTAATAACTTTTTCTCGTGATCACCCCCCCCCCCCTGGAAGAAGTTCTATGGGCGCCCTTGTGTACATATATGTCGAACAGTTGTTGTAAGCTATGCAAGCTGCTTTTGGCTGTTCAAAAACCGAAGAAGCTAATTCTTGCTATTGCTTAATTTGACAGTTGCTACAGTCTTGCTATGCTATGCTTTCGAAGCAGCTATAGATCGCATCTTGAACACACCCCTAGTACAACGAAGTGCTCCGTAGCGATACGTCGTTGATCACATGAAAGTGGTATATGACGTTCCCTGGACATGTATGATATGAATCAAACCACTTTGGATGGAAAACAAAACGGTATGATTTCAATCACTCCAAAACCAGATCTCATTTTGACCTATCGATAAGTGCGAAATGTATGATCTGAATATTCACCATATGCGTATATGAATCACATAATGATCTAGGAAAAGTGTTAAGGCCTGATAACCTATCTTTCAGTTGTGATAACTGATGTATGTATGTTGCGGTAACTTAGTTAATCCATAGTAAGCTAAGTTGCACATGGGGAAATGAAAATGTAACGTATGTTGCGGTAATTTAGTTAATCCACAGTAAGTTAAGGTGCGCATAGGGAAATAAAAATGTAACGTCTTCTTTGGCGCAGGGTTTACGCGCGCCAATCCAAAAACATTCAATACCGGGCTCAGTAATTGAGAAACAAGTAGGAAAATAGAGTCTTGGAAGAGTCCTCTAATTCCTCCTGGGTAACATAAATGAATTCAGAAGGATTTCACACAAATAACTCATTTTTTTTGCATATCGTGAATAAAATCATGGAACGGTCAGGTATAAATCATAGCTGGATGGCATTGCGAAGCAATTGCTGATTCAGATCTGAATCGTGCCTATTTTTCCTGCAGGAATATCGGACTTCATTTGAAGAAAACAACTTTTTTCTTTTAATTCATATATAATATTTATTAAATAAAATACAACATCTCATCAAAAAATTTAGTAATTGGTTGTTGAGTTCCTTAATTCTTGTATTGACCTTTTCTGAGATAGATAAGCTGGGCAATTTTGAAATATACTTGGAATGGCATAAGGAGCAAGTTGAGGGCGAATTAGTGCGCGACCAATAGAGGAAGTTTGAATCACTTATTTCTTATAAAACACATACAGCAGAAGTCTTTGTTGGTATCTAATTTTTTCGCGGAATGACTTTTACCCATAATTTATGATGATTTGCGTCGCGGGGAAAAAAACTGAAACAAAATTACTCACAGATGAATTATAGTTTGATTTGCATCCAGAAACACAACAACGATCAGGTTAAGATAACTGTTAACTTATGGTGATTTCTTTTCTGCAAAAAAATGTGACCCGTTTCTGCCCTCAATTTTTGTTCTAGCAGTTCCGCTGTTCTATTCTCAATTTTTTTTTTGACCTGCTAGAAAAAGGGGTTTGAGTCCGTGGCTAAAATTGACCTGAAAACTCGCATTTCTTGCCCCGAAAATTTCGGCGGTGCAACTCCTTTAACCTCAAATGTGCGTAAGAAACGATGAAAATAAGAAAAAAATATCCTACGACACAGCGGCAAACGATTTAAAAGCATAAATTAAACTGTCCAACGGGTCATACGGTAATTAGAAATCATACGGAGTGTAGTGAAAATTTATTTCAATTTTAATAATAGCTTTTTGACCTGAAAGCGTTCTATTACAAATTGACCTGTCGGACGGAACTGTCAAAAAAGAGGGCAGAACTGCAATAATTTTGAATCTTTACAGGTCACATTTTTTTTCAGAAAAGAAATCACCATAACACATTTAAGTTAGAGTAAACTCTACTCCAATATTTCAGAACGGATAGAGTTACTCTAGTGTCATAACCTGAGTTGACATAAGATTGTAGATTTAAAATATAATTTGATGTATGATTTTTATAGCTGCAACTAAAGATTTTCGTCAAAACTTTTAATTGACACGCAATATATTCAAAAATATTGGCCACTTGATTATTTGGTGACATGTGACGTTTCTAACTCCTCGTAGCCCTGCTCATGACTATGGTCACTCCATGTACACAAGACACACTACTAATAAATTTCAATCCGACTCCGATTGCGTTCATGGTGCGCTTAGACTCACCCATGAGGCTCGCCTCGAGGCGAGAAGTTACCCCCATCAGGCCACTGCAAACCGGTTCTCAATGGTTGCGTTTATGTGCAGACCAGACCAGTCTAAAAAGACCAAAAAAACCAGTTCGGTCGCACGCATAAATGTAAACCGGACCACTCCATTTTGATTTTGGTACGAACCAAACGAAACCGAACCAGTCTAGTACTGGCACATAATCGGTATTAGACCAAAATATAACCTACAATAATGCTGGCCAAACAAAATTAAAACGTTAAAGCATACATCTGTTAAAATAAAAATGACTGAATGGTGGACATTTGACGAAGTGTCCACCTTGCGCAAACTTAGCGATGTGCAGTTACAAATTTGCATCCATGATTGAAAATGATATTTAATATGACAGCTTCAAATTGGTTATGTTGAAAAGCATACATAAATGCAAGACCGAAAAAGACCAAACCAGTCTTTTTAGACTGGTCCGGTCTGCACGTAAACGCAACCAATGTAAGACTCTTGCGACTGCACGAGCAATTTCATTCATCGATTTTTTGGTGGGGATAGAGGCTCGTCGCAAGCGCTGAGTGTAAATTCACCGTCAT
Organism: Beris chalybata; assembly: GCA_949128065.1. Lineage (NCBI taxonomy): Eukaryota > Metazoa > Arthropoda > Insecta > Diptera > Stratiomyidae > Beris > Beris chalybata. The sequence continues at coordinate 90,787,506 of OX421897.1, forward strand.
GCTGTACGGCTCTTTAGCGTTCAGTCTGTTTAGCTACATGCAACTGACTCTACATGCAACTATAGTCCATGGATGTAGTAGTATAACTGGATCGGCAGTAAGCGAAATTTTGCCTAATAGGTTCTGGTTGTGTGAGTTGACTATTTGCGTTAGGTTAAGTGTATTTGGAGGGGGGGGGGGCTACAAAATAGAAAATACGTACTGTACCCGGGAAATTTTTTTGGTTCGACGATGTGGTGAAAACAATTGTCAGAAATGATGGTCATAACCCGTACAAATTTTTTTTGAAAGATGGGAACAACTGACAGAAACGAATTAGTCTCACATATAGGATATTTATGCAATACAGCCGATTCAGTTATACTAATACATCCATGCTATAGTCACTGGATGAAGAAGAAGGTGTGCCTTCTTCTTCATCCAGTGACCATACATGCAACCACATGCATTTGAAACAGGTTTTTCCCCTCCGTTATTTTGACATTTCGATCCGACTCCGACTACTTTCATTCTGTACGGCTCTTAACACTTTGTAGGTTATCTGATATTGAAAAACGGAAGATAATTTTAACTCAGTTAATCAAAACCACTCGAGTTAACTTTATATTGAAATACTGGACCTTACAGTGTAAGGTACACTGAATTTTGGCAAAAAGTCGAACACGTTTACAAAAATTTTACATAGCTTTTACGGTTTTTATTTAGTTTCGTTTAAATTTATAGTTTTCAGTATTTTGCCTGCTGGGGAAGAATGGGTAAACAATGTTTACTTCATGTAAGCGTTTCCAAAGTATGGTTTCTCTAAAAGTGAACAGTTTGTGAATAAACTTTTCAAAATTGTAGTTTAAAATGTTGTATTACGGGAGGCGAGCATTGCACTACAAGTAATGAATTAATGCATCGCAGTTTTTGGTTTAAATATTCATTAAGAGCAGAGGCATATTTATTGAAAATTGAATGAAAGTGCTGAAAATAGTTGATGACATCTTGTTTTGTAAGTGAGGCCGTTGTATGGTTGCCGTATAAATGACATTAAACCTTAGTCAGTGAAAGATAGGAATTGAAAGTTGGCGGTAGTGTGCTTGGGTTTAAGTTTAAGTTTGTGCTCCGTTCTTCTGTTTTACTGAAAAAATACACTCCCAGTTTACTGTGTTGATAATAAAAAAGGAAACCTGCATTTGTTTAAAAACATTCAATAAATTGAAGTTTTCTCAAATTTTTAATATGGTTTTGGCCGAAAGGAATCCGGAAATAATGCGGAATGGTCGCAGGTCAAGGGGTCCGAGTCCTAACGGTCACGGCGGTACGCCAGACTCAAGCTCAGAAGATGATAATTGTTAGTATACTTATTCTTAGAATATTAAGCCTTAACTTGATTTGACGTTTCATTAATTTTAACCAGCAATTAAGAAAAATGGGTCCAAGTCAAAAACTAAGCAAAGCGAGTACGAAGGTAAAAATTGGTAGAATTTGTCATAAGATTGAAGTATCGCGATTTACACTAAGTACATAATTAATTTTTATCCACAGAGAAAATTCGAGTTGGACGAGATTATCAAGCCGTATGCCCGGAAATAGTACCCGTTCCTGAACGCAAACCTGAAAATTTAAACGATAGAGCACTGCTGGTTTGGTCTCCAACCAAGGACATACCCGATATTAAATGTGACTTTAATTTGTTTTAGATTTACGTCATTTACTTTTTATTTTATGAACTTATAGTGGAAGAGTATATATCCGTAGCCAAAGAAAAGTACGGTTACAACGGGGAGCAGGCACTTGGGATGCTTTTCTGGCACAAACACGACTTGGAGCGTGCAGTCATGGATCTGGCTAATTTTACTCCATTCCCAGATGAATGGACTAACGAAGACAAGGTTCTGTTTGAACAAGCGTTTCAGTTTCATGGGAAGAGTTTTCATCGTATTCGACAAATGGTAAAATTTTTTTTCCATACATTACCTTATTATAAATCTATCTACCTACTTGTATTTAGCTTCCCGATAAATCAATTGCAAGCTTGGTTAAATACTACTACTCATGGAAGAAAACGCGACATCGCCAGAGCGTTATGGACAGGCAGGAGAAGGCAAAGGCTAAAGATGGTTCTGAAAACGGTAGTGAAAATGGAAGTAACGATGAATCCGATACTGAAGAAAAGGTAATAAAATTACTATATCAAATTTTGCATGTTCTCAATGAAAAATTCATTGCATCATAAAAGCTTGCTCTTGGTATTCTTGGGTTAGGAAGCGATCAACCAGTTCAACGCTCAAAATAAATGGAAAAAATGATGATAAAAAGTGCTTTTAACCAAGTAAACTATTAATGCCTTTAATAGATGTTGAACCAAAGCAAATGCGGACAAGCGCAAACATTTGGTTAGTTTAGGGCGCGGTGGCTAGCGCTTGTGGGCGCTTGTGCTACTTAAGCCTTGTATCCACTGAGATTGTCAGCGAGCAGAGCTCGCTCGCTTTGCACGTGATTGCCGTATCCACCAAAAATTACATTCAACGTTCAGCTCGTCACTAGCGTGCCGGCATCACGCTCAGCTCGCGCGCTGTGAATGTAAACTGTACCCACTGAGCATTTTATTACGAGCTCGTGAATAGAACGGCAAGAAGCTAATAACGCGCATCCAGGCTTGATGGATACGGTTTAAAAGCATGAAGGCGCCTGTTTTTGAACGACGGCGAGCTGCTTGTCTGTTTTCCATTTGAAATGGAAAGCTTCGTAGCGCGTTTAGGGTTTTTCGTTATTTTCATCATAGAATAGAGGTATCTGTACCTAATTTGGGGGAATGATTTAGTTTAGAATTGCTGTTACAACATGTAAAGGATCATCATACAATTATTTTCGTAATTATTATACCTGCCCTAAAATGGAAAGGAAAGATTTATGGTTCATTAAAATTCATTTCTGACAAATAGTGCGAAATACCTATTGTCTTTGGCGTTTTGGTAACTTTTCGATATAAGGACCGTCGCTTGAAAATGAAAATTTATATTTTTTATCAATAGTCCATGTCCATTTATACCGATTGCAATCGGTTTCACTCCGCGATCCACCTGAAATCAGATTTGACATTTCGCACGGACCAGCATCCAGTTTTCAAATAGCTATATCTTCTGATTTCAGGTGGATCACGGAGTGAAACCGATTGCAATCGGTGTAAATGGACATGGACTATTAATAAAAAATGTTAATTTTAATTTTCAAGCGACGGTCCTTATATCGAACGTTTTCCATTTTAAGAATAAAATTAGTCTCGATTTCAATTTTGCACTCCTTGAATAACATCGGCGAGCTGTCAAGCGTCCCACGTTCAGAACGCCAGCACACAAAAAATGAATCAAAAATTCTAAGCGTGCCACAGCTCGCCGGTTATAAAAAGCAACGTGCACAATAATAATCAATGGCGCAACTGCCCAAATCGGGCCTAGGCCTTGAAGTAATGCTAGAGTTACTTCATTGCGAGACCAACGGAACACTAGGAGATGAAGTGGTCAGCTACACGCTCGTCCGTGATCATTACCCCGATTTTAACGCAGGTACTCATTTACAGCTGATTGAACTGGTAGTCCGGCACCCAATCCCATTTTCGAAAATTACTTGTCGCCATACAGATTCGAACCTGGTACCAGGTGCACCGAAGGCATGTGCCACTAAGCCACCCAGACTACAACGTGCACAATGGATACACTCTAAAAACAGATGATGCAATAGTCACCTGCTTTGTACGGTGCACCATGTTGTAGGCATTGATGGAAAATAATACTCGCGATCTGCTTGTGAGCTGCAGTGGATACGAGGCTTAAGCAGGCCGCTCTCTGCACTTTTGTTAGACTATTTTTGTGCACGCTTTTTTCCAGGGCTGTCCACCATACCAGGTCACCATAAAGAAGAATGGGCCTTACGATAGAGATGTACATCCAGTGAACCGTTGCGGGCTTTATTATTTATTCATATATATACTGGAGATGGCAAGCAGCGATTGAGTTAAAGGCGGACGTCGCATTTACTTGCACTTGATATAACGACCTTTTTTTGTCTCACTTCTCTGGCTTCAAAGAGCTTCATAACCGGTGACTTGTCTCCAGTAGCTCTATGGTGCTACTACACCGCTATGTCGTTTTTTTGATCACAAGTAGTAAGTAGTAAGTAATTAACACTGAACAGCTCACAACTGACAACCGAATACTACGAAGCACGGATAACGTACGGGCGGAAGCAATCGCGCACTCTGATGTTGTCCCGAAATCGTGTAATTTAGGGCTGCTCTGCGTTCGCCAAGTGGGAGCGGGGGCGGGGTGTTGTGTAAAACGCTACGAACAAAGATATAAGAAAATGAAAGTACTCGAAAGAAATGAAGTGGAAATGGAAATATCGCACGCATACTATTGTAACGTTTAATAGTGTTTGTTATTGTGTAGTGGCGTAGTCAAGAATAAATTCTTTTCCCAGGGGGGGTTCTATTAGAGAATATACATTTTGTAATGCAAATCAAAATGGTTTGAGTTTTAATTACAGCGTAATTATATAATTGTAAGGCGTATGGGAATGAATACCGAAAAATTTGAATGTGTGCGTGTTTTTCGATAATTGCTTCGGCAAAACGGGAGCTAAGAAGACAGGCGAACCGGTTAGACGGGTTCTGCTCTCTCGATAAATTTGTGGAATAGGTGTTATATATGTGGAATAGGTGTAAAATAACTTCATAAATTTTATGTGTACATATATGGTATTACATCCGCCTAGTAAAACCATTACAGTAAGGAATAGGCAATTCGTTTCTTTATAACAAGTAGTATTTTTCAAAAATATGTTAACGCACCTATTTTTTTCTATTTTATTTTTCCTTTTCTGATCATTTTTTACTTTATTAGTAATAATACAGTATTGTTATTGATTTTCAAAAAAAAAAATTTCCTGCCTTCAAAATTTTTTTGTGTACATTTCATGACTAGTAGACACGAAAAAAGCAATAAAAATTTTCACTCCGTCTGTCCGCCGTACGCTGTACGCCGACCGCCAAAATCCTTTGAAGGCTCGTAGCTCTCAAACCAGTGGAGCTATTAAATTAAAAATTTTTCTAGGAATAGACTGGGTAGACCCCTTGTATTGACATTATTTTCAGGGGTGGGGGTGTGAGGGGGAAGGTGGGGGAAGCGTTTTAGACGAAAAATTAAATAAATTTTTTTTTAAGGGTAATATGGTACGGTGGGGGGGGGGTGTTGTTTCTAACTTCAGAACGGCTTATGCTAGGAAGTTGAAACTCGTTACGTATATGTAAATTAACTAGAAAAGTAATTGTGATAAAAAAAAATTCGAATATTCATTGGCGTTCAGAAGAGGGGGGGGGGGGCAAAAAAAATGATCAGTATATATAAAATGCATATATTTTCACGATTTTCGTAATATCTACTAGGTATTTCGAAATATTGAGTTCATTTTTATTTTACGGATTCTTCATATGAATACCTAGAATGAATCCCGAACTTTTTGTTAGGTTTTCAGTCACATAGTAACATACACCGCATCCCCGAATTGAACGCGTTCTGAACTTCTGCCGGAAAAATAATAAAGTTGCGCCCAGACTGTTGGCAGATTTTTATAATAATAATAATTGATTTAGTCCCCTAAATGGGCACCTCCTTCTGATCTTAAAAAATTGGAGAACAAATTAGGCATTATTACCAATTTAGTTGGAGTTATTATAACATCGACTTATCAAAGTTTTACTGTAATTGGAAATTGATATTGCTGAAAATTAAAAATAACCAGGGTTATTAGTAAACTTTCTCGTACAACACATTTGTGTAGAAGTGACTACCTAAGATAAACTTTAAACTTATTCCTTTGGGGCTATTTTAAATCGCAGGTCGATGGGTATAATCCGATGTGCCACCAAGTGAAGCCGAGGCAGACATTAAAACGACGTTACATTCCGTATTTAATGCCATACAATATTATTTCAAATAAAAAAAGAATTGGGTGGATATTTCACACAGGCTGAAGAAATTGGAAGCAAATTAGAATTGTTCATTTGGGTGTATTATAAAAATATTTCCTCCTTTTATTCATCAAAAATTGTATATCGAAGTAATTTGTGTTGTGTGTGTTGATATTGATCAATGCGACAAGTCGTTCATTATGAATCTAATAATGAACGTTGTGTGGGCTTCCTGACTAAATTACTTTGAGATTGGCAAAATAATAACGAAACAAAAATTCCGAAAACAAATACTCGAAAATAATGTCTTAGAAAAAAAATGCGATAAACCGTTAGAATGTTTTACTAAAGTATATAATAAACTCTTGTTAATTTGAACAAGAATTATATTAATTATAATATAATATCATGAATTACGTAATTACGTCAAAATCGCGCGTTGTATATCAGTTTCGAGATTATTAGGTTTAATTAATTTTGTCATTAGAATATCTAAAACAGATTTTTAATTTAAAAATCCAAATATAAACTTATTTCGATTATATACAAAGCCTCGGGAGTTGATTTAATCTCTTCATGCAAAATAAACAACTCCTTCAAATTCAAAAAGCCGGACCGTTTTTTTTTTAATTGCAGCTATTTATTTATTTACAAAAATTTTAACAAATAATATTTTGCTCACTACTCACATAAGCGAAGCTTGTGTGTGAGAGTTGCGGTGCTCTGATTATCCCGCTAATTTGATTCTTTATCTTCAAAAATTCTTAAATTTATAACAATCATATATGACAATAAGAAATAAGAATGAAAATAGTAATAATAAAATTATAAAAATACACACATATATTATAAATAAATATAAAATAAAAAACATGAGTTCACTTTCGCAGCTTAAAGAACTACAGTACTCTCCCGGTAACGTGAACAGAATAAAACCGGACGCGTTCACACTAGCGGGAGTGTTCACGTTAGCGGTAGTATAAAATCAAACGCAATTTTAGACAGAAAAAGACTTAAGATTGAACTTCAAGTATAAGTTTTAATTTATGCTTTTTATACATAGCAACATTAAAAGAAAGGCATTTTACTTTTATTTTTCCCATTCTAACTATGAAAACATGAAACACTAGTTCAGAATATGCATATGGAAAAATAACTGATTTACATTACATTAGGAAACAAAATAACGGGAAACAAACGATCCAAACGCAAAAATAAAAGAAGACCATAACATATTCATTTGCCAGTATTGATCAATGAAATCTACACTTGATTGATTTTGATCACGTTTGACGTAACATTTTTGTTCACGTTTGACGTAACATTTTTGTTTACGTTGTAGATTAGTCAATAGAAAATATTTGCTGTTCACAGTATCGGTATGTTCACGTTAACGCTTGTTCACGTTACCGGGAGACTACTGTATATACAATACTGTCACTCAGCTCATTAACGTATGTCAATCAATATCTAATTAAAGTATGTACCTTAAAACAGAAAGTACTCCCCAGTCAGTACACCGTACTGGTATAAGGGGCTGTACAGAAATATTTTATATAACCATAAATAACTAGATTATAAACATCCCTGCAAGAAATCGCTACCGAAAGTATAAACACAGGCGTTAAATCCAACACCCTGACATCAAAATCGTTTAATTGTTTGTATGCGATGCATTTAAACTTTGGAGTACATGGCCGATTGTATGGACCTAAAAAAGTTCACGCTAAACAATAAACGGTACAAAGACCATGCAGTATACCTTCTGTACTTTAAAAGAGGAACGGTAAAGCTCAACAAATTCAAAGAAATAAAAACAATCATGCGCACTATCGTAGAATGGAAGTACTACACGCGAAAAGCTCTGAGACCAACACAATGTCGAAAATGCCAACTATATGGCCACGGTTCATCTCACTGCTTCCTAAAACCGAAATGCATGATCTGCAGCAAGGAATATCTCACTACTGATTGCCAGGAGAAAGATGATACCCTAATTAAATGTGCGAACTGCGGGGAAAACCATCTAGCAAACGATCGTAGCTGCGAAAAACTGAAGGACTATGTACGAATTAAAAACATCAGCAGAAATCCCAGACGTTCGGATAACAGTAAGACTTCTAATAACAATAACCAATCTTTTAATTTTGTACAAAATAATTTTCCTCGACTTACTAATTATTCCGACACTAGCGTACATCCACCGAAGCTAGCTTTTGCATTCAATGACATTGTTAAAGAGAATCACATTGCATCACCTTCAGCTTCGTCGGTCCCTCAAACCCGCGCTCATGATCCAAGCCCAAATTCTGATCTTTTTACATCCGAACAACTAATACAATTGTCTGTAGAACTTGTTAATAATTTGGCTCGATGTAAATCGAAACACGAGCAATACACTGTATTAGTTGGTCTATCTGTTAAATTTCTCTATGGGTAATACTAGCAAAATTAAATGTTTATTATGGAATGCTCAGAGCATCAGAAATAAGACTATAGAAACGTTTAACTACCTCTGCTCTAACAACATTGACTTATGCCTCATAACTGAAACCTGGCTTAGAGAAACCGACAAGCTTCATCATCCGAATTATAGAATTTATAGACATGACCGAAGCGATGCTACTGGAGGGGGGTAGCTATTTTTAATTAATAAGGCAATAAAACATACTTTAATCCCGAATTTACGTACAAAGGTGATAGAGTCAATTGGAGTTCGAATTGATGACATAGCGACTACGTTTATTGCGGCATATTTTCCAGGCACTAAACTTAACGCAAACAAATTAAATTTATTTAAATTGGACATAAATATACTTACTAAAATGAACCAAGGATTTGTAATTTGTGGTGATCTGAACTCAAGACATCGCCACTGGAATTGAACCAAAGCCAATAAGGCCGGAAAGATTCTATTTGAACAAATGTGTGCAAATAATTTTTTTATTCATTCTCCCACTGAACCAACCTACTACCCTCCGAAAGGCAATTGTTCAACTTTAGATTGCACTATTCCAATTTCTCAACCCATTACTGTTCATGATTTATCCTCTCCGCATTCGCCAGTAGAATTTACTATTAATAAAAACCTTCCAATAGAAAAGACGGAAAGATTCTTCCCTTGCTATTCCAAGACGAACTGGTCGAGATATCAAAGGATATTAACACACTCTGTCAGTACATGCCGCCTCAATTTGGCTAATATCACTCAACCAGAACAAATAGATTCGATTTTAAATCATCTGGTTGAGTCAATTTGGCGAGCCTCCGAAAGAAGCACACCAAAACTCCGCGAAAGGCAAAACAACACCATAATTGAGGATACTTCCATTAAGGCCCTAATTAATATCCGCAATACTACTCGTCGGAATTGGCAAAGAAACAGAGATCCTGTACTAAAAAAATTAGTAAGCAACCTTACTCAAAGAATTCAATCGAAACTCATTGAGAAAAGGAATGAAAAATGGAATTTAACGCTCTCTAACTTGGAGAAAGGATCAAAAGGATTCTGGAGACTGCATAAAGTGTTAAAAAATAGGCGGAGATATATACCAGCACTCTCTAACAACGACAACAGTCTTACTTTCAATGATAAAGAAAAGGTTGAACTGCTAGCAGATCAATTCCTAGCCTCTCATTGCTTGTCCGAAAATCTAGGCACCAACACTGATGACACTAGCATCCAAAACACGGCAAAAAATATCTCTAACCTAACATCTGACTTCGAAGCAAAAGATCTATGCAGGCCTAGTCAACTGAAGATTATGCTGCGTAGCCTCAAATTCAACAAAGCACCCGGTGAAGATAGGCTTCCAAATCTCCTTCTGAAAAATCTTCCAAAGAAGGCTTTAATACTTTTAAATTTTATCTTCAATGGCTGTCTCAAATTGAGTTATTTCCCAGACTCGTGGAAAAGTGCAATTGTAATTCCCTTGCCTAAGCCTGGTAAAGATCCGAAATTTGCTAATAATTACCGGCCAATAAGCTTACTCCCAACAATAAGCAAGATATTTGAAAAGATTGTGCTTGATCGAATGAACGAAACAATACAAGAATGCTCAATCATTCCGAATTTCCAATTTGGTTTCAGACCACAGCACTCCACAAATCATCAGCTGTACAGAGTCACGAAATATATAAAGGAATCCTTCCGGAATAAAGAATCAGTGGGAATGGTCCTATTAGATATTCAGAAGGCCTTCGATTCAGTTTGGCACGCTGGACTGCTATATAAACTAATACAATTCTCTTTCCCTACCTATATTGTTAAATTAATTCGTAATTTCCTTCAAAATAGATATTTCAAAGTAAAAATAAATTCCACTTTATCAAACTCCCGAACTATACCCGCTGGTGTTCCACAAGGAAGCTGCTTGAGCCCAACCCTATATAATATTTACACCGCTGATATCCCAAAACTTCCCAACTGTGAACTAGCTATGTACGCTGACGACACAGCTATTTACTCCAGTTCACACGACCCTAATATTATTATAAACAATCTTCAGTCTCAGTTAGACCTTTTGAACAATTTCTTCAATCGTTGGAAAATAAAAATCAACTCATCCAAAACGCAAATTATATATTTTACTAAGAAAAGAGCAGCACAGTCATTACCAAATCCTTCCATCAACATTCTTAACGAAACAATATCCTGGTCGCATTCCATAAACTACCTTGGTCTACATCTAGACACAAAGCTAACATTTCAGGAACACACTGAACAAATCCGAAGCAAAGTTTCTAAATGTATACATCAACTATACCCACTCATTAATAGGAAATCCAAACTCTCTACATGCAACAAAATTCTAATTTTTAAAACAGTCATGCAACCGATCATAATGTATGCATCTCCCATCTGGAACCAGTGCGCACATACTCACAAACACAAATTACAAATAGTTCAAAACAAATGCTTAAAGTTAATACTAAATAAACCATTCTACTACTCAACAAGTCGCCTCCACAATGTTGCTCAAATCACCTTATTACCGGTATTATCGGAAATAGCATATACTAAATTTTTAGGAAAATGTCAAAATCATAACAACCCTCTCATAGCATCTCTTCACGAGTAAAACACTTATGATGCAATGTGTGCCTCTCATTTATTTAGTCTTTTTGAAGTATTGTCTAGACTCTAGATATAAGTTAGGTTAAGTTTTAAATTTTACAGTATTAGGTTTTTGAAAATTTTTCCTAAATGACTTGATAACCACATCTACATTGAAAAATCATTACTAGTTACCAAAACTATTTCATCATAGCTGTAAAGGCAACTTTTGCCTAAATCTCTAAATTGTACCACAAAGCTGTAGCTACCTGAATTAATATTATTGAATAAAAATGTTATGTTATGTTATGTTTAGCCTATGTGCCATCAAATTTTCGTGAATTAGTCGACGGGTCCTATCACGCAACGCCGTAGCCCCTACTGCACTCAGGCACCTGTCGTTTTTGGATATTTCTAAACTTCTTGTTTCATTTCTTATATCATACTTTTCATTGTTTTTAGGTTTTTCTTCTACACCTAAATTAGTCCCGAACAGGTAACAGGGTATCTGGGATGGAAAATAAACACGCATTTTTATTCGAAACGGCATTACTCTGTAATTTAGTATGCAACTATAGGGTACGGTTACTCTGTAATTTTCCCGTTAAATCGTACTGGCCTCGCCCTGTAATTTAAAGTATGGGATTGGTTTAATTTAACTGGTAGTTACCGAGTGCCATTAATTAGGAGTGAAAGAGATGGAGTTAGAGGTAGCGAATCACACGTACGTACACCGATACGAAGTATATAAGTTAATTTTTGTCCCGAGGCCTATACATTTTAACTGAAATATTTCCGGGTAATGCTAAGGCAGAGCTCCGGCGGACTTATCCGGTAATTTTCTTGCAGGGATTGTTGTCTTCTCATGAGATCTAAGCAATTGTAGGAATTTTTTGTATGCAACCCCTTTGCACAACTTTTTGAATTCGATATTCGAAAATCGAGATATTAGTTTGTAGGCTATTATATAAAACTTTGCAAAAGTTAAAACCGAATCGATATTTCATTAAGGGGGATCATCTGAGTAAAAAATATTTGTTTTCTTAAAAAAAAATTCTGCTCATTAGTCTTAAGAATGTTGTCTGTAAATTTCATATTGAAATTTCAATAATTGTGGAAGTTATGTATGGGCAGGACCGAGTCACAAGTCGGTCCTGAATAGGCCTGATTATGTTAGTAAATATAATGCCACTGTAAATTTTTTTTATGTACAGTGGATGCCGCTTATTGTAATCGCGGATAATATTAAAAGCCGCATTTTGTTATCAAAGCAGTTGTGTTCCATTTGTAAGGTCGCGTGCAGTTCAATTTCGTTCGCGAAGCCTATGCTATTTCGGTCGCTTTTTCTACTCAAATGGTATAGGGTTTTGAAAGCTTTTAAGCAAACAAAACCTAATCGAAAACAGTCGCAGGACTGTATGGTGTAGGGTTTGTAAATACGCGTACCGGAATTATTGTTAGCCGAGACATAAGAGCAGGTAAATAGCAGCTATAGCTTCCACATTATACAGACCCTAGAGCTTTTGCCAGTTTTCACGCATACGCGTGTACTGCCATCTGCTGGTATTAATTTTCAACCCAGGTTTTCGACGTCTGACTTGAAAATTGTAAAAATTCATTTGAGCTTTTGCCACTTTTCGAGGCAAGTATCTAGAAAGCTCTCATGCACACATCATAGATAAAGCCGCCGTGTCCATTTGAGATGTTTCAAGTAAAAGCACGTAATCAGTGCTCGGGGTGAATTCGTCAAGAACATTCGACTGAACTGTCTGATTAGATCAAGGCCAACTAGATGTAAAAATTGAAACCCACGTTACGCTATATTATTTTTGTTATTCTCTAACCCTGTTCTGTTCTGTAGCGTTTTAAAACTTTCAATTTTGATACAGCTTTTCACTTCATTTTAAGTATTGTATAAATCTTCACAATATTACCTACTTTATTAACGTTTTTTATCATAATAATGTTTTTGCACCTGTCCTTTTTTTTTGTTGCACAATTAATCTCGATGATAATATAGCGCCTAGTTAGTTAAAATTATAACCAATACGAGCTTGGATCTAATATGGGGAATGTTCTAATTTGGATTTCCCGAATTCGTGCAATATTAAGCCAAGTAAGCATTAAGTTCACTTTTATAAATTGTCCAACGTGTTTTTGTCGTAATTCGCAATAAAGTAAGTAGACGAGGTGGACATATAATTTTAACGTTTGTGTAAATACAAAACGTATGTATGTGCCAACAATTTGTTCTTGTAAGATATTACAAAATTTTCTTAACTTTTTGTAGCATTTTTTATGCTTTTATTTTTTAGTTTTGTTTTTCTAATTTCTTGCACATTTATATTAAAAACGGATCAAACAAATTAAATTTAAATTTGTCCATTTCTCTCTTTTTCTATTTCATATTCGGATGCTGGACAATAATGTATTTGCATCCTCAAATATAATAGGATCTTTCATTGGTATCTTCACTAGAACCAAAATTAAACAGTGATAGTGCCGGATCAAATAACAAGAACAAATCAATGAATGTAACATCAACAATTAAGCGGCAACATACGCTTCAACAGTTAAATAATTCTTCCCCAGCAGCGAACCCGAATACTAACTCTGCTACTTCATCAGCTGGCAGCTGCACCGGGTGTGGTGTTCCATGTAATCTTCTTAATATAACACCACATGGCAAATTATGTAACAGTTGTTTCCATCATTGGAGGTATTTCTGATCCATTTTATGTACATGACATTGTGTTTCTTCTTTACAACTTTTTTGTCGTTTCTTCATTAACGCTCTTTCTATAGAAAAGAATATTAGGTTTTTGTGGGGAAACACAAATTCATGTGGGCTTACTTTCTGTGCATAAATTTATTGTTTCTTATGTGTAAACAGGCGAACGGGAACCAAACGACCAACAACTGGTCCTTACTTTGGTAAAAGATTTCGTGACCGCAATGCTGAAAGATACAAACGTAAACCGCCACGTGGTATGCACATTAATCACGATGATATTGTAGCTCTAGCTAGTTCAAATAATAATCAAGACGAGCTTTTATCCAATATGGATAGGGAAATTGTTGCGTTATTAAGCCAAGTAAGCACTTTTAACGTATTTATTTAATAGCTTTATGTTTATTTTCTCGTTTAACTGTAGTAGTTTAAAATGCAGTATTTATAATGAATATTTTAGTTTAATATTAGAAATTATCGGGAAAATTACAGATAAATATTTAGCTGTTGTTGGCATTTTTAGGTTATTTTCGTTAAAAACATTTTTTAATAGACGAAAATATTTCTAAGAAAAACTATTTGTTTTCAAGTGAAGCCAAATGTTTTGAAAGAAAGCTAATTTCAATCTGTTTAACTCTTTCAATTGAGAAGTTATGCTACTGTTACACGGTCATTCAAAACCGTCAATGCATTGACAGTCTGACGTCAAAATTACGTAGAATGTAGTCACAATTGTTGTCAATCCGTGTGATCGTCATTTTTGTGACACGTCAATGCATTGATTGTAGAATCGACTACCGAATAGACACAAGTTTTTGTGTAAGACGCTAAAATCGCAATATCCAAATGATTTCGTTTTGCTATTGTCTTTAAAAAATTCAATATATAATTTTCACATTTCACAGCTTTCTGTCAATCCCGTTTGATTTGAAAAAAATTTAAATATAAATAAATTCCTACTGATGTGAATGTCCTATCCGTAGAGATGTGTCAATTCCGTGTAATCACATAGTTTTTCCGTGCCATTCGTTGAAAACGTAAGCGACAAATCGAATTGACTACCAGCTTTGTCAATCTGATTGTCAATTTAGTTTTGGAACAGATATGACCAAAATGGTCATTTCGTGTGATCATCAATTCGTCAAGAATTGACACAATGACGATTGACACTCCATTGCATAGAGCTAATGGAGACGACAAGCCACCGGTTTTGTATAAAGCTCTTTGAAGCCAAAAACACGGTGAAAAGAGAGACAAAACAGGTTCGTTATATCAAATTGTTGTTGTTTTAGCATGTGAGTGAGTGAGACAAAACAGGAGCCTTATGTCAATATGTTGTATTGCGTGCAAGTGAATGCGACGACGTCCGCCTTCAACTCAATCTATGCTTGTCATCTCCAGTATATATATCTCTTTGCTCCATTGACACTGAAATGACGCATTTTTACGTGACGTCAGAGTGTCAATGCATTGACGGTTTTGAGTGGCCGTCTAAACGTAGCATTATGTTGGAAAATTATTCGACACATGTTTTTGTTGTGTGGTGGCAGTAGAAGATTGTAGGCAACTAAAGGGGCAGGTCCGTATTAAAAATTAGGATATAATGGATCTTCTTGAAAATATAATTAGTAAAACCGATTACCCGGCTAATATGCGCGAAATTTAATACAATTGAATACGAAGGAAGAAACCGAGCACATTCGACAGGTGGAAAAAACATTATTTTATTCCATATGTATTCACAGAAAATTGAAGTATCTTTTTAAAATGAATTAATTTATTGACCATGACGTCAAGATATAAAGCAATTTCTTCAAGCGTAAAAGTGTAAAATGTGCACAAGCTTGTAACATAAACTGTAATTACAACTTATAAAAGCTTTATAATGTAGTTTGTGTCCCGTACAGTCTCGTAAGCTTAAAAAAAACTAATAAAAACTCGTATTTTTGTTAAACGAAACTATCTCTTATCTATGAATTGATAGTAACAGGTATTTTTCGAAATCGAAGAGAGGAGCTGCATTTACTAGCAGTATCACCAAGATACAATAGTTAGCTTGGGAATGTTTATTTGGTTTGTTCGCCATACGCCTTTCTTGCATATTAAATTACATAACCTGTCCAATTGAAAAGATAAAGCTGTTTAAGCTAAAATGCGAAAACAGTTGATAAAATGATAAAAAAACACGACTTATATGACTAACAAAAATTTGACGATTACACTATAGGGAGATATTTGACAAAGAATAATTAAGATTAAGAAATGCAAATTACTCACAATATCGTGCTAAAGAGGAAGCATAGAAAGTTTTTAGTTTTGTTTTTTTATGATCATCATCCGAGAAATTCTCAGGAGAGGTAGATCAGCTTAACATATTTACATGCATATATGTATGTCATGTTGATTTTATCGAATTTTTCTCATATCTATATACATTTTACTATGTACTTTTTGATCTCATCTCTTATGGCGGAATGATGGTAAAAATGTTTATGTGCTGCTTATTTGTCCCTACTTGGCAGGAGGACCACCGATAGATTTCTTAAATATTAATCGCCCCCTATCCCAAGCATACATTTTCATTATAACATTTTTTTCATATTTACTTGTATTTTTAAAAAATTGCATGGTTATATAAATATTATGTTCTTTTAGTTATTTATTTATTTATTAAGTATGGATCCCGGTTAAAAATCCGGCCCATCAAATTTACGGCCAGGCCCAGAGGGCATATGGCACTTTGTACATCTTTTGACATGTTTTCCATATCTTTTAGCATTTAATAAAGCAAGATAGTTCCTTCTATATGAGGCCTTTTCATTAGGCGATGGCAATTAAGTAATATAATAATGAAGTAAAATTGGGCAATAGTATAAGGTGAAAAATAAGATTAAAATTTGACATGGTTCAGTCCATAATGAGACGGGTATTAGGATCCAAAAAATTCGGTATGGAAGTAGTTAAAAGACATTAAAAATTATAAAGAAATTCATAGTGCGGGCAATTCCACTCGTCTGATTATGGTTGGTAATTAGTTAAGTTGTATATTCTTTTAGCTTCGATAAAATTAGTCCATTTTGATAAAAAAAATTGTTAAGGTCTTACAAGAGTTTTACTGTTATAGCTCCGTCTAAAGTCGGCAGTACCAGCCAGACTGTACCTTTAGGTCGTAGTTCGATAAGCAGTAGGCTTCTATAGGCTCTACTAAACTTAATAATTATGAACTTTCGCCATCTTTCTGGAAAACTTCACAACTCCACGTTTATCATCCACCATCCTCAATTTACCATCCCCCCATCCTAAATCCAATATCCTCCATCCTCCAGAAACCATACCGGGCATGCCCTCAACAAATCACCAAAGTACCGTCGCAATCAGATGGGTGGTCTAGGAGCGTATACGAAACAAACAGACAGATGATAAACATTAATTTTTAGGTGTATATAGAGATAAAATATCTGCAAACACCAAGTTCAAAACTTGTAGTATAAATTCTGAAGGTATAGATTTTAGAATTAGTTTTCGCCCACTTTCAAATTTCTATATAGATTTTCTTGGATTTCTTCAGTGTCGGTCTATAACATACGTTTATTAAGGTATCTTTCATGAACATTTCAGAATTTGAAAAAATATTTATTAATTAATGGTCGGTTTCTTAAAACATGACGTTGCGGTGAATGTGATAAGTCGTTGTCATTTTATCGGAATTCAAAAATCTCAAGATATTTCATTAATAGTTGACCATGGCTATTGATTGAATGAAGCGTTCTGCAAAATATTCATTGTTTTTAAAATGGCGTTGTTTTAAAAAAAAACGCCTTTTTAACCCAAAATTTTAATTTTATTCCTGAATTAAACAAACAGTTTTCATTAAATAAAACCCTTCGTTCAATCACGAGATACCTACATATGTTTAAAATAAGTACACAAAATTTCAAGACGATCGTTTGAATAATTTTTGAGTTATCGCTATCTGTGAAAAAGTGATTTTGAGAAAAACGAGTTAAAAGTTTAAGTTTACTGTTTCGGGGCAAAATATACGGCCGCGAGTACAGTCACACAATAGCCTGTAACTCTGGAAATATTTCACGGATTCTTATGAAGCTTTCATACAACATTCTTAGAAAACATAAGTTTTGAAAAATTTATTTTTTCAAAATTGTAAACGTACTACATATGTAACCCCGAGATATTATTTCTAATAAATTCGTTAAAAGCAATATTGCACGGTGTGACCATAGAGATATGTATAACTAACGGAAATGGTAAGACGCCGTTTCTGTATAAAGCACTTTGAAGAATTTTAATGCAAAATTGAATATGTTTGTATGAAGCGTTTCATGCTAGGTGGCAGTTAAATGCAAATAGGGTAAGGTACCCAGTTCCGAGCCCCCTTAAGAGAAATGTTAACTTTGAGAAATCGTTAAAAATCAGAATATACAGTTACCAATCTGATATTTTACTATTCTGATTTAATATTTTATTCTTGTTTGTTATAACACCTACTCAACAAAAAATTGTTATTATAGTTTAAAGAAAATCAATATAAAGTGTAAAATGGCCTTTGTCCCAGTTCCGAGCCTCCCTGTTCCCTATTCCGAGCCATCCAGTGCCAGTTCCGAGCCCCATGCTCTTATAGGGTCATTCCATCAAAAACCGCAAAAGTTGTGACCTTATTATCGCCGATTCTTTTGAAAAATTTTGTGCTTGAAGAACTAGTGAAAAAAAAAAATATAATTTCAATTTTTTTTTTCCATCTCATTTTTTTTTTAGTTATAGTTTGTTAAAGATTTGGCAGAAATGGTGTCCAACTCCTCTTTGAAAATTCATATCTCTGTTAATTTTTATCATAGAATAACAAAGTAGGACTTATTTTAAAGGGAAAGGTTGTCGCAAAACAATAAAAATATCAATAAAATTTATCCTTAAATTGTTTTTCCAAGGATAACAATTTTGTCCTTTATCATTGAATATCTCAAAATGGCTTTTTTTTTTTTTAATTTTTTGATATGTTTTGAAAAACAGTATAATACACAAAGGTTTTAAAATAATAAAAAATAAACAAAATTGGCATTTTGAGATATTCAAGGATAAAGGACAAAATCGTTATTCTTGGAAAAAAATTTAAGGATAAATTTATTTGTATTTTTCTTATTTTGCGACAACCTTCTCCTTTAAAATAAGTCCTATTTTGTTATTCTATGATAAAAACTAGCAGAGATATAAATTTTCAAAGAGGACTTGGACACCATTTTTGTCAAATCTTTAACGTACTAGCATAAACAAAAAAAAAAAAATGCGATGAAAAAAAAAATTTAAATTATATTTTTTTTTTTCACTAGTTCTTCAAGCAAATTTTTTTTTAAAAGAATCGGCGATGGTAAGGTCACAAAAAGGTAAGGTCAAAAATAGGTGGAGGGTCACTGATTGGTTTATTCGTTCGATTATGCAAACGGTTTTGAATTGTACCACGTGGAATCCCATATTTCTTAGCTACAGAACGAATTGTTGAACCTCTCCTTATTTCCTCTAAACCAACCTGCAATTGCTCCTGTGTATAATTCGGCATATTCAATTACCTTATTTTCTAAAACAAGTGAGTATTTTTTAACTTTAGTATAGTAAACATACACTTCGTAAAGAAAAAAATATAGAATAATGCATTCTAACAATATTATATTAAAATATTTTCGTTATAATTATATTTTTAATCAAAATTGCATTTTTAAGTAAATTATCTTATAATTCGAAGGAGACTCAAAATTCGGGGCTCGTAACTGGGTCGATGAAAAACATACATAAATGCCAGTTGCGAGCCCCCCGGCTCGGAACTGGAAATTATCAAAAATACGGCACCAGTTCCGAGCCCCCTTATTATTCTAGTTAAATATAAAATTTTCAGTGTTTAATAAATTACATAATAATCTTTGTGAAATACGCTTTCCATATTATCAGAATACTTTCATCAATTATATAAAACTTTTAGTTTTAAGCACTATTTTGTGACTGAACTTTCTTAACGAAAACAGTAAGGAACTTGCCGTTTTGTGGAACACGTCTGTTCTTTACAAATTCTGACCACAATTAAAAATATTTCACACGATGCCTACGGCTAAAGCACTAAAAACAGTTGAAAGTAATTGCTAAAAATTATAGTGAAGGATAAAATGTTTTGAATCCTTAGCTATTCGTGAAATAACCAAGGGGGGCTCGGAACTGGCGTAGGGCTCGTAACTGGGTACCTTATCCTAGTAGCCTAGTATTTAAAGGTTGGGCTTTTTTTCTTTCCAATACCGGAGTATAACATACATGTGAGTAAGATGCTGATAAGCATAGTGAATATCGCCGGTCCTTTGTGAGAAATCCTCCGGCTTCAATACAGTCGCTGCTCGCCATCTCCACTACATATATCTCCATGGGTTTGATATTCACGGGCCGTCAGTAATATATTCTTTTCGTACGTTTCTATATAAGGTTTTGCGGTTAGCCAGCAGAATCTGCAGTATCAAATGCAAAAACTAAAGCTTGTATTACACTGTATGACCACGATGTCAAATTGCAGTAATATGCAATGCGAAGTAGGCGAATACAAATAAATCTCACTGTGAGAGCTGCAATTTGACAGCGTGGTCATACAGTGTAATACAAGCTTAAGCCTGAACGTAAATTCCGAACTACGTATAGGCGATTTTTCGCATACCAGGTATGCAAGTATGAAACCGGAATTTTTTTATGAAAATAGACGTTTATTCTACAAAAGTGTTACAACATATTTCATTCGAAGTATTGCCCATCGCTAGCTATACATTTTGCCCATTTCTCTGACAAGTTATGTATGCCACGCCAAAAAAAAAGTTGTTCTTTTGAGGCAAACCAGTCATCGAGCCATTTTTGGACATTTTCGTAGGAAGTGAAGTGCTGCTCATCAAGTGCGTGTCCCATCGATGCAAACAAATGGTAATCAGACGGAGCCAAGTCTGGTGAGTAAGCCGCATGGGAAAGAATTTTCCAAGTGAACGGTTCTATCATTTCCTTGACCAGTCTTGCTTTGTGTGATGGTGCATTATCATGCAGCAAAATCACTTTGTGTTGCCTCTTTCCATTTTCTTGCCGTTTTTCAAGCAAAGCATGCTGCAGTTCGATCATTTGTTGTCGGTAGCATTCTGTATTAACGGATTCACCAGGTTTCAGCAGGTCGTAATAGATCACGCCCTTCTGATCCCACCAAACACAGAGAATTGTCTTCCGTCCATAGCGATTTGGTGTTGCAGTCGATGTCGATGGTTCGCTTGGAAATTTTTTCCGCTTCGAATTCTCAAAATAAATCCACTCTTCATCGCCAGTCACAATTTGATGGAGAAATGACTTTCTTTGGTATCTGGCGAGCAAAATTTCGCAAGTGGTTTTTCGGTTTTCCTGCTGTCTTCCATTGAGTTCATGTGGAACCCATTTCCCCATCTTCTGGACCTTTCCCATGGCTCTCAAACGTATGGCGACGGCTACTGTGTTACGTTAACCGATCTGCCAGTTGTTGTTGCGTTTGAGCATCGTCCTCATCCAACAATGCGTCTTCAAACTTTTTCGGTGGTTTTCCACGTTCTTCGTTTCTCACGTCAAAATTACCACTTTTGAATTTTTTAAACCACTCAAAGCACTGTGATTTACCAAGAGCATGATCAGCGTAAGCGATTCAGCAACATTTTTTTTTTAATGGTAACAAAATCAATGCTGTCCGCATATCGTCGTTCCCAGGCACAAAAGTTGACATGTTCAACGCTCGTCAAAACTACACTATTGTATGAAACCGGTATTGCTGGGTATTTTATATCTTTATCAGATATCCAAACAACATCCATGGTTCGGTTTGACAGTCCATGGCGTCCATGGTTCGGTTTGACAGTTACTACTTTGACAGCTAGAGCCCTTTATGCGTGAATTCCGGTTTCATACTTGCATACCTGGTACATATATCTCTATATGTATGAATATGTATATGTATCATTGAAAATAGGATAAAATATAGCGGTTTAACGGCGTACGTTGCGAGACGGCAGTGATAAACCTGTCGCCCCTGATAGAAAGAAATCTACTAAGAACAACCAAATACATGTACTGAAATTATATATTTTTTATTCAAATAATCATGTAAACCGATAAATACACGACACAACAGTTGTACCGATATGTGTTGTTGCAATATCTGTCCAACGGTTTTATGCATGCTACACACACTACGATTTGTTTACAATTTTCTTCCAACATACATACGGGTGCTGATTTTTCGGTTGAAAGCGTACAACCATGTAATATTCATTAGCACATACACAATACAATCGTCGCATGCAACCACAAATCGGGCTTATATTTGGTACAACCCTGTATTGTATATTTTCCGCTTAACCACATTAATTATATATCCATAGTTCCAATACTTAATTTTAACGTAATAATCCTATAACTGTAAATTTTCATTATTTCTACAAGGTTCAACAAAACAAGCAGTCAATAAGCTCATTGAAAAGAAAAAATTCTGAGAGCTCGGAAGATTTACGTCCGCATGAAAGCAATAATCGTGTGAATCCGCGATGGAGTAGTGATGAATTGCTTTTAGCAGTTCAAGGTGTTAAACAATTCGGAAAAGATTTCCAGGTAAGCATTTCATGTTGACTATAGGCGAAGAGCCTGTCATATCATTTCCATGTTTTCACTTGGATTCATTAGCAGTTCAATTGTACCGAAGCTAATGTGTGAACCATCTCTAAATTAAACTTTAAAAATTGAAAATGGTCGGACGGGATCTTCGCCGGGGGATAAGCCATATCCATGCCTTATAATAGGTTTTTTCCGGAACAATTTGTTTTCGCTTTCGCAATTCGCCATCTAAAATTTTTTTCCGCAGCGAATCGACAACAGCGAGGTATAATGGTAGGTCAATGCGAAAATGTTCGTATCTCGAGTGGTTGCTCGCCTTGTCGCACAAAAGAATTTTCATGAACTTACTTCAATCTTGGAAATAGCCAGAGTCATAACAGCATGATGCTTTTGTGGCTGAGAAGCGGCTACAAAATTACATAATACATAAATGAAGAGAAATAGAAACTTTTACATAAAATTTAGTCCGAACAGCTCAAATGTGGGAAACTATAAAAAAAATTCACAACATAGCGTAGTCGTACAAAGTTTTTCCTGAATTGAACTATAAGAATAAGAATAAGCTATGTTGCGTGATCTTTCTTCATTTTTTTTAACTTCACTCATGTTGTTATGACACTGGCTATTTCTTAAGTGCAATAAAAGTGCATTAACAGCCCCATCGTGTGACAAGGCAAACCACATTAAAAGAAAGAGATACCACCCTTTCCGACGCTAGCGGCATAGTAAACGATATTAACAACTGCGTTTCATTACATAAAATGGTACTTTCCACAATTTATACGTACCGAACTGTTAAAAACAAGTCTGTAGCAGCTCAAAAATCCACTGGTAGCAGGATTTTTCTTGGATGAAGTGCTATACTACATGGTTCAAAAAGTCCCGGGAAAAATGATGAAAACACAAACTTTTTGATAGAAATCGATTTTATTCTTCAACATAGTTCCCTTGGGAGATACACTTCATCCAACGATCCTCCAACATTTCGATACCTTTTTTATAGTAGTCGACGTCGAGGCACTCAAAATGGGCACCATTTTCGAACTCGACCTCCTCATTTGAGTAAAATCTCTTTTCTTGGAGCCATCTTTTCAAGTTTGGAAACAGATAATAGTCGCTGGGGGCCAAGTCTGAAGAATACGGTGGGTGGGGCAGTAATTTATATCGCAATTCGTTCAATAAGACAAATTTACATTTAGTTATGCGCTTGTAATTACATCATTTCGGGGAGGAGGGGGGATGAAGTTTAATCCAGCCCGAAACGTTTGTAACGCATAGAGCTGGGCTTCAGAGGAAAGAATGTTATGTATATATAATATTTTGTGTTTATTTTGGCCAAAACTCCTAAATCCGTTGCTGTCCGTCCGTCTGTCCATCCGTCCGTTTGCACGATAACTCAAGAACGCGTTGACCATGGAAGTTGAAATTTTGTACCAACTTGTAAAATAGAAGGCTAAGTTCGTTAATGGGTGATATCCTTCCACTCTTTTGGGTACGTCCCATACAAGAGTCCTAAAAATACGTTTTCACAATTATTGCTCGAATGCTTCAAGTTAGGAACTTGAAATTTTTCATACTTAAAGTTTACAATGCTTAAAGCGAAAGTTCCGAATACGATACAAATCGAATGTGTCCTTCATGTAGCAGCCTACAAAACTCCTTCAAAAATCCATGCAAGTTACAGAATCCACTATAACTCCAGTACGACTTAAAGCAGGGGCTCAACATTTCACAGGAAATAGTTTTATATCAAAACGCTTTACGTTGCGACTTTGAAATATTGTATACCTTGATTTTATAATAGTCGCAGCTACAACTATTAATATAAAATATATCCCTTAAGTCCTTCATGTAGTTGCCACACAAAATTCTGTAAAATGTCCTAACTTAATTTATGGAATTTATGGAATCTTTTACAATAGTTTCTACCTGTAAGTAAAAGTTCATGTTATAATTGTTTGTGCACTCATCATTCTTTTGATATATTTCCAACTAAAATATAAATAGGAGTTCAGTATTTCATCTAGAGTATCATACGATTGGCTTGGAGCCGATCGTGTCTGCGTTATGTTTTTACTTGTATTTCAAAATTTTGATCGAGGTCCAAAGGAGTCTTTCCGCATAACGTACGCTTTATCATTCGCTCAACCGATATGTTATACATATATGAGCAGTTTATTTTGAAAGTGGAATAAGTCCATTTCGTTCTTCAATCGACATGCTTAAGGGTTTGCGTTTTAACATGTTTAAAAATATTCATGCCAACTTTCGATAAATTTACTTGTATTTGTTAGAAGTGCGATGAAACAATTGCATCAATAGATTCTCCGAAAGTTGCTTCGTGCTGTGTAAAACATCGTTAAAATGTCACATGTTGTTTTTGAAAAGTGACTTATTAGATTTCCAAAATCAACGGCTCATATGTAGAGTTATATATTATATATATATATTTATATATAATAATAAAAATTATCTAACTTAAAGCTATGAAAGGGAAGTGCTTACTACTTACTCTCCAGATGTTTTTTTGATTTTTTTGAATTTCTGATTGAGGTTGAATTTTAAGTATTTTTAATTCTAATTCTTGTTCTCCTAATCATGGATCTACACTGGCAATTTTTCGGACAATGGCAAAAGCAACGGAAATATTGTTATACACAAACTGACAGTGTAAGCGCATCAAACGCTTACTGTAATTATGATTTCGAAAATGCCATGGCAATTTTGAGAGCAATATTGATAGAAAACACGTGGTTAACAGAAGTTAGCGTCGCTTGTCAACAGGTAGTAATACGTTTTTTGTTTTGATCGCGAAATACTTACTTACTTACGATGGCGCTACAGTCCAAATCAAACCTTGGTATCCTGAATATGCCGGTTGTCGCGGTTCAGTGACCGCGTCCTCAAGTTTCTGAATCTTAGTAGTGATTTGCTGTCTGCTTCAATAGAATCTTCCCAGCGCTTTCGTGGTTTTCCAACTGGTGTTTCTCCATAAACTTGTCCCTTTAGTGTGTGTTTGGGGATTCTTCCGTCATCCAGCCGCTCCACATGACCAGCCGATTGTAGCTTGTTTAACTTTATGAGAATCAATACTTCTAGATTATCGAAGATGGCATACAATTCTCTATTGTATCGTATTCCCCAGATCGAGTCTTCCCTCACAGGTCCGAGGATTCTTCTGAGAATTCTTCTTTCAAAGGCGTTAACTAATTTTTCGGACGCCTGAGTCAATGTCCACATTCGATTGTCAAATTGAAAAGCATTGATGTCAGGCCATCACCTTGTTTAAGCCCGTTGGCAGTTCTAAAGCTGGAGGTCAGATAATTTTCAACTCTGACTTGTGACAGAGAATCGGTCATTGTCATTTTTGTAAGCCGAACCAGTTTCGGTGGCACTTCAAAAAATATCATTATTTTATATAGTACGTGCCTGTCGTTACTGTCGTATGCCTGTTTAAAGTCTACAAATATCTGGTGCAAGTCATTAAATTCTCGGCATTTTTCAAGCACCTGTCTAACTGAGAATATTTGGTCTGTGATCGATAGCCCAGCTCTAAAGTTTCGGTATATACCATTTAACTTGTCACCAAAGGATTTAATTCTCTTTCCTAGAATTTTTGCCAAGATCACATATGATACAGATTTTGAGATATAAAAATTTAATTTTTTGAAAATTGATTGTCCCCCAACTTCCGCGCTTCACGTCCCAACACTCAGTAGACTCCATTAGTAATTCTATATACAGAAACCAAAGTTCATCTTTTTGTGATAATTGAATAGAAAGATATTGTAATTCAAAGTTTTCACCCCACCCTCATACTTCACTACCCACTTTAAAATTTGTACCTCTTTTAATTTATATATAATTTAGTATCTGTTAAGACAGCTATAAAGTTTCAGCTGCCTGACATTAATCGTTCAGGAGATATGGATTCTAGAATGTTTGAATTCCAGCTTTCAAGCGTTTTGGACGCATTCTTTTCCCCAAATGCCAAATTGATAAATGAGACTGACACAGCATCATCATTTGCACATGAAATTATTGTGACTGCAGCGACAGAATACGAAAGCGCAGTCACAATATTTTAGTCCCAGCAAGTTGTGCTGTTATAGGTTACAAATTCAGAATAAGGCCGATAATATCAGAATATCAGGAAGTGGGTTTGGTTTTTATAAATTAGCTCACACCTTAGCTTCGGAATATTTAAAATTTTGTTCTTTTTTCTGATAACAAAGAGTTGAATACAGCCGGGTTTTGAACTATTCGAAAGTCCATTTTAAGTGAATTATTTGAAATTTAGGCGATTGCTGAAACCATTGGAACCAAAACGGAAGCCCAAGTCAGAACATTTTTTGTCAATTACCGTAGACGGTACAATTTGGACAGCGTACTCAAAGCACATGAAGCTGAAAAGGATCAACAATCTAAAACAAATCTTAACGCTTATTCGAACAACGATTCGACAAACGTGACAGTGAATGGCCAGCCAGAAAATGTTATGGAAGTAAGTTATCTAACTAATGCAACAAACTTTTATTGTTATTAAATATCTCATTTTTTTACAGATCGATCTCGACATCGAGATCACTGAACCTGCAAAAAAGAAATCAATTGACGGCGAGACACAAGACTTGGCTAAAACATTTGACAAATAAAGTCAAACTATTACTTAGTATTACATAAGTGAAATATTACAGAATTCGGAGGAGAACTATCTTCATTATTCAAATTCTACAATATTATATTTAAAAAAAAAAAATATTTATTATTCAAATTTAAGTCATTACGAATTATAATTATTTACAAGTTGAATACGGAAAGAAGATAAATGTATTAAGATATTAACTCATAATATATCAACATGTAATAAATTTAGTGCATTTAATAATGTCTTAATCTTTTTTTTATAATTTGGGCATGTTAATAAACTTTATGATTAGGTAGTATCGCATCGTTCGTACCATAGGTAAATTATCTAAAAAATTTAATTTTGCTAAACGAGAAAAAAATATGTAATCTTCATATCATTGCATTTTAGATATGTACGAGTATATGTTTCGATTATTTAACAATGCTCTATATAAATAAACGGTGTGTTAAATTCACATACGATAGAAGTGAAACAGTATCTGAGTAAGAAGAGACTCGAACGTCGTGCTCTTACCATATAAATGGTAATGAACAGCACCGAACCTGCGGAACTAAGATCTTTACGAGGGGTAGAGACTGAGGAGAATAGTGCAGAAGCACGGGAAGCAGAAAAAGTAGGTGATAGAGGCCGGCGCGGATAGCGGGATCAGGAGAAAAGGAGGAAGAATAAAACGTAACTCGAGTCGAGAGATTAGAAAGTTAATTTTATCACGAGAAGTTCGTGACTAGAGAATACTCGAGAATAGAAAGTTCGCGTGGTCATCTTTGTTTCGGGTGCGGAAAAAATTGACGTGCCCTTCGGATAACGCAATTGTTTTAGTTTAAGGTATAGTGTTAAAAAATAAAAATCATGGGAAAAAAACACGCTCGAGAAGACATAGCGCGACGATTTTTTTTATCTTCTCCTTTTCCTAATGAATTTCACCCATGACAGATGTAAGATTTCTGGCTCGCTAAGCACACTCTAAGAAAAATTTACTAAAGGGTTTATCATTAGGAGCGACGCATTTTGCTTTTCAATTTATAGACCTGTGGGTCAGTTATGGAAATGATTTTTATTTCAAAAGCAAGTACAATCGATGCTATTATTTGTGAAAGACGACATCATTCATCATTGTTCGCCGCAGAAGCGCTGGCACGAGTGAATACTCTGGACCCAATTTTCCATGACTCTCGAGCACACAAATCGCCCGAAATACCAGGAATTTCGCGTTCGATGTAGGGCTGCAGCTCTTCTTACGTTGCTGGCTTGTCGGCATAAACCAGCGATTTAATGTTACCGCAAAGAAAAAAGTCCAAAGTGGTTAAATCGCACGAACGAGCCGGCCATTCGTGAGGACCGTTGCGTGAGATAACTCGCTCGCCGAACTTGGTCTTCAATAGTTCGATTGTGTCGTACGCTGTATGGCACGTTGCGCCGTCCTTTTGGAACCACATATCGTCCAAGTCCATAGCGTCGAGCTGGTCCCAAAAATACTCCGATATCATGGCCAAGTAGTGATCGCCGTTGACGGTTATTCGCGCGCTGTTTTCATCAATAAAGAAAAATGGGCCGATAACGCCTCCGGCATGAAAACCGCACCAAACAGTTAATTTTTTTGGATAAAGTTGTGTCTCATGCATTACTTCAGGCTCAGGGACGTCATTTCAGTTTTTGCCATGGGGGGGGGGGGGGGGGGGGGCAAGATGTTATGAATGTATATATTTTTATATGTAAATATACATATGTTATATATAATATATGAAAATACAAAATTCAAATGCCCTCCCTGCCCCCTCCACACAAATGACGTCTATGCTTGTCAACAAACGTAATGCTTCCTTGTGCTTCACCACTATGAACTATTTTGGAACAAAAATGACGACAACTAAAACAAAACACAGCATTCTGATTAATGGAGTATTCAATCCATGTAAATTGTTCAAAATAACTGCATTGAAATCGGCGCTTCGCTATCTGGGGGTATTCCTTCAGTATTGGCTGAACGAGGTCATTGTGATAAAAACGTGATATGTATATCAATAATTTACACATCATTTTCTGGTAATGCTTCTGAATGAACTTTATCTTTTTCATTTTTACTTGAAGATTTATTGTATTGCATCAACTTATTGCGCAGATTGGAGGGACTCTAGCTTCTTACTACCATCAATGGTTTGCTCGGAATCAAGAATTTGTTTTTATTTGTTTCATCTGGGTTTGGTCTCTTTCTTTTCAAAAAGTTATACATCGACGACTGTATTGATTTTTTTGACTACATATATCGGTCTGAAATAGACAAAAGTACATAAATACCCCAAATCTTTTTTTATTTTATTTTTAATTTCTTCGTAATATAAACACAAAAATATCTCATTTCTTTAAATTAATTTTTTTTTAATTTCTCATGCATGGAGCTATATATAACTTTATCTTATTGGAGGCTCCGATCTATGCGTTTCTAATTTTTGGGTAGAATTAAACTTAAACCCTCAGATTTCATCTAGAGTCTAATAACCTTAAAGAAATACATTTTTGACTCCAAGCGGTCAATTTCATCTATTTGCAAATGTTACATTATAAAAAGAAGAAATTAAATTTAAATATATACTAAGGGCTCGTGGACACTAGTAAGTAAATGAACAAGCTTGCGTGAAGATCGAATCTCGCAAGAAAGTTGGGATCGATGGTCTGACGACATTTTTTTGAGTCAGATTTGACTTTGACGTAGGAGGTGCATTTGTCGCAACGTTTAATTGTTTAATTTAATTGTTTATTTATATTCATAAACATATAATAGTACTTTAAGATTTTTGAAGTGAAAAACGCAAAAACCACTTGCAAAACACTTGTTACAGCAGATTCCTAGAGCAATTTTGATGCAATTTGCTAATGTAAACGTTATGGAAAGAAATGTCGCAAGTGCTAGTGTAAACGAGACTTTAGAAACTTTAAGATTTAGAATTACTAAGTTATAAGAATTCGAAGAAATTCAAGAATAGATGAAATTATTTATTTTATTTTCGATCAGTTTCAGTGGAAAAATTTTGTATGTTATTTTTAATAAATTTTGATAACTGAAGTCATCCCGTGTGACGGTTTCCAAAAATCGATTTTTTTTCTTTGCATAAATTACATCCAAATATAGTGTTGAATATGTGGGTGAAGTGATATTCCGATATTCGAAGCCGTTTGGAAGTTACAGGGCGTTATATTCACTAACCTCCTATGTTTCGAATATAACGAAAAGTTTAGTCGCGTTTTTCTCAAAACCATGTTTTTCAAATCGGTAGGCACGATATCTCAAAATCTATCGAACGAATATCTTTGAAATTACGTAAACTTATTCAGTACTAATATATAGTCTCCAAACTAGGATAATTGTGATTCATCAAGCCGTTCTTTTTTGTCGACCTGAAGAAGTCGTAAAAATACACTAAAATTGACGTCAAAAAGTTCAATAAGCTGCCAAAAATTCACTGTTCAATATTTTTTGATAACCCTAGTTCCAAGATAAGTTCAAACTTCACAGATTAAAATGCTGTTTGATTTTTTTATTTGAGATAAGCAGAACGCCCGCAATCGTGTCTACCGAAAACAAGGTTTTTTGAAAATGGGTGGCTAAGTTGCAATGTATCTCAGCAATGACCGACAATTTGGGGTTGAAAAAATTCTTAAGTTTGCTCAACATGTGCATAAATATATCGTAAAAATTTCACAGTTCTATCATTATTAACTTCGTCAGAACAAATTCCCAAAAATGGCGTAAAAAAGAGCCTGCACACGGGATGACCCCCTTAAGCAATATTGAATATTAAAATTTCTATTAGTAATAGATGTAGGGAAAGTTTAACTGAGACACACGAGAACATTTGTCAGAATATGCGCAAGCTTTGAAGGGTTAGATAGAGAATGTGAAAATATTTCTTACCTTGAAGCAAAGAATAACGAACAGCACTTAGGTATAATGTATGGCGAAATTGCCTGCTACTGCTTATAATAATATAGGAAGCGAGAAAAATTAAAACTCTTTTTTATTAAATTAAAAACTGATGAAAATCAAATCTCAGATCTTTGATCAGAACATGCGTAAGAGCTAAGTACACCTTACACGAGTTTGTGTTCTTCTTTATGATTCCGCTTTTTTTTTGTTTTGCTTTTCGGAGTTTTGCAGAACCTACAATCAACCGAACGAACAAGACCACCAACACAGCCGCGAAATGCCAGCGAAATTTTTTATGATTCCGCTTTTTTGTTTTGCTTTTCCGAGTTTTCCGGAACCTACGATCAACCGATCGAAGAACACCACCAACACAGCCGCGAAATTACAGAGAATTTTTCGTCTCTAGTCCAATTAATTTACTTGGTTGTCATTATAGTTTTATACAGGTAATCAATGTCGATAGGATTAATAGTTTTCTCACACTTATACCCTTAAAATTTTTTAGTTGGTGTCGTAATCAATTAAAATATTTCTGAGATTTCAAATTCAGGGGGGGGGGCAAATTGTTTTTATTAATTTCATATATTTGCGTAATATATATTTTGAAAAAAAAACTCTTATTTCCATGAGTAAATCGCGTTTAAAGTTTCAATACGAAAAAAATATAAGTTTTAGTGACTTACGGAATCAGTGATTACAGGCGCATATAAGAAACCTTCAACTTGTAACTCACTCACACCGTCACTTGTATTCCCCTAGCATATATCTGTGAATTCATTCCAGTGATATATCCTTTTTTAGAACATTTTCGAGCTATATTAAATTGCGTTGCTTTAGGATAGTTTGGTATTTTAGTTTCGAAATTCAACCGCACAAGATATACTTTCGAGCCAAACTGACTCTATTTCATACACAACCAGTGCCTTTCCGTTGGCGTTTTTTTATTTTACAATTCTTTACAAATTTAAGGGGCGCCACTGAAAATCTACACCTGGGGGTCAATTCTGGTTCCGTGAAGTGATAAAATGATAAAATGAAAAAAAGTTTTGTCATTAACGTTTGCATGAAAAAACGAAAGAAACTGTCAAATTGTTTTCATTTCATAAAAAGGTTAGCACTGGCAAATGCAAATTTGTTATTCAGCATTTGATTCAGCAAATTTTTTCATGCAAACATTAATAACAAACATTTTTTCATTTTGTCATTTTATCACTTCACGGAACCAGAATTGACCCCCAGGTGTAGATTTTCAGTGGCGCCCCTTAAATTTGTAAAGAATTGTAAAATAAAACTTACTGATTTTTAAATGCTGTTCTGTTTCGAAATTTATTTCAAACGTAAAAAATAACCATATATAGATCAGATTTGTATGTGTATTAAACAATTATCTTCCTTCGTGCTTTAGAAGTTGAAAATTCATTCATAAATTCTCGCAAAATACGTGTACACACCACATAGTGAGAAATAAATTTCCTCTATACGAAATTTCTCTGTTGTGTAGACGGAACGTTTTAATTTACTCTAACGATCTACATCGAATCTAAAAAAATCTAAAATCTATTCAACGCGTTGAATAATCAAATGCTCTCCACGTTATTCCTGTTGTATTTGATGAGTAAAATATTCAGCTCCCTCTTTTGAGGGGTGGTGGTATGATAATGGAGGTAAAAGGAGTGTATAAGACAAACAATTTTGATTTCTAGATCTCAGGAACCGCTTATGGTAGAAGGCTGGAACTTGGAATTTCTGTATAACTATGATACAAAATATTGAAAAAACATTGAATTACAATATCTTTCGAACTAATTGTACCAGAAAAATAAAATTTGTGGTAAAAGTTTGAGAGGAGACCAAAATTAAAAATTTTTAATTTTCCTTAATGTTATATCAACTTTTCAGCCACTTTTATTTTACAAAACTCTCCGCTTGACCTGAAAGTTAAAGATATAGCAGTTTAAAAATGTAAGTTTTCAAACTTTCGGTAAAAGTTCGAGAGAAGACCAAAATTAAAAACTTATATTTTTCCTTAATGGTGTATCCACTTTTAAGCCACTTTCATTTTACAAAACTCTCCGCTTAACCTGAAATTCAAAGATACAGCAGTTTAAAAATGTAGAATTTGCTCACCATTTGGATGTTAGCTGTACTTCAAAATGGCATTTCGCATGGCACCTGCAAAGCCATATTCAAACTTTTTATGCTCTTTCCTCTATCTCTATCCCCATCCTCTACCTGTCATCTATCCTCCATCCGCCTTAATCCATCCTCCATAATCCATCATCCACCCTTCATCCTCCATAATCCATCATCCATCCTCTATCCTCTATCCTCCATCATCCATCCGCCATCCTCCATAATCCATCATCCACCCTTTATCCTTCATAATCCATCATCCACCCTTTATCCTACATAATCCTCTATCCACTATCTTTTATCCACCATCCATAACTAAAACGAAAACGAACAAACTATATGAAATACACTCATATGTTGAAATAACTCTCGTACCACCAATTGTTAACGCAGAAACCTTTGCGGGAGTGCCCTCAACAAATCACCAAAGTTTCATCGCAATTAATTAATTAATTTAAATCACCTTAACTTAGCAAACCAATTTCAAATGCCAAATCGTGCTCAATAGTATTCTCAATACCTCGGCGAGTCAAAAGAGTGTAGCTCGTGGACACGCCATGTAGTGACCTACGAAGTGCACTACTCAAATTTTTACTACGGGCACTCTATGATGAGAAAAATTATTATAGAGACGTCGCCTCGTGTACACACTTTTCGTAGATAAGATTTTTTTTTCAGTACAGCTCCAATGTTTTTTCTCTATCGTGGACACTTTGCTTTAAGGAGAACTTTAATGAAACAAAAATGAAGCACTACATATCGAAGTAGTTTGGAAGTCCTTAATGACATATAAAGATAAAGTACTTTAAAATTGCTAAAAAAGAAATGTAAGAAGTATTGCCTCCTCCTTGATATGTATTGTATTACTCTTTCATATAAATGCAAAGTGATTTGAAAGCATTCTAAAATGTTAAATTTACATGAACGAAGAGCGTCTTTGGAGCACCTCCCTGCTGCTAAAAAGCGCTCGTTAATGCATTTGCAAGCGCTTCATTTCCCGTTGGGTAGCTTCAAAGGTTTCGGAGTGTTTTCTAGCTGAGTCCACTTCGTGGAAACACTGCAGTTGTGTTTTGTTCAGTTTGTGTTTTTTGGTTTGAGACAGAGTAAGTTCTCCATGCGTTTTAAGGCTGGTTTACATGACGAATGCAAACATTTTTTATTGAGATTGTGAGAGAGCAAGCTTATCAAATTTTCAATGGAGTAGAAAGCAACGACTGCAAAAAATACCATACATAAATATCGTCAATATTTTTTGCTGGATATAATATCTGTTCGGTTCACTCCTGATCAGTTTCTCATTAGAGTTTTCCTTCTCCCTCACAATCTCAGTAAGAGATTGGCTTGACGGTCGGCTCTGTATTGGGCACATATTGGCAAAAATATTTTTTGTTTCTCAAAATCAGCTTTGATTTGGCTTTAACACTATCACGAGAATGTTGCAGATTAGCCTAGGGGGTAGCGTAGCGGACTTATGTGCGACATGATCACGGTTCGAATCCAAAAGTGTGCAAGGTGTAAGAAAAACCAATTCGCATTTAAAAAAAACAGGACGTTCGGTCAAAAGTACTTGTCGGGTTAAAAACCCCCAGCACCGACTATGTACCTATACTGTGCTGTGTACATGAGAGTTTTCTAAAAGCTCGCAATACATTTTCACGAAAATACATCAAAAAACTGGGAAAAAAGCTCGATGATTTTTATGTAAATGCAGTTCTTCCAACTATTAAGCTCTAAGCTTACCTCAAAATCACAGTAAAAGCTATTCATAAAATATGTAAAAATGTCCACAATTTTTAAAGTAGCAATATTATTGTTAAGTGTTATTCGAAATCTCGAAGGATATAAATTTGTTTTATTTCGGAAAGAATTAAGCGATCTTTGCTTAAATAATACGTGCGAGGATGGTGGTCTACATTTGATTTGTAACTATGTAAGTTGAAATGTTTGTATCTCTATGCAGCATTTGATGTAATTTGGTTTTGAAAAACTATTTCCTCAATAGCTCAGTCCATGAACAAAAATTGTCTCAAGTACACGCGCATGAGAAGGAATAATCGAAGAAAATCGATGCTGATTCACAACGGAATTCGAAACAAGTTTGGTATTTGTGGAATAGTGTTTTGAAAATAATCCTGTTTTTGGTTTTTCCTCAAATTCAGCATTTTGATAGGGATTTAGAGCATATGGCACGAGGGTATCTAAGACCATTGTTCGATTGCCAAGGACAAATGTAATTTTATATGTAAATTAATTTAAATTTGGTTTTAGTTAATTCATTTCAAAGCGGTTTCTTTTCGATGCAGACAATGAAACAATTACAGTCGCAATGACTTATTCCTTTAGTCCAAAGTTTCCATTGAGTCGGTTTGTTATATCGATTATGAGATCATGGTTTTTAGAAATTAACGAAATCAGCACATTTGGGCTATTCCAAAAGTTAAAGTAATTTTGTTTAATTTTGAAATTTTTTAAATTTCATATATGCAAGTTTTCACTAAAATTTGTATATTTAGACCGGCAAATATGACTGTATTACATATCCCGCTGCGCAATTCGTAGGATGTACTTCTGCCAAGTAAACATGTATATTTGAACTTTTTAATCGCAGCAGTTAAGAGGGCAACAAAATGAAATGATATCAACAAAAAAAATATTTCAAAAAATGTAAAAAAGGTGTCGGGTCCAACAAAAAATGATGATTTACAGAGTCGGCTTTCTTTCTATTAAATATTTCCACTTACGTTTGTATACAAATTTGTGATATTCATTTTCTCAAGAAACCCGACAATCGCTCGGAGAAATATCACCCTCCAAATTTTCCAAATTAAAAGCAACCAAAAAGTAAACTTTGCACATCATCATTTTGCCATACGACGAGCGATTGTCGAGTTTCTTGAGAAAATGAATATCACAAATTTGTATACAAACGTAAGTGGAAATATTTAATAGAAAGAAAGCCGACTCTGTGAATATCATAACTTTTTGTCGGACCCGGCACCTTTTTTTTACAATTTTTTATAATTTGTTTTTTTTTTAAATATTTACAGGGAAATAAAATCGTAGTTAAAAAAAAACACTTTAAAAAAAAAATTGATTTTTTTACTGACGCCCCAAAATCGGGCCAGAGTTTCACCAAGAGTAGGATCGGTGTGATCAACATGTGACATTGACTCGGCAGTGATTTGGTCCAAGGGCACATACTGGACCCGAAACATTTGCCAGTCAGTACTGGCAACTCTGGCACCAGTACTAAGCCCGAGCTATGCCGTGTCACGGAAATGCACGAGCTGCGCGTTTGAGCACTGAATTTCCAAAGCGCGCCAGGCCGCCTTCGGCGATTTTAATACGTTGGCGCCCTGGTGCGCCGCATCACTTGCACCACCGCTAGAAAAGGCTCTGTACACAACGTTCGTTACGCTTTATTCTTTCGAAATATGTGAAAAAAAAAAATTCTAAAAATTTTAAAACTGTAAAGGAATTGCTCCCCTTAATTGGCATAGACATAGACGTTTCAAATTGTGAAAGAATTGGAAAGCCAACTTCACTCCTAGTCGAGAAATATCAAAAACAAATGCGTCGTCCCTATTGAAAAACCCTTTACTATTATAGCAGGCAATAGGCTACCTACTATCATAGTAGTGAATTGCACTGCAGAGGGATGGGAATCGATTGCTCAACAATCGATTGTTGCAAGATCGATTATTTTAAAATGCTCGATTAAGATTAATCGATAAATTGATGCCTTTTATTCAATTAATCGATTAATCGGGTAACTCTTAAGTCCCAGAATTGTAGACTTTATAAGTTGATTGAAGAATTTCTCTATCTTAATCCCACTACCTTACATTTGGAGCTAAATGTCCGCTAAATATCCAATTAAGTACCTGGCTTTGGTTTTTATAAGGTTGTTAGTGTCATCTGTGAGAATTTTGTTGAACGAGGTGAATTTCTGTGGATCGGCATATGTATGCAGTTGGCATTATTGTGGATCCACACCGGATCCACACGAGATCCACAGAAAACAGCTGGGAGAGATCTGACAGCTCGGAGAAAGAAGATGGAGGTTAAGTTTGAGGCGAAAGAATAGATTATTAAGTTAAAAAAATTAAATTTGAGCGGCGCGTTTTACTGAAGTCATAACGAAACTCCCGCGTTTCGGATGACTGATGCACGGTGTTTTTTTGTTTTTCACCATGTACGCTTAACACTAAGACTCTTTTCACAATCTTTCGGGCCACGCCAAAACCTAACTTCCATTTTCTTCTAGTAATTTTTCCATTCCTTAGTTTCCCGCCCGTGCGCACTAAAACGCCAAAACCTCCACTTTTCTTATATCAATCACTTAACTTCCTTCCTATTTCACTTTTTCAATTTTTATTCCGTGCATAATAAACTCAATTTAATTTTTTTAACTTAATAATCTATTCTTTCGCCTAAAACTTAACCTCCATCTTCTTTCTCCGAGCTGTCAGATCTCTCCCAGCTGTTTTCTGTGGATTCGGTGTGGGTCCACAATAATAATAATAATCAATGGCGCAACAGCCCAAATCGGGCCTAGGCCTTGAAGTAATGCTAGAGTTACTTCATTGCGAGACCAACGGAACCACTAGGAGGTGAAGTGGTCAGCTACACGCTCGTCCGTGATTATTACCCTGTTTTTAACTCAGGTACTCATTTACAGCTTGAGTGAACTGGTAGTCCGGCACCTAGTCCCATTTTCGAAAATTACTTGTCGCCAAGCAGATTCGAACCTGGTACCAGGTGCACCGAAGGCAAGTGCTCTAGCCACTAAGCCACCCAGACTACCCACAATAATGCCAACTGCATATATTTGCCGATCCACAGAAATTCACCTCGTTCAACAAAATCCTCACAGATGACACTAACAACATAACCTGATCGCCGTTGTCTACAACGCGAGAGTGGTATAGGGGGGCGGAAGGTCTTCAAGAAAGAAGATCCATTCTAATGGCTTCCTATCTAGCCATTTTTATTGAAACCAAATTTTGTTATTGATTTACCTATGTAGAGATTTAGTACAGGCTTTATTGTTTCGCATGTTAGGTTAAATTTTTCCGTTGTCTTAGCTATTTATACGATTTTCTTTTTGCATGGTATTATTAGTTAGGAATTATTTTGATATTATGGTATTTTCTTTAAGTCCTGCTTTAGCATAATTTTCTCTGTTCTAAGAGGTTTCCTTCCTTTTCGTATAGATTGTAGGATTAAAAAAATTAATTACTTATTTATTATTAATTCCTTATTTATTATTAACTCCTTATTTATTATTAGTTCCTTATTTATTATATTTAAAATATAATATATCTCATATTATTATTGCTTAGTATTTTTTTTTGTTAAAGTTTACAATAATTTCTTAGTTTAAATTTTTAGATTTAGGTGTTATAATACGAATTTGAATCACTACTCTCGATCTGGATAAATCGCAAAAAAACACACCTATTATTAGATTAAATTTAGTAGGTTTAGTTAGTTTAGTTTTTTGGTTGTGGCAGTTCAAGGTTATAAAAAACCAATTTCGACATTTGCGAATGAATGTCTTTTTGTATAGTTCTCCCTAAAATACAAAATTTCACGAGGTTACAAAAGCCTTCTGAAAAAGAAGAAAAGAAAAAGAAAAGATCATTACCAAAACACTTCCATGTCTTTTTCTACATTGGAATTATTGTTTGCAAATAATTATTTATTAAATAACAGTCAGTCATCATCGAATTTTTGTAATTTATGATCTTCAACAATAATGTCCTTTCAATGTCCTTTTGTACAGTTCTCCCTAAAATGCTTTTCTTGTTAATTTCACTTCACTATTTTTTAATAATAAAGTATTGTGATCGACCTGAAATTTAAAAAAAATTTGCCTCCCTAAAATTTTGCATTTACACGTTTTAGAACTAGTAAACACTAAAAAGGCGAAATAATGTCCATCTGTCCGCCGTAGACGCAATCAGCCGTCCACCGTACGCGTACTCAAAATCATTTGAAGGCGCGTAGCTCACAAAACCGTTAATGTATTAAGTTAAAAGTCTTATGGTAGGTAGATTGTGTGAACCCCTACGAGTGGTATAGTTTGGAGGGATGGGGGTGGAGGGAGCGTTTTAGACGAAAAATTTTCGTTTCTAGATCAGAGGAACCACTTACACTAGGAAGCTTAGGACTTATGTACAACTATGATAGTAAACCCATTTGCAAAAAAATTGTTGGTACAGGTTGATGGATGTGTAGAAGGGTGTTAAGCAATGAGTCCGAAACACTTGAAAGCCACGATTGAATCATTTTAAAATTCATATATCTTATATATAACAATAAACTAATAATTATTTCAGTATTTTAACCTCAGCTTTCATCTCGTCATTTGAATTTTTTATTCTCCTCAGCCGTCATTTGAACTTTTTTTCCTCAGTCGTAATTTGAATTTTTTATCCTCAGCCGTCATTGCAATTTTTTATCCTCCGCCGTCATTTGAATTTCTTAACCTCAGTCGTCATTTGAATTTTTTATCCTCAGCCGTCATTTGAATTTTTTATTATTCTCAGCCGTCATTTGAATTTTTTATCCTCAGCCGTCATTTGAATTTTTTTTCCTTCGCCGTCATTTGAATTTTTTAAGTTCAGCCACCATTTGAATTTTTTAACCTCAGCCATCATTTGAATATTTTAAGCTCAGCCGTCATTTGAATTTTTTAAGCTCAGCCACCATTTGAATTTCTTAACCTCAGCCATCATTTTAATTTTTTAAGCTCAGCGATCATTTGACTTTTTTAAGCTCAGCCACGATTTGAATTTTTTAACCTCAGCCACCATTTGAATGTTTTAAGCTCAGCCGTCATTTGAATTTTTTAAGCTCAGCCACCATTTGAATTTTTTAACCTCAGCCATCATTTGAATTTTTTAAGCTCAGCCACCATTTGAATTTTTTAACCTCTGCCATCATTTGAATGTTTTAAGCTTAGCCACCATTCGGCTGGGATTAGATTAGATTAGATTAGAATATCTTCCGAACGAGTTACACTAGAAAAATAAATTTCGGTTTCTGTATATGGGATCACAAGTGGAGTCTACTGAAAGTAAACTTTTTAAGGCACAAAAGTGATGGTAATTTCTTTAAAAAAAATTATTTTTATATCTCAAAAACCGTACCGGATATGATCTTGAGAATTTTACAGAAGTTAAAGTAAGTAGACCTAATGCCCTAGACACACAGCAATGTTTCATATAGATTAAATCGAAAGCTCTGTTTGAAACTTTGAGGGTGACGTGCGTTTATTTTAATCTATATTAAATCAAGAAAAAAGCTCAAAAAGTTTGACAATTAAATTGGCGCGAAAACATGCGAATTCTGTTTCGCTTGCTTGAAGTTTGCCAAACTGTCCCTTCACGCATCTTTCAGCTTCTGCTCGTCAGACATGGCCCACAAAACTCTTTTTTACGCGTTTTATCCGTTTGCAGAAATTTCTATTTTATAAATTATTCAATTTCATTCAAAAAATTTCAAAAACATATGTTCCTGGGGAAAAAACATGAGCTCTTCGATGCATAAATAATATCGTCGCACAATTTAATACAGTTCGAAAGTCTGTATTAAATTGTGCGACGATAATAGTCAAATAATTGCGTATTAAGTCGATTTAATAGCCAAATGGCAGATAATACGATATTAACGCTGCCGTGTGTCTAGGGCTTAGTGGAGAAAAATAATTGTGAAACGAACATTGAATCTTTTTACTGTTGAAATTTGTTCGATTAATTAACGTTTACTAATCGATTATGTCGATTAATCTACATCACCCATATCGATTGATAAAATAGATTTTTTGGAAAAAAATTAATCGGTTAATTGAATCGAAATCGAACATCGCTACTGCAGAGTAATTAACAATTTTCACTAAAGTGGGTTCAACCGTACTTGTTGCCTTTCGCCGTCGCCTAGCTTTTCCGTTTTAAAGAAAATTCGTTTTTTCGTTTAAATTAACTTTAATCACGTTGTTCGCTTCTGTAGTACAATATTAAATACAAAATAAAATATAAAAATTTGGTATGAAATTAAAATTAAAAATAAGTAAGTACCTTTACGTCTTGCTTAGTGGGATGGCGGTAGAAGAAAGGAACGAATTCAAATATGTATCCGCTACACCGATTCCATTCATTCCACCCGATTCCGTTGGGTGCGTTCGTTATTTCAAATTTTGAACCGGTTTATTTTTTTTTTTTTTAAATTTAAGTTTAATTTTAATTTTAATCTAATTGCCCGTGGTAACACTCTCCCCTCTCGGTATGTTGCTACTTAAATCAACGCGAGTTTGCTCATCGTCTCGTTTAACATCCAGAACCGCAAGTTTAACTGCGGGTCTTACCAACATGCCACCAGCTGTTTGAACCGTAGCTTGGCGGACTTGTCCGGATCGACCTGAAACTACTTCGATGATGATTCCCTTTTTCCAGGTATTTCGCGGTTCTCTATCGTCTACTATCAACACAACGTCCCCTTTCTTTATAGGTCTCGCTAGGTTGAACCACTTTGTTCTTCGCGTGATATCAGGAAGGTATTCTCTAGTCCAGCGTTTCCAAAAACTATTTGCTAGCTGTTGAGAGATCTTCCAATTTTTTCTAAGGAAAAGTGGGTCTTCGTCGAATTTTCCTGGTGGCTTAAGTCCATTAGAGGATCCTAACAAAAAATGGTTCGGCGTTAGTGCTTCGTCGTTTGAAGTTTCGATGGGAATGTATGTTAGCGGTCGAGAATTTACGATATTCTCGGCCTCCATTAGCATACACCTTAATAGTTCATCGTTTGGATTACGTGTGGGCATTATCGCTTTGAGCGTAACTTTGACCGAACGTATCAGTCTCTCCCAGCTTCCCCCATGTGTGGAGCGGAAGGTTGAAATGCCATTCAATTGCTTGACCAGGAAAGGTTGTCTCTTGCAATTGATTGACGTCAATTTTGCTAAGGCTCGTCCGAAGCTCTTCATTAGCTCCGCGGAAATTAGTTCCATTGTCGCTATACAACGATGTAGGGATACCCCTTCTGGCAGCAAAGTTCCTTATCATCATAATACAGGAGTCAGTTGTTAGGCTATGAGCAATTTCAATGTGAATTGCTCTAATAGTAAGACAAGTAAATAATACCCCCCATCTTTTTTCTATTCGCCTTCCAACCGATACGGTCATGGGTCCGAAATAGTCGATCCCGACGAAGGAGAAGGGACGCGTGAAAGAACTAAGGCGTGCATTTGGAAGGTTAGCCATTTGTGGAGGTTCGGGCCTGGCCCTTTGAATCTTACACTTTTGACACATTCTGGTTATCTTTTTCAGACTGGTGCGAAGATTTGGGATATCATACTTTTGACGTAGCTCGTTAACTACCGTCTCTTGATTTTGATGGTGATATAGTTTGTGAAAGTGATGTATTATCAGATCCGTGATAGAATTATTCTTGGGCAATATTATTGGACGTTTGGTATCGTGGGAGACACCTATCGCGCCATCGATACGACCTTGCACTCTTAAAACTTCGTGTTCGTCGAGGTACGGTGAGCGCGTGTATATGCCACTTGATTTTGGGATGAACTTAAGTTTTCCCGTTTGATCCAACTTATTTTTCTGAAGAATACATATTTCTTCGAGATATGCTTCGCGTTGTGCTATTTGGTATAGTTTGTTTTGAGCGCAGCCGTATTCACCAGGAGTTAATGGACCGAGTTCTCGTGAATTGGAATGTCTGGTGTTGCGAATAAATCGAAAGACATAGGCTGTACTTCGAAGCAATCGTAGCCAGTTCGAAAACCTCTTCGGCTTGATGACGCTTTCTGGAAGTGCTTGTGCGTGGACAAATAAAGCTCTTAACTCTTCGCTTGTGTTAATTTGCTCAATCTTATCAGCGGGCCAGTTTATTTCTTGCTCTAGAAGAAAGGCTGGACCCGTAAACCATCGGCTTTGAGAGTTTATTTTATTATTATTGGGAGTCCACTTAGTTGCATCGTCAGCCACATTTTGCTTTGAAGGTACCCACCTCCAGTCGCTAACGTTCGTGGTGTCTTGAATTTCACCCACACGATGGGCTACGTATTGTTGGTAGTTGCACATATCGGAGTGTATCCAACTGAGAACAGTGCGCGAATCTGACCACATTATACGTTTATCAATTTTTACAGAATGCCCTTCAGATATGTTGCAGGCGAGTCGAGAACCTAGTACGGCAGCTTGCAATTCTAGACGGGGAATCGATATGGGTTTTTGTGGTGCGAT
Source organism: Beris chalybata (assembly GCA_949128065.1). Classification (NCBI taxonomy): domain Eukaryota; kingdom Metazoa; phylum Arthropoda; class Insecta; order Diptera; family Stratiomyidae; genus Beris; species Beris chalybata. Next base: position 90,830,866 of record OX421897.1, read on the forward strand.
TTTCGATTTTGCAGCTACGAAAGAGCACTCGATTCCTGAATCGTACTCTATTCTAAAATAGGCAACTGCTGAATAGGCATTTTCGCTTGCGTCGGCAAATATATGTAATTGAATTGGACCTCGCGGTGTAGATTTTACAGAGAAGTAACATCTTGGAATTTTTAATTGCTCCATTCCGTTTTTAAGAAGGTCTTCCATTTGTCGTTAAGATCAGTAGTGAGCCTTTCGTCCCACCCTATCTTTGACTGCCATATTTTTTTTAGAAGAATTTTTCCGCAGATCACGAATGGAGAAAGTAACCCCAGGGGGTCAAATATCGACATCAGGGCTCTTAAAACTTTCCTTTTTGTAGGAGTTCGCCCACCTGACATTACCTCACTGCTAAGCTTTACAAATGCGAGTGGAAACTGTAAACAATCGGTCGACGTGCACCACTGCATACCTAAGACTTTTTCTGGGCCCGGTTCTTCTATAGCGCTAATACATTTCGAGTCTTGCATTACTGTTTCATTCATGGCTTGAATAACTTCATGGGAATAAGAGACCCAATTGCGAATTTCGAATCCGCCTCGTTGATGAACGTATCTGATGTCCTTTACAAGCGCGACCGCTTCTTGGACACTATCGACGCGAACAAGCATATCGTCCACATAGTGGTTTGATATAATAGCTTTTGCAGCTTTTGGGAATGATTCTAAATTTTGTTGCGCATTCAAGTTTTTTACGTACTGCGCCGAACTAGGTGAACATGCGGCTCCAAACGTCATAACCTGCATGACATAGATATCCGGCTCAGTTTGTCCGGGATCGTCCCTCCAAAGGAACCTCTGGGAGTTTTGATCGACTTCTCTGATAAGGACTTGGTGAAACATTTCACGTATGTCGCCGGTAACAGCAACAAGTCCTTCACGGAATTTATAGATGACATGTAGTAGCGGTGCCAATTGATCCGGCCCTTTTATTAGAACAGAGTTTAATGATACTCCGTTGACCTTGGCAGCCGCGTCCCACACGATTCTAAATTTACCCGGTTTGTTGGGGTTTTTTACTGTGAAGATTGGGAGGTACCATGTGCGAGGGTGTGACTTTTTTAGCTCAGATTCTGATAATTTACGTGTGTATCCCTTCTGAAGATAGTTGTGAATAGTATTTCTGATACTGTCACCTAGCTCAGGATTATTTGATATTTGCCTTTCGAGGCAGATAAGACGTCGATACGCCATCGAAAAACTCTCAGGTAGAGTCGAGTTGTCATACTTCCAAAGAAGTCCGGTCTCAAACCGGTTCCCTATGCCATTGGTAGTTGCTTCCATAATTTCTCTTGCACGTTTATCTTCCTTAGATTCGGGAAGAGAGTCAGGGATTTTTATACCAATATTTTCTATTGAGAAATATTGTCTAACTAGCTGACTTAAATTATCGTCAGATTCACAGCCACATATGTGGAAACTATGGTGTTGATTATATGTCTGGTTCGAAGTAAGATTCTCATCACAATGCCCATGCAATACCCATCCCAGTCTTGTCCGGGTGGCTACGGGCTGTCCAGTTTTTCCCTACCTAACTTGTAGAGGGATACTCAGCCTACCATTATCGATTCCTATAAGTAATCGAGGTATGACTTGACTGTACGACTCAACCGGGATGCCTTTGAGGTGAGTATATTTCTCTTTAAGAGCTGCTACGGGTAGAGATTGGATTGGTAAGCCAAGTTTGTGAACAGTACGTACATCGGCCAATTTGAACCTTTTGGCATTATAGCCTGTACCAGAAATCGTTAAAGATATTCTTTGTGAGTTTGGTTCGGATCGAACGGTGTCCGCAGTCCATTTCAAACATAAATTTTCTGGCGTCCCATTAAGACCGAGGTCTTCGATCAGATCTTCATCGATAAGACTCAGTGAAGAGCCTTCATCTAGAAAGGCAAAGGTGCTAATACAAATATTATTCCCGTACAGAACCACTGGTATAACTCGAAAAAATACTGTTCGAGGCGTATGCTGGTGGGTATTACAACTCGATAGCAAAATAGAGTTTGTCGTATTCTCGTTTTGTACCTGAGATGTATTGGCATCTTTGCTATCATTGTGCAAGATAGGATGATGTCGAAATACACAACCGTTTTTCCCGCATACCGAATTTTTCCTGCACCTTACTCGACCGTGTTGCTTTAAGCATGTACGACAGATGTTATGCTGCTTGATTATATGCCACTTGTCAGAATAATCGGAACTTGCAAACTTTTCGCACTTTTCGATTGTGTGATTTTTACTTTCACATGAAGGACAAACTTTAACACTCGCCTTTGCTGCAGGATCTACACTCACTTCACTTGCGGTGGTACCCTGGGTATGTGCGTGCACGTAGTTGCGATTCTTACTGTTGACTTTATCACATATGTTCTCTGTCGATGGAAGAGTCTCCTCACTGGCCGCTTGGGCTATTTGAAATAGCCAGTTACCAAACGTAAACAAAGAAGTTACTGGAATGGTTTGTTTATGGAAGGACCAAGAGAGTTTGATTTGTGATGGCAATTTGTCAACTAGTTCGTGTAGAAGATATGGGTTGTTTGAATAAGCAACTAGGCCTGTCGCATGGATAGTGGAGCAAAGATTTTGGACCGCTAGCGCGAAATTAATTATGCTCTCCAATCGTTCTATTTTCGGAGGAGGCATGTCCCGGACTGTTTTTAAAAGATTATGTATGATCACCTCCGGCCTTCCATACAATAATTTCAATGTTTCCATTACATTGGGAACATTATCTGGCAGTAGAAGCTGACTTCGCACGGCTTCTAAGGCTTTACCTTTTAAGCTCTTCTGCAAGCGAATTAAATTCTCATATGATGAGAATCCGCAAGCTTGTGTTGCACTTTCGTAGGCACTGATAAAAAGGGGCCACTCATGCGGATTTCCGCCAAAGCTTGGCAGATCCTTCGGGATGGATTGCCTAGCAGCTAACTGGCTTGTCGTTAAGACCCGGTGCTGGTTTTCTTGATTCGCGAAACTGATTGGGGGCGGATTATCTCGTGGTAAGACACACGCACTGTACACGGGTGCTGGATCGACGTAGACATGAGCAACACTTACTGCGGGCGGGATATTATTATTTATACTACAAAAACTGTAACCCGGGTTGTGAGTAGAGGGAGGCGCGTTACCGTACACATGATTGGATTTTTTAATTTTATTTGAATTCGCGACACAACCGGTTGGAATGCTTGGATTTATAGTAAAATTTTGAGTACCTGAATAATGTAGCGGGTACATACCTGTTTGGGACATGGAAGGTCCGAGACTGTTAGTAAATCCGATGGATGGAATTGGCCCTTGAACCGCTGATACTGTTTTCGTATTTACATACGAACTATTTGATTTCTCGTTGTAGCTTGATGCTGGATTCGGAGCGGCACTAGCGTTTCCAGGAACTGTGGATTTATATCTGTCTTCGTTGTAATTTTCATCTTCGTCATCCGTCATCGCGTTCAAGATGTTATACCGTTTAGTCAGGTAGTCCTGCTTGATTTTTTCTTCTTCCTCTAACTTCTGCAGCGCAAGGAGTCTTCGTCTGTGCGAGGATCCCTTCGAGCTGGCTGTAGACCTTGCGTCGTCGTTGTTGTTGAAGGGCAAGTCTTGACACTTGCCGCACTGAAATTGTTTTTCCGATATCGAGGCGCTTACGTTTGCACACGTGAAGTGGCACCACTCGTCGCAGTCGTCACACTCGACCATATCATCGGTGTCTGGTTTAGCACAGAGTTGGCAGCTACTTGGAGCGCTGCTTGATGATGTAGCAACTGTGTTGCTTTTAGTTGTTGGAGTTCGTAGCATCTTCTGCGACTTCTTTGTTTCGGCCATTTTAGGTTATGACCAGTGATTAAAGCCTTGTTGCCTTTCGCCGTCGCCTAGCTTTTCCGTTTTAAAGAAAATTCGTTTTTTCGTTTAAATTAACTTTAATCACGTTGTTCGCTTCTGTAGTACAATATTAAATACAAAATAAAATATAAAATTTTGGTATGAAATTACAAAAATAAGTAAGTACCTTTACGTCTTGCTGAGTGGGATGGCGGTAGAAGAAAGGAACGAATTCAAATATGTATCCGCTACACCGATTCCATTCATTCCACCCGATTACGTGCGTTGGGTGCGTTCGTTATTTCAAATTTTGAACCGGTTTATTTTTTTTTTTTTTAAATTTAAGTTTAATTTTAATTTTAATCTAATTGCCCGTGGTAACAGTACTCTATAAATATTGTAAATATGATCAGAAGATTAAGTTAAATCACTTAAAGAGAATTTATTTCCAAGAGTAGTAGAATCACCCCAATCAAAAACCGATTTCACACCAAAAGAATAGTTTTACTGAAAAATTGAATTGAAATAACGTTAAGTATTGAGTGACATAAATAAAGCGATCGGGGTTTGCCTACCGAAAAGGTTTAAAATAACAACAAAAGGAAAGTATTACTTTATTATTTTAATAATTGTACAAGCTATACAAGAATAATGCGGCTATCGGACGTGAACTGATATTAAAAAACATACTGCAGTCACGCTGCAAGCCAATCGTATAATACTCTAGATGATACAGAACTCCGATGGATATTGAAGTTGGAGATGAAGAAGCATTACGTGTGTGCATGTTGTATGTCCTTCATTAAGGAGTTTCACTGTTTAATTTTATATCTTGAACTGGAAAAAAATATCCTTTTTGAAGGACTTTCATATGGGAGGCGGAGCAAGGACTCACTCGATTTCTTACATTTTCATCCTTTTCCTTGGAACCATTCAAAAATTAATGGGTACAAAATTTCAAATTTGTAGTTTGAAGCGTTAAAAAGTTATCGAAAAATATTGTTGAACTCGTGTCTTAAGGATTTTTTGTATGGAAGGTACCAGAAGGAGTAAAAGGATTTCGCTGACTAGTAAACTCGAACTTTGTTTTCACTCAAAACTAATTTGTACAAAATTCTGAGTTCATAGCTAAACGATTACTTGAGTTATAGTGAGTTTCGTAAATTAAGTTAAGTCATTTTTACAGGATATTTGTATGGCAGCCCCTCGAAGGACTATTAGGATTTTATTCATAATCATACAGTTAGCTCCAATTCTTGGAAAAATAACACATAGAGAATTTCAAAGTCGTAGCTTAAATACTTATAAAGGTATCAGCCAATATTCTTGAACAAGTGTTTTAAGGATTTTTTTGTATGAAAGGTACGAGAAGGAGTTAAAGGATTTCACTGACTAGTAAACTTGAACTTCGTCTTCACTCGAAACCAATTTGCATAAGGTTCCGAATTTGTAGCTAAAAGATTACTTGAGTTATAGTGAGTTTCGTAAATTAAGTGAAGTCATTTTAAAGGATATTGGTATGGCAGCTCCTCGAAGGACTATTAGGATTTTCTTCATAATCATACAGTTAGCTTCAACTCTTGGAAAAATAACACATGCGAAATTTCAAAGACCTAGGTTAAGCCCTTCTGAAGTTATCGACTAATATTCTTGAACACGTGTTTTAATGACACTTTGTATGGCAGCTACCCAAAGGAGTAGGACGATTTTGCCCGTTAACGAACTTAGCCTTAAAAATTCAACCAAACACCCAGATTCAAAATTTCAAGATCCTAGGTCAAGGCGTTCTTGAGTTATCGTGTTCACGGACAGACAGACGGACGGACGGACGAACGTCAAGCGGATTTGAGGTTTTTGGCCACAAATAAACAAAAAATACTATATAAAACTTTTTTTCGTCCGAGGCTTGGTTCTATGCGTATCATAATTTTCGGCTGGATCAAACTTATAAAACTCTATATGATTTCATCTAGAGTATAAAAACAACAACGCTCTCAACGTCTACTCGCGAACTAACAAGTGGCAAAAGGTGCCGAATTTAAAGTAAAAAGGCAACGGTTATTATCTCGGTACATGATTGAATTTAATTTAACTAGAAATGGCCAAGGTTAACTGAGTTTAGGATTTATGTACAAGAATATGACTGACAGGCCTATTCTGTGCACAGTCACAAGTCCCAATTTGATCAGAGAGTCCAATTTCAGAATCTGTGACTTTTCATATTCTAGCAGCAGTCACAATTTTGACGTTTTAAAATAAAATCACAAAATTGTGACTATCGAAATAGGTGATCACAACTAGAGTCACTGTATAAGAACTAACACAAACATCCACTATCTTGAGTACGGACAATGACCGCTTTTGGTACCTTTTTAGTACTCTTAAACCCTGCGAACTCCAAAGTTCGCAGGTTTCTTAAATGGCATAGTTTAGTGTGTATACGTGTAGCAGATGGATTTTGATTAACGTTTCACGGAATCGAGATACATATGTCTCATGAAATGTCAACTAAATACAGCGTTTATCCACTTTAGTGGAGATAAAAATGAAAAATCGGACAACTGCAAAATTCAAATGTACTGGTTTCAAATGAAACACACATTGTCCGTACTCAAGATAATGGATGTTTGTGTTAGTTCGTATGAAGTGACTCTAATCACAACTAGAGTAACTGTATATTATTACTGGTCAATTTTGTTAACAACGAACTTATTAAATCAAGTCAGCTTGGATATTCATAATTCAGTGATTCAATGAGGTGTTAAAGATTTTTGAAGTACCTGACTCGATTTTTATATGCCCATTATTGAAGAACTTTAATGTCGAAATCTCGCATCTTGTACACGAAATTTTAGATGAAACTAAGGATGAAACAAACAGAAGAATAGAAGAATTGAGGATTGGAGTGGAATGGGATGGATTATTTTAAAGTAACCAATTTTTTCTTTACTGAACAATTTTTTTAATTTTCTCTTTCTAGATAATTTTTCTTCTCGCAGATCACTATTTAATTTTCTAATTCGAAAATACATGTGTGTCCTGAAAAATATTTTTTTCACTTTGGTATCGCAGTCAATTTGCTTTTCGTCTGCCAAGTGAATTGATTTTTTCAAATAATTTTCTGAGAGATTCAATTCGTCCCCATTCACTTCTGTGAAAATTGCATCCAAGGCCGTTATGTGCATCATCATTTCCTCGGTTGGTTTGCAAAGCCCACCTTCATCTAAATGATTGACCCAAGTGTAATTAGTGTCGTTTTCTTTGTCGACTCTACACTCGGGATTGGTGTGTTTCAGCTTGTGGCATACATATCCTGCCAGGTTCTCAAGTCCGTCGTATGCCATGGGAAGGTTTTCCGGTTCGTTGTCTTCGTATATGTCTTTTGGCACATTGATAACAGACACTACTTTACCTAAAGGTTTATAAAATATTGTTCGTTGTGGATAATATTACATGTTATCAATTTTACCTGTAAGACCATATTCGTGACCACTTAATGGTGATTTCTTTTCTGAAAAAAATGTGGCCCATTTAGATGCAAAATTATTGCAGTTCTGCCCTCTTTTTTGACAGTTCCGTCCGACAGGTCAATTGACAATAGAACGCTTTCAGGTCAAAAAGCTATTATGAAAATTTAAATATATTTACACTACACTCCATATGATTTCTAATTACTGTATGACCCGTTTGACAGTTTAATTTATGCTTTTAAATCGGTTGCCGCTGTTGTCATAGGATATTTTTTTCTTATGTTGTCGCACATTTGAGGTTAAAGGAGTTACACCGCCGAAATTTTCGGGGCAAGAAATGCGAGTTTTCAGGGCAATTTTAGCCACGGACTCAAACCCCTTTTTCTAGCAGGTCAAAATTGTTTCCACAATAGAACGGGCGGAACTGCTAGAAGAAAATTGAGGGCAGAAACGGGTCACATTTTTTTCCAGAAAATAAATCACTATTAGTCTGCAGTTTCGTCTATGCTTGTGTTCCCATTTTCCGAGATGTCATCTTCGTTGAAGCCAAGAATATATGACCTTAGCCTGAATTTGAATTCTTGGCGATCAGGATGGTCATGAAGGCCTCCTTTTCCACGAATGACTCCGAAGAATTTTTCTAAGACATCTTGATTTAACCGGTACGTCATAATATATTTTACTCCGAAACGTTGCTTGATGTCTTCAAATAGCAATTTCAGTGCATTGACTAGCTCTAGTAGCGTTTCTCTTTGCTCGATTTGTATCGACATTTTCTTCCACCGACAAACTGGGCATGGCATCTTTTTTCAGTCGCAAACAGCGATCGAATCCTAACCAAACACTGTTATATAAATCACTTTTATGCAAAATTATAAAAGACTTACCCATGTTGTACTTCACAAAATTTTCGAAATTTCTTTAAAATGAAGACTGCAAATTCTTTCGGTTTCCGGGTTAAATTCTTGGTCCTTTCGGCAAAATCTTATCCATTTTTTGGATTGTTCTCGATCTTTCGGAAAACTATAGAAGCCGCGCTTTTCCACGTCACTTTCCGTCTTTTTATTATTGCTTTTGCAACCATGAACTGCACACAACACCATTGTCTTATTTTAATGAACTAATTTTAGCACAAACTGTAATTATTTTAAAAAAAACTTCACTAAACTCAGAGAAAAGTACGTGTTCGTTTATCAAATGGCAGGTCACGAGTGACGTCGTGTGCAGAACAATACAAAACTGAGATGCGGGAATGCGTTATCTGCTAATGGTTGTATTATGAGCCAGGCATACAAATTTATCGTTTCGTGAAGTTTCAATACTTAATATTAAAAAAAATGGAAAGTTTGTTATATTTTCTACTGGAATTACTGGAAGAAGCTGAACAGAAGTAATTTAACGGAAATTTAGGTAGCTTTTTTACATTTTGTGTGATTTAAGGGCGATATGAAGAGTGACAGTGCGAAAGTTAAGGAACGCAAGTGATCCGTTTTTTATTAATCTATTATTTATTTGGGAGTTTCTTCGTTTTAGACGTCTCCTGAGGCATACAACATTCCATTATACACTTGCAAAGGCCGAATGAACCCTGATACTGACACAGCATCATCAATTTCTTTATTATTTTAATAATAAAGTATTGTTATCGACTTTTAAAAAAAAAAAATTTGATACCCTGAAAATTTTTTCTTATACGTTTTATGACTAATAAACGCCAAAAAAGCAATAAAAATTTTCAGTCCGTCTGTGCGCCGTAAGCCGTACGCCGTACGCGAACTCGTTTGAGGAATTATAGTTCCCAAACCCTATGAGCTATTAAATTGATTTTTTTTTCTGAATAGACATGGTAGACCTCTTGAAGTGAGAGTTTTTTCAGGGGTGAGGGTGTGAGGGGGAAGGTGGGGGAAGCGTTTTAAACGAAAAATTTTGGTTTCTAGATCTCAGCAACCGCTTATGGTAGGAGGCTGAAACTTAGAATATCTATAGAACTTTGATAGTGGACCCATTTGCAAAAAAATTGCTGATATGGGGAGTGGAGGGGGAAATAATGCGTCCGAAACGCAAAAATGCCGAGATCGACACATTCTAAAATCCATAACTCTTAAACCGTTAATGGCAAGCAATTAAAACTTAACAAATATCTGTAGTTATACTAGGAGAGTAGATTGAAACAAAATTTTTTGGTGGGGGTGGTGTCGTGCGGGGGTGGTGGCGTGCGGGGGTTGTGGCGTGCGGGGGTGGGGGTTGAAAAAGTAAAGATTACGATATCTCACAAACCAATTGCACCAGGAAAACAAAATTCGGTTTGGGTATAAAGCTTAATAAATAAAGATTGCTCATAGTAAAATCTTTAAAGGGGGCGGGGGGCATATAAGTGGGGGGGGGGGATAAGAATCTTTCAAAAATATCACTTTTCATATCTCAATAACAATGTAAGATAGATGGTTCAAATTTTAACTAGAAGTAGGCCCAATAGAACCCTAGTAGGGAAAAATAAATTTAAAGATGGGGGTGTAAAGGGTGAGGGTGGGGAAGGGTGAGAAGGAAAAAGTTCCGATGCTTATATCTTAAGAACTTGTAATGATATAAACTTTAAACTTCGTATTTAGATAGAACTATATTAGTGGCATAGTGGAAAAATAATTTTTTTTTTAGGGGTAGTATGGTGCGAGGGTGGGGGGCGTTTTTCCTAACTTATGAACGGCTTATGTTAGAAAATTGAAACTCGGTACGTATATGTAAATGAACTAGAAAAGTAATTCTGATAAAAAAAAATTTCAATATTCGTTGGGATTCAGAAGGGGGGACAGAAAAAAATTCCAGTAAATATAAAATGCATATATTTTCACGATTTTCGTCATATCTACTAGGTCTTTCGAAATATTGAAATCATTTTTATTCTACGGATTCTTCATATGAATACCTAAAATGTGTTTTCAAGAATTTTTTGAAATTCGATCCCTAAGGGGGTGTAAAGTGGTTGTATACTTTTTCATAAATTCCACCATATCTCTCAGGTCTGATCAGATATCGAATATCTTTTCACTTCCACGGGCTTGTTTAATAATCACCTATTTTTAAGTTTTTTTCTTTTCCAACCTCTAGACCGCATCCCGGAATATGACCCAATTATATAATTCATATTTTACACTTTATTTTAACCGTTTCCCGAACTTTTTGTTAGATTTTCAGTCACATAGTAACATACACCGCATCCCCGAATTAAACACGTTCCGAACTTCTGCCGGAAAAATAATAAAGTTGCGCCCAGACTGTTGGCAGATTTTTTTACATGTCTCCAACTCTGTGGAGAAATTTTTGTGACCTTATTTGTGACTACAGTGCCAGAATTCCAAAACACTTTCCGATCACAATTTCAGTCACAAAATTTAAGTCACAGCAGGTTGTGACCTGTGATAGGTCACAATTTCAAAATAGGGCCGTGAGTTGCCAGGCCAGAATTTTGAACATTAACAATTGTGATTATAACAAACAGTTCGATGAATATGAGTTTGAGAGGCCCAAACATTCCGCCCGCCTCGTCAGTGCGACGAAGCATCCTCCGCGTTGAGTTTGGAATGCCGCCCACCTTGGTGACTGTTGTTTTCGTTGGCACCTAGGGTATACGATTTCTCTGCAACCACCACGATTAGTTTCGTTACTGGTTGACGACTAGTAGAGTCCTTACACCGTGGCGACTCTAACGATACCATCAGGCCCTGGGTGAATGATGGTGACCTTTCCTAATATCCATTTAGCAGGTGGGAGATGCTCGTCTTTGATTACGACAATATCGCCAACGGTGATGGATCTAGTCGCATGTTGCACTTCTTCCACATATTCTGTAGCATGTTCTGAAGCTATTGCCAACGTGACAATCGATGTAATAACATACTAAGTGTGGTGGGCTCTGAACAGTCAATGGCGCCGTTCCAATAAGGAAGTGCCCTAGGGCCTTATTACTGAATACGATACGATCAAAATCAATAGTAAATTCCTAAATTCGGCATACTGAAATATAGAATTTACGATTGATCCAGAAACATGTGGAAAAGTGCTAATTTCAGAAGTGTTTCTACGTTACGGAATTCCCCGACGAATTATAAGTGACAATGGAACGCAGTTTGTCAGTGCCGTGATGCTGCATATTGCGCACTGTTTCAAACTGACACAGTCATTTACTCCAGTTTACCATCCCGTAGAGCGCAAAAACCTAGACATGAAAATGCAACTAAGCATCCTAGTGGGAGACTTACACAACACATGGGATCAGTATCTAGCTGCTATCAGGTTCGCCATTAACTCTTTAAGATGTCAGAACACTGGTTTCACCGCAGCATTCCTAACCTTCGGAAGGGAGTTACGAACATCAAAGGAAATAAGTAACGATATTTCCAATCTAAATCAAACCAACAATTTCATTGCAGAAATATCACCTGTTCTTTCTAAAATTGCATCCTCGCTAAAAGATGCACAAGAATTAACAGAGATGGAGCAACACCGACAAAAGACTTATGCAGATAAGAAGCGCCAACCTGATCCCTGCTATCAACCTGGTGATCTAGTATTGATCACTTCTCACCAACGGAGCCATAGTCATCACGCATGAAGACTGCTAGATATGAGCCGTTGATTTTGAAAGTGGAATAAGTCCATTTCGTTTTTAAATCGACATAATTAAGGGTCTGCTTTGTAACATGTTTAAAAATATTTATTCACGCCAACTTTCGGGAAAATTTACTTGTATTTGTTAAAAGTGTGATGAAACAATTCATCAATAGATTCTCAGAAAGTTGCTTCGTTTTGTATAAAACATCGTTACAATCTTACAACAATTTTTTTTTTTTTTTTTGAAAAAGTGACTTATTCCACTTTCAAAATCAACGGCTCATATCTAGAAGTTGCTAAGGCAGTGAGTGATCGATTCCTGTAGAGAAGTTCGTCCGGAGGTCTTCATAGACTCCGTACTCACTCCGAAAGACTAGACAAAAATTCATTAAGTTTTAATTTTATAGGACGGAAGAATAGTAGTGTACTCTTTTTGCTTTATGAATTTTCCACTTTTCCCAAAAATATAGTTGGTCACCCTAGCCTACAAGCTACAAGCTTAAGGCGACAACTTCGTTCTATTGCTCGGGATTGTTAAATTTGACAGCACCACACAAAATCCAACCGAAGGCTGTGCGTTGAGCTATTGGGCCACCATTTGGTAGCTTGTAAAGTCCATCTAAGATTATTCTTTGATATATATCCGCTCCCAATAATATATCTATATTTGCAGGCGTGCCAAAGTACGCATCTGGCAAGATCAAATCATCTAATTGTCTATCTCATATTCAAGTTGTCTGGCTGGGATTGGGCGTGTAAGTTGGTTGTGTACTATTGCGTTGATAGTGACGCTCTCGACTTCATTATAATGCGGAAATATCTCAAAAGAAATCTTAGTATTCGCTTCTTCAGAATAGGTTTGCAAATAACTGGGCATTCATCCAGTCTTTCTTCAGTACGAGTGCGTCGTCGGAAAATTCTCCCATAGGCCTTACACCGTTTGATGATCCGATTAAGAAGTGATTCGGCGTGAGCGTCTCCTCGCTTTCGTCATCAAATTGGACGTAAGTTAGTGGGCGCGAGTTTATGGTAATTTCGACTTCTAGCAGCATACTTTGCAGGAGCTCATCCGAGGGATTTTTCGTCATTGTAATGTGGGATAGCGTGTTCTTAATCGACCGAACTAGTCTCTCCCAGCTTCCTCCCATGTGTGGAGAGGCAGGTGGGATAAAGTTCCACTTGGTAATTGAGTTGGTAAATTTTTCAGCGAGTTCGTTCTGGTCCACTCGTTCCCAGGCTTCACGAAGTTCACGATCCGCGCCATGAAAATTCGTACCGTTATCGGAAAATATTTCGATAGGAGTTCCGTGCCGGATCGTGAATCTTTTGATGCTTAGTATACATGAGTCTGTGAAAAGGTAAGACGCCACCTCTATGTGGACGGCTCGTACCGTTAGGCACGTAAAGAGAACTCCCCACCTTTTCTCTGATCTCCTTCCTATCGTGACCTTCATTGGTCCGAAATAGTCTACGCCGACGTAGGAGAACGGAAGAGTGTACGACGCCAACCTACACGGCGGAAGGTCAGCCATCTCTGGCGGTTTTGGTTCTGCCGAGCGATTTTTACAAACTTGGCATCTTTTTCTTTCGGATTTAACTGCGATTCTCAATCGTGGAATAGTAAATTGTTGTTTCAGCTCGTTAAGAACCGTGTCGAAGTTATGGTGATGATATTTACGATGGTACCAATTTATGATAAGGTTCGTAATAGGGTGATCTCCCGGAAGTAGAACGGGTCTCTTTGTATTGTCTTCTACACCAATTACCATATCGATACGTCCACGCGCACGCAGAACTCGATTCGAGACGAGATATGGTGACATCTTGTAAATGGTGCTACCCTTTTTTAACTCCGATGACAGACTTTTATTCCTTTCGAGTATGGCGATCTCCTCGGCGAAACGTTCAGCTTGAGCTTGTTGATATAATTTGCTTTCGGCCTGTGCATATTCTACATTCAATACTGGACCAGTTCGTTTAGTCGTTCGTGTAATGCTACACTTTAGATCAGGGGTTCTCAACGTTTAAGACACTGCGACCCCCTTTTCAAGTTTACTAATTTACCGACCCCCTTTGAATTAGAAATGGTGTGTATCTTTGCGTGCGCAACCTCTGAGAAGTTGGCGATCAGTGAGTGTCTTTGCCTTTCATTACGTCTTGTGAAGCAGACTATTTCAGACACTTTGTGGTTGTGAATTATATTGCTATCTATAGTTAAACATCATGGACAAGTTTTTAAAAAGAGCATCTTCAAGTAGTGGCGGTAGTGAATCTGTGAAACCAAAGTGCCGTAAATATTGCCAATCATACATACATTTTGGTTTCACTGAACTAGCCAGCAAGCCTCAATGTGTTATATGCAGCGAAGTGTTGTCAGCCGAAAGCATGAAGCCTTCGAAAATGAAACGTCATCTCGAAACGAAACATTTTGCCTTGAAAGACAAACCAGTAGAGTTTTTCCAGCGGAAACTGCTTTGTCTTCGAGGTCAACAGAAGAACATTAAAGGTTTATTTTTTCTTATTGGCAAAAAAAAATTATATGCTAACTAAAATTATTCTCTTCTTGAAAGGTGTTGCTGATGTCAGTAAAAATGCTGTCAAAGCTTCATATGAGGTAGCGCTGAAGATCGCCAAAAAGGGGAAACCCCATACAATTGCGGAGGAATTAATTCTTCCTGCCGCATTGGCTATGGTTTCCAATATGATCGGTGCTGAAGAAGCTGCAAAACTGAAGAGCATTCCGTTGTCAAATGACACAATTTCAAGACGAATCTCTGACATGGCTGAAGACGTGCAGAACCAACTCCGGAGGCAAATTAAAGAAAGTAATTTGTTTTCCATTCAGTTTGATGAGTCAACTGACGTTGCCAGCTGTGCTCAGTTTTTGTGCTATATTCGGTATGATGGCGCTGATTCTATTCAAGAAAACATACTATTTTGCAAGCCTTTATCAAATCACGCAACAGGTGAAGGTCTTTTTAAGGTGTTTATTGAAGCAACAGAACCTTTTGAAATTGAATGGAGCAAATGTGTTTCAATTTGCAGTGATGGAGCAAAGGCCCTTACGGGAAAGAACAGTGGTTTGCTTGTCAGGTTGAAATCACTAATACCACACGCAAAGTGGGTCCACTGTTTTTTACATAGGCAAGTTTTGGCAGCTAAAAAAATGCCAGATGAACTTCTTCATGTTTTCAATGAAGCCATCAAAGTTGTCAACTACATTAAAAGTCGCCCATTGCAGTGTAGGCTGCTTAAGAACTTGTGCGAAGAGGTAGGAGCATTGCAGAAACATTTGCTTTTTCACACGGAGGTACGATGGTTATCTCGCGGCAATGCCTTAAGCAGGCTTTTTCAATTAAAATCAGAAATGTTGCTATTTTTGGCTGATAGAAAACCTGAACTTTCCAGTTTTTTCAGTGATGAAAAGTGGCTGATAAAGCTTGCCTATTTAGCAGACATCTTCTCTCACCTCAACAGTTTGAACTTATCTATGCAAGGACCAGACAAAACTCTTCTTTATTCTCAAGACAGAGTAAAAGCATTTATAAGAAAACTTACTGCTTGGAACACACGAATTAAAAAAGAAGACTTTGAAAATTTTCCGCTTACTCAAGAATTTAAAGAGTTTGTTTCGAGTATTGGCGACGCAACCCTTAACTCTTCATCTCTCTCTGTACTCATCTCATCTCATCTTGAAACCTTAATTGAGCAATTGACAGATTATATACCAGTCGAAGATATGAGTGGATATTTGTGGGTAGTCAATCCGTTTAATGAGCAAGCCGTACAAAATGCTGTGCTAAGTGTTCGTCTTCATGATGAACTGATAGAGCTATCAAGTGATCAGGCAATGAAATTAACGTTCAACAGTGCTTGTCCCGGCAAATTTTGGATAAGTATTAAAAAGGAATACCCAGAGCTGTTCAAACAAGCGTTGAACATACTAATACCATTTGCTACATCCTACAACTGTGAGCAAGGATTTTCCATCATGGTGAATTTAAAAACAAAATCAAGAAATCGTTTGACACTGGAAAATGACATTATTTTGTGTGCTACAACAATAAATCCAGACATTCAAAAATTAGTGAGTTGCAAACAAGCTCAAGTTTCTCATTAACTGAATTGAAGGAAGTTTTAAGTAAAAACTTGTACATTTTGTGTCTTTTCTTTCAAATAAATAACAAGACCTGTAACAATAGCTTTTTATTTATTATTTTTTATTATTTTTATTTTATTTTATTATTTTTTTAATTTTTCTCTCGTCCTGCGCGACCCCCCAGACAATTGTTGCGACCCCCCTTGGGGTCGCGACCCACCGGTTGAGAAACCCTGCTTTAGATTGTGGATGTAGCGTAGGACGAATACCATGGATCGAAGTAGCCTCATCCAATTGGAGAAACGTCTTACATATATTGTACTTGAGGTAGGCACGATGGTGTGTAGCATATGAGGTCTCAACTCCTCATTGGTAGAGTCGACTACATCTGGGCGAGCGGGCCAGTGCTCTCGCGGCAAATATAGGAAATCGGGACCACGGAACCATCTACTTGTGGTGGTCAGGTCAGCGTTTCTCTGCCATTTAGTAGTTTCATCTGCTACGTTGAACTTAGATGGTACCCAGCACCATTCTTCCAGATTTGAAGACTCTAGAATTTCTCCTACTCGGAACGCCACGAATTGCTTGTATTTACGTTGCTCCGAATTAAGCCAACAGAGCACTGTTTTGGAGTCGGTCCAGAGAAGTCGGGATTTAAATTTGATCAAGTGTCCATCCTGTATGGTTTTGGCCAGGCGGATCCCTTGTACTGCCGCTTCCAATTCTAGTCTGGGTATAGACATAACTTTAAGGGGTCTTCCTACCATGTCCGCTCGAAAAATGCGTGTTTTTTAAAAAATTCATAACTTTGAAAGTATAAAAGACTTTTTTTTAATTTTTGGACCCAAAGTATATTACAGTTTGAGGAACGCTTGACGTAATTTTTAATAAAAAAAAAAAAAAAAATGGCGGCGCTGTGCATATTTCCCCGGAGGCCTTCGGCCCAAGAGGGGGGATATGATGTCATCCATTAATATGCATCAGAAAAGAAAAAATAAAAAATGGGCTTGTTCGTGGGTAGTGTAGCTAGAATGTAGCGTAGCGAATTTTTTTTTTGATTTTTTTTGAAATTTTGGTGAGCCGTAGAAAAAAATATCGCATTTTTTCCTAAGAAAAACGTCGAAAAACGTCAATAAAAAAAAAACTAATGTAGCAATCTTAAAAATCCTACGCTACTCTTTTCATAATACTTTTAAAAGTATTGTGTTCAAATTTCAGAGCCATCGGCCCACTAGTTTACGAGATATTGTGTTACGAGTTCCGAGAAGAGTAGTTTCGAGATAAACGTAAAAGAAAGTTGGCTTGTTTGCTGTATCGCAAGGGTTTTCGTCGGTTGTCGTGCAGAAAACGTAGCTGTAACTTCGGCAATTTTGCGATTTTCAATACCGCCAATGGCTTAAAATGTGCGTAACATTTCAAAGTTTTTTATAAAAAAATAAAAAAAAATTAAGACAAAAAAATGTCCATGGTAGGAAGACGCCTTAAGTGGTACTATACGAGTTTTAGCTGCAATCAGCGAGCATTCGACGGTACCATCCCTCTCAAGTCTGAGATATGCGGCGGCGCCATAAGTGTTCTCGCTTGCATCCATGAAAGCACGAAGTTGGACATTATCGCCGTAATTAAGTTCACGAGAAAGATAACACCGTGGAATTTTAAGTTTTTCCACTTGAGGAAGTAGGCGAATCCAATGGAGCCATTTGAGGTTTAAGTTATCATCGATCTTGTCATCCCATTGCATTGTAGCTCTCCAGATTTCTTGTAGTAGAATTTTTGCATGTATCAGGAAATGCGCCAACAAGCCGAGTGGGTCGTAAATCGTCATCAGAATTTGTAGTACAGTAAGACCCCGCTTAACGCAGGGGATACGTTCCATCAAAGTAGAGCGTAATGTGAAACAGCGCTATCTTAATAAATATATAAATTTATGCTAACAATAATGTCAACAAATGTTTCAAATGATAAAAATGCGTCCGTACAGTACCGCTCCAAGCAAGTACATATTTGGAAACCTAGTGCTGCGCACAATTTCGGGGAATCCCCGGGTTGAAATAAAAGAGCGCTAAACCGAAACAGCGCTAAACGAAACAGCGTTAAGCGGGGTCTTACTGTACTTCCCTTTTGGTAGGATGTCTATTACCGTTCAACACTTCTCGGTTCTTGTTGTTGTGGATTATCCGATAATCCTAGGATTTTGTCAGCTCCGCATTCCTGTGATGACAAGCTTAAGTTTTTATTGCGATCAACAGCGCTTCCGGTAATGGATTCACAAACTGCCGAGGAGTTTGAAATCCAGTTTCGTATTTTGAACACGCCCTGGGCGTGAATATGGCGAACCTCCCTGGCGAGCTTAATGGCCTCAAGATCCGTGTCGACGCTGTCTAATAAATCATAGACGTAATGATTTTTTATTATGGATTGGACTGCCCTCGGAAAGTTGTTCGCGAATCTCGATGCATTCTTGTTTTTCACGTATTGTGCGCAGCTTGTTAGTGTCATCTGTGGGGATTTGGTTGAACGAAGTGATTTCTGTGGATCGGCAAATTTAGGCAGTTGGCATGATTGAGATCCACACAAAAAATTTTTGTTCAGTGGAGGGGAGCTGACAGATGATGTGGCAGAGGATAGAGGGTTTTTTTTTTCGTGCGAGAAGTTTAAAATATAAGCGTAGCAAATAAGAAAATAGAAATGAAATATAGAAGTTTTAGTGTCGAGAAATTAAAAAGGAAAATGAATGGTAATTAGAAGTTAAGTTTAGCGCACGGGCACGGGCGAAATAATTTAAATAAAATACATAGTTTAAAGTAAAATTTACAAGTTAAGAACCAGCACATAAATTTAAGTAAAATGTGTGAAATAAAAACCATAAGCAAGGTCGTTAAAATTGAATTCGGTCGAAACGCGAACGTTCTTCGCCTAGCTACCGCTGGCGAACGACCGGAACGGAAAACCATCGAAAATTTCGTCGACGGGTGTCTGCTGCACCACACCGAGACGCAAGTGCCTTCCGCAGTTTTTTCTGCATTTCTCGCGATCAAAAAGAAATAAAGTGACGCCTAAAAGTTTTCGGCCACAAAAAAAATAAATAAAAATAGTCAGCTACAGTGGCTCGAAAAAGTTTTCGGTCACACAAAAATGAAATAAAAAAAATAAGAAAGTCACAATTAAAATAAAACAAAATAACGTAAATTAAAATATAAATAAAATATGAAACGACAAAAAACGAAACAGAAACTAACACGGACTGCAATTAATTAAAAAAATTTAAATAAAAAATAAAAACAAAAAAATAATTAAAATGAACTAAGCAGATATACATAAATAAGGTAATTTTTGCTTATATTATTTTTTTCTTTCTTTCAAATACTTGATTTTTTTTTTGTGTATGATTTGTTTGGTTGTTTTCTTTTTCTTTGGCTTGGATTTTTAAATATGGCTAAGTAAAGAGCCTGTACGATGGATCTTCTCGGTTGAAGACCTTCCGCCCCACTCATACCTCTCTCTAGGGGCCATATCTGAAGATTTTATTCTTTTTGTCGAGTTGTTAGGAGTTTTCTCGGTCTCTCATGACCGATTGGGAATCTTATCCCAATTTTATCACCCGGGTAAGTCGGCGTGAAATTTTTGTTGTACAGGCCAAGGGTTTTATGGCCTGGAACGCTAACAACGTACCCCCCCACAGCCGCAGCTAGCCCGGAAGCCAGCAAGCACGTCGCTCCAGTTAGCGTTTCAGCCACCAATTCGGACGTAGGCGGAATTGGACCCCTCTTTCCCGATCCTCAACCTTTCCTTCGGTTATTTTGACTTTTTCAAGTCAAAATAATCACTCCAAGGCCTCCGTTCACAACAAGCTCGGCGAGCATGTCGCTCCGAAGGTCATTACTTTCATCATATAGACGTCGGGATCTTCTTTTGACGTTTCACTTCGCCAAAGAAATCGCTGCGAGTGTTGGTCTTCTTGTCTTATTTCCACCTGATGAAAATCTGTGCAGACATTAAAGAAATGTAATGTCTGCACAGATTGCCACATGAATTTAAATAAAATTGATAGCAATGACGTTAGCTGATCTGGACCTGTCAGTAGCATCGAGTTAAGCGAAACACCATGAACCTTTGCAGCCGCATCCCAGGCGATCCGAACCTTTCCAGGTTTATTAGGATTTTACACGGGAAATATAGGCAAATACCATGTGTTGAGTCGCCGCAGTAAGAAAAAAATAAAAAGTCTCTGTGGAGCTGTTGCGATCATATTTCAACTCTGCGATGAATTATGATCGCATCAGCTCCACTGTCACCAACTTCACCGTGTACGGTGACAGGAGGAGGAGAAAAAGAGACACGCGGCGGGGCTGATAACCAAAAAAAACAGAGAGTGGTTGAGAAAAAACTATACGATTGGTGAATTTTTTTGATTCGGGCCGGAATCTAATCAAATAATTGAGGAAAAATAGTGAAAAGGATCCGGAAAAGTGCAACCGATCGAATCCTGATGGAATTGCCTGGAGAACGGTGAAAACGTGACCATAAAACTGATTTCTTTCCGAAGCGCCATAGTGGAAAATATTGTTGACATTTTTCCGTCATTTCGGGGTTGGTTTTCCGGGATTTTGCAAATATTTCGGACCGCGAACAAACGTGTAATTTCAATAGCGGTTCGATTCGGTTGGGAAAAAAAAATCGGAATTTTGATTTGGGGAGCGTTGGAAAGGCGGGCATTTCGGGTTTTCTTGTTGCCGATATAGAGTCGGGTGAGGACTACTCTGGAACGCGTTTTGATTTTGGGGGCGCCCGTTTTCGAGTTATTCCGCGGATCCCAGTCAGTGGAAAACGGTACGGAAAATCGAAAAGCAACGATAAAACAAAAAAAAAAACGATCAGCGGTACGACGTATTTTACATCGAGTGCGGGAGCGAATTCGTGAGTTTTTACAAAGTGATTAGCAGACAAAAGTCCTCCGCTGGCTAATTAAATCCACTCGATATTGTGTTAAACTAAACGCGAAACGTTTTCTAGATGATTTATTCGAATTCGAGTCGGTTTTTATCGTGCAGAGCAGAGGAGTGTTCGTCGAAATTTCAAACGCGATACGATTACTAAAGATTTAACGCGCTTATCACGCTTCTGCGTACTATCGATTAAATTAATTTTTTTTTCTTTCGCCGTTTTCTGTTTCTTTCCGATCGGAAAAGTCGATCAATGTGTGCTCGTTGTTCTGGAATGGACAAAATCATTTTCGTGCGGTGAAAGGTGCATAAGTGCGTAGAATTTTAGCGAGGCAGTTTTCACGAGACAGCCAACGAATTCGTAACGCTCAGCTACGAAAAGCTACAGGAGTCAGTGTGCGCATCTCAAGTCAGACGTGTTATGCAATAACCTTGCACCTACGAACCTCGAAATTAGTTTTCTCCCGTCGTGCCCATAAAAATCAACCTCGCCATTTCGACGGGTGTTTAGTGGATAATAATCGAAAATAGAATCGAACTCGTCCTGAACCGCCCCAAAGTTTCGCGCGTAATTATTTTCACCAAAATCTCCGCGCTCCTCGACAGCCATTTTGAATGTACGACAAGCTGTTCGAAAATTGCTGAAAAATTTCGAGAAGAAAAGTTTTCCCGTGGCGTGTTTGTAGTGTGGAAATCACACGGCGTCCGTAATGAAGGGCAGAGAAATAATTCGTCTCTGAATTTCTTCACGAAATTGCATGGCCGTGTGCAAAGACTAGACTTGCAGTTGCCGGTCCATCAGCATCAGCTACTAGCATGACATATGAATTTCCGCAAAACCATTTAATCGCGCCACAACCAGTTCGGCTATAACTCCAGCTCCGCTATATCTACCGACACAAGTTTTTTTTCAATTATTTCATCGCAACCTAACGAAATCGGCCACACTACAATGTAAGAGTGAGAACGATCAAACGACGTACGCATCATTCTACGATCAAAATGCAACGCGGAAACGTCTCGCAAATATGGGAAGAATATTTAATAAAATAAATATACACAAAAATTAAATATACCAGCCTAAAATATATAATGAATTAAATATACACAAAAATTATAAAAAAATACCAGCCTAGAATATTTAATAAAATAAATATACACAAAAATTAAAAATACCAGCCTAGAATATATAATAAAAATTAAATAGGGATTAATATAATGAAAGACGACAGGACAAGACGGGACGGATTAAACTAAACTAATAAATTAAAATAAATAAATAAAATAAAATTAAAAAAAAAAAAAAAAAAAAAAAAATTTTGAGAGGAGAGAACAACCAATAAATGGGGTGAGTGGATATTTTACATTCTTTTGATTTCTATATGTATTTTATTTGTGTATTTTCTTTTATATATATTCTGCTCGTTTTTTTTTGTCTATGACTTTTTCTTTTTTTCTTCAGCATTTTTTTTCTTGTTTTTTTTTTGGTAAAATAATGATGAAAGGCTAGAAGAGCCCGTATGAAAGTGAACCCGAGTGTTTAGCTCCCTGACCCCGAACCTCAATAAGGGGCCACGACGCGAAAAATGTTATAAGGACAGTCGTGGCTGAGGTAGGGTGGGCAGAGCAGGGCGCTATTAACACCAGAGCGCCCTGACAAATCGCGGAGCCGCGCCATCCAACCGCTTCTTGGTCTTTCACGACCAATTGGGAAAATAATCCCAATTTTTACCTACCCTTGGATAAGTCGGCGCTTACAATTTTTGTTGTACAGGCCTAGGGTTTAATGGCCTGAGTTCAAGCAAGTACCCCCCCCCCCCCCCCACACTGCCGTAGCTAGTCCCGGCCGCCAGCAAGAGCGTCGCACCAGCTGAACTCAGACACCAATTCGGACTTAGGTGGAATTGGCCCTTCTGTCCCGAACCTTCTTTTTCCTTTCGACTATTTTGACTTTTTCAAGTCGAAATAGTCCTTCCAAGGCCTTAAACACAACAAATGGCGCCCAACGTGGGGCTAGCCACCGCTACGCTTAGTGCACAAAGCGTAGCCCATCAACACGTGCGAGTCGGAAAAATTCCGTACAAAAAGTTGGTGGGCAAAAGGACTAAAAACTTAGTCGTTCTGCGACAGAATTTTCGCCTGAACGGCAGTCAAAGTCCAAGTCTACAAGCTTTTCAGATTTTCAACAGCAGAACATTTCATCGAACCTGTATGGAGGCAATATGGAACGATCCTATTGACGAACCGTTTTGGCAACCTGTAGGCGCCAATTCGGTTCCATAGGAAAGGGAAACATTGTCTGCATACGAGATTGATGTGATGTAAGTTGTGATAAACTTAATCTTTCTGATTCTTTCCACTTTTGTTTTGCAAGTACCCTTTTGAGTGCTGGGCATGCCCTGTCTTGGCGGGCGTGTCGTCAGACAATTGGGAGAAATACTTGTAAAATATTGGTGAGTTAGATGATAGGAAATTTCGTCGAAAATTTGTTAAGTACCTTATTTCCTTATCCTTCCTTTTAGAGTACCTTTTAAAGTAGATTAATTTTTTTTGAACTAACGTAGTATATTTTTTTTTTTGGTAATTAGATTTTTTTATTCTTTTGACAAACATTTAACGTAAATTTTTGTTTTGCTGAATTTTGGTATATTTTGTTTTGCTAATTTTTCCCATTTTTTTTTTTTTGTTGAAATTTTATCGCGTTCCGGATTTTCCCGATGGAGCGAGGAAGATCAGGATCGGCTTCGCGATTTGCTGCATAGAGGGGAGGGGAAAGGTTGCGACGACGTGAGGGTTCATTGTTTTTTTTTTGTCGAATTAAGATCATGTAATCACTCATTCGTTTTTTTTTTTTTTTTTTTATCATTACAGTTATTACAATTATTCAATCTTTCATTCAGCAATTATTCTTTTCATACTTTCATTCACACGTTCAATCATTCTTCCGGAAATCTAAATTACGTATACATACATTCAATCATTCGTTCATTTCCCTTTTGATGCATTTACTCGTTCATTTGTTCAATCATTTATTCATCGAGTTGCACATTCATTCGATTAAATTTTAATTCATCACTCACTCGTACAGTAGCATTCATTCAATCACTCACTCAAGCACGCAATCGTATCATTTGATCATCCATTCATGCAGTAAATCATTCACTCGTTCATTTTTTTTTCAATCGTTCATTCACTCGTTCGCTGGATAGTTAAAATTTTTTTTTATCAATCGGTCAATTTTTATATGTTCATTATCGCTCAAAAATTTGTATGCAGTTGTACAAATTACACAATCAATCAAGCGTTAAAGCATCCAGTCACTCATTCCTAGATGCAAATTACTGACATATTCATTCCGTCATGTAATATTTAAAATTCAGGCACTCGTTAATTTTTTTTCTCTCGCTCAATTATATGGCCATTCAAGCATTCATGTGTTCATAGCTCTCTCGTTCAATACTTCATACGTTCACAACTTTCTCGTTCACAACTCTCTCGTTCATAGCTCACTCGTTCATAACTCACTCGTTCACAACTCTCTCGTTCATAACTCACTCGTTCATTCGTTATGAATTACGAAGGAATACCAGCGACAGTGCGCACAAATCCACCTGTGGTACGAGCCGAACTTGGAGTGGACCAATTAGTGGAATTGGTCAGGACGGTTTTGAGGGAGGAGCGGACGTCACAAGAACCAGTGGGGGCCCATTATTCGGCAGCGGATGGAGGCTCGCGTGCCGGGAGGGTGGTTCAGCGGATCGAAGCAGCCGATGGGGCTAGCGATCGTGTTTGGCAAAGCCCTATCTATCGACAAAGAAATTCCTGCAGCCCATTAAGGCATTGGCGTCTTCGTTTTAATGGAGATAGTCAATCCCTACGCGCAGAAGAAATGGTTTTTAGGGCCGAGGCTCTCGCGATGAGCGACTTGGGCGGCGACTTAGATCTGCTGACGGAAGGCTTTCATCTGCTGCTGGATGGTCGGCCCAACGAATGGTACTGATTGTGGCGTCGATTCACCACCAATGCGACATGGGGCACCCTGAAGGATGCATTCGTGCAGGTCTGGGGTGAGCGAGGAACGGATTGGGAGGTGCGCAAGCAGATGCTTGACAGACGGCAATCTCCAAATGAACCCTTCTTGTCTTTTGTACAGGACATGATGGAGCTTCGCACATTGCTGCGCACTCCCATGATGGAGTCCGATTTCGTGGATCTGGTGCGTGGAAATCTAGTAGCCAGCACACAGCAACAAATGTGCTTCCACTCAGTCCTAACAATGGACCAATTACGTCGGCTTGTCCTTCAAGTGGAAGACACGCGCAAGGCTACCAGACCATCACCTTGGAACCAGGCCAGAATTCACGAGGAGCCAATCGAAGAAGAACATACGGTTACGACTTCTTCAGTCGACTTGGCCGGACTAACGAACCCCTGGACTTGCTGGAATTGTAAGCGGGAAGGGCACGGATATCGTGACTGTTCGGAGGCCATAAAGAGCATCTTCTGCTTTGGATGTGGGCGGGCTGGCGTTCTAAAGCCCAACTGCGTCCATTGCAAGGCGGGAAACGGCCGAAGGGACGGAAGAACAACATGTTCCTCTCGTCCGAGTACTGCAACACGAAATTTAGTTCGACACCCCGATTCCAATTCCCAATGTAATTTAGAACTCCCAAATAAAAAAACTTTACCCAATTATTCAACCCCTACAAATACCCCTCCAAATTTTAATACCCTACCTACAACATTTTCTGAACCCAATTCCCATCCTTTTAGCGTAAAATCATCCCTACCCAATTCCTCTGCATTAAATACTCCGCACGTCAAATTATTAACGAGACCAAGCGATAAGACGGAGCCGGCTGTTTCCCGGCCTGAAGATGCCTTTATCGCAAAAGAACATCCAAGACGACATTCCCACCATCCTCTCAAGCCATACCACCTTCGGCTAAAGGAATATATGGAGGCTCGAGAGCGAATTTTCGCGCCTACTTCAGTCGCAAGTGTTGATCAAGCATCAACACTAACGAGTGGATCCGGTCGCAGAAAATCAATCTTGCGCCTTCGTACATTCTGGAGGATGGTGCGTGAAAAAAAGAAAGCGATCCTCTCTACCATCATTACCAATCCGTTGGACATACGTCCGTACGCCATGGTATCCTTGTACGGAGTGGACGTTGAAGGACTCCTCGATACTGGGGCGAGCATCAGTTGCCTGGGGGCAAACGCTTTACAACGTCTCCAAGATGCACAGGTGAATTATCGACCGGTCTGTCAGGAGGTGAAGACCGCTGATGGTGCAGCGCAAAAGGTATTGGGCACAGTAACTACCGATATTACTTTTCGTGGTATTACCAAACCCATTACACTATACATCGTGCCGAGCCTGTCGCAGAAATTGTACCTAGGGGTAGATTTCTGGCGATCATTCCAACTAGCTCCTAGCATTATCAGCGCGGTCGATACTCCCGATACTGCATCGCAACTGATAGCTCCGGATGCCCACCATTTAACGCCCACAGATGTAAAGAGGTTGGAAATGGTAAAGTCCAAATTTCCATCATACGAAGTATATGGACTCGGTGTGACCAACGTCGAACAACACAGTATAGACGTTGGTGATGCAAGTCCCATCAAACAGCGACATTATCCTGTGTCTCCTGCGATCCAAAAACTCTTATATGACGAGATCGATCGCATGAGGGCACTTGGCGTTATAGAGACCAGCCAGAGTGCATGGAGCTCGCCTGTGGTTCTCGTGAGGAAGCCAGGCAAGGTCAGGTTATGTTTGGACTCGCGCAAAGTCAATAGTGTGACGAAGAAGGATGCTTATCCATTACCACACATTGATGGTATCTTAAGTCGTTTGCCGCGAGCCAATTTTATTACTAGCCTGGACCTCAAAGACGCCTTTTAGCAGATTCCTCTCGAGAACAAATCCAGGGAGTATACAGCGTTTACCATTCCTGGCCGGCCTCTATATCACTACACTCGCATGCCTTTTGGGTTATGCAACGCGCCGCAAAGGATGTGTCGTTTGATGGACAAAGTCGATCTGCTGTTAATTTCTGAAGATTTCGATTCACATCTGGTTTTATTGGCAGAAGTCGCAGAATGTTTGCGAAAGGCTGGCTTGACCATTAACGTCAACAAGAGCAAGTTTTGTCTGAAAGAGGTGAAATACCTCGGTTACATCGTTGGAGAAGGAGGCTTGAAAACTGATCCCAACAAAGTTTCAGCCATCGTCGATTACCCTTCGCCTAAGTCCGCACGTCAAGTTCGACGCTTTCTTGGTATGGCAGGCTGGTATCGACGATTCGTTCCCAACTTTGCTGCGACTGTTTCACCAATTTCAGACACTCTAAAGAAGTCCAACCAGTTTGCTTGGACTACAGAGGCACAAACTTCCTTCCTATTAGTGAAAGACTTGTTGACGAAAGCCCCCTTATTAATCAATCCTGATTTTAAGAGGTCTTTCGTAATCCAGTGCGACGCCAGTAAATCAGGGGTGGGTAGCGTTCTCTTTCAGGAAAACGACGACGGATCGGAATCTCCAGTGGCGTATATGTCACAGAAGCTCACTTCCGCTCAACGCAACTACAGCGTAACCGAACTCGAGTGTTATGCAGCTGTGTTGAGCGTGAAAAAATTTCGAGCCTATGTAGAAGGGACTGCGTTCAAAATCATTACGGATCACGCAAGTCTCAAATGGCTCATGTCGCAGAAAGAACTACAAGGACGGTTGGCAAGATGGAGTTTAAAACTCCAAGGTTACGACTTCACAATCGAGCACCGAAGAGGGAGCCTGAACGTTGTACCCGACGCTCTCCCTCGTGTATACGAAGAGGGATTAAATGCGCTGATCGGCGTGGCACCGATGGTGGACATGGATTCTCCAGAATTCTCTGGCAAAGAATACAAAGAATTAGTGTCCACTGTCGATGCGAACGCCGATCGGCTTCCTGACGTATGCGTGAGAGACGGCTTCGTGTATAAGCGCACAGAGCCTCACAACGGTGACCCGATTGCTGAAGACAGAGCCTGGAAATTATGGATTCCATCAAGTCTTACGTCTGCTGCGATCGCTCAGGCGCACGAGGCAGACACGACGGTCCCTGGTGGTTATGCCAAAACGCTAGAGCGAGTCAGGCGATTTTTGTACTGGCCCGGAATGGCTACACAAGTACGCACCTACGTTCTGGCGTGCGACACTTGTAAAGAGACAAAGTCCCCGAACAGACCTCTACGAGCGCCAATGGGAGAACCTTTCCAGACAGATCAGCCATTCCAACACCTTTACATCGACGTGCTTGGACCATATCCGCGTACCAAACGGGGTAAAATCGCTATCTTGATCGTCTTGGATCACTTCACCAAGTTCCCACTTCTACATCCTTTGGGGCGGATCACTGCTGAAGAGATCACAAACTACTTGGAGGGGCAGGTCTTCCATACGTTTGGAACACCTGAGACAATCCTCTCCGATAACGGCTCTCAATTTAGGTCGAATGTGTTTAACACCATGCTGAACAAATACGGAGTTAAACACCTGTACACCCCGAGCTACTCACCGCAAGCGAATGCTTCGGAGCGTGTCAATCAGTCCATCCTGGCCGGAATTCGAGCATTCATCACTGATGACCAAACACGATGGGATGAGAGTCTAAGCAAAATTGGATGTGCTCTTCGCAGCTCAGTCCACCAAGCCACTGGATTTTCTCCTTATCAGGTTTTGTTTGGAAATCACATGATGTTGCACGGGAAGGACTATGAACTGCTGAAGCATTTGCGAGCATTGGGAGAGTCAAATGTACAGCTTCGACCTCGCGAGGGAATTCCTATCGTGAGGCAACTGGCGCAGACGAAAATAAGGGTCGCACATGAGGACAGCAGCAGGCGTTATAATCTGCGTGCTGCTAAAACACAATTTTGTGTAGGTCAAGAGGTATTCCGAAGAAATTTTTCCTTGTCCACAGCCGCGCAGAACTATAACGCCAAGCTGGCAAAGAAGTTCCTCAAGTGCAGGATTCGTCGTGTGCTAGGCAACTCACGATACGAATTGGAGGATCTAGGAGGCAAACGTCTGGGGACTTACCACTCCATGGATCTGAGGCAGTGATCCGAGGGGTACGACACCTAATGCCCGGCACTCAGTCGTGCGCACGAGACTCAGCACGGCGACTTTCTTTAGTCGGTTCGGCGTTGGGAAACCACCGGCGAACCGCCTATGTTGTTGAGTCGCCGCAGTAAGAAAAAAATAAAAAGTCTCTGTGGAGCTGTTGCGATCATATTTCAACTCTGCGATGAATTATGATCGCATCAGCTCCACTGTCACCAACTTCACCGTGTACGGTGACAGGAGGAGGAGAAAAAGAGACACGCGGCGGGGCTGATAACCAAAAAAAACAGAGAGTGGTTGAGAAAAAACTATACGATTGGTGAATTTTTTTGATTCGGGCCGGAATCTAATCAAATGTTTGAGGAAAAATAGTGAAAAGGATCCGGAAAAGTGCAACCGATCGAATCCTGATGGAATTGCCTGGAGAACGGTGAAAACGTGACCATAAAACTGATTTCTTTCCGAAGCGCCATAGTGGAAAATATTGTTGACATTTTTCCGTCATTTCGGGGTTGGTTTTCCGGGATTTTGCAAATATTTCGGACCGCGAACAAACGTGTAATTTCAATAGCGGTTCGATTCGGTTGGGAAAAAAAAATCGGAATTTTGATTTGGGGAGCGTTGGAAAGGCGGGCATTTCGGGTTTTCTTGTTGCCGATATAGAGTCGGGTGAGGACTACTCTGGAACGCGTTTTGATTTTGGGGGCGCCCGTTTTCGAGTTATTCCGCGGATCCCAGTCAGTGGAAAACGGTACGGAAAATCGAAAAGCAACGATAAAACAAAAAAAAAAAAACGATCAGCGGTACGACGTATTTTACATCGAGTGCGGGAGCGAATTCGTGAGTTTTTACAAAGTGATTAGCAGACAAAAGTCCTCCGCTGGCTAATTAAATCCACTCGATATTGTGTTAAACTAAACGCGAAACGTTTTCTAGATGATTTATTCGAATTCGAGTCGGTTTTTATCGTGCAGAGCAGAGGAGTGTTCGTCGAAATTTCAAACGCGATACGATTACTAAAGATTTAACGCGCTTATCACGCTTCTGCGTACTATCGATTAAATTCATTTTTTTTTCTTTCGCCGTTTTCTGTTTCTTTCCGATCGGAAAAGTCGATCAATGTGTGCTCGTTGTTCTGGAATGGACAGAATCATTTTCGTGCGGTGAAAGGTGCATAAGTGCGTAGAATTTTAGCGAGGCAGTTTTCACGAGACAGCCAACGAATTCGTAACGCTCAGCAACGAAAAGCTACAGGAGTCAGTGTGCGCATCTCAAGTCAGACGTGTTATGCAATAACCTTGCACCTACGAACCTCGAAATTAGTTTTCTCCCGTCGTGCCCATAAAAATCAACCACGCCATTTCGACGGGTGTTTAGTGGATAATAATCGAAAATAGAATCGAACTCGTCCCGAACCGCCCCAAAGTTTCGCGCGTAATTATTTTCACCAAAATCTCCGCGCTCCTCGACAGCCATTTTGAATGTACGACAAGCTGTTCGAAAATTGCTGAAAAATTTCGAGAAGAAAAGTTTTCCCGTGGCGTGTTTGTAGTGTGGAAATTACACGGCGTCCGTAATGAAGGGCAGAGAAATAATTCGTCTCTGAATTTCTTCACGAAATTGCATGGCCGTGCGCAAAGACTAGACTTGCAGTTGCCGGTCCATCAGCATCAGCTACTAGTATGACATATGAATTTCCGCAAAACCATTTAATCGCGCCACAACCAGTTCGGCTATAACTCCAGCTCCGCTATATCTACCGACACAAGTTTTTTTTCAATTATTTCATCGCAACCTAACGAAATCGGCCACACTACAATGTAAGAGTGAGAACGATCAAACGACGTACGCATCATTCTACGATCAAAATGCAACGCGGAAACGTCTCGCAAATATGGGAAGAATATTTAATAAAATAAATATACACAAAAATTAAATATACCAGCCTAAAATATATAATGAATTAAATATACACAAAAATTATAAAAAAATACCAGCCTAGAATATTTAATAAA
Source organism: Beris chalybata (assembly GCA_949128065.1). NCBI lineage: Eukaryota > Metazoa > Arthropoda > Insecta > Diptera > Stratiomyidae > Beris > Beris chalybata. The sequence continues at coordinate 90,861,971 of OX421897.1, forward strand.
ATAAATATACACAAAAATTAAAAATACCAGCCTAGAATATATAATAAAAATTAAATAGGGATTAATATAATGAAAGACGACAGGACAAGACGGGACGGATTAAACTAAACTAATAAATTAAAATAAATAAATAAAATAAAATTAAAAAAAAAAAAAAAAAAAAAAAAAATTTTGAGAGGAGAGAACAACCAATAAATGGGGTGAGTGGATATTTTACATTCTTTTGATTTCTATATGTATTTTATTTGTGTATTTTCTTTTATATATATTCTGCTCGTTTTTTTTTGTCTATGACTTTTTCTTTTTTTCTTCAGCATTTTTTTTCTTGTTTTTTTTTTGGTAAAATAATGATGAAAGGCTAGAAGAGCCCGTATGAAAGTGAACCCGAGTGTTTAGCTCCCTGACCCCGAACCTCAATAAGGGGCCACGACGCGAAAAATGTTATAAGGACAGTCGTGGCTGAGGTAGGGTGGGCAGAGCAGGGCGCTATTAACACCAGAGCGCCCTGAAAAATCGCGGAGCCGCGCCATCCAACCGCTTCTTGGTCTTTCACGACCAATTGGGAAAATAATCCCAATTTTTACCTACCCTTGGATAAGTCGGCGCTTACAATTTTTGTTGTACAGGCCTAGGGTTTAATGGCCTGAGTTCAAGCAAGTACCCCCCCCCCCCCCACACTGCCGTAGCTAGTCCCGGCCGCCAGCAAGAGCGTCGCACCAGCTGAACTCAGACACCAATTCGGACTTAGGTGGAATTGGCCCTTCTGTCCCGAACCTTCTTTTTCCTTTCGACTATTTTGACTTTTTCAAGTCGAAATAGTCCTTCCAAGGCCTTAAACACAACAAATGGCGCCCAACGTGGGGCTAGCCACCGCTACGCTTAGTGCACAAAGCGTAGCCCATCAACACGTGCGAGTCGGAAAAATTCCGTACAAAAAGTTGGTGGGCAAAAGGACTAAAAACTTAGTCGTTCTGCGACAGAATTTTCGCCTGAACGGCAGTCAAAGTCCAAGTCTACAAGCTTTTCAGATTTTCAACAGCAGAACATTTCATCGAACCTGTATGGAGGCAATATGGAACGATCCTATTGACGAACCGTTTTGGCAACCTGTAGGCGCCAATTCGGTTCCATAGGAAAGGGAAACATTGTCTGCATACGAGATTGATGTGATGTAAGTTGTGATAAACTTAATCTTTCTGATTCTTTCCACTTTTGTTTTGCAAGTACCCTTTTGAGTGCTGGGCATGCCCTGTCTTGGCGGGCGTGTCGTCAGACAATTGGGAGAAATACTTGTAAAATATTGGTGAGTTAGATGATAGGAAATTTCGTCGAAAATTTGTTAAGTACCTTATTTCCTTATCCTTCCTTTTAGAGTACCTTTTAAAGTAGATTAATTTTTTTTGAACTAACGTAGTATATTTTTTTTTTTGGTAATTAGATTTTTTTATTCTTTTGACAAACATTTAACGTAAATTTTTGTTTTGCTGAATTTTGGTATATTTTGTTTTGCTAATTTTTCCCATTTTTTTTTTTTTTGTTGAAATTTTATCGCGTTCCGGATTTTCCCGATGGAGCGAGGAAGATCAGGATCGGCTTCGCGATTTGCTGCATAGAGGGGAGGGGAAAGGTTGCGACGACGTGAGGGTTCATTGTTTTTTTTTGTCGAATTAAGATCATGTAATCACTCATTCGTTTTTTTTTTTTTTTTTTTTATCATTACAGTTATTACAATTATTCAATCTTTCATTCAGCAATTATTCTTTTCATACTTTCATTCACACGTTCAATCATTCTTCCGGAAATCTAAATTACGTATACATACATTCAATCATTCGTTCATTTCCCTTTTGATGCATTTACTCGTTCATTTGTTCAATCATTTATTCATCGAGTTGCACATTCATTCGATTAAATTTTAATTCATCACTCACTCGTACAGTAGCATTCATTCAATCACTCACTCAAGCACGCAATCGTATCATTTGATCATCCATTCATGCAGTAAATCATTCACTCGTTCATTTTTTTTTCAATCGTTCATTCACTCGTTCGCTGGATAGTTAAAATTTTTTTTTATCAATCGGTCAATTTTTATATGTTCATTATCGCTCAAAAATTTGTATGCAGTTGTACAAATTACACAATCAATCAAGCGTTAAAGCATCCAGTCACTCATTCCTAGATGCAAATTACTGACATATTCATTCCGTCATGTAATATTTAAAATTCAGGCACTCGTTAATTTTTTTTCTCTCGCTCAATTATATGGCCATTCAAGCATTCATGTGTTCATAGCTCTCTCGTTCAATACTTCATACGTTCACAACTTTCTCGTTCACAACTCTCTCGTTCATAGCTCACTCGTTCATAACTCACTCGTTCACAACTCTCTCGTTCATAACTCACTCGTTCATTCGTTATGAATTACGAAGGAATACCAGCGACAGTGCGCACAAATCCACCTGTGGTACGAGCCGAACTTGGAGTGGACCAATTAGTGGAATTGGTCAGGACGGTTTTGAGGGAGGAGCGGACGTCACAAGAACCAGTGGGGGCCCATTATTCGGCAGCGGATGGAGGCTCGCGTGCCGGGAGGGTGGTTCAGCGGATCGAAGCAGCCGATGGGGCTAGCGATCGTGTTTGGCAAAGCCCTATCTATCGACAAAGAAATTCCTGCAGCCCATTAAGGCATTGGCGTCTTCGTTTTAATGGAGATAGTCAATCCCTACGCGCAGAAGAAATGGTTTTTAGGGCCGAGGCTCTCGCGATGAGCGACTTGGGCGGCGACTTAGATCTGCTGACGGAAGGCTTTCATCTGCTGCTGGATGGTTGGCCCAACGAATGGTACTGATTGTGGCGTCGATTCACCACCAATGCGACATGGGGCACCCTGAAGGATGCATTCGTGCAGGTCTGGGGTGAGCGAGGAACGGATTGGGAGGTGCGCAAGCAGATGCTTGACAGACGGCAATCTCCAAATGAACCCTTCTTGTCTTTTGAACAGGACATGATGGAGCTTCGCACATTGCTGCGCACTCCCATGATGGAGTCCGATTTCGTGGATCTGGTGCGTGGAAATCTAGTAGCCAGCACACAGCAACAAATGTGCTTCCACTCAGTCCTAACAATGGACCAATTACGTCGGCTTGTCCTTCAAGTGGAAGACACGCGCAAGGCTACCAGACCATCACCTTGGAACCAGGCCAGAATTCACGAGGAGCCAATCGAAGAAGAACATACGGTTACGACTTCTTCAGTCGACTTGGCCGGACTAACGAACCCCTGGACTTGCTGGAATTGTAAGCGGGAAGGGCACGGATATCGTGACTGTTCGGAGGCCATAAAGAGCATCTTCTGCTTTGGATGTGGGCGGGCTGGCGTTCTAAAGCCCAACTGCGTCCATTGCAAGGCGGGAAACGGCCGAAGGGACGGAAGAACAACATGTTCCTCTCGTCCGAGTACTGCAACACGAAATTTAGTTCGACACCCCGATTCCAATTCCCAATGTAATTTAGAACTCCCAAATAAAAAAACTTTACCCAATTATTCAACCCCTACAAATACCCCTCCAAATTTTAATACCCTACCTACAACATTTTCTGAACCCAATTCCCATCCTTTTAGCGTAAAATCATCCCTACCCAATTCCTCTGCATTAAATACTCCGCACGTCAAATTATTAACGAGACCAAGCGATAAGACGGAGCCGGCTGTTTCCCGGCCTGAAGATGCCTTTATCGCAAAAGAACATCCAAGACGACATTCCCACCATCCTCTCAAGCCATACCACCTTCGGCTAAAGGAATATATGGAGGCTCGAGAGCGAATTTTCGCGCCTACTTCAGTCGCAAGTGTTGATCAAGCATCAACACTAACGAGTGGATCCGGTCGCAGAAAATCAATCTTGCGCCTTCGTACATTCTGGAGGATGGTGCGTGAAAAAAAGAAAGCGATCCTCTCTACCATCATTACCAATCCGTTGGACATACGTCCGTACGCCATGGTATCCTTGTACGGAGTGGACGTTGAAGGACTCCTCGATACTGGGGCGAGCATCAGTTGCCTGGGGGCAAACGCTTTACAACGTCTCCAAGATGCACAGGTGAATTATCGACCGGTCTGTCAGGAGGTGAAGACCGCTGATGGTGCAGCGCAAAAGGTATTGGGCACAGTAACTACCGATATTACTTTTCGTGGTATTACCAAACCCATTACACTATACATCGTGCCGAGCCTGTCGCAGAAATTGTACCTAGGGGTAGATTTCTGGCGATCATTCCAACTAGCTCCTAGCATTATCAGCGCGGTCGATACTCCCGATACTGCATCGCAACTGATAGCTCCGGATGCCCACCATTTAACGCCCACAGATGTAAAGAGGTTGGAAATGGTAAAGTCCAAATTTCCATCATACGAAGTATACGGACTCGGTGTGACCAACGTCGAACAACACAGTATAGACGTTGGTGATGCAAGTCCCATCAAACAGCGACATTATCCTGAGTCTCCTGCGATCCAAAAACTCTTATATGACGAGATCGATCGCATGAGGGCACTTGGCGTTATAGAGACCAGCCAGAGTGCATGGAGCTCGCCTGTGGTTCTCGTGAGGAAGCCAGGCAAGGTCAGGTTATGTTTGGACTCGCGCAAAGTCAATAGTGTGACGAAGAAGGATGCTTATCCATTACCACACATTGATGGTATCTTAAGTCGTTTGCCGCGAGCCAATTTTATTACTAGCCTGGACCTCAAAGACGCCTTTTAGCAGATTCCTCTCGAGAACAAATCCAGGGAGTATACAGCGTTTACCATTCCTGGCCGGCCTCTATATCACTACACTCGCATGCCTTTTGGGTTATGCAACGCGCCGCAAAGGATGTGTCGTTTGATGGACAAAGTCGATCTGCTGTTAATTTCTGAAGATTTCGATTCACATCTGGTTTTATTGGCAGAAGTCGCAGAATGTTTGCGAAAGGCTGGCTTGACCATTAACGTCAACAAGAGCAAGTTTTGTCTGAAAGAGGTGAAATACCTCGGTTACATCGTTGGAGAAGGAGGCTTGAAAACTGATCCCAACAAAGTTTCAGCCATCGTCGATTACCCTTCGCCTAAGTCCGCACGTCAAGTTCGACGCTTTCTTGGTATGGCAGGCTGGTATCGACGATTCGTTCCCAACTTTGCTGCGACTGTTTCACCAATTTCAGACACTCTAAAGAAGTCCAACCAGTTTGCTTGGACTACAGAGGCACAAACTTCCTTCCTATTAGTGAAAGACTTGTTGACGAAAGCCCCCTTATTAATCAATCCTGATTTTAAGAGGTCTTTCGTAATCCAGTGCGACGCCAGTAAATCAGGGGTGGGTAGCGTTCTCTTTCAGGAAAACGACGACGGATCGGAATCTCCAGTGGCGTATATGTCACAGAAGCTCACTTCCGCTCAACGCAACTACAGCGTAACCGAACTCGAGTGTTATGCAGCTGTGTTGAGCGTGAAAAAATTTCGACCCTATGTAGAAGGGACTGCGTTCAAAATCATTACGGATCACGCAAGTCTCAAATGGCTCATGTCGCAGAAAGACCTACAAGGACGGTTGGCAAGATGGAGTTTAAAACTCCAAGGTTACGACTTCACAATCGAGCACCGAAGAGGGAGCCTGAACGTTGTACCCGACGCTCTCTCTCGTGTATACGAAGAGGGATTAAATGCGCTGATCGGCGTGGCACCGATGGTGGACATGGATTCTCCAGAATTCTCTGGCAAAGAATACAAAGAATTAGTGTCCACTGTCGATGCGAACGCCGATCGGCTTCCTGACGTATGCGTGAGAGACGGCTTCGTGTATAAGCGCACAGAGCCTCACAACGGTGACCCGATTGCTGAAGACAGAGCCTGGAAATTATGGATTCCATCAAGTCTTACGTCTGCTGCGATCGCTCAGGCGCACGAGGCAGACACGACGGTCCATGGTGGTTATGCCAAAACGCTAGAGCGAGTCAGGCGATTTTTGTACTGGCCCGGAATGGCTACACAAGTACGCACCTACGTTCTGGCGTGCGACACTTGTAAAGAGACAAAGTCCCCGAACAGACCTCTAAGAGCGCCAATGGGAGAACCTTTCCAGACAGATCAGCCATTCCAACACCTTTACATCGACGTGCTTGGACCATATCCGCGTACCAAACGGGGTAAAATCGCTATCTTGATCGTCTTGGATCACTTCACCAAGTTCCCACTTCTACATCCTTTGGGGCGGATCACTGCTGAAGAGATCACAAACTACTTGGAGGGGCAGGTCTTCCATACGTTTGGAACACCTGAGACAATCCTCTCCGATAACGGCTCTCAATTTAGGTCGAATGTGTTTAACACCATGCTGAATAAATACGGAGTTAAACACCTGTACACCCCGAGCTACTCACCGCAAGCGAATGCTTCGGAGCGTGTCAATCAGTCCATCCTGGCCGGAATTCGAGCATTCATCACTGATGACCAAACACGATGGGATGAGAGTCTAAGCAAAATTGGATGTGCTCTTCGCAGCTCAGTCCACCAAGCCACTGGATTTTCTCCTTATCAGGTTTTGTTTGGAAATCACATGATGTTGCACGGGAAGGACTATGAACTGCTGAAGCATTTGCGAGCATTGGGAGAGTCAAATGTACAGCTTCGACCTCGCGAGGGAATTCCTATCGTGAGGCAACTGGCGCAGACGAAAATAAGGGTCGCACATGAGGACAGCAGCAGGCGTTATAATCTGCGTGCTGCTAAAACACAATTTTGTGTAGGTCAAGAGGTATTCCGAAGAAATTTTTCCTTGTCCACAGCCGCGCAGAACTATAACGCCAAGCTGGCAAAGAAGTTCCTCAAGTGCAGGATTCGTCGTGTGCTAGGCAACTCACGATACGAATTGGAGGATCTAGGAGGCAAACGTCTGGGGACTTACCACTCCATGGATCTGAGGCAGTGATCCGAGGGGTACGACACCTAATGCCCGGCACTCAGTCGTGCGCACGAGACTCAGCACGGCGACTTTCTTTAGTCGGTTCGGCGTTGGGAAACCACCGGCGAACCGCCTATGTTGTTGAGTCGCCGCAGTAAGAAAAAAATAAAAAGTCTCTGTGGAGCTGTTGCGATCATATTTCAACTCTGCGATGAATTATGATCGCATCAGCTCCACTGTCACCAACTTCACCGTGTACGGTGACAGGAGGAGGAGAAAAAGAGACACGCGGCGGGGCTGATAACCAAAAAAAACAGAGAGTGGTTGAGAAAAAACTATACGATTGGTGAATTTTTTTGATTCGGGCCGGAATCTAATCAAATGTTTGAGGAAAAATAGTGAAAAGGATCCGGAAAAGTGCAACCGATCGAATCCTGATGGAATTGCCTGGAGAACGGTGAAAACGTGACCATAAAACTGATTTCTTTCCGAAGCGCCATAGTGGAAAATATTGTTGACATTTTTCCGTCATTTCGGGGTTGGTTTTCCGGGATTTTGCAAATATTTCGGACCGCGAACAAACGTGTAATTTCAATAGCGGTTCGATTCGGTTGGGAAAAAAAAATCGGAATTTTGATTTGGGGAGCGTTGGAAAGGCGGGCATTTCGGGTTTTCTTGTTGCCGATATAGAGTCGGGTGAGGACTACTCTGGAACGCGTTTTGATTTTGGGGGCGCCCGTTTTCGAGTTATTCCGCGGATCCCAGTCAGTGGAAAACGGTACGGAAAATCGAAAAGCAACGATAAAACAAAAAAAAAAACGATCAGCGGTACGACGTATTTTACATCGAGTGCGGGAGCGAATTCGTGAGTTTTTACAAAGTGATTAGCAGACAAAAGTCCTCCGCTGGCTAATTAAATCCACTCGATATTGTGTTAAACTAAACGCGAAACGTTTTCTAGATGATTTATTCGAATTCGAGTCGGTTTTTATCGTGCAGAGCAGAGGAGTGTTCGTCGAAATTTCAAACGCGATACGATTACTAAAGATTTAACGCGCTTATCACGCTTCTGCGTACTATCGATTAAATTCATTTTTTTTTCTTTCGCCGTTTTCTGTTTCTTTCCGATCGGAAAAGTCGATCAATGTGTGCTCGTTGTTCTGGAATGGACAGAATCATTTTCGTGCGGTGAAAGGTGCATAACTGCGTAGAATTTTAGCGAGGCAGTTTTCACGAGACAGCCAACGAATTCGTAACGCTCAGCAACGAAAAGCTACAGGAGTCAGTGTGCGCATCTCAAGTCAGACGTGTTATGCAATAACCTTGCACCTACGAACCTCGAAATTAGTTTTCTCCCGTCGTGCCCATAAAAATCAACCACGCCATTTCGACGGGTGTTTAGTGGATAATAATCGAAAATAGAATCGAACTCGTCCCGAACCGCCCCAAAGTTTCGCGCGTAATTATTTTCACCAAAATCTCCGCGCTCCTCGACAGCCATTTTGAATGTACGACAAGCTGTTCGAAAATTGCTGAAAAATTTCGAGAAGAAAAGTTTTCCCGTGGCGTGTTTGTAGTGTGGAAATCACACGGCGTCCGTAATGAAGGGCAGAGAAATAATTCGTCTCTGAATTTCTTCACGAAATTGCATGGCCGTGCGCAAAGACTAGACTTGCAGTTGCCGGTCCATCAGCATCAGCTACTAGCATGACATATGAATTTCCGCAAAACCATTTAATCGCGCCACAACCAGTTCGGCTATAACTCCAGCTCCGCTATATCTACCGACACAAGTTTTTTTTCAATTATTTCATCGCAACCTAATGAAATCGGCCACACTACAATGTAAGAGTGAGAACGATCAAACGACGTACGCATCATTCTACGATCAAAATGCAACGCGGAAACGTCTCGCAAATATGGGAAGAATATTTAATAAAATAAATATACACAAAAATTAAATATACCAGCCTAAAATATATAATGAATTAAATATACACAAAAATTATAAAAAAATACCAGCCTAGAATATTTAATAAAATAAATATACACAAAAATTAAAAATACCAGCCTAGAATATATAATAAAAATTAAATAGGGATTAATATAATGAAAGACGACAGGACAAGACGGGACGGATTAAACTAAACTAATAAATTAAAATAAATAAATAAAATAAAATAAAAAAAAAAAAAAAAAAAAAAAAAAAAAATTTTGAGAGGAGAGAACAACCAATAAATGGGGTGAGTGGATATTTTACATTCTTTTGATTTCTATATGTATTTTATTTGTGTATTTTCTTTTATATATATTTTGCTCGTTTTTTTTGTCTATGACTTTTTCTTTTTTTCTTCAGCATTTTTTTTCTTGTTTTTTTTTTGGTAAAATAATGATGAAAGGCTAGAAGAGCCCGTATGAAAGTGAACCCGAGCGTTTAGCTCCCTGACCCCGAACCTCAATAAGGGGCCACGACGCGAAAAATGTTATAAGGACAGTCGTGGCTGAGGTAGGGTGGGCAGAGCAGGGCGCTATTAACACCAGAGCGCCCTGACAAATCGCGGAGCCGCGCCATCCAACCGCTTCTTGGTCTTTCACGACCAATTGGGAAAATAATCCCAATTTTTACCTACCCTTGGATAAGTCGGCGCTTACAATTTTTGTTGTACAGGCCTAGGGTTTAATGGCCTGAGTTCAAGCAAGTCCCCCCCCCCACACTGCCGTAGCTAGTCCCGGCCGCCAGCAAGAGCGTCGCACCAGCTGAACTCAGACACCAATTCGGACTTAGGTGGAATTGGCCCTTCTGTCACGAACCTTCTTTTTCCTTTCGACTATTTTGACTTTTTCAAGTCGAAATAGTCCTTCCAAGGCCTTAAACACAACACATGTTCGAGAATGTTTCTGAGATAGCTCGTCGTTCATTAGCTTACGAATATATCGCTTCGAGATGTAGTCGTTAATCTGACTCTGTAGAGTCACAGCTAATTCAGGATCACGATCCATTCTCTTTTCCAAACAATGTAGTCGTCGCTTTGCCATTTCGTAGCTGGGGGGGAGATTCACTTCATCATACCTCCAAAGCAAGCCAATTTCATAGCGTGCTTCCTTTTGTAGAACAGTTGAGTTCATTATACTCAAGGCCTTTCGGTCATCCTTTGACATGAAGCAAATGTCCGTCTGCCGTATGCCAATATTGTCGATAGAGAAGAATTCTTTGAATGCAGCATAAATATCGTCGTCGCGTTTTCGCTCGCATTCGCAGATGTGGAAGCTATGTTTAGGGCATTCCAGATCTGATGAATCTCTCCTTCGCTTCATTTGTATTATAGGCCCCTATACTGCCCAACCGAGACGTGTTTTCGACGCGACTGGTTGACTACTTTTACCCTCTCTGAATTTGAGCGGTAAGCCTAAGCTCTGTCGAGTCCTATTAGGATGCGAAGTGTATCGTTATCGTATGACTCAATTGGAATTCGTTTCAAGTGCGGAAATTCTTTAGTTAGATCACATACTCGAATTGAATGTGTATGTAAGTCAAGACTTTTTGACCGTACGCACATTTGAGAGATGAAATGATTTTCCTGTATTAGCCTTGCTTGATATCGAAAGTGAGACTCTCCTTGAGGATTTCTCCGTGCGCTGCTTGTTCGCTGTGCACCTCAGACAAAGTGGTTCCAGATTGCCATGTAAACCTAGTTCGTCTGCTAGGGCGTCTTCTATCAATGTTAATGAGGATCTATCGTCTAAAAAGGCGTACGTTGTTATAGTACAACGCGGAAGAGAATGCCTTGGCTTTGCATCTGATGAGCGTTGCAATGTTTATTGACAGATGACTGATCAGTTTGCGTAAAACTACTCGTAACTGATGAAGTGGGTTTTTCATATCGCTGACACATATTGGGAGCGGGGCTAATTAATTCCTGTGTCGAGGCAGGGCTTGAATGCTGACTGTGCAAAGAACGATGATGTCTCAATGTGCAGTTGTCAACGCCGCAAAGACTATTTATTCGACATCGTTGCTGTCCATGTGGGGTAAGACACGTGCGACATGAGTTATATTTTCGAACCATATTCGATCTTTGGTTGATGGATAAATTTTCAAACTGTCTACAGTTTCTAATACCAGCACAATCTTTTTGACAGATAAGGCACTTGACGTTTGATGCATTTTAGTTGTTGCCAGGTGAGAATTTACCGTCGTCTTCTAAGTGAGCATTTAGAAAACCCTTCCTTTTGGAGGACTGCTTATCTGATCTCTTATCATCACCGCAGAAATTATTCGGAATAGTAACATCACTCGCTGCTCGTGCAATCTCAAAGAGCCAATTGCTAAGGGTTGATATGGTCGCTACAACTAACGTTTGTTTAAACATAGCACAATTAAGACGTATTGGCGGGGGTAATTTCTCCACTAGTTCCTGAAGTAGGTTTGGGTTACATAAGTGAGCTGTTAGTCCGGCGGTCTCCATGGTGGCGCAAATATTCTGAACCGTCAGGGCGAAAGTCACTATAGTTTCCAGACGTTCCATTCGCGGTGGTGATTCCTGCCGCAATTTTTTCAACAGGGAGTCAATTATAAGCTCCGGTCAGCCATACAGCATCTTTACCGTTTGAATAACCTCAGGACGACGGTTGCAACAGTCTAAATCTAACCGCGTCTAGCGCCGCGCCTTTTAAACATTTCTGCAGACGAATGAGATTTTCGGCGGTTGAATATCCGCAGGTGTGTGTTGAAGTTTCGAAGGAGGCGAGTAAAGGTTGGTAGTTCCTTAGGTATAACTTGTCTTGCAGCTACTTGTTGCACGTTGATCAAATAGTTAACCGGAGCATTATAATTTTGTGGTAAAATTGATTGACTTACCATGGTAGCCGGATCGTTGCCTGTGATGTCGTGTGTACAGGTGACGGTGTTTGTTTTTTTAATTGCGGAAACAGAAATGTTTATGTTTATGTTTATTGTTTAGGAAAGTATGTATACAATGAGACGGTAAGTCTCTACAATTTGTTTACATAGAAAATTAAAGTAAGTATTAGAATGAGTTGAAAGAAATAAAAAGAATATATAAAAAGAAAAAGAAAAAAGTAAAGTTCAAGAAAAGAATGAAAAATGGTAACAAGCAATTAATGAAGTAAGTAAAGTGTAGCAAGTAATATGAGATAAAAATAAAGTATTATAGAAAAGATTCTATACATATATAAGAATTTGAATTTTCGATAGTTACATACGTGTACACAAAAGAAAAACAACAAAAGAGTAAAGCCTCAGTCCAATCTCGCAAAATGCTCAAAACAATGCTCACAGAAATTGGCGTACGCAGTAATACGCCGTCCTCTCTTAGGCCTATTACTGCGAATTCCATAGCGAAACTATCCTAACGAAGAATGATAGATGACGAAGTCTACTACAGTGTCGGGGTACAACTAACGCAAGTGCTCTTGATGATTTGCAAAGTACAATTTTTTCAAACAGGTACCGCGGACAACCAGTGAACATTAACTTCCCTAAAAAGGAAATACATGTAAAATTCAAGAAATTCTGGAAGGTGCAGTTTAGGATGGATTTCTTGACGTCGCAGATACTATCGAACTTACGGCGATTGAATACGTATCGGGTACAGTTATTGAAAATAACATTAAGTTTGTTTTCCTCACCTACGCTCATTGGTCGCGTTTACGTGCAGACCGGACCAGTCTAAAAAGACCGGTTTGGTCTTTTTCGGTCTAGCATTTATGTGTGCTTTTCCACATAACCAATTTGAAGCTGTCATTTTAAATATCATTTTCAATCATGGATGCAAATTTATAACTGCACATCGCTAAGTTTGCGCAAAGTGGACACTTTGTCAAATGTCCACCGTTCAGTCATTTTTATTTTCACAGATGTATGCTTTGGCGTTTTAATTTTGTTTGGCCAGCACTATTGTAGGTTATGTTTTGGTCTAAGACCGATTATGTGCCAGTACTAGACTGGTTCGGTTTCGTTTGGTTCGTACCAAAATCAGAACCAAAATAAGTCCAAATGGACTGGTCCGGTTTACATTTATGCGTGCGACCGAACTGGTTTTTTTGGTCTTTTTAGACTGGTCTTGTCTGCACGTAAACGCGATCATTGACGAGTAAACTGGACTGCAATACAGGAAATGAGGAAGAATCAAAGATTTGATTAGCTTTATTTTTGATGGAATTGACATCACCGCAGATAATTTCTAAAGCTTACGCAGAATAATATACACCTTCTTGGCAATCAGATTGATGTGGTCAGACCAATTGAAACATTTATTAAAGATCATCCCTAGATTCTTTACCGAACTTAGGTAGGCGATCGCTTCACCACCTAGACGCAATTTTGGAAAATTTCGAGTATCAATTTCTTTCGAATAAATTACAATGGCTTGAGTTTTACTACAATTAAGTCTTAGACCATTTATATTCGCCCAATGGGAAACTGCTTCAAGCTCATCAATCATTTTACATATAGATTCAGTTAATTTCGAAATAGGGCAGTTTAAAAAGATCTGGGCATCATCCGCATATAAGCGACAGTTGGCTTCAGCGAAACATTCAGGGAGGTCGTTAATGAAAAGACAAAATAGTAGAGGACCCAGAACAGATCCTTGAGGAACTCCGCACTCAACTGAAAGGTGGTCTGACTGCGATCCATTAAAAAAGACAAATTGAGATCGATCAGTTAAGTAATTCCTGATAAGGTTAACGGCACACTGCTTTAGATGAAAACAATGCTTCAGCTTATCACAAAGCAAATGTGGTCAATAGAATCAAATGCTTTGCTAAAGTCAAGTAGTAATAGGATAGTGATCATCTTTTGATCGTTACTGCAATGATGGTTATCAGAAATTTCAAGTAACGCTGTATTGGTACTATGGCCAGCTCGAAAACCAGATTGAAATTGATTTAGCAATTAATTATTATTCAAAAATATACCTAATTGCGAATGTAGAATATATTCAAAAGCTTTAGATAGGCTGGAGAGAATGCTGACGGGCCGGAAATCATTTATATCAGGATTAGCGACTTTGGGAACGGGAATAATTTTAGCCACTTTCTAAGCCGAAGGATTGACAGACGAAGTTAATATAGTATTATATATACACGTAATGTAGGGGAGAATAATGGGGAGCAATAATTTAACAAATTTTATGGACACAAAATCAAGACCAATTGAATTGGATTTTACATGGAAAATAGCTTTCAAAACTTCATCATTGGTAACATTTCGAAAAGAAAAAACATAACGCAGTCACGATCGGCTGCAAGCCAATCGTATGTTACTCTAGATGAAATACTGAACACCGATTTATATTTTAGTTGCAAATATATCAAAAGAATGAGGAGAGCACAAGCAATTATTACATGACCTTTTACTTACAGGTAGAAATTATTGTATAGTGGCTACTCGATTTTTTGATTAATAGTGAGTTCCATAAAGTAAGTAAAAGGACACTTTACAGAATTTTTGTATGGCAACTACATGAAAGACTTATGGGATATTTTTCATATTAATAGTTTCAGCTGCGACTATTATAAAATGAATGTGTATAAAATTTCAAAGTCGTAACTTGAAGTGTTCTAAAGTTATCGTTCAATATTGGTGAACATGTTTATTAAGGACTTTTGTATGACAGCTACCCGAAGGAGTCAACGGATGGCGCTTATTAATGAACTCCGTTTTGGTTTTGGTATAAAACTAATTCCTGTAAAATTTTAAATTCCTGCTTTAACCCGTTCTGGAGGTATAGTGGATTCAGTAACATGCATACATTTTTGAAGGACTTTTCTAGGCTGCTACACGAAGGACTCATTCGATTTGCTTTATATTCGGAACTTTCGATTCAAACATTGTAAACCTTAAGTATGCAAAATTTCAAGTTCCTAACTTGAAGCATTCGAGCAATAATTGTGAAAACGTGTTTTAAGGACTCTTGTATGGGAGGTACCCGAAGGAGTGGAAGGATATCGCCCATTAACGAACTTAGCCTTACTTTTTCCATTTTACAAGTTGTGACAAAATTTCAACTTCCTAGGTCAACGCGTTCTTGAGTTATCGTGCTAACGGACGGACGGACAGACAGCAAACGGATTTGGGGGTTTTGGCCAAAAATAAACACAAAATAATATATGACTTTTCTTCGTCCGAGGCTCGGTTCTATGCGTTACAAACTTTTCGGGCTGGATTAAACTTATAATACTCTATATGTTCATCTAGAGTATAACTAGCAGAGGGATCACACCCAGTGTACTTGAAATTTGAAGATAATACACTGTTCGCAGTAGTGCTGGGAGAAATTATGAATTTTTTGTTTAATTCATTAACATCAAAGCCGTTTTGCACCGTAGACTTAGCAACCCCATGCAAACCTAGCTTTGCAACATTAGACCAAAAAAGGTCAGAAGGCAGGCAGGGATTAAGCATTTGATTGACGTATTTTTTGTGGGCCTGCTTGCACAATAGACTTACCCGATTTCGCAAACAAGTAAATTTTAGCCTTGACTTGGCAGTTTTAAGTGTCTTCCATTGACCATAAGCAGCATGAAGTTTAGCAGAGAAGGATAGCAATTTCTGGATTATAATATGGTATATAATTATCTTTGGGTGTTACTGTACGCACAGGTACGTGTAAATTGAACAATTCCATAAGCATATAACTGAAACAGGAAAGCTGATCATTAATATCTGGAAAGGTGTAAACATTACTCCATGGCATTACAGATGCATTACTCAACAGAAGGTCAATATTGCAGTTTTTGAAATCTCGAAAAGAAATGGGATCAGTAGGTGGAACTTCTGTATGGATCTTATAAGCCAAGTAAATCAAGTCGTGGTCAGTTATGCCAGGAAGTGATACTTGGCCGAAACAAGCAACTTTATCTTCATCATTGGAGTCAATAAGAAAAAGATCCAGTAACGACGAACAGGTATCGCTGAATCTTGTTGGAACGGCACTGTTGCAAAGTGCAACTGTTTAGCTTTCTTAAGAAGGCTGAAAGAACCGGATCTTTGTCGTTCAAAATATTAATATTCAAATCACCACCAATAATGATGTTTTGATATTTAGGTACGAGATTTTTTAGAGCATCTATCAATGGTGAAAGTCAGCTGATGGTTGAGGAAAATACACACATCCAAGAAGTATACTCTTTTTTCCAGTTTTAACTTCGGCGATTATAAATTCAATTTCATCACTGGCGGTTGACTTTAGAAGAATTTTGACCGGTATACCGCATCGAACAAGTAAAGCAACACCACCTCCTCTAATTTTTCGGCCGGCTAGGTTAGTCTTAGCTCTGTCATTCCGATAAATTTTAAAACCCGGAATTTTAACCATCTCAGAGGGAGTGTCAGGATCCAGCCAACTTTCCGAAATCATAATGGCGTGTAAATTCGTTTTATTAAAGGTGAATCTATTCTTAGTACTTCAACTTTAGGGAAAATACTCCGAATATTTATGTGACAGACATTAAAATTTTGACTAGATTTGAGAGCAGAAGTTAAAATAATATTGGGAATGGAATAGTAACCAGTGGAACTCGCTTCGTGTAAACCATCACTACAATTATCCATTATCAAAGTTAAATAAATTTAAGAGAACAAAGCGATGAGCATCATAAAAAACGAAATGGGGGCAGTTGTAACACGGAAACATAATTATGACTATCGAAAAAACAATAATTTTATAAAAAGAATAGAAAATTTTAACTGAAATTGTTACCTTCTTTAATTGCAGGTTGACCATAATAAATAAAAGAAAAAGAAGAGAAAAAAAAATTAATAACAAATATAAAAAAAGAAGAGAAAGAAAACAAAGAATATAAATAGAATTTAATGATAATATAAATGTCGCTGCAATTCTCCCCCGTCAGCTGGTCAATTGAAATCTGCTGGTACTCGTTTAGATGTTCTGTTGACAAAATTAAAACTGGATCACTTTTAGCATTTCTCTTTATGAAAACATTCCCGCGCTTGATGTAGCAAGCAGCAATTTTTTGTTTACGTAGCAGAGCAAGCTCAGCGTTATGAATTGCACGATTTGAAGGTGTCAAGCTATCGTTTACATAGATTTTGTTGCTGGTAAGCATGCCAATGTTAGCGCAGGTAGGTCGTTTGGCGCGCATCAGTTTAATGAACCTTACTTTTATGTCGATAGTCGCAAATTTAACAACTATCAACGGAGGATGATTATTATTTCTGCTGCTTGATTTGGTGCGGAATACCGTCGGCGTTAAAGTAGACTTAAATCCGATGCAGTCCGACAGCTTAGTTAGTATTTGTAATACATTTTCATTACTGTTGTGAGGTATCCCAGAAATAATGACGTCACACTTCAGTTTGTCTTGCTCAACTCTATCTAGACGACTAAGCTTTATCGTTTTTATTAAGGCATAATATTAGATTTTACTTAATTAAATACAACGAGTATTTTAATTTAATCGGGAGAGAAATTGTTCACGATCACCCACATTTCGCCATTTATGTTTGAGTGTAAATTTAATACAATTTTAATTTAATACAATTTTACAATTACGAGAATATATCAGAAACTTACTTTCGTATCCTCGAATTGGATTGCAAGCAGATGGTTTGGGATTATAACTTCGTTGTGCACGCGGTCGTGGTTTTTTCGCAAAGGGCTGGTGTAGTGGTTGTGTCGTACGGCACACTGCTTTTCTCGCAGTTCGCCGGCTCGGCTTCAGTGTTGCCAATAGTCGGGTGTAAATCATGTTCATTGATGGGAGTTGAATTAGAAGATGCGTCATCAGGATCCGAGTGAAGCAGAGTGTGATGTTTACTAGAGCACTTTTGACAGTGTTGTGTTGACAAAGAATTTTGTACCGCGTGATTACGCTTAAAGCAATTGAAGCAGAGTTGACCTTTCCGCACGTACATACACTCTTCTTTGACTAACCGGCATCTTCTTCAATTCAGTACAAAACATTAGAATGTGATTACCTTGACATAACGGACACCTGCCGTTAGTTGCGATGTGGTGAGTTTTAGCGACATTTCACGGATTGCTTCCGGTCTAGCATTAGATGATTCTTCAATCACTTCCAGAGCCTGCAGCCGCCCTTTCAAGATGGTACTGTCATTAATTGATTTCTCCCAATCACGGCGTATATGATGGTACTGGTTTTCATCTTCGTGTGCATCCGCTACACTCCTCTAATGCCCGGAATACATATTGGGCCGCCAACCAAGCCAAAAACAGTTCAGCGCCAACATGTGGATAGTCCCTTTATTGTGTGCGTTGGCTATCACTTCCCAGCAAACAAAAAGTATCGTAATTAATTCATAAAAGAGTCATAATTTCCGAGCCTTTCACTCGTTTACGAGTTTGCAAATGAATTAAAAACGACTCATTGGGCATACCAAAATGGCCATCCGAGAAGAGTTATTTTTTACGACTCATTAATGAATTAGACCCACTATATGCTCGTTAAAAATTATTCTCTTATGAAAAGAAGACTAAGACTGAGAGTCTCGATGAAGAGACGACTGAGAGTCTCGGTGCCAACTACAAGGTAAGAAACTAGAACAGAAAAAAGACTAAAAAACTAGATTCAAGTAAATTTTGGTTGGGATAAGTCAGTTATTTTTTTAATAATTACCAGAGATATGAACTTTCAAAGATCACTCGGACACCACTTTTGCGAAAACTTTAACATACTAGGTATAACTTAAAAAAAAAGAAGAAATAAACAAAATATTGAAGTGTGTTTGACTGACGACTGAGAGTCTCGATGCGAACTTCAAGGGTGGAAACTAGAACAGAAAAGAGAGAAAAAAATTAGATTCAAGAGAATTTTGGTGTTTACGATACCGCACATTCGTTGTATGGGCCATTGTGCGCGCTCATCGCTGTATGCTGATCGTTCGATTCATTTTACGGGCAGCTCATGTCCTACATGTGCGATATAACTATCGCGAAACGATCGTTTTTAGTAAACGCTCGTGAAATTGTTTGCTGGTTGTCGACGCTGGTGCGATTACATGCGCTAGCGTACATAAGATTCTGTTTTAGTGTGATTGCGTATACAGTAATACCCTAGGCAGAGGACGCATTCGAATGTACATTGGGGGAATGATCATTCGCATTAAATGATCAATGAGATTTAAAATTGACACGCGTCTATCGGGATTATATTCAATCTGTCAAAATATTATTGTTGTGTGAATGCTGAAAAAAAGTTGGCATTTTTGCATTGTACACGGCTAAGTATTATCTTTTGAAATAGAGTTATTGAAAATTGCAAATATGTCAGCGACTGTGAACGAAACGTTAAATAGATTGATAGTAATTAATGCACACATAAAATAAGTAGACAAATTTGGATGATGGAACACCTGATTTTCCACTTGTTCCACTAGTTTCAATTCAACTTTTTCATTGTGACAGACGTGATGCGGAATTATCATTCGACTGGGAACAGTGGCGGATACCGCCCCCCCCCCCCAAGAGCGATGCCGAATTTTCTAAACATACATACATACTCGATTCATTCTCCGATTTTTTTACTCCACTGCAATGTTGACTGTAAGCATTTACTGTAGTAACAAAACGTAATGAAAATACTACAAGACAACATATTGCGTAGGTCATTTCAACAAGAATCTCCAAAAATTACGAACTTTGTAACCTTATCATTTCCGACCCTGACAGCAGCGCCTCTAGTTGATATTTATAAAAAAACAATCTGGATAAAATCGAGCAAATAGTTTTTGAGGTAATAATTTCTAAAATTCGGACAAAAAAAAATGTATAATTAAACGTGATAGGTATGTTAGTTATGCTTGCAATGTTGGTAAAATGGTGTCCGAGTCCTCTTTGAATATACATATCTCTGGTAATTTTTATCCTAGAATAATAAAATATAGCTTATTTTAAAGAGGAGGGTTGACGCTATAATAGTTATCCTTGAAATTTTTTTCATGGACACATATTTTGTCCTTTATCCTTGAATATCTCAAAACGGTTATTTTTTATATTTCGTAGGATATACTGTCTTACGAAACATACCTAGTAAAAAATTTACTTGGGATCTCAATGGGATCGGGGTCAAAAAAGTAGAAGAACTAATATTCTGTAGTAATGTTATAGTAATTTTTAACTATTAGCGGATATAATTCATGTTAGCATTTTTCGTCCGATCTACCTTTGTACCACCCACGCTACTATTAATTTGCAATATTAGCATAAAATGCGTATGTAAGTTGTAAAATACGTATTATAAGTTCTGTTACAAGTGTTAAATTTTCAAAAGAATCGGCGATGGCTTACCATCGCCGATTCTTTTGAAAATTTGTGTACTAGAATAATTAGTGAAAAAAAATATGATTTTAGTTTTTGGTTTCTATCTAATTTTTTTTTTTTTTTGTTAAGGTATGTACATAAGTATGTTAAAGATTTACCAAAAAAGAAGTCCGAGTTCTCTTTGAAAATTCATATCTCTGGTAATTTTTATCTCTGGTAATTTTTATAATAATTTTTTTTATTTATGATAATTTTTTATTTTTTTATTTAAAGATATTTGTTGTTTTTGTTAGTTAAAAAATGAGATAGAAACAAAAACTTGACTTTCTACTATTTTTTTCATTAGTTCTTCAAGTACAAATTTTTTTAAAAGAATCGGATAAGGTAAGGTAACAACTTTGGCGAATCTTGATGAATTGACCCATAATAAGATGGAAACAATGTGATCCTGTCATTAGATGACCCTTTATTTGCTAAGCGCAGTCTATGTAGCTAAATTCACACAAAACTTGATCAAACAAAATAGCCTCATCAAAAAAATTTCCGCCCCCCCTCCAACAGCAAAGTCTGGTTCCGCCCCTGACTGGGAATGGTCATGAATCATGGGCGCCCACAGGTAGGGGCAAGAAGGGGCACTTGCCCCCCCTGGGTTTAACCATCACTTAAAGTTGAGAAAAATCAAATATTTTATATACCAAACTTTGTTGCAACTATTTTACCATTACCATTATTGTACACATCTTTCATGCCTCGACTTTAGTTCTTAGTAATGATACTAAAATGAATATCAAATCTAGCTTTAGAATTAGATAATTAGCCCTTTTTCGGTATTGACCAAGACCGCGTACTTGTTGAGTGCCGCCGGAATTTCGTTTCCGGTGCTTACGGGTGCTTTCGATACTTAATAAAGTACCGAACGCACTTGTAAGCACTGGAACGAACAAAACGAAACCGGCTTGGCGACGGGAAGGGCACCGCTAGGAGATAGATGCCGGCTGGAAGCGCGCGTCGTTCGAGGGAGACGAGGAGGCGACAACAGAGTGGAATACGAATCGTCGAGTTTCGAGTGCGTTGTCTTTTTTCACGAGTTTTTTTATCAGTTGTGGCGTTTTGCGCCTGTACTAATGATAATTTTGCGAGTGTCATTTATTTATTGAAAGCATTCGGTTAGATGTTTTAAAAGAAAACCAAACAAGCATCGGCTTTCGCACCTTTTGTTTCGGTTCTTTTTTTTATACATTTCTCGACAAGTTTAAATCTCTCTAAGATAGAGTCAAAGTTTAAAAAGTGAAACGACGTTATTAATATTTCTTTGAGTATAACCACGAAGTGATTGGCAGCTACAGTAGAAGTCAAGATGCGCCTAAAATTAAAAAGTTTTGGAATAGAGACACCTTGAAATTTGCCAATAGTCATTTTTGGTTATCTGAATCAGATCGAATGTGAATGAATTCTTGTGGAAAAATTTCACCGAAACTATACCAATGTAAAAATAAACATAAAATAAAGCGTAACTAAATCTAAATCAAGAGAACGGTTCAATTATATAAAGGGCAAGGCCTAAATAATTTGAAACTGCAGAGGGATTAATGCGAAACGGCAATTAGATTGTGAACAATTGAACGGTAAAATTAACATGAAGCACGGACAATTGTTGTGGAATGGATAACTAGCAGAGGAACAAAGCAATTTATTAAAGACATATTTAAAAGAACGTATATGATAGTCTATGATACAGTAAATACAAAATACATTCTTCTAGCCACTGGCTAGTGGCTAGGTTTTTTCTGATTGCACGAAAGGTGCATGGGTTTTTTTTTTAAATAAATATTCTGTGCCGAGCGTTTTACCGGATAAATCGCACAGATTTGCTCTAGTAATCGCGCGGAGACCGCGAAAATGTGAGATGTGGTTTTTTGTTTTTTTTTAAATTTGTGCGAGCATTAAGATTTTGATCAATTTTTTTTAAAATATACATTTTTTTTAATCCACTTGGAAGATCCTCGTTCCGTTCTTCAGTTTAACTTTATTCGCGCGGTTCAGATCAAATAATCGAACGGATCTAGTTACAAATTCCGATTACTGTGTTTTTGTTGGTGATGATATTGTGAACAGTTTTCAGAAATTTCAAACGGTTCAAATCGGAAAAAAATTAAATCCGTTTTCGAACGGATCACATCAATTTCAAAACTGAATATTACAAAGTTTGTGTGATTTTTTTTTCCCGTCGAAAATTTCCAAAATGGAAAGAACAAAACATACAATCGTGAAAACGAAAATAATTTCCTAGTGCACATGCGTTGTTCGGTTTATTTTTAAGTTTCAAATTTCGACAAACTCTCAAAATTAATAGCTCAGTCGACCTCGTAATTAAGCCACACGAACAATTCTCATTTCTCACGGAAATCTGTCGCAATTAAATCGAAATTACCGGGCTACAAAAGACAGTAAAGAATTCGATTAATTAATAAAAAAAAAAAAGATTTTATATACGGGCTCGCAACGACCGATACGAAATTAAAGAATTTCGATAGTAGTCACTCTACTTCGAAGCTAGCGTAACTGGAAAAGATAACAAAATAAGGATAAATAACGCGCTGGCTGCCATCAAAGTTCAACGTCGAATGAAGAAAGAATTTTAAAAAAAAAAACCATTAGGGGAAAGAAAAGAAAAATGAAAAGAATTAAAACCTACAAAGCATCTAACAAAAATTTAAAAATGAAATAAAAACACACAAGGAATGATTTAAAAATTGAATTGAAAATTAACTAAAATATGGGTTAAATAGAAATTGAAAAAATTTAATTAAGTAATTTTAAAATAAAAATTTAAAGGACCAGACTGACAGGACAGACCGACAGAAGTAATCAAATAATAAAGAATTTTTAAAATAAAAATTTAAAAGAAAGTAGAAGAAAAAAAAAATATCAATGGGGTGAGTCTATTTCTTGATTTTATTTTCTTGCATTGAATTTTTTTGTGTTGTTTTTTTTTCTGGTTTGTGTTTTTTTTTCAGATTTTTTTTATTTTTTTGTGTATTCCTTTTTTTACGATGTTTAGAGGCTAGTATAGCCCGATAAAGAATGAACCCGAGCGTTTAGCTCCTTTCGCCCCGAACCTCAACAAGGGGCCACGACGCGAAAAATGTTATAAGGACAGTCGTGGCTGAGGTAGGGTGGGCAGAGCAGGGCGCCATTGACACCAGAGCGCCCTGACAAATCGCGGAGCCGCGCCATCCAACCGCTTCTTGGTCTTTCACGACCAATTTGGAAAATAATCCCAAATTTTTTTGATTTCCCTTGGATAAGTCGGCGCTGATAATTCTTTTGTTGTACAGGCCAAGGGTTTAATGGCCTGAGTTTAGCAAGTACCCCCCCCACACTGCCGTAGCTAGTCCCGGCCGCCAGCAAGAGCGTCGCACCAGCTGAACTCAGACACCAATTCGGACTTAGGTGGAATTGGCCCTTCTGTCCCGAACCTTCTTTTTCCTTTCGACTATTTTGACTTTTTCAAGTCGAAATAGTCCTTCCAAGGCCTAAAACACAACAAATGGCGCCCAACGTGGGGCTAGCCTAAGCTACGCTACGTGCACAGAGCGTAGCCCATCAACACGCGCGAGCTCTGAAAAATTCCGTGCAAAAAAAAAAAGTTGATGGGCAAAAAGGTCTTAAATTTCGTCGTTCTGCGACAGTATTTTCGCCTGAACGGCTACAAAAGCCTAAGTGTACAAACTTTTCTGAGTTTTATCAGCAAACCATCTTATTGATCTTGGATGGAGACAATGTGGAACGATCTTATTGACGAACCGTTTTGGCAACCTTTAGGCGCCAACTCGGTTCCATAAGAAAGGGAAACATTGTCTGTAAGCAAGACTGATTTGATGTAAGTTGGGTCAGACTTTATTTTTTTTTTAGCCATTCCACTTTTGGTTCGTGAGTACCCAACTGAGTGCTGGGCATGCCCTGACTTAGCGGGCGTGTCGTCAGACAGTTGGGAAAAATACTTGCGAAAAATTGGTGAGTTTGGTTATAGAAGGTATCGTCGAGAAATTTGTTAAGTACCTTATTTCCTTATCCATCCTTTTAGAGTTCCCTTTGTAACGTAGAGTATTTTTTTTTAGAAATAACGTAGAGTTTTTTTTTGTTTATAAAATTTTTCTAAGTCTTTTGTTGACAGATTTTAACGTAGTTTTTTTTATTGCTGATTTTGATTTTTGCTTGCTAAATTTTTCCACTTTTTTTTTACATTTTCTCATCGCGTTCCAGATTTTCCCGAGGGGTCGGAAAAGATCAAGTTCGGCTTCGCGGTTTGATCTGCATATGAGGGGAGGGGAAAAAGTTGCGGAGCGTGAGGGTTTATTTTTTTTTTTTGAATTCATTTACGAATAAATACATACAATCATTTACGCATTCATTTTTTTTTCTTACTTTCATTCATTCTTTCGTTGCTTTCGCACATACTTTTACTCGAATATATTCAATATTAATCACGCATTTTTAAAAAAAAAAAAAAAAAAAAATTCTCAGTCAAAATTCATTTATATATATATACTTTAACACTCAATCGTCAACAGTCACTCGTTTCAATCACACGTACATTCGTATCAACATTCGATTGTTCGGATTCATTTTGTTTGCACACTTAAAATTTGTCATTCAGTCTATTTTCATTTGTGTGCATGCGTATCACATAAATTGTTCTAGCATTCACACAACCAGTTATTTGCACAGGCAATAATCCATCCATCGATTCACACAATCAGCCAACCGATCGATATTTTTTTTCTCTCTCTTCTCGAACTCGACCATCAACCATGTCTCTGTTACACTCGCCGACGGGCGCAAATGGAATTTGCACCACCTGTAGGGAGCCAATAGACGCAGAAGGTGAGGTGCGTACGAAATGTGGCCACCGATTCCACAAGGAATGTTTGGAGTTGTGGATCGTGGACAACCACAATTGTCCGAATTGTCGGGGATATTTGGGTCCTCAGGACTATTGGTCCACCTTGGGCGTAGAGGGCGCGTCCGCTAATCCAGGCCCATTGACTCGCGGCAAAAAGAAGTCACAGGCGAATACTCAAAGAGATGGTATGTCGCCTAGAAGGTTAAATTTAGATGTACCACCCGAGACAGGTGGCGGACGAGCCTTGTATGCCCCGGATGGATCAGTAGTACCTGAATCCGACCTGATAGTTACATTGGAGACGGAGACAGACAGGGTGGCGAGAGAGGAAAGAGTGAGGTGGGCAGAGGTGAGAGACGAACCGCGGCCAGCGTCAGTATCCGCGCCGCCGGTGTCAGTAAATTCTTTGGGGGTGGATGATTTGGTGCGGCTAATACGCACAGTGTTGCGGGAGGAATTGGTTCAGCAACAACCACGAGCCAATTTAAACGCAGGTTTGCCACCACCACCACCACCATCTCGTCGAGAAGCACAGGATGAATACGTGCGAATTCGGGGTCGACCGGCCCATGCGACCGCCCAGATTGGCGATCGCAATGGCAACGGCCCTAATACAAGATACCGCAACTCTGGTAGTCCAATCCGGCACTGGCGACTACGCTTCAATGGAGACAGCCATTCATTGCGAGCGGAAGAACTCGTTTTTAGGGCCGAAGCTTTAGCGATGGGAGATCTGGGCGGGCGAATGGACCTGTTAGCCCAGAATTTTCACCTATTGTTGGACGGGCGTCCCAGCCAGTGGTACTGGCTCTGGAGGCGTTCTATCACGGATATTAATTGGTCAGTCCTGAGATCTGCCTTCCTTCAAGCCTGGGGCGAGCGCAGTTCAGACTGGGAAGTGCGCAGGCGGATGCTGGGGCGACGCCAAACGCCGAACGAGCCGTTCCTGTTATTTGAACAGGATATGACGGAACTCCGAACGTTGTTGCGTAATCCCATGTTGGAGGGTGAATTCGTCGATCTGGTGCGCGGGAACTTGCTGGCGAGTACGCAGCAACAGATGTGCTTCTACGAGGTTCACAATATGACACAGTTGCGTCATCTTGTGAACCGCGTAGAGGAGGTGCGGAAGGCTACGCGGGCAAGTTCTTGGCAGCAGGGAAGAATACATGAGATTGGCGATCCCCAGGCTGAAGTGATAGCGGAGACCGAATCCGACGAAGTGGCCGGCCTATCCAAGTCTTTGACCTGCTGGAACTGCGGGAAGGATGGTCACGGCTACCGTGAGTGTGAAGAAGCACCGAAAGGCATCTTCTGCTATGGATGTGGGCGGGCTGACGTTCTAAAGCCCAACTGCATCCATTGCAAGGCGGGAAACGGCCGACGGGACGGAAGGACAGCGGGTCCCTCCCGTCCGAACACTGCATCCCGACAGCAGTAGTTACACTCAGTCAACACCCTAATTCCAATTCCCAATTTCATTCAGAACTTCCAAATAAAAAAACTTTACCCAATTATTCAACCCCTACAAGTACCCCTCCAAATTTTAATACCCTACCTACAACATTTTCTGAACCCAATTCCCATCCTTTTAGCGTAAAATCATCCCTACCCAATTCCTCTGCATTAAATACTCCGCACGTCAAATTATTAACGAGACCAAGCGATAAGACGGAGCCGGCTGTTTCCCGGCCTGAAGAAGCACTTATTGCAAAAGAACATCCAAGACGACATTCCCACCATCCTCTCAAGCCATACCACCTTCGGCTAAAGGAATATATGGAGGCTCGAGAGCGAATTTTTGCGCCTACTTCAGTCGCAAGTGTTGATCACGCATCAACACTAACGAGTGGATCCGGTCGCAAAAAGTCAATCTTGCGCCTTCGTACATTCTGGAGGATGGTGCGTGAAAAAAAGAAAGCGATCCTCTCTACCATCATTACCAATCCGTTGGACATACGTCCGTACGCTATGGTATCCTTGTACGGAGTGGACGTTGAAGGACTCCTCGATAGTGGGGCGAGCATCAGTTGCCTGGGGGCAAACGCTTTACAACGCCTCCAAGATGCACAGGTGAATTATCGACCGGTCTGTCAAGAGGTGAAGACCGCTGATGGTGCTGCACAGAAAGTTTTGGGAACGGTAAACACCGATATTACTTTCCGTGGTATTACCAAACCCATTACCTTGTATATAGTGCCGAGCCTGTCGCAGAAATTGTACCTAGGGGTAGATTTCTGGCGATCATTCCAACTAGCTCCTAGCATTATCAGCGCGGTCGATACTCCCGATACTGCATCGCAACTGATAGCTCCGGATGCCCACCATTTAACGCCCACAGATGTAAAGAGGTTGGAAATGGTAAAGTCCAAATTTCCATCATACGAAGTATACGGACTCGGTGTGACCAACGTCGAACAACACAGTATAGACGTTGGTGATGCAAGTCCCATCAAACAGCGACATTATCCTGTGTCTCCTGCGATCCAAAAACTCTTATATGACGAGATCGATCGCATGAGGGCACTTGGCGTTATAGAGACCAGCCAGAGTGCATGGAGCTCGCCTGTGGTTCTCGTGAGGAAGCCAGGCAAGGTCAGGTTATGTTTGGACTCGCGCAAAGTCAATAGTGTGACGAAGAAGGATGCTTATCCATTACCACACATTGATGGTATCTTAAGTCGGTTGCCGCGAGCCAATTTTATTACTAGCCTGGACCTCAAAGACGCCTTTTGGCAGATTCCTCTCGAGAACAAATCCAGGGAGTATACAGCGTTTACCATTCCTGGCCGGCCTCTATATCACTACACTCGCATGCCTTTTGGGTTATGCAACGCGCCGCAAAGGATGTGTCGTTTGATGGACAAAGTCATCCTACCCGAGCTGAAGGAGCAGGTTTTCGTATATTTGGACGATCTGCTGTTAATTTCTGAGGATTTCGATTCACATCTGGTTTTATTGGCAGAAGTCGCAGAATGTTTGCGAAAGGCTGGCTTGACCATTAACGTCAACAAGAGCAAGTTTTGTCTGAAAGAGGTGAAATATCTCGGTTACATCGTTGGAGAAGGAGGCCTGAAAACTGATCCCAACAAAGTTTCAGCCATCGTCGATTACCCTTCGCCTAAGTCCGCACGTCAAGTTCGACGCTTTCTTGGTATGGCAGGCTGGTATCGACGATTCGTTCCCAACTTTGCTGCGACTGTTTCACCAATTTCAGACACTCTAAAGAAGTCCAACCAGTTTGCTTGGACTACAGAGGCACAAACTTCCTTCCTATTAGTGAAAGACTTGTTGACGAAAGCCCCCTTATTAATCAATCCTGATTTTAAGAGGTCTTTCGTAATCCAGTGCGACGCCAGTAAATCAGGGGTGGGTAGCGTTCTCTTTCAGGAAAACGACGACGGATCGGAATCTCCAGTGGCGTATATGTCACAGAAGCTCACTTCCGCTCAACGCAACTACAGCGTAACCGAACTCGAGTGTTATGCAGCTGTGTTGAGCGTGAAAAAATTTCGACCCTATGTAGAAGGGACTGCGTTCAAAATCATTACGGATCACGCAAGTCTCAAATGGCTCATGTCGCAGAAAGACCTACAAGGACGGTTGGCAAGATGGAGTTTAAAACTCCAAGGTTACGACTTCACAATCGAGCACCGAAAAGGGAGCCTGAACGTTGTACCCGACGCTCTCTCTCGTGTATACGAAGAGGGATTAAATGCGCTGATCGACGTGGCACCGATGGTGGACATGGATTCTCCAGAATTCTCTGGCAAAGAATACAAAGAATTAGTGTCCACTGTCGATGCGAACGCCGATCGGCTTCCTGACGTATGCGTGAGAGACGGCTTCGTGTATAAGCGCACAGAGCCTCACAACGGTGACCCGATTGCTGAAGACAGAGCCTGGAAATTATGGATTCCATCAAGTCTTACGTCTGCTGCGATCGCTCAGGCGCACGAGGCAGACACCACGGTCCATGGTGGCTATGCCGAAACGCTAGAGCGAGTCAGGCGATTTTTGTACTGGCCCGGAATGGCTACACAAGTACGCACCTACGTTCTGGCGTGCGACACTTGTAAAGAGACAAAGTCCCCGAACAGACCTCTACGAGCGCCAATGGGAGAACCTTTCCAGACAGATCAGCCATTCCAGCACCATTACATCGACGTGCTTGGACCATATCCGCGTACCAAACGGGGTAAGATCGCTATCTTGATCGTCTTGGATCACTTCACCAAGTTCCCACTTCTACATCCTTTGGGGCGGATCACTGCTGAAGAGATCACAAACTACTTGGAGGGGCAGGTCTTCCATACGTTTGGAACACCTGAGACAATCCTCTCCGATAACGGCTCTCAATTTAGGTCGAATGTGTTTAACACCATGCTGAACAAATACGGAGTTAAACACCTGTACACCCCGAGCTACTCACCGCAAGCGAATGCTTCGGAGCGTGTCAATCAGTCCATCCTGGCCGGAATTCGAGCATTCATCACTGATGACCAAACACGATGGGATGAGAGTCTAAGCAAAATTGGATGTGCTCTTCGTAGCTCACTCCACCAAGCCACTGGATTTTCTCCTTATCAGGTTTTGTTTGGGAATCACATGATGTTGCACGGGAAGGACTACGAACTGCTGAAGCATTTGCGAGCATTGGGAGAGTCAAATGTACAGCTTCGACCTCGAGAGGGAATTCCTATCGTGAGACAACTGGCGCAGACGAAAATAAGGGTCGCACATGAGGACAGCAGCAGGCGTTATAATCTGCGTGCTGCTAAAACACAATTTTGTGTAGGACAGGAGGTATTCCGTAAAACTTTTCCTTGTCCACAGCCGCGCAGAATTATAACGCCAAGCTGGCGAAGAAGTTCCTCAAGTGCAGGATTCGTCGCGTGCTGGGAAACTCACGATATGAATTGGAGGATCTAGGAGGCAAACGTCTGGGGACTTACCACTCCAAGGATCTGAGGCAGTGATCCGAGGGGTACAACACCGATTGCCCGGCACTCAGTCGTGCGCACGAGACTCTTCTACGCGGCCACTTTCTGTAGTCGTTTCGGCGATGAAAATCATCGGCGAATCGCCTATGTTGTTGAGTGCCGCCGGAATTTCGTTTCCGGTGCTTACGGGTGCTTTCGATACTTAATAAAGTACCGAACGCACTTGTAAGCACTGGAACGAACAAAACGAAACCGGCTTGGCGACGGGAAGGGCACCGCTAGGAGATAGATGCCGGCTGGAAGCGCGCGTCGTTCGAGGGAGACGAGGAGGCGACAACAGAGTGGAATACGAATCGTCGAGTTTCGAGTGCGTTGTTTTTTTTCACGAGTTTTTTTATCAGTTGTGGCGTTTTGCGCCTGTACTAATGATAATTTTGCGAGTGTCATTTATTTATTGAAAGCATTCGGTTAGATGTTTTAAAAGAAAACCAAACAAGCATCGGCTTTCGCACCTTTTGTTTCGGTTCTTTTTTTTATACATTTCTCGACAAGTTTAAATCTCTCTAAGATAAAGTCAAAGTTTAAAAAGTGAAACGACGTTATAAATATTTCTTTGAGTATAACCACGAAGTGATTGGCAGCTACAGTAGAAGTCAATATGCGCCTAAAATTAAAAAGTTTTGGAATAGAGACACCTTGAAATTTGCCAATAGTCATTTTTGGTTATCTGAATCAGATCGAATGTGAATGAATTCTTGTGGAAAAATTTCACCGAAACTATACCAATGTAAAAATAAACATAAAATAAAGCGTAACTAAATCTAAATCAAGAGAACGGTTCAATTATATAAAGGGCAAGGCCTAAATAATTTGAAACTGCAGAGGGATTAATGCGAAACGGCAATTAGATTGTGAACAATTGAACGGTAAAATTAACATGAAGCACGGACAATTGTTGTGGAATGGATAACTAGCAGAGGAACAAAGCAATTTATTAAAGACATATTTAAAAGAACGTATATGATAGTCTATGATACAGTAAATACAAAATACATTCTTCTAGCCACTGGCTAGTGGCTAGGTTTTTTCTGATTGCACGAAAGGTGCATGGGTTTTTTTTTTAAATAAATATTCTGTGCCGAGCGTTTTACCGGATAAATCGCACAGATTTGCTCTAGTAATCGCGCGGAGACCGCGAAAATGTGAGATGTGGTTTTTTGTTTTTTTTTAAATTTGTGCGAGCATTAAGATTTTGATCAATTTTTTTTAAAATATACATTTTTTTTAATCCACTTGGAAGATCCTCGTTCCGTTCTTCAGTTTAACTTTATTCGCGCGGTTCAGATCAAATAATCGAACGGATCTAGTTACAAATTCCGATTACTGTGTTTTTGTTGGTGATGATATTGTGAACAGTTTTCAGAAATTTCAAACGGTTCAAATCGGAAAAAAATTAAATCCGTTTTCGAACGGATCACATCAATTTCAAAACTGAATATTACAAAGTTTGTGTGATTTTTTTTTCCCGTCGAAAATTTCCAAAATGGAAAGAACAAAACATACAATCGTGAAAACGAAAATAATTTCCTAGTGCACATGCGTTGTTCGGTTTATTTTTAAGTTTCAAATTTCGACAAACTCTCAAAATTAATAGCTCAGTCGACCTCGTAATTAAGCCACACGAACAATTCTCATTTCTCACGGAAATCTGTCGCAATTAAATCGAAATTACCGGGCTACAAAAGACAGTAAAGAATTCGATTAATTAATAAAAAAAAAAAGATTTTATATACGGGCTCGCAACGACCGATACGAAATTAAAGAATTTCGATAGTAGTCACTCTACTTCGAAGCTAGCGTAACTGGAAAAGATAACAAAATAAGGATAAATAACGCGCTGGCTGCCATCAAAGTTCAACGTCGAATGAAGAAAGAATTTTAAAAAAAAAAACCATTAGGGGAAAGAAAAGAAAAATGAAAAGAATTAAAACCTACAAAGCATCTAACAAAAATTTAAAAATGAAATAAAAACACACAAGGAATGATTTAAAAATTGAATTGAAAATTAACTAAAATATGGGTTAAATAGAAATTGAAAAAATTTAATTAAGTAATTTTAAAATAAAAATTTAAAGGACCAGACTGACAGGACAGACCGACAGAAGTAATCAAATAATAAAGAATTTTTAAAATAAAAATTTAAAAGAAAGCAGAAGAAAAAAAAAATATCAATGGGGTGAGTCTATTTCTTGATTTTATTTTCTTGCATTGAATTTTTTTGTGTTGTTTTTTTTTCTGGTTTGTGTTTTTTTTTCAGATTTTTTTTATTTTTTTGTGTATTCCTTTTTTTACGATGTTTAGAGGCTAGTATAGCCCGATAAAGAATGAACCCGAGCGTTTAGCTCCTTTCGCCCCGAACCTCAACAAGGGGCCACGACGCGAAAAATGTTATAAGGACAGTCGTGGCTGAGGTAGGGTGGGCAGAGCAGGGCGCCCTGACAAATCGCGGAGCCGCGCCATCCAACCGCTTCTTGGTCTTTCACGACCAATTTGGAAAATAATCCCAAATTTTTTTGATTTCCCTTGGATAAGTCGGCGCTGATAATTCTTTTGTTGTACAGGCCAAGGGTTTAATGGCCTGAGTTTAGCAAGTACCCCCCCACACTGCCGTAGCTAGTCCCGGCCGCCAGCAAGAGCGTCGCACCAGCTGAACTCAGACACCAATTCGGACTTAGGTGGAATTGGCCCTTCTGTCCCGAACCTTCTTTTTCCTTTCGACTATTTTGACTTTTTCAAGTCGAAATAGTCCTTCCAAGGCCTAAAACACAACATACTGAAGAAGAATCTGGCACAACATAGCAGACCGCAGTGTATTTCGAACGACCAAGCCTATGTTTTACAAGATTTTTCGTTACTTTTTTCTAACGTTTTTGTACTTTAAGAACTAAATTTTTTTTCAATGATAACGATTTTTTCATTTATCCTTGAATATTTCCAAATACGTTTTTTTTATATTTTGAAGGTTATACTGTTTTTCACCAAAAAATCAAATTGGAATGTCAATGGTCAAAAAAATTAAAGAGCATTATAGTGATTCTCAATTATTTTATAGAAAAAGGGTAATTTAATCAAGAATCACCAAAAGTGTGACCTTATCATAGCCGATTCCTTTGAAATTTTGTGTACTCGAAGAATTCGTGAAAAAAATTTGATTTCAATTTTTTGGCTTCTATCTCATTTTTTTTGTTAGTTATAGTATGTTAAAAATTTCCCAAAAACGATGTCCGAATCCTCTTTGAAAGTTCTCTGGTAATTTTTATCCTTGAATAATAAAGTCGGGCTTATTTAAAGATTGTTATTGTTTTTGTTAGTTAAAAAATGAGAAACCAAACCTTGAATTTCAATTATTTTTTTCACTTATTCTTCAAGTACAAAATTTTGAAAAGAATCCGAAATGGTAAGGTCACAACTTTGGCGATTCTTGATGGAATAACCCATAATTAGATGAAAACAATATGACCCCTTCTTCAGGTGACCCTTTTTTAGCTAAGGGCAGCTATGTAGCTAAATTCAGACAGAACTTTATCAAATGAAATAGACAAATTAAAAAAAATTCTGACACCCCAACAGTAAGATCCTGGTTCTGCCACTGATATCAAATATATTTTACTTTATTATTTTAACAATAAAGTAATGTTATCGATTTAAAAATTTGCCAATAGTCTGGGTGAAACTTAATTATTTTTCAGTTCGAAGTTCGGGAGCGATCAAAATCGGAGTATATCATCAATTGCTTCGAGATTATGACTTCTCTTGGAAAATTGATTTTATTTTAAAAATAAAAATACATAGGTAGTTAAAAAAGAAATAACGAATTTCATATCTGATCAGAACTATGGGATGGCAAAAATTGTGAAAACATATGCAAACCCTAGGACCTTGAATATCGAAAAATTGTGAAATGGGTTTGTAGGCGATTATATAAAAAGGCTGTGGAAGTGAAAAGCGATCAAATATCCCATCAATATTAAGAAATACGTCGAAGCTTTAAAAAACATACAACCCTCTTACATCCCTTAGGATTGAATATCTAAAAATACTGAAATTGACTTTTTGGCACACAATTAAAAAGGAATTTAATATATCATCAGATTTAAGCAATATGTAAGAATCTGTGAAAACATATGCAACCTACTTACACCCACTTGGGGGTGTAATATTCAAAAATCCTGAAAAGAGTTAATAGATAAATAAAAAGACAGCACGAGAAAGTAAAAACCAATTCAACTTCTTACCACTTCTAATAGAAATTAAGGAATTCGTGAAAACGTGTTTAAAGCTAGCTTTATGCGATTATTACGCAAGCCCATGAAAGTGAAGAAAAAAGTCGATATCATATCCGGGCTAGGCGATATGGCAGAATTACTGGAAAAGTATACCTCAAGAGAGGGGGGGGGGGGGGTTAACAACTTTTGATTACAATATTTCACTAACCAATTGCACTTTAAAAATAAAATTCTGTTTTTGTATAAATTTTGACAAATAAAGTAAAATTTTTTAAGGAGGTGATGAAGCATGGAAGTGGAAGGGATAACATTTTTTCGCAAATACAGAAACTACGAGTATAGGGCGAGAAATATCAGCAATCTATAAAAACATTGCCACATTGTGGAAATATTGCCGCAACTAGCATGATATTGCCCTGTATTGCTCCATTAATCGCTCCACTAGTTTTGGCAATATTCGTCGGACAATTAATTGTTTTAAAAATTGCTCGTGTACAAGCACCTTCATGACTGGAATTTGAGCGATTTAAGCGTTCCGAAGTTATCATATTCTTGAACGCATGTTTTAAGGCCTCTGTTTGGACCTGAAGGAGTAGAACGATTATACCCGTTAACGAACTTAATTTAAAAATTTCAACCATAAGTTCAGATTCTAAATGGAGCGTTATTTAATAAAAATTTTGGCTTGCCCCCCCTGGAAGAAGTTTTATGGGCGCCCTTGTCATGAATGCGTCGTCTGCCTAGCAGGGTACTAATCTACTGCAGACTACATACCGGTATTGTCGAAATTTGAGCACATGCGCTTCTCCATTGTCACAATGTACTACATACATAATGTACATACACATATTATTTACGTACTTTGGAAATAAAAAACCTGATTTATCTTTGCTTAATGTATTAAAACATAAATTGGTTTAGTTTTGTTAATTAGTTAGCTATACTACCATAATGAATACATATAATTAAGAGGTATGTTGATGAACGTATTTTTTATCACCTTAAAAACATAAAACAAATAATTTTAGGTATTTTTTCTTATGACAGTAAGGTTAATTACAACGATTTTGTTCAATACTTTTTTACAGTGTTGTTGAATATCTTTGAAGTAGTTTTAAATATATGTGAGCTTGATGTGATATACGTACAGTTTTAAAAATGATATATTGGATTTAAGAAGAACACGTGTAAAAATGCGTGTACCAAATGTATTTGGATACGAATATGTGCTATCAAGCTTACATAATGTATATTATTTTCATAGTTTACGAACTCCGGACTGGACGTTGATGGAATTCTATTTCGAACACTACTGTTTCAATTTTTTTTCTTAATATTAGGTTTCATATATAATCTTAAATTAGATCATCACTTCTTGATTATGTTTGGTACTGCAACATGGGGGCTGATAAATTCGGATGATGTGAACTGTTCATACGTAATGCCGATAAACTTTTATTGTACCACTCGTCTTCTGGTGACATTCCTAAAATGATAGAATATATTTTATTTGTTACAACGTTGACTCAACAATATGAAAATATGATAGAAATAGGTAAAGGCGATATGTATATAAATACACAAATAAAAACATATAGAATATGCTGTATGTGTTCAGGGAAATTCAGAAACCAACCAAAGGAATCAATACCAACTTTTTCTTGGAAAATTGGGTTAGTCGCATGAACAGCTTTAATTTCAGTCGGGTTTTCCTTCACAGGCTATACATATACCAGGGGATATGTTGTAGATCTTATCATTCATTACAGGTTAAATTTCGATTTTCAGACGCGCTCAAGCAAAAACTCTAATCAGTGGAGGAAAAGGTTACATAATATTTTATTTTATTTACAAATTCACTTACTGTCCATCTGTCTGCTGTCCGAACGCATGGAAACTCAAGAGCGAGTGGGATGAAATTTAGTATCCATTCGTTAAATTAAAATGGACTTCGTTAATAGTCAATCGTCCCACTCCCTCGGGTACCTTATATAGAAAAGTCCTTAAATTATGTGTTCAAGAACATTGACAGATAACTTCAGAACGCTAGAAGGTACGACTTTGAACTTTTTTACATTGTCGAATAGTTTCAGTTATAGTTATGAACATGAAGAAATCTCCTGATGTCTTCCTCATACAAAAATCCTTTAAAAATAGCATCACTTACTCATTTACCGAATCCACACTAACTCAAGAAATTATTTACAAAATCATTTTTTTTCCGGTTTTTGAGATAAAATGAAGTTTGGGATTCGTAGTCAGAAAAATTCCTCTAATCCTTATTTTTTATACGAAAAGTCCTTAACACACGGGTTCACCAATATTTGCCGATAACTAAAGAACGTTTTATGCTAGAAATTTGAAACTTGAACCAATTTAATATATCAATGGTTGCAGATAGAGCAATTATTTTATAATTTATGTGATTACAATCAGTGACTTGTAAGAAAATTGCAAGGATATTTGAATATATTTTTTTCAAATCATATATCTTAAGTGATAAAATACGTAAGTGACAAAAACACAGCTCCCTTCCGGGAGCTCGTTAATATCAAATTTTTTTTTATCACAAATACGATTTTCTTTCAATAAATTAAGAAATCTGCCAGGGACGCACCTGTATAGAATTGATGGTGATTGATTGATGATTCATTATGACAGTGGCGTGGCGTGATAATTCAACAAGGGGAAGCAATTGGTTAATATCCAAAATTTTGTATTATTATTCTACCTATAAATTTACCGCATATTGATTGAACCTCCTCCATTAGCACCCAGCAGGGATCTAGGAGGCTATTTAGAGCGTTGTTGTTTAGGTTGTCAGTCGCAGTCATCTACCAAGGATGTAATAGTATAACTGGCTCGGCAGTAAGCGAAATTTTGCCAAATAGGTTCTGGTTGTGTGAGTTGTCTATTTGCGTTCGTGTAAGTGTATTGGGGGGGCTACACGCTGTGGTGAAAACAATTGTCACAACAGATTGTCATTATCCCGTACAAAATTTTTTTTGAAAGATGGAAACAACTGTCAGCAATGAATTAGTCTCACATATAGGAATTTTATGCAATACAGCCGATCCAGTTATACTAATACATCCATATCACCTACACCTAGCTCGTCATTAAACGCTTTCCGGACTTCTATCAAAAAACTTATAAAGTTTCGATCATAGTACCTACATATTGGCAGATTTTTTTTTATTTTTTACGTATTTTTTGGAATAGAAGAGTCAATAGAAATAAAACCGAATTCGATCTCATTAACCCTAAAAGTTTTTCGGAATTCGTTAAAAATGCTTGCATCAGATTTTTCTTTGATTCAACTTAAAACCTTTAGAAATAAAAGTGAATTAAATATCTCATTAGACCCAATATATAGAAATTCTTGAAAATGTACACAACCTTTTTACACCCCTAAGGGGTTGGATATCGAAAAATTAGAAAAAAATATTTCTAGGTGCTTACATAAGGAGCCTGCAAAAGTAAAATTTATTTCGGCATGTCCAATATAAATATATAACGAAATCGTGGAAATGTGTAGAAATTCATTTTCACGGACAATTGTTTTACTCAACCTCTATGCTAATAAAAATCAATGGCCGCTATTCACAGTCGTCATAAAGTAAGCTTTAAGTTTGAGCTGACTTTACAGTCATATAAATTATACGACACTAAAGTCAGCTTTAACTCAAAGCCAACTTTATGACGACTGTGAATAGCGGCCATTTTTTTTTGTCTTTAATTACTTCATATACATACATACGTACTAAGCTCCAACTTTCTTCTTCATATGCCGTTTTTGAGATATAAAAAATCACCCCCCATATATTTTTTTCTAGGATACCTCTTTGTTAGCTCTATGTAGTAAATTACTTTATTATTTATGATACAGTATTGTTATTTATTTTAAAAAAAAAAATTTGCTGCCCTCAAAAATTTTTTGTGTACATTTCATGACTAGTAGACACGAAAAAAGCAATAAAAATTTTCACTCCGTCTGTCCGCCGTACGTCGACCACCGAAATCCTTTGAAGGCTCGTAGCTCTCAAACCAATGGAGCTATTAAATTAAAAAACATTTTCTAGGAATAGACTGGGTAGACCCCTTGAATTGACATTATTTTCAGGGGTGGGGGTGTGAGGGGGAAGGTGGGGGAAGCGTTTTAGACGAAAAATTTTGGTTTCTAGATCTCAGCAACCGCTTATGTTAGGAGACTGAAACTTAGAATTTCTATAAAGCTTTGATAGTGGACACATTTCCACCATCAGCCCCGCCACCAGTACCTCCAGAATTTGTTTTCCCAGTTGGAAGTGTACTGGACCTTACTCCTGTAAAATTTCTAAGATCATATATGGTACGGTTCTTGAAATATAAAAATGAAATATTTTAAAATTGGCCCCACTTTTGTGGTCTACCTCTCACATAATAAATTTTATATTCAATGAGCTTCTATGCATATCCTATATACACAAACTAAATTATACCTTCTTGGTTTAATTGATTCGAAAGATATTCTAATCCAAAGTTTTTTACCCCAACGCCTACTCACCACCTCCTGATTCAAAAATGTTAGCTCTTGATTAATCTGCTACCTATAATTCCTTAAAACAACTACAAGTTTCAATCTTCTGACATCAACCATTCAGAAGATATGTACACTATGCGCCATTCGTATTCGTACACCTGCATATTCTTGATAAGACATTAAAAAAGACCTTAATTTTCATAATATTTTCTTAAAATAAAAATATAATAACATTTCGTGCATATATATGAATATTATAATAACTTAAACAAATCCATTTATCGCAATTTCAAATCACCAAAAAATAAAGTAATGAAAATGAACTGAAATTGAATGTGTCATTCGTATTCGTACACTAGACATATGAAGCATTTTGTATAAAAATATAAAAAAAAAATTTAAGGGTTGTATTTTGTTGGATACTTCTTCTCCTTAATAACCTCTTTTAAACGATTTGGCATGAATTTCACTAGGTTTTCTGAATAAGAACTAGGCATTTTTTGCCATTCCTCCGGAAGTGCAGTCTTAAGATCTGTAATGTTCCTGATCTGATGTGCCTTCAACTCCCACTTAACTTTTGCCCATAAGTTTTCTATAGGATTAATATCTGGTGATTGTGGAGGTGTTTTCAAAATTTTTAGGGAGTTAGATAGTAGCCAGAGTCTGGAATTTATAGCCGTGTTCTTCGGATTATTGTCCTGGTAGAAAACGAAGTTATTCCTTATTCCTAACTGTTCAGCGCTAAAATGTTAATTTGTTTTTAGAATACTAATATATTTATCAGCATTCATGATGCTATCAATAAAGTGTAATCTTCCAGTTCCAGCAGCTGAAATACACCCCCACACCATCACCGATCCTCCACCATATTTTACCGTGGGCTCAATATTTTTCGGCATCAAACTTGAATTCCATTTTCACTAGATCTCCGTGACTCCGTCCCACATTACAACATTAAATTTTGCTCTCATCGGTGAAAATTATGCGTTTCCAATACGTGTTTCCAATACGCGTTTCCGGAGTCACGGAAATACGGCGAAAACGGAATTCAAGTTTGATACCGAAAAATATTGAGCCCACGGTAAAATATGGTGGAGAATCGGTGATGGTGTGGAGGTGTATTTCAGCTGCTGGAACTGGAAGATTACACTTTATTGATAGCATCATGAATGCTGATAAATATATTAGTATTCTAAAAACAAATTAACATTTTAGCGCTGAACAGTTAGGAATAAGGAATAACTTCGTTTTCTACCAAGACAATAATCCGAAGAACACGGCTATAAATTCCAGACTCTGGCTACTATCTAACTCCCTAAAAATTTTGAAAACACCTCCACAATCACCAGATATTAATCCTATAGAAAACTTATGGGCAAAAGTTAAGTGGGAGTTGAAGGCACATCAGATCAGGAACATTACAGATCTTAAGACTGCACTTCCGGAGGAATGGCAAAAAATGCCTAGTTCTTATTCAGAAAACCTAGTGAAATTCATGCCAAATCGTTTAAAAGAGGTTATTAAGGAGAAGAAGTATCCAACAAAATACAACCCTTAAATTTTTTTTTTTATATTTTTATACAAAATGCTTCATATGTCTAGTGTACGAATACGAATGGCACATTCAATTTCAGTTCATTTTCATTACTTTATTTTTTGGTGATTTGAAATTGCGATAAATGGATTTGTTTAAGTTATTATAATATTCATATATATGCACAAAATGTTTTTATATTTTTATTTTAAGAAAATATTATGAAAATTAAGGTCTTTTTTAATGTCTTATCAAGAATATGCAGGTGTACGAATACGAATGGCGCATAGTGTACGTATTTTAGAATGTATCAACCTCAGCTTTCAAGCACTCCGAAGACATTGCTTTCCCCTCCACTCCCACTTATCTTAATTTTTGCAGACAGGTCCACTATCATACTTTTATATAAGTTCCGAGTTTCAGCCTCCTAACATACCATAAGTGGTTCCTGAGATCTAAAAACTAAATTAAATACATACCTATGTACAATTGAAATATTAACTACAATTCAATTCAAAACTTCAATCAGAATTCAATTCCTATCCTACTCTGGTAGCACCTATTTCTTATCAGATCTCTGCTCGCTGCAAGTTTCTCCGCTGCAGCCAAGAATGTGTTGTACGAAGTACGACCCGTGCCAAAACCACCGTAAACTACAAGCCTGCAACTAGGGAATCTCGCACGCACACTTCGAAAGCAAAGGGCGCCGACGTTCGAGTTGTGAAATAGTGTATTTCGATGTAATTGCTGGCCATTTCAAAGAATTTCTTTACAGTTTTCGTATTTATTAAACGAAATATATAAAAAATAGGTTCTGATTTGAAATAAGCGGATAAGAAGTTAAACATTTAAATATTCAGTATAATAAATATTGTCATTTATGTAGCTTCTCGGACATAAAATTCGGGTTAAATCACAGATTTCAGATTAGTTAAAAGCCATCATCGAAACAAGAAACGAAAACAATAGTAATAAGAAACTATAACATAAAATAGATTGATTGATAGATTTATTTCAATTTTTAAAAATAGTTCGTACAATTTTATACAATTTCAGTGATCAGATTTTATATCTTTGCATCTGTAGTTACAATTTAGATTTTTACTAAAATGGATTCTTTGTTTTTTATTTTAATTCAATCCAAGGAAAAATTAAGTAATAAAAACCTTGCTTGTTAACTCCTACCTAACTTACACACTAACTTACAAACTAACTTAAAATAAAATAGAAAAGTAAAAATAATGGAAGTAATTTAAAAATAGTAGTTACTAGAAGGAAAAGTATATACATAGATAACATACATGTTATAGGAAAGATGAAATTAGCGGGTTTTCTACCAACTGGGACCGTAACAAAAATGAGGAGAGTCTGGATTCGGCCAGTTCCTGTATAGTATAAACACCGGCATCAGAGTGTAGTATTCTTGTAGAGAAGTAGAAGGGTTTATTCATAGCTATTTTAAGGCATTTGTTTTGACAGACCTGTAGTTTCTTTTTGTGAACGCTAGCGCATTGACTCCAGATAGGAGTACCATAGGAAATAATAGGTTGAATTACGAGTTTAAAAATTAAAACTTTATTTTCCACAGAAAGGAAGGATTTCCTGTTTATAAGAGGGTACAGCGCATGAATGCATACTGAGACTTTGAAGCATATGTTTTCGATGTGGCTAGCAAATGTTAGCTTATTGTCAAACGTAAGGCCAAGATAGATTAGATTGGAAGACCATGGGATGAGTTGCCCGATAAAATTTATTTCGCGATTTGGCAGATAAATTCGCTTCCTTTTTCTCGTGAAGTATATAGCTTTAGTTTTGGTTGTATTTATTTTAATTTTCCATCTGTGATAGAATTGGTACAACCGTTCCAAAAAGGATTCGAGCACTAAGATTATTGTGTTTGGGTTTTCGCCTCTTGTGTATAGACAGGTATCATCCGCAAACACGGCTAGTTCGCAGTTTGAATTTGTAGGTACGTCTGCAGTAAAAACGTTATATAGAGTAGGGCTTAAACTTGAGCCTTGGGGGACGCCCGCAGGGATG
Source organism: Beris chalybata (assembly GCA_949128065.1). Taxonomy (NCBI): domain Eukaryota; kingdom Metazoa; phylum Arthropoda; class Insecta; order Diptera; family Stratiomyidae; genus Beris; species Beris chalybata. The sequence goes on from OX421897.1 coordinate 90,904,407, forward strand.
ACGTGGAAACTGGACATGCTTGATTTGATTTTAACCGAATAACTTCGATTCGACAAGAAAGACTGAATTAGTTTCACAAGGTACATTGGGCAGGAAAAATTTATTAATTTATGAATAAGCCCTTCGTGCCAGACAGAATCGAAGGCTTTTTCGATGTCCAGCGTTATCAATCCAACCGATTTCTTTTCATGAAATCCTTCTTTAATAAATTTGGCTACTCTATAAAGTTGGTGATTAGTTGAGTGCTGCCGCCTAAAACCAAATTGAAAGTTCGGGATAACCTTTGAGTCTTCTAGAAATCTGAGTACACGGCTCAGGACTACTTTTTCGAAAACTTTACTTATGGTAGGAAGTAAACTTATCGGGCGGTAGCTATTGGGGCAAGTAGGGTCTTTGCCCGGCTTGAGAATAGGTATAATAACCGCTTTTTTCCACGCTGAAGGAAAGTAGTTTAGTTTCAAGCAAGCATTAAAGATTAAATTCAATAGAATTATTGACTTTTTAGGCAGCTTTTTGAGGATAATGTTGGGTAGTTTGTCGTTTCCAGGTGCATTGTTATTTTTAAGTCTTTTTATTATATTTATTATTTCCCTAGGTTTGCACAGGGCGTTCAGAGGTAGCTCAGTACTTAGTGGGATGTTTTGGATTGATTCCCGAACGACGCCATTAACTATAGGGTTTCCCATATTCGCTGATATGCGATGTGCGGCATGGAAATGGTTAGCAATCAATTCCGCTTTCTGATCGTCACTAAATACTAGTTTCTTGTTATTGTCGAGAAGGGAAGGAATTTGCGACACTCCTCGTTGTTTGAAAAGCTTATTTAGTTTCCAAATCTTTTGTGAACCTTTTTCTAAGGAAGACAACATTGTATTCCATTTGGTATTACGTAGCATAGCTAATCTCTCACGAATGACCTTGGTGAGATAGTTAACTTTGATTTTAGTGGAAGCGACTCTGGTTCTTTGCCACTGTCGTCTAAGCGTATTCCTTTCTTGAATAATTTCTTTCGTCTCATTGTCAATTTCAGGATTCCACAACTTGTTGATTACTTTTTTCGGCGTGGTAGATTCTATCGCATCTCATATTTTAGTGTTTAAGTTAAGAATAAGATCATCTATATGTTCAAACTGAGTGATGTCAGCTAGGTTCAGAGAGGTTGTTAATACTGATTTATTTAATAGCGATTGGAATTTTGACCAGTTTGTGTCATTGAAACAAAATGTTTCTGACTGCGATTTCAAAACTTCGGTTGCCTCATCAATTGAAAAGGACACTGGAAGGTGGGGAGAAGATAAGGCGCATAGAGTAATAGGCTGTGAGATGTTCACCAGGCCGTTGCTAATGACAAGATCTAGGGTTGAGTCTCTACCATTTGTTGGATGGAATGTGGGTTCCGAGGGAGTGTGAATAAAAAGGTGTTTATTGCAAATCAGGTCAAATAGGATTTTGCCAGCTTGATTAGCTTTGGCACAATTCCACTGTCTGTGCCTAGCGTTCAGGTCTCCGCATAAGATGTATTTATGTTGTAAGCTGATCAATGTTTCGAGATCGTTTTTAAAAAGTTTTAGCTTATTGGCATTAAGCTTGGTGCCAGGAAAGTAAGAAACAATGATGGTGGTGTTTATAGCAGCAATTTGAATAGCAATCGTTTCAATTATTTTAGTGTTAAGAGGTGGTAGAAGCTTGTGGTTTATAATTTTATTGACACAAATAGCAACACCACCGCCAGTTGCATCTTTCCTATCGTTTCTGTAAATACAATATTTCGAATTAAATAATTTATCTTTTACATTTAACCACGTTTCAGTGATAAGAAACAAATCAATATTATGTGAAATAACAAAATCAAAAGTTTCAATACTTTTGTTTCTAATACTTTGGGCATTCCAAAGAAGAGCTTTAATACAATTTAACTTATCTATTATAAAAATTTAACGCCTAATTGAACTAATGCGCTGTATTGTTCCTGCTTGGTCTTGCAATCCGAGAGTTTTTTAATTAACTCTGCTGATATTTCAATCAGCTCTTCTGGTGAGAATAGACTGGGATTACCGCCGGCGCTGGGGTTTGCAGCATAGGACGAGGTAGGTGCGTTTCTAGCTATACTGCTAAATAAAGGTTTTTGCACAAGATTACTTGCTGGTGTATTTGATGATCTTGACAGCAACGGAAAGTTCTTGTCACGGTTTGAAATTACATTAAAACCCTGTCGTGGCGCTTTACCCTGATGGGTGTTACGTGTTGATGCTTTCTCTTTAATCATTATATATTGCAGTCTATTCCGGCAATGTCTGTCATTAGAAAAATGTGCGAGACCGCAATTTGCACATTTTACCATATCTAGTTGGTCTTCTTTTAGTGGGCACTCAGAGTGGACATGAGCCAAGCTGCAAATCATACATTTAGGCGGAAGATGGCAATGGGCGGAACCATGGCCGTAAAGCTGGCAGTTTCGGCATTGTGTAGGGCCTGCTTTACTGCGAGAATAGAAGTTCCAGCTGACGATAGTATGCATGATAGTTTTAATCGCACGGAGGTCATTTAACTTGGTACCTCGAACAAAGCTTAGTAAATAGCTCGCTGAGCTGTTAGATTTAACGTTAGAGTTGAATTGTTTAACATCGATGCAGTTGAGGTCGTGAACTTTTTTCAAGTATTTAGCCAATTTTTCAGTGGGCATTAGATGCAGTCCAGTTAGGACAATTTTAACGAGTCTCTTATCAGACGGGGGATGTGTGAAAAAGTTTACTTTTTTCGATACGAGGTGAACATGTAGCTTTTCGTAATCTTCCGACGAGTCCAAGAAGATTCTTAAACCAATTGACATCAGCTTAATATTGTAGTTTTCGATTTTTAGCTCTGCCATGATTGCGTCTATCGTTTCACGTTTTAGATCAGGGAAGGTTATTGGAGGAATTCGTACCTTTTTTACCAGTTTAGGCGATGAAGTTTGTTCGGCATTAGTCAGCATTTCACTTTCGTTGGTGTTTTCTGGCGTGGCTAGGATTTGGAAGCGGTTTTCACTTCTCGAAATGGCGAGATCCGATCTCGGAAATTTTATTTTGTCCCGAAGAAACATTTCGACCGGGGAAGCCTCCCGGCTCCGCTTTTTTGATTGTTGCGTTTGAATTATTCGCGTGCTTTGTTCACTTGCAATAGTTTAATAGTACGGAACACTTTTCAATAAAAGGCACTGAGAACTGTAATAGATCACTTCAGAGACACTTGTGCACTTGCTGAGTTCACTGACGCGAATGCGATAACATAAAATAATTGATAACATATAACATCAATAAAAAAAATGAAGTAAAGTTCACTTCGCAATATAAATAATATTATAAATAAGATATAACAAAATATCACTTAATTCAAATTGTAAAATAAAAAAAAAAGATTTCATTGCACATATTTATAATTATAATAATCTTGTGTCGAATTTACAGATTTGACATAATTATTTAATAATATATTGGCTTGGCAAGGGGATTACAAATTTGTTCATAGAAATGCTAGGTATTCCACAGTAACAGTCATAGATATTTACTAGCTGAAACCAAAGACAAAAGATACTATTATCTGTTGTCAAAAGATACTAGTATCTATTGTCTTTGCTGAATCGTATTAGATTTAAGGCTTTCAATAGTTAGTTTCGCAAATCAAGTAAATATTTTTCTTTCTTTACTTTATTTTTCATTAAATCGCAATGATTCTCTGCACTTAACTTCTAAAATTTATCATGAACAATTAGCAAAAACATTTCTGTGAAAGACATTTCCGTTTATTTTTTAAAAAATACAATTTTTAATAGTTTAAGTACGTTTAAAACGTTCGTGGAACCTTAACCGCGATAGTATTTCACTTGTTGTGCAGCCAAATGATGGCCCCCTACGCACACTTGCACACAGCCTAGTTGCAGGCTTGTAGTTTACGATGGTTTTGCCCGTGCAGATTGTGCAAATTAGATTGGCTTGAAGGAAAAATTGTTAAGAAAAACGTATTTTAGATATACTATTTTTCAGCAAAGTGTAAGGGAAGCAATGCTTCCCTTGTTCCATGGACGCCACACCACTGCATTATGACACATAATATAACCGGAATGTTAGCCGCCAGGAAAACCTTTAGAAGCTTACCGTAATTTTCAAAGAAAGATATTTCAAAAAATAAACCACTAAATGTGTATATCAAGCGGAATTCCGAGAAAAACTTTTTGCTTGGTGAAAAATAGAAGTGAGAACATTTACAACTTGAAAAGACTTTTTTTCTAAAAATGAAAATCGTCCAATAATTATTGATTAAACAAAATGTAAGGTAACTACAAGAATAACATATGAAAATACTCTTTAAAAAAATATTTTTTATGTAGGTATAAAGACAGATACCTATCTTAATTTCATGAAAGTAGTGCACTACATAATTGCATAAAATAATGAGTTGCTAGTTATTTGTACCTTTTTCGTTTTACGGCCAAAATGTTTCGTTATACGACCTGACTTTGGACAATGTTCAGATATCGGCTTGGACCCTCCGAAAGTAATAACTAAAATAAATAAATGTTTCCTATCCTACCGCAAATACTTGACTTGTCATTTGCATTTTATTGCAATTTTATACTGAGATCTAGAATCCAAAATTTTCGGTTTAAAACGCTACCCCCACCTCCCCTTAATACCCCCACCTCCCCCTAACACCCCCACCCCTGAAAATAATATCAATTCAAGAGGTCTATACCCAGTCTATTCATAGAAAAAATTTCAATTTAATAGCTCCACTGGTTTGAGATTTATGAGCCTTCAAACAATTTCGCGTGGGGCGGTCGACGTACGGCGGACAGATGGACTGGACATTTTTATTGCTTTTTTCGTGTCTACTAGTCATGATACGTGAAAAAAAAATGTTGAAGGCAGGAAATTTTTTTTTTAGAAAATCGATAATAATACTGTATTATAAATAATAAAGTAATTACATCCGTCCCTTTTCCGTACACTAAGATGAAATTATACCAGCATTCGTCAGCTTCACCCAACGTACGGCTAGAGTGATGATCCATCAGCAGCGGGCGGTAGACTGAGCCCACATCACTACATTTTTGGCCAAATATTGGAAAGGCCCACACCCGCCTACATACAGTCAAGACCAAGAGCGAAGGGACTCAGTCAGTCTAGGCCATACTAGAATAACTCACTAATGCTATATCACATGAACGCAACAGCCAGGATGTCTCACATTTTTCAACCACTCCATACCTCCGTTAAGCTCCCTTCTTTCTACCTCCAACCCGGATCCCCTCCTACAACTCCTAAGTCATCTTCACTTCCTATATCAAATATAACCATCCTTCACCGTAATCCTACCATCTTCCTACACCATTCACTATTAATACTGTTCTCTCTTGCGCCTTGAATTATTTACAAGTATTTTTATTAAATTTCACTACCGAGCGTAGTTACTCATATTATTATTGTTAAATTCACTCTGAATTTTGTTCTTTTTTTCTTTTAATTCCAATTTTGTAGTCATAAGTCAAGGTATCAGTTAAAAGGCCCAAAAAATGCCCCAATTTCAGGATTTTTTGAATATAAAATAAATATATATGGACAAAACTATTAATGCGTTATATAAAGGTACAAGGGAAGAATAATTGTAAATTTTTTTTAAAAAAAATATTGCAAAATGGCGGCTCCAGCTCCTATGACGTTAGGCCGCGATTGGCGTGAGTTGATGCACGTGGTACAGGGTTTCCAAGTGATCTGAAACAAAAAATTCAAAAAGTTTATAAAACTAAATCAAATTCTCGGGGTCCCAACGTTTTCCGATTTTGAAAACACTCCCTGTGACTAAAATGGGAACTATTTGAAAAAAAAATCACTTTTTTCATTATTTTTTTGGCTCAAGAACTCTAAAAAACATTAGTTTACTTTCTTTTAAGCTTTTATTCATTAAAATCGGTTCATTCGTTGAACCTCTAGGGCGTACTGCGCTCCGGAAGAAGTGGTTTCAAGAAAAACGCATTTAAAGTTTGACGTTATAAAAAAAATCGTATTGAACATCGGCCGATCGTCCACAAATCGGTCTGTAACTCGTGAAATACATTCGATATCGAAATATCTTTTTGTCGCATTCTCAATATGTTAATGATAAAAATTAAAAGAAAAAAAAATTGTTTTTTCGTCGAGAACTGATTCCTTGCCTTCAGTTTGTTCATTTTAATTTGCTGGTTTATTTTATCCTTTTTTTTAATGTACAATATTATTCTGGATTCTTGTTCTCATTTTAATTCTAAGTTCATATTTCTTACGTTGTTTGTTGTTGTTGTATTTTTTAATAAAAAAATAATGTGATCGACCTGAAATTTCATAAAAATTTGCTACCCTGAAATTTTGTATTTTCACGTTTTAGGACTAGTAGACACGAAAAAAGCAATAAAAACGCCCCAAAAAAACAAAAAAAAAAATTTCCGTCTATACGTCGCTCCGTCCACCGTACGCAAAAAAGTTTGAAGCTCCCAAACCTGTTGAGGTATTATCATGAAATCAACGCAACGCAATCAAGAGCTTGCGAATCGCATAATTTCAACGCGAGCTCTCCTAACTCCTTACGAACAGGCTCAACTTATTGAGACGCGAAGAATTAAAGAGAGACAACGCGTTACTGATGCGAATAGATTAGCTACTATTGAAAGAATCCGTGCATATTTAACAAAAAATAATCTTCCTATTAAATTTAAATTTTTGTTAAAATTTAATTTGGAAATATCTTAAGAGAATTCTTCCATGTAGATATCCTCAAATTGCATGTTCATAAATTGTACACCAACTCCACCTATCGTAGTTGAAATAAATTTCAGTAACATTGTTAAGAAAAAGAGATATGTTTCAGGCAAGACAACGTTAGCCGGGACAGCTAGTAATTGTATAAATTCTAAAATTACAAAAACAATTACTCATTTATAAATAAAATTAGTATTAGTAGTGCCAACAGTTTGGGTGAATTTTTTTTTTTTTTTTTGGGTCAAAGTTCGGGAAACGGTTAAAGTGGTTGTGCGCTAGAATGCTTACGCTTCTGCCAATTAAACACATGAATTACTAATTGATTCATACAGACGCTACATTTCAACTATGGTCGCATCCTGGACCATAATCGAAATGTAACGTCCGTCACTTCGAGCTGAAAAGGTTTTGGGACAGGTAATTTTGACACATCTGTTCATCTAAGCAAAAATGTCGAAAACAATGATTTTTAACCAGTTACACTTGTTAAAAGGCCGTGAAAACGTCTTGATTTTTGCCTCATCTTCGTGAAGATGGAGTTGCATATAAAAAGTCATGATCATTTTACTTTATTATTTTAATAATAAAGTATGTATTGTGATCGACCTGAAATTTCAAAAAAATTTGCTACCCTGAAATTTTGTATTTTCACGTTTTAGGACTAGTAGATCCCAAAAAAGCAATAAAAAAAAATGTCCGTCTGTACGCCGCCGTACGCCGTATGCCGTACGCAAAAATGGGAAATAATTCTTCCGAAACGCAAAAATGCCGAGATCGACACATTCTAAAATCCATATCTCCTAAACCGTTGATAGCACGAAATTCAAACTTAACAAATATCTGTACCTATACTAGAAGAAAGAATTGAAAAAAAAATTTTGAGTGGGAGTAGTGGCGTAGGGTGAAAAACTTTAGATTACGATATCTCACGAACCAATTGCTCTAGAAAAATTAAATTTGGTTTGAGTAGAAAGGTCGACAAATAAAGATTGCTCAAAGTAAAATTTTTGAAGGGGGTGGTGGAACATGGAAGTGGGGGGGATAAGAAATTTTCAAAAAAATCACGTTTCATATCTCAAGAACAGTATAAGATAGATGCTCAAATTTTTTACCAGACGTAGGCCCAATAGAACCCTAGCAGAGAAAGGGGATGTGGTTGTAGAGGGTGAGGGTGGGGAGGGTGCAAAGGAAAAAGGTCCGATGTTTATATCTTAAGAACCCATAATGATAAAAGGCTGAAACTTGGTATGTAGATAGAGCTATAGTACTGGCATGCTGGCAAAATATAATTTTTTTTAGGGGTAGTATGGTACGGGGGTGGGGGGGGGGGTGTTTTTCCTAACTATGGAACGGCTTATGCTAGAAAGTTGAAACTCGGTGTGTATATGTAAATCAACTAGAAAAATAATTTGATTAAAAAAAAATTTGAATATTCATTGGCGTTCGGAAGTGGGGGCAAAAAAAATGTTCAGTCAAAAAAGAATGCATATATTTTCATGATTTTCGTCATATCTAATAGGTCGTCCAAAATACTGAATTCACTTTTATTCTACGGACTCTCCATGTAAATAGAAAGCGTTTTCAAGATTTTTTGAAAATTGACCCCTAAGGGGGTGTAAAGTGATTGTATACTTTTTCATAAATTCTTCCATATCTCTCAGGTCTGATCAGATATCGAATATCATTTCACTTCCACGAGCTGGTTTAATAATCACCTATATAAGTTTTTTCCTTTTTCAACCCCTAGACCGCATCCCGGAGCATGACCCAATCATAATAATAATAATCAATGGCGCAACAGCCCAAATCGGGCCTAGGCCTTGAAGTAATGCTACTTCATTGCGAGACCAACGGAACACTAGGAGGTGAAGTGGTCAACTACACGCTCGTCCGTGATTATAACCGCGACTTTAACTCAGGTACTCATTTACAGCTGAGTGAACTGGTAGTCCGGCACCCAATCCCATTTTCGAAAATTACTTGTCGCCAAGCAGATTCTAACCTGGTACCAGGTGCACCGAAGGCAAGTGCTCTAGCCACTAAGCCACCCAGACTACATGACCCAATCATGGTATTCATATATTACGTCCTACTCTAACCGCTTCCGAACTTTTTGTTAGTTTTTCAGTCACATAGTAACCTACACCGCATCTTAGAATTGAACGCGTTCCGAACTTCTGCCGGAAAAATAATAAAGTTGCGCAGATTTTTTCTATATAGTCACTACATTGAAAGCACGAGCAAATAAAAATCGGCCTGCAGTCTGGGCGCAACTTTATTATTTTACGGGTAGAAGTTCGAAACGTTCTTAATGCTGAGATGCGGTGTGGGTTATTATGCGACTGACAACCTAGAAAATACCGTTCCACATAGCCTCTTAATTATTCCTTAGGTTGTTAGTCATATGTTACCCTACAATGCATCTCAACATTATTACGTTTCAGACTACCCATAAAAAAATAAAGTTGTGCCCAGATTGTTGTTCTTTTTTTTTTTTTAGTTTAAGCTATTCTAGTTGCATATCTACATAGAGGTAATAAGTTTCAACTTTCTAGCTTGCCGTTTTTTAGATATGGAATAAAACAAGTTGTGTGTGGGATATCCACACAATTCTTTTTTAATTTGAAATATTTGAAATAATGGTATGGCATAACGTCGTTCAAATATCCGCCTCGGCTTTGATTGGTGGCGCGTATTCGAGAGGTTTCGTATTCGAGAAATTTTCGACGAATTTGTCGTAGTAATCTGGCTAAATTTGTTGTACGGCGTTCGTTATGTTGACTTAAAGGATTATACGCATCAACCTAAGATTTAAGATAGCCCCAAAGGAATAATTCCAAACACGTTAAATCGCACAATCACGGTGGTCAGTTCACGTCGCTACCGCGCGAGATTATAGTGCCCTCAAATCACTCGCGCAGAATGTCCATCGTGACATACGCTGGCGGCTGGCACATAGCGCCATTCTGTTGGAACCACATGTCGTCGATATCATCCAGTTCAGGCTACAAGAAGTGGCTTATCATCGATCGTTTGACGGATATGGCAATGCCAGTTTCGTTTTGGAAGAAGTACGGACCGTTGATTTCACCAGAGCAAAACCCGATTCAAACAGTGACTCGGGATGCTTTTGGTGCTGGTGAAGATTCCCAAAACCGACAATTTTGGCTGCTTGCTGTTAAAAATCATGTAATGCGATCGGAGCTCGATTTTGAAAATAAAATTTGAGGATTTACACACGTTGTTCAACGTCATAATAATCGTAATCGTAATCTTCCGTTGTTATTTGTGAAACACAGATACACCCACTGGACTACACATATTCACAACAAATTCAACAGATGCTGCTTTAAAAACATGACCGCTATAACCTTACAAATTTCCAGATTTCCTCCTAGCAGGAATTTTTGTACGTTGGACTACTTTAGAAGAGTTCAAGGAACAGGGTGGTGAAGGTTTCATTGAAATATGCAAGTAGCGTATGAGTTAAACCGTTTTAGCTAAAATGAGTATTCCATCTGAAGTCAATTAGATCTTAGAAAGGAAATAACCATCTTGAAGATGTTGCATCATAAATTGATAATTTCCTCTTTACATACTCATATGTTACACATTGCGAATTACATATGTACGTACGAATATAAATTCTTTTTGCTATTGCTTTTTACTTAAGGTATGTAAACATTATGCATTATGATTTGAATAGAATTACAAAGAAAAAGTTGTCAAAATTACCCATTGTGTCTTGTCGAACGCCCACTGATCCCATATTTGTACCATGTGTCATTGAAAACGGTTGTGTCATCCCAGGATATGAAGTAGCACCCATTTGGAATAAGTCCTTTAATGGAAATACATTATAAATTCGTATATTTTTAATTATAAAACGTACTTACTTGTGGATATCGGTTTATCGAATTTGGATGAGGATATGGTTGGTACCCTCTGGACACACTATAGCCTTGTATATTTCGCATCATTCCGTTGCAAGAAGGAATTACTGATGGTGCTAATGCCTTTTGCAATTGTTTTTCTTGTTTCCTATATTTTGCTCGACGATTTTGAAACCATACCTTGAGAGAAAAAATACAATATTTAAAGTCAATAATAAAAAACATTACTCAGTCATGATTACTACTTGAGCTAGTACAAAGTGACATTCCAATACACAATAATTCTTAGGTCTAATGACAGGCGCGAACGTAGGAAATTTTTTTTTTTATAAAAAAAATTACATCGTTAATAGAATACTTATTATAAATAGCAATTTACATTTGACCTCCTTTTTACAAGAGTATTCTAGTACTTCCAGGCTTAAAACGAGGTCTCCCATGTGACTAATTCTGGAGTACTCGCCCAACTATTAAAAGTCCCTTGATTAACCCTGGAGTACTCTCCAGGGAGATGCGAAGACCTCGTTTTCTCCTCCATTTGACTTCCCTTTTGCAAGAGCGTGTCCTTTGAAATCTGTAGCTCAGTTCTGTAAGTTATGAGTGAGAAATTTCTCACCAAAAAGTCAAAATAAGGACGAATTAATGCAGTTTTCTCTCTGTATTCTTACCAAATGAGAAATGAAAGATTGCCAAATGAGTAGTCAAGTACGGTGCTTTCTCATTTGGTGAGAATACAGAGAGAAAACTGCAGAAATTTCTCACTCATAAGTTACATAACTGAGCTACTGATCTCCACTTTAACTCACAAGGAATCATTCAAGGGCTCACATAAAATTTAAAAATTTAAAATTGTAAGATACTCTAGATGAAATACTGAGCTGATACTGGGGATAAAGTAGAATCAGAAGTGCATTGTCCTTTATTAAGGAAACTCATTTGATTGCAACTAGGAACTAAAAGACAATATCATCAGTGTTCAATTTCATATCTATTTCAATTTTGATTTTCACATGGAATGTGCAGGAAGTACTCACTCGTTCTCTAGTATACTTGTATTTTTAACTGCTACCATTTAATGAATTTGTAATAAAGTTTCAAATTCCTCGTTTGAACTTTACTTTATCAGAAAATAACCTTGAACACGTGTTTTAAGGGCTTTCTGGGTGGAGCTACCCAAAGCAGTAGAATGATTTCACTAATTAGTAAAATTTCACTCAAAACCAATTTGTACAAAATTCCGAATTTGTGGCTGAACGATTTCTAGAGATAAAGTGAGTTCCGTAATTAGAGTGAAGACATTTTTACAGGATATTGGTATGGCAGCTATACAAAGGACTCAGTAATGGGATTTCTTTATGATCATTTTTTGACAGGATTTTTGTATAGCAGTCACTCGAAGGTCTCGTGGGATCTCGCATATTCATTCATTTAAATACAATGTTTGATAATCCAATGTATACAAAATTAAGAATTCATAGCTTAAGGTGTTCCAAAGTTATTAGCAAATATTCTTGAACATGCAATGATTTTTTGTATGGCAGCTACCCGAAATAGTAAGACGATTTAGCCTTACAAATTCGACCAAAAATACTTTTTATTTCCGTGAGGTTTAGGTCTCGCTAAACTGGAAAAATCTCGCAAACCACTTTCAGAATATTTCCGAAACTAACTATCTACCTATATAATAAGAATATTCAATTAAAAATATTTTATTCTAACTTCCAGGAAGCACTCTGTTGCACAGGGTGTTATAGACTATAGACTTCCTTAATGTAAAATTTGTCACAACTCAAGTGAAAAAAAGAGACCTAATCATGTTTTTGCCGTAAACTGACTATCAGGCCTATTCAGCGCCAGGGTAACGCTACAATTAATTCAAAATTAATTGTGACCCTCCACCTATGTACTTTGTGACTTGTGACTCTGGCGCTGAATAGGGCTGTTAATATCAACAACCAGGACGACAATGCTAAGACACGCTTACAAACAATCTCCTTATAGAATTTTTCTAAACACTGAATAAACTAAAACTAAACAAAATGGCCGCTATTCACAGTCGTCATAAAGTTGGCTTTAGATATTAACAATACGACACTAAAGTCAGCTTTAACTTAAAGCCAACTTTATGACGACTGTGAATAGCGGCCAATTTTTTTAATTTTTGATGAATGTTTTCACAGTACATTTCACCGGAAAACCTTGTATTTACAAATTTTTTAGTTAAAATCAGATATTTTTAAATTACGACTGCGTGATAGAATCGACACTTTCGAAGGAAATGCTCAAACATTAACATTCCTGGAAAAAAAGAAACTCAAAAATGTTCTTCGTAATCCCATTTCAACCATTTGGAGCGAAAAAAGGGGAAGTGGCGTTTTTCTCCATAAATTTGATAAAAACCTCCTTTTTTGCTTCATTGATAGTAATATTATATTATAGATACCTCAATATTTGCCCTTTCATTGAGTTTTCCTCGAACTAACTATCATATCACTACATTATATGGCGCCTGTCTAATAATATATCGCATCCATTTTTACTTCTCATCGCAAAAAAACAACGTAAGAATTTTTCGATATTCAAACCTCAATGGGGTATAAAGTATTGTTAAAATTTTCATGAATTCTCAAATCTTCAAATCTAGGTTTAATGAAATGGAATTCCCTTAAGTTCTGTGCATGGACGCCCACAGGGGGAGGCAAGAAGAGGCACTTGCCCACCTCTGCGTCCACAGGGTGGGGCAAGAAGGGGCACTTGCCCCCCGCCCCTGCATTTTGCTATCGCTAAATCTCTAAATGTTGTTGCATCTATTTTTGCCATTCACCGTAAAACCATTGTTCACATCTTTTATGCCACGACTGTAGTTTTTAGTAATGACTCTAAAATGAAAATCAAATTAATGTATAGAAATAGATAATTTTCCGAAATTGACCAAGGTCGCGAAATGCAGACACCTGACACCGTCCTTCAAAATCTTCCCTCAAGATTCAGACCATTGGTTTCTCAATCCTAATTTGTACCCCGGATAACTTTCGAAGTTTCTCTAATAAAGTAGTGTTAAGAACTAATTTTAATTTTTTTAAAGAACCAAGAGATAGTAGGGTCAGCGCTGTTTTCATCAGCCAATGTTTGAAAATTTTTAACGATCTCATTAAAAATCATTGTATTGAATTTTGTTTCATTTATTTTTATTACAATAAATAGCATCATTAAGAAAAATAATATGGTAGTATCAATTGACTAATAAAATATTTTTGTTTCAGTAATAAAGGTAATGAGACCCTCTACATGCATTAAAAGATTTAATGTACAAAAGGACAAAATCGTTATCTTTGACAAAGCATTTCAAAGATAATTTTTACTCGTATTTTTTTATATTGCGACAACCCTTCTCTTTAAAGTATGCTTTATTTTATATATATAGGATTAAAATTACCAGAGATATGCATTTATAAGGAGGACTCGGACACCATTTGTGCGATAGCTTTAACACTAACAAAAAAATTAAATTGAAATAAAAAATTGGATTTCAATTATTTTTTTCACTAGTTTCAAGTACAAAAATTTCTAAAAGAATCGGAGATCACAAATTTCGTCATATTTGGCGTTTCGTTATGTTCAATCCAGCCCAAAACTTTGTAACGCTTAGAACGAAACCTCAGACCAAAAAAAGTTAAATGCTATTTTGTGCTTATTTGAGGACAAAACCTTTAAATCCGCTTGACGTTCATACTTCTGTTCGTTAGAGCAGGGAATACACCATACAACGGTTGCACCAACTGTTCGCCCAATTTGTCGTTATATGCGACAATTGTATAGTGTATGCGTTTATAAACAACGATTGGGCCAATATCGCACGGTTGTATGCTCTGAACCGAAAACCGGCGGTCGCATGCGTTAGGTTGTATGCATATTGTATAGTGTATTATCATGAATACAACTGTTATAGCGATTTCATTCCTAGCCTTTTAGTGCTTCTTTGTTGTCAAATAGTGTATTGGGAATAACAATGAAATCTGTTGCAAGAAAATTGTAAGCAAATCGCATCGTGTGTGCCGTGCATACAACCGTTGGACAGATATCGCAACAACACACGTCGGTACAACCGTTGTATCGTGTATTCCCTGCTTAACATGATAACTCAAGAACGCATTGACCTATAATTTTGAATCTGAATGTTTGGTCGAATTTGTAAGGCTTAGTTCGTTAACGGGCAAAATCGTCTTCATCTAGAGCTTAGAGTATAATAGAGATGGCACTCTTATATCAAAAATATTCAATTTTTGAAGCCCACTACACCATCAACAAAACTCTCGTACGTACACGTACATTTCTGACGTCACATTAAAATTTTCTTCTTTTTTTCAATGCATTTTCGAAAAATGTACAGGGTCATTCTCATTCTCATTCTCACAAAACTCAAAACTCTGTTAAACAATTAAATCGTTATTGGATTCGGAAAAATTGTTATACTCACCAATCCTTTAATTCCACAAAAGTATTTGGCAGAAAAAAAAACTCACCAAGTAATAGTTTTCATGAACTTACTCGAAAATAAATTCACCTTTTGGTATAAATATTTCTGTCACCCTTTCATGTTAGCGGCCATTACACTAGTCGGTACTGCCAACTTAAAGGAGAGAAAGAGAGTTTATTCTCTCGATATGGTCATCTCTCAGATTTATAGTATTTTAATTGTATATTTTTCTTCCCTAAGATATAGTTTCAAACTCCCAGAAAAGACATTTGTAAAGAATAACAATAAAGCAGTTTCCGAACGTCTTCAATGATTAGATTCCAATGTGGCATATTCAGCGGTGGTAGAAAATCACCACGAACTGCCTGCTTCTATATTTGTTTATTATAAGACCTACAATTCATAAAAGACAACAACCCCAAAGTTTTGTCATTCTTCTTATAGAAAAGGAAGCTCCTCCTATCTACTACCAAATATATGTACTATGTAAAGCTAGTTCAATTACATCGGTATAACAGTGGAAAGATTAGCAATTGTGGGTACTTTTCTCATTGTGAACTCAACAAAATTTAAATTTGCATTTGCCATACCGTACTTTTGGAGAGTAAATTGGTCAAATTGGCTGCAATTTTGAAAAATGTAACTGGATTTTTATATGTGATATACCTATGGTAACATTTTTAAAAATCTTTTATAGGTATATGTATGTAGCTTGAATATGATCAGATGATATTAGTTGCTGAAGCCTACTACTATTATAGAAGCGTAATCAACCATCTAAATTTTTCGTAAGAGCGTAAATTGTTAGTGGATTTTGATTTAACAAAAAATTTCGTTTGCGCTTCTAGTTAGTACTAGTCTTGAAAATGAAACATTTTACGTTTATTAATATTTATTCTTTATTCCACTAGATAAAGCACTTTACGCGTTTTGTGTATGTATCCATGTATATGAGAACAGGGATGTGCTCAGTCCTATTCATTGGAATCTCCTAAGGGTGAAAAGATAAAATTCCATTGCAGTACGCGATTCGTTTGTGTATTTAAAGATCTATGTATACCTATATTTTGTAAGCGTATAACATTCGCCAGGGTATGAAGGTTTTACTTGTTTTTTGTTTAACGGTTTTTCTCTAACACACGCGCGGTGTGTTGGTGGTGGTTTTAAAAAGGAGAGGGTTGGTATTACGCACACTCCACACTTAAACGGCGGACTAAGAAGTAACATAAATAATACCAAAAAAAGATGAAAGAAATCCCTGTCTAGAGAGATACATATAGTATAGTACATACCATATATGTATTTATATCAGGCATTTTATTGAAACGGTGTTGTGATGACGATGAGGGCTCAACATTGTGGGCGGAGTAATTCAATTAAGGATCCATTTGATGGCACATACATATACTGCAGCAGTATGTATCTTAGACGAGAGTACAGTAAAGAAATGAAGGCAAACCTTATCCCTACATTTTATGGCGGAAGATTGAGTATTCAGGGCTCGTGTTCTGTTTTCCCTACTTTCCACTCGTAAAAGAACTTCTTGAGATTTTGCAACTTGTCCCCTCGTTGGTACTGTGAAAATTCTATTTACTTTCCTGTCTGTCTCTATACATCAAGGCCAAGACCCTACTTCCATCTAAGGGATCCATATTAAAGTAGAGACTGAAATGGTGATATACGAGCAATGGATTAATATAAATTCATGAGATCGAAAAGCAAATTTTTGAACCAATTAACTTACACCGCCAGCGAGCGGTTCGGTTATTATTATAGTCTCAAGCAATGAGTTCAGGATTTTTTATGTACACGATTCGTATATTATGTACATATTTACATATATCAGTGAATCAGGCGCGAACGATGAATACTGTAGAGTATTACAAATTTAATCCGGGCCAAAAGTTTGTAACGTATAGAAGAGAGCATCGGAAAAAAAGTACATTGCTTTATGTTTACTTGTGGTCAAAAATGCAAAATTCCGTTATTGCCCGCAAGTCTGTCAGCCAGCCCATCTGTCTTTTAGTCCGAACGCACGTTAACTCAAAAACGAGTTGACCTAAGAAGCTCAGATTTAATATCCATCCATGAAATGGGGCTTGTAATGCTTAATTTCATTGGTGTCACTAGGATTTCTTACAGGGGAGGGGGGGGGGGGGGGTTGATCAAAAGTTCAATTGCGGCGTATAATGCCAATAAAAACACTGTACAGTTCGTGAAAATTGCTCATCAATGGTATTGGTCCGCAATCAGGTGTAGTTGTAAAAGAGCGTAAACAGGCTTGCAATTTGCTTATATGTACAATACCCAGTGGCGGTTTCTCCGTTTTGGTGCCCCAAATTTTATATTTTGTTTTCGAAAAATGAAGGATAGTTTTTAAGATTTAGTTTTTAGTGGCAGAATGTCCCCTGCTTTTATTTCGGCAACCTAATTATTATTATTCCATAATAATACATACCATACCATGGAGCAAAACCGAATTGCAATAAGGTACTGAAAGTGGTGAAAATCAGGCGGTTCCGGTTAAGTAAGTATTATTATTAAAGTATTATTGTTACGATATTTAAAGCTTCGCCGTTTGGCGCACTTGCAACCGTACAAATGTACAAGCAAGTGACAGTTCGATCAGCTGGTTGCTGTAACCTTTAAGATTTAGCGGCAAAAGATGTTGAGTTACGGGTCGAGGAAAATGAAACCAATCTCATGGTACAACCGACAAGAAACGCGACAACCAGACACAATAAATCCGTTAGCAGCCACAAAACTGAGCGTTGGCATACAGGATCCGATCGACGGAATTTCCCGAACCTACTTTTCGTTTTTCTGCTCAATGCGCGACTTATAATCATTGCAAAATTAGGTACAATAGTTAATTATCACTCTTTGCAAATCTTTGCAATAGACAATCGTTAACAATTTGTAGTTTTAATAGATAATTACATGCCAAATGGTGTCGTCACCCGACCGAATGTTTTTCTTTTGGTTATCTATTAAAACTAAAAAATTTTTGCGATTTTCTTTTGCAAATATTTGCACACTGTTATAACTAACAATTATACCTAATTTTGCAATGATTATAAATAGCGGATTACGCATAAAAATGAAAATTCGGTCGGTCGGATCTTGTATGCGATCGCGCTATGGGTGCATGCCAAAGTGTTTTAGCCAAACTACACATAATGATATTCACAATACTTACTTGTTCTATTTCTTCCCTATCCATTTCGTCACTTTAAATATTTAATTTTAAATAATAAATTTCCGTTTATCCGAAATTTTGAAATTGACAAGCGCCATCTCGTATCATTTAACTCGTAGTGTTACCAGCTCCACATGCGAAAATGGTATGGAGCTTTAATATCGTAAACTGGTAGCCGCGAGTGTTTTGTATTTGGGCTTTTTAACCGGGAATAAAAAACACACCTATTAAGGCCGCGGTCCGAATTACGCTCATGATAGTTATATTACTAGCAGCTCTTACGATCGGTCCGAATTGTTGTTACACTTATGTCGCTTTCAATTTGAACCGATCATGTGCACACAGTACCAATTCTCGAAACCGTTAGCAGTGTAAGCGTAAGAAAACTACCCCTCCATTCAAATTGTTGTGAGCGCAATTCGAACCGAATGTGAGAGGGCTAAAAGTACAGAAAGCGTAATTCGGACCGCGGTAAGTAGTGAATGCATGCGGGCAATTCTCGCATCCCCCCACCCAAATGACGTCTCTAAATTCGGCATCTGATATTGAATTTATGAAGGATTTACGAAGGAATTGAAAGATCTTTAAAATTATTGTTAGAATTAAGGACTTTAAAATGCACAGATAAACTTTGTTCATCAATTAACAATGGAATTTCATGGTTTATCATTTCCACGGTGGGTGTGGATGCTTTAGATAAGGATATATCGCACGAATGCATCAAATTATTTTGCGTTGCAATTGCAGTATAAACTCTTGAAAGTTTCAGGAATTTCTTAATTTCGCTTGATAACTTAGCATTTTCAGCTTCATTAATTTGACGCTTTCTTCGATATTGACTAATACCACACGGTCAAAAATATTGGACTAAAATTCAATAAATTTATATTGTATATACATACACTCCAACGCTGTATTAAAACACAATGCGAAAGAATAATTGAAATTAATTGTAATTCAGTGCAACGATTGAAAGGTAATATTTTTGTATTAATTCATGTATTCTTACAGGAATTAGATTTAAAATACAATTCTTATTGTATATGGAATATTCTTCTGTATTGAAATGTAGCCTTCTTATATTTAATTCAATACAGATTTCTATTACATAATTTGGCAATTTAAATTGTTAAAATAATTGGATTTAAGTAGAGCAAATGAAATACGTATAATATTTATTTTTTAAATTTATTAAAGAAAACATCCATTACTTCTTAAATTGTTTCAGTACATATAAAGTGTTATTAATAGAATATATTTCAAACGTATGATCGCAGACAATCAGATTTTTTTAATTCCACGAATTTCATTGGAATTCCGTCATTAAACTTCACTTTTATTATGGTACCCTCCAGATTAAATGTTTTTTTAAATAAACTTTCCTGCACTGAATTGCTCGATTCAATTATTTATATATTATTGTAATATTAAATGTACTGTCGTACTCGGGACAACTTGCGACTCGACCTCAATCTCTATATGAACGAAAAACAAAAGACAGTTAGCAGCACCACTTTCCTTTTTTTTCCCAGAAATGCGTAAGGCTCGGTTCACACTGCACGGTTTGCGCCGTACGGCGGGAAACCGTACGGCCAAACTCAAATTGAGCAGTCGTTCACACTATACGGTTTGTGCATGGTTTTTGCACGAATTTGTTCCTATCACATGCTAAAATTATTATAAAATAATAATTTAAACTGGAGCAAAAAACCTATCCCAATTGACCGTGCTATTTCAACCGTCTGTTCACTTGTCTTGATTAAATTGTATGCAGTGCAATGCAATTTTCCCAATATGCACATAAGAAACCGTCACGGCGCTCCGTCCAGTGTAAAAGCATCCATACGATCACATGGGCCACTAGGTCCTCGGTCGCCGTACGGTCGCCGTGTGTTGCAGTGGCGCGGAAGGCTGCTACACGGCGGCCGTACGGCGACCGTGCCTTCCGCGCCACTGCAACACACGGCGACCGTACGGCGACCGTGCCGTGGCCGCGCAATGTGAAAGGGACCATACACTTCTTCGCGCTACTAAAAAATTTCCACCGTACGGCGTGAAACCGTACGGCGCAAACCGTGCAGTGTGAAACTAGCCTAAGGCTCGGTTCACACTGCACGGTTTGCGCCGTACGGCGAGAAACCGTACGGCCAAACTCAAATTGAGCCGTCGTACACACTATACGGTTTATGCACGGTTTTTGCACGATTTTGTTCCTATCACATGCTAAAATTATTTTAAAATAATAATTTAAACTGGAACAAAATATCTATTCCAATTGACCGTGCTATTTCAACCGTCTGTTCACTTGTCTTGATTGAATTGTATGCAGTGCAATGCAATTTTCCCAATATGCACATAAGAAACCGTCACGGCGCACCGTCCAGTGTGAAAGCATACATACGATCATATGGGCCACTAGGTCCTCGGTCGCCGTACGGTCCCCGTGTGTTGCAGTGCTACACGGCGGCCGTACGGCGACCGTGCCGTGACCGCGCAATGTGAAAGGGACCATATACTTCTTCGCGCCACTAAAAAAAATTCACCGTACGGCGAGAAACCGTACGGCGCAAACAGTGCAGTGTGAAACTAGCCTAACACTTCAACTTGCAACATCACATTTAATACAAATTATATTAAGTTTTAATCTGTGTCGCATTAATATTTTTTTTCAATTGAAGCATGCAATTGAAAATTATTCCATGGTGAATTGCACAATAGGCTCAATTTTTTACTAGTATTGGAATTATATTCGAAACTATTCCAAAATTTCTAATCGCTCATATTTAATACAAATTATATTAAGTTTTAATCCGTGTTACATTAATATTTTTGTCAATTAAGGGATGTAATTGGAAATTAACCCATGGTGAATTGCAGAAAAGGCTCACTTTTTCCCTTGTATTGCGGTTATATTCAAAACTATTCCAAAATTTCTAACCGTGAATGGATACATTGCTGGTATACGTACCATGGTATCGTGAATACCATAAATTTATCGCACAATATCACGCTTTTACTAGATAAATAACCTAGTTTAATCGTGGTTTTGACGTCACTTCGTAGTATACAGATGCGATAATGTTATCTGGTATACCACGTAAGTAGCGCCACTTTCCAGCCTGTGGATGTTCTGCTAAATAAAGCTTCTAACAAATTAAATGACATTTGATGAACATAACCATCAGAATGACAGATAAACAGCTGATGTCAATGCATACTACCTACTGCTGATATGTCACCATATCTAGTTTCCTATATTATGATCATACCACACTGGAAAGTATACCACCAGTGTATCAATGGTATAACGGAAAAATTTATCGGATTTATCGACATTTTTATATTTTAAAAACAAAATATAGATATGCATAGCTCACTTAAACGCTTGAAAGGTATTACCTTAACTAGCAAAAAAAATATAACATGGTGTGCATAAAGAAGTGACCCAGCAGCGAAATCCAGAAGGTATTACCGTAGAACTCCTTATAGAACTAATTCCTATGTAATCCTGTCCCTTTTTTTCTTATAGAAATTCTAGGCAGTAAGTTGAAAACTTTTTGTTGCAATACATACAAGTAGTTCCAGAACTCATTACTTCAACGTTATTATCAACTACTTCCATTATGTAAAGTAAAGTAATGCAAACGGTAATGAGTTCGATGGAAAAAAAAAACAGTGTTATAATTGCCCTTTCTTGTGAAATAGAATTTCATATGTTTAAATGCTTTGTTTTTCAGTGCAAAACTGGATTTCGTCGCGTGTGCACGTGAATTCTGTGAAAAATTAAATTGTGTTCTTCTTTTTGTTTGCAAAAATTGGTAAGCACAACATTTATCAATAATTATTTTTTTAAATTGATGTTATTTTATTATCAATATTGAGGGCTAAATTATTGGTTTCTCTGGTTTTTCATAAAGACGTAATGGACAATAGGAAAAAAAATATAGTGGGCACACGGCATTTGGCGCGTCATTAACACAAATTAATGATATTTTGTTTGGTGAGTAATTCATATCTAATTTAATTTGTTTCAAATAGTACTTAGCTTATTTACTTTCTGAATAGTTTCAACATGAAGGGTATTCTCTCGTCGATTTCTGGACAGACGTAAAGAAGTCCTTCAAACTAATGAAAAATCGGCACTTCAAAAATATATGTTTACAAAAAAAGAAGTAATTTTCTATTCGTTTTTTTTTTCCAAGAAATTTTATGTTTCAATTATATAATGAAAATAAATTAATTTGATTATTACCTATTGCGTATTTAGATAAACCATTTAAATTCAATTTCTTTCAGATTTTTTATTATGAAATTATGTAGAAATTTAAATAATACATACGGGAAGATTAAAATTGTTGATTATGAAATTATGTAGAAATTTAAATAATACATACGGGAAGAAATTCGCAGTAAGTATTTTTAGAGCAGTTTTCATGTAACTGATGTTGTATTGAGTTATCTGTAGTGCGCTCTGTAATGGGTTCGTTAAAACTACTTTTATCACGACTACTCCAGCAATGCATTCTCAGATAACTTTATAGTAATTCGTTCTGGAACTACTTGCAGGTATTGCAGAATAGAGTCTTTCGCTTACCTCCTATGACATCCCCATGTTAATGTAATGACTTTTTAACATGGAGTGTAGTCTATGAGGTAACTACATACTTGTCATTACCGTGGAGTGGTTACATCATCGATTGGGTAGTGTCTTTTTTCGCTGCTGGGGAAGCACTGGCACAGCGCATGCGCCTAGAAACTCTGAGGTCCCATTTCATTCATATGTTGGCGCACTTTTATTAACTGCGTCAGATACCAGATACCAGCATAATACGCCGTTTTTATGCCGCGCATAAAAACGTGGTGATAGTAGTAGTAGTAATTATCATGACAGCAACTATCGCAAGAACTATCACCGTGAAAACGAGGCTTAAAATTAAAAAAAAATTGTCAATCAATAACATAAATGTATCAGTAGCTATGCACTGATGTATATCAATTTGCACTGAAAAATAATAGATTCAAATTTTAAGGCAGTCACAGTAAATAATCCTTTATGATTTTTAACTGGTTACAAAAATTTTTTTACAAACAGTCTTAAAATCTTTTTATCAGAAATATTGATTCTTAATTTTTAAAACGTACGCAAACCTATTATATCCACTTGAAAACGCAAACAAAGCTCTTAAACCACCTTGGTTTTTGAATTTTTAAAAATCGTTAAATTGGGTTTTCGGCCATTACATCAAATGTCATTATAACTAATTTTACATCTCATCAGAACTAAGAGATGGCGAAAATTGTAAAATATATGCAAAGCATTGACAACTGAATATCGAAAAATGTCGAAATTAGTTTGTAGGCGATTATATTAAAAGTCTGTGAAAGTGAAAACCAATCTGATATCTCATCAAACCTAAGAAATAGGGTTGAACATGTAAAAATTCTAAAATTTCGTTTTTGTCAAAATTTTGTTAGATTATATAAGAAGCTCTAGGAAGTAAGAGTGAATTCCATAACTCACGGTTTTTAAACCCGTTACACATATTCGGGGGTTGATTATCCAAAAATCCTGAAAGGGGTGTTTAGTCAAATGTAAAGACAGCGCGAGGAAGTAAAAACAA
The DNA here is from genome assembly GCA_949128065.1 of Beris chalybata. Lineage (NCBI taxonomy): Eukaryota > Metazoa > Arthropoda > Insecta > Diptera > Stratiomyidae > Beris > Beris chalybata. The sequence goes on from OX421897.1 coordinate 90,928,367, forward strand.
TATTTATATATTTTACGTAACACTTTAATAAAGTATGATACTTACGCCGGAAGCATTCGGAAAACAGATCGTCTGAATATCTAGAATTAGGCAAACATCTGACTCAAACCCGAATGCTATCTCTGACTGGTCATATTGTTACTGATGATTGTTATTGATGAATATGAAACACCACAGCACATTCTCTGTAAATGTGAGGAACTTGCTCATTAAAGACATCATCTCACGCGTTTTATGGAACCATCGAAATTCCTGGCTATTCCTCTTCGAAAAATACTAAGCTTCACTACGAGCGCAGGGATCGAAGAGCAACTATAGATAATCCAAAGAGACGTAGTTTGAATGACAGAGGTGACCAAACCAACCCAAACACGAAAATCGAATACATTGTAATAATGTGTATGAGTGATGTCAGAAAGGTTAAAACTAGAACACTGTTTTTCGTATTCTTCTGGATTTCGGTATTTTTTTTGGGTTTGTATTAAAAGCCTCGTTTCGCCATAATCTTTGTTAACGGGAGCATATCGTTTTTGGGGTAAAACTATTTTTTCCTTAATTTTTATTTTAGACTCAATTTTGGGTAAAATTGATTAAACTGAAAAGTTTTATTTTCTTACGTTTGATCCATTTTCACAAAGACCTCTGCTTTCGTCAGATAGAGTAGAAGGAAATTAAAAATGTTTAATTATTTAATAATGTAATATGAAACTGACTTGACGCTTTCTTTTTGTCAAAATTGTCTATACAACCTGCAAAAATAATAAAGTTTTACATCATTCTATTTGCTCGTTTTGCAATACGGAATAATTGTCCAAAATTTTATTCCAGACGTTTGTGAGAAGATGGGTCATGAAATTTACACTGAACAGCGTTTGCGATATGTTCCCTTTAAAGTTAAATTTGATGCGTCAAGGAAGATAATAGTTTATTTTTCATTGGAAAAAATATTCGATAGGTATATCGATATTTTCCTTCGATATATCATCAGATTTTGACATTTTTTTCAATATCAATATACCGATATATCGCAATTTCTTCGATATTAACATCCATTGAAAGCACTAAATTGGGAATTACGATGGGAATGGGAAGATGGGATAATCCAGTTGGTCGCGAGTCTCTTTGGAGACATAATCTTGATGGTTTGATCATAGATTATATACATAGTATACCTAAAAGGGTCGGACATGCCTCAATAAAAATTAGCCAAGTTGATTTATTCGCATGTCGAAGTAAAAACTGCATAGGCGTAAAAAACTGATTATTTTAGGGGCAAAAAGTATGGCGCGCATTTTAAAAGTTTTTTGCATACATATATTAAATAAATTGCATAAACATGCTGCAATCACAATCGTCAAGCCAATCAAATGATGATACTTTAGATCAGGACGATTTTGCCCGTTAACGAACTAAGCCTTACAAATTCGACCTAACATCCAGATTCAAAATTTCAAGATCAAGGCGTTCTTGAGTTATCATGTTATGAAACAGACGAGCGGCAAACGGACGTAAAACGGATCTAGGCCCGGACTACATGGTCCGTTTTTTTCCGCTCCGGAAAAAAACCGATTACGGACAGCTTCGACTACACGACTCTGAACCGGCCATGTCGATTGCGTACAGCAAAACCAACTTGGAAAAATTCCGGACACCCACTTGTAGTCGAGCTCATACAACTCTTTATGTTCTTGGTATTTAATTCCGGATATGCCGAAAAATTCCTGATCAACCTTCCGGAGAAACCTGTGCATGCTCAGGTTTTTTTCCGGACGTCCGGTTTTCCGGAGTCATGTAGTCGACTAGCCAAAATCTCATACATTTCTATGGGACATGGTTTTCATTCTTTCCGGAAGGCGGAGCCTATTTTCTCCGGATCGGAAAAAAACGGACCATGTAGTCCGGGCCTTAGAGGTTTTGTCCCCAAATAAGCACAAAATAATATTTAACTTTTTTTCGTCTGAGACTTTGATCTAAACTAAACGTTACAAACTTTAGGGCTGGATTAAACTTGTAATATGTAGGTACTCTCAGATTTCATCTAGAGCAGGGGTGGCCAACCCAAATGATCTTGCGGGCCACTTTGGAAATGCATCATAAATCTGCGGGCCACATATCATATTATAGGTATATCCCCATATTAGATTTTGATACACCATAAACAGTTTTTTGAAGTGAAACGTACATTGTAAAGAAATATATTATATAACACTAAAAATTATATATAAAAAAAATATATAGGTATAAGTATGTAGGTATAAATGAAATTAAAAAAAAATTAAATCAATAAAAAATATTTTTGATGAATGTTTTCACAGTACATGATAAAGGACTCAGTCGAGTCCGAAACATCACACAAAATAAATTTAACAGTATTCACCTTGTATTTTCAAAAAATATTTATTTTACTAGTGCGATATTTGTTTCTCCACTCTTTCACTTAGTTTTTGCAATCGATCTCAATTTGTTGCAGGTTATCGTCCGTTATATTTGAGCGTGTTTTGTTTTTGGTCAACTTCATTTTCGAAAAATACGATTCGCAAGTGTAAGTTGAACCAAAAGCGCTAACAACTTTTTGTGCCAGATTTCTCAAATTGGAAAATTTGTCTTTTGTGACGTAAGTGTTATAAAAATCTATTTTTGATTCTGATATTTCAAAAATGTGTTTTAATTCAATATTGCACTGTAAGTCAACCTGTTTCATTTGGAGATATTCTGGGGCCGACTCGATTTCGACATGAAAGGGAGATGAATATATTTCAAAAAGTTGTATTTGTATTTGTCTAGCTCTAAATTACTAAATCGGCTTTCAAAAGCAGCTGTAAGTTTTCTTATTTCTTTTGCATATTTGATGTAATAGTTACGTTTTAATTTCTTAAATTCTTGCAACATTGGAAAGTGGTGAGCGTTATTACCTTTTAACTGCAACAACAATTTCTTCTGAAATGCTTTGATGTGATTAAATGTATCGATTATAAGGTTATCTTTTCCTTGCAATGATATATTTAATTGATTAAGTTTTTCGAAAATATCTACTAAAAAGAATAAATCCAAAAACCACTCATCATTTCTTAATTCTGGTACAGGTCAGATCCCCTTGAGATCCCAAGCTAAGTTTTTGGTATGTTGTGTAAAATAGTGTAAGCTATAATATATAAAAAAATAAAAAAAACGCATTTTGAGATATTCAAGGATAAAGGACAAAATCCTTTTTCTTGAAAAAAAATTTGAATGATAACTTTTTTCGTATTTTTTTTTTATTACAGCAATTTTTGGTCAAAAATCTTTAAAATTTTTTTTTTTCTATATCATTCTTTTTGTTAGTTATAATTAGAGTCATTTCATACGAACTAACACAAACATCCATTATCTTGAGTACGGAATATGTGTGTTTCATTTGAAACCAGTACATTTGAAATTTTTTTTGCAGTTGTCTCGATTTTTCATTTTAGGGATCTCCACTAAAGTGGATAAACGCTGTATTTAGTTGACATTTCATGAGACTTATCTCGATTCCGTGAAACGTCAATCAAAATCCATCTGCTACACGTCTACACACTATGTAGCGGCTAGGTGCTCTATGACCGCCACTAGTTGCGGCACCTATAGTGCCTTAGCGGGGGGGTCGCCTGCGTCCGGGGGCGAGAGGATGCGATGCGACCGAATGTCGCTATGGCCTCAAGAGGGCGTCGCCTGCGTCCAGGGGCGAGGTGAGTCGAGTAATGACTGTTCGTCTCTGGCAGTCCTGAGAAGGACTGATGGGGGCCTGTATAAAGGCTTCGCCGGCGTCCGGGGGCGAGACGTGTCCAATGACTGCTCGTTGCTGGCAGTCCTGAGAAGGACTGATGGGGTCTGTATAAAGACTTCGCCGGCGTCCGGGGGCGAGACGTGTCCAATGACTGCTCGTTGCTGGCAGTCCTGAGAAGGACTGATTGGGTCTGTATAAAGACCTCGCCGGCGTCCGGGGGCGAGACGTGTCCGATGCTACTCAAATACTCAAAAGCCCTGAGAAGGGCCGATGGTGCCTATATGAAGGCTTGTTCAAGCAATGCTTATGGTCTACCTGCTCTAAGAAGAGCAATTTGGTTATTGGCAGAGGAAGAATAAAAGCGGCTTGCGCCCGCATCGAGATTCTGAATTCAACTAACTATTTATTTCCTAAAACTTAGCCTATTTATACTTAATATTATAGTACATGGTTCTTTCCTACCTCGTACAATTTATTGCATTTCATATTTGACCTAACGGTTATGTTCTAAATGCCAAATGCATTTTACAATAGAACTATGTTCATCAAAATTTTATGACCTAACGGGTCCAATTAAAATATTTTGAGACTCGGTATATTTGTGTGTTATTTAGTTGCGGACAGTAAAGTCCATATAAATAACCCACATCACCCCCCTTCCAGACGAAGGCGTAATGATTTTTAATTAAATCTCGTGATTTGAACTTACTTTACTGGTCTCATTTGTTACATTACTTGACTTGAATTTATTTTACTTGGCAATAATTTAATTCATTTTACGTGTAATCTTTACTTGTATTAATTCTATTTGAAATTTACTTTTTTTCTTGTATTCTTGGAATTCGATTCTAAAATGAAAGCCGGTTTCAAACGATCGATACTTATGTTGGAGTTTTTCTCATTTATGTTTATTACGTAACTCTTCCTAAATCTTCGTACAACCGCGTATGGACCTTCGTATGGTGCTTGCAAACCCGGTTTTGTTCCTTCGACTCGGACAAAAACTTGATCGCAATTTTCCAAATCTTTCGGTACAAAAATTGGAATGTCAGTTTTTTTAGAATCTTTTGGTTTGAGTTGAGACATTTTGGTACGCAGTTGGGTGACAAAATTTGCTGGCTCAAAATCGTCAGAAGTGTTGTCGATGAAAAATTCCGCTGGGAGTTTTAAAGCTTGGCCATAAACCAATTCTGCTGGGGAACAATTTAAATCGGCCTTAAAAGCCGCCCGAATACCTAGAAGGATGATTGGAAGTTCCTCCGCCCAGTGCGTTTGATTTTCGCGACATTTCAATGCTGTTTTTAACTGTCGGTGGAATCGTTCGACCATACCGTTTGCTTGTGGATGGTAAGCTGTCGTGCGAATTCTATGCGTTCCGAGGCATTTATTAAGTTCGAAAAAGAGCTTTGACTCGAACTGCGTGCCTTGATCGGTCGTGATTTTGGAGGGTACTCCGAAACGGGAGATATATTCGCGGAAAAAGGTTGTCGCGACAGTGGTAGCCGTAATATCACGTAGCGGATACGCCTCTGGCCAACGGGTGAAACGATCCACTATAGTTAAAAGATAGCTAAAACCGCTCGAAGGCTTTAAAGGCCCGACTAGATCCATGTGTATGTGCTCGAATCGTCTACTTGGCGGCGTAAACTTCCCTAGCGGCGCTCTGGTGTGTCGTATAACCTTTGAGCGCTGGCAGCTAACGCAGCTTGCTGCCCATCGTTTTATGTCGATATTCATGTTAGGCCAGAAATACCTTGTGTTGATCAATTTTCTTGATCCACGAACCCCTGGGTGCGTCATGCTGTGCAGTGAGTTGAAAACAGCTGTGCGGAGTGTTAAAGGTACGAAAGGACGAATCTGAGTGCCTGAAACTTCGCACCAAATGGGATCGTTCAAGATTGGAAAGACTCTTTGTTCGAGTTTTACCTTGGAAGTTTCTGAAACGGGTGCGGAAAGGACTTCTTTTAACTCCTGGTCAGTCTTCTGGAGTTTACTTAAATTTTCCATGGTAAAATTTTTATTGTCTACTGAGCTGAGCGAGATATTTTCTACGCGGGACAAAAAATCTGCCACTAAATTATCACGACCTTTGATGTGCCGAATATCGCTGGTATGTTGAGCGATAAAATCTAAATGCCTCGTTTGCCTAGGGCTTCGGTCTGCTTTTGTAGTCAAAGCTGTTGTGAGCGGTTTGTGGTCTGTGTAAACCGTGAAACCGCGACCTTCCAGGAAATGTGCGAAATGCTTAATTGCCAAATAAATGGACAAAAGCTCGCGATCGAAAGCTGAATATTTGCATTCGGCGGTGCTCAATTTCTTCGAGAAAAACCCTAAAGGCTCCCAGTGATTTTCCTCGTTTAGCTGATCTAGCACCGCTCCTACAGCGATATTTGAAGCGTCTACGGTGAGTCGTAGTTTCGCGTCATTCAACGGATGCACCAAAAGCGTTGCGTTCGCAATTGCTTCCTTAATTTTTAATATTGCGTCTTCACACTCTTTCGGCCACTCGAAATTTTTGGGTTTAAGCTTTTTATTGGAGTGCAGTGCGACGAGAGAATGTACTGGAGCCAAAAATTCTGCCAGGTTCGGGATGAACCGATGGTAATAATTTACCATTCCCACGAAACGCTGAGTGAGCCGAAGAGATGTCGGACTCGCAAAATTTTTAATCGATTGTATGCGGATCTGTGATGGGAGAATTCCGTTTTTATTGATTTTATGGCTTAAAAAATCAATCTCTTCAACGCCGAAAATACACTTGGCGTTGTTGATTTTAAGGTCATACGAAGTTAGTTGTGCGAACAATTTACGCAGATGAATTGCATGTTCTGTATGAGATTTGCTCGCCACAAGTATGTCGTCAATGTAGACGAACACGAAAGGTAGCTCTCGCGTTACTTCGTTCATGAAACGCTGAAAAGTTTGGGCTGCGTTGCGCAAACCGAAGGGCATCCGTGTGAACTCGAAAAGTCCAAAAGGTGTCGTGATTGCAGTTTTACAAACGTCCTCTTCTGCCACCGGAATATGATGATATGCCCGAACCAAATCCACTTTCGAAAATACCGTGCATCCATGTAGCTGGAGCGAAAAGTTATGGATATGTGGGATCGGGTAGCGATCGGGTGTGGTTATTGCGTTTAATCGACGATAGTCGCCGCAAGGGCGCCAATCATTGGGGTCTCTTTTAGGTACCAAATGTAGAGCCGAGGAGACGGGCGAACTAGAAGGACGGCAGATTCCCAATTGCAACATATGGTCGAATTCTGTTCGAGCTGTAGTAAGTTTCTCGGGCTTTAAACGCCGAGGTCTGGAAAAAGGAAGATGTCCCGTAGTCACGATATGGTGGACTACCTTGTGGTTTGCAGGTAAAGAGTAATCGGGTGCTGTAAGAAGGGAAGGAAATTCTCTAATAAGATTTTCGTATTTTCCATCCTTAATATTTTGCTTTGGGGAGTCTGAAATCTTATTGCATGCTATGCCAGCCACAGATAAATTCGTAGTCGAGTCGATTAATTTTCTATGGCGCAAGTCTATAATAATACCAAATTTGTTAAGTAGATCTACGCCGATAATCGGTCTGTGAACATCTGCGACTATAAAAGGGAAAGAGAATGGTCGACGTAACCCGATGTCGAGTTTTAGTAGTTTCTTTCCGTATGTACCTATGGAGGTTCCATTAGCGGCAGTGAGATTGGTCTCTGCTTTACGAAATTTCTCCTTTGGAAAATTACTTTTGGGAATTACTGACACTTCTGCGCCTGTGTCAATTAGAAATTGACACTTGTTCACGGAACAGTGTGCAAACAAACGGCGCGCAGGCTTTATCCGACTGTCAGCTGCGGCGACAGTCGGATTTTCTAGTTTTTTGATCCTGTAGTTTTTTTTAAGTCGAAACTACAGGGACTGACACATTTCGCCGCCTTTTCGGCGAATTTTGCGTGATACCAACAAAAGGTGTCACCCGACTGCGTACTTTTCTTGTTGTTGCTATGATTTCTATTTTTACTTTTTTCGCGCGTGCGACTGCGCCCACGATTCGACTTGCGGTTGAAATTACGAATTTCATTTCGTAATTCGTTAATTTCCTTTTTAAGGGAATCGAGCTCGGAATCGCGAGTTGAAACGATCGCACTAACACTCGGTTTTTGGGTTACTTCCCACATTCTATCCGCGAGATCAAGTCTTTGTTCGAGTGTTTGGTCTTTCGCGACCGCTAAAGGAATGGAAACTGTAGCTGGCAGCTTCCGTTCCCATAACGTATGGATTAACGTAGTTCCGATGGTGGAAATGTTTCCCGCCAAATTTGACATGTGTCGGTATAATTCCGAGGGTTTGCGGTCACCAAGGTCTTCCGAATTTAAGAGCTGTTCTAACCGTTTCTCTTCCGACGCACTATGCCGTTTAATTAACGTTTGTTTTAGATTTGCATATTTGTCATTCTCGGGAGGAGTGTTTAAAATATCTATCACATTATTGATAGCGTCGACTGGCAATGATGCCAAAACGTAGGCGTATTTACTCGCGTCTTTACAAATCTTCTTGGCGGCAAACTGAGCCTCTGCCGCTATGAACCAGGCAGAGGGAGCCTTGTCCCAAAAGGTGGGGAGTTTAATGTATGCAACTTCTTCCGTCATCTTAATAGAATTGACTTAGAAGCTTGCGTTCTTTGAAATGTTGCAAACTTAGCGTTTGGCGAAATTAAAATTCACTTTTACAGTGCGATTTGACCAAGAAAATTGGTAAATGAGTATAATACGCGCAACAAAACGAGAAAACCAAACGGGGTGTGTGTGTCGAGTGTATTACGAACGGAAATATCTCTCACATCACGCGTGGCGAGTGTATTACGAAAGGAAATAATTTTTCCAAAACTACCGTGATAAATAAACTTGTCGCGCGCGCACTTGAATCGAATTCCACTCACAATGTATTACACTTCTTAAACCAAAAAAAAAAATATATAAACCAAAATAATAATAAAAATTACATACGTTTTTCTTTTTCTTAGGTGCTGTTGATTGATGTTTCAAAACTGCATTTTCCTTCCGTCGGGTTTGGTGGCGACTAGTGGTGTCGGAGTCACTGTTGTGTGTGATGAAACCGTTGTTAACAGTGTCATGCTGCTTGTGTTGTTCTGACGATGCTTCACGTTGTTGTTGTTGTTGTTGAGGTTTGGTAAAGTTGCTTGGCTAGACGCCGGTTGCGTGTAGAAGAAATCGGGTTCCGTAGATGCGTGGTTAAACCGTCGGGTCCATCAATTGTGGAGCCGACGTCGGGGTCACCAGTTGTAGCGGCTAGGTGCTCTATGACCGCCACTAGTTGCGGCACCTATAGTGCCTTAGCGGGGGGGTCGCCTGCGTCCGGGGGCGAGAGGATGCGATGCGACCGAATGTCGCTATGGCCTCAAGAGGGCGTCGCCTGCGTCCAGGGGCGAGGTGAGTCGAGTAATGACTGTTCGTCTCTGGCAGTCCTGAGAAGGACTGATGGGGGCCTGTATAAAGGCTTCGCCGGCGTCCGGGGGCGAGACGTGTCCAATGACTGCTCGTTGCTGGCAGTCCTGAGAAGGACTGATGGGGTCTGTATAAAGACTTCGCCGGCGTCCGGGGGCGAGACGTGTCCAATGACTGCTCGTTGCTGGCAGTCCTGAGAAGGACTGATTGGGTCTGTATAAAGACCTCGCCGGCGTCCGGGGGCGAGACGTGTCCGATGCTACTCAAATACTCAAAAGCCCTGAGAAGGGCCGATGGTGCCTATATGAAGGCTTGTTCAAGCAATGCTTATGGTCTACCTGCTCTAAGAAGAGCAATTTGGTTATTGGCAGAGGAAGAATAAAAGCGGCTTGCGCCCGCATCGAGATTCTGAATTCAACTAACTATTTATTTCCTAAAACTTAGCCTATTTATACTTAATATTATAGTACATGGTTCTTTCCTACCTCGTACAATTTATTGCATTTCATATTTGACCTAACGGTTATGTTCTAAATGCCAAATGCATTTTACAATAGAACTATGTTCATCAAAATTTTATGACCTAACGGGTCCAATTAAAATATTTTGAGACTCGGTATATTTGTGTGTTATTTAGTTGCGGACAGTAAAGTCCATATAAATAACCCACACACTAAAACTATGCCATTTAAGAAACCTGCGATTTTTTAAATTCGCAGATTTTTAGACTACTAAATATGTACCAAAAGTGGTCATTGTCCGTACTCATGATAATGGATGTTTGTGTTAGTTCTTATACAGTGACTCTAGTTATAATATGTTAAAGTTTTCAGAAAAATTGTGTCCAAGTCCTCTTTGAAAATTCATATCTCTGTTCAGGCGCGAACGCAGGTGGTGGTTTCGGGGGTTCAAAACCCCCCCCCCCCCCCGAAATGATGTAGTTACATACGCAAAACTAAATGTAACTTGCACTCAACGAGTAAATTTGTATGACCCAACCCCCCCCCCCCCCCCCCCCCCCCAAATATTTTTTTGCGTTCGCGCCTGTCTCTGTTAATTTTTATCATAGAATAATAAAATAGGACTTATTTTAAACGAGAAAGTTTAGAAAGTTTAATTTATACTTAAATTTTTTTTGTCAAGGATAACGATTTTGTCCTTTATCCTTGAAACTACAAACTTCTCATTTTCTTTATTTTTTTATATTTTGTGTATTATAGTGTTTTTCAAAACATATCAAAAAATCAACTCTCAATGGGATTGGGGTAAAAAAATCGAAGAACATCAGTGCTTCTCAATTTACTTTATATAAAAGAGGTCATTCCATCAAGAATCGCCAAAAGTGTAACCCCACCATAGCCGATTCTTTTGAAAACTTATATACACGAAGAATTAGTGAAATTTAAATTTTTTCTTTCTATCTCATTTTTTTTAGTAGTTATATGTAGTATGTTAAAGATTTCGCATAAAAAGTAGCCAAATCTTCTTTAAAATTTCATATTTCCGGTAATTTTAATTCTAAAATAAATAATAATAATGCAAAAAAAATTTCAAATGTACTGGTTTCAAATGAAACACACATATTCCGTACTCAAGATAATGGATGTTTGTGTTAGTTCGTATGAAATGACTCTAATTATAACTAACAAAAAGAATGATATAGAAAAAAAAAATTTAAGTTGAAGTTTTTTTTTCACTAGTTCTTCAAATACACGAATTTTCAAAAGAATCGGCGATGGAACGGTCACAAAATTGGCCTTTTTTTGCGATTCTTGATGGAATGACTCACCTGGCTTAAATACCTGGTTGTGGTTGTTTCAAATATGTTGTTGAAGTAGCAGGTGTATTAAAATAATTATCTTCAAAGCAGATAAAACAAAACCAAAAAACAAATTTTCACTTGAAACTTGCTCTGCTATCAACAATCGTATCTATGTATGTAGGTATGGTCACTGTTCGCAAGCGGCGAGCGAAATTTGTCCAAGAAGTTCGAGCACACACACGACACAACATTTCCGGATTTTCGGAGTAGATCATGCCTGTCGGATATTCTATGCGACAGTCGACACACCAAAACTGTAGTAGATTTAAGTGTGACTGTAGTGGCGTAGTAAAGGTAATGAAAGTGTAGTAGATCTACTACAATTGTAGTAAAGTGACAACCCTGAACACAATACACTTTTCGTCAAAATATGGTATTGCAAGAAATTTTTGTTTTTAGTGTGAATAATCTCGCGGGCCGAAAAAATAATCAAAGCGGGCCGAAAAAATAATCAAAGCGGGCCGCGGGTTGGCCACCTCTGATCTAGAGTATAAAGCTCTCTATCTCTTTGTAATCGATGTATGTACATCTGCTTCGTAGATGCATGTTGTTTTATGATATATAGTACATATGTACATATTTACTTATGATCTGGTACGATTCTGTAACTGAAATCTCTGCGAAATACCTGGAGCTTTTTTTAATTGCATACTTCTTTGATAAGTACCAAATTTCGATATTTCGTCAGACTTATTTTTAACAATAATGCAATCATTTTTCTATTACTAATTTAATGATTGAATTGTTGGGAACTCAAGGGTTCACTTTCGATGCAAAGTATTTGTACAGAAATGGATATTTTAAATAATATTTCAGTACAGTTGCATGTTCGATATCTTCCATTTAAGATGCAACGTATTTAAATGACCCAAAATGTAGCCGGAGGTTTTCTCGCAAAGGACCGGCGATATTCACTATGCTACTATCAGCATCTTATGTATGTTAAACTCCGGTATTGAAAAGAAAAAAGCCCAACCTTTAAATACTACGCTTCTATTTGCATTTCTGTGCCACCGGGCATGAAACGCTCCATACGAAAACGTTCGATTAAACTTCAAAATGCTTCAAAGTGCTTTATACAGAAACGCCGTGCTGCCATCTCCGTCATTTATATCTCCATGGTGTATGAGTACATAGGCTTAAATAACGGGCGCAACGGAAGTAACAGGACCAACGAGAGTAACGAAGCAACGTGAGCATCGGAGCTATGGGAAAACCGGGAAAAAACTGGAGCAGAAAGTGAGGCTAGAACCCGCTGTATTTGCAGTTTCGTTGGTATAAAAATGTGGGCATAGCTGTGGGACGCGGCTAGATTGAAATAAAAATTAAAAACTGAATCGTGTTCTTAAAATTTTTTTAAACTCCAAATCACATGGAAACTTATTGAATAATAAATTTTAATTTTAATTAATTTAAGGAAGTGGTTTGATCCACTTTTTGCCATTTTCTTAGCACATTTAAGGCCCCATGAGTCCGGTACGACAATTTTTTTTATCCCAGTTTGATTTTTCATTCTTGAGAGGACTTTAATCGATTGAACTCGTTCGTGTAATTTGGGGTGGACAATACGTCTGCATCGTTCACTGTCTATCAGCGAACTAATTTTGATTTTACAGAAAAAAATAGTGTTATAGGTTTTCAAATTATTTTACACGCATAACTATAAAAAATCAATAATTTATCTTATCTTCTAGATATACCAATTAATTATACTATCTATGATACTTTTCAATTAAATGCGGTCTTCTTATAAAATTCTTGCCATGAAAATCGTGAAAAATTGCTTCATTTTGACTTCCTATATTATTAACAAAAATGAACATTTTTAAAATTTGATCTAGGTATACAGGACCTTCTTTAAGTTTTTTTCTAGCATTATATTAATAAAGATGACATGTTAATTATTCAAGAAATAGGCAATATGCGTTTAAAAAACTCGAAGTTACGCATTTGAAAAAATGTTTAAGGGTTATTGTTCTAATAGCATTTTTACAAATACAGTTTTGAATTTTTTCTTTATACACGACCTAGTTTACATACCAGCTAATAAAGTGGTGTAATTTTATTTTATTTTTTTGTTGCCATTAACGCGAAATATTAGCAAGAAAACAGTCATAAATCATCAAAATCGCCTTTAACGTGCACATGGAGCCTTAAGATTAATATTTATTTGTTTTATGTAATTAAGTTAGTATCTTACTTACTTGTATTCGCGCTTCGTTCAATTTCGTTGTTCGTGCTAATTCTTCTCTACAATATATATCGGGATAATGTGATTTCGCAAAAGCTGCTTCTAACTCCGCAAGTTGTTCCTAGTATATAATAATAAGCATTATGTTAAAGCTATATAACAATGCAAGAAATATACTATTAAGAGCACATAAAAAAATAGTTAATATAAGTGTTCTCTAAATATTACTCATAGTTAAGTTTTTCTATTCAATACTAAAAACGTACTGCAATCGCTGTGCTTGTCATTTGTTTTTTTATTACGGACTCTTGCTTGTTTACTACTAAAAAGTGAAAAACAATATCGCTTTATAGGATAACAAATGTCGTAACTTCCAAAATCAGTTTTGGATATGATAACATTTTAAAGATGGCAATTTGTTTAGGTTTGGTAAGGTGGTAGATCGCTTTGCGACCAAGCACATAAATCATGGGTTCGTTGTGATCCCACATGCACTGGAAGAAGTTCCCGTATGCCTAAGATCACATCTTGAGGTACTGTCTGGAGGGTACTGCCGACTGTCGCGGTCAGTAATAGCTGCCAACCGCAACTGCTCACCGCGGCTGTTTTGCACTCTCGCTGAAACTGCGCATCGGTGAACTTGCAGTGATGAGATTGTTTTTAGTTGCAAATTAACGTGCTGCAAGTTCGGAGAATGGATAACGACTCCATTTTCCAACTGACTTCACTAATTTTTCGTCGTCACATTCCTTAGATCCTTTTTTGGCATTTTTCCTACAACAAACAATAACCATATAAAAATAAACAAGCTTAAACACGAAAACAAAAATACTCTTTTTACTCGTTTTTTTTCACTTTTCTCTGCTAACCTCTGAATTGAAGTGTGTATACTGAACTCAACTGCTCGCTGCTGCGCTGGTCACGTAGCAGTCAAGCATCGACAGTCGAGCGACCGAGTCGTTGACGTCACGACCGTCAACTGTCGAGCAGTGCCAAACAGACATGACAGCTTGTTTTTGCCTGAAGCAGTAGTCCACTGCCGGCAGTTACTGGTGACCGCAACGGTCGGCAGTTCCAGCCAGACATTACCTTTATGTAAACCACCCTACCAGCCTGACAAATTGCAGCAGCTTTTCTAGCTTAATGTTTGCGAATTGGCCAAAGTCTATGGCGAAGCACATATCTTACGTCGCGTTTGCACCTATAGCCCTGACCAGAATAGACTTAAGGAATCTTAACAACTTTTCGTCAAACGCCTTAAGGCACGTAAAGTTTGTGGCAAAACTTAATGAATCTTATACCCAACCACAATAGCCCTGACCAGAATAGACTTAAGGCACCTTAAGGCAGCTTAAGTTTTTCTACGACTGTATAGAAATGCACGTAGACAGCCAGAATGGACTTAAGGCATCTTTCGTTGACTTTTCCAAACTTTCGTTAAAACTTAAGTGTACGGTTCTGAGCGTAGAAACTTAAGCAAACTTATGCGTTTGACATTTATTCACAGATTTTTCGAAATTTTTGTACTTTGTGACTTCAGACTTGTGATTTATAGTTAACTTCACTTTAAAAAAGAACAATTTATTTTAATTTACACTCTCTTGATGAGTATTTGACGGCCGATATTTGACTTTTTTAGCTGTCAAACTTCTCTTACCTTAAGGCTATTGTAGTTGGGTATAAGATTCATTAAGTTTTGCCACAAACTTTACGTGCCTTAAGGCGTTTGACGAAAAGTTGTTAAGATTCCTTAAGTCTATTCTGGTCAGGGCTAATAGCCTTAAGGTAAGAGAAGTTTGACAGCTAAAAAAGTCAAATATCGGCCGTCAAATACTCATCAAGAGAGTGTAAATTAAAATAAATTGTTCTTTTTTAAAGTGGAGTTAACTATAAATCACAAGTCTGAAGTCACAAAGTACAAAAATTTCGAAAAATCTGTGAATAAATGTCAAACGCATAAGTTTGCTTAAGTTTCTACTCTCAGAACCGTACACTTAAGTTTTGACGAAAGTTTGGAAAAGTCAACGAAAGATGCCTTAAGTCCATTCTGGCTGTCTACGTGCATTTCTATACAGTCGTAGAAAAACTTAAGCTGCCTTAAGGTGCCTTAAGTCTATTCTGGTCAGGGCTTATGCCTCAATATGCGTTGGGCATATGTGGACACAGGAATGCATATAGGTACTACAAGCATATCCCTTTAATCTGCGTTCGAAGCAATTAATGTCCAATGCGAATGTTTTTGGGAGTGGTGAGGGCTACCGACAAGGGCGCCCGACAAGGGCGCCCGCAGAACTTCTTCCAGGGGGGGGCAAGGCAAAAATTTTATAAAATAACCCCACACTCCATTTAGAAACTGAACTTATGGTTGTAATTTTAACGTAGGTTCGTTAACGGGCCAATCGTTCTACTCCTTCGGGTCCATACAAGGCCCTTAAAACATGCGTTCAAGAATACTAGCCGACAACTTCGCTCAAATCCCAGTCGTGAAAGTGCTTGTACCCGAGCAATTTTTCAAACAATTAATTGTCCGACGACTATTACCAAAATCAGTGGAGCGATTAATGAATGGCGGCAATATTTCGACAATGTGGCAGTGTTTTCATAGATTGCTGATATTTCTCGCCCTATACTCGCAGTTTCTGTATTTCCAAAAAAAATTTATCTCTTCCATTTCCATGCTTCATCACCTCCTTAAAAAAAATTACTTTGTTTGTCAAATTTTATACAGAAACCGAATTTTATTTTTCAATTGCAATTGGTTCGTGAGATTTTGTAATTAAAAGTTGTTCACCCCCACCTCTGGAGGTGTTTTTCCTAACTATATAGAACGGCTTCTGCTACAAAGTTGAAACTCGGTATGTATATGTCAAACAACCAAAAAAGTAGATAATTTAGATAAAAAAAATTATTAAATATCCATTAGTGTTTGGAAGGAGGTCGAAAAAAACTATCAGGGAAAATGAAATGCACATATTTTCACGATTTTCGTCATATCTATTAGGTCTTCCCAAATATTGAATTAACTTTAATTCTACGGCTTTTTCATATACATACTCGTTAATATGTACAAAGTGTTTTTATGATTTTCCTAAATTCTACCTCTAAGGGGGTGCAAGGAGGTATACTTTTTCATGAAATCTGCTATATCCATCAGCCCTGATATGATATCGAATATATCTTCACTTTCATGGGCTTGCGTAATAATCGCCTAAAACTATGATAGTTTTTAAGTTTCTGCCTTTTTTAACCCTAAGAGGGTATAAACGGGTTGAACACGTTTTCACGAATTCCGTAATTTCTTTTAGAAGTGGTAAGAAATTGAATTGGTTTTTTCTTTCTCGTGCTGTCTTTATATTTATCTATTAACTGCTTTCATGATTTTTGGATATTCCAACCCCAAGTGAGTGTAAGTAGGTTGCTTATGTTTTCACAGACTCTTACATATTGCTTAAATCTGATGATATATAGAATTCCTATTTAATTCCTATAGTTTCCTATACCATATAAGCGCCAAAAATTCAATTTCATGTATGCTTTTTAAAGCTTCGAGATATTTGATCATATTTCACACTTTTTATATAATCGCCTACAAGCTCATTTCACAATTTTTCGATATTCAACTTCCTAGGGTTTGCATATTTTTTCACAATTTTTGCCATCCAATTTTTGCCATGGGTCATTCCATCAAGAATCGCCAAAGTTGTTCCATTACCATTCCTGAATCTTTTGAAAATTTTTATACTTGAAGAACAAGTGAACAAATTATTGAAATTCAAGGGTTTATTTCTATCTCATTTTTTAACTAACAAAAACAATAACAATCTTTAAAATAAGCTCTACTTTATTATTCAAGGATAAAAATTACCAGAGATATGAATTTTCAAAGAGGATTCGGATATCGTTTTTCCCTAATTCTTCGAGTACACAAAATTTCAAAAGAATCGGCGATGATAATGTCACACTTTTGGCAATTCTTGATTAAATTACCCTTTTTCTATAAAATTAATTGAGAATCACTATAATGCTCTTCGATTTTTTGACCATTGAGATTCCAAGTTAATTTTTTGATATGTTTTGAAAAACAGTATAACCCATAAAATATAAAAAAATATTAAAAAAAACGTATTGTGAAATAAGTATTTAAGGATAAATGACAAAATCGTTATCATTAAAAAAAAAATTTCAAGGATAGTTTTGCGACAACTTCACCCTTTAAAATAAGCCCTATTTTATTATTTCAGGATAGAAATTACCAAATATATGGATTTTCAAAGAGGACTCGGACACCATTTTCGCAAAAACTAACAAAAAAATTATATAGAATCAAAAAATTGAATTTCAATTCTTTTTTTAAAGTACAAAAACGTTACCAAAAAATCTTGTAAAACACACGCTTGGTCGTTCGATTTGGAAATAAACTGCAGTCTGATGAGTTGTGGTGTCTGATCTGATTCTTCTTCAGTACGCGATCTTGGTCAATTCCGGAAAAGGGCTAATTATCTAAGTCTATAGCTTGATTTGATATTCATTTTATTGTCATTACTGAGAACTAAAGTCGAGGCATGAAAGATGTGTACAATGATTGTACAGTGAATGAATGGTAAAAGTAGATGCATCTGTAGTTTGCTATATAAAGTATGATTTTTCTCAACTTTTAGCGATGGTTAAATCCAGGGGGGAGGGGCAAGTGCCCCTTCTTGCCCCCCTGTGGGCGCCCATGGCTACCGAGTGCTTAGTTCAGTCCCATCGGGCATATGATTAATGTATTATGTACTGTATGTAATATTGTATTTTATGCAAGATTATTACAATGTCTTTTTCGCATTCTGAAAAATGTATAGAGAGAGAATCATTCCTTCAACTTTAGAGAAAAAAAGTCTGCCAACAGTCTGGGCGCAACTTTATTATTTTTCCGGTAGAAGTTCGGAACGTGTTCAATTCTGAGATGCAGTGTAGGCTACTATGTGACTAAAAACCTATCAAAAAGTTCAGGAAGCTGTTAGAATTGGGTGTAACATATGAATTACAATAAATAATTGGGTCTTATTATGAGATGCAGTCTAGGGTTTGGAAGGGAAAAAAACTTAAAATATGATTATTAAAAAAGCCCATGGACGTGAAAAGATATTCAATATCTGTAGCTCAGTTATGTAACTTACGAGTGCGAAATTTCTCACCAAAAAGTCAAACGCTTCCCCCACTTCCCCCCTCGCACCCTACCTCTGATAATAATGTCAATTCAAGGGGCCGTCCCAGTCTATTGATAGAAAATTATTTTTTTTTTAAATCGATAACAATATTGTATTATAAATAATAAAGTAAAAAGAGTATGAAAAATATGGTAGTTCTTCTATCCATTGAATAAGAATGTTTACGAAATGCATTCTTCAGACCCCTTTTTTCCCGCTGGGGAGTATCTTCATTCAATGCATATGAAGGCATATGTGGAAACGGCACATTCGTGCTGTAAGCATATCCATTTGGTACGCGCCCAAACGCCTACGTCTTACTCATGGAGATATATGTAGTGGAGATGGCCTGCAGCGACTGTTTTGAAGCCACACGATTTCTTCTAAAGGACCGGCGATATTCACTATTCTACTATCAACATCTTACTCACATGTATGTTATACTCCGGTATTGAAAAGAAAAAAAGCCCAATCTTTAAATACTACGCTACTACAGTGGATACCGGATAATGTTATAAACCGGATTTTGTTATCAAAACAGTTCCCATTCTCCATAAACAGAATTAATCGCTTATTGGAATAAGAGTTCGGTTTATGTTATCATTCGATATACATTCCCATAGCCCAAAACAAGTATTGTGACTTATCGTTTCTGTTTTTCTTCGAGTTTATGAAATCAAAAAAGCACACAAGGAACAATATCAAAAAAGAAGCGAAAGAAGGCTGATACATTTACACTTGAGACGAGCTTCTATCCCCATGTGGCTAGAGTCACTTCATGCGAACTAACACAAACATCCATTATTTTGAGTACGGAATATGTGTGTTTCATTTGAAACCAGTACATTTGAAATTTTTTTTGTAGTTGTCTCGATTTTTCATTTTAAGGATCTCCACTTAAGTGGATAAACGCTGTATTTAGTTGACATTTCATGAGACATATCTCGATTCCGTGAAACGTCAATCAAAATCCATCTGCTACACGTATACACACTAAAACTATGCCATTTAAGAAACCTGCGATTTTTTAAATTCGCAGGTTTTTAGACTACTAAATATGTACCAAAAGTGGTCATTGTCCGTACTCATGATAATGGATGTTTGTGTTAGTTCTTATACAGTGACTCTACATGTGGCTGTTTCTATCCGTTTTTCATCGGCTGTGTTAACAGCGATTAACAGTGAAAATGCCTCTTCGGTGCAACTAGCCTATAATTTATATTATTTTACATGATGGAAATGACATGTTTTCAAGTTTCAATTGAAAGGTACAATATATCAGAGAATTTTGTAAAAGGTTAGAACTTGGGTTGTATAAAACACTTATTGAATAAAAAATATATACATATGCTTCAAAGTGCTTTATACAGAAATGGCGTCTTGCCATCTCCGTTAGTTATATCTCTATGGTCTTACTTTCCATCATTATTCTTCTTTTAATTTCGATGAGTTCGCTTCCATCTTTCGATATATTTACCACAATTGTTTCAACCTCTTGACATCAACCATGCAGGAATAATGAATTTTAGAATGTTGCAGTCCCAATAGTTTCGATCGTGTCGGACGTGTTGGTTCTTTCCCTACAGACACACCCGCATCGCTCAATCTCAGCCACTATCGACAATTTTAAATAACTTTCAAGTTTGAGCCTCCTACCATAACCGGTTTCTGACATCTAGAAACCAATATTTTTCGTGTAAAATGCTCCACGCAAATTTAGCTCTATCTAAATAGTTTAAAGTTTATATAATTACAGGTTCTTAAGATATAAGCATCGGAACTTTTTCCTTTTCACCCTCCCCCACCGTCACTCTCTACACCCACATCCCAAATTTTCCTAATACGGTTCAATTAGCGCTACCTCTGGTAACAATTCCAAGCATATATATTAGCTGTGTTTTTTATTCCCGGTTAACCATAAAGCTCGACAAAATTGCACGGCAAAACAACAACAGTGCGGTTACCGTAGCCGCATTGTTGTTGTTTTACCGTGCAATTTTGTCGAGCTTTATGGTTAACCGGGAATAAAAAACACAGCTATTACATTGTTCTTGAAATATGAAATGTGATTTTTTTGAAAAAATTTTACCACCTCCACTTCTACGCTTCATTTCATTCATTTTAATATCTGAAAGCGTTTGGGAGCTATGAGCCTTCAAACGATTTTGCAATTTTATTGCCTTTTTCGTGTCTACTAGTTATGAAACGTGAAAAAAAAAATTTTTCAGGGTAGCACATTTTTTTTTTAAAATCGATCACAATAGGTACTGTATTATCAAAATAATAAAGAAAAATTCAGACCTTACAAATTTTGTGTTGGAACATATGTATGTATGTTTAGCAGCTAGCAATAAAATATACTAATGACATACATTTTACTTTATTATTTATAATACAGTATTGTTATTGATTTTAAAAAACAAAATTTGCTGCCCTCAAAATTTTGTTGTTTACATTTCATGACTAGTAGACACGAAAAAAGCAATAAAATTTTTTACTCCGTCTGTCCGCCGTTCGCCGTACGTCGACCGCCCCAAAATCCTTTGAAGGCTCGTAGCTCTCAAACCAGTAGAGCTATTAAATTAAAATTTTTTCTAGAAATAGACTGGGTAAACCCCTGGAATTGACATATTTTTCAGGGGTGGGGGTGTGAGGGGGAAGGAGGGGAAGAGTTTTAGACGAAAAATGTTGGTTTCTAGATCTCAGCAACCGCTTATGTTAGGAGACTGAAACTTAAAATGTCTATAAAGCTTTGATAGTGGACCCATTTGCAAAAAAATTGATGATATGGGTGAAGGGGTGTGGGAGTAGAGAGGAAAGCAATGCGTCCGAAACGCAAAAAAGTCGAGATAGACACATTCTTAAATCCATATCTCCTAAACCGTTAATAGCAAGCAATTATAACTTAACAAATATCTGTAGTTATACTAGGAGAGTAGATTGAAACAAAATTTTTGGGTGGGGGTAGTGGCGTACGGGGGTGGGGGTTGAAATACTTAACATTACGATATCTCACAAACCAATGACACCAGAAAAACAAAATTCGGTTTGGATATAAAGCTTAATAAATAAAGATTGCTCAAAATAAAATCTTTAAAGAGAGGGCGGGGAAGTACGTAAGTGGAGGGGATAAGAATTTTTCAAAAATAACACGTTTCATATCTCAATAACAATGTAAGATGGATGCTTCAAATTTTTACCAGAAGTAGGCCTAATAGAACCCTAGTAGGGAAAAGAAGTTTGGGGGTGTGGGTGTAGAGGGTGAGGGTGGGGAAGGGTGAGAAAGAAAAAGTTCCGATGCTTATATCTTAAGAATCTATAATGATAGGAAACTGAAACTTTGTATTTAGATAGAGCTATAGTAGTGGCATGGTGGAAAAATAATTTTTTTTTTTATGGGTAGTATGGTACGGTGGTGGGGGGTGTTTTTCCTAACTTTATAACGGCTTATGCTAGGAAGTTGAAACTCGGTACGTATATGTAAGTTAACTAGAAAAGTAATTCTGATAAAAAAAAATTGAATATTGATTGACGTTCCGAAGGGGGGGCCAAAAAAAATATCAGTTAATATAAAATGCATATATTTTCACGATTTTCGTCATATCTACTAAGTATTTCCAAATATTGAATTCATTTTTTTTCTACGGATTCTTCATATGAATACCTAGAATGTATTTTCAAGATTTTTTGAAATTCGATCCCTAAGAGGGTGTAAACTGGTTGTATACTTTTTCATGAATTCCACCATGTTTCTCAGGTCTGATCAGATATCGAATATCTTTTCACTTCCCCAGGCTTGTTTAATAATCACCTATTTTTAAGTTTTGTTTTTTTCAACCTCTAGACTGCATCCCGGAATATGACCGAATTATTTAATTCATATGTTTCACCCTTTTCTAACCGCTTCTTGAACTTTTTGTTAGGTTTTCAGTCACATAGTAACATACACCGCATCCCCGAATTGAACGCGTTCTGAACTTCTGCCGGAAAAATAATAAAGTTGCGCCCAGACTGTTGCAGTGGCGGTCATTACGGGAGGGGCCATGGGGGCCATGCCCCCTAACAGATTCGTCACCCGTGATTACTTTATCACGTCTGCTTTAAATAAAAATTATATGAGACTATTAGATTAATAGATACACTTAATAAAGTATAATGCGCTTAATGAAGTATAATACAATTAAATCTGATTTTTTCTTATGCCTTTCTTAAATCGTCTTTTGTCTTTTGTCTCCTAATTGAAAAGAAGACTGTACTAATTAAAAATATTTTAATCGGAAAGTAATAAAATTTCTAATATAAATATTTAATCAATATTTGGGTTTAGTTTTTAGGTACTGCTCGAAACTAATTTTGAAAAATTTTGATTTGGATTATGCTTGGACAATTTTCATTATGTGTTCTAAAAATTTTCCTATATTGGATGAATTTGAAATCTACTCAGGTTAAAAGGGTAGTTCAAATCCTAATTAAAGCTAATCACTCAATTTAAAAAATTTTTATTTTTTCACAACACCCGTCGCAATGGCTCGAACAAGTGTAAAAAATCTGCCAACAATCTGGGCGTAACTTTATTATTTTTCCGGCAGAAGTAAGGAACGCGTTCAATTCTGAAATGCGGTGTAGGCTACTATGTGACTGAAAACCTATCAAAAAGAACAAGATCATGGAAGTGAAAATCTGATTGGATCTGAGAGATATGGAATAGCTTATGAAAAAGTACACAATCACTTTACACCCCCTTAGGGGTCAATTTTCAGAAAATCTTGAAAACACTGTCTTGGTATTCATATGGAGAATACATAGAATAAAATTAAATTCATTATTTGGGACGAGGTAGTAGATATGTCGAAAATCGTGGGAAAATATGCATTCTATTTTCACAGATAATCTTTTTTGCCCCCCCCCCTTCTGAACGCCAATAGATATTCGTTTTTTTTATTCAAAATTATTTTTTTAGTTGATTTAGATATACACACCGAGTTTCAACATTGTAGCTTAAGCCGTTCTATATATAGGAAAAACACCTACCACTTGTACCACACTACCCTTAGGGGTCGAATTTCGAAAAACCTTGAAAACACTTTCTAGGTATTCATACGAAGAATCCGTAGAATAAAAATGAATTCAATATTTGGAAAGACCTAGTAGATATGACGAAAATCCTGAAAATATATGCATTTTATATTTATTATATATCCAAATATTTTTTTTTGCCCCCCCCCCCTTCTGAACGCCAATGAATATTCAAATTTTTTTTTATCACTTTTACTTTTCTAGTTGATTTACATATACACACCGAGTTTCAACATTGTAGCTTAAGCCGTTCCATACATAGGAAAAACACCCCCACTTGTACCACACTACCCTTAGGGGTCGAATTTCAAAAAACCTTGAAAACACTTTCTAGGTATTCATACGAAGAATCCGTAGAATAAAAATGAATTCAATATTTAGAAAGACCTAGTAGATATGACGAAAATCGTGAAAATATATGCATTTTAAATTTATTATTTTTACAAATTTTTTTTTGCCCCCCCCCCCTTCTGAACGCCAATGAATATTCAAATTTTTTTTTATCACAATTACTTTCCTAGTTGATTTACATATACACACCGAGTTTCAACATTGTAGCTTAAGCCGTTCCATATATAAGAAAAACACCCCCACTTGTACCACACTACCCTTAGGGGTCGACTTTCAAAAAACCTTGAAAACACTTTCTAGGTATTCATACGAAGAATCCGTAGAATAAAAATGAATTCAATATTTGGAAAGACCTAGTAGAGATGACGAAAATCGTGAAAATATATGAATTTTATATCTATTATATTTACAAATAATTTTTTTTGCCCCCCTTTCTAAACGCCAATGAATATTCAAATTTTTTTTTATCACAACTACTTTTCTAGTTGATTTACATATACACACCGAGTTTCAACTTTCTAGCATAAACCGTTTAATAGTTAGGAAAAACACCCCCTACCCCCGTAGCATACTACCCCTAAAAAAAATTTTATTTTTTCAACATTTCGCTACTATAGCTCTATCTAAATATCAAGTTTAAGGTTTATATCATTACAGGTTCTCAAGATATAAGCATCGGAACTTTTTCCTTTTCACCCTCCCCCACCCTCCCCCTCTTCACCCACAACCCCAAAACTTTTTTCCCTACTAGGGTTTAATTAGCGCTACTTCTGGTAAAAATTCTAAGCATCTATCTTAAACTGTTCTTGAGATATGAAATGTGTTTGATTTGAAAAATTCTCATCCCCTCCACTTCTATGCTCCACCTCCCACTTAAAAAATTTTACTTTGATCAATCTTTTTTTGTCAACCTTTACACCCAAACCAAATTTTATTTTTCTAGAGCAATTGGTTCATGAGATATCGTAATCTTAAGTTTTTCACCCCCCACCCCCATACACAACTTCCCCCACCCAAAATTTTTCTTGATTCTGTTCTCCTAGTATAACTACAAATATTTGTTAAGTTTGAATAGTGTGCCATTAACGGTTTAGGAGATATGGATTTTAGAATGTGTCTATCTCACCTTTTTTGGGTTTCGGACGCATTACATTTCCCCCCACTCCCACACCCCTTGATCAATATTGACAATTTTTCTGCAAATGGGTCTACTATCAGAGCTCTATAGAAATTCCAAGTTTCAGCTTCCTAACATAAGGGTTTACTGAGATCTGGAAACCAAAATTTTCGGTCTAAAACACTTCCCCCTCCTTCCCCCTCACACCCCCACCCCTAAAAATTTGGTCACTTCAAGGCGCCTACCCCATCTATTCGTTAAAAAAATTTCAATTTAATATCTCAAAGCGTTTGGCAGCTACGAGCCTCCAAACGATCTTGCGTACGGCGGACGCCGTACGGCGTACGGCGGACAGACGGACTGAAAATTTTTATTGCTTTTTTCGCGTCTACTAGTTATGAAACGTGAAAATAAAAATTTTGAGGGTAGCAAATTTTTTTTTTTAAAAAATCAATCACAATACTTAATTATTAAAATAATAAAGTAAAAAACATGTTTTAAGTTTCATCTCGAAAATATATGAGTAATACGTGCCTCAAGAACCTCAAAGAAACCAAAATTGTATATGGGTAAGATTCCGTAAATACCCAAGATATCGACATAGGGTCTATGTAGTATCATTCTGTGGATGAAATAACTCTAAATATATAGGTGGTTGTATAGATACTATCGAAGATGCTATCTATGCTTTAATTCAGAAATTAAAGTTTTTCTTGAAAAGTAAATTTTGTGCGTAACTTTGTAACGGTAAACGATACGAAGCTTGTGACATCAGTAGATGCTCAATGTTATGAGAAAAAGAAAAAAGTCCTTCAGTAAGGTCCGAACATGATGATTTTTCACATTTAATCACTAATCCATAATAGCTTTTATGTCATACTTAGTGAAGGACTTTCTGAAGCGTTTTCTCTTTCTATAACATAATACTGAGCATTAGAAAACAGATATTTTTGTCCACGATACCAGCTTCGTATTTTTAACCATATCAAAATACAGTCGAAACCGATTGAATATGAAAAACTCCACTTTCTCATTACGACCATTAGATGGTATTTCCAATGGTAGATAGCCCATATACGAGTATTTAAACTACAATCATCCCAGATTAATATTATTTGGCCGTTTTGTCAATACATCGGGACTTATTTTTCGGAATCTCAAATATTTATTTTTTTTTTCTGATCAACTTAAAACATATATTTTTTACACTAATTAGGACCATAATAAGAAGTACGAAAAAAATCTCTTGAAAAAAATTTTTTCAATACAAATAATAGTCACTAAACAGCTCTAAAATTATCTGTCACCAGAACTACTTGTATAAAATATTATAAAATTTCAAATTGCATGATAATGCAAGCTTTCGTCTTTTGTTCATTCAATTTAAATTTTCTCCTTTCCAAAAGTTAACTCTTACAAAATAAATTAGTAACTTCATCATCATAATCGTTGTAAAACAAGTGTTTTCAGAGCGTTGTAAACGCTTTTCTAGATTTCAAAATCTACTTATAGTCCAGTAATCAGAGACAAAATTTCAGTAAATATCGGAAAAAGAGAACACGAAATGTTTTGACGTAGTTAGGTTCAATGATGGGGTAGAATAGGGAATCACAGTTTTAGACCAAAATTTGATAAGGCGTGTGCCCGAAATATTGAATTTTCTGTTTTGTCCATTTGTAGCCGTATTTTGCATTTCTCGCTAAAAATGGTGGGAACCAAATTTATAGAAAATTAAATTCTCTATCTCTTTTATCTGAACAATTTTTTTGTAAAATCATTGCTTGTTGCTAATTTTATTTATTTATTTATTATTTATTATGTCGGACTACTGCCAAATGAATTTGGGATAGCCTATGGTAGTCGCACTCGAGAGTTAGAAGCCCATATGGCGTTTAAACATTTTACATTTTACATTTTAACAATAAATCGAGAATTAATGAGTTTAAACAATAATAAATTTGGGACATGATATAGAAGGGAGGTAAGTTTTATATTTGTTTAAGAAGGTTAAGGTTGTTTAGGAGTTGGAATAGGGGAGAGTTAGAGTGTTGAGAAGGATCAAGTAGTTCTGTCAATGGAGGGACATCGTGTTTAAAGAAGGAAAGAGTAGAAGGGCATTGAGTTAGGTTATGTAGGACAGTTAATAATAATACGTGCACAAATGCCCCGAACAATCAACTCGACGATCTGATCCAATCAGATGAAATATGTGCACCGAAGAAAACGAGAGGCATTTTACGCTACATATTTCGCCATGCCAGTGTGTTTACCGTGCTCCCGCTTGTGATCCGTTCGTTGTACGAAAAACTGGTGTTCACGAAACTTGTAGGAAATTTAGTCCTCTACAACTTTGCAGTTAAACTATGTCACCTATTTTTAATAAATATAGTCGAAAAGTTTAAAAAACTGGGACAATCTCCAAATTTTTACACTTTACGCTTATTATTAGCAATAAATAATGATTTAACAAAAAAGTTGTCCAGATAAAAGAGATAGAGAATTTAATTCTCTGTATATTTGATTCTATCCATTCTTAAGGAGACATGCAATATACGGCTACAAATCGACAAAACAGAAAATTCAATTTTTCAGGCACACGCCATATCAAATTTTGGTCTAAAACTGTGATTCCCTATTCTACCCCATCATTGGAACCTAACTACGTCAAAACTTTCGTGTTCTATTTTTTTCTTTAAGAATTCCTAGATTTACTGGACTATTGCCAAAATTATGCGATTTAATCAGGCATGTGGTACTGCTTATGAAGTTATTATAATTAAAAATACCTAGTTATAGAGAATTTCCGACTTTTTAAAATTTTTAAATTACTGCACCAATTTTCAATACAGTAGCTACTGAACTTCAATGCCATCCCCCCTTCCCCCCTTGATAGAGTAATATGACCGCCACTGGACTGTTGGCAGATTTTTTGCTTGTTTAGTGCCATCCGTAAAACGAGAAAATACAAAATGGGAGGGTATAATTTTGTCGGTGTATTTTTACAGCATTCATTGTATTTAGCTTAACATCTATGTAAAACTAGTAACTTAGCTATAATTTGAATTGGAACGATTTAAGAAAGTGTCATGAAATTTAATTAAGTACCTGTGTAAATGTTGTTCGATGCCTACGCCTTGCAGGCGTTGGACAGGATGCTGTAGTTGGTGTATGTCCAGCATGTTGGCCTAAAGATGAAACTCCACTTCCTGGGGATGTAACACCACCGGAAACAGATGAAAGTCCACTATTTGGTTCAGGTTTAAGTTTTTTAAATGCTCCTTCCGCTGAAAATTTCATTTTGTACGTGGTAAAGTTTATTAATTTATCTTAATGAACTACGTAAGGTAGGTACTTATGAATATGATATTAAAAATTGTGCTATTTTAAATGGAATTTGTAGTGTATCATAATAATAACAGGTGAATTCTATTGGGATTGAGATAGGATGCTCATTTGGAACATTTTAGGTCATCATTTATACATTTTTTTTTTTCAAACACATTCCAAATTGAAGAACGTAATATTTTGTTTAAGTTGGATTGAATATCGAGCTCAATGCGATTTCACATACGTATTTATTGTTAGGTACTCGATTTAATGAACATCTTAATTCGAAAATTTTTTTTGATGGATATGAGAGTTTATGAACATTTTATTACTTGAACTACACTTCTACGAGTAACTTTCTGATGCATTTATTGTATATACTTATTACCATCGAATTGGTAATTGAATTTTCAGGAAGTAATTTAATTTAATTTAAAGGCAAGGAATAAAATATGCATTTAACTTACACAATAGCTTAGGGCTTAGAACGAATAGAAATTTACCTACATATATGTAGATATATATAAAGATTTACAAATACTCGCATGTAGGAGTGAGTTGTTGAAAAAGATAAAAAATAGAAAAGATCAGAGCTGAAGAAGTACTTGTTTCAATTTTAGGATAAAAGATAAATAGGAAGTGGAAAGAGATTCGAGCTGAGGTGTGTCATGCTTTGGGGCCTAAACAACATAGGCGCGCCGTGGCCTGAAATCTGGCAGGGGCCAGGGCCCGAATGGCTCAGAATATACGACTTTTTCGGAAAGGCACACATGCTTTTCATACAAGTTCGTCCTTTTTGTGTTTACAGACTGGGTAATCGTACGAATGATTAGTGTTAGGCTACGACTTTGAAATGTTAATAAGCTGTTAAGAAAAAAAGCCCAACCTTTAAATACTTCGCTACTATTTGCATTTCACTGCCACCGGGCATGAAACGCTCCATACAAAAATGTTCAATTTTGCATCAAAATGCTTCAAAGTGCTTTATACAGAAACGGCGCTTTGCGATCTCCGTTAGTTATAGCTCTATGGGAACATCATACTCGTATGCTTGTGACCATGGATTTAATAGCGAAGCTGTTTAAAAAATGTTTGACATCTTACTTTTATTATGGCTCCCAGGGAACCATATTAACAACACATTATCTGAAATTGTTATATTGGAGGCGCTTATGTGCACGAAAATTTTCATATACATATCTTAATTTTTATAAGTGCAACGCGGTTAAGTACACTAATACGTGTAAGCGCATAGAATTTGGCACGGCCAAGTGCACATGTAAAACCTATTTTGACTTTCTCTTTTAAGCCTAGTACTGTGCTCCGAGCGAAACGAAATGAACTGTCAAAGTTCATATAAAAAAAATGGAATTTTCGTTGACATTTCACCGACGAAATATTTCGTTCGTTTTGCAGTACTGTGTTCGGGGACGGAATGGACATTTGCCGTAGTCACTAATAGATGGCGCTCGTGGCGACTTCGTTTCGTTTTTAATGGTACCGGAGGCTTTTTGACAAGCGAAATAATTGACAACTCAAAATTTTCAATAGTTCGCTGTCAATTCAGTGAGTTTGTGCTCGGGAAATTTTGTGTGAGCAATATTTTGTTGTGTTATGTGCCGGAATAGTAATTACTTGACATTTTTTTAATACTTTCAAATTTCGCGCGTGTTTTTATCAATGACATCTAGTAGCGAATGGTGTAGTATATTTCACTCCACTTCGAATGTGACTTTTTCGTTCGTGTTCGTTTCGCTGAACACAGTACTAGGCTTTAGCAAGCACAATTCGTCCCTTTAACCATTTCAGTAAAGAGGGATTCCCCGAAAATCAGACGTTTTAGGCGTTGGTCGTCATGTTTAAATCGAATCACTCATTGTCATTTCTAACATATCAAGAAGTTCCCGGTATAACCATTGTGTGGCGCTTTTATTGTTCCGATTTGAGTTCTGTTTTTTTTTTGTGACGTTAGTACATCTGTCGTTGAAATTCCTTTTAAATCTTAGCGTCATAGCTAAACATTTGCAAAAGTTACGTAGTCAAGAGTACATCTATCTCTGTATGTCCCTGCGATTTTTCAATTACTTCCTCTCGGCTGCTGAAACGCGTTCCTCGTAGTGGTTTTTTAATTCGATTAAACAGAAAGAAGTCACAGGGAGCCAAATCAGGTGAATTCGGTGGCTGTTGGATGGTATTTGTTGCTTTTTTAGTCAAAAAATTACTAATAATGATGGCACTGTGCGACGGTGCGTTATCATAGTCCAAAATCCACGAGTTTTCTGGTTACAATTCTGGTCTCTTTAGGCGAATTGCTTCACGCAAACGTCTCATAACGCCCAAATAATACTCTTTGTTTACTGTCTGGCCTTCTGACAAAAATTCATGATGCACTACACCGTTGTAATCCATGAAAACCGTGAGCATTGCTTTCTTTGACTCACGACCACTTTTGAACCGCTCGTGCTACTGGTAAACGACCGTTTTGTTTAGAGAATCGTTGCCGAAACACTTTTCCAACATTTCCAACGTTCGCGCACCATTAAATCCGTTTATTACGCAAAATTTAATACAAGTTCACGTTGTTGCAAAAATCCATTTCTAAAATTGTAAAAAATCGCCAACACACACAGAGATAGATGTACTTTTGGCTTCGTAACTTTTGCAAATGTCAAGCTATGATGCTAAGATTTAGAGGGAATGCCAACAACAGATGTACCAACTTACCAAAAAAACAGAACTCAAATCGAAAAAATAAAAGCGCCACACGGTAGTTATTCCGGGAACTTTTTGATCAAGGTGGTATATCGGCGGTATCTTTGCAACAATGAGGAAAGAGATGAGAAACAGTCACGCACACAATAGATAACCTTATGGATTTTTTGCCTTTTGATATCTGTTGTCGACAAATTAAATGAAGAGATCGCCAAGCTTTCCATGGTTTCCGCTCATAATTGTTTCGATTCGACATCTTTATTTTCGAATCAAGCATTTATTTGAATGAAAGTATCGAACGAAAACCAAGTCGATCTCTGTAAAAATTTGCAAGGAAAGTGCTTGCAGTAGGATAGGAAAGAATTATTTGTCTGGAAGGGGCCCGAATTATTTTTCTGGGAGGGTCCAAGCTGGAGTCTGGGAGTCCTGGCCCCTCCTGCCTATGCTAACCAAAGGGGTAATAGTGTACATCAAGTAATGTTTGTCGATGGCAAAAAATGTTACGGTTTTGTGTATTAACTGAGCCCGTTCTGAAAGAGAGCTCGTCAAGTAAGAAACTACAACAAATACTATTACTAGAAATTTTAAATAAAAAGATCGCCTTCTATTGTATGTTGGCTTAGTGGAGGAAGTTGAAACTCTGTAAATCACAAGAAATTTAAACATCTTCGAACATCTTCTAAATCCCATCCATCAGCACCGATTATGACCGATAACATCTCAATTGAGGTGTTTTAACTGATGGAGGAGAATCATTATCGACACTACCCAAACTAGACGAAATCGAAATGTTCGCTTAAACTTCAAAATGCTTCAAAGTGCTTTATACAGAAACGGAGTGTTGCTATCTCCGTCATATATATCTCCATGGTCCTACAAAATACCCAGCGAAAAAAGCCCTTTATAATCGATATGCAAGCGCTTTGCTAAAGCAGCAAACCGCTTTGAACATGCTTTGGGTTCACTCAAAATTAACATTGCATGTCATTGCTACATAGCGCTTGGTCCTCGCTATCATTTCAACGCTTATAAATCGCTTTTCTTAAGCAAATGTAAAGCGCATTCTGTAAGCAATTACAAAGCGCTTTTTCAAAGCTATTGAAAAGTGCTTGCTTGATTAATTGGAAAAAGTTTCCTCAACTGAACAAGAAATTATTGATGCCTGATCTTATTATTGGATTATTGTTATTGTTTTTTTTATTGGTATTGAATGTTTGATTAGTTGTTTGTTGCTCCTAAACCAACCATTCATACGATAGCGATGAAACATTGGTGATTTTTTGAGGGCACGTCCATGAAAGTTTCTGCGTCAACAAAATCATTTTAAAATTGGTGGTACAAGAGTTATTTCAACATTTGAGTGTGTTTCATATAGTTTAGCGCCATTTCGTCCTGTATTAGCTATGAATTCCAATTACTAAATGATAAAGTTGGACGATATATGTTGGATAGGGAATAGAGGATGTGGATGGAGGACGATGGATGATAGATACAAGATGGAGGATGGTGGATAGAAGATGAAGGGAGAAATGGGAGCAACGGGTGGAACAGGAGCAATGTATCAACAGGAGAAACAGGAGTAACAGGAGCAATAGCGATGGAGCAACGGGAACCAAGACTACAAACCGCTGGATTTGTAGTTTCGATTATATAGCACCACACAAACGTGAGCGTAACCACGGTACGCATCTAGTTCTAAATAAAAACTATAACCTAGAAGACCACAAAATAAAATTCGATGTACGGATAATAAAATTCTTATCGGCCTTATTTTCATACGAAGAATGTAAGACATAAGCCCATGAAATAAGATTCAAAAATGAAGTTAAAGGTAAGATCTTGGAAAAGATAAGCAAAAAACCATGACAGAAGAGATGAGACGGAGAAAAACCAGTTTCTATTTTTGTTTTATGTTTTATGATTTATTTATTTATTGTTTTTTTTTTAATATGGTTTTCATAGTGGAACTTATTCTTTTGGCCTTGGATTCCAGCTTCATTTTTTTCAAACTTCTCTCGAGTCAACGAATCCTTCACGGCATCTGTGTAAAAGAAATGTTGATTTCAATAATGAATATGTAAAGTAATATCATCTTACCGTATACATACCGCGAAAACAATTTTTTTTGTTACGTTAAATTTGAGGAATATAAAAAAATATAGGTGTGCCACAACCATATACTATGTATTAGTGAGCTGTATTGCTTGCGGGTTGTTAGAGTCAAATTCCTTGTTATCAGCTGATTCTGAATTTACCAATTCAATGTGTATAGTGGTAATTTAAACATTTTACTCGATCTTAAATTAATATTATGACAACTTATTATTTCACAATGGTTTATTGTCGGTATTTTTATTTTTTATGTAGGTACTTTTCAAACATTTATTTTGTTCAAATTTCATAAAAACTTGATTTGTATTACAATTTTGTACTCGCTCTTCCTTGATTCTTTACATTTTTGAGACAAAATCAACAGCTGATTCCGAGTTTTCAGTTCAATACGTACTTTTTGTTTTGTATGGGAAAATATGACAGCTAGGAATATAGTTCTTATCGATATATAGCCACAACAAATAAAATACTATAATATATTTATTATAATAATATTCTACTTACACGTGATCACTAATTTTACTTTTAAATTAAAAATAACACTTAAAACTTAATTTACCACTTCACGAATGCTGAACACTAAGGCTGCGAATGCGAAGAATAGCGCGCTTCTTCCGATAAGTCGGGAATCCCTGTAATATAGGTATGGCAATTTACACAGAACTCTAGAATATACGAGTATACTTATAAACAATTTAAAAATGAAAATTGGTATATGCTTTGCTCTCGCTTCTTTCAAAGCGCTTTCAAAGCACTTTAATGTTTCTTGTTACCAAAGCGCTTTGTGTGCGCTTGAAATCAATGCGCTTTGAAATTTTTCGCTGGGTACTGACAAAAATAATTGAACGTCGTCTGAAGCCCTATACTAACGAAACAATTGATAAATTCAGTGGATTCAGAACCGGTCGATCTACAACAGACCAGATATTGTCGGTGAAACAGCTGCTTGAAAAATGCTGAGAATATAACACGGATGTGGACCAAATCATTGTATTTTTTTTAACCATCATACGAAAGTATCGACAGGAAGGAACTGTACCAAATCATGTTTGATTTTGGAATTCCACTAAAATTTGTTCGACCAACGAGTACGAGTCTCACAATTTTCGAACACTGAATCCCAGTAAGAATACACACCGTTTCCACAAACAGCTTTCGAACGGAATGTGATTTAAAGCAGGGAGATGGCCTAGCTCAAATTCTTTTATGTCATCCGGAAAAACCCAGTCGACACCAATGGAACAGTTCTATTCAAGTCCACCCAACTAGAAGCATACGCTAACGATGTAAACATCCCAGCAAACATTTTCACGAGCGAATTATGTTGAATTCAAGCAAATAGTGCGACGTAATACAGGCAAAATAATATGGACATCATATAATGGCGGAAGCCACCTAAAATGTGCGGGACTTGGAACAGCTGATTTAACGTACCTAAATGATATTGGTAAGCTTGACTTTTGGAGGTGTTTATGTTATAGCGCCAAATTAAGTTCCGATAAAAGAAGGGACGTCTTCAATTAAATTGAATACAACTAATCAAGAAAGTCATACGTCTCAAGATATCACGAAATTGCTAAAAACTATCCAGGAGCTGATATGCCACATTTCCACATGCACCTTCATGTGCCTTGAGCGCAAATGTCTAGGCGCATGTGGAAATGGTACGCACGTGCTACAAGCACATCCCTTTGATATGCGTCAAAAATCGCCATCGAAGCCAATGTTCAATGCGAAGGTTTTTAGCAGTGGTGGGGGCAACTAGGTGTTCAGTTCAGTCCCAGCGGGAATATGAGTAATGCATAATTTTTATGTAATATTGTATTTTATGCAAGATTATTGCAATATGTCTTTTCACATTCTGAAAAATGTAACGCGGTCACCAGAGACAAAATTTCAGTAAATATCGGAATTAAATGGATGTCGAAAATTCGAAGAATTAAATGTATTAAAACTAATATGAACTAGTGACCAAATAATTTTGTGAGATGAATTTTCGACCTTTTACTTTCTTTTTAACTTAATAAATTTATTTCAACTACTTAAAATTATAAAACATATTGTCTGTTTATTAAAAATATCCCGACATCAAATCCTAGTTTTCACTTTTTTCATATATTGCATTTTAGTGTCTTAAAATGACGAATTTAGCTCGGATTCCCGAGTGACCAAATAATTTTGAGAGCAACTGAATGTATTTCCATTGCAGCAATGAATTTGTGTTTTTATTTTGATTCCATGCTCTGTGTCAAGTTTTGTGAGCGGAAATTGGCACAACTATAGCTTTACTTAAATACCAAGTTTTAGTTATACATCATAAAGGATTGAGATATTAAACTCGGAATCCCTACAATTTTTTCCCGTATAAATTCTAAGCTTATATCTTAAATAGTTCTTGAGATATGAGACGTGTTTCTTTAGAAAAATGTCCACACTTCCTTGCTTCTTCACTGTCGACATTAACCGTTTACGAGAAAGACTATAGAAGACTAGAATATCTCCATCTCAGCATTCGGGCATTTCGGAGGTATTGTTTTTTCTCACACCCACATTCTTCACCATGCAAATTTTTTGCGACCTATCCAAGTTTCATATAAATTTCAATATTCAGCTTTCTGGTAAAAACGGTTAAGAATATCTAAAATCTCCACTTAAGACTGACAATCAAAGAAAAAGTCACTTAAAAAAATCAACCCGGTTTCGCACTGAAAAAATTTCAACTTAAGGCTGGTTTACATGACGGATGCAAACATGTTTTACTGAGATTGTGAGGAAGAAGGAACATCTCTTATGATAAACTGATCAGGAGTGAAACGAACGGATATTATGTTCAGCTAAAAATATTGAAGATTTTTCTGTGAATGTGTGGGTGACAATATTTTTTGTTGCCATAAAAAGTTATCGAACTGAGATATTTTAATGGTTACTGTTCGTAATTTTCTATTGTGGTATCCTATTTCGCAATAAATTCAATAGGTATAGCTACTAGCAACGCGAAATTTCTTTAATATTTTATGGTTAATTTAACGTGCACATTTTACTTTTATTATTTTTTTTTTAAAAGGTACATCTCTTTTTTTGTGTTCAAAGATAATATTTACTAAAAATTAATTATCTTCTTCGGGATCCATTTTTTTATTTTTTTATTTTTACACGATTGAAAACAATAAAAATCGTTGAACACTGAAAATTCTTACAGTGCTTGCTTCAGTTCCATTACATTTCTGATAGTTGTCTCACTCTAACAAAAATAATTTGCCATAAACTAGTGGGGAGTGTACGTGAATGTCATCGCAGTGGTTGATTCTAACCCATTGAAAATTCGACAAGCTAGCTCCCTTACAATCTCAATCAAAAGTGTTTGCATCCATCCTTCAACCAGCATTCGAACTGAATGCGGTTTAAAGCAGTATTTAAGTTCACCCAACTAATTGAACACACCCCTGTGTAAATGCACGAAAAAAAAGACAAAAATTATTTTGACAGCACCATGGGATCCAAGGATACCAAGGGATCTAGCGAGTCAAAAACACACGGGAAATAATTATGAAGGAATATTTTGTTGTTTATTTTTATTGATTGTCATGGTAATCTGAAAGGCTATGGAGCATGCAACTGTAGTTAGAAAAGAAATATTTATTAAAATAACCATTTCTGTACAAATGCTCCGCATTGAAAGAAATCTTTCCGATGACTGGCCTCCCTTGAGTTCACAACAATATAGCCTTCTCAAATTAGTAGTGATTGCATTATTGTTCTGAGGAAATACCTATCGAAATTTGTTGTTTATCAAAAATGTACGGATTTGAAATCTGAGAGGATTATAAGTTTAATCCGGAACAAAAGTTTGCACTGCTTAGAACGGATCCTTACACCAAAAAAATTTTAATATTATTTTGCGCTATTTTGGGGACGAAACATCTAACTCCGCTTGACGTCTGTCCGTCTGTCTGTCCGTTAGCATGATAACTCAAGAACGCCCTATGATATTGACCTATGATCTTGAAATAATTCTGAATCTGGATGTTTGGTCAAATTTGTAAGGCTAATACAACGTTTCCACTACACCTTAATCTCGCGATTAAGAGAACTAGATTAAGCACGTAGGGACGTTATTTGTGGGGTGAGGGGGGCGACAGGCAGGGCACAATTGTTACATATAATATATGAAAATACCAAATCCCCCCCTTCCCCCACAAATGAAGTCCCAGAGTGCTTAATCTCGTTCTCTTAATCGCGAGATTACGAGGCAGTGGAAACATGGCATAAGTTCGTTAATGGGCATCACCTCACCTAGAGTATTATACGATTGGATTGCAGCTGATCGTGACTGCAGTATGTTTATGGAATATACATATGTATTTAATATGGTATCTGCAAAAAAAAATTAAAATGCGCGCCAAAATTGTTGCCCCAAAAACAATCAGTTTTGTACGCCCATGCAGCTTTTACTTCGACATGCGCATAAATCATCTTGGCTCTTTTTTATTGTGGATCGTCCCATCCTTTTATAATACATACAAAAAACAACCGACGAGGAAATTGAAATTTTTTCAGTAAAATTTCTGTTACGAAAATAAGTATAATATAATATAATTGTTTTAAATAGATCGCCTATGTTAAGAACTTCATAGGGCATGTACCCTTGTCGAAACGCTTTGACGTCTTCTTTTCTGTAGAGGTACTACTTAAAATAAATTGGGAGTGTGTAAAAAATTTATTTGCACTTAAAAGTGTTTTCGGTAACAATAAATTTTTGTCATGAAATTTTATTGTCATAACATTCTGATATTTTTTCAGGAGCTGTATAAGAAGGACGATTTTGGCTTTCTTATGTTCGAAAAAGAAATGTAGAAAGGGTTCCATCTCGCCAAAAACACGTACCTACTATTAAAACACATCGAATGAAGACATCGGCCAAATGAAGGAATTTAGTTAGTTAGTAAATAAATAATAGATACTAATAAGGAAATAAATTTATAAAAGTTTTTAGTTTTATGTACTTAACTTATCTTATAATAAACATTCTTACTTTAAACATTTGGGTGGTGTTTTGAATTAATTGTAATTTCTCTTGTATTATACTTCCCCATTAAAAAATGAAACAGATTGGGTTCAAGTGCCATTGATCCACGCCTTCCAAGGAAGGTTTCCACCATGCATGGTTTCCATTTGCCGCTGGGAATTAAGCATCTTTTTCGAATCTATTACGCGAAGGGCAAACATGTGCATTTCGTGTGAATTTTGATTTTCCTAAATAAATGTTCACACTTTAAAATATTATACATATGTTTTTTAAACATTTTAAATTTGTAATGGATAGTGTATCATTAACAGATAAGCATATAGTGACGTAACTAGTTCCATTTAACTAAAAAGAAGTATTAGAAAATATTTTTGCCACCCAAGCTAAGATTTGCTACTCTGATAAATATCAAAACGGTCACACTGATTGCTACACGAAGGACTCATTTGATTTTCATCATATTCGAAACTTTCTCTTCAAACGTTGTAAACGTTGTAAAATTTCAAGCTTCTTACTTGATGCATTCGAGCAATAGTTGTGAATACGTGTTTTAAGGACTCTTGTATGGGGGGTACCCGAAGGAGTGGAAGGATATCGCCTATTAAAGAACTTAGCATTAATTTTTCCATTATACAGGAGATGAAAAATTTAAACTTCCAAGGTGAACGCGTTCTTGAGTTATCGTACAAACGGACGGACGGACAGACGGACGGACAGACGGACGGACGGACAGCCTCTTTAGCATAGATCGAGTTAGCTCGAATAACTTCGTAGGTTTACTAATCATTCTAAAATCCATATCTTCTGAACGATTAATGTTAGACGGTTGACATTTTGTGGTTAATTTAAGAGATACTAGGAGATTAGAAAAGGGTTAACATTTTTAAGGGTGGGGGTGTGGGGGATGAATAACTTTGGGCTACAACATCTTCCGACTTAATTGTACTAGGAAGATAAAAATTTGGTTGTGTAGTACATAAAACAAAACTGCAATTTCGATATAAATGTGATAATAACCTTCTAGCATGAATCGAGTTGGCCAGAAAACATGGTAGGTTTACTTTATCAATAAAACTCTACAGCCCTTTAATAAGAACTTTATTTAGTTTTTGTATGAAAACCCGACTCCCACGATGCGTGGTTTTTAGCTAAAAAGAAGTGGTTAGATGACTTCCTTATGACATGATAAGATGTACCTACTGGACCTCCAAGACATCAAAACTAGTAAAATCGCGATTTCGATAAAAATTGGACTGAGGCCCTTTTAGCATGGACCCATTCAAGTAACATGTATTATAATTCGATTCCCTAAAAAACAAGCTACTATATAACGCAAATTCCTAACACCAGAAAAATTCGGATGTCACTGTACTGAATCTTCTAAATGTATGCGCACTTTGTTTACAATGTTCTGCAAACAATTTTTACTGAGACTTATCGAATTTTCAATGGAGAAGAAGCAACCATTGCAAAATTATTGGCATAAACACATTCACAGAAATATCGTCAATATTTTGTGCTGGATATAATATCTGTTCGTTTCATTGCTTCTCCTTCTACCGCACAATCTCAGTAAAAAATGTTTACAGCTACCATGTAAACCGGCCTTTAGGAGTTGAATACATGGATGTATTAGTATAACTGGATCGGCTGTATTGTGTAAAGTTCCTATATGTGAGACTAATTCATTTCTGACAGTTGTTTCCATTTTTTCCAAAAAATTGTTCATGTTTTAATGACAATCATTTCTGGCAGTTGTTTTCATCGTAACGTCGCACAGTGGCCGATTTCATACAATGCTGACTGGAAAAAATGTCAAAATCAACTTGCTTATATCTATCTCTTTTTCGCATCGAGGTAATTATAACTAACCACTCTGTTATGTGGTCAAAAATTTTCAACATTACTTATGCGATGGAAGTGTGACAACGTCGCAAACTTCGTGCTTAGTAATCAGCAAAGACAAAAGGGTATCAGTACCTATATTTGATCCAAGTGCGACGCATGTGTGTAGTGTTGTTATCATTTTTATCTGCGTTTTGAAGAATGGAAGTCCAAGCTGGTGGTATGTACTTAGTTTTCACATTTTTCTATTTTTTATTTCCTATTAATTAGAGTTATTTTAACGGTAGTTTTAGATCAGTCGCATTTTTTTGCAATATTTAATAATAATAAAGTTTGTTAAGCATTTTAAAAAAACATCCACATTGATCCGCATCAAATTTATTTTTTTTATATCCATTGTTCTTCCATCTATTAGATTCATATAAAATTAAGCATCGAACGTTGCCTATAGCATAAAAATTTTATTTTTTTAAGGTAGTGGGGGAAATTCGGGCGAACCGCATCCAATTTTGCGAAAAGAATTATTTCAGCTGATACGTGATAAAAATTATTTTAAATTAACAGTGACTAAATGCAGTAAAAAACTGACAGACTATATATTATTTAAAAGAAATCTTACGGATATATCCTTAAATAATGCTGATTTATTAAAAAAAACCAACAATTTGTGATTAAGCTAACTGCTAAGTGGAAGGGCTCTAACAGAACTTTTACTTCATTTATCAAAAAAGAATCAACCTGGTTATCTCAAGAGCACATGTTACCCAAATTCACTACAACTAGTCTTGAAAACATAGCTATTACTCCCGGACCATCACGAGGAAGACCTAGGAAACTTTTCGATTCAAGCGGAGACAGGACAAAGAAAAATAAAATAAGGCAAATAATCTCTACATATAGCCCACAAGAAATTGCACTTGCTGCGCAAATAAGTTACCGTTCGATAGGCAAGAGGACAGTTGCTGAAGTTATTTAAAAGGCTGCTAAGAGTTCTCCAAGAAGTGTGAAGAAAGTGAAAGTGGTTACTACAGAGAAAAAAAATGAGCTCAAAGTGTATTCGTCAGAGAAGCCCTGTTAGTAGACTTACATAGATCTCACTAAGTATTAATATATCTCTCTTCAACGTGGAGCAAAAGAACGGGGAGCAAACATTTATCCTACATACGATGCTGTTATGTTAAAGAAAAAAGAATGTTATCCTGACGAATCTTCCGTAACATTAACGGAAACACTATCCGAAGTCAAATTACAAAGCTTATTAGATTTGTCTGTTCAGCGACTTGCATTAGTGCAACAGGATGTCTTAAATCAAAACATAGAACCAGGTGATTCCATGGAATGTCTTTGGAAATGGGGGTGCGATGGAAGCGGAGGGCATTCACGGTATAAGCAGCGATTTTTAAATGCAGACGAGAGCAGTGATACTTCCGATTCAGACATACTATTGACATCAATTGTTCC
Source organism: Beris chalybata (assembly GCA_949128065.1). Taxonomy (NCBI): domain Eukaryota; kingdom Metazoa; phylum Arthropoda; class Insecta; order Diptera; family Stratiomyidae; genus Beris; species Beris chalybata. Next base: position 90,969,791 of record OX421897.1, read on the forward strand.
ACTACAATTGAATCTTGAAGCGGGAGTAAATGAAAAAAAAATTCTTTGGCAGAATTCAAGAACGTCGGCAACACGATTTTGCCGACCACTTCGGTTCTGCTTCACCAAGGAAACCCCAGAAAAAATTGTTGAAGAGTTTGATCGTGTTGAGGCTGAAATATCTTCCCTTAAACCAACAAAAATATCTGTCAATGGAAACGAATTTTTTGTAAGACATCAACTTATGAAAACAATGGTGGACGGTAAAGTGTGTAATGCTGTTATGAGAAATGCCGCTTCTCAGGTCTGTTACATATGAAGAGCTTCTCCTAAAGATATGAACGACATCATAGATGCAGTTTTAAGAAGAGAGTGTGATACTACATCTTTTGATTTTGGTCTTTCTACACTTCACGCTCATATTAGGTTCTTTGAGTGTCTTATTCACATATCCTATAGATTGGAAATAAAAAAATGGCAGATTCAAGGTTCGGAAGCAAGACAGCAGTTCAAGGAGTGAAAAAAATGTATTCAGTGGATTCTAAGAGCAGAAATGGGCCTTTTAGTTGATATTCCAAAACAGGGAGGCGGAAATACAAATTATGGAAATACAGCAAGAAAATTTTTTGAAGATCTTGATAAAGCTGCTTTATTAACTGGTATTGACATTGAACTGATAAAACGGTTTGCCACGATATTAAGAACTCTTTCTACAGGGTTACACATAAACGTAGAAAAGTTTAGGAATTAATGTGTAGATACAGCGAAATTATTTGTGAACTTGTATAAATGGTTTTACATGCCTGTTAGTATACACAAAATTCTTATCTATGGCGCTGATGTGATAGATAGTTTTATTTTCCCTATTGGACAGCTCTCCGAGGATGTACAAGAGGCTAGACAGAAGGATTGGAAACGATATCGCGAAGGACATTCTAGAAAAAACTCTAGAGTCAACACGAATACTGATATTTTTCATAACTTGCTAATTTCGTCAGACCCATTAATATCTAGTTTAAGAAAATTACCATGGAAACAAAGTGGTCCTCTTCCACAAGAAGTGTTATTACTGGATCTAACAGAAATGGAAAATTAATAAAGATATTATAAAATTCAAACCAGTTTTATTTTTTTCCAGCTAGTGACCTAGAAATCGACCACTGTGCGTCAGAGCAAAAAATTTTCTGGGTACAGTACCTACATATTTGTCTATTTTGTACGCTGCACAGTGGGGCGTTTGCCCGATCTAGCTGGCCAAAATTCGGTTTTCCAAACATGCAAATGTTAACCAACATTGTATGCCCTAGTTGTCTTAACCAATTAGGGAGTTTCAGGAAGGACTATAAAAGCCGTGGGCTCAGCTCAAAGTAGCCATTCGTAAAAGATCAGTTCTAACGGAAAAATAATATATTATATATATTATATAAAATATATTAAAAACTAACTGTGATCACATAATTTTTTCGTGATTTTAAATGAAAATTAAGAAATTCTGCAAAATTGATATTGAAGTATGGTTTATCAAGGATATATTGAAGTATGGTTTTTCAAGGATATATAGATTTTGAACTAGATAGTTTTAAACTTTGGTATAATTTGAGATCTATTTTTTGGAAAAGTTCCATTTTCAAAATTGGAATGTTATATAACTCCGCACGACTCCGTCAAAATTTATGTGACAATATAAAGGTCAAATATTCATTCTTAAGGAGTCACAAAAATTTTCTGCATATTTTTGCATATTTAGATTTTATAACAGTTTATGTTGATAACGAAAATTCGAAATATTGGTATTTTGAATTTTTCCTTAGCAAGGATAAACGACTCAATCCTTGGTAAAGGCCTTGAACAGGTGTCACTCGAGTCCGTAACGATACAAAAAATTAAAACAATTGGTGTCCTACCCGGAAAACTATTATATAATACTATTTTCATTTAAAAATATGATGTGAAAACATTCACCAAAAAAAAACTATATATTCATTTTCCATCAAATTTTTTTTTTTTCGAGCAAATATGTTCCAATATTATTATTACTGAATAATAACTAAATAATACCTTATTTTAAGATGAATGGATAATATAAATAATTTTGGCCAGCTAGATCGTGCAAACGCCGCCACTACACACTTACTCAAACGCAAATAGACAACTAGCACAACCAGAGCTTATTAGGCAAAATTTCCCTTAATACCGATCCAGTTATACTAATTCATGGTTGAATATCAAAACATTTAAGCATTTTTTTAAATTTCATTGTGTGTATTATAATTATAAAATCTCCGAACAGTCTGGGCCAGATTTTATTATTTTATGGGTAGAAGTCCGAAACGTGTTTAATGCTGAGATTCGGAGTAGTTAGGTGCTATGTGACTGACAACCTAAAATATAGCATCCCAACTGGGCTCCTGGTAATTGTTTAGGTTGTCGGTCGCATAGTACCCTACACTGCATCTCAGCATTAAACGTGTTCCGGATTTCTACCCATAAAATAATGAAGTTGCGCCCAGTTTGCATATATTTTTTTATTTATTTATATATTTGTTTTTTCTATATACGATTTAATAGAAGTAAGTAAAATTTCTTAAAAGATCTATACGAATTTCGGTATCCGTGAAAACATGAATAATCCTTCAGACCCTTGTCCCTTAGACCGGTTCCAAACCAAAACTTTAACTGCAAGTCTTGTATGAAAATCTGTCGGTTAAAGTTCCAGTTACTGACGATCGTACGAACGGGGCTTACGCCCGGTATTTCAATGTAGAGTTAACTTATAGGTTATAGGTTTTTCGTATTGGAGCTTCACTCCACTGACACCGGAAAAAACAACTAACTCTTAACATTTAATAGCTTCAATGGTAGCTTGACCATGAAAAACTAGTAACATAAAAGTATTGGTAAAAATAAGTTTGCGTTGGACCCACTGGGTCTTGATCTTAGCGTTGGTTACAACCATTTCATAGCCTTGGCGGGTTATCCAAAGGTTACAACCAAGCACAGTCACAGCATAAAATTTTCAACCAAATGGTTAAAACATTACAAATGTTAAAGCTTCTCATTATTACCACCGGGCTTCAGTATGAGATATCACGGCGCTTACTTAGCGAGTACATTATTCGCAGTAATGAAATTTGGATGTGATATCGCTATATAGAAATTTCCTCAGCAATTCCACCAGCTGTCAGGGTGTTTCGGAAAGTTGGCCAGAATACACCCTCTGAAGAGTCTTCTGCCTTCCGATGACGAAACAGCTCCTTCGGACCTAGTCCAACACAAATCTTATAATAAACTGGGTCTCTCCAGTGAAAGTTCTTTCCAAACTTGTCATTGTCTTCAGGGACTACGATTAATCAACAGTCGGGGATTTCGTATTGGAGCTTCACTCCACTGACACCGGAAAAACAACTAACTCTTAATATTAAAACTTATAGGTTGTTATTCCGGAATTACTGGTCATGTCGCCACCGTTTAATTAAGGGAGGTGTCCAATTGAGGTGGGCCGCATCGCGGCTAGCATTTTTAACCATGTACTTCGTTCCGTCGCGAGCCTCGTTCAGTGGACGTACTTCCATAACAATGTATGGCAGGTGGATTTTAGCGATGCGGCCTGGGTCGGCCCTTCTGCTCTAATAGCCCTAACCAGAATTGACTTAAGGCACCTTAATATCTTTTCGTCAAATGCATTAAGGTACGTAAAGTTTGTGACAAAACGTAATGAATCTTATACCCAACCACAATAGCCTTAAGGTAAGAGAAGTTTGACATCTAAAAAAGACAAACATCGGCTGTCAAATACTCATCAAGAGAGTGATAATTAAAGTAAATTTTTTTTTTTTATAATGGAGTTGACTATAAATCACAAGTCTGAAATCACAAAGTACAAAATTTTCGGAAAATCTGTGAATAAATGTCAAACGCATAAGTTTGCATAAGTTTCTACGCTCAGAACCGTACACATAAGTTTACACGAAAGTTTGAAAAAGTCAAAGAAAGATGCATTAAGTCTATTCTGGCTGTGAACGTGGATTTATATACAGTCGTAGAAAGACTTAAGGTGCCTTAATGCTCTCTAAGTCAATTCTGGATAAGGCTATAGGATGCCAACCTTTAGAGCTACGTAGAACGGTGAATTCTGAATGGTACGCCAGTATTTGTTTGCCAGAAGTTTTTTGCAACTCAGGGAAACCAATCGCCGAAGACGAACCGTGACAATGCAAGCTCTCTCAAACAAAAACCTTTTTGTGCTTTCAAAACATCGAATTGATGGGTCATCCGCCGTAGAGCCCTGATTTGGCACCAAATAATTTCTTCTTATTCCCGCAGATCAAAAATAAATTGCAAGGTCATTCGTCATCGACAATTTTTCGGAAATAGGTCTACGATCATAGTTCTACTTCCAAATTTAAGCCTCCAACCATAAGCGGTTCCTGAGATATAGAAACCAAAATTTTCCGTGTAAAACGCTCCTCTCCTCCTTTATTCGCCATAGGAATTTGAACTTAGTATCTGAAGGGGAGAGTTTCAAACGGTCGCTCATGCTGCGTACTGCATACGGTGTTTTAACCCTTACGGGTTGTTTCCATAATTGACTCATTTACTGCATTGTGTGTCTTACGCAACGGCAACTTCAATTTCCGAACGCGCTTACGAAAACACGTTGCTACAACGAGTTTAACGGAAAACTAGCACTGTGACCCTCGCGGTAATCGAAGTAAACTTTGGAAGAAACTATTTAATGCTGCAGAAACTCAATTTTGTGTTTGGTCAACGACTGCATTAACTAATAAATTCACTTTTCAGTACTGCACAACACTAAGGTTTCAAATAATTTAGAAAGCATAAATTTGCTAGTGTAACACAGCTGAATATCTACTTGTCAAATCAAATCACGTCAAGCAGTCATGTATGGAAATAAAACGAGTTGCTTAGTCTGAATACAAACTTTTAAACACATTCACTTTACCTACTTAAACTCGTTTAAATCGCATATTAAAATATCGAAAGAATAGACTGACTAAAACTTACAAACTAAATAGTAGTAGAAAGGCTTAATCTCACCTAATCTATTGGCGTATTCTCGACGTATAAGAGAGCTGCTCCAGATCTGCCACGGATCTGCTCCCTGATAAGTATCGTATTCTATAGCGAAAAGAGGCAGATAGATTGGTACACTGTTATTATTTTAGATTTAGTCACGAAGAAAATGACTCATTATTTGAAGCATGTTAATTATAATATAGTGGTGACTAATTTCGAACAGTAAAGAAGGAACCTACTGATATTTTACTACAACCTTATGTTACAGATGGATAGACTCAATTTTTCTTCTTTATTGGTATAAAAAGTATTACGTTATGGCAACAGCACAGAACATTTTTTTTCTGTTCAGGCTTCAGACATGGAAACCATGTCGTGGTCTAATACGATTTGTTTGATAAATCTCGTATTCCATAATTAGAAATCTTGCTTTCAAGATACCGTAACCGAAAATCCTGCATCCTAAAATCAAGTGTCTATCGTGTTGTTCAGTAGTGAATGGCAATGTCCATGGAAGGTTAGAACGTTGAACAAAGTATGCAAATCATCAAATTTTATTTTCAAAATCAGATCTCCTTTCGAAAAACGCTTAATGCGTGATTTTGAACGACGAGGACCATTGAAGAATGATCGTGTGGACAACCATAATTATCGCATTCGGGTAGATAACAATTAACAAGACATACACTAGCGCCAAATGCATCCCGAGAAAGTCACTGTTTGGTGCGAAATCATCGGTCCATATCTCTTCCAAAACGAAACTGAATTTGCCATAACCGTCAAACGATCGAGATGATAATCAACTTCTTGGTGCCATCTTCAATCAGATTTATGCGACAAAGCCGGGCGGTCATTCGAACGACGTTATATTCCATACTTAATGTTATACCATAATCTCTCAAATAAAAAAAAAATTGGGTGGATCACATATGTACAATAATCCTTAGCAATATCCGCAGCAATAAGGGTTTTCCGGATGTTGACATGATACACCCTCTGACGAGTCTATTACCTCGTTCACGTGGTCAACGACGTATCGCTACGGAGTACTTCGTTGTACCTGGTGAACACACGAAATTTTGCTGAGGAGTGGTTTTTCTACAACATTGCAAAATCGCGTAGTTTAGTGTAGTGGATTAGCTAATCCTCCAACGAGAACACTTGTCATTGCGCTCCGTAGCACTTTTCTTGTCAAATGTCAAAAAAATAAGTTTGGATTTTCTCTACGATTTTACTTGTAGTCCCTTTAATGATTCCATTTCGCTGAATAATAAAAGAAAAAATTATACTTTAGACATAAAACGACGAATGTAACAGTTTTTTTTCTAATAAAATAAATACATTTTGTGACAGTTGTAAACAAAAAATAAGAATGCGAAACTTCAATTCACTTCACGTGAGCACTCATATATCAACCGGATTTCATAATACGCTACACTACACTGCGCTACCACTTGAACGAGGTATATGCCATCCGATTACAAAACAGGTCGGTTTAAACCCAGCCCAGCAGTCTTATAAAAAACTGGCCTATCCAGTAAAGGTTTTCCAACCATCATATCCTCAGGGGCAGCGATTAATCAATAGTCCCCGACTATTCGTGCTAGGATTTCACACCACAAAGTCCACTAACGCCAGAAAACAACAAAAACTTAATAGGTTATACGCAGTCACAATTTTAAAAAAAAAAAAAAAATAGTAAATAAATATTTTCCATAAGACCGAAATAGTTATCGAAAATCGATTTTTTTTTAAAGCCACCATTTTGTTTATATCTTATTAATATTTTGCGTATTGCTTCGATTAATTTCTAGATAGTACATTATACTAAGGCATCTTTTCAGTTTTGTTTTATTTTAGATGATCCTGTCCAGAGATATCGTGGTCACCGCAAATCACTTTTTTTTATAGAAGTTCCCGGTAATATATAGCAGTTTCAAAAATTACTATTTTTAGAAATAAAAAATACCAGAACGAAGTTATAAGTTACCATAATATATATAACAAATGTATATACAAATTTTTACGTGAATAAATTAAAACGTCTTCCCAGGAAAAAATTCATGACTGCGTATACCCCTTAAACAAATTCGCGTCCAGCATACGCGATGCGATTTGCTTACAACTTTCGTCCAACAAGATTTCATAGTTATTCCCAATACAGTTCCCAATACAGTTCCCAATACAGTGCTTCACAGAAGCGCCAAAAATTTACGAATGGAATCGCTACAACAGTTGTATCTATGATAATACACTATACAATATACAATACAACCTGTCGCATGCTACCGCCGGTTTTCGGTTCAGAGCCTACAACCGTGCAATATTGGCCCAACCGTGGTTTAAAAGAGCATACACGATACAATCGTAGCATACAACGCCAAATTGGGCCAACAGTTGGTACAACCGTTGTATAGTGTATTCCCTGCTTTAGACGAAAACCGTATAACAAATCAATTATGTATTTTAAGAAATAAATCAACCGAATGTCTGGAAGCTTTTCAGACAAAAAAATTTTTCGGGGGGGGGGGGTGGTTTTAGACAAATTTAAGTGTCCACTATAAGTAACATTTAGTTATGCGCTTATAATTACATCATTTCGGGTGGGTTGAGGGTGATGTATTAACACTATAAACCTGTTAAATTTTATTATGCAATAATAATTATTGAAATTTTTAAAGCAAGTAAAAGATTTCCAAAACCAAAAGGACTTATACCACTTTCAAAAATAATAATTTATAAGAAATAAATGCAAAAGTGAACATAAGTCCATATTTTTATTGGTAGTGACTTTATTAGAATTAATGTATAATATAATGTAAAAACAATAATTAAAAATTTAATTTTTTTTGTCTGATGGACTTATTCCACTTTCAAAAAAGACGGCTCATATATGTGTGTTTAATGAGATATCAAATTAGCTTGAACATCTGCAGAGTTTATGATATCATTTTCACATACAGTAATTCCTCGATTTACGTCGGAGTTAGGTTCCGAGAATTTGCGACGTAAGTCGAAAACGACGTAACTCAAGGGTAGAAGCAACCTTAGGTAACACATTGCATACGACCGAACGAATTTTCTGATCCGATTTTTGGTTTTTCGACCTATTGGGAAATCTTTAGTTATTGAAAAATTAGTTATAATCGTAAATTATAACATTTTCAAAAATATTATGAAAGGAAATCTCCAAGAACTTGTAGTTTTAATTGATAATAAAAAGAAATATGAATCCGTCGTACGACTAAAAATATTCATACCGAAAAACGGATTTTTATTAAATATTATCAATCGAAATCCAAATCTTTTGAAATTTACTCCCATGATATTCTTAAAAATGCTATTATTAACGATTTCAACCAATTTTCTGTTCTCAGAAAATTTGACATTAAGCAGAAAAACTAAAGTTCGTATCGGTCGTGTACAATGTGTATAGTGCCTAAACTTTCATTTTTTGAATATGAATGTATTTATTTTTTAAGTTTGTAGGTACATAATTCATTTTTTTAAACAATTATTTTGGGAATTCCCTTTTACCAGGGGAAAAATTTTCATATGAACAAACATCTGTTCTATGAAAACGGCGACGTAAGTCAAGGGACGGACGAAGTAATTTCAAGAGTTTGGTCTCAAAGTAGTGAACGACGTAAGTCGAAAAAACGTATAACACGGGAGACGTAAGTCAAGGGATTACAGTATTTCCTACAAATTTCTTAGATATGATATATCGAATTGATTTTTATTTCCTAAGGCTTCCTATACCTACATGTCCGCAGCCGGAGTCGGAAATTTAGAGTTTATTGAGGAAACAATGAACAAAACAAAGTATATCAATATACTCAAAAACAAATTTCTGCAAAGTGCTGGAAAACTGGGTGTTCGCAACCAATTTCGGTTCTACCAAGACAACGAACCAAAGCATGGGCGCCCACAGGTAGGGGCAAGAAGGGGCACTTGCCCCCCCCTGGGTTTGACCATCACTTAAAGTTGAGAAAAATCAAATATTTTATATACCAAACTTTGTTGCAACTATTCTACCATTACCATTATTGTACACATCTTTCATGCCTCGACTTTAGTTCTTAGTAATGATACTAAAATGAATATCAAATCTAGCTTTAGAATTAGATAATTAGCCCTTTTTCGGTATTGACCAAGACCGCGTACTGAAGAAGAATCTGGCACAACATAGCAGACCGCAGTGTATTTCGAACGACCAAGCCTATGTTTTACAAGATTTTTCGTTACTTTTTTCTAACGTTTTTTTACTTTAAGAACTAAATTTTTTTTCAATGATAACGATTTTTTCATTTATCCTTGAATATTTCCAAATACGTTTTACTTTATTATTTTAATAATTAAGTATTGTGATTGATTTTTTAAAAAAAAAAATTTGCTACCCTCAAAATTTTTATTTTCACGTTTCATAACTAGTAGACGCGAAAAAAGCAATAAAAATTTTCAGTCCGTCTGTCCGCCGTACGCCGTACGCCGTACGCCGTACGGCGTCCGCCGTACGCAAGATCGTTTGGAGGCTCGTAGCTGCCAAACGCTTTGAGATATTAAATTGAAATTTTTTTAACGAATAGATGGGGTAGGCGCCTTGAAGTGACCAAATTTTTAGGGGTGGGGGTGTGAGGGGGAAGGAGGGGGAAGGAGGGGGAAGTGTTTTAGACCGAAAATTTTGGTTTCCAGATCTCAGTAACCCCTTATGTTAGGAAGCTGAAACTTGGAATTTCTATAGAGCTCTGATAGTAGACCCATTTGCAGAAAAATTGTCAATATTGATCAAGGGGTGTGGGAGTGGGGGGAAATGTAATGCGTCCGAAACCCAAAAAAGGTGAGATAGACACATTCTAATATCCATATCTCCTAAACCGTTAATGGCACACTATTCAAACTTAACAAATATTTGTAGTTATACTAGGAAAACAGAATCAAGAAAAATTTTGGGTGGGGGAAGTTGTGTATGGGGGTGGGGGGTGAAAAACTTAAGATTACGATATCTCATGAACCAATTGCTCTAGAAAAATAAAATTTGGTTTGGGTGTAAAGGTTGACAAAAAAAGATTGATCAAAGTAAAATTTTTTAAGTGGGAGGTGGAGCATAGAAGTGGAGGGGATGAGAATTTTTCAAATCAAACCAATTTCATATCTCAAGAACAGTTTAAGATAGATGCTTAGAATTTTTACCAGAAGTAGCGCTAATTAAACCCTAGTAGGGAAAAAAGTTTTGGGGTTGTGGGTGAAGAGGAGGGTGGGGGAGGGTGAAAAGGAAAAAGTTCCGATGCTTATATCTTGAGAACCTGTAATGATATAAACCTTAAACTTGATATTTAGATAGAGCTATAGTAGCGAAATGTTGAAAAAATAAAATTTTTTTTAGGGGTAGTATGCTACGGGGGTAGGGGGTGTTTTTCCTAACTTTTAAACGGTTTATGCTAGAAAGTTGAAACTCGGTGTGTATATGTAAATCAACTAGAAAAGTAGTTGTGATAAAAAAAAATTTGAATATTCATTGGCGTTTAGAAAGGGGGGCAAAAAAAATTATTTGTAAATATAATAGATATAAAATTCATATATTTTCACGATTTTCGTCATATCTACTAGGTCTTTCCAAATATTGAATTCATTTTTATTCTACGGATTCTTCGTATGAATACCTAGAATGTGTTTTCAAGGTTTTTTGAAATTCGACCCCTAAGGGTGTGGTACAAGTGGGGGTGTTTTTCCTATGTATGGAACGGCTTAAGCCACAATGTTGAAACTCGGTGTGTATATGTAAATCAACTAGAAAAGTAATTGTGATACAAAAAAATTGGAATATTCATTGGCGTTCAAAAGGGGGGGGGGGCAAAAAAAAATATTTGGAAATATAATAAATATAAAATGCATATATTTTCAGGATTTTCGTCATATCTACTAGGTCTTTCCAAATATTGAATTCATTTTTATTCTACGGATTCTTCGTATGAATACCTAGAAAGTGTTTTCAAGGTTTTTCGAAATTCGACCCCTAAGGGTAGTGTGGTACAAGTGGTAGGTGTTTTTCCTATATATAGAACGGCTTAAGCTACAATGTTGAAACTCGGTGTGTATATCTAAATCAACTAAAAAAATAATTTTGAATAAAAAAAACGAATATCTATTGGCGTTCAGAAGGGGGGGGGGGGCAAAAAAAATTATCTGTGAAAATGGAATGCATATTTTCCCACGATTTTCGACATATCTACTACCTCGTCCCAAATAATGAATTTAATTTTATTCTATGTATTCTCCATATGAATACCAAGACAGTGTTTTCAAGATTTTCTGAAAATTGACCCCTAAGGGGGTGTAAAGTGATTGTGTACTTTTTCATAAGCTATTCCATATCTCTCAGATCCAATCAGATTTTCACTTCCATGATCTTGTTCTTTTTGATAGGTTTTCAGTCACATAGTAGCCTACACCGCATTTCAGAATTGAACGCGTTCCTTACTTCTGCCGGAAAAATAATAAAGTTACGCCCAGATTGTTGGCAGATTTTTTTTTATATTTTGAAGGTTATACTGTTTTTCACCAAAAAATCAAATTGGAATGTCAATGGTCAAAAAAATTAAAGAGCATTATAGTGATTCTCAATTATTTTATAGAAAAAGGGTAATTGAATCAAGAATCACCAAAAGTGTGACCTTATCATAGCCGATTCTTTTGAAATTTTGTGTACTCGAAGAATTCGTGAAAAAAATTTGATTTCAATTTTTTGGCTTCTATCTCATTTTTTTTGTTAGTTATAGTATGTTAAAAATTTCCCAAAAACGATGTCCGAATCCTCTTTGAAAGTTCTCTGGTAATTTTTATCCTTGAATAATAAAGTCGGGCTTATTTAAAGATTGTTATTGTTTTTGTTAGTTAAAAAATGAGAAACCAAACCTTGAATTTCAATTATTTTTTTCACTTATTCTTCAAGTACAAAATTTTGAAAAGAATCCGAAATGGTAAGGTCACAACTTTGGCGATTGTTAATGGAATAACCCACAATTAGATGAAAACAATATGACCCCTTCTTCAGGTGACCCTTTTTTTGCTAAGGGCAGCTATGTAGCTAAGTTCAGACAGAACTTTATCAAATGAAATAGACAAATTAAAAAAAATGCTGACACCCCAACAGTAAGATCCTTGTTCTGCCACTGATATCAAATATATTTTACTTTATTATTTTAACAATAAAGTAATGTTATCGATTTAAAAATTTGCCAATAGTCTGGGTGAAACTTAATTATTTTTCAGGTCGAAGTTCGGGAGCGATCAAAATCGGAGTATATCATCAATTGCTTCGAGATTATGACTTCTCTTGGAAAATTGATTTTATTTTAAAAATAAAAATTCATAGGTAGTTAAAATAGAAATAACGAATTTCATATCTGATCAGAACTATGGGATGGCAAAAATTGTGAAAACATATGCAAACCCTAGGACCTTGAATATCGAAAAATTGTGAAATGGGTTTGTAGGCGATTATATAAAAAGTCTGTGGAAGTGAAAAGCGATCAAATATCCCATCAATATTAAGAAATACGTCGAAGCTTTAAAAAACATACAACCCTCTTACATCCCTTAGGATTGAATATCTAAAAATACTGAAATTGACTTTTTGGCATTTATATAGGAAACCAAAGGAATTAAAAAGGAATTTAATATATCATCAGATTTAAGCAATATGTAAGAATCTGTGAAAACATATGCAACCTACTTACACCCACTTGGTGGTGTAATATTCAAAAATCCTGAAAAGAGTTAATAGATAAATAAAAAGACAGCACGAGAAAGTAAAAACCAATTCAACTTCTTACCACTTCTAATAGAAATTAAGGAATTCGTGAAAACGTGTTTAAAGCTAGCTTTATGCGATTATTACGCAAGCCCATGAAAGTGAAGAAAAAAGTCGATATCATATCCGGGCTAGGCGATATGGCAGAATTACTGGAAAAGTATACCTCAAGAGAGGGGGGTTAACAACTTTTGATTACAATATTTCACTAACCAATTGCACTTTAAAAATAAAATTCTGTTTTTGTATAAAGTTTGACAAATAAAGTAAAATTTTTTAAGGAGGTGATGAAGCATGGAAGTGGAAGGGATAACATTTTTTCGCAAATACAGAAACTACGAGTATAGGGCGAGAAATATCAGCAATCTATAAAAACATTGCCACATTGTGGAAATATTGCCGCAACTAGCATGATATTGCCCTGTATTGCTCCATTAATCGCTCCACTAGTTTTGGCAATATTCGTCGGACAATTAATTGTTTTAAAAATTGCTCGTGTACAAGCACCTTCATGACTGGAATTTGAGCGATTTAAGCGTTCCGAAGTTATCATATTCTTGAACGCATGTTTTAAGGCCTCTGTTTGGACCTGAAGGAGTAGAACGATTATGCCCGTTAACGAACTTAATTTAAAAATTTCAACCATAAGTTCAGATTCTAAATGGAGCGTTATTTAATAAAAATTTTGGCTTGCCCCCCCCCCCCCCCTGGAAGAAGTTCTATGGGCGCCCTTGAACCAAAGAACAAGTCGGGAATTGTGCAGCCCTGGCTAATTTGGAACTGCCTCATTCGATGTCTCCGCCGGATATAAACATCATTGAGAATCTATGGGCTTTTTTGGATAACAACATAAGAAAACACAAGATTTCTATTAAACAAGACCTGAAGAAAGCACTGCTAGAGGAATGGCAATAAATTACTCCTGACATCACACAAAAGCTCGTTGACTCAATGCCATAGGATCCAGGCTCTGCTTAAGGCTAAGGGCTATAATACGAAGTATTGAAGTCAACTGGAAACTTTATAATTCACAACAATTTTAATGTTTAATCAAACTGTATCAAATAAGCTGTGATATGAAATTTGTTATAGCTTTTTTTTTTTTTTTTTTTTTTGAAGATGTAAAACACCAATTTTGTAACAAAAATAAACTTGTTTAATAAACAACAAACATTGTTCTTCAAAATGGGATTAATATTTTTTTGATATTGTTATTACGTTCTAAGTTATTGCAACTGAAATTTTTAAAGAAGCACTGTATCAAAGAAACTGCTAGCCACTGTATATAATCGCCAAAATGTTAATTTCAATATTTTTAGTCAGCGGGTTGTCATTCTTTTCGAAGTTTTCGACAAATTTCTAAAGCTAGTATTACACTGTATGACCATGCTGTCAAAGCAGTAAGCAATGCAAAATAGTGAATTTGATCGAATGAATATTGTGAGATTTATTTGTATTCGCCTACTTCGCATTGCATATTAATGCAATTTGACCACTTGGTCAAACAGTGCCGTTTTCACGGCGATAGTTTTGTACGATAGGACTTTCGCTAAAGTATAGCACGATAGTATGATAGTGTGATAGTGTGACAGTCTGCTGTTTACACGGCACGATGTACGATAGTGAAATTAGACATGTCACTTGTCTATCACGTACACACAAAATCACGTACACACAAAATCACGTACTCACAAAATCACGTACACACAAAATCACGTACACATAAAATCAAAATTATATTTTTTTTCAATTAGCAAGACGTATTCACAAAATCGAAATTATTATTGAATATTTTTATGTTTTGAAATAATTTTTTTAACCCTTATCGGGCCAAAGAAAAAAACACCTTAATCAGGCCGAAAAGGTACCCGGGTACCTACTATAGCAATCACTCCATTTCCTCTCTTGAAAGACTACGTTTTACATATTATAATAAATAAATTCGATACACAGCGCAACCTGGTTATAACGTACCTTAAGGGGATCACAAAAGTAGAACGTTATAACCGATAGTACGTTATAACCAACATTAAAACCTTTCACATTTGTACATGGGATTGAAAAAACATACTTTATAACCGATAGTACGTTATAAAAGTGCACTTTATAAGCGGGTTGCACTGTATATATGATGTTGACAAGTATGCTTACGAAATATTTTTACACATACAATAATAATTAAGGTTATCGCTTTTGTTAATCGAAAAGGGTAACATCTAGAAGAAAACCAATTTGTTCGCTTTCATATGATTTCTTTTTCTATTCTGTCAAGCTTCGAGTGTATAGTGTCGAAAATAAATGGAACAAAATTTTATTTTATGAAAATTATACACCTGCTTTTGTTAGATTTTCATTGACTAAAATGAGAACTATGATAACTGGTTTTGATTCAGAAGAAGAACTTTTTCTTCCGTCAGACAATAAGGAATATATTCCCGAAACTTCGGAAGACGAGTCTGATGCTGAAGCAGAGCTCGTCAAGCCCGAAGTAATTACGTATTATAATAGAACTAAAAGTATAGTCGATACAGGATATACATACTTGCAAACGCAGCCAAATAGCTGGCAGTTGGAATTGTTTCATAATAAGGTGGGTATAGCTGCTATAGCGGCCTACATCGTCTTTCTAGATAATAATCCCAATGTAAAAGGTAACGAAGAAATGCAGCATTTCATGAAAGATCTTTCCATAAAGGATAAAGCAATGCAAACCATCAATAGAATTTCGAGGAACCAACCCGCATATTATCGGCCAAGCTCCCATAACGAATGCTATGGAGCTTGTTCTTGGCCAGAAAATTAAAACTTGACTTCAACAAATTGAAAGTTTTTAAGTATTTTCAGTATCTCTATTGCCCGCGTTTGCACTATCGCCTTCTCATTGGGCATGAGTGAGGAGCGCGAATGTCTAGACACTTGTGGAAACGTTACGCATATGCTACAAGCATATCCCTTTGATGTTCGTCAAAAACCACCAGCAAAGCAAATGTTCAATGCGAATGATAGTTAGTATCAAAAGTATGATAATTCTTTCATCCATCGAATAGGAATGTTTACGAAATGCATATTCCGAACCCTTTTTCCTGCTGGGTAGTGTTTTCATCCTTCTTTATGAAGGCATAAGTGTAAACGGTACATTCGTGCTGTAAGCATAATCCTTTGATACGCGTCCAGACAGTGTCATCGATACAAATGTACGCGAATTTTATATGTTCTATACTGACGCGAATGTGCCGTTTCCACATATGCATACGGGCTATTATGCCTCGTCCAATGCATATGAAGGCACATGTGGAAACGCGGCATAAGCTTATAAACACTGCGACATCAACCAATTGCTGGATTACAGAGCGCTCGCCTCTTGTTGGTAGCTGTTATGTCTACAAAAGCAACGAAAGTTCAAAAAATCATGCACTATTTGCCATAAGACCATTTGCACTGAACACAGCTTCAACAACCCAACTTGCGTTGGTTATGAAGAAACCTGCTAATTTTTGTCGCATGCTTTCATTCAATTTCAATAAATACAGTGCAACCCGCTTATAAAGTGCACTTTATGACGTATTATCGGTTATAACGTTCTACTTTTGTGGTCCCCTCAAGGTACGTTATAACCGGGTTGCACTGTAATTTGGTATTTAGCAAATAGTTATATTTGTTTTAATAAAAATGCATCTAAATTTCAAACTTTCCATAGTAGGTACCCGGGTACCTCTTCGGCCTGATTAGGGTGTAGGAAATAAAAGTTCCTTTTACGCAAGGAAATAATTTTTTTAAAAAAATGATATGTATAAAATAAGAAATAAAGTAAAAAGTTTAGAGATGTCCAAAAATACCAAGTACCTAAGTGCAGTAGAACAAAAATGGTAGTAGTTTAAAAAGTGAAAAGGTACCCGGGTACCTCTCCGGCCCGATAAGGTTTTAAGTCAAATGTCAATGTCAAGATAAAATTATCGCGATAGTTCTATCAACTATTTCGTCAAGCATGATAGTACGATAGTGCTATCATGACAGCGCAAAAGTGACTATCGAGAAATTTACATCGTGATAGTTATGACGATAGTAATTATCATGACAGCAACTATCGCAAAAACTATAATCGTGAAAACGAGGCTTGATGACATATTTGATTGGTTTTATTTCCATAGGCTTTGTCGTAACCCGGTTAGGCACCGACTTTCTGATTTGAGAAACTCCTGCCCCAAAAGCACTTCAAATATGGTGTTACGAGTAATGTTAATATCTTATGAACGCTTCAAGCTAGTAACTTGAAATTTTGTGTACCTACTGAAATTATCTAATAGCTGAATATGATGAAAAGTAAGCGAGTCTTTCGTTTGGTCGACTTAGAGTCAGTCCTTGAAAAACTCTAGCATTAAGTTCTCGGAACCACCTAGAATGTTTTTTAAACATATGTAAATAAACACTAAATAAACTGAACAAAAATCTATCTATAATAACTTGAACCTCTCGATAACTTGAACTTGCCTGGTTTGTATTAGTTCAAGTTTTCGCGAGTCTACTGTAATATGGCGCGAACATACATACATTAATTATGTACTCGTACTTATCGCAAAAATGCACTACATAAATTGTTCAAGTTTTAGAGCGTTAATTTTCTGTATGTTCAAGTTTTAGAATTAGTAATGTAAAAAATCTATTGTTCAAGTTACTGGATTCAAGTTTTCGATGTTCAAGTTTTCGCGAGTCTACGGTATTGTCAAGAAATTACAATTCCGGCACACAATAAAATAAAACTCACACAAAATTTCCCGAGCACAAACTAATACCCTAGGCAGACGACGCAATCGAATGATCATTCCTAGTCGAATGATCATTCCCAGTTGGTCGCGTCTGCGAGAATCTCGCAGATATCTCGAAGACTATGGCGGCCTGTCTGCGAGATTCTTCGAGACGTCTTATGGGAAAAATACACGGTTTCGAGACAAATGCTCCCCGAATCTCGAAGACATGTCTGCGAATGTCTCGATAGAAAAATGGCTTTGGCAATAGCGCCATCTGTTTGATGATAGCGTTTTGTGATAAAAGCTCGTACTCGTATGAATATTTCGCGGAGATTGCCATCGGCTGGAAATAAGAAAGGGGGTTATGAAATGAAACGTGCAGGCAGGGGCGAAGTTACCTTACTGCAATATAATAAATATAAAAAACTTAATAACGTAGTGACACATTTCCAATCACTTCACATCGCACTTGTGTCGTTTTATTGTAACCGCACTTGAACTGTAACTTTTCGCGTATTTAATTTTTATCGTGTAAGTCGCGGATGACATTTGCTGCGCTCGGAGTGATGCGGCTATTTTTTGCCTTACAAATAGATCATGGTGGGAGCATATGTTTTTATTGCTATTTCTTTCTATCTAGTGATGAAGAAAGATAAGCAATATGATTCCTAGGCACAAACCATCGAGATTATGTCTCTTAAGAGACAACTGGGTTCCGCATCACGTCTGTCTCAATGAAATTGTCGAATTGGTCATTCATTCCATCATTCGACGAATTACGATTCCGAAATGGTAATTCCCAAAAATTGCTCATTCATGCAAACGCTCGCGATGCCATCTAGCGATGAGTCCATGAGACTAGTGGAACAAGTGGAAAATCAGGTGTTCCACCGTCCAAATTTCTGT
The DNA here is from genome assembly GCA_949128065.1 of Beris chalybata. Lineage (NCBI taxonomy): Eukaryota > Metazoa > Arthropoda > Insecta > Diptera > Stratiomyidae > Beris > Beris chalybata. The sequence goes on from OX421897.1 coordinate 90,988,271, forward strand.
ATTTATTTCATATGTGCATTAATTACGATCTATCTTTTTAACGTTTCGTTCACAATTGCTGGCATATTAGTGCTGTTCTATCACTCTATTTCAAAAGATAATACGTTACCATGTGCCAATGCAAAAATGCCAACTTTTATTCGGCATTCGTACAACAAAAATATTTTGACAGATTGAATGTAATTCCGATAGACGTGTGTCAACGTTAAATCGAATTGATCATTGAATGCGAATGAGCATTCCCCCAATATACATTCGAATGCGTCGTCTGCCTAGGGTATAACTGAATTGACAGCGAGCTATTGAAAATTTTCAAATATTTCACTCGTATTCCAATGGTCCCGGCTAATGTTCATTCCGTCCAAGAACACACTAGTGTTGCGAATTGTGTCCTACGTCAATAAACATAAAACCTTAAAGCTATGAAAACAATATGAATTACGATATTTTTTTTCGGTTAGTTTTTTTTCTCGTTCTCTTCTTTAACACTACAGTCTCGGAAATTTAGATGTTTGTTAATTTTCTTAATTACATTGATTGACTTGTATTTGTTTTCACAAGAATAGAGTAGTATAATATAAAAAAATTATAACAACGCAAGACCTTAGCAAAGACCCGGGCTCAACCGTCGCGCCGTACAACGTCCAGAAGCAGAACTGCGCCAAGGTTGGTTTCCCGCGTAAATTACCCAGGAAAAGACCGTTTTTTTCGCGAGGAACGAATGATGGAGAAAAGACTCGGGAGTGGAGATGGGTGTTCGGGAGTGAAAGGAAGCAGATTGTGCGCGGTGCAGTGAATTTACCCGAATACAAAAAAAGAGAAAAAAGTGCATTAAATTACGTTGAAAGACATTAAAAACATTAAAGAACGTACGTGCACACAAAATTAAAACTCCTTTTGTGTCGGATTTAATCAAACAGTGTAAAGAACAACCAAACAAAAAAAGGTGCGCCTATAATACCTAAACCAACAAAAAAAAACCCTAATTATATCATCGAATAAAAACTAAACTAATAAAAATTATGAAACCGAAGCCGCAACATCTGTAGCCAGCGAAGCACCAGAGAGGTTAGCAGTAACGTACACATCACACTAAAATTTGATTTTGGCGCCACATCGAGTTCCACCATAAAAAAAAACCATTTTTTTTTATAATTTTCTTCATCATTTTTTTTTCGTTAATTTAATAATAATAACTTACTCATTTAAAATTTATTTTAAATGTTTTATTTCTTTCATTGCACGACTCTTAGTCGTTATATTGTTTAATTTTTTTCTAGGATTTACAGCAAGGCCGTATCCAGGGGGGGTCCGACAGGGTCCGGACCCCCCCCCCCCCCCCGAAATTCTCAAAGATTTCAAAGTACCTCCCAAGAATCACGTTTTTTTTGTTAATTGTATTGAGAAACACCCAATATATATGTAATAATTATATGAAGACTATAATGCATCATTCATTCTCCATGTACACTTACATGTCCTACAATTGCAATTGAAATCGGCCAAGTTCGATGGGAAGGTGGGTCAAGAGTGAATTAATTCTTCATTTGCTGTTTTTATTATTGTCAAAAAAGACAAAATTTTGGGATTAAACTGCTAAACTAAAACCATAAATTAAATAATAAATGCATAGTAATAAAAATACTGGTATGTAAATATGTATGTACTTATTTGTTGTGGAGTTTGCTTGTTGTAGGGATCCGTAGATAAAAAAGCGTGTTATGAACTTACATGGTTCTTTAATTTATTGTAACATGTACGCTTAGTGTGCGTATACTGGGTACTATTCAGAGTGTCCGGTACATGGAAATATTTTAAGGAGTAATTTCTTGTTGTATTTTGTGAAAAAACATGTTCTACAAAATGGGTCAGTTTTCAATATCCGCGGAGATAGGGATGGTAAAGAAGAGTCTTTCGGACATGTGCGCTCCTCATAAAAACTATTATATCTGGAAAACTAGTAATCACAATTTGACATGTTATAGCTACTTCAGAAAATCGAATTTAGTGTGTAAAAAAATGTTCGAAATGCTCGAAAGTAGAACTTAAACATTCTTCAATGTCAATCCATATCTCCACAGTTAGTGTCATGAAATTGAAACTTAAAGACAGACTGTAGATATACTAGGAGACTAGAAATAAAGTATTGAGTGGGAAGAGCAGCATCCAGGGGTGGGTGGTGAAAAACTTTAAACTGCGATACCTCACAAACCAATTAGAAAAATAAAATATGCTATGTATACAAGTCATTAAATAGAGTTTGATAAAAGCAAAATTTTTAAAGGGGATTCTTTTTCTTTCAGAATTTTTGGATATTTAGTGGGTGTATGGAGGTTGCACATGTTTTCACAAATTCCTACATATTGCTTAAATTTAATGGGATATCGAATTCAAAACTATTGTGGCGATTAATGGAGCAATACAGGGCAATATCGTGCTAGTTGCGGCAATATTTCAGCAATGTAGCAAAGTTTTCACAGATTGCTGGTATTGTTCGCCCTATAGTTGCAGTATTTCTACTGAGTTGGAAAATTCCAAGCAATTGTACTTCAATTGTCAAATTTTGGTTTGAGTTTTGCATTTATTTATCAAGTATCGTTGTAAAGTTTTAGATTTTTTTGTCAAGTTTGCTTTCGTTTCGTTTATAGACTGAATTGCTCGTCTAACCCCTTATTGCTGAATTACTAGATATTGATCAATGACACTCATCACAATTCAAGAAAGAGTTGATGAAAAGTTTATCAACATCGCCTATTGCTGTTGTTGCTGTGTGTTGCTTCATATTTTCGTAACGTCAAAAATTGCTGCAAACCCCCAAGCGTTTGCATATTTTTTCAAAATTTTCTCATCCATTAGTTCTGATGATACATAAAATTTCACAAATTTTCGATTTTCTTACGTTTTCACAAAACAAAATTTTGATTCCGCTATTTTGTTTAATCAAGTTCTGTGTGAATTTAGCTACATAGACTACACTTAGCAAAAAAGGGGTCATCTGATGACGGGATCATATTGTTTTCATCTTATTATAGGTCCTTTTATGGGAAATCTTTAACATATCTACTTTGACTTAAAAAAAAAATTAGATAGAAACAAAAAATTGGAATCAATTTTTTTCACTAATTCTTAAAGTACACCAATTTTCAAAAGTGTGACCTTTCATCGGCGATTGTTACGGAAAAAATTCAATGATAATTTTTATTGCGACAACCCTCTCGCCATATTTTATTATTCTAGGATAAAAATAATCAGAGACATGTATTTTCAAATAGGACTCGGACACAATTTTTGCGAGAACTTTAACATACTATAACTAGCAAAACAAATGAGATAGAACCAAAAATTGAATTTCAGTTATATTTCACTAGTTCTTAAAGAACAGAAATTTTCAAAGAATCGGAGATGGTATGGTTTCATTTTCATTATTATATTAAATAAGTAAGTAACATATTACCTAAGCCTCTCAAACGCGTAAGAGTTTGTATCACTTATAATAGCGCTTCCTATATATCTCCGATTTTAATTTAAAAAATCTAAGGGGGATAATCGATTTTGTCACGGACCCCCCCCCCCCCCCCCGAAATTTTTTTCTGGCTACGGCCTTGATTTACAGGACTGTAGATGTCGACGAGTTATTTTCTTTCTTCTTTTTTTTTGTTTAATTTTTCAAGCTAAGTTATTTGGTATGGAGTAGCGGCGCTCCGAAAGCATGCCTGAGGTTTCCGCAACATGAGCCGCCTTCGTTAGCCTTCCAACTCAGGGCCTCCTTTACTGTTTTTTTTTAATGTTTTTCTCAGCACATACAAGGAGGAGCGCTCTTCAGGTTCAAATTCAATCCCCCATGCTCCTGATTAGCCGGCAGAATGTGCTGTGTTGACCTGGAGAGCCTCCTTACAAATCTGGAGCCTTACCGAGGCTATTTAGCGGCCGAAAAGGTAGATTCGCTTCACTAGGTACTGAAAAAACGAAATATTTCGTCGCGAAAAATAAACAAAATTTTAATTTTTTTTATATGGACGTCAAAGTTGACAGTTTAATTCGTTTCGCTCGGAACACAGTACTAGGCTTAACCGTGATTTGAAAACTGAATTTTTTTTACATATTGAAATATATCTATTAAGGCGGCTTCTCTCATAATTGTGAAAAAAGCTGAAAAATGCCGATTTTCAAACACTAACAGAACTGACGCTATATTTAAAGAGAAGATGTTTTAAAATTTTGCTAAATTGGTTCACTTTTCAATTGGATAAAAATGAACTGAAAAGTACGCTAATCTGAAAAGAAGAATGTGTTTTAAAAAACAGTTTTCTCCATATAAAGCCTAGTACTGTGCTCCGAGCGAAACGAAATGAACTGTCAAAGTTCATATAAAAAAAATGGAATTTTCGTTGACATTTCACCGACTAAATATTTCGTTCGTTTTGCAGTACTGTGTTCGGGGACGGAATGGACATTTGCCGTAGTCACTAATAGATGGCGCTCGTGGCGATTTCGTTTCGTTTTTAATGGTACCGGAGGCTTTTTGACAAGCGAAATAATTGACAACTCAAAATTTTCAATAGTTCGCTGTCAATTCAGTGAGTTTGTGCTCGGGAAATTTTGTGTGAGCAATATTTTGTTGTGTTATGTGCCGGAATAGTAATTACTTGACATTTTTTTTAATATTTTCAAATTTCGCGCGTGTTTTTATCAATGACATCTAGTAGCGAACGGTGTAGAATATTTCACTCCGCTTCGAAGGTGACTTTTTCGTTCGTGTTCGTTTCGCTGAACACAGTACTAGGCTTAAAAGGTTAAAATAGTTTGACTATTCGACGATAGGTAGCGCCCAAACTGAGCTCGAAAGTTTTGAAGAAGCGCTGTGATATTTTCATATTTGCAAATCTGTTTCATACCATGTAAAAGGTTTCGGACTTATGTTGTACTTTACATACGATCAACACATAAGCTTTTTTGTAAGAGGAGCCGCCTTAAAAATCCATCTCGGCTTAAATTTGTATAATAATATGGATAGACGACTGGTAATTACTTTCGCTGAGATGCACGTATAGGTACAGGTTTATGTAGGATTGACAACCCAAAAACCGGTTTAAATACGTTTTTGGTTAAACTTTAAGTTATCAATCGTCGTCGTATACCTTCACAAACCAAGTTCTATATGTATTCCTGACATAATTGGCTCGGAAGATATCGCAGTACAAAGTAGTGTACCTCCTTACCGTATGAAAGTTTTTTTTACCACATAGTATACTTATAAACAGTCACCAACTTGCAATCTTCTAGTCTGAACCATTCAAGATACATACCTATATGGGTTTTAGAAGTTCTCGCTCCCAGTTTTCGCACTACGGACGTAATGTTTTACCTGTGATCTCCATACTCTCAAACATCAAAGCGACCGTTTTTTTTAATGTCTCTATATAAATAAAAACGTTTTAACTTCCTAGCATATGTGATTCCTCAGATATAGAACTCAACATTTTTCGTGTAATACAATTTTTTCACCTCAACCGGCAACCCATACTTTAAGATTTCCAAACAATGCACCACTAAAAAAAATAAATTTATAGTTTTGACATTATCAGACGGAGACGTACAAACTTTTTCGTGAGCTCTACTAGCCCTAAAAAGTGAAGAGAACACAATTTGGACAGCACAATTTGATTAAAATTTCAGGTCGATCACAATACTTTATTGGGAAAAAATAATAAAGTCCGAGTATATTTGAAATGAATTTGCATGTTTTGTAGTAGTAGTATATTTACAAAATATATACATACATATTTACAAAAATCTCACCTACTGTTGTCAGGATAAATATAAAATAATACCGACATCTTATGTTCAATACAATCCAGCAAATTGAAACACAAGAGCTCAAAAATTATTCGGCAGATTCCAACTACTGTTAACATACGATAATTATTTCTTATCTTAATAATAATATAATATAATAAACTTGATAACGTTTGTTGAATTCATTCAGAAACGGAGTCAAAGTCTGTTGTTCATACGCTTATCCACAAATTGTCCGTTGAAAATTTAAATTCATTATGCAAAGTGAATAACTGTATGAATGCATGTGTTATAGGTTGGTCCAATATATGCATCACTCTAAAAGCTTTACTTCTGATTGTACAATTTTCTACACCGGTATTACACAGACAACCTGCTATATGCGAACTTGTCCCTTAAAAAATATTCACGAACATTTAGTAAGGACCGAAATGAGTCCATGAATATGCAGTGAAAGGATAATTTATGCAAATTACTCTCTAAATACATAGCTCAGAAATGCTATGACATTTGAACGTCTCTAGCCGTCAAGATGAGAGGTCGAATCCCTTCAAAACTCAGCGGTAACCTTTCGCTGCTAAACGTAAACAAACGGTGTTAAATTCAATTGCGGATGTAAATTTTCGGGAACCTATCCAGGTTATTCAGTTAAAGGTCGTTAAGCTATAAATAATCGTTTGATTTGAAAGACATTATTCCGAGTTAATCCGTGACACGAGCCCCTTCACTTTCGAATTGCTGAATAATAAACTGCAAGGATAATCTGGTTTTATCCACCATCGTATTATATATAGAGAAAAGAATGGGTTCTGACCACTATACGGAAGGGTTTAACATCGATCAGCTGTCCTATGTGCTAAGGGTAAAATGACATGCATTGTAAAATTGTTTTATTTGTCGTCAATTACCGGATAAGGAATGTTCGGACAGTCTTGTTGGCGGCGTATGAGCGGGAGTATGGTGATGCGAAGAAGAGTCTCCTATTCCAGATGTTGGCAATCCAGAATACAATACACTGAAATCTTCTGGTGTACTACTGCATTTCCTTTGATTTACTGATGATTTATTATCACCAACTGAGGCCACCGTTCCTCGAGCATCTTGGGATAATCCCAGCAGCCGATTCTCGTGTGACGTGATGCCCATTAAACGATTGTCTTGGAAAGACATGAACTTGGATTCTTGTCCGCTATGCTGAATGTTTCCATGCGACAGAGCATGATCTTCAAGTAATCCTTGCTGTAGTCCTAGAAGGCCACCAACTAAATTTGGTCGTAGATCGTCCATGAGTTTTCCTTGCCCACAGGATCCTGTTGTGAAATTTAATTGCCTGCTAAATATCGCTGGAAATATATTAAATTGTTGCGAGTCTGCACTAGATGGACTAAGACCTAGATTTGGCACGGGTCCGACAGTATTTGAAGTATTTCCAGTATTACCCGCGCCGCCTGTGGCTCCTCCACCGGATCCACTGCTGCCGCCGCCACCGTTGCCAGTGCCGCCGGCACAACTGTGTTTGAAATCCAATATGATGCTGGTATTGTGCAGGTATTCCTCTCTTTAATTTCCGAACGCCTTTTAAATATACACTGCACTTCACAATAATCCCCACAAATTCACCAACTTCTGCGTTAAAACTTGCTCAATGTGTCACTCGGTTAACGAAATTATTCATCTGCAACTAATATTATTTTGGTATTACCAAATTTAATAATTCTGATAAACGCGAATTAATTAAAACAGAGAAAACACGAAACCGTTAAGCGGTGATTATCTGCTTACTCCGCCCTTCTCTATAAATCAAAAATGGTTTGAAATACTTATGCAAAGTTTGCTTTTCTTTTGTTAAACCTCAAGATGTGATTATAGACAACAAACTCGATTTCCTCTAATTCACGTACGTATTCGCGGCCGATCAAACTTAAAATGATATTCCTGTGAGTATAACGAAATTAAGATCATGTGCGCGCCCAGGACCAATTCTTGACAGAACCCTCTCCCTTTCTCTATTTCCTTTATAGAAGCCCTGACGACTGGGATGCCTAACATATCTCTATATGTCGCAACGTCATCAACAGCATTTTATAAATTTTTTATAGCGGAAAAGTAATGTCAAAGTGAACAGGACACGCACCCTATTCTTTCAACTGCGCATACTTACTGTATCAGAAAGTCACGACTTACGATAAAGCGTTTTAAAGAAAAACGAAAATTTCGCAAAAATATGCCGTACACAAATTGAGAAGCACTGTTCCTCGAATTTATATATCGTACTGTACTTGATATAAGTGCATCATCCCCTACACCATCCATGCGCGACCAATCACCATCGAGCATTGGACATCCTTTGCGTTGCTATACCAACCGTAGGCTTAGTGTAGAGTTCACATTTATACATGAGGTACATGTTGAGAGATAAAAACAAAAGAACTTCCAACGTACAAGGAGGAGGGATGTTATCCTGTGCAATTATTTTGAATGTATAGCCAATGGGTAGAATACTCAGTCTGTAAGAGGGTGGAAAATCAGGTGGTAGCCAATCAACTCTCCTGCTTTCTTTGATGTATAGGCGTGCAAGCGGTTGCGTACATACACATATACGTTTAGAGAATGCACGCAATTGCGTTTTCATATAAATCGAGAGAAATCTTGTTTTTGATGCTTGTTCGTTTCTTTTGTTTTTATCTTCTTCCGCCCATCCTTGCGGAATATTTTAGTGTGAGTACTTTTCTTCTCCCTTTCTTCTGTTCGCTGATCGAAATATTTTTATTCACTCAGAATATTTTCACTACACATTCCCGTTGTTTAGCTTTAAAAAATATTTTTTAAGCAATAACTTTAAAATGTTCGTCGGACTTTTCCAATTTGAAAAGTTGCCTAAAGATGCTCTGGAGCTCTGTTTTAATTGAAATCCATGCCTTTTCAATACGTGAAACTCTTGATTTCTTGAACACACATACTGTATACATACTCGTATCCATGATTTCAAATTGCGTGTAATTTATTTCTACGATTTTCCTTACTCATAATGACAACAAGGTAATTTAGAAAACAGTATTAGATACACGTTAAATCAATATTTCATCATTTAACTGCAAATAGGGAACAACCATTCCATTATTATCAGAAAAGTATAGTGTTTATTATTGATTGTTCCTACACAAATCAGCTGCTACCTGAACTCATAAAATGGAGCTTCTGACGAAAAAAATTTATGAACACAGTGTAGGTATCAGTTTATCATTTTTTAATAATAAAATACAAGTATTGCGATCGACCTGAAATAGTAAAAAAAAATTCCGATCTCGTACGCAAAAGGGTGTGAAGCGAAGCTCAGAAACCCGTAGAGATATTAAGTTCAAATTTATTTGGTGGATAGACTGGATGAATCCTTACTAGTGGTATCTTTCGGAAGGTTGGAGGCGGAAAGTAGAAGGGGGCGTTTTAGACGGAAAATGGCTTCTAGATCTTAGGAACCGGTTATGCTAGGAGGATGAAAATGAAAACTTACCTATATAGAACTATGATAGTGGACCCATTTCCAAATTTTGGGTGGTGTGGTGGTGTGGGGGAGGAGGTGAACAATGTGTTCGAACCGCTCGGAAAGTGGGATTGAAACATTCTTAAATCTATGGTAGGTATATCTTCCAAACGGTTGATGGCAGAAGCTTAACCCTTATCGGGCCGAAGAGGTACCCTGCTATTTTTGGACATCTCTAAACTTTTTACTTTATTTCTTATTTTACACATATCATTTTTTTAAAAAAAATATTTCCTTGCGAAAAAGGGACTTTTTTCTCCTACACCCTAATCAGGCCGAAGAGGTACCCGGGTACCTACTATGAAAAGTTTGAAATTTAGATGCATTTCTATTAAAAGAAATATAACCATTTGTTAAATCCCAAATTATTTATTGAAATTGAATGAAAGCATGCGACAAAAAATTAGCAGGTTTCTTCATAGCCTACGCAAGTTGGGACGCGTATCAAAGGGATATGCTTACAGCACGAATGTGCCGTTTGCACTTATGCCTCATGAAGAAGGATGAAAACACTACCCAGCGGGAAAAAAAAAGGGTTCGGAAAGATGCATTTCGTAAACATTCCTATTCAATGGATAACAGAATTATCATACTTTTCATACTAACTATCATTCGCATTGAACATTTGCTTCGATGGCGGTTTTTGACGCACATCAAAGGGATATGCTTGTAGCATATGCGAAGCGTTTCCACATGTGCCCAGACATTCGCGCTCATCGCACATGCCCAATGCATATGAAGGCGATAGTGGAAACTCGGGCATTAGAGATACTTAAAATTTTTCAATTTGTTGAAGTCAAGTTTTAATCTTCTGGCCAAGAACAAGCTCCATAGCGTTCGCTATGGAAGCTTCACCGGTAATATGCGGGTTTGTTGCTCGAAATTCTATTGATGGTTTGCATAGCTTTATGGAAAGATCTTTCATGAAATGCCGCATTTCTTTGCTACCTTTTACATTGGGATTGTTATCTAGAAAGACGATGTAGGCATCTACAGCCGCTATATCCACCGTATTATAATACAATGCCAACGGCCAGCTATTTGTCTGCGTTTGGAAGTATATCCTGTATCGACTGTACCTTTAGTTTTATTATAATAGGTTATTACTTCGGGCTTGACGACTTCTGCTTCAGCATCAGACTCGTCAGGTGTACAAATACCTAAATCTCCGTAACGTTCGAGTAGTGCACTTGCACCAGCTTCAACCATATCACCACTCATAATGTGTTGCTGTATCAATACAATACATAATTTTCATAAAATAAAATTTTATTCTATTTATTTTCGGCACTGTACCCTCGAAGCTTGACAGAATAGAAATACAAATCACATGAAAGCAAACAAATTGGTTTTCTTCTAGATGTTACCCTTTTCGACTAACAAAAGCGAAAACTTTAATTATTATTGTATGTATAAAAAAATATTTCGTAAACATACTTGCCAACATCATATATGTATACAGTACAACCCGCTTTTAAAGTGCACTTTTAAACGTACTATCTACTATAAAGTGTCTTTTTTTAATCCTCATCTACAAATGTCAAAAGTTTTAATGTTGGTTATAACGTACTATCGGTTATAACGTTTTACTTTTGTGGTCCCCTTAAGGTACGTTATAACCGGATTGCACTGTATATCGAATTTATTCATTATAATATGTAAAACGAAGTCTTTCAAAAGAGGAAATGGAGTGATTGCTATAGTAGGTACCCGGGTACCTTTTCGGCCTGATTAAAATGTTTTTTTCTTTGGCTCGATAAGGGTTAAAACATTGTGGTTGTTTTAAGGGTTACTGGAGGTTAGATAATTCTTTCAAGGAGGGTGGAGGCTAGAAAAGCTGAATTATACTGATTTGCTGAATTATGATGATATACGGTGGAAGTCGTATAATTTGCTCGTACCAACCAATTTTATTATTAATTTTATTTATTTTTTTAGTCTGTTCGACTTATGATTCAGATGCAAAGCACTTCATTTCATTTCATAAATCTTCTTAACGCCCTTAAATACCACGAAATTTAAAACAATCTTAGCCATCTAATCTAACGTTAAATTACTTTTGTCCAAGTTCTTCCAGTAATTACCTCAGCAAGTCTAACAAACATTCCATTTTTTTCAATATTAAGTAGGTAGGTACCGAAACTTCACGAAACGTTAAATTTGTTTGTTTGGCTGGCCGTTTTGATCACTTATTTCGATTGTCACAGTTTTATGATGTTTTTTAAAACGTCAAAATTGTGACCAATGCTAGAATATGAAAAGTCATTGGCCGCTATTCACAGTCGTCATAAAGTTGGCTTTAAGTTAAAGCTGACTTTAGTGTCGAATTATTAATAAGACACTAAAGTCAGCTTTAACTTAAAGCTAACTTTATGACGACTGTGAATAGCGGCCATAGATTTTATAAAACTATGACTCTCCGCTTTTTGTTTCTATGACAAAATTTCACATATCGGAAAAAAATGGAACGCGAAATGTTTTGACGTAGTTAGGTTCCAATGATGGAGTAAAATAGGGATCACAGTTTTAGACGAAAATTTGATTTGGCGTGTGCCCGATATTTTGAATTTTTCGTTTTGTCGATTTGTAGCCGTATTTTGCAATTCTCGCTAAAAATGGTGGGTACCAAATTTATAGAGAATTAAATTCTCTTCTCTTTTTATTTGAACAACTTTTTTGTAAAATCATTATTTATTGCTAATAATAAGCGTGAAGTATAAGAATTAGGAGATTGTCCCAGTTTTTTAAACTTTTCGACCATTTTCATTAAAAATAGGTGACATATTTACATGGCAAAGTTGTAGAGAACTGAATTTCCTACAAGCTTCGTTAACACCAGTTTTTCGTACGACGCACGGATCACGAGTGGGAGCACGGTAAACACACAGGCATGGCGAAATATGTAGCGTAAATACGTGCACAAATTCCTCGAACAATCAACTCGACGATCTGACCCAGTCAGATGAAATGTGCACCGAAGAAAACGAGGGGCACTTGTGCACGTATTTACGCCAACAATGTGGAGAAATTAGTGTGAACTTTCTTGTGACTGCAGCGCCAGAATACGAAAAAACTATTCGATCTCAAGCACAGTGACAAAATGTTAATCACATCAGGTTGTGACCTATGATAGGTCACAATTTTAGAAAAGGTTCATATACCTATTACTGGAACGATTCTTTTCGGGATTTTCGACGGCTTTTTTGGACCCGTGCGATAATTTCGGCAAGTACTTTTTGCCCCATGAAAGTTACGAGTTCTTCGCATATAGTCGATGATAAATAATTCGCGTTCCCTCGTCCTTCGCCCCTCAGCCCTTTATGCTAATTTTTGCAAATGGATCAACTATTATAGTTGAAAATAAGTTCCAAGTTTCAAGCTCTGACCGTAAGTGGTTCCTGCGATCTAAAAACCAAGTTAAATATAAGCAACTATTTACCATACCATACCAAAACATACCAATTCCATTCCAAGCTTTCTTCAGAATTCTATTCCAACTCTTATCAGATTTCGCTTCCTTTGCTGATAAGTTCTCTGCTGCAGCCAAGAATTTACTACTACCTGTGGAAGCAAATTCTTCATTGCTTCCAACCTCCCGTGTTCGAATTTGTTTTCATGACGTCGCAGTGGGCTTACTACAGAATGAAATGACCGCTCATAGATCCAACTTTAAATTTGCTTCCATGTGTCTTCTTCTTGATTTCTTTTCGCTTGCCTTTTCCGTGGTGTTACCAATTCGGCTGTATAAGATATTCGCGAGGAGTTTCAAGGAAATTTTATTTAGACTGTGCCAAAGAAACTGCTCTAAATATAATTTTGTTCACGATTCTTACGCGCGATTTAGAAAAAAACACGTTTAAGATATTTTTCAGCTAAATGTAAGGAAAGCAATGACTCTCTCCGTGATCTTTTGCTGGTATGGATTGATCTATACAAGCTATGTAATGAGTCCTAGTTGCACATGCCAGAATCGAATCGACATGATTCTTTTAACTCTCGTGTCCAGTCACACGTATAGAAGCGTGTCTCCAGTCAAAAATTCCGAAACTGACAAACTGATTTTCTCGGTCCGCAGCAACTGTGTACAGACGTAACAGTAAATTTTTCCAATTGTAAGCGAAAAGCAAAGCCAAGAACGATCGACTTTTTCATAGTTCGTACGATTTCGATGAAAAAGACTTGTATTGCATTTTCGCTTCACGCATCCATTATTTCGTAGTTGAGGTACGGAAAATTCAGCCAAAAGATGATCGTCACAATTCTGTAGTTAGTCGATCCTTGTTTTATCCAAAAATCTATCATTGCCTTCGTAGGTGGAACCGTTTTTTTGCAACGCTAGAATGTGAGTATAGTATCTTGCCAAACCGCTCTCCTAGGATTATATCAATACTTATTTTTTTCATGTCTAAAATTGTTTGAACTGTCAGGATTTTCAAACAACTAATTTTCTCGTGAGCGAGACCCATTGATGTGAGGGCCTCTAGCCTAGGCACCGTCGGCCCATGCCTTAATCCGGCCCTGTTCACAACTAAAACTTTGTATTAAGGTAGAGCTATAGTCGTGGCAAGTTCTAAAAATAAGACTTTTATTAGGTGTATTATGGTACAGAGAGGGTGGTGTTAATTTTTGCACAATTCCAATTCTTTTATTGTATTACAGTGATATTGTAGTCCCGGATAATGTTATTGTCCGGATTTTGTTATCAAAACAGTTGGGTCTCATTCTCCACAAACAGAATTTATCGCTTACTAGAATAAGAATTCGATTTAAGTTATCATTCGATCTAGATTACCATAGTACAAAACAAGTGTTGTGACTTATCGTTTCTGTTTATTCTTCGAGTTTATGAAATCAAAAAAGCGGACAAATCAATATCAAAAAAGAAGTGAAAGAAGGCTGATAGGGGATTTACATTTACACTTGAGATGAGCTTCTACCCCCATGAGGCTATTTCAATCCGTTTTTCGTCGGCTGTGTTAATAGCGATTTACAGTGAACATGCCTCTGCGGTGCAACTACACAATAAATTTTTTTCAACTAGATTCTAGTTAGACACCACTAGAATTTAGCTCCTAGATATTCTAGGTCTAGTGAATAAGTATCCAATAGAAAATCAGGGAATTCTTTTACTGGATTTCTATCACAATCCTATCAATAATCTAGTTAAATTTACTAGTTTTACAGCAAATATTTTTACTGAATTTCTTACAGAATTTATCGATAATTCAGTTCTATTTAGTATCGTAAAGCGTCTAAAGATGTTACTTCCCGTATGTTTCACCGTAAGGTCATTCTTGACAAAAACAGCAACAAGAATGTTCTATTTTGCTGTAATACATTCAGTTTTACAATATGGGATAATTTCTTGGGGAGGGGCTACAATAACTGCATTAGAACCATTAAAAATTGCACAAAACATGGTACTAAAAATATTACTGAAGAAGAAACTAAATTAAATTTTTATGTGTTATGTTATGAATTAGAGATGTAATGATATGAACACTGAACTCCTCACTCCTAACACTGAGTATGATCGTACAGATATACGAGGGGCGTTCGAAAAGTTGTGTAAGTAAGTAGTCGGCAAGAAAACACTAGATTTTTGGAAAAGTTTTTATTTATTTTTCAACATAGTCTCATTGTAACTCAATACACTTTTCCCAACGATGCTCCAGCTTCTTTAACCCTTCCGTGTAATACGTTTTTAATAACTCCTCAAAATGGGCCTCTGTGGCAGCGATGACCCATATCTTTTTCCTGCCAATGATTTTTTCAAATTCGGAAACTAGAGAAAGTCGCAGGGGGCCAGGTCTGGAGAATAAGGTGGATGCGGAAGCAACTCGTAGCGTAATTCAATAATTTTTG
This sequence comes from Beris chalybata, assembly GCA_949128065.1. Classification (NCBI taxonomy): domain Eukaryota; kingdom Metazoa; phylum Arthropoda; class Insecta; order Diptera; family Stratiomyidae; genus Beris; species Beris chalybata. The sequence goes on from OX421897.1 coordinate 91,003,473, forward strand.
AAGTAACGGCACGATTTCGAAACCGGTTATGTCGTTCGTTTTAATGTCATCTCATGTTTCGATCTTTCGATCCAGTGTTGTCGCGTCGCGAACGCGATCCAAATTTCGATCTTTCGATCTTTGAATTCTCCATGTAAACGAAGTATACTGATGCCTGACTACTTGTCTTTATAACTGTTTGCATCTAGTTCAATTTTCACTAGATTCACAGTAATTTTATCCAGTTTTCTAGTTTTTCCTAGAAACAGAGTGATAAGCACTAGAAAAACAGTAAAATTAACACTGCGAACTGTACTTTTAGTTATTTTCACTAGATTTCTAGGGGTAGGAACTAGATTTCACTTTCACTAGATTATCAGTAGGAAATTTTCACTAGATTGTCTCTAGTTGAACTTTACTAGAAAAAAAAATTTGCTGTGTAAGTGCTACAACCCAAGTTCTAACCTTTTACAAAATTCTCTGATATAATATTATTGTACCTTTGAATTAAAACTTGAAAACTTTTATTTTCTATCATGTAAAATAATATGAATTACAGGCTACACAGCAAATTTTTTTTCTAGTAAAGTTCAACTAGAGATAATCTAGTGAAAATTTCCTACTGATAATCTAGTGAAATATTTCCTACCCCTAGAAATCTAGTGAAAGTAACTAGAAGTACAGTTCGCAGTGTCAATTTCACTGTTTTTCTAGTGCTTATCACTCTGTATCTAGAAAGAATAGTATTTCAACTGGAAAACTGGATAAATTTACTGTGAATCTAGTGAAAATAGAACTAGATGCAAACAGTTATAAAGACAAGTGGACAGGCTTCATTCTTGTCTATGCATCCGAACGCGGTAGAAGTGATCATAAATTCAGTAATATTTGCAAAGTTATTAAAGTGAATATATGAAATCTTATCAAGTGCAAATTCCTTCCATCAAGGGGGATAAAAAGGCAACATGCAATGATATCGGATGATGTTGAAAACTGGGAGAGACTTAGTTTCACAAACGAGATGAAACATTTAGTTGAATGGATTTCGGTATGATTTCATTCAGTTCTTTTTTTTTATTGTCACAATTAAAAAAATAAAACATTGTCTGCTTTCAGCTAAACCAAAGTATGGATAAATATTAAATTTGACAGCACCCTACAAGAATTGTTCAATTTTTTTGAATGTTTCATATATAAGATAAAAAATGTGAAGCCTGTAGGTGGGGCAAGCATACTTCAAAAAAAATTAACTGCATAAATTTGTAAGATTATGTTACGATATCGAATCAACGTTGTATATATGAGGTGGTGCGCAGCAAAACTCACTCCTTCCATTTTCTTAAAAACATGAGTTATGATTTTCTGTCGATAGTATTTTGCCTGCTCTATTCAGAAATGATCAAAAATTTTATCGAAATGCGTTCCTTACCCTGTTTCCAACGCATTTTAATAAAAACTGAGATCATTTCCGAATAGAGCAAGCAAAATACTATCGAGTGAAAATCATAAATCATGTTTTTTGGATGGAAAATGGAAGGAGCTAGTTTTGCTGCGCACCGCCAATATCTAATGTTACGATATCGCTTTAACGTTATATATTTAGGTCTAATATGAACAATACATAATTTTGGCTTTTTTTGAAAATTTTTGTTTACATTTTTGTTACGCCCTTTCTCCATTGCAGCAGCGATTAAACCTTTCTATATCTACTATCTACTCAGTTTCGGTTACTAGATTACCAGTGTTTTGCCTCTCTATCAAAACAACTGAAGTACTAGTAAAAAGAACTAGATTATCGATAAATTCTGGAAGAAATTCAGTAAAAATATTTCCTGTAAACCTAGTAAATTTAACTAGATTATTGAGAGGATTCGGATAGAATATCTGGGAGCTAAATTCTAGTGGTGTTTAACTAGAATCTAGTTGAAAAAAAATTACTGTGTAGATAATATCGAACTTCACTAGTTAATTTGAAGTTCGTATTGGTCAATATTAAAATTTTGTTGCTGACAAGGCCCCCCCCCTCCCCGAAAATCATGTCTAGCTATGCCACGTTAACCCAGGGCACATGAATCAAAGAAAAAGGAGATTGCGACAGTTCTGCGCATCACGTCATCAAGAGCGTTCTCTTTCATATAAATAAATAAATAACGGACGGTTGCTAAGACGATACATCTAGTAGAGGCACATAGTGAAGAATATAGTGCAACCATAATCGAACGCTCTTAGTGACGTCACAACAGGTGCGTGGTATAATTCCATCGGGTCCTTTTTGTACGAGGAGATCGATCTGAATGCCTAGCTTATTTTGTCAATGTCAACTATTGGGTTGAACAAAGCCTGGTTTCCTTCCTCTCGACTATGGTGAGCTGTGGGGGAAGTGAGTGGTCATCAGAAGCTCCAGGGTTGCTCCGGGAGATTCAGTCTAGTTCCCTTCCGCCTCCTGGATTCAGGTGTTCATCGCTGGTGATTTAGAGAGAACCTTCCTTAGTCTTGCTGATGCATTGGTTAATTCTAATGACTCACGGAAGTTAGTACATGACGTTTTCTTTGTTTGTCTAGTATTCTTCTTGAGGTATAAGAAATCTGCCAGTATTTTGCAGCATTGCTAAATTTAGGTCTGTTGAAGATCCTGCGAGTTTCTGCGAGCCGAGTTTTAACCTCGACATTCCACCAGACGGGAAGTCTTTTCGTAGATGGTCTACTAATTTGGAATGTTTTCTGAAATGCATCGCGCAGCAAGTAAGGTCCTCCACTGCAGAGTCGAGCTCTTCTCTAGATTGGACTGTATCCATACGTCGTGTCCTCAGTTATCCATTTCCTACTTTTGTAAATTTTTTTCCAGTCTGTTTTCTTTCTTTTCTTCTAAATAGTTTAGGGGGAGTTACTTGATGTTCTAGGTTGAAGGTTATCAGACAGTGATCCGAAAGAGATGGCTTATCCGACACCCTTCAATTGTCGACCCTTAGTCGGTCTGAGTCAGATGCGAGGGTTAGGTCAAAAATTTCTATTCTAATTCTATTCATAAAAGTGGGGGTATTCCCTTATTACAGATTAGCAGAGAGGAAAGTACAATAAATTGAAAAAATGTTTCGCCTCTCTTATTTGTATAACTGCTACTCCATTGAGTGTGATTCGGATTTGCATGGAGAAAATTTGAAAAATTATTATAAATATGGTGAAAAAACATTTTTTGTAGGAAACAAATTTTTTTAAATTTCAGGTGTATGTGAGCCCTTAAGGGGGAAGGGTATTTGCATTTAGCTCAATCCAAAAATCGAATTTTTTTTTCATTATATTTTCGTAGATAAACATGTGTAGAATATGGTACCCAAACGGATTTTTAGAAATCAACTATATACGTGAGCTATCATATCATTTAGGCACCTACTTTATGGATTTCTAATGGTAAAAGGTACTAAAGGAAAACTTTAACTAACTACGTTTTGCGAACTGGCGTAAGAGCTTGAACCCAATAAGCTATCGACTTATTTTTTTTAATAATGATCTTAGACGATTTGCAAACAAAATCTGCAGACAGAAAAAACGGAAGTACAATAATGACGAAATTAAAAACATGGACGAACAATTTAAATTATACAACACAAGAGCCGCATACTCCCTAGTTAAAAGGATGAAAGAGGGATACAAACCGAAAACGAGCCTCTACAAGGATGCAGAAGGCAAAATTATAAGTAATGCGGAAGAGATAAAACTAAGATGGGCACAATATTTTGAACACCTTCTCAACCCGAGCCCATCATCCGCACGAACAGCAGCAGCAGATATAACAACAGCCGAGGTAACAGCTGAGGAAGGATCCTCTTCGAGTCCTCCCACACTCGAAGAAGTAAAAACAGCCCTGAGGAACCACCCAAACAACAAAGCGCCGGGCACTGATCAAATTCCAGCTGAACTCATGAAAACAGGCGACACCTGCATACCACATCTCCTACACAGATTGATCTCGGACATATGGATGCAAGAAACACTTCCTGAAGATTGGCGCAGGAGTATCATATACCCAATTTATAAAAAAGGTGACAAACTCTGCTGTGAAAACTACCGAGGAATATCCCTGTTGTGTACGTCTTATAAGATCTTGACGAAAATTCTAGAAAAGAGAATAAAGCCCTTTGCGGACAAAGTAATTGGTGAATACCAGGGCGGATTTAGAGCTGGGCGATCGACCACGGACCAAATATTCTCAGTTAGACAGGTGCTTGAAAAGTGCTGGGAATTTAACATTGATGTGCACCAGATATTTGTGGACTTCAAGCAGGCATACGACAGTATCGACAGGCGCGTACTGTATAAAATAATGATAGATTTTGGAGTTCCACCGAAACTAGTTCGGCTTACAAAAATGACAATGACCGATTCTCTGTCACAAGTCAGAGTGGAAAATGATCTGACTTCCAGCTTTAGAACTGACAACGGGCTTAAACAAGGTGATGGCCTGGCACCAATGCTTTTCAATTTGACACTCGAATATGTTGTTCGGAAACTGCCCGTTGACACCAACGGAACACTATGCTTCAAATACACACAACTAGTAGCATATGCCGACGACATAAATATACTTGCGAGATCCCTGGAGAGTGCCAAAGAAATATTTGTTAACCTTGATTCGGTAGCAAGGGAAGTTGGACTACGTATTAACGAAAACAAAACCAAAGTTATGACACAAACTAGGAAAAACATGCCAATCAGACAAAATATTACAGTAGGAGACTTCAACCTAGAAAACGTAGACAACTTTGTATATCTCGGGGCAAACATATCGAAGGATGGAAGCGAACCCATCGAAATTAAAAGAAGAATAATGATGGCAAACAAGACGTATTATTCGGTACTTCCAATAATTAAAAACAAAAATGTGCACAGAAAAACAAAGCTTAAACTGTACAAAACAATAATAAGACCTGTGCTATGCTATGGCAGCGAAACGTGGACATTGACTCAGGCGTCCGAAAAATTAGTTAACGCCTTTGAAAGAAAAGTCCTCAGAAGAATCCTCGGACCTGTGAGGGAAGACTCGATCTGGAGAATACGATACAATAGAGAATTGTATGCCATCTTCGACAATCCAGAAGTATCGATCCTCATCAAATTTAAAAAGCTACAATGGGCTGGTCATGTGGAGCGTATGGATGACGGAAGAATCCCCAAACGCACACTAAAGGGAAAAGTCTATGGACAAAGACCAGTTGGGAAACCACGAAAGCGCTGGGAGGACTCTATCGACGCAGACAGCAAATCTCTTCTAAGATGTAGAAACTGGAGGACGCGGTCACTGAACCGAGAAGGCTGGAGGCGGCACATCCAGGAGGCCAAGGTCCGATTTGGACTGTAGCGCCATCGTAAGTGTAAGTAAGTAAGTTATTTTTTTTAGTTTAAAGTAAACTAAAGTCATTGGAGCTTACATCAACAAAATAGTGAAAAAAAATGTTTTTTTTAACACCTTTAAGATAAAAAAATACTGAAACTTCGAATTCCCGTCGTTTTTTGTTTGTCGAAGTTTAATTGATTTTATAGGTATACGCTCCAATTACAAAAATATATTTCTGAAAAATTTTTGAACTTTTGAATCCGGATAAAATTTACGACATGTACAGGTTACGCCAAGTGGACATCTTTTTTGAAAGTGATGATGGCGCTCGCCATATAACTGCCCACCATGATATCATTTTTAAATATTTTGTACTTAAATACTTATTAAATATCATTCGAAAAAATCCCAGCATTCCATATACATATTCTATGAAAAAAATCTGCCAACAATCTGGGCGTAACTTTATTATTTTTCCGGCAGAAGTTAGGAACGCGTTCAATTCTGAAATGCGGTGTAGGCAACTATGTGACTGAAAACCTATCAAAAAGAACAAGATCATGGAAGTGAAAATCTGATTGGATCTGAGAGATATGGAGTAGTTTATGAAAAAGTACACAATCACTTTACACCCCCTTAGGGGTCAATTTTCTGAAAATCTTGAAAACACTTTCTTGGTATTCATATGGAGAATACATAGAATAAAATTAAATTCATTACTTGGGACGAGGTAGTAGATATGTCGAAAATCGTGGGAAAATATGCATTCTATTTTCACAGATAATTTTTTTTGCCCCCCTTCTGAACGCAAATAGATATTCGTTTTTTTTATTCAAAATTATTTTTCTAGTTGATTTAGATATACACACCGAGTTTTAACATTGTAGCTTAAGCCGTTCTATATATAGGAAAAACACCTACCACTTGTACCACACTACCCTTAGGGGTCGAATTTCAAAAAACCTTGAAAACACTTTCTAGGTATTTATACGAAGAATCCGTAGAATAAAAATGAATTCAATATTTGGAAAGACCTAGTAGATATGACGAAAATCGTGAAAATATATGCATTTAATATTTATTATATTTACAAATAATTTTTTTTGACCCCCTTTCTAAACGCCAATGAATATTCAAATTTTTTTTTATCACAATAACTTTTCTAGTTGATTTACATATACACACCGAGTTTTAATTTTCTAGCATGAACCGTTTAATAGTTAGGAAAAACACCCCCTACCCCCGTAGCATACTACCCCAAAAAAAATTATATTTTTCCTTTTCACCCTCCCCCACCCTTCCCCTCTACACCCTCAACCCCAAAACTTTTTTCCCTACTAGAGTTTAATTAGCGCTACTTCTGGTAAAAATTCTAAGCACCTATCTTAAAGTGTTCTTGAGATATGAAATGTGTTTGATTTGAAAAATTCTCATCCCCTCCACTTCTATGCTCCACCTCCCACTTAAAAAATTTTACTTTGATCAATCTTTATTTGTAAACCTTTATACCCAAACCGAATTTTATTTTTCTAGAGCAATTGGTTCATGAGATATCGTAATCTTAAGTTTTTCACCCCCCTCCACCATACACAACTTCCCCCACCCAAAAGTTTTCTTCATTCTGTTCTCCTAGTATAACTACAAATATTTCTTAAGTTTGAATAGTGTGCCATTAACGGTTTAGGAGATATGGATATTAGAATGTGTCTATCTCGCCTTTTTTGGGTTTCGGACGCATTACATTTCCCCCACTCCCACACCCCTTGATCAATATTGACAATTTTTCTGCAAATGGGTCTACTATTAGAGCTCTATAGAAATTCCAAGTTTCAGTTTCCTAACATTAAGGGTTACTGAGATCTGGATACCAAAATTTTCAGTCTAAAACACTTCCCCCTCCTTCCCCCTCACACCCCCACCCCTAAAAATTTGGTCACTTCAGGCCGCGCCTACTCCGTCTATTCGTTAAAAAAATTTCAATTTAATATCTCAAAGCGTTTGGCAGCTACGAGCCTCCAAACGATCTTGCGTACGGCGGACGCCGTACGGCGTACGGCGAACGGCGGACAGACGGACTGAAAATTTTTATTGCTTTTTTCGCGTCTACTAGTTATGAAACGTGAAAATAAGAATTTTGAGGCTAGCAAATTTTTTTTTTTAAAAAATCAATCACAATACTTAATTATTAAAATAATAAAGTAAAAAATCATGTAAATTACCCTATTTTCTGGTCAGCTGAAGGCGAACCTTAAGGTTCCGTGTGCACGTTAAATGCAATTTTGATGATTTATGACTGTTTCCTTAACAATATTTCACGTTAATGGCAACAAAAAAACAAAATAAAATTGCACCATTTTATTAGCTGGTATGTAAACTACGACATCCATAAAAAAAAAATTCAAAACTGTATTTGGAAGAAAATGCTATTAGAACAACAATCCTTGAACTTTTTTTAAAATGCGTAAATTCGAATTTTTTTAACACATATTTCTTATTTCTTGAATAATTAACATGTCATTTTCATTAATATAATACTAGAAAAAATCTTAAAGGAGGCCCTTCATAAAGAAAATTTTAAAAAATTTGCATTTCTGTCAATAATATATGAAGTCAAACTGAAGCAATTTTTCACGTTTTTCATGGCAAGAACTACATAAGAAGACCACATTTCATTGAAAGGTATCACAGATAGTATAATTAATTGGTATTTCTAGAAGATAAATAAATGAAAAAATTATTGATTTTTAATAGTTATGCCTTACAAATAAATTGAAAACATATAACACTATTTTTTTCTGTAAAATCAAAATTAGATCGCTGATAGACAGCGAACGATGCCGGCGTATTGTCCACGCCAAATCTCACGAACGAAAAACGATTTCAAACGATTAAAATCCTCTCAAGAAAGAAAAATCAAACAGGGAAAGAAAATGGTCGTACCGGACTCATGGCGTCTTAAATGATTCCTTGTGAGTTAAAGTGGAGATAAGATTTCAAAGGACACTCTCTTGTAAAAAGGAAGTCAAATGGAGGAGAAAACGAGGTCTTCGCATCTCCCTGGAGAGTACTCCAGGGTTAATCAAGGGACTTTTAATAGTTGGGCGAGTACTCCCGAATTAGTCCCATGAGACACCTCGTTTTAAGTTCTAGCCAGAAGTACTAGAATACTCTTGCAAAAAGGAGGTCAAATGCAAATTTATATTTATAATAAATATTCTACTAACGATATAATTTTTTTGAAAACCACCCTTCCCCCAAATTTTCCTGCGTTCGCGGCTGCTTCCGATCAAGGATTTTAACCTTAACGGTGCCGAGATTGAATGAAAACTTGGACCGAGCAAGTTTTCCTTGATATGTCGGACTGCAGTAGGGCCAACTTGAAGGATGGAAGTTTAATCCGCTCTTACAGCTTTTTCTGCTATGGCAACGCGTATCTCGTCTGACGGGATTTTCGCGTTTTGTCCCCGCAGAGCAACTTGGACGAGATCGGATCGAATGAAAACCCGACCTAACGTTGCTTCCGGGAACTAGTCGCCAAGAAGGATTTCGAGCTTAGCTCCTACCCATAGCTTCCCCATTGCAGCTCTTAGAAAGGCCAACGCATGCTGATCTTGGTAGCGGATGATCTGCATTCCCGAACTCGACCGTCACTGTACACTGGAGCCTTCGCGTTAGGATCCTCGCAGATTCCTATAACCTGCGTGAAGAACTCCGTAGAAACAATTGCCCAACGGTCGTCGAGAATTTTCAAATCCGTGTTTCCCTGGTCGCTTGTCGACACTTTCAGGTCATCCACGACATCACGACATCACAATATGTGGCTGGGAACTTCTGATTTGTGGTGATTATCTCGTCCTTGTGTTTTTTTGAGGGACCATGGATATCGTCATCCTCCGACCTGTTCCTTTTTTGGGCCTGGTCTGGTTGTTGCCTTCTGCCTAGTCTCAGCGGTCCGGGCTACCCTCTGGCTTATTTTTGTTTTATCCGCTTCGAGTTTAGATTTCGGCTTACCGTCACTCTTTAGTACCGAGGTTGATAATACTGGTGGTGGGATGGCTAAGGATTCCACTGAAGAGGAGGCCGATGTTCCCGGGTTCTCCTTCTTCTTTCGGAATTCCTCTGCATCCCGAACGATTTTTGTCATCTGGATGTGCATCTCCCGTTCCATGGCATTGCGTTCGCTAGGGTCCTTGCTGGCAAGTTCACTCAGGATGAATCGAGGCTGTCAGATCTGTTGGAGTGCCATTTGGAATGACAGCTTGTGCATCTTTCCTGAGGCAGGCTTCCTGCGAAGTGATACCTTTCCTCGATTTCCTGACTCAGGTAGCTTCACAGCCTCCTCACTTATGATGTAGCTTGGGTCTCCCCACCACCCCCTTGCGAGTAAGGCTGCAACATCGACCTCAAGACATCGATGTCGATGAAACACCGGTTAAAAACATAGATGTTTTATGATGCTAGCATTCTAGTCGAGATCTTTTTATCAGGTACAATGTGATAACTTTTATTATTTATTTTTAAATTAATTTTTAATTTAATGGCCTAAAAAAAAGTCCACAGTATACTGCTCTTCAAAAAGTTAGCTTTTGCCCGCGCACATCGTACACAGACATGTTCTATCTTACTACAAAACATCGATGTCGATGTTATTACAAAACATCGATGTTAAAAGTACCCGATGTTTTTCCAAAACATCGATGTTTTAGAAACATCGACGTCAACGTCGCAGCTCCACTTGCGAGTCCATAGGTCTAGATACGACATCATGATCCATTGTGGACATGGCTTCAGACTACTGGCTCGCTGGAATGTCGTCAAGACTAAGGTTACCAACATCCATATTTATGATGATGTCTTCGTCATCATTGCTTTTTGTTTTTTTTAAATTGCTCATTGGTCCCACGAGTAAGCTTGGAAAGACAGTACACACACAGGACGCAGTTCGTGACTGCAGCTAACTAATCTCTCGGCATGGTACGTCATGACACCACTGGATTAGGTAGGATGGTCCGCGAAGTTTTATTTATGAGCAAGCAATTCAACCTTAACCACAAAGCTGATTAAGCTACCGTGGCCGTTTCTCCATTCGCCATCCTCTCGAGAAGATTATAATAATAGTAACTAATAACCTTAGGCAGAAAACTAGCATCATAAGCAGTACGGAACTTCTGGCAGCAGTGGCGGCTCGCCGCATGAAGCTAGTGAGGCTGAGCTTTAAGCATGTGTTACACAGTTCGCTTTTTCCCAGTTTTTTACATATATTTTCGTGAAATGTATGGCGAGCTTGTAGAAAGCTCTCATTGGTCATACAGTGTAACACAAGCTTAAAGCTCAGCCTCACTAGCTTTATGCGGCGAGCCGCCACTGCTGAAATTCTGAAGAAGAAGGTAAGGAGGCTTTCAAGAAAGCTAAAAGAAAACAGCGTGATTTGGACTGTGAAGGATACACAGACTCAGGTAAAAAAAATTAAAAACGTTCCCAAACTTCGCCAAGCAAAGTGCATGGAAGAAATTCTACGCGGAAAAATAAATCCATAATGAAGCATCTAGAATGCGCAGGATCCTCGCCAAGGGCCACGTTTTACTGAAAATAATGGAGAGACTGGTGGACTATTACAGCCTCCAGGTCCAGAGGTCGTCTCCATGATAAAAGAAAATCTTTGATTATTAAAGAGTATACTCTAGGAGTTTTCTGCCTATTGAGGATGTCTTCAATAATCTGGAGACGAATGCGACCGAAAAGACATTAGATAGAATGTGTGGCAACTTATTCATTACGTGCGGAATCGTGTCGATGCTAAGGTAAAGAATTATCAACTCTTCGTTGGTGGATGCATGTAGCGAATAAAGCGAATAAAAGCGAAGTTAAGCGAATACACACAGAGAAAACGAACGCTTAACCGAGCTCGATTTTAGCTCGGTTAAAAAAAGTTGGATAAAGTTAACTAATTAACGTGACATACCGAAGAACTCGGTTATAATGTACTGATTTGATCTTGGTGAAATTTGTATAAGTAACTTGGTTAAAAGCTTTTAACTGCTTTGCTTAGCAGAATTTAGCCGAAATTGTTCTTCGTTAAATGTTATTAAGTAACTTGGTTAAAAAGTTAAGTTTTGGCTCTGGCTCATGTTTGGGCTTGATTCAACTGAATAAATGGGTTACCACAGCCAAGTAAATTTGCTGCTTCTACCGAGTAGATTAGTTACTACAATCGAGTTGATCGGTTACTACAACCAAGTAAATGGGCAACGTTTTTAGCTGAATAAGTTGGTTTAAACCAACAGCTTTTTTTAACCGAGTAAATTTAACTAATCAACTTTGCAGGTGTTATTCTGTTAAATTTAGAAAAATTTTGGCAATATTTAACCAATTCGTTTTCTGCGTGCAAACACATCAAACCTAAAAGATTGTCGGAGTTCGTGAAAGCTTAGCTTACTCCCCAGGGGGTTTAATATTAAAACATACATAAATCGGCTTTTTTTTCCCGAATATTTAGCTTTACAACTGAAAATTAATGAAAAAGCTCAATATACCTAAGGGCCCTGTATTTCAATGTAGAATTTACTTACAGGTCCAGTATTTCAATATAAAAATAACTCGAATGGTTTTGATTAACTGACAACTTACAAGTTAACTCTACATTGAAATACCGAACCTAGGAAATATATCAGAATTCGTAAATATGTTCAAAACCACTTAGGGGTTGGGTATCACAAAATTTTGAAGAATGTTTCTAGAAGCTTATATAAAGAGTCCGGAGAAATAAAGTTGCTTTGATGACTGGTTATGTCTAAAAGTAAACTAGTAAATGAAAATCTGAACTTCAAGTTTCAACTTTGTAGCATAAGCTGTTTCTGAGATATACGAAACCACTTCGAAACCACCACAGCCCCTTACTCCATTATCAAACATTTTTTTTTTCTATACTTGCTCTAGCAATTTTTCACGATTTTCATGGCAAGAATTACATAAGAAGACCACATTTCATTGAAAGGTATCACAGATAGTATAATTAATTGGTATTTCTAGAAGATAAATAAATGAAAAAATTATTGATTTTTAATAGTTATGCCTTACAAATAAATTGAAAACATATAACACTATTTTTTTCTGTAAAATCAAAATTAGATCGCTGATAGACAGCGAACGATGCCGGCGTATTGTCCACGCCAAATCTCACGAACGAAAAACGATTTCAAACGATTAAAATCCTCTCAAGAAAGAAAAATCAAACAGGGAAAGAAAATGGTCGTACCGGACTCATGGCGTCTTAAATGATTCCTTGTGAGTTAAAGTGGAGATAAGATTTCAAAGGACACTCTCTTGTAAAAAGGAAGTCAAATGGAGGAGAAAACGAGGTCTTCGCATCTCCCTGGAGAGTACTCCAGGGTTAATCAAGGGACTTTTAATAGTTGGGCGAGTACTCCCGAATTAGTCCCATGAGACACCTCGTTTTAAGTTCTAGCCAGAAGTACTAGAATACTCTTGCAAAAAGGAGGTCAAATGCAAATTTATATTTATAATAAATATTCTACTAACGATATAATTTTTTTGAAAACCACCCTTCCCCCAAATTTTCCTGCGTTCGCGGCTGCTTCCGATCAAGGATTTTAACCTTAACGGTGCCGAGATTGAATGAAAACTTGGACCGAGCAAGTTTTCCTTGATATGTCGGACTGCAGTAGGGCCAACTTGAAGGATGGAAGTTTAATCCGCTCTTACAGCTTTTTCTGCTATGGCAACGCGTATCTCGTCTGACGGGATTTTCGCGTTTTGTCCCCGCAGAGCAACTTGGACGAGATCGGATCGAATGAAAACCCGACCTAACGTTGCTTCCGGGAACTAGTCGCCAAGAAGGATTTCGAGCTTAGCTCCTACCCATAGCTTCCCCATTGCAGCTCTTAGAAAGGCCAACGCATGCTGATCTTGGTAGCGGATGATCTGCATTCCCGAACTCGACCGTCACTGTACACTGGAGCCTTCGCGTTAGGATCCTCGCAGATTCCTATAACCTGCGTGAAGAACTCCGTAGAAACAATTGCCCAACGGTCGTCGAGAATTTTCAAATCCGTGTTTCCCTGGTCGCTTGTCGACACTTTCAGGTCATCCACGACATCACGACATCACAATATGTGGCTGGGAACTTCTGATTTGTGGTGATTATCTCGTCCTTGTGTTTTTTTGAGGGACCATGGATATCGTCATCCTCCGACCTGTTCCTTTTTTGGGCCTGGTCTGGTTGTTGCCTTCTGCCTAGTCTCAGCGGTCCGGGCTACCCTCTGGCTTATTTTTGTTTTATCCGCTTCGAGTTTAGATTTCGGCTTACCGTCACTCTTTAGTACCGAGGTTGATAATACTGGTGGTGGGATGGCTAAGGATTCCACTGAAGAGGAGGCCGATGTTCCCGGGTTCTCCTTCTTCTTTCGGAATTCCTCTGCATCCCGAACGATTTTTGTCATCTGGATGTGCATCTCCCGTTCCATGGCATTGCGTTCGCTAGGGTCCTTGCTGGCAAGTTCACTCAGGATGAATCGAGGCTGTCAGATCTGTTGGAGTGCCATTTGGAATGACAGCTTGTGCATCTTTCCTGAGGCAGGCTTCCTGCGAAGTGATACCTTTCCTCGATTTCCTGACTCAGGTAGCTTCACAGCCTCCTCACTTATGATGTAGCTTGGGTCTTCCCACCACCCCCTTGCGAGTAAGGCTGCAACATCGACCTCAAGACATCGATGTCGATGAAACACCGGTTAAAAACATAGATGTTTTATGATGCTAGCATTCTAGTCGAGATCTTTTTATCAGGTACAATGTGATAACTTTTATTATTTATTTTTAAATTAATTTTTAATTTAATGGCCTAAAAAAAAGTCCACAGTATACTGCTCTTCAAAAAGTTAGCTTTTGCCCGCGCACATCGTACACAGACATGTTCTATCTTACTACAAAACATCGATGTCGATGTTATTACAAAACATCGATGTTAAAAGTACCCGATGTTTTTCCAAAACATCGATGTTTTAGAAACATCGACGTCAACGTCGCAGCTCCACTTGCGAGTCCATAGGTCTAGATGCGACATCATGATCCATTGTGGACATGGCTTCAGACTACTGGCTCGCTGGAATGTCGTCAAGACTAAGGTTACCAACATCCATATTTATGATGATGTCTTCGTCATCATTGCTTTTTGTTTTTTTTAAATTGCTCATTGGTCCCACGAGTAAGCTTGGAAAGACAGTACACACACAGGACGCAGTTCGTGACTGCAGCTAACTAATCTCTCGGCATGGTACGTCATGACACCACTGGATTAGGTAGGATGGTCCGCGAAGTTTTATTTATGAGCAAGCAATTCAACCTTAACCACAAAGCTGATTAAGCTACCGTGGCCGTTTCTCCATTCGCCATCCTCTCGAGAAGATTATAATAATAGTAACTAATAACCTTAGGCAGAAAACTAGCATCATAAGCAGTACGGAACTTCTGGCAGCAGTGGCGGCTCGCCGCATGAAGCTAGTGAGGCTGAGCTTTAAGCATGTGTTACACAGTTCGCTTTTTCCCAGTTTTTTACATATATTTTCGTGAAATGTATGGCGAGCTTGTAGAAAGCTCTCATTGGTCATACAGTGTAACACAAGCTTAAAGCTCAGCCTCACTAGCTTTATGCGGCGAGCCGCCACTGCTGAAATTCTGAAGAAGAAGGTAAGGAGGCTTTCAAGAAAGCTAAAAGAAAACAGCGTGATTTGGACTGTGAAGGATACACAGACTCAGGTAAAAAAAATTAAAAACGTTCCCAAACTTCGCCAAGCAAAGTGCATGGAAGAAATTCTACGCGGAAAAATAAATCCATAATGAAGCATCTAGAATGCGCAGGATCCTCGCCAAGGGCCACGTTTTACTGAAAATAATGGAGAGACTGGTGGACTATTACAGCCTCCAGGTCCAGAGGTCGTCTCCATGATAAAAGAAAATCTTTGATTATTAAAGAGTATACTCTAGGAGTTTTCTGCCTATTGAGGATGTCTTCAATAATCTGGAGACGAATGCGACCGAAAAGACATTAGATAGAATGTGTGGCAACTTATTCATTACGTGCGGAATCGTGTCGATGCTAAGGTAAAGAATTATCAACCCTTCGTTGGTGGATGCATGTAGCGAATAAAGCGAATAAAAGCGAAGTTAAGCGAATACACACAGAGAAAACGAACGCTTAACCGAGCTCGATTTTAGCTCGGTTAAAAAAAGTTGGATAAAGTTAACTAATTAACGTGACATACCGAAGAACTCGGTTATAATGTACTGATTTGATCTTGGTGAAATTTGTATAAGTAACTTGGTTAAAAGCTTTTAACTGCTTTGCTTAGCAGAATTAAGCCGAAATTGTTCTTCGTTAAATGTTATTAAGTAACTTGGTTAAAAAGTTAAGTTTTGGCTCTGGCTCATGTTTGGGCTTGATTCAACTGAATAAATGGGTTACCACAGCCAAGTAAATTTGCTGCTTCTACCGAGTAGATTAGTTACTACAATCGAGTTGATCGGTTACTACAACCAAGTAAATGGGCAACGTTTTTAGCTGAATAAGTTGGTTTAAACCAACAGCTTTTTTTAACCGAGTAAATTTAACTAATCAACTTTGCAGGTGTTATTCTGTTAAATTTAGAAAAATTTTGGCAATATTTAACCAATTCGTTTTCTGCGTGCAAACACATCAAACCTAAAAGATTGTCGGAGTTCGTGAAAGCTTAGCTTACTCCCCAGGGGGTTTAATATTAAAACATACATAAATCGGCTTTTTTTTCCCGAATATTTAGCTTTACAACTGAAAATTAATGAAAAAGCTCAATATACCTAAGGGCCCTGTATTTCAATGTAGAATTTACTTACAGGTCCAGTATTTCAATATAAAAATAACTCGAATGGTTTTGATTAACTGACAACTTACAAGTTAACTCTACATTGAAATACCGGACCTAGGAAATATATCAGAATTCGTAAATATGTTCAAAACCACTTAGGGGTTGGGTATCACAAAATTTTGAAGAATGTTTCTAGAAGCTTATATAAAGAGTCCGGAGAAATAAAGTTGCTTTGATGACTGGTTATGTCTAAAAGTAAACTAGTAAATGAAAATCTGAACTTCAAGTTTCAACTTTGTAGCATAAGCTGTTTCTGAGATATACGAAACCACTTCGAAACCACCACAGCCCCTTACTCCATTATCAAACATTTTTTTTTTCTATACTTGGTCTATATAGTCCTAAATTTTTAGCTTTCTATGCTTTACGGTTTTCGAGGTATAAAAAACAGAATATCTTCTTTACCACCCCACTTCACTATTTCTATCACCACCAACACGCACACCGCCTGGCCCCAACTCCTGTAAAATTGTCAATATCATGTCTGGTACTGTTTTTGAGATAAAAAAAATATTTTTATAAATTTGGCAAATTGGTCCTTTCCCCACTTGGGATCAAATGTTGGATCAGATTTCCCCTATTGACGAATGGTAAAGTTGGAAATCTCCACCTGGTGGGAAAAAAAACTACCAGATATGCTAGACACATTTTCGTCAGCTGACTGTTATAGGGCGGTTCGTGTGTGTTTTTACGATTCGGAGCTCGGTGAATTTTCGATTTTCTCTTAATTTCATTATGAAAGACATGATAAAGATTGATGGCGATCGGTTTGGTTAATAAGGTGCTCATTTCCGGTTCTACATTTTGAAAATTATGGACTCAATCCCGCACAACGAAGTCAGAAAATGAACAATTTTTCCATACGAATGGGAGGTATAATCTTCGAAATAACTTCTCAAAGGTTTAATATTCCAGGAAAAAGAAATATGAAATAATTATTAAATTATTTAAAAAGAACGTAGACCGTTTTTTCAATACTTTTTTCTTTTATTTTAGTACTTTAAATTGTTTTCTTAAAAAAAAAATGTTGTTTTTGATATGTTATGATACATATGTCCTTCTTATTCAATTATAACAATAATTTAAGTTCACTTGAAGTAATATTTTGTAGTAGGACCCTCTTATTTGAGCTCAATCTCAATTTTGTCTGAAAATAACATATAACTGCCACTTTCTGTCTAACATATATAGTTCCGAAATTCGCCACCAGAGCACATGGTATATTTGTCAATAAAGCTTATTTAAATTGTCATTATTTCAATATTGTCAGAGATGGCGCCCTGCAACTCAGCAACATTTGTACCAGATATGGTATTTCCACCCAGCAGGTAGAACAGGTTCGTTCGATGGGGTAGAAAGGTACAGAGGTGGGGTAGTTTTTTATATCTCATGGGTGTTATAGGACCTTTATACAGTTCCGTTTCGTCGTACAGTATACGAAACTTTTCCTGCTGACAATTTCTCTGAGGCATTACCAACAGGATTGTTAATTTTGCTAAATTAGCTTTTGGGATAATCAACATCGTTTTTTTTTTCAATTGTGATCTGATCCAGTTAAAAAAAACACCTATTGTCATTTCGGGTCTACATATATTGACAATTTTCTTGCAAATGGATCTACTATCATAGCACTACTCAACTTTCTAACTTTCAGGCTCCAAGCATGAGCGGTTCCTGAGATCTAGAAACCAAAATTTGTCTATCCTATTTTCTATTTTTCTACCCACCATAAAATTCAACTTTATATCTCAAGGTGTTTGTAAGCTACGCGCCTTCAAACAGTTTTGCATATGGCTGACGATGTGCGGCGGCGAAAGGCGTACCGCGGTCCGCGTCCACGACGGACATACACATTTTACCTGTAGTCAACTTGACATATCGCACCCAAAAATCAAAATCAAAATGGAGTAATTGAGAAATACCAAATTAAAGGAATTAATAAAACTTATATTGAAATAATAATAATAATAATCGATGGCGCAACAGACCAAATCGGGCCTAGGCCTTGAAGTAATGCTAGATTTACTTCATTGCGAGACCAACGGAACACTAGGAGGTGAAGTGGTCACGCTACACGCTCGTCTGTGATTATTACCCCGATTTAAACTCAGGTACTCATTTACAGCTGAGTGAACTGGTAGTCCGGCACCTAATCCCATTTTCGAAAATTACTTGTCGACAAGCAGATTCGAACCTGGTATCAGGTGCACTGAAGGCAAGTGCTCTAGCCACTAAGCCACCGAGACTACTACTTATATTGAAATATCCTTTTAAATTTCAGATAAGTATTTTTGACAATAAATTTTATCATATTCTTTGGAATAATACTATGGACCTGCAAATTGGTTTTTCTACTATATTTGGTGATACCAGGTAAAAATAAGTGAGGTCTCTCAGTTATGCCCTTTTCCTTGATTCCCTATTATTATTATTTTTAATTTTAATTTGCGAGTTAGAGATGTGACGTTTTTCGTGCAAGTTAAGGACCACAATACCTATTTGTCACTAACATAACCTCAAAATAACCAGTTTTTGAGTTGTGTCATTTTCCTTGCCGGTGTTCGATATGACGTTTGAAGCAAATTGAATTATTAGCTTGTTGCATATGAAATATCGTTTTTGGTAGTGGATTTTCAAACAACTGTAACTTTCAAGTTTTTGTGTAGCAACTACATAAAGGATCTATACGATACATATTTATCATATTAATACTTTTAGCTGCGACCAATATAAAATCAAAGTCGTAACTTAAAGCGTTCTAATTTTATCATTTAATATTGGTGAACACGTGTTTTAAGGACTTATGAACTGGCAACAATAAGTAAAATATAAGCAGAAGTTAACTAATACCTGAAGTACGAGTTAATTTGAAAAAGACTTTTACTAACACTTTGTAGGTTACCTGCTATTGAAGTACGGAAAATTATTTTCCGGCAGAAGTGCGGAACGCTCTCAATTCTGAGATGCGGCGTAGGTTACTATGGTCCGGTATTAGGTTAATAAAAGTTAGTTTCAAGTTAACTCATACTTCAGGTATCAGTTAACTTCTGCTTATATTTTACTGACAGTTGTCTGTTAATAACCTAAAAAATTTAAAGTAATTTCTAAATTGACTGTAATTGTTTCTGTTTATTGCATTTACTTCTTATCGATAAACTGGAATATGCATGTCCTATTTGGGATCCCTTTTTCCAGATATATAGCAGCAGAATAGAGTCAATCCTGAAGCAATTTCTTCTTTTTGTTCTAAGGGACTTGTATGACACTAGAGACTTTGATAACCTTCCACACTACACAGTTAGGCTACAATTGTTAAATCTTCTACCGCTTAATTATCCTGGGGAAGTACCGTCGGAACGAGCACCATCATTAACATCGTCGAGGAGATACACCAGAGGCGCCCTAGATATTAAGGAGTCAGGTAGATAAAGAAATTAGGTAGCGATTTATATTTAGGCTAACGATTTCATTAATAATTGCTAACTGTGACAAACTTGAAACCGAATTAAACGTTGGAATTAGAATCAAAAGAACTATAATTTAAATTGAGAGTTACTTAGATCCATTTGTGTGCGATATCCGTGACGTTGAGCAGTTTGTCTTTCGTGCTCGGTTAACGTAGAGTGATTTTCCCGAAATCGTGATTCGGTCAGAGAAAATCTTAGAACGGGTCCTTAAATTAAGGATCACTGGTGCCCACGACCCTTCTCTGGGTTCGGCCGGACAAGGACCCGTTCGCCCCGTTGTTGTGAGGGGTTCAAATAAGGGGGGGCATGGTAATAAGGGGGCAGAGGAGCATAGAAGTGGAGGGGATAACAATTTTTCAAAAATATCACTTTTCATATCTCAATAACAGTGTACGATAGATGCTTAAAATTTTTACCAGAAGTAGGCCCGATATAGCTCTAGTAGAGAAAAAAAATTGAAGGTGTGGGTGTAGAGGGTGAGGGTGGGGAAGGGTGAGAAGGAAAAAGTTCATATGTTTATATTTTAAAAACCTGTAAAGATATAAACCTTAAACTTCGTATTTAGATAGAAATATAATAGTGGCGTGGTGAAAAAATATTTTTTTTTTAGGGGTAGCATGGTACGAGGGTGGGGGTGTTTTTCCTAACTTTAGAACGGCTTATGCTAGAAAGTTGAAACTCGGTACGTGTATGTAAATCAACTAGAAAAGTAATTCTGATAAAAAAAAATGTGAATATTCATTGGCGTTCAGAAGGGGGGGGGCAAAAAAATTATCTGTAAATATAAAATGCATATATTTTTACGATTTTCGTCATATCTACTAGATCTTTCCAAATATTGAATTCATTTTTATTCCACGGATTCTTCATATGAATACCTAAAATGTGTTTGTTTAATAATCACTCATTTTTAAGTTTTGTCTTTTTCTACCTCTAGACCACATCCTGGAATAAGACTAAATTATATAATTCATATGTTACACCATATTCTAACCGCTTCCCGAACTTTTTGTTAGGTTTTCAGTCACATAGTAACATACCATACACCGCATCCCCGAATTAAAAACGTTCCAAAGTTCTGCCGGAAAAATAATAAAGTTGCGCCCAGACTGTTGGCAGATTTTTTTTGTTTATACGGCAAAGATGCCGTATAGTTTACTATATACACGGCTGAATTATGTAGCTATTATAAATTTTTCGCTTATATGGCAAAGATGCAGTATAAATTGCTATACAAGTATTAAGAAGGCCGAATTATGCAGCCTTTATACGTTTTGAGAAGATGTCTTATAATTAGCTTTTACACAGCTTATTTAGTAAAATAGCTCATTACGATGCTGTATAATTTGGCTTTTCTGAATGTTTTCGATGCATTTTACACAGAGCTGTGAAAATCGAGCAAGACTTAAACTGAACCACAATTTGGACAGTATTAATATTAAAAAATGTTATCTCAATGGAAAAGTTTTTACAAATACAATCGGATATCTAAAGCGATGTAATAGCGACAGTAAAAACTATATATAAACAAAATAAAAAATTTTTTTTGTAAAATTAATTTTGATAATAATAAATGAGTTTATTCAGAACATAAAAAAACAATATTTCATTTAATTTTTGATTAATGTTTTCACAGAATGAAAATACAAGGCTTCCCGGTCAGTATTCACCGGGAAGCCTTGTATTTAAATTTATTTTGTGTGACGTTTCGGACTCGACTGAGTCCTTTATCAAACTTGATAAAAAGTTTGATTAAGGACTCAGTCGAGTCCGAATACTCTTAAATTTATTTTGTGTGACGTTTCGGACTCGACTGAGTCCTTAATCAAACTTGATAAAAAGTCCGAAACGTCACAAAAAATAAATTTAACAGTATTCACCGGAAAACCATGCATTTTCAATATTTCATTTAGAAAAGAAGAAAAATTAGTGATCGTTGTGAGTGGTCAGTTCACCATCCAGCTCATAGTCTGATGAATCGAGAATGTGTTTTGGACACATATCCGGGGCGAATTGTATCGCCGGATGCATTAATTTACGCCTTTTGAATGCCAGAGCGGAACACTTTGCGCTCGAAACAATTTCGTTGGTATTATTTTGATTATAGTCTTTTTCTTCTTCTTTCTTGATGTGCTTTTTCGGCTGCGGCTGCAGCTGTTGTTCCCCGTCCGGATCCTCAATTTTGAAATTTTCGCCTCAATTTTGAAATTTTCAAGCACAGTTATGCCTAATGAAGAAGATGACGGTGCGTTAATATCAGTGGCGTGATAATTCAACAAGGGGAAGCAATTGGTTAATATTCACAATTTTTTATTATTCTACCTATCAATTCACTGCATATTGATTGAACCTCCTCCATTAGCACCCAGCAGGGATCTCGGAGGCTATTTAGAACGTTGGTGCTTAGGTTGTCAGTCTCAGTCACCTACACCTAGCTCATTATTAAACGCTTTCCGGACTTCTATCAAAAAAATTATAAAGTTTCGATCATAGTACCTACATATTGGCAAATTTTTTTTTATTTTTTACGTATTTTTTGGAATAGAAGAGTCAATAGAAATAAATAATAATAATAAAATAATTCTATCTCATTAACCCTAAAAGTTTTTCGGAATTCGTTAAAAATGCTTGCATCAGAGTTTTCTTCGATTCAATATAATAATAGAAATAAAAGTGAATTAAATATCTCATTAGACCCAATATATAAAAATTCTTGAAAATGTACACAACCGTGAGGGGTTGGATATCGAAAAATTAGAAAAAAATATTTCTAGGTGCTTACATAAAGAGCTCGCAAAAGTAAAATTTATTTCGGCATGTCCAATATAACGAAATCGGGGAAATGTGGAAAAATCCCTTTTCACGGACAATTGGTTTACTCAACCTCTATGCTAATAAGAATCATTTTTTTTTCTTTAATTACTTCATATACATATGAACGTACTAAGCTCCAACTTTCTTCTTCATAAGCCGTTTTTCAGATATAAAAAATCACCACCCATACATTTTTTTCTAGGATACCTCTTTATTAGCTCTATGTAGTAATTTTTTACCTTTCTATGGTTTGTAGTTTTTCAAAAACAAAAATTGATGTTATTTCCTTTCCACGCCCTCCCACCATCAGCCCCTTCACCAGTACCTCCAGAATTTGTTTTTCCAGTTAGAAGTGTACTGGACCTAACTCCTGTAAAATTTCTAAGATCATGTATGGTACGGTTCTTGAAATATAAAAATGAAATATTTTAAAAATGGCCCACTTTTGTGGTCTACCTCTCACATAATAAATTTTATGTTCAATGAGCTTCTCCGCATATCCTATATACACAAACTAAATTATACCTTCCTGATTAATTCGAAAGATATTCTAATCCGAAGTTTTTTACCCCAACCCCTACTCACCACCTTCTGATTCAAAAATCTTAGCTCTTGATTAATCTGCTACTATTATTTCTTAAAACAACTACAAGTTTCAATCTTCTGACATCAACCATTCAGAAGATACGTATTTTAGAATGTTTCAACCTCATCTTTCAAGCTCTCCGAAGACATTGCTTTCCCTCCACTCCCACACACCTTAAACCTTATCGTAAATTTTGCAGACAGGTCCACTACCTATTATACTTTTATATAAGTTCCGAGTTTCAGCATCCTAACATACCATAAGTGGTTCCTGAGATCTAAGAACTAAATTAAATATGTACAATTGAACTATTTACCACAATTCAATTCAAAACTTAAATCAGAATTCAATTCCAATCCTACTCTGGTAGCACCAATTTCTGATCAGATCTCTGCTCGCTGCAAGCTTCTCCGTTGCAGCCAAGAACGTGTTGTACGAAGTACGAGCCGTGCAGATTGTGCAGAGATGCACATATCTCATTGCTTCCACCGAGGCTTCTACCATGCAGAGTGTGTGTGACGTCACAGTGAGTTTACTGCGAACTGATTTCAACGCTCATACATGCATTGCTTTTCCGCGGGGTGTTTTTCTGAGTTTCTTTTCGCTTGCCGTGGTGCTGCCAAGTCGGCTGTGTGCGATTTTCGCGTGTAGTTTCTTACGAACTTTTATTTAGACTGTGAAAATGTGTGAAGTAAAATTTTTTTTTTACCATTTTTCTGCGCGTGAACCATTTGATGACATGTACATTAGTAGTAATAGTTTGTGATTAGGCTTGTGTCTCTACAACAATGGTTGGAAACTTAAAGCTAACAATGGCTGTATTGAAATAAAATTAATTAGATTGACTTGAAGGAAAAATGGTTAAGAAAAACGTATTTTAGATACACTATTTTTCAGCAAAGTGTAAGGGAAGCAATGCTTCCCTTGCTTCCATGGACGCCACGCCACTGGTTAATACTGATGCTCTTACTGCCGGAGATGATCGATGGTGAACCATTTGAAAATTGAGTGGTACTAGCAGTCAAATTTGAAAGCTTAAAAAATAGCGATAAAGTAAAAAGAAACTCCAATGAAGTCTAAAAGCAGTTTAAATGTATTACTATATCAGTGTAATCCTGCACATTTTCACGCCCAATATGGTAACGAATTTTCACGTGGCGTTTGATTAGCATTTTATTTATTTCTGGCGGTGGCATGACATCATTGCAATCAGTATCACTTTCTTCTGACATAGTTTTCTACTCCTGCATTGCCTCGTTATAGGTCTAGAAGAAGTCACTGAAATACAATTGTCATGCGGAGTACTATGTTCATCTGCCAGCCGTTTTTTATTATCTCTTTTGGTTTGTGAATCACATTTTGGATTTGGCCATTTGACGAATCCGTTCGATTCCCAAAGAGCCGGTACAATGCTCAAAAGATCACATCCGTTTTCTTTGGTTTGAACGATTTTATATGGCATCTGCGAAAGACAAATTCATTGTTGATACTATATATATTCCATACAGACGCGATTTACTCACCTTGTAGTACTTTTATAATATGCTTAATAAACCAGCATGAACACCACGGAAGACGAAAAAAAGTTAAAACTGGTAAAATTATTGGTAAATTTTTTGAACTAAAATACCGAGTCCAAGCCCAATTATTCCACAAGTCAAGCGTGAAACTAATTCTAATGTGGAAAAACCTACTAGTTTTTTCCGCAAAATGTTAAAAGCAAAGCACCGTGCTCCTGATTCAATCAGACCCATAGAGGACAAAGACGAAACCAAATCACTGATGGTGCGATAATTTGGTGAATTCTTACAAACTTACCGAGTAAGTCTAAAGTTCTCAGGTTGAGCGACAAAAAATCGCGATCTGAAACAAAATATTTAAATTAAAATGGCATTCAGATGAAGAAACCTAACCTACCGTTTATGTTTTTCGCAAAAAGGAAAAAGGCGCACTTCACCATGAAATTTTTGAAATGAAACCAACCGATCCGCAGGTTGAACCAATACCAACTCCAAGTCCAATTAATCCACAAGTCAATTCTAATGTGAAAAAACCTAGATACTAGTTTTTTCCGCAAAATGTTAAAAGCATAAAGCAGTCTGTGTTAATCTGTAATGGCTGACAAAAAGCTAATGTTGTTTAAGAGCTGCCAGAAAGTCACACAATTCCACTATGCAGGAAACATATATAAATGCTGTATAAGAGCTACTTCGATGTCTTGTTTCGGGCTTAATATCATCCGGGTTAAACGTTGACTTATCCAAGTAGACAAATAGATCTGTGGTTAAAGCCGGGTTGACACGTTACGAGTGGAATCGGAACGAGTCAACTCCGATAGCCGAGTTAACTCCATCTGACATTTACTTGAGCACTGTCCGACTTTACTCGAATGGGATTTTAACAAGAGAATCTGATACGAGTAACGTTCGGGGTTCACTCGTTCCGATTCCACTCGTAACATGTCAACCCGGCTTAAGACGTAGGATTGTAAATTACATAGAAATAATTAATATAACTAATTGCAATTACAATTTCAGAGCAACTAAAATCGCAAAACCTCTCAGAAACAATAAAAAAATAGGAATAAATAAATAAATAAAAAGAATTAGTTTTTTTTTTTTTATTTTGGTTGTTGCTGTATAAGAGCTTTATGGTTATTGTTCATATTGACTTACACGGTATTTTTATGCTGCTTATGATGACGTAGCACATCAAATGACGTCATTATAAGCAGTTTACCTGTCAAACAAGCCGTATAACAATGCCGTGTAATTACCTTCATGAAGCAATTTAAGACTTTTACACAGCTCTTTCCACGAGTTTCTGACTGTATAAGCCGCCATGAGTGGTCACAAATTATGCCATGAACGTCTTTTATAACTACAAATAAAGTTAAATTATACTGCTGAATAAGCATTTTTGCTGGCAGTGTAGTGACTTTTAGAGCGGATATACAGCTAAGTTTGCCGGCTGGGATTGCTGTGTGGTTCGTTAGTTTCCAAAAGCGCTGGTAATGTTTTCGGTTGCCTCCGTTGCGATGTGGTGAAGATTAAACTCGTAAAGAAAAAATACAGTTTTTGATTCGAATCCCTTTTTTCTTCATTTTTTCTCTGTGCGATCTCAATAAAGTTCAACACTGAAATAACTCCATGAGTAAAGAGTATTCATACTTTAATACCCAATACCACTTGTGACACCTGGCGGCAGTTTAAGGCATGTAAATCGCAACTGACTTCACCTCATGGAGAAAAACTACATTTCATCTGCAGCGACCTATGTAATTGTTTAGTACCTGTAGCGGTACCGTGGTCAACTTGCAGGCGGATGGAATACCGTATATATGTACACATAAAATTTATGAAGGTATTTTACACCTATTCCACACAGAAGAAACCAAATTTATTGAGAGAGCAGAACCCGTCTAACCAGTTTTCTTAGCTCAGTCTTCTTAGCTCCCGCTTGGCCGTAGCAACTACCGAAAAACACGCACACATTGAAATTTTTTCGGTATTTATCTCACTATGTACAACCCAAAGTGTCAAAGATGTTGTATATAACTCTCCGAACCCCATTTCCGAAGATTGCCGAAGCAAAGAAATTCATGTCGCGCTAAATACCTAATTTCTGAAAAAGTGCTTAAAAAGTTCAGAAAGTTACGTGTGAGGTGGAAAAGTCCATATATTTTAGAAAAACAGTGAATTGTGTGTCGCCTAAAAAGTCAAAGAAAACAGAAATCTGCGGGAGTTTCTTTTTTTGACGAAAAGTGTTTAGTGTGCAATGCTACCGCGAGGCGATTTTTTGGGGTAGCAAAAGCTAATATGGGGATATACTATACTGGGGGGATATATATACTCATAGAGCTATATGTATAATGGAGAAAGCGTGCAGCGACTTTTTTGAAGCCGGAGGTTTTCTCGCAAAAGACCGGCGATATTCACTATGCTACTATCAGCATCTTACTCACATGTATGTTATACTCCGGTATTGAAAAAAAAATCCCAACCTTTAAATACTTCGCTACTATTTGCATTTCACTGCCACCGGGCATGAAACGCTCCATACAAAAATGTTCAAATTTGCATCAAAATGCTTCAAAGTTCTTTATACAGAAACGGCGCTTTGCGATCTCAAAGTGGCCCACAAGATCATTTGGGTTAGACACCCCTGCTCTATGGCATAGAGATGTATAATAAGTGTCGCCCAGTGACGAGACCCCTTACAATACATTTATAAATAACTAGAAAAACGGTAGCATACGGATATATTAACTATTTTTAGATATAAGCTTTGTATGTTCTACATATTTAACACTTGTGCAATTTTGAAGGCAACGCACTCATATGAAGTTGTAAAGGCGTGATTAAAAAGTGTCTTCGAATGCTGTAATTTCTTATCAAATTTAATAAGAAAATGCTGATATCTTTTATTTTTGTGATTAAGGTGCAGTTATTTATGTTATTGAAAATAGGCTGTTAGTGTTAATCTTCTATTATATTATATAATTAATTGTATTTTTCCTTGATATTTTTCGTTTTTCTCCGAAAATCGAGGGGGCTCGGTACTGGGTAGTAAATATTTGAAGTTTCCAGTCACGAGCCCCATGGCTCGTTACTGGTTATATTGCATGATTGCACTGATCCCAGTCTCGAGCCTTCTCATAATTAATGAATAGATTTAACGTTTAAAACCTTTAGATTTATTTTAAATTTGGCAGATTTAAGGTAGAATATGGGTTCTATCAACAAGACAGCCAAATTCTGTAATATCCTTGAGGAACTTTGCAAAATTCTTTGCATACAAAAATTTGAATTGTGAAAAATTTTGATTTCTAGATCTCAGAAACCGCTTATGCTAGGAGGCTGAAAGTTGAAGCTGACAACCTAACGAGTAATTGGGAGGCTATTTGGAAAGTTATTTTCTAGGTTGTCACCGCATCTCAGCACTAAACACGTTTCGGACTTCGGACTACCCATAAAATAACAAGGTTACGCCCAGACTGTTGGCCGATTTTTCTTATATCTTGAATAATTTACAGCAAATGTAACGTCATCTAAGGCGCTGTGCTGTACACATTGTATACGACCGAACGAATTTTCCGATACGATTTTTCGTTTTTCGACCTATTGTGAAATCTTTAGTTATTGAAAAATTAGTTACAATCGTAAATTATAGCATTTTTAAGAATAGCATGAAAGAAAATTTCCAGGAAATCCGTCGTACGACTAAAAATAGTTGTACCCACAGACGGACTTTTTTTTAATAATATTAATCAAAATCCAAATACATAGAAATTTTCCCTTATGGTACTTTTAAAAATATTATAATTAACGATTTTAACCAATTTTCTAACGGCTGAAGACAATAAGCAGAAAAACGAAAAATCGAAAAATTCGTTCGGTCGTGTGCAATGTGTACAGCGTGTTATTCAAGCGAATAAGGGGGCTCGAGACTGGCAAAATCACTGGCTCGTAACTGGTATAGGGGGGCTCGTCACTGGACTAGACACTTGAAAATAATCTTCTCGGTCGATTTTTCGTGTTATTTTTAAATTTAAAGAGATTGGAAAGATTTTAATGCTATATTGTACATCTAAAGAGTTGAAAGATATTAGAAATTAACATATCAGACATTTAATTTGCTCATATAATATATTATAATATTTTAAAGTACAACTTATTCTTAAGGGGGGCTCGCCACTGAGTACTTTACCCTACTATCTAATTCACTTACACGTTTTCCTCACTCAAATTTATGTCCCGATCTTAAAACACGCTAAACAACAACAATTTTATATAAAGATCCCGTTTTGTCTTACTTCTCTGTCCTCAAAGCGATTTATACAAAACTGGTGGCTTTTCGTCTCCAGTAGCTAGCTCTATGGTCTATGGTAATGAGAAGAATCTTATTTTATATTATATGAACCCTATTTTATATAAATTTTAGAGCGAATATTTTGACATCCATCGGATAAAATTTCTTAATTTGAAATTATTCTATTCTTTTGTACCTGTATTTACCCCTTTTCTTATGTGCGGTACTTAATACGAGACTTCTTACAATTATATAATTACGCTGTAGTTATAGTTCAAACTGTTTTGGGAAAAGAATTTATTTTTACTACGCCACTACACAATACAAACACAATTATACATTACAATAGCATGAGTGCGGTATTTCCATTTCAGCTTCATTTCTCTCGAGTACCTACTTTCAAAATTTTTTAACAAACATAGTGTAGTAACCAATTCTTTACCACCAGTTAAGAATAACACTAGCATATCCATTCCAATCATGATAGAATGATTTTATTAACAGTTTATTATCATATATACAATGTCACTATCATATCAAATAGATGGTAAAAAGTGATTCGGGAAAAAAAATTAGCTCATATTTTATTACAAACAAATTAAGGATTTATATGCGTTGATCACACATATGTACGTATGTACATATGTATGCTTATAATGCGAACTTAAAAGCTTTACTAGCCAATTACCGTCTAAAAGCAACTGATATCTCACATATCCATCCGCTTTAGTTACCTTTTCTCTGTACAACACGGTACAGTATCAAATCCATATCAAGGAGCCATGTATAAGGATTCGCCTCCAACCATTCTCAACAATGCAAGCCCCATCCCCGTATTCAATCATGTTCCCCCTTTCTTTTACTCTATTTCTCTTTTGGCTCTGCAGCATACGTATATGTATACAATATATTTAAGGCTATATACATCCATATATACTAAATGTATATTCGTATAGATATATTCCTCTAGAATACTCACATAGCAGCATAAAATTGATTCGTGTGCTATTACGATGCTTATACTACGCCATTACAGTGCTTACAACAACTCTTCCATTAATTCTGGGCTGTAGCGCTATACGTTTTGGTGTAGTAGGTGCTTTTTGCAAATGGCATATACAATGGCTATATGAGTACGATGTTAACATAAGCCTTGAAATACGAATAAGAGCAGGCCGATGAAGAGCATCCATAGATTAAATGTTGAAGGCAAAGATAAAAATGTCGAGGATAAGGCAAGAGGTTTTTTCTACAGTGGCCCGTTAGTTCCTTTATGAGCAAAACACTTTTTGTGGTGCCTTCATCCTTTCCCATTTAATTCAAAATGGCATGCAGGAAAGGAAAAGCTTCAAGCACCGATAGCACTTAGAGGACATGTTTTTGAAATTTTAAAAGAGCTTTTAGCGGTAAATTATCAAAAGTTTAAAAACCACACAAATGCCTTTTAAAACTCGAATGTCGTGTCTTTGAACAAACGGATTAGCTTACCTTAAGGCAAATTCTTTGATGAGCATAATCGACCCTTTATAGAGCATATTTTGGAATGAATCGGGTTAGTCTGTTGCAGGGACGTCATTTGAGGGGGGGCAGGGGGGCATTTGCCCCCCTCCTGAATTTTGTATTTTCATATATTATATATATCATATGGAGATTTATATATAAAAACACATACATTCATAACATCTTGCCCCCCCTGGAAAAAACGGAAATGACGGCCCTGGTCTGTTGTTTTGCAAAACAAGTTAGGTTAGGTTAGGTTAGGTTGAGAAGGGTGGACTGAAGCACATTGCCACAGTCCATCACGAGAGATCACTGCGGATTCACGTTTCAGTTAGAACGTTACTGACGATCGTAGGAACGGGCCTTAGCAATGCTCCCTGGATAATAGCCGCGCAACTGATATTTCGTCGTGCGAAAATGCCTCGATTTCCCCTCGATGAGTGATGATTTTGTATGGAGACCGAGCCATGACGTCACTAATCGAGGCAAAATCGAGGCACTTCTCACGACGAACTGTCATATGTGCGCGGGTTGAAATTAAGTTGGCGCTGGCCTTAGTAATGTGCGCCTCAAAAGCCTTGATGGCAGCTTGGCTGTCAACATAAATGGTTATTGTACCATTCGCGCACTGTTTTCGCACAACTATTTCCGCTGCTTTGTCAGCGCATAAATCAACAGATAAGATTGTTAAATTGTATAGTAGTGCAAAATAGTAGTAAAAAATAGTAGTTTCTTACAAAGAATAGTAGTACATGACTTTTTGGCTTAGTATCGCAAAATAACATCAAAAATTTGGTACACATGGGGTCACTCCATCAACAATTGCCAAAATAATGAAATTTGTGACTACCATCACCGATTCTTTTAAAACTCGAAGAATAAGGAACAAGAAATTATATTTCAAGCAGATTTTTACAAAGCACAGGTTCGTATGGCGCTTGTTTAAATGAAAGCAGCGGAGAAGCAGAGACGAATAGAGTGCTGCTTTTTCGTTCTAAATCTGCTTCTGCTTCAGTACTGCCTACGTTAATCCGCTAAGAAAATTGTTCCCATCCATTGCTTCCATACACTGGTATTTAATGATCATTTTAAACTACCTAAAAGTAAGAGATTAAAATACTTGAGATTGTTGACAGTTAGCATAGACATATATATATCCCGGCTTCTACTTTTGGTGGCGGTCTGCTTCGCTTTAATTTAAATTCATTAAGCTTGAGCAAAGCAAAAAGCAGCACTTTCGACATTGCTGTCGCTGCCGCTGGTTACTATCATACTTTTATTGTGTCACGGCCCTAAATCTCAGGAACCGCTTATGCTACGAAGCTTAATCTTGGAGGTGGAGTGTAGGAGTGGAGGGAAAACAATGCGTACGAAACTCTCAAAAGCTGCGATTGGAACAAACTAAAATATATATCTTCTAAGCGGTTGATGTCAAAAAGTAGGTATGTAGAAACTTTGTAATAATAATAATCAATGGGGTAACAGCCCAATATCGGGCCTAGGCCTTGAAGTAATGCTAGAGTTGTTTCATTACGAGACCAACGGAACACTGGGGCCCGTTCCTACGATCGTCAGTAACGCTGTAACTTTAACTGACAGATGTTCATACGAAACTTACAGTCAAAGTTCTGGTTAAATTTTAACTGAAGGTCGTAATAATAGCCCTTAGAGATGAAGTGGTCAGCCACACGCTCGTCCATGATTATTGCTCCGATTTTAACTCAAGTACTCATTTACAGCTGAGTGAACTGGTAGTCCGACATTTAATCCCATTCTCGAAAATTACTTATCGCCAAGCAGATTCGAGCCTGGTACCAGGTGCACCGAAGGCAAGTGTTCTAGCTACTAAGCCACCTAGACTACTCTTTGTGCTCTGTAATATGTAGTTTTAAAAAATACCTGAAGACAAGGCCTACAATTTGTTATACAAGACGTGGGTGTGGAGAGAAAAACTTTGGATAACAATATCTTCCGAACCAATTGTACCAGGAAGATACAATTTGGAACACAGTCTCAATAACCGATAATTTTTGAACGCGTCAATGTAAGAATATGAAATTTTGTACACGTTAATTTCCGAAAGTCCCTACTCAACAGCTCAAGTAATATTTTAGCTGCAAATTCGGAATATTGTACAAATTATTTTTGAGTGAAATCGAAGCTCCAGTTTACTAGTCAGCTAAATCCATTTATTTCTTCTCGTAGCTGCCTTATAAAATATCCTTAAATCACGTGTCCAAGAATATTGGTCAATCACTTCGGAATGCCTAAAGCTAGGACTTGGAAATTTTGTATTTCTTAATTTTTCAATTGTTAGAGCTAAGTGTAGCTGTCATATAAATATCCTGTTAAAATGTCATCACTTAATTTACGAAACTCACTATAACTCAAGTAATCTTTTAGCTGTGACTGTTGACTGTTTGAAAACTGCTGACCGCAAATTTCTCGGAGACATTTCGGCTTGTCTGCGAGATTCTTTGAGACGCCTTATGGAAAAAATACACGGTATCGAGACTAATGCTCCCGACATCTCGAAGACATGTCTGCGAATGTCTCGATAGCAAATTTCTTATTGGTTCAGCGCCATCTGTTGATGATAGCTTATTTGATTTTGTGTTCATTCATACTTTAAAATTAAATTAAACAAAAATAATATTTAATACAGTGTTTATTTTTATTATACCGAGAACAACAAATTCAGTTAACATATGATTTAAATATACACGCACTTCACGCAGTAGAAGACAAATATTTTTGGTAGATTGACATCGGCTGGAAATAAGAAATGGGATAATGAAATGAAACGTGTGGAAACACAGTCGAAGTAACTTACAATATTATAAAAATCAAAAATCTCATTATTTCAAACTTCACTTCACTTGTGTCGGTTTGATTACTCCCGCACTTGAGAGTAAAACTTAAATTTTAAATTATTATTTAATCTCTTTTCATCTAGTGATATGAAAGACAAGCACTATGCTCAAACCATAAAGACAACGTCTCTAAAGAGACTCGCGAACAACTGGGTATTATAAACAAACTTTCATTTGTTAGCGGTTTCGTGGGAAGCAAATTGCGGAGAATAAGTTAATTTTTATTGTTGTGACATAAGCAAGGGCGCCCATAGAACTTCTTCCAGGGGGGGGGGGGGGGGGGGGGCAAGGCAAAAAGTTCATAAAATAACCACCCACTCCATTTAGAATCTGAACTTATGGTTGAAATTTGAACGTAAGTTCGTCAACGGACACAATCGATCTACTCTTTCGGGTCCATACAAAGGCCTTAAAACATGCGTTCGAGAATACTAGCCGATAACTTCGGAACGCTTAAATCACTTAAATGAGCAATTTTTCAAACAATTAATTGTCCGACGACTATTACCAAAATTAGTGGAGCGATTAATGAATGGCGGCAATATTTCGACAATGTAGATATGTTTTCTTAGATTGCTAATATTTCTCGCCCTATTCTCGTAGTTTCTGCATTTGCAAGAAAAATTTATCTCTTCCACTTCCATGCTTCATCACCTCCTTAAAAAAATTTACTTTATTTGTCAAACTTTATACATAAACCGAATTTTATTTTTAAATTGCAATTGGTTCGTGAGATATTGTAATTAAAAGTTGTTCATCCCCTCTGGAGGTGTTTTTCCTAACTATATAGAACGCCTTCTGCTACGAAGTTGAAACTTGGTATGTATGTATATGTAAATCAACCAGAAAAGTAGATAAAAAAAATCTTGTATATCCATTAGTGTTAGGAAGGAGGTCGAAAAATATTATCAGGGAAAATGAAATGCACATATTTTCAGGATTTTCGTCATATCTATTAGGTCTTCCCAAATATTGAATTAATTTTTATTCTACGGCTTTTTCATATACATACTCGTAAATATGTAGAAAGTGTTTTCATGATTTTCTTAAATTACTTTTTCATGAATTCTGCCATGTCCCCCCCCCCCCCCTAGCCCTGATATGATATCGACTATATCTCCACTTTAATGGGGTTGCGTAATAATCGCTTAAAACTATCAAAGTTTTCAAGTTTTTGCCTTTTTTAACCCTATGAGGGTATAAAAGGGTTGAACACGTTTTCACGAATTTCGAAATTTCTTTTAGAAGTGGTAAGAAATTGGATTGGTTTTTACTTTCTCGTACTGTCTTTATATTTATCTATTAACTATTTTGAGGATTTTTGGATATTTCACCCCCAAGTGGGTGTAAGTAGGTTGCATATATTTTCACAGATTCTTACAGATAGCTTAAATCTGATGATATATCGAGTTCCTATTTAATTCCTATGGTTTCCTATACCATATAAGCGCCAAAAAGTCAATTTCATGTATGCTTTTTAAAGCTTTAACTTCGACTTCTTAGGATTGATGAGATATCTGATCACTTTTCACTTCCACAGACTTTTTATATAATCGCCTACAAACTCATTTCACAATTTTTCGATATTCAACTTCGTAGGGTTTCACAATTTTTGCCATCCTTTAGTTGCGATGAGATATGAAATTAGTTGTTTCTATTTTAACTACTTTTATTTTTAGAACAAAATTAATTTTCCAAGAAAAGTCTGAATCTCGAAACAACTTTGACCTGAAAAATAATAAAGTTTCGCCCAGACTACTGGCAGATTTTTAAATCGATAACATTACTTTATTGTTAAAATAATAAAGTAAAATATACTTGAAAACAGTGGCAGATCCAGACCTTATTGTTGGGGGTGTCAGATTTTTTTTTAATTTGGCTATTTCGTTTGATAAAGTTCTGTGTGAATTTAGCTACATCGACAGCACTCAGCAAAAAAAAGGGTCATCTGAAGAAGGGATCATATTGTTTTCATCTTATTTTGGGTCATTCCATCAAGAATCGCCAAAGTTGGGACCTTATCATTTCTGATTCTTTTGAAAAAATTTGTAATTGAAGAACAAGAGAAAAAATAATTGAAATTCAAGGATTTGTTTCTAACTCATTTTTTAACTAACAAAAACAATAACAATCTTTAAAATAAGCCCTACTTTATTATTCAAGGATAAAAATTACCTGAGATATCTATTTTCAAAGAGGATTCGGATATCGTTTTGAGGAAATTTTTAACATACTGTAACTAACAAAAAATAATGAGATAGAAACAAAAAAAATTGAAATCATATATTTTTTTCACTAATTCTTCGAGTACACAAAATTTCAAAAGAATCGGCGATGATAAGGTCACACTTTTGGCGATTCTTGATTAAATTACCTTTTTTTTATAAAATTAATTGAGAATTCTCTTCGATTTTTTTAACCATTGAGATTCCAAGTAAATTTTTTGATATGTTTTGAAAAACAGTATAGCCCATAAAATATAAAAAAATTAAGAAAGAACGTATTGTGAGATAGTTATTTAAGGATAAATGACAAAACCGTTATCATTGAAAAAAATGTCAAAGATAGTTTTGCGACAACCTGACCCTTTAAAATAAGCCCTATTTTATTATTCCAGGATAGAAATTACCAGAGATATGAATTTTCAAAGACGACTCGGATACCATTTTCGCAAAAACTAACAAAAAAATTAGATAGAAACAAAAAATTGAATTTCAATTCTTTTTTTCATAAGTTCATTAAGTACAAAAACGTTACAAAAAAGTAACGAAAAATCTTGTAAGACACACGCTTGGTCGTTCGATTTGGAAATAAACTGCAGTCTGCTGTGTTGTGGTGCCTGATCTGATTCTTCTTCAGTACGCGGCCGTGATCAATTCCGGAAAAGGGCCAATTATCTAAGTCTTGATTTGATATTCATTTAAGTGTCATTACTGCGAACTAAAGTCAAGGCATGAAAGATGTGTACAATAATTGTACAGTGAATGAATGGTAAAAGTAGATGCAACATAGTAGTAAAGTATGATTTTTCTCAACAAGCGATGGTCAAATCCAGGGGGGGGGCAAGTAAGTCTAGGTGGGTTAGTGGCTAGAGCACTTGCCTTCGGTGCTCCAGGTACCAGGTTCAAGTCTGCTTGGCGACAAGTAATTTTCGAGAATGGGATTGGATGCCGGACTATCAGTTCACTCAGCTGTAAATGAGTACATACTTGAGTTAGACTAGATTTCATCGGTGGTGGAGGGATTCTTCCAAGCACCGCGACCATTTGGTCTATTGTGCTGTACCTCATTGATCTTTCTCCAGTTTCAAACTAGAGGTCCTCACTTAGCGTTATTTCACTAAGGAATTTATCTAGTTATTGTAGGTCTATTTTTGCAATGATACTATGGTCCACAAAGTGTTCTCCGAAAGACTTGTGGCGCTGAGCTGCGACTGCCTCACAGTAGTGCTGCGACATCGACCTCAAAACATCGATGTTTTCTAACATTGATGTTTGAAATAAATGACATCGATGTCTATAAAACATCGGTGAAAAACATCGATGTTTCTAAACATCGATGTTTTTAGAATTTTAGGTGAGACATTAGAGAAGAAGCAACAAAAATGTTTTTAGCTAAGAGATTGGCGTGAGAAAAAAGAACCTCGATGTATACAACCACTTTACACCCCCTTAGGGGTCGAATTTTAAAAAATTTTGAAAATTCATTTTAAATATTCATATGAAGAATCCGTAGAATAAAAATAAGTTCGATGTTTGGGAACACCTTGTAGATATCGTGAAACTATATGTTTTCTATTTCCACTGATAATTTTTTTGCCCCCCTTCCGAACGAACGCCAATAGATACTCGAATTTTTTTTTATTCAAAATTACTTTTCTAGCATAAGCCGTTCTATAGTTAGGAAAGTCACACCCACCCCCGTACCGTACTACCCCTAAAAAAGTATATTTTTCCAACATGCCACTACTATTAGCTCTATCTAAATACCAAGTTTCAGCCCACCCTCACCCTGTACAGCCACATCCCATTTTTTTTTCTGCTAGGTTTCTAATGGGCTTACTTCTTGTAAAAAAATTTGAGCTTCTATCTTATACTGTTCTTGACATATAAAACGTAATTTTTTTTAAAATTTCTTATCCCCTCCAAATCCATGTTTCACCTCCCTCTTAAAAAATTTTACTTTCAGCAAATCTTTATTTGTCAATTGGTTCTTGAGATATCGTAATCCACAGTTTTTCACCCTACACCCCCGTACGCCACTACCGCCACACAAAAATATCTTTTCAATCTTTTCTCCTAGTATAGGTACAGATATTTGATAAGTTTGAATTTCGTGCCATCACGGCTTTCAGAGATATGGATTTTAGAATGTGTCGATCTCGGCATTGTTGCGTTTCGGATGCATTTTTCTCTCCCCCCCCCCAACTCCCACACCCCTTCACCCATATCAAAAATTTTTTTTGAAATGGGTCCACTATCAAAGTTCTATAGAAATTCTAAGTTTCAGCCTCCTTGCGTAAGCGGTTGCTAAAATCTTGAAACCAAAACTGTTCATTTAAAACGCTTCCCTCTTCTCTCCCCTCATACCCACACCCCTCTAAGATACCAGTCGTAGAGGTTCGCCCAATCTACCCACTATAAAAATTTCATGATACTACCTCAACGGGTTTGGGAGCTACGTGCCTTCAAACTATTTTGCGTCCGGCGGATGGCGTACAGACG
Source organism: Beris chalybata (assembly GCA_949128065.1). Classification (NCBI taxonomy): domain Eukaryota; kingdom Metazoa; phylum Arthropoda; class Insecta; order Diptera; family Stratiomyidae; genus Beris; species Beris chalybata. The sequence goes on from OX421897.1 coordinate 91,041,475, forward strand.
GACATTGTTTTTTTTTTTTTGCTTTTTTGGGGTCTACTAGTCCTAAAACGTGAAAATACAAAATTCCAGGCTAGCAATTTTTTTTTTAAATTTCAATTCGATCACAATACTACATACCGTATATTATATTATTAAAGAATAATAAAGTAAAAAGGAATAAAACTCTAATAATCCAAACTTCAAAATGTTGAGTCTGTCTTTAAAAACAGTAATTTTTGAGGCTTCTCCTCTGAGAGAGAGCTTCTTCTGCTGGAAGCAATGTTCGCTGTAACAGAGAACGCTCTCTCAGAGGGTACAGAAGTAGCCATAATAGACAAATATTTCATGGCAGCCTTCATGAGTGCCAAATTTCAAGAACGTATCCCTGTTCCCATCCCTCCAGCGAGTAGTTTCCTTTCATTTGGTCCCATCGATGCTTTAACTCCTTTTTTTACCTTTTTTAACGAAGTTCAATGCTTTTATAAAACCTCGGTACAATTTTTGCTAAGGGATTGGTGTGAACAGCCAAAAAAAATACCTCGATGTGCCTGAAACATCGATGTCGATGTTTTTATAAAACATCGATGTTTGAAAAACATCGATGTTTGAAAAACATCGAAGTAAAAACATCGATGTTAAAAGTACCCGATGTTTTTGCAGCACTACCTCACAGTAGTACAAAATGTGTTCAGAGGTTTCTGGCTGCAGCTGGCGGAACCTGCATAGGTTATCAGTTATGATTCCTATTCTTTTAAGATGATCTTTCAAGCGCGAATGACACATGCAGTGTTACCAGAAAAAAAATTAGGATTCTGCTAAATTTAGTAGACTGAGCAGAATTTTTTGCACCCAATTTCTGCTAAAAATTCTGCTAACAATAATTTACAAAAATTATGCTGCTAAAAATTCCGCCAACGATAATAGGTATATCAAAATTTGTGTACTAAGTATGCGAGTACTTCATTTTCATAAAGTTATTGATTAATTACAACGGTAAAAATGTTGTAGAACGCACAAGCGAACAAGTAATGTAAGAAATTTTCTCTAGTTTTAAATTACTTTATAAACTAAAATTTGATATATTTTGACTTTAAATTTTTATCTCACTCAGTACAGTTCGAACTGCCATGACGGTTCCGTTTGACGTTTGACACACATGAACTTGATAAATGCCTATTAAATCCCCTTAGCCCCGTAGGGTTGAGCAAATAGTAGTTGGAGCGTAGCGTGCATTCGCCAAACATGAACGCGAAAAGGGAGTTTAAATCCCTTTAGCTACGCAGGTCCGCGCATAGCGCCCATTTGCTGAACATGACATAATGGCGGATTGAACTGGGTGAATAAAATCAAAAATTTTAAATCGACTTTTTTTATAGTTCTACGTCCAGAATGTCAAAAGTTTTGGTTGACCACATACTAAAACATATCAAAGCTTAGTTTATACAGTAATTTACATCAGTAAATTTTTTTAATTTTTATTTATTTATCCAAAATATGAAAATCTTTTTCGTTCCCGGAAAAGTTTCAAATAAATGTACTACGTTATATACGAATGAAGAAGTAATGCTATTATTTTCTCTCTTTCATATGGTATTTTTTTGACGTCAGAGGAGTTTCTAGTGTGAAACTATAACACGAAAGCCCTACTATGATCCACCGCAGTTCTGGCTACTGCCAATGTTAAGTTAATATCATCCGATGACCAAAAAGCTCCTTCGATTCTAGTCCAACACAGTTTTAAACTGGTTTCTCCAGTGAAGAATTTTCAACTCTCATGTCCTCATTGGCAGTAGCCATAACAGCGATTGATCCCATTTGAACATGGTGGTTTTTCGAACCAAAAACTTCTCTTGCGGCGAAAAATAGAAAAAATTTTATTTAATAAAAACAACGATTTTAGCAGAATCGACATAATGGTTTTCCTTTCAATTCAGCTAAAAGTTCTGCTAAATTTTTGTCGTAAATTTCCTCTGTTAAAAAATATTTTTATCTGCTAAATTTACCAGAATTTCTGCTAAAATGGCAGCACTGCCCGTGAGTATTCCGGTTAGGGCTACCACTCTACTTCAATCGAAGTAGATCTACTTCGATTTTTCGGAAAATGATTTCTAGTGCGAAGTAAACGATTTCTACTTCACTTTTATATTTTTTAATTCATTTTTATTATTATTAAAAGTTTTGGACACTTTTTAGGAATGGTAGAGTTAATAATCTCGGATGCTTCGGAAATATTTAATATAATTCAGAACCATTTGAATTTTTTAAAATTACCGCTTAATAATATGATTGGCTTAGCATCCGACAACGCATCCGTAATGGTAGGATCGTTCACTGGCGTTAAAACCAGATTTGAAACCATGATTCCAAATATTTTTTTCATGGGATGCAATTGTCATTCATTGTATTTGTTTGCATCAGCCGCAGCAAAAATTTTACAGGAAGGTATCGAAAAAAACATTAAAAACGTATATGCCCACTTTTCTCATAGCCCGAAGCAACTAGGTGCTTATACTCGTAAAGATTTAAAACCCATAGAAATTTTATTTCGATGTAACTCACTCAGTTCAAGAAATGAAATTAAACACTGAATATTGCCTTTTGGGTTTGAGAAGCAATCAAATGGGCGTTCGTAATAAAGGACATACAACACGCACACATGTAATTATACTTTATCCCCAACTACAATATAAATCGGAGTTCAGTATTCATCTACAGTATTATACGATTGGCTTGCAGGTTGCAGACGATCGTGACTGCAGTATGTTTAATTAATGAATTTTTCATGGTAAGCTAACATAGAAGTAAATTTGATTAAATGTTTGTTGTTTTCCGGCGTCAGTGGAGTGAAACCCCCTTTTTCTTAATAATAATAAATAATAATCAATGGCACAACAGCCCGAATCGGACCTAGGCCTTTAAGTAATGCTAGAGTTACTTCTATGCGAGAACAACGGAACAATAGGAGGTGAAGTGAAGTTTGTTTTAGTAATAATATCGATGTTTGAATAAATATTTTGTATGTAATATATGGGTTAATAGGAAGCCATGTACACAAATCTTGAATTAATTTTCAGTATTTAAAAAAATTTATTACCATAATTTTGTAAGGAAATTTAATGGAAAAATAATGATACAAAGTCTGTCTGTTGCTTTACACAGATTTTATGTCATTATTTTTCTATGAAATTTCCATACAAAATCATGTTAATACATTACATGTCAATAAAACAAATAAGATATCGCTTCGTTCATTACACCAAGCCCTTCAATTTATTATATAGACCATTTGGTTATGGTTTCCGTTTATATACATTTATGCATAAATAATTAAACAAGGTCGAAGAAATTTGTAATGTACATATATTATTCTATAAAGACTAAACTAGTATTAGTAAGTTAAATACGACAAAAGTCGAAAAACGTTGAGAACCAAAATATATATTTTTTTAACTTTTAATGCAAGAGTGCAATTTAGGACATGTATAGCTAGAATTTTTTTTTTTTTTCGATATTGATATTGTGTAATATTTGAATTAAAAACCGATTATTGATTTCTAAATATGATTTTTTTTTATGTAGTATAATAGAAATATCTTAATATTATTTTTAACAACTTTTCAAATTTAATTTCTAAAAATCAACTTCGAAAAATTCACATCTACTTCGATTTGTCCGCTCGACCTAAAGAATTTAAAGAGTCCAAGTGGTAACCCTGATTCGGGTTATTACCCGTACTTTGTTTCTATAAAACTGTAGAAGCTGTTTGCTTCATTGAGTTAAAAATCGGAGTAGTAGTCACGGACGAGCGTATAGCTGACCACTTCACCTCCTAGTCCTAGTGTTCCGTTAGTCTCGTAATGAAGTAACTCTAGCATTACTTCAAGGCCTAGGCCCGATTTGGGCAGTTGCACCATTGATTATTATTGACATAAGATTGATTTTTGAATTTACAGACTGGAAACAGTTGTGAGGACCGAGGACGTCAAACATATCATGTTATGCCTTCGAAGTTTTCTAATCAAAAGGGTTCACAGTAACTTGTTCAAGCAACGAAAAATTATTTTTCTTATCCTTTTTTTCTCACTCTTACGCAGAAAATAAAATAAATAACACATAATATAAAAGTCTACATAATTCGTATCCAATTAACACCAGTAAATGTTCTAATTGAAATGTAATGAAAAGTACATGTCCGCACAATGACAAGTACCCTATTCCGAATTGTTTGTTCCTCCAACTAACATTAACTCTTTTAAAGAACCCTAGTAGAAAACAAAATAGAAATGCTGTATACTGTGTATTCACTCCTTCATCACCCCATGCCAAATTGATTTGGAATCCTGTGGCATAATAAAAATCCGCCTCAAATTACAAATTATCGAGAGCACCCCAAGGTGTTGTCAGTCATTCGGAATGAATGTGAATTTAAGCTGAGGGTCCTCTCAGTGAATGCTTGGTATTTTTTTCTGAATTGATCCGATTTTAAAAGGACTTTTGCTTGGAAAAGGCCCTCCCGCAGTCGGATGGTCATGTCTCAGTACGTATATTTTCCTGTCTACGTCCTACACGGCCAAATCAATGACACAGTAGTGGCGATTCACTTTGATATAAAATTCGTGACAGTTGTTGCACTTGCTATTTAGATTTAAGCAATTCAGTATTCACGAATTGTCGAAGTTTCCAGTGACGATGCCAACAAATGTCGTTTTCCTATCCTATTTGTGCATAATGTTAGCGATTGGGGTTCACGAGTTATCAGCTTATCTTTTATAGGGTTCCACATAGACCTGTAATTACGACTCGTAAGTGTTACTTAGCTTGTAATCACAAATTGATGTTACTAGTATGGTCGCGACTGCATTTTTCAGTCGTATTATGATCTGTGGGGATGATGTTTGTCATAGAGTTTTGTTGATATTTCCGGTATCATACCTGAATTTTTGCTAGTTTATGAGGTACATTGTACTTCAAAAGATCTTTTACGGTGGAATGGAAACATTAATATATTGTAGGTACATGTTGATGAAAATCGATATTACAATTGGTTGTGTATCATACATATGTATACATTTAATAATAAAGGCTATAATTTAAATTTACACATGTTTTCAGCCAGACGAATTATTAATATAGCCCTTCTATGAATTTTCTTAATATTATTTGAATAACACAGTATTGTGATCATTTATAAAAATGTATTATATAAAAAAAAGCTACGCTGAATATTTTTTTTACGTTACATGACTCGAAGATTTTTTAAACCGTCTGCCCGCCGTACGCAAAATCGTTTGAAGGCCCGTAGCATCTAAAACCCTTTGAGCTATTAAGTGGGTAATTCCATCAAGAATCGCAAAAGTTACCATGACCGTTTTTTTGAAAAGTTGTGAAGAATTAATGAAAAAAAATATAATTTAAATTTTTTTTTTCTACCTTATTTTTATTTTGTTAGTTATAGTATTGTCTTAACCAATTAGGGATTTTTAACAAGGTTTTTTTTTACCTGTATTTACTATAAAAACCGTGGGTTCAGCTCAAAGTAGGCATTTGTAATGGAAAAATCTATCTCAAAAACTAACGAAAAAGTTATGTGATCACACATAACTTTTTCGTGATTTTAAAGGAAAATTAAGAAAATTTTGAAAAATGGATATTGAAGTAGCAGGCATGTATTTGATTTTTACCATTTATGGTTTTTCAAAGATATATAGTTTTTGAATAGATAGTTTTAAATTTTGGTATAATTTGAGATCTATTTATTGGAAAAGTTACATTTTCAAAATGGAAAAAGTTATATAACTCCGCACGACTCCGTCAAAATTTATGTGACAATGTGAAGGTCAAATAGTCATTCTTAAGTAGTCACAAAAATTTTCTGGCAATTTTTTTTTTCGAGAAAATATATTCTAATATTATTATTACTGAATAATAACTAAATAATACCTTATTTTAAGATGAATGGATAATATAAATAATTTTGGCCAGCTAGATCGTGCGAACGCTTCACTGTGCGCCGTCCACCGTACGCAAAATCGTTTGAGAATTTATAGTTACCAAACCTTATGAACTATTAAATTGAATTTTTTTCTGAATAGTCAGGATAGACCCCTTGAAGAAACTTTTTTTTTGACGGGTGAAGGTATGAGGGGGAAGGTGGGGGAAGCGTTTCAGACGAAAAATTTTGGTTTCTAGCTCTCAGCAACCGCTTATGGGTGAAGGGGTGTGGGAGTGGAGGGGAAATAATGCGTCCGAAACGCAAAAAAGTGGAGATCGACACATTCTAAAATCCATATCTCCTAAACCGTTAATGGCAAGCAATTAAAACTTAACAAATATCTGTAGTTATACTAGGAGAGTAGATTGAAATAAAATTTTTGGGTGGGGGTAGTGGCGTACGGGGGTGGGGGTTAAAAAATTTAGATTACGATATCTCACAAACCAATTGCACCAGAAAAACAAAATTTGGTTTGAGTATAAAGCTTGATAAACAAAGATTGCCCAAAGTAAAATTTTTAAAGGGGGTAGGGGAGCATAGAGGAGGGGATAAGAATTTTTCAAAAATAACACGTTTCATATCTCAATAACAGTGAAAGATAGATGCTTCAAATTTTTACCAGAAGTAGGCCCAATAGAAACCTGGTTGGGGGAAAAAAATTTGAGATGGGGTGTAGAGGGTAAGGGTGGGGAAGGGTGAGAAGGAAATAGTTCCGATGCTTATATCTTAAGAACCTTTAATGATATAAAGCAAAAACTTGGTATTTAGATAAAGCTATAGTAGTGGCATATTGGAAAAATATAATTTTTTTTTGGGGGTAGTATGGTATGGGGGTGGGGCTTTTTTCTCCCTAACTTTAGAACAGCTTATGCTAGAAAGTGAAACTCGGTACGTACATATATCTAAGTCAACTAGAAAAGTATTTCGGATAAAAAAAAACGAATATCCATTGGCGTTACGAAGGGGGGCAAAAAAAATTAGTATTAAAAATGAAATGCATATATTTTAACGATTTTCTTCATATCTACTAGGTCTTCCAAAATATTGAATTCACTTTTATTCCACGGATTTTTCATAGAAGAAAGTGTTTCCAAATTTTTTTGAAAATTGACCACTAAGGGGGTGTAAAGTGATTGTGTATTTTGTCATTAATTGTTCCATATCTCTCAGGTCTGATCAAATATCGAATATCATTTCACTTCCACGGACTTGTTTAATAATCACCTCTTTAGAGTTTTTATCCTTTTTCAACCCCGAGACCGCATCCCGGAGTATGACCTAATCATGGTATTCATATATTACGCCCTATTTCAACCGCTTCCGAACTTTTTGCTAGTTTTTCAGTCACATAGTAACCTACACTGCATCTTAGAATTGAACGCGTTCCGAACTTCTGCCGGAAAAATAATAAAGTTGCGCCCAGACCATTGGCAGATTTTTTTTTTAAGTACCCAGTTTAAGATATGAAATTAAACATTAACGATATTGGCTTTTAGTTTAAAGTAACAACCGAATGCGGGTCTTTAAGAATGGACATATAATACAAGATACACACAACTAATTCGTATTTGCCCCAACTACAATATTAATCGGAGTTCAGTATTCATCTAGAGCAGGGGTGGACAACCTGCGGCCCGGCCCGCCTTAATTATTTTTTCGGCCCGCGAGATTATTCACACTAAAAACAAAAATTTCTTGCGATACCATATTTTGACAAAAAGTGTATTGTGTCTAGGGCTTTCACTTTACTACAATTGTAGTAGATCTTTTACACTTTCATTACCTTTACTACGCCACTACGGTCACACTTAAATTTACTACAGTTTTGATGTGTCAACTGTCTCATAGAATATCCGACAAGCATGATCTACTCCGGAAATCAACTTATTAAGTGACAACCCTGATTGTGTCGTGAGTGTGTTCGAACTTCTTCAACGAATTTCGCTCGCCGCTTGCGAACAGTGACCATAGCAAGTTCCAAGTGAAAATTTGGATTTTGGTTTTGTTATATCTGCTTTGAAGATAATTATTTTAATACACCTGCAACTTCAACAACATATTTGAAACAACCACAGCCAGGTACTTAAGCCAGGTGGGTCATTCCATCAAGAATCGCAAAAAAGGGCCAATTTTGTGACATCGCCAATTCTTTTTAAATAAAAAAATAAAACTTAGAAAAAACTTTATGGTATAAACACAATTCAGACGAAATTCGCAAGGGGCGACGAAGTTCGCTGTCAAATTTTTAAAACTGTACCACAACACTCGTACTGACGCAGAATTACGACGGCAAGCGGCTGGCGAACTTTACGTGTGTTGCGGTACAACTCAGCGAACTTCGTCGCCGCTGGCGAATTTCGTCTCAATTGTGTTTATACCATAAGCTTCAATTTTTTTTTTATCTCATTTTTTTTGTTAGTTATAGTATGTTAAAGTTTTCGCAAAAATGGAGTCCAAGTCTTCTTTGAAAATTCATATCTCTGTTAATTTTTATCATAAAATATGCCAACAATCTGGGCGTAACTTTATTATTTTTCCGGCAGAAGTTAGGAACGCGTTCAATTCTGAAATGCGGTGTAGGCTACTATGTGACTGAAAACCTATCAAAAAGAACAAGATCATGGAAGTGAAAATCTGATTGGATCTGAGAGATATGGAATAGTTTATGAAAAAGTACACAATCACTTTACACCCACTAAGGGGTCAATTTTCAGAAAATCTTGAAAACACTTTCTTGGTATTCATATGGAGGATACAAAGAATAAAATTAAATTCATTATTTGGGACGAGGTAGTAGATATGTCGAAAATCGTGGGAATATATGCATTCTATTTTCACAGATAATTTTTTTTTTGCCCCCCTTCTAAACGCCAATAGATATTCGTTTTTTTTATTCAAAATTAATTTTTTAGTTGATTTAGATATACACACCGAGTTTCAACATTGTAGCTTAAGCCGTTCTATATATAGGAAAAACACCTCCCACTTGTACCACACTACCCTAAGGGGTCGAATTTCAAAAAACCTTGAAAACACTTTCTAGGTATTCATACGAAGAATCCGTAGAATAAAAATGAATTCAATATTTGGAAAGACCTAGTAGATATGACGAAAATCCTGAAAATATATGCATTTAATATTTTTATTATATACAAATATTTTTTTTGCCCCCCCCCCCTTTTGAACGCCAATGAATATTCCAATTTTTTTGTATCACAATTACTTTTCTAGTTGATTTACATATACACACCGAGTTTCAACATTGTAGCTTAAGCCGTTCCATATATGGAAAAAACACCCCCACTTGTACCACACTACCCTTAGGGGTCGAATTTCAAAAAACCTTGAAAACACATTTTAGGTATTCATACGAAGAATCCGTAGAATAAAAATGAATTCAATATTTGGAAAGACCTAGTAGATATGACGAAAATCGTGAAAATATATGCATTTTATATTTATTTTATTTACAAATAATTTTTTTTGCCCCCCTTTCTAAACGCCAATGAATATTCAAATTTTTTTTTATCACAATAACTTTTCTAGTTGATTTACATATACACACCGAGTTTCAACTTTCTAGCATGAACCGTTTAATAGTTAGGAAAAACACCCCCTACCCCCGTCGCATACTACCCCAAAAAAAATTATATTTTTTCAACATTTCGCTACTATAGCTCTATCTAAATACCAAGTTTAAAGCTTACATCATTACAGGTTCTCAAGATATAAGCATCGGAACTTTTTCCTTTTCACCCTCCCCCACCCTCCCCCTCTACACCCTTAACCGCAAAACTTTTTCCCTACTTGGGTTTAATTAGCGCTACTTCTGGTAAAAATTCCAAGCATCTATCTTAAACTGTTCTTGAGATATGAAATGTGTTTGACTTGAAAAATTCTCATCCCCTCCACTTCTATGCTTCACTTCCCACTTAAAAAATTTTACTTTGATCAATCTTTATTTGTCAACCTTTATACCCAAACCAAATTTTATTTTTCTAGAGCAATTGGTTCATGAGATATCGTAGTCTTAAGTTTTTCACCCCCCACTCCCATACACAACTTCCCCCACCCAAAATTTTTCTTCATTCTGTTTTCCTAGTATAACTACAAATATTTTTTAAGTTTGAATAGTGTGCCATTAACGGTTTAGGATATATGGATTTAAGAATGTGTCTATCTCGCCTTTTTTGGGTTTCGGACGCATTACATTTCCCCCCACTCCCACACCCCTTGATCAATATTGACAATTTTTCTGCAAATGGGTCTACTATCAGAGCTCTATAGAAATTCCAAGTTTCAGCTTCCTATCATTAGGGGTTACTGAGATCTGGAAACCAAAATTTTCGGTCTAAAACACTTCCCCCTCCTTCCCCCTCACACCCCCACCCCTAAAAATTTGGTCACTTCAATTCGCCTACCCCGTCTATTCGTTAAAAAAATTTCAATTTAATATCTGAAAGCGTTTGGCAGCTACGAGCCTCCAAACGATCTTGCGTACGGCGTACGGCGGACAGACGGACTGAAAATTTTTATTGCCTTTTTCGCGTCTACTAGTTATGAAACGTGAAAAAAAAATTTTGAGGGTAGCAAATTTTTTTTTTTAAAAAATCAATCACAATACTTAATTATTAAAATAATAAAGTAAAAATAGGACTTATTTTAAAGGAGAAGATTGTCACAAAATAAGAAAAATATAAATCAAATTTATCCTTAAATTTTTTTTGTCAAGGATAACGATTTTGTCCTTTATCCTTGAATATCTCAAAATAGAAACTTTTCATTATCTTTATTTTTTTATATTTTGTGTATTATAGTGTTTTTCAAAACATATCAAAAAATCAACTCTCAATGGGATCGGGGTAAAAAAATCGAAGACCATTAGTGCTTCTCAATTTACTTTATATAAAAGGGGTCATTCCATCAAGAATCGCCAAAAGTGTAACCTTACCATCGCCGATTCTTTTGAAAACTTATCTACACGAAGAATTAGTGAAATATAAATTTTTTCTTTCTATCTATCTCATTTTTTTTAGTAGTTATAGTATGTTAAAGATTTCGCATAAAAGGTGGCCAAGTCTTCTTTAAAATTTCATATATCCGGTAATTTTAATTCTAAAATAATAAAGTACGGCTTATTTTAAAGATTTTTGTTCAAAAATTGCTGTAATAAAAAAAAATACGAAAAAAGTTATCCTTCAAATTTTTTTTTCAAGAAAAAGGATTTTGTCCTTTATCCTTGAATATATCAAAATGCGTTTTTTTTTTTATATTTTATAGGTTATACTATTTTACACAACATACCACAAACTTAACTTGGGATCTCAAGGGGATCGAGGAAAAAAAATCCAAGAAGATCAGTGCTTTTTAATTATGTTATAGAAAAACTACAGTAAAGAGAAGCAATTGACTTGTTTAAGAATGAAAAGTAAAGACCTGTACCAGAATTAAGAAATGATAAGTGGTTTTTGGATTTATGCTTTTTAGTAGATATTGTCGAAAAACTTAATCAATTAAATATATCATTGCAAGGAAAAGATAACCTTATAATCGATACATTTAATCACATCAAAGCATTTCAGAAGAAATTGTTGTTGCAGTTGAAAAGTAATAACGCTTACCACTTTCCAATGTTGTAAGAATTTAAGAAATCGAAATGTAACAATTACATCAAATATGCAAAAGAAATAAGAAAACTTACAGCTGCTTTTGAAAGCCGATTTAGTAATTTAGAGCTAGAGAAATACAACAAACTTTTTGAAATATATTCATCTCCCTTTCATGTTGAAATCGAGTCGGCCCCAGAATATCTCTAAATGAAACTGGTTGACTTACAGTGCAATATTGAATTAAAACACATTTTTGAAACATCAGAATCAAAAATAGATTTTTATAACACTTACGTCACAAAAGACAAATTTTCCAATTTGAGAAATCTGGCACAAAAAGTTGTTAGCGCTTTTGGTTCAACTTACACCTGCGAATCGTTTTTTTCGAAAATGAAGTTGACCAAAAACAAAACACGCTCATATATAACGGACGATAACCTGCAACACCAATTACGATGTGAAAATAGCCAAATTGAGATCGATTTGCAAAAACTAAGTGAAAGAGTGGAGAAACAAATATCGCACTAGTAAAATAAATATTTTTTTAAAATACATACAAGGTTTTCCGGTAAATACTGTTAAATTTATTTTGTGTGATGTTTCGGACTCGACTGAGTCCTTTATCAAACAATGAATCAATCAATTCGAAATGTACTGTGAAAACGTTCATCAAAAATATTTTTTAATGATTTCATTTTTTTTTTAATTTCATTTATACCTACTTATATGGTATATATTTTTTTTATATTTAATTTTTAGTGTTATATAATATATTTCTTTACAATGTACGTTTCACTTCAAAAAACTGTTTATGGTGTATCAAAATCTAATATGGGGATATACCTATAATATGATATGCGGCCCGGTTAGTTATGATGAATTTTCAAAGTGGCCCACAAGATCATTTGGGTTGACCACCCCTGATCTAGAGTATCATACGATTGGCTTGCAGTCGATCGTGAGTGCAGTATGTTTCACTACAATATTATTAAAGGTTTTAAATTTTTAAATAAATAAATGGATAGAACATTCACAATCATAATTTTTGTGTAAATAGAATTTATACTTACAGAAGTAGTCAGTAATAGTATTTCGAATGGTCGTTCCAGCGGCATCATTCTATCCTGCAACTGAAACATTACTTGGCTGCTCTCGCTGTGCAGATCTTTCTAGTTCGAAGACCGATGAAAACTATGTATAGCCGTGCAGCTGAATTCAACATAAAAAATCAGAGTCATAACAAACATGACAGCTCCATACGATTCGCAAGAATATTGTGTGATGGATGCGTAACTAGGATGATGAAAACCAAGTTTTTTATTAAAAAGCAAGATTTTGTTAGGCAAAGCAAAGTGAAATAGTTTGCAAGATCATATAAAAATGTGAATTAGACTAGTTTTCTCATCTGGAATTGAGTTTTCATTGAAAAAATTAGTAATAAAAAAAAATCCGAATTTTCAGCAATGTCGGTATTCTGAAATTTAAAAAATTTGCAGTTATTTTGCTTATTTTTTGTAAGATAATTTTCTTTATATGCAACACATCGCAAATTGCTATGATGCTGAACATTTGTTTTTCAGTATCGACTCTAGAACGTTCGTCAATTCTAAAATTTTGTATTAGAATATCGTGCTTTGGGATAATAATATATTGTTACGAATCCGTTCCAAAAAAGACTCACAAATCAACTGGTATATTTTTAAATCGAGGCATTTTTTCAGCAATCAAATCCGAATGGTTAAAAGTCTGGCGTTTGTTCCTTCTGAAGAAGTTTTAAAGTACTATACGGAACTTTGAATTACATTTGATGACTCAGATGTTAACCGTATTGCTAAATGGTTTAAAAAGAACTATTTGACGGGCAGTAAAACGAATCGAACAAACCGAAAGAAAACAACAGAAAACCGTCCAAATTATTCACATCAATTTTCGTGTATTGGGAATTTTGGAAAACGGGATTTTGGGAAAATGGGATTTTGAAAAACACGAGATTTTGGCACACGGGCAAACGATCCCAACCCGTTAATATTGCGTATGTTCAAATCTTGAGGAACCTGTAAAGAAAAAAGCAAGGAAAACTCGTAAGTACAATACATAATATCTTCGATTTGGATTCTTATGAACTGGAGATGAAAAACAGCCTATTGCACTATGAGTCATTTATTCTGTAAATTTAACATCATTATAAAGATAACCCAATAGATTTTTTAGGAAAACAAATTTAAGGATTTAAGTCAGTCTCGAACATATATGTATATGTATATATGTATATGTAGTATCTATATTGCTAGCAGTCGTATTTTCTCATACAAAATCAATAAGCACGGGTTGAAATGGAAAATCTACAGCTGATTCTGATTTTTGGCTCAAAAATGTAAAAAACCAAAAGAGGGCAGTATAAAATTTTTTTCACAAATCAAGTTTTTATGAAATTTGAACATCGTAAATATAAGTATTTAATTACGAAAAATATATTTTATAAGAAATTGTACTGTTCATGATTTCAAAAACATTATAATATTAAATTAAAATCCAGTAACGTTTAAACTACCACTATATTGAATTGGAAAATTCAGAATCAGCTGTTAACGACGAGACTTACTCTGACAAGTGCCGCTGGCAATATAGATACTAATACATATATGGTCTCGAAGGGTAATTCCTGGGTGACTGGAGGTGATAATTAAGCAATTGACCGTATTGCGAATGTCACGTTGCGTCACTTCGATGTCGATTTGACATCGACGCATGAAAAAGCGATTGTGTATGTCGATTGTCATCGACCGTTGTCACTTTGATCGTCATTTTTTGTCGATGACATTCCAAGTTCGTGACGCCTGAAGAAAACTAACGTCGATGCAAAAATGCAAGTATATATTTGACAAAAAGATATTTCTTTCCTTATTTTGATGGATTCGCAACAAGTAATCGTCATTAAAAGTGGTGTAGATCGACACACATTAAAGAAATATGGCTCGAATTTTCGGCACTGTAAAATTCTGTGGGACTCACGAGATGCAAGCAGAAGTGAGAGCCACAAATGGGCCGAACAAGATGTATTGCTTTCCCACTTTAGAGAAAAAGCATTATCCGCATTTAAATTTGAATGTAGCATTTGATATTGCAGAAAAATAACGTCATAGTTGTAAACGAAGGCATACATGAACATAAGTTCACAATTTACAGCTGATACATGCATATCAATATGGCAATGCCAATGAGTCGCGTCGATAGAGTTACACAATCGCTTTTTTCGATCGACGTGACAGGTTGAATCGGCATCGAAATGACGTGACTGCGGCATTCGCAATACGGCCAAATTAAGCAATACTAGAAGTTAAGCTACGGTCGGAATCATGGAGATATAAATGGTATATCATACACATATCTCCATGGTCGGAATTAATCAAGGACTTATTGGAAAAATTCAGAATGTTGTTCCAGATGGCATATCCACATCTACATTATTGCATTCACATAGAGGCTTTGGCGTAATGCTATGTTTCCACTACCCCGTAATCTCGCAATTAAGAGTACTGGATTAAAATTTGTTTCCATTGTATTCCTAGCTTAAATTTGACAGTTGAAACGAAACATCTGTTTTGTACTGTCAATATTTTTATTAGTCAACGACAGATCGAAATGGAGTCTATGTGCAAAAATGTGTCCGTTCAACAATTAAATACTGTAAATGACAAAAGTTAAGTAAAAAACATACTTACGCTTAACAATTTTCTTTTTTTATAACTGACATTTCACATTTGACATCTCCAGTCATACATATGGTTTGCTGAATTTCTCTGCCTTTGGCTGAATTGCAATTTACTGGGTTGACACTAAAAAATTACGAGATTAGAAACTAGATTATTTTTAATCTCGTGGTTTGGTAATTTCAATCTCGTTTGGGTAATCTACTAGATTAGCGTGTAGATTTGCTTAATCGCGTGATTACCGGGCAGTGGAAGCATGGCATTAGATGCCCGCTGACCCACAGAAAGTTTTAGGAAAACGTAAAAAATCATTAAAGGCCGTCCTTTGAATGCACGACTTTTTTGCAAATGTATCAAGCAATAGAACGAAGTCATACTCAGTTTCTTTTTCATACCGATGTGCGTTGGCTATCTCTTCCAACTTCATATCAATATGAAATTGCTTTTTCGGCATTGGCTATATTAACTCAAAAAAAAAGGAAAAAGGCTTTGGGATATGTGCATCTCAGATTAAAATTAACTACGAGGTAGCGAAATTAACTACACAATCTCTCGTCATTCCACCTTTCTCATTGATTATCATGAATATATAATATCATTGATTATCATGAATATATATCTAATAATATACAATATATAGTATACTAATATATAACTTCTCTTAATTTTATTATATTTTGTTATGAATGAATTTTATTTTTCGTTATTTATTCTTTTGTTTATGCACTAAAGAAGGATCAAAGCAAATGTTCAATGTGAAATATTGTATTTTATGCACGATTATTACAATATATTTTTTCGCATTCTGAAAAATGTACAGACAACCATTCCTTCAACATTCCAGAAAAAAGTTTGTACAATGCAGGTCAATTCGACAAAAATTTTGTCAATATACGTCCAACAAAATACTTTGTCGTATTGACAAATTTCATATATTCTTCGACAAGAACACACTGTCTTGTCTAGACAACCAAATTTTTTGTTGAATTGAATTTTTTTTGTTTTTGTGGTTATGACAATTTTTTTATCAATTCAACAAAAAATTTTTGTTGTCTCGACAGTGTCTTTTTGTCGAGGAATATATGAAGTTTGTCAATATGACAAAGTATTTTGTTGGACGTATATTGACAAAATTTTTGTCGAATTGAACTGCATTTTTGTCAATGCTACCAAGGTTTTTCTCTGAGTGATTTTTGTCGAATAGAGCTGCATTTTTGTCGATGCTAAGGTTTTTTTTTGGTACAATATTACAATATATTATTAATTTAATATAATATAATTTTGTATAATATAATTTAGAGAACTTTCTCGAAAGGCCACTATCACTCTTGAACAGTCAATCACGAATGATGCAATCGAACTAGAACTCTGCGCACTGCAATTCCCACTTCAATACGCGGTATGGGAGCGTGTTCATCTTTCTTACAAAAATTTTTGTTAATTTATTAAATAGTTTTGTGAATATAACAAAATTTTGCAGTTTACTTTTGGTCAATCTGACAAAATTTTTGTCAGAAGTCGTTTCTTTCATTGTAACAAAAAATTTGTTGATATGATAGAAATATTTATTAATATGAAAGAAAATTTTGTCATTTCGATAAAACATGTTTTGTTAAAAGAACGAACTGGAATTTCACCGAATTTTTGTCAATTCGACAATAATTTATCAAACTGAACAATTTTTTTTGTTATGCTGACAAATTATTTATCACTTCGACAAAAGTGCACTGTTGAAGTTCAACAAATTCCTTTTGTCAATGTTACCAAGGATTTTTCTTTTAGTGTATGAAAAGTGTGTTAATTCTGCCATCCGCTGGGGTAGTGCCTTCATTAATGCATAAAACGTGGAAACGGCACATTCGTGCTGTAAACATATTCCTTTGATACACGTCCAAACAGTGCGATCGAGATAAATGTATTCGAATCTCGATTTCATGTGCACACTGACGCGAATGTGCCGTTTCCACATGTGCATACGCGCTAATATGCCTCGCCCAATGCAAATGAAGACACATGTGGAAACGCGGCATTATAGTAAAAATATTATACTGTGTCGTCAACATAGACGTAGACAAAGCAAGGTATTCGAATACGACCTTAATATCTCAAGTGGCTTGAGAACACTTACGCACTTATGCTGTTATGACACTGGCTATTTAGCGGCTATTAAAAGTACAATCACTGCCACATCGTGCGACAAGGTGAACAACATTAAAAGAATGAGATAGCACTCTTTCCGACGGTAGCGGCATCTAGTAACCGAAATTAACAACTGCATTGTTAAGAAAAATACCGATTTTAGCGCATTTCATAACATAACATGGCACTTTCCACAATTTATACGTACCGAACTGTTAAAAACAAGTCAGTAGCAGTTCAAAAAGCCATTGGTAGAAGGATTTTCCTAGGATTAAGTGCTAGAATGTTGCGAAACACTGCTCGAAGGCTCTATGTTGCGGCTATTTTGCGGCTATGTTGCGGCTATTTTGCGACTATGTTGCGGCTAGTTCTTGACAGTACTCACTTTATACTACTCGGACTGTCTCTCTCACACCAAAGTCTAAATTGTATGTTACATCTTCTATCCCTCTCCATTTGGATTTACTAGCCGCTTTAAAGCCGCAAAAATAGCAGTGTCATAACTGCATTACAAAAGTTTTATGGCGTACAGCGGACGGCGCGACGTCTACGGCGAACAGACGTATTTTTTTTGGGGGCTTTGGCCTTTTTTAAATTTAACCCTTATCGAGCCAAAGAAAAAAACATCTTAATCAGGCCGAAAAGGTACCCGGGTACCTACTATAGCAATCACTCCATTTCCTCTTTTGAAAGACTACGTTTTACATATTATAATGAATAAATTCGATATGCAGTGCTACCTGGTTATAACGTACCTTAAGCGGACCACAAAAGTAGAACGTTATAACCGAAAGTACGTTATAACCAACATTAAAACCTTTCACATTTGTACATGGGGATTGAAAAAAGGTACTTTATAGCCGATAGTACGTTATAAAAGTGCACTTTGTAAGTGGGTTGCACTGTATATATGATGTTGACAAGTATGCTTACGAAATACAGTGCAACCCGCTTATAAAGTGCACTTTTATAACGTACTTTCGGTTATAAAGTACCTTTTTTCAATTAACAAATCTGAAAGGTTTTTATGTTGGTTATAACTACTATCGGTTATAACGTTCTACTTGTGTGGTACCCTCAAGGTACGTTATAACCGGGCTGTACTGTATTCTTACACATACAATAATAATTAAAGTTTTCGCTTTTGTTAATCGAAAAGGGTAACATCTAGAAGAAAACCAATTTGTTCGCTTTAACAAAAAGCAACGAAAGTTCAAGAAATCATGCACTATTTGCAATAAAACCATTTGCACTGAGCACAGCTTCAACAACCCAACTTGCGTAGGCTATGAAGAAACCTGCTAATTTTTGTCGCATGCTTTCATTCAATTTCAATAAATAATTTGGTATTTAACAAATGGTTATATATTTGTTTTAATAAAAATGCATCTAAATTTCAAACTTTTCATAGTAGGTACCCGGGTAACTCTTCGGTCTGATTAGGGTGTAAAAGAAAAAAGTCCCTTTTTCGCAAGGAAATAATTTTTTTAAGAAAAATTATATGTATAAAATAAGAAATAAAGTAAAAAGTTTAGAGATGCCCAAAAATATCAGGTACCTAAGTGCAGTAGAACAAAAATGGTAGTAGTTAATAAATCTATCTATCTAAAAAGTGAAAAGGTACCCGGGTACCTCTTCGGCCCGATAAGGGTTAAGGTCTATCACAATACTTTATTATTAAAAAATAATAAAGTAAAATATATAATATATAATACAATATATATAATATATAAACGTGCTCTGGAGGTGGAAATAAAAAAAAGCATAAATCCCAGTCAAGAACTTGGAATATCCTCAAACTTCCTTAAAATAATACATGTAATAAAATACATTACGAATACGATTGGAGCATCGCCATGAAGGAACAGGTAAACTTCACTGAGAAGAACATAAACGTCGCTATCAAAGTTTCTTTTGACTTGATTCTTTTTCGCATATTGTATGAAAGTTTTTTTGTGGCTACGTACCGTGATTAACCTTTCTTACATCCTTCGCGCTTCCTTGGTAGCAAGTGTGAAGCACTTCCTTTTCGCTGCCCAAGGTGTAGCGTTATTAAAGCGTTTTAAGCAGGCCCGTGCGCAGGAATGTTTTATCATGCACCTAAAAAAAAAAAGGCCTCATTTCCCTATGAAAATAAGGCCAAAGGGGGGGGGGGGGGGGGGTTTGAACACCCCCCCCCCCCCCCCCGTGCGCACGGGCCTGGTTTTAAGTAAGGTTCTAAGGCAAGTACCATATAAGAATCTTCCTCAGTGCATACCACTATGGTAGCACATACGGAAAAAAATATGTACTTTTGTTTATATACACTTTTGTTTATATACTGTAAATATTCAATTAAAATTACATTTATTTTGAAAATGCTATAGTTTTCCGGATAATATACTGTTAATTTTACTTAACTTAACTTTTCTTAACATTTATATATTTAGTTGTTTTTTTCCGGTGTCAGTGGAGTGACACTCCAACCCGAAATCCCCGACCGTTGATTAATCGCCGTCCCTGAGGACATGACAATTTTGGAAAGAAACTTCACTGGAGAGGCCAGTTTTTCAAAAGATTGCGTTGGACTAGGTCCGAAGGAGCTGTTTCGTCATCGGAAGGCATAGACTCGTCAGAGGGTGTTTTCTAGCCAACTATCCGAAACACCCTGACAGCTGATGGGATCGCTGAGGAAAATTCTATATAGCAACATCCCACTCCAAAGAGAGGGCGCCTTTCTTCGCTATTCCATTATTCGTAATAATGAATACTACTCGTAGTCTTCTTTTAAAATTGTACTTTCATTTATTGGACCAGCTGCTCTGTTGGGATTAAATTCGGCTGATAATGAAGTGTTCCTATTATATTAAGCTTGTTCGATCTACCTAACGGACAGAGACGCCACTTTAAATACCATATATTGTAGTTTATTCAATATAAAACTCTGACAAATCTATATTATTATGCGTCAAAGTAATAATATAAGTAACACCTGTTTCATATTGAAGTATCTTTAAAGTCATGGGTCCTTTTTATAGTTTGCACTTGATTTACAAAAGAGTGACATATGTGTGCCTAAGGCGTTCGTATCACGGGGCGTATCACTTGATTTTTCCAGCAAATGTCCTTTAATACATACGCGTTTCACCCTTCGTATTAGTGATACAATTTCAAATGTTTGAATTCAATGTTTCAGATTGAATCACCCTCTTTCTTCTCTTATGTATTGTAATAGGAAGATGTCGCATATCGTTACTAAAATTGAAAGAACTTACATAACTTTCGATACCTTTTGAATTTGAAGAAGTTCAATCTGTTACTGTTTGTTTTAAGAAATTAAGGATATCATATTACAAAGCTAAGTAGTGTAGAGTAAAAGTGTTCATGAACATAACAGGAAATGAACCATATGTGTAATGAAGATAATGTGATAATACTTTATACGAGTGCATCTTGGTTCTGTCTCTTGTGTTGTCATCCTATGAATATAACATGTCTCTCACTCTATGCAAATTAGTATTCGGATTTAGTAATCCCAGCGTATAATGCCTTTCCAATAAGGCGTTGGATCATTGCCAAATGAACCAACAAATAGAACTGAGCCTCGAACGCAAAAAGTTATGTGGTATATTACTTTATGATATAATATATAGTGGACAAAAACTAAAAATCTGCTGACTGTTTGCACGAACTGTAACTAAACAACACCTTTGCTTAGGATGTTGAAATATGGAATCTTGATGTTTGTGACATTTCATATTTTTACTACCAAATCTCATATATGTATTAGTATCTATATTGCCAGCGGCACTTGTCAGAGTAAGTCTCGTCGTTACCAGCTGATTCTGAATTTTCCAATTCAATATAGGTAGTGGTAGTTTAAACGTAACTGGATTTTAATTTAATATTATAATGTTTTAGAAATCGTGAACAGTACAATTTAATTTAAAACACATCTTTCATAATTAAATACTTATATTCACGATGTTCAAATTTCATAAAAATATGATTTGTGATAAAAAATTTTATACTGCCCTCTCTTGGTTTTTTACATTTTTAAGACAAAAACCAGAATCAGCTGTTGAATTTCCATTTCAACCAGTGCTTATTGATTTTGGATGAGAAAATATGACTGCTAGCAATATAGATACTAATACATATATGCCAAATCTGGACTAAAACATGCGCAGCCCATGAGCCGAGGGAAATGTGGGTTACTGGTTTATTCAATTTAATGCGATTCCTTCAATTATCCATTTCCATACATAAATTTCTATCACTTGGTTTGATAATTACATATAAGACTAGTTCAGAAATCTGTTATTAACAATATAGTAACACTATATGGAAATACTTTATTATTTTAAAACTAATGAAGTAAAATTACAATTTATAACATAATTGAGAAGCACTTATGTCGATTTTTGACCCCGGTCCCATTGAGATCCCAAGTTAATTTTTAGTATGTTTTGGAAAATAAAATAACCTATAAAATATAAAAAAGAAATTTTTTTTTGTGATATTCAAGGATAAGGGACACAAAATCGTTATCCTTGAAAAAAAAAATTGCCCAGACTGTTGGCGGATTTTTCTTTAAATTTAATTACTCTGGTTCATTGGTCTTGATTCTCCCGTTGCTCCTGTTTCTCCCGATGCTCCGATTTCTCCCGTTGTTTCCGTTACTCCATCCTCTATCCACAATCTTCCATCCACCACCCTCCATCCTTCATCCTCCATCTCCCACCCTCTATCCATCATCCACCATCCTCCATCCACCATCCCCCATCCTCCATCTTCCACCCACCATCCACCATCCTCTATCCTGCATCCTCCATCTTCCATCTTCCATCCACCATCCTCTATCCGACATCCTCCATCTTCCATCCTCACTCTTCCTTCCTCCATCCTTTAACCACCATTCTTCATCCTCCATCTTCAATCCTCCATCCTCTATCTACCATCCTTAATTCATTCCCCATCCACCATCTACCATCCGCCATCCTCTATCCACCATCTTCGAACCTTTATCCATCCATACTTCATCCATTATCATCTATCCATCATCTTCCATCCTATATCTACTATCCACCACCCACCATCCCCATTCCACCATCCTCTGTTAACCATCCTCCATCCACCATTCATAATTCTCCATCCTCCATCTTCCATCCTTCATCTTCCATCCTCCATCCACCATCCATCTCCTATCCAACATCCACCATCCATCATCATTCATATTAATCCACCATCCTGCATCCTCCATCTAAAATCCTCCATTCTCCATTTACCATCCATCATCCTCCATCCATCATCCTCTTTTCATCTTCTACTATCCTATATCCACCATCCAACATCCTCCATTTTTCATCCTCCATTCTCTATCCACCATCCCCCATCCTCCATCCATCCATCCTCTGTCATCATCCTATATCCATCATCTACCATCCTATATCTACCATCCCACATCCTCTATCCACCATCCTCTATCCACCATCCACCATCCTCAATTTTCTATCCTCCATCCTCTATTTACCATCCTCCAGCCACTATCCCCCATCCTTCATCTTTCATCCACCATCGACCATCAACTAATTTTTTTAAGGAATGATTGCTATACCTCTACTCTGTAACCATACAATTTAATGTAAAATTTAAAAAAAATGTTAAAAAAATTATGAAAAATAATGATTTTTTTTAAATTTTTTCAAACTTTGGACCCTTTGCACGACCGGAAGAAATTGTTTGATTTCGTTTTGATTTCGCGACGTTTTTTGTATCTACAAACCCCATATTTTCCGCAGTATAGCGACACGAAAATCGAAAATTTTGTTTTTTCGGCCCACCCTTGTATACGAGTACATACTCGTATGTAACGTAAAAATTGGTTCACAAAAGACCTAAAAATGTCACGTGCACATAGCATTCGAGTTGAAAATATCGCCTACATATGCGATTATTTGTGATGTTGACACAATGAGCTTTTACTTGATACAAATTAGTGCTCTCTTGGTTTGCCAACGGTCTTATAAATTACGCTGTGCTCAGTATAATCATTGACACGTGTTTTCAACTATCTACTATTGTTATACACTTGTACAAGGGAAATATGTCAAGGGTCAAAATATTTATATGTAGCCAACACTTACCACTCAATTACTTTCTAACTGAGATCTGAGTTAAAATGAATTGAGCTCCTTCCTGCATAGAATAGGGGATGGGTTTATCAATCAAACCCCAAAGTATAATAAACCATTACAAGTAAAAAATTAAAATGTTGTGTCTGGGAAGTATAACTATTATTTTTACTATGTACTTGTCTACATATTATCAGCTAAATTCACAAACCAATACCAAATCTAATTTTCTTTTAATAAGGATAATAATTTCATTGTAGTGTTCGCTGGAGTATTTTTATCTTTTTGCATGGTAAGCTACCATAGAAGCAAATTTGAAGAAATATTTGTTGTTTTACCGTGTCAATGGAGTGAAACCCCATGATGCAATACCGCTGTCCTTGAGGACATGACAATTGGAAAACCTTTACTGGATAGACCAGTTTATAAGACTTTATTGGACTGAAGGAGCTGTATCGTCATCGGTTGGCATAAAGATTCCATTAAGCTACGCGCATTCAATTGATTTTGCGTACGACGGTTGGCGTACGTGTCGTACAGATGGACATTTTGTTTTGCCTTTTTGGGGTTTACTAGTCGTAAAACGTGACAATACAAAATTTCAGAGTAGCAAATTTTTTGGAAAGGTCCACGGAAAAAAATATGCATTGCTTACTTTCCTATTCAATATCGGAGGGTGTTTCTGGATAAAACCCCTATAAAAATAGCAAATTAAGCGCTTTTCAAAAGCATATACAACTATAATGTCTTGTAATATTTCCCATGAAAATTGGAAAATTTAATTTTTCCTATGTACATAGTTTTTAATCCATAGCCAAGTCATAAAACTCTTCTCGGAATCGTCTTTCATGCGATACGCCTATGATCATCGGGAAAATTCCAATGAACATAGCATGTGTTCCAATTTTCGGAAGAGAATTGCCTATGTGAACGGGAAAAACACGATCCATTTCCCTATGATCATCGGGAAAATTCCAATGAACGTAGCATGTGTTCCAATTTTCGGAAGAGAATTGCCTATGTGAACGGGAAAAACACGATCCATTTCCCCTTTGATCATAGGGAAAATTCCAATGAACATAGCAAGTATTCCAATTTTCGAAAGAGAATTGCCTATGTGAACGGTAAAAAACACGATCCATTTCCATTGTTCCAATCGAATTTTTCGCTAGTTACGCGTTCACAAGCCTCGATACAAGTCATAGGTAAAACGTAAATTGTTCAAAAGTGATTTAGTGAAGTGATTTATTGAAGTGATTTACTGGAAGAAAAATGGGAGATCCCATTTTTATAAAAAATATTTTAACTGAATGGGAGCTGCCGCAATTTATTGAGTTATTCATAGGTGAAAAATTTTAATATAATAATTGTTATTATAGTTTTATGTAATATTAATGTAAATGAATTGTGTGTGCACCAGCTGAAGAATTCGATAAGGAAACTTTCGAAAAACTCGATTACGAAGCACTTCGTTCTATAATTCCCAAGGCCGGGCCTCGTCAACAATTTTGGCATAAATTTAAGCATGTATATGTTCAAGAGGTTTGTAAATAACAGTTTGAAATACACCCATACCTCGCTATACGGCCGGCTTTTTACTATACAGTCTTTTTGAATTATGGAACTTTTTCGTTTTCCAGCCTAAAATTTTTCGTTATTTATTACTTATTACTACGGTAACATATCACATATTTATTTGTATCATACTTTTTTATATATGGTAGACGAGTTCACTCTGTACAACGCTATCTCAACCCTCTACTGACTCGCTTAATTTACTTTATGATAACATTAATTCAAATGAAAACAGTGAAGAATCTGTCAATCCAGGCAATACTTTTGAGACATTAAGAGAGGTTTGTTATTATTATAATTACGACCATGTATTTTTTATTATATAATTATTCTAATGTTTACAGTTCATTTCGATATCAGATATTCCATTTGCTGATTCAAAGGTTATAACCGTTCCATAAGAAGTTCAATCTCTTCGTGATATATTGAACAGAACAACGAATGGAGCACTAATCTGCAATTTTTATATGAAGCACAATACGTTGGATAAAGCACATAAGAATCTATTATCCAGACTAATAATAAATTCAGAAGTTGATAATTGTAGTGATATAAACGATTTTAAAATACCAACTTTACGATTCCAAACTCTTACTAAGCAAATAGTAGAAATATTTCCCAAAGAAAATGAAAATACATATTTTGTACCGTATAATAAAATTACTAAACGTAATGCAACAGGAAAATTATGGGAATCCTATAATAGTTTAAAAAAGAAAATCAAAAGCTCAACAATTCAATATTTCTGAGTCAACGGAAGCAAAGGTATCTTTTTTGAAGAAGAATATTCAGCCTTTTGATAGGATTCAGGATTTCTGGAGAGACACTACTATTTTTCGGAAATCACTATTAAAATTATCTATTCATGAATATTTTGAGTACTTCCCGATCTTAAAATCACCAAAAGGATGGAGATTACTGAGCCAGGACTTCGATCAGGAGTATCCCGAAGCTTCAAACTCAATGTTTCTTTTGTGGCCAAAGCTAAACAAGTATTTGATTACTTTGGGTGAAAAACTTAAAAAAGAAAAGAAATCGAAGCTATTTTGGGAAGCACTACAGATATAACTGGTTTATTTCTTTTACGGCATCTATTACCAACAGCTTATAGTACAGTAAAACGGGGAGTAGCTGGACATGCAAAGCGTTTCAAATACTGCAAACAAGAGATATTTGAAAGTTTCATTCTCCATGTAACGGTATAATGATTTATTTAATAGTTATTTATTACCTGTATTAACTTCTTACTCTTTTTCATTACAAGGATGGCAATCTTGTCACGGAAGCTGTCAAACAGAAAAGGGATGATTCAGCTGTATTTAAAAATACGTTGCAACCTACAATAATTTTAGTTGGTGATACAATTGGTAAGCATCTAATATTAATTCCAAGCAAAAGTTTTTATCTTCTAACTTGGATTTCAGCTGAAATCAAAACTGCATATGTAGCGGTCAACGAAACCCTATATTCTTTTGAAAGTCCCCTTCAAGCATTGGACGAATGTTTCAAAGCCATTATTTCATTGGATGCTCAGTATCCTGAGCCTAGCATGCAGATATGGACATTCTTACAGCTATACGTCTACAAAATAAAATTTAAAGGCAGCGATAAACAATTTACCAGCGTCCATTCTCTTATATCGGAACTAAAATCATTTGAAGATTAATTTGTTCCTATTACAAAGGTATTTTTCAATTTTTTATTTACATAAGGTTTTTAATTCATTATTATTTAAATGGAGTGCTTTAAATGTAGTATGGTTTTTTTTAATTTCAAATCTTACACCAACCATTTAAATATATATCATATTTTGGAAAAAGTTAAAATATGTAAAATGTGTATTCCAAACAGAAAGTTTGTTAATTTAAGTGCATTTAAAAAACATGTAAAAATACATTTTAACGAGATTGAAAAGGAAAAGCAAGAAAATTCAAAAAATTTAAATTCAAAAGAAAAGTCTTTAATACTTTTAGATGCAAGCAAGGACTTCGATGTAACTAATATTAACACTGTAACTAAAGATAATACCACTGAAATGAATTCAGAACATCTAAAAGAAGTAATTGCAGCTGAAAATATTAAACTTATTGTTGAAATATATAAGGAAAAAAATATATGTAGGAAGTCGATACAAAATATAATTGAAAATTTTAGCATTTATTTACAAAGTGATATCTTTACAGTAGCAAAGAATTTAATATTAAATCAACTAGCGGAAGAAAAGTATCAACATGAAATTTTGAATATTTTTAATTTAATTCAATCAGCGCTGTTAAATATTTCTACAGAGTATCGTCGAATTCAATTATTGCAGAGCAAAACCCTTTATTCAGAATCTATTACTGTCGCTTTAAGTGAACGATTAGAACCCAAGCAAAAAAATAACAATACAATTCTTCAGTCAATTACTAACACTGCCAATATGGTCTGTATCAAATCTCTTTTGAAAAGCTTTTTGACTTCCGATGGAGTCTTCCAGGAAATTTTAGATTATATACTTTTTCTCAAAAACCAGAAGCACGTTGTTTCAAATAATATGCAAGCCAAACTATGGAAAAAGAAATCACAGCATCATAATATAAATGATATGGTTTTACCCTTAATATTGAGCTATGACGATTTCGAAACTAATAATGGGATGGGATCAAGAGCCGGCTTGCAAAACTTAGGATCGGTCTATCTATCTTTCCCTTTTATACCACCATGCTACAGATCAAAGTTAGAAAATATTTTTTTAGTTTTTCTTTTTAATAGTTTGGATCGCAAAACGATTGGTAATAAAGTCTTTCAACCTATTATCGACCAACTGGAAGATATCGAAAATAATGGGTTGGAAATTAATGGAAAGAAAATATTCTTTATTCTAAGCCTGTGCGTAGGAGATAATAAAGGTGTTAATTCCATGCTTGGATTTACTGAATCTTTTGTAGCTACACATTTTTGTAGATTTTGCAAAATGAAAAAAATTGAATGTCAAAAATCATGCAAAGAAAACACTAGATTAATAAGAAACAAATCTAACTACCAGCTTGATCTACAAGCTAATAATGTGTCATTAACAGGTTTAGTTTCTGAATGTATTTTCAATCAACTTGCTTCATTTGATGTCACAGAAAATTTTGCAGTTGATATCATGCATGATATATACGAAGGTATCGCAAATTATGAAATTGCCCTAATTCTATATAACTTCATTAAAGTTGAAAAGTATTTTACTTTGGATTCGTTAAACAATCGTATAAACAATTTCAATTTTGCTAACTTAGAAAACATAAATAAACCCCAAGAAATATTAGAAGATCACTAAAAAAATAAAAAACTTAAATACTCTGCCTCAGAAACACTTTGGTTAACAAAGTATCTTGGAATTATGATCTGTGACTGGGTTCCAGAAAATAACCAAGATTGGGATATTTTTTTGAAACTTAAAGGGATTATAGATATTATTATGCTTGACGCCATTGATCTTGATTCGATATCCATTTTGGATGTATTAATTACTGAACACCATATTTCGTTTCAAGAAATTTTTCGTTTACCACTCAAACCAAAGCATCATTTAATGACACATTATCCATCAATTATTAAAGAGATTGGTCCACTTGCGTTTTGAAGCCAAACATAAAGTGCTAAAAAATATTGCGCATTCAACTACTTCTCGACGAAATATATGTAAAACTATTTTTAACAGATATCTGCTGAGCGATACTAAGAAGCATCATAGTGGTTATGCTATGTTTAATAATGAATACGAATTTGGGAAAAATGTTAATCAACCTAACAGCAAAATACAATTTAAGTTAGATGATATTGAATTCGAATCCTTGAAGTTTTTTTCTTGGGTAAGATTTAACAATATAAAATTTAAGCGTGGTGTTGTTTTAATTACTGGATATGAAGAAGATTTCCCACAGTATGCTACTATTGAATATGTATGTATTTCTTCTCTCGATAAAGTGTACTTTTTAGTAACACCTTTGCAAACATTATATTTTGATTATCATATTTTTTGTTATGTAATTGAGAAACTTGACCAATATGATGTTATGGAATTAGATAATAGTACTATTAAAACATATTCTTTGCAAAAGTTTAAGTCAAAAATTTATGTTGTATAAACTTTAAGAAAGATATGTACCTAATGCTTTAAAAATGTGAATTAATGTTATTATTTTATAATTGAATTAAATTGAGATTTTATATTTTTTTAATCTACTTGTTTTATTTTAATCATTGTGATGAAATAAAATTCAGGGTGGAATGATACGCAATAATACAAAGGATATTCTCCAATTCTATAGGTATTTTTCCTATTTCACGTATGAATCTTCACAAGATATTTTGGGTCTTTTTGCAAGTGATATGGGAAAATTAGCAATGATTATTTGGAAATTTTAATTTAAGGATTGTGTAAAATGCAATTCAACATAGTGTGCAGATCTACGTAACATAGGAAAATGTACCATACCATTGGAGAAAAACACCAGAAATATTCCGATATTTTTCCCGTTAGCATTGGATATTTACCTAAGTACGATGAGACTATTACCCTATAATCATAGGAAACTTCGTTAATTATCATGGTTAAATTGCCAACAAAATTAGATAATATACCTATGAGACACTCGGTAATTTGGCAAAATTTCATAGTGTTATTTCCAACTTTGAAAATGGTTTAATTTCCGATAAATTATCATAAAACCAAATTAAGCAATGCCAACGGGAGAATACGTATATAAAAAATGGGAAATCCACCTATAATTTTTTTCCGTGTCAGGTCGTTCAAAATACTTTATTATTAAAAAATAATAAGGTAATTGTTCTCCGTAAATTCTTATCGAATTGTAGAAAGTAAAGAATCAACTCTGCTTCGATTAATTTAGTCTAGTTCTAATCCACATGCGGAACTGGACAAACTTAATACCACACAAGTGGATATTCCTCTGGCCAACGACTGAAACGATCGACTATAGTTAGGAGGTAGCTAAAATCGTTCGACGGCTTCAAGGGACTGATAAGGTCCATCACAATGTCCTCGAATCGACTATTCGGTAGCGTAAGCTTGCCAAGAGGCGTCCTGGTGTGCCGTACATAACTTTGAACCGCTGACAACTAATACAGTTTTTCCCAGCGATTGATATCGGTATTTATTTTTGGCGAGAAATATCGTTCACTGCTTAGCTTTCTTGAGCCACGGATTCCGGAGTGAGTCATGTTATGCAGCGACTTGAAAATTACTGCACGGAGCTTTAGGCCCGGTAATTTAATGTACCATAGAGTTAACTTGTAGGTCCGGCATTTCAATATAAAGTTAACTCAAGTGGTTTTGATTAACTGACAACTTTCAAGTTAACTCTACATTGAAATACCGGACTTTAGAGGTACAAAAGGGCGTATTTGAACGGCCGAAGCTTCGCACCAAACCGAAAAGTTTTTTATTTGAAAAACTCGTTATTCGAGTTTGAATTTCGAGGTTTTTGATTCGGATGCCGACTGAAGTTCTTTCAATTCCTGATCGTTTTCCTGGAGTTTGCTTAATTTCTCACTGTCAACTGAACAAAGCGAAATATTTTCTGCGCGAGACAATAAGTCAAAAATATTTAATCACTAGGTAAATGGATAGAAGTTCGCGATCGAAAGCGGAATGGTTTAAACGCCGATAGTCGCCACATGGTCGCCAATCGTTGGGGTCCCTTTTAGGTACCAGATGCAATTGTAAATTTACTTAATTTATTTATTAATGACAGGTGAAGACGTTGGACGACATATACCCAACTGTACCCAGTTGGTCGTGAGTCTCTTTAGAGTCGTTGTGTTTATCGTTTGAGCATAGTGCTTGTATTTCTTATCACTAGATGGAAAGAGATAGCAATATAACCCCTACCACGCTCTATTTGAAGTGAAGAACTTAATTTGCGGCCGAAGCATGAGTAGGTACAGATACACAAAAATAAGCAGAAATGAAAATAACCGTTCGAGTTTTAAAATATCGGTTAGTATAGTCGGATTTCAATATCGCTACATCGCATTTATTATATCCTCCTATATTATCGATATATCGTACAAAAAATATCGAAATTTTTTCAACATCCCTATTATTCTTTTCCTATTGACCACCAGGTTCGTGATGCTCTCACGGTTTTCTGTCAGAATGATAAAAAAATGGAAACAAATGTAAACCCAGTTGGTCGCGAGTCTCTTTAGAGACGTTGGCCGCTATTCACAGCCGTCATAAAGTTGGCTTTGAGTTTAAGCTGACTTTAGTGTCGTATAATTTATATGACACTAAAGTCAGCTCTAACTTAAAGCCTACTTTATGACGACTGTGAATAGCGGCCATTGTCTTTATGGCTTGAGCATAGTGTTTGTCTTTCATATCACTAGATGAAAAGAGATAGCAATAAAACTATATGTCCCTATCACGCTCTATTTGAAGTGCACAAAACAGGCGCATAACATCGAGCGCTATAACTGTCATCCACCGTTTAGGCAATGAAAAGTAAATGCGCGAGACCGGACGAGATCGATAATTTCAAGTTTAAGTTTTCTTTTCAAGTGCGGAAGTAATCAAAACGACGCAAGTGAAGTGCTGTTTGAAGTCAGTACATAATCTGTTTTATATAGTTATAATATTGTAGTAAGTTTACTTTGACCGTGTTTCCGCACGTTTCATCTCATTACCCCTTTTTTATTTCTAGCCGATGTCGATCTACCTGAAATATTTCTCATCGAGTTGAAGGAGTGCGTGTATATTTAAATCACATATGTATATAACCGAATTTGTTGATTGTTGCTCTCGGTGTAATAAATAATAGACAGAACCTACATTAAATATTATTTTTGTTTAATTTATTTTGAAGTACAGTAATCCCTCGACTTACGTCGGAGTTAGGTTCCGAGAATTTGCGACGTAAATCGAAAATGACGTAACTCGAGATTATAAGCAACCTCACGTTGCATACGACCGAACGAATTTTCCGATTCGATTTTTCGTTTTTCAACCTATTGTGAAATCTTTAATTATTGAAAAATTAGTTATAGTCGTAAATCATAACATTTTTAAAAATATTATGAAAGAAAATCTCCAGGAACTTGTAGTTTTAATTGACAGTAAAAAGAAATATGAATCCGTCGTACGACTAAAAATATTCGTACCGACAAACGGATTTCAATCAAAATCCAAATCTCTTGAAATTTACTCTCATGATATTCTAAAAAATGCTATTATTAACGATTTTAACCAATTTTCCGTTATCAGAAAATTTGACATTAAGCAGAAAAACGAAAGTTTGTATCGCAAAATTCGTTCGGTGAACGACGTAAGTCGAAAAAACGTATAACTAGGGAGAGGTAAGTCAAGAGATTACTGTACTTATGTATAAACACAAAATAAGAATCTATAGCAAGCTATCATCAAACAGATGGTGCTGCACCAATAAGAAATTCGCTATCGAGACATTCGCAGACATGTCTTCGAAATTTCGGGGTCCATTTGTCTCGATACCGTGTATTTTTCTTATAAGGCGTCTCGCAGAAATCTCGCAGACAAACCGACATGTCTTCGAGAAATCTGCGAGATTCTCACAGACACGACCAACTGGGATAGCATGTAATCAAATTCTGTTCGAGCTGGCCTAAGTTTTTCAGGTTTTGAAAAAGGACGGTGCCCTTTGGTAACAATGTGATGGATGACCTTGTGGTTTGCTGGAAGAGAATAGTCGGATGCTGTGGTGAGAGCAGGGAATTCTTCAATAAGTGTTCCACAGGCCGGTGCGGACGGGGGGGTTTTGGGGGTTTAACCCCCCCCCCCCCCCCCATTGGCCTATTTTCGTAGGGAAGTGAGGACCTTTTTTTGTTTTTTTAGGCCATTACATTTAGTATGGGGGAACTTGATAAAACCCGCCCCATCATACTTTCCTGCGCACGGGCCTGGTGTTCCATAATCCCCGCTATTTTTGCCTATTTTTGGCGGGTATGAAAACCCTTTGCCCCTGATCCCGTCAACTGATAGTGTTTTCTTTTTCGCATGTCTATGAGGATGTCGAATTTGTTTAACAAGTCTACTCCAATAATTGGTTTTTGAACGTTTGCGACCACGAAAGGAAAGGTGAATGGTCTCCGTAAGCCAACGCCGAGCTTTAATAATTTGATGCCGAAAGTTTTGATAGCGGCAGAAGGATTCGTTTCAGTTTTAATGAATTTTCCTTTTGGAGTTGGGAATAACTATCACCTCCGCGCCCGTGTCTATTACAAAATTGCACTTGCTCTCAGAACAGCGCGCGAACAAACTGTGTGTAGGTTTAATCCGACTTGGCTTGACTCTTCTCAGAGCTGAGTAAAACTTCTACACCCAGACGCTGGCGATTAGGACGCACCATCACCGCTCTACAGGGTTCGCCCCCCGATGTTAGCATCCAGGACAGGGCATCCCTAGCACCGTCTCTGTACTCACTGTTGCCATTTCTACCGATTTGTCAGATTTCTACCGATATTTTTGGGCTAAAATTGAGGTATTCCGATTTCCGGCTTTTCGTTCGAAATAATCAATTTCTACCGATTTTTGGCCAATCCCAATTTTACCCAATTTATGTTTTGATAATTCATTATTTTGTTAATTTAGAAAGCATTGCTCACAAAGCCATTGAGCAATACAGTTTGACAAACGCAACGCACTCTATCTAATGGTGATTTCTTTTCTGAAAAAAATGTGACCTGTAAAGATGCAAAATTATTGCAGTTCTGCCCTCTTTTTTGACAGTTCCGTCCGACAGGTCAATTTACAATAGAACGCTTTCAGGTCAAAAAGCTGTTATGAAAATTTAAATATATTTACACTACACTCCGTATGATTTCTAATTACCGTATGACCCGTTGGACAGTTTAATTTATGCTTTTAAATCGTTTGCCGCTGTTGTCGTAGGATATTTTTTTCTTATTTTCATCGTTTCTTACGTACATTTGAGGTTAAAGCAGTTGCACCGCCGAAATTTTCGGGGCAAGAAATGCGAGTTTTCAGGTCAATTTTAGCCACGGACTCAAACCCCTTTTTCTAGCAGGTCAAAAAAAATTTGAGAATAGAACAGCGGAACTGCTAGAACAAAAACTGAGGGCAGAAACGGGTCACATTTTTTTGCAGAAAAGAAATCACCATAAGTTCCAAAACATTCATATTTTATCAGTAGATTTGCAGTGACCACTGTCATGTACACTACATCAGGAGTCTGACTATTTAGCTGCTTTTGTGTCTCGGCTAGCTGTCATTCCGGTACTTAGCCGAGACACAAAAGCAGCTAAATAGCAGCTATAGCTGAACATTGGACAGACTCCATGTATACTATTCAGGCAGTTGCAAACGTCAGGTACTTTCTTAGCCATTCTGACACTTTTATTTGCCAGAACCCTCTTTTGCAGTCTAAAGCAGGGAATACAAGATACAACGATTGTACTGACGTGTGTTGTTGCGATATCTGTCCAACGGTTATATGCACTGAACACACCATGCGATTTGCTTACAATTTTCTTCCAACAAGATTTCATTGTTATTCCCAATACAGTATTTGATAACACAGAAGCACTAAAAGTTTACGAATGAAATCGCTACAACAGTTGTATTCATGATAATACACTATACAATATACATACGACCTATTGCATGAGACTGCCGGTTTTCGGTTCAGAGCAAACAACCGTGCGATATTGGCCCAACCATTGTTCATAAACGAATGCACGATGCAATCGTCGTATACAACGGCAAATTGGGCCAACAGTTGGTACAACCGTTGTATAGTGTATTCCCTGCTTAAGACTTTTTCATCCTCGCTGCTATTTCTTCAGGGTTTCGGCACCATGTAACAGTAATACGACGAGCTTGGTTGGTACGTCTTTATTCACAGGCTGTCTGTGTGCAATTGCCTGAATGGTATACATGATGTAGTGTACATGACAACCACTGTTTAGAAGAAGAAGAAAATATTTGAAATCAAAGTGTCAACGGCGTGTAAAGCAGGGAATACACTATACAACGGTTGTACCAACTGTTCGCCCAATTTGCCGTTGTATACGACGATTGCATCGTGTATGCGTTTATGAACAATGGTTGGGCCAATATCGCACGGTTGTATGCTCTGAAGTGCATTTTTAGAAGTGTCACAGATGTGAAAACCAAAAAACCGAACAAACTCGAAAACAAAACTTTAAATGCTATAACTATAAGGTCTCATTTGAATGATCTTAATAGATATAAGTTGTGTTAAACTGAAGCCAGATAAAAAATATTTCGTGAAAATGCAAACTATTTGTAGCGGCACCACTCTTTGGTGCGCCACACGCTTAGCTGCGACGGTGAAAGTCGCGGCAAAACGGTCGCCAGCGTCCGGGGGCGAGCGTCGTGCAACACAATGGGACACAATTTGTCCGTGTGCCGGGATGAGTGCTGCGTCACGACACTAAATTGCCTGCGTCCAGGGGCGAGTGTCGGCAGCGGCGGTGGTCCTGAGTATGCCTGCGTCCGGGGGCAAAATGTCCGAGGGCGCCTACGTACGGGGGCGATATGTCTGAGGTCGCCTGCGTCTGGGGGCGGCGGGAGCTTGCGACGGTCTTAAGAATGCCTGCGTCCGGGGGCAAAGGGTCTGAGGTTGCCTGTGTCCGGGGGCGATATGTCTGCGGCTGCTCTGAGAAGAGCCGTTGTGTTATTCTACTTGCGCATATGCGCTTTAGTCCTGAGAAGAACTGATGTTAATGCTTGCTGCTAATTCTTCTACTCAGATAAATGCGTTTCAGTTCTGATAAGAACTGAAACTTTGGTCTGCTACCGCTGGACTAATAAAAAAACGCCTGGTCGCCTTGGGTTATAATTCAATACTCAATAATTTATTTTCCTAACTAGCCTATAAATAGTTACAACATTCAATTCTGGTTAGGTCCCACTCTAAATTTATTTCGGATATTTCGAAGCTAAAACAAAAGGTGACCGAACGGTACATTTTAATTTTGTGATGCTAAGTGCATCGTACAATTTTATTTTTTTGATATTGTGGGTAATTTACCCGGACACAGTGGAGTCCGTATAAATAGCCCACATCACCCCCCTTCCAGACGAAGGCGTAATGAGTTTTTATGATTGTGCAAGAAAATTACTTTACTTTAAATTTAACCTTCTTTTTACTTTCGGAATTCGATTCTAAGACTAACGCTGGTTTTAAACGGTCGATGCTTACGGAAGAATTTTTCTCGTTTATATTTATTACGTAATGTTTTCGAAATCTACGTACTACCGCGTATGGACCTTCGTATGGCGGTTGCAAACCTGGTTTAATTCCCTCGGCTCGAACAAAAACTTGCTCACAATTCTCTAAATCCTTTGGGATGTAGACTGGGGTGTTGGTATTTTTCGCGTTTGTTGGTTTCAACTTCGACATGTTGCTGCGCAGTTGGGTGACAAAGGTTGCAGGCTCAAAATCGCCTGAGGAGTTGTCAATAAAATATTCGGCTGGGAGTTTCAGCGTTTGACCGAAAACTAATTCTGCCGGCGAACAGTTCAAATCCGATTTGAAAGCCGCTCGTAGTCCTATAAGGATTATCGGGAGTTCTTCTGTCCAATTTATTTGGTTCTCGCGACATTTCAGGGCTGTTTTTAACTGGCGGTGAAAACGTTCGACCATCCCGTTTGCTTGTGGATGGTAAGCCGTCGTGTGAATTCTATGGCTTCCTAGGCATTTGCTTAATTCGAAAAATAATTTTGACTCGAATTGTGTGCCTTGGTCAGTTGTGATTCTGGAGGGAACGCCGAAACGAGAGATATATTCCCGGAAAAAGGTTTTTGCGACCGTGTTTGCTGTAATATCTCGAAGTGGGTATGCATCTGGCCAACGGGTGAAACGGTCAACTATGGTTAAAAGGTAACTAAAACCGTTCGAAGGCTTCAAGGGACCGACTAGATCCATATGAATGTGCTCGAAACGACTATTTGGTAGCGTAAACTTGCCAAGAGGCTCCCTGGTGTGCCGAGTTACTTTGGAGCGTTGACAACTAATGCAGTTCTTCGCCCAGCGATTGATATCTGCGTTCATTTTGGGCCAAAAATATCGCTCACTTATTAGCTTTCTTGAGCCACGGATTCCGGGGTGAGTCATGTCATGAAGTGACCTGAAAACTGCTGAACAAAGTTTCTGCGGTACAAAAGGGCGTATTTGAGCGGTTGAAACTTTACACCACACTGAAAAGTTGACTAAAGGAAACACTCGTTTTTCCAGTTTGAAAGTGGAAGTTTTTGATTTAGGTGCCGACTGAAGTTCCTTTAATTCCTGATCGATTTCTTGGAATTTGATAAGGTTTTCCAGGGTTAATTTTTCACTATCTACAGAACAAAGTGAAATATTTTCTGTGCGAGACAGTAAGTCAGCCACTACGTTGTCGCGACCTTTGATATGCCGTATATCGCTTGTATGTTGGGCGATAAAATCCAAGTGTCGTGTTTGTCTAGGGCTTCGATCTGCTTTGGTATGTAATGCCGTTGTTAAAGGTTTGTGATCCGTATACACGGTGAAATAACGACCTCCCAAAAAATGCGAAAAATGTTTAATCGCTAGAATACTTGCATTCGGCGGTACTAAGTTTTTTTGAGAAAAACCCCAAAGGCTCCCAGAGGTTGTCTTCGCTTAGTTGGTCTAGAACCGCGCCGACTGCGATGTTTGATGCATCTACAGTGAGTCGTAGTTTTGCGTCGTTCAAAGGGTGAACGAGAAGTGTTGCATTAACTATCGCTTCTTTAATTTTTTTCACTGCATCCTCACACTCTTCCGGCCAATTAAAAGTTTTAGTTTTTTGCTTTTTGCTGGAGAGTTGTGCGACAAGAGTGTGAATTGGTGCCAAAAATTCTGCGAGTTTGGGGATGAATCTGTGGTAATAATTTACCATTCCCACAAAGCGTTGAGTGAGCCGAAGAGAGTTTGGACTGGCAAAATTTTTAATAGCTTGGATGCGCACGTCTGAAGGAAGAATTCCGTTTTTGTTAATCTTATGACTTAAGAAATCGATTTCTTCAACTCCAAATAAGCACTTGGTGTTGTTGATTTTAAGATCGTAAGATGCAAGTTGCGCGAATAATTTTCGTAGGTGATCTGCATGCTCTGCATGGGATCTGCTTACTACGAGTATGTCGTCAATATAGACGAAAACGAAAGGTAGCTCTCGAGTTACTTCGTTCATAAACCTTTGAAAAGTCTGGGCTGCGTTGCGCAAACCAAACGGCATTCGGGTGAACTCAAAAAGTCCGAAAGGCGTTGTGATTGCTTGCATTCTTCAGCTACCGGAATATGATGATACGCCCGCACTAAATCCACTTTTGAAAAAACGGTGCACCCTTGGAGTTGGAGTGAAAAATTATGGATGTGTGGAATCGGATACCGATCGGGTGTAGTGATTGCGTTTAAACGCCGATAGTCGCCACATGGGCGCCAATCGTTGGGGTCCCTTTTGGGCACAAGATGCAGTGGTGAAGAGACAGGTGAAGACGATGGACGACATATACCCAATTGTAGCATGTGATCGAATTCTGTCTTAAGCCTAGTACTGTGTTCAGCGAAACGAACACGAACGAAAAAGTCACCTTCGAAGCGGAGTGAAATATTCTACACCGTTCGCTACTAGATGTCATTGATAAAAACACGCGCGAAATTTGAAAATATTAAAAAAATGTCAAGTAATTACTATTCCGGCACATAACACAACAAAATATTGCTCACACAAAATTTCCCGAGCACCAACTCACTGAATTGACAGCGAACTATTGAAAATTTTGAGTTGTCAATTATTTCGCTTGTCAAAAAGCCTCCGGTACCATTAAAAACGA
Source organism: Beris chalybata (assembly GCA_949128065.1). NCBI lineage: Eukaryota > Metazoa > Arthropoda > Insecta > Diptera > Stratiomyidae > Beris > Beris chalybata. The sequence continues at coordinate 91,080,441 of OX421897.1, forward strand.
AACGAAATCGCCACGAGCGCCATCTATTAGTGACAACGGCAAATGTCCATTCCGTCCCCGAACACAGTACTGCAAAACGAACGAAATATTTCGTCGGTGAAATGTCAACGAAAATTCCATTTTTTTTATATGAACTTTGACAGTTCGTTTCGTTTCGCTCGGAGCACAGTACTAGGCTTTAGCTGGCCTAAGTTTTTCAGGTTTCAATCGACGGGGTTTTGAAAAAGGAAGGTGCCCATTCGTAACAATGTGATGTACGACCTTGTGGTTTGCTGGTAGAGAATAATCGGGTGCTGTAGTGAGAGTAGGAAACTCTTCAACGATTGCGCCATAATCTCCATTGTTTTTGCTTAATTTCGGTGGGTCCGAAAACCCTTTGCACCTAATCCCGTCAACTGATAGCTTTGTTGCTGAATCGATCAGTTTTCTTTTTTTCATGTCAATTATACCGAATTTGTTTAACAAATCTACGCCAATGATTGGTTTTTGAACGTCGGCAACCACGAAAGGAAAAGTGAAAGGTCGCCGTAAACCAATGTCGAGCTTCAATAATTTGATACCGAAAGTTTTGATTGCGGATCCGTTGGCGGCAGTGAGATTCGTTTCCGTTTTATTAAATTTTTCTTTGGGAAATAGGTTTTTTGGAATAACCGACACCTCCGCGCCCGTGTCGATTAGAAAATTGCACTTGTTCTCAGAACAGCGTGCAAACAAACGGTGTGCAGGTTTAATCCGACTGTCTGTTGTAGCGACAGTCGGGTTGACTAGTTTTTTTTATCGGTAGTGAGCTTTGGTTTAAAATTACATGGGCTTACGCATTTGGTTGCTTTTTCGGCGAAACGCGCATGATACCAGCAACTAGTGTCACCCGACTGCGCAGACGTGTTTCGTTGATTTTTGTTGTTTTTCTTATCATTTCGCGTGCGGCTGCGACTGCGGTTCGAACCCTGATTGCGATTAAAGCCGCGAATTTCTTTTCGCAATTCGCTAATTTTTTTTTTCAAGGATTCCAATTCGCTATCACGGGTCGAAACGATCGCACTTATATTTGGTTTTTGCGTCACTTCCCACATTTTATCTGCGAGATCAAGTTGTTGCTCGAATTTTTGATCTTTAGCTACTGCTAAAGGAATAGACACTGTGGCCGGTAATTTGAGTTCCCAAAGGGTTCGGATAAGCGTATCCCCGATGGCGGTAATATTTCCGGCCAAATTTGTCATGTGTCGGAACAATTCCGAAGGTTTGCGATCGCCTAGGTCCTCCGAGCTTAATAACTGCTCTAACCTTTTTTCTTCCGATGCGCTATGGCGCTTAATTAATGTCAGTTTTAAACTCTCATACTTTTCCGACGCGGGAGGAGTATTTAACAAATCAATCACTGAATTAATTGCTTCGACCGGCAATGAAGCTAAAACGTACGCGTATTTGCTTTCATCTCTCCTAATCTTCTTTGCGGCAAATTGAGCCTCTGCTGCGATAAACCATGCAGAGAGAGCCTTGTCCCAAAATGTTGGGAGTTTCACATATGCGACTTCTACTTCTTCCTCCGTCATCTTCGATCGAAAAGACAGAAAGGCTTGAAGAGTGCACGTAAATTGAATGTGTTTCAAACTAAGGTTTGAGGAAACAGAAAAACATACAAGTGATATATATATCACTGTAATGTCGATTAGGATCGATTGTACACTTTTTTAACTTTGCGAAACGAGCAAAAATGAAACTTTGTTCGCGGATAAACACTGATACGTCACTGAATAAAAAAATAAACTTCGCGCACCAAATCGAATTCCGATGTAATTACATCAAGGTTTTGTATATCCACTTTTATGTGATAGATAAAAATTTTGTTTTTGTAAAAGAAAAGAATAAAAAAAATTTTTAACATACGTGATTTTTACGCCTTGAAGGTGTTGGAGATGACGAGATGATTGCTGATGATGATGAGTTGCTTTCTATGATGATGCTGATGAAGGTTCCATGATGTTGACTTGATGATGCATTTGTTGATAATACAGCTTATGTTGAAAGTGCTGAAGATGATTTGGTGTTGATAATTATGTTGATTTTTTGATGAGTTGCTGCTGACTCCTCTTGAGGAGGTGTGTCGGGGTCGACAAGTATGTGACACCGACGTCGGGTCACCAATGTAGCGGCACCACTCTTTGGTGCGCCACACGGTTAGCTGCGACGGTGAAAGTCGCGGCAAAACGGTCGCCAGCGTCCGGGGGCGAGCGTCGTGCAACACAATGGGACACAATTTGTCCGTGTGCCGGGATGAGTGCTGCGTCACGACACTAAATTGCCTGCGTCCAGGGGCGAGTGTCGGCAGCGGCGATGGTCCTGAGTATGCCTGCGTCCGGGGGCAAAATGTCCGAGGGCGCCTACGTACGGGGGCGATATGTCTGAGGTCGCCTGCGTCCGGGGGCGGCGGGAGCTTGCGACGGTCTTAAGAATGCCTGCGTCCGGGGCAAAGGGTCTGAGGTTGCCTGCGTCCGGGGGCGATATGTCTGCGGCGGCTCTGAGAAGAGCCGTTGTGTTATTCTACTTGCGCATATACGCTTTAGTCCTGAGAAGAACTGATGCTAATGCTTGCTGCTAATTCTTCTACTCAGATAAATGCGTTTCAGTTCTGATAAGAACTGAAACTTTGGTCTGCTACCGCTGGACTAATAAAAAAACGCCTGGTCGCCTTGGGTTATAATTCAATACTCAATAATTTATTTTCCTAACTAGCCTATAAATAGTTACAACATTCAATTCTGGTTAGGTCCCACTCTAAATTTATTTCGGATATTTCGAAGCTAAAACAAAAGGTGACCGAACGGTACATTTTAATTTTGTGATGCTAAGTGTATCGTACAATTTTATTTTTTTGATATTGTGGGTAATTTACCCGGACACAGTGGAGTCCGTATAAATAGCCCACACTATTTATGTGGAGAGATAGGAGAGACCGTAAAGTCACACTGAAAGCAAAAAAAAAAATAGGATTAAAACCCTGAAATTATTTTTTTATATGTAACAACTGAAAATAATAAAATATTAATATTCAAGTTTAAAGTCAAACTGTTCAATCAATTTTAGAACACCTAAAATTGTGTAAAAATCGAAATCTACTGATAATAACTATTTGAAATCAAAAACAGTTGAAAACATAGACTACAGAAATCCTTCTTTTTATAAACCCATAATTTACTTACCAACTGCCGTGCAGAACTTAATAAATAAATTACCAGAAAGTAATGCGCTGAAAATGAAAGAAATCTTTTTAAAGTTTTATGTTGAGTTAACGCATCAAATATATAAAAGATTTGATTTTAAGGACAAATTATTAAAAAAAAATTCAATCATTAATCCTAAAAGCGTAGTATCTTTGAAACATGAATCAATTGTTCCACTTATGGAAGAGTTTCCAAATCTTGTACTACATTCAGAACAGCAGGATATAGACGATGAATGGCGTGCACTGAGGACAATAAATTTTACTGAAATTGATTTAACCACCTATACTGATGAGCAATTTTGGCGTTATGTTTGTACAATTAAAAAAAGTGATGGTTCTATTGCCTTCCCGAAATTAACTTCATTTGTATTTCAAATATTAAGCTTGCCCCATTCATCTGCTAACGTAGAAAGGATATTTTCTACTATAAATATAAATAAGAATGAAGTACGAAATCGACTTTCGATTGATTCATTGTCTGGTATACTTTATACCAAAGATTATCTAAAATTAAATGATTACTGCTGTTTTAATGTAATAGGAAACATTGATATGTATTCAATGTTTAATCAACACATGTATGATTTCAAAAATGTACCTTCTGAAGAAAAACTGTAGATAACTTGTCTATACTTTTGCAAGTTTAAGGCCCGTTCCTACGATCGTCAGTTAAATTGTAACCGGAGAAAACTGACAGATTTTCATACAAAGCGTCCAGTTATAGTTCCGGTTAGAATTTAACTGACGATCATACGAACGGGCCTAAGTTACGTAGCGTAAATCAAATTATATTATTATTTTTTAAGGAGAATTTTTATGTTTGTTATTTTTTTTTATTGTTGAATTATTTATAATAAAAACATTATTTATTCAGTATCTTTTTCATTTATCACATTTATTTTCTTACTAAATTTTGGGTCCAGTTACCAATGTACGAAGAAGAGCACACACTACGCGAGGTATATTCATACATACAGCCTCCACAAAAAATTCTGCAAAAATACCTATCGCCGAACAACCTATCGCCGAACGGCGACGATTACTTCTAAATTTCAAAACGCTATAACTTTTCATTTCAGGGCTTGCGAGATTTGAAACATAGCTCAATCTGTTTCAAAATATCGACAGATTTAAAGATAATTTTTTCTTTTTTTTCAGGGCTCTGTTCAAGATTTCTGCTATAGCTGCTTCGAAAGCATAGCATAGCAAGACTGTAGCAGCTGTCAATTTCAGCCATAGCATGAAATAGCTTTTACGGGTCTTAAACCGCCAAAAGCAGCTTGTATAGCTAATAACAGCTGTTCGACAAGCACATACGCAAGTTGGCGTGGCATATAAGACATTTGTTTGAATGACTTTGAATACTTACCGCATTAACTGCTTCTAATGTTTCCTTAAATTTTTCGTTAATTTCTAATGCTAATGATAGAGTTTCTTCCATTTTTAAAGACTGAAAATAACGTTTCGACGAAAGTGACAGCTACACACGCATATAAATATTGCAATAGCCGCTTTCTAGCTACACTCGGGAGTGCGAGCAAGAAAAAGCAGCTATGGATGCAGCTTTTTAAAAATCTTGAACAGATCTAGTGTCAAATAGCAAGCACGAGAAAGCAGCTTTTTGGTTGCATTGAACACAAAAAAGCAGCTAATAGCAGCTAAAGGGTTTTCCAATAAGGACTTGACAACTTTGAATTCAATTTGTGAACGCACCCTTTCACTAATCATCGAACTCTCACTGTCAATTTATTCATTAAACTTAACATTTTTATCATGGTAAAGTACACGAAGGAACAACGTCTGCAAATTAAATTATATTATTTTGAAAAAAAGTTGTCAAGTCCTTATTGGAAAACCCTGGGTTTTCCAATAGGGACTTGACAACTTTGAATTCAATTTGTGAACGCACCCTTTCACTAATCATCGAACTGTCACTGTCAATTTATTCAGTAAACTTAACATTTTTATCATGGTAAAGTACACGAAGGAACAATGTCTGCAAATTAAATTATATTATTTTGAAAAAAAGTTGTCAAGTCCTTATTGGAAAACCCTTTAAAAGCAGCTATAGCAGAAATCTTGAACACACCCCAGGTTGTGGTCACGCAACAGTATAGTACCTTCGCGCCCTTTCGCCTCATAGAGTCCTTCCCCTCTTCTAATGGTGTTTTCTTTTCTGAAAAAAATGTGACCTGTAAAGATGCAAAATTATTGCAGTTCTGCCCTCTTTTTTGACAGTTCCGTCCGACAGGTCAATTTACAATAGAACGCTTTCAGGTTAAAAAGCTATTATTAAAATTGAAATAAATTTTCACTACACTCCGTATGATTTCTAATTACCGTATGACCCGTTGGACAGTTTAATTTATGCTCTTAAATCGTTTGCCGCTGTTGTAGGATATTTTTTTCTTATTTTCATCGTTTCTTACGCACATTTGAGGTTAAAGGAGTTGCACCGCCAAAATTTTCGGGGCAAGAAATGCGAGTTTTCAGGTCAATTTTAGCCACGGACTCAAACCCCTTTTTCTAGCAGGTCAAACAAAATTTGAGAATAGAACAGCGGAACTGCTAGAACAAAAATTGTGGGCAGAAACGGGTCACATTTTTTTGCAGCCAGCGGCCCCCCCTCGCATTCGATCGGACGCCGATGGAATTGCCACTTTGCTCCTCTGGTTCAACTCTTCAGACGCCCTTAAAAATATATCCATCTCCCTCCCTCCTCTCAATTTTTTCTCGATCCTGCCACATTCTCAATTTGCCGATTTTTTGATTCAGACGTCTGGCAACACTGTCTGTACTAGTGTGGCTCACCACCCACCAATGACGCTACAGTAACCTACACCCTTTCTACACCGCATCCCAGAAAAACAAGTTTCGAACTTCTACCCGTAAAATAATGAAGTTGCAACCAGTCTGTTCACCGATTTTTATTTCATTTTAGCAATTGAAATTGTTTTCTTATAAAAAAAAAATTTTGTTTTTGATATGTTGTTATACGTTTGTCCTTCTTATTTAATTATAACAATAATTAAAGCTCAGTTTAGTAAAACCCTTTTATTCGCTTGTAATCTCAATTTTATTTGAAAATAACCTTCAACTGCCACTTTTTGTCTATCTTGGAAGATTCCGAAATTTGCCACCAGAACACACGGTTTATGTGTTAGACTCATTTACGATCCACTTACAAAACTTCATGGGCATTTTCCGTCAAGCCTTGAAATTACTGTTTCTTGTTGATAGTTGACAAATGGTTTTAAAAGTTTGGAGTTTATAGAAATTTCTCCAGAAATATGACAGATAATGGCCAGGACACGATCAGAATTACGTTACAAAAGCTTATTGAATTGTCGGGGTATTGAAAAATTGATTAATTCCATTTCACACTGATACTATTTAGTTCATCCTCAGGGCAAATTTTACTGCCGATGATGTGATTCGCGAGTTTCGGCAGCCGAAAGATAAAAATTCAAATCGGAAGCTTCTTACTACTCTGAAAATTATAACAAAACATCAATCTACTGCCCGATCTCATTTGGTTGAAGTAAACAAACTACTAGACAAGTTCGTTTACATTGTTAGAAACCTATATTTGTAATTGCAAGATTTTTTGCAGGAAGGATCCCTTCTATTGCCTAGTTCACTTTTTAAACTACTACTCCGATAGCAAACTCGCTCAGTGTGCTTCCAAGAAGGAATCACCAGTTTCCTTGTTAAGTTCTACTAAAATCTTCGAATCTGTTACCCGGGAAAATGTTTCAGAAGTAAGTACTACAATCATAAATTGTAATAAAAATGATGTATCAGTAATATTTTTTTAGATAAAAGAGCGGGTGGTGCTGGCAGCGTCTGGCGGTTTGAGTAAATCTGCTCAAGGCAGTACTGTTGGATGTAACACAACCCCAACTCTCTTGTTTCCCGCCTTAAATAAAAATAGAACCAATTCGGCATGGGACTTCCAAAAAATTGATCTTGTTCCTTTTCATCATTCGAACATCGCTGCTGTACCTATCGCGGCACAGGAAAGGGCACTGCTTTACGATTTGATTTACTGTTTGAGTGGAATGCGTGGCAGTTATATTTATCCTGACGATGTTTGCGTATCAGAAGCTGTAGGGCTGCGATTCAAAATTTCAGAACAAATTCACAGCTCATTGCGCGATATCGCTTACGAAGTTATTCCTCTCGCTTCGCATTACATCTGTGTTCAAAAGTTTGTACAGAAAGCAAGTTTTACTAACTGTGGCCAGGTGCTACAAGCATTAAGTGCTGCTCTACGGTCTTTAATTCATGATTACTACGTAAGAAAGTTCTACATATTACGTCATTACGCTTTTTTTTACTAACTTTGATTTCAGTTACTACTAGCACAATTGGAATCAGAATTAGTGGCTGGTTCCTTAACGCTGCATAAACTCATGTTTTACATTCGACCTACACTGAATACTATGGAAGTATTGGCTGATGCAGTAAACGACATTTGTTCTGTAAGTATTTGAATAATAGTTATAGGAAAATAAAAATTATTCTATGTTCTTCTACAGACGGACTTAAGAGGTGGGCAAGCTCTTACCCTGCTTTTCGATCGAATAAATGCGTTAACTGGCGATGAAGAGTCTCAGAAATTTTTGGTACAGTTAACTCAAATGGCAGCGGTTCCGTACATGGACATATTACAGTTATGGATTCAAAAAGGTGCCATTGATGATCCTCAGCAGGAGTTTCTTGTTGAAGATAATGAAGTGATACGACGAGAGGAACTACCAGAGCATTACTCCGCTGACTATTGGGAAAAAAGGTAAATATCAAGTGTTTGTAGGAAATTCCTTTGTTCGAGATGCTATAATATTGCGTAAATATTCTTTCCTGGAGTTAAATTACTTAGTTGTTAGGACAATACGTGCTGGATGTTGTATTTTCTTCAGCTCTTATGTATGAGGTATTCTGGGGAGAAGCACCCCCCCCCCCTTCCCAAAATTATTGGCTCACCTAGTAAGTTAAATTTTTTTTTAAAACATCAGCTCGAAAAAGGTAGAATGTAGCAGTGTTGAACGAAAGTCTGTGAAGGCAGTTTAATACTGCTTGATTATTGTTGGTTTCCAATCTCCAACTTCATTTGTTTTCCAGTTACAAAGGGTGGTGTATAGTAATTTTGTTAGTATGAATTCAAAAGAAGGATATTATCGACCGATCACCATTAATAATGGACGGTCATCGATAACAAAAAATGAATCTCTCTAAGAATGTGAACGATACAAGTAGGTTGTAACCATGGAGATATATGTAGTGGAGATGGCGAGCAGCGACTGTTTTGAAGCCAGAGGTTTTCTTGCAAAGGACCGGCGATATACACTATGCTACTATCAGCATCTTACTCACATGTATGTTAAACTCCGGTATTGACAAGAAAAAAACCCAAATTTTAAATACTGCGCTACTATTTGCATTTCACTGCCACCGGGCATTAAACTTCAAAATGCTTCAAAGTGCTTTATACAGAAACGGCGTGTTGCCATCTCCGTTATTTATATCTCCATGGTTGTAACTATCAAAACTTATGAATTCAAACATTTGTGTCATTCCATCAATAATCGCAAAAAATTTCAAAATTTGGGACTTATCATCGCCGAGTCTTTTAAAAATGTATGTTCTCGAAGAATTGGTGAAGAAAAAATATAAAATCAATTTTTAGTTTCTATCTATGTTAAAGATTTCGCAAAAATTATATCCGAGTCCTCTCCGAAAATCCATATCTCAGATACTTAGGGCCAAATTCACAGTCGTAAACCAAGCCCTTAGTGTTTATCGTAGAATAATAAAGTAGGGCTTACTTTAAATTGCAATATGGTCGCAATATAAAAAAAAATACGAATAAAAATTATTCTTGAAAGTTTTTTTTTCTTTTATCCTTGAATATCTTAATTAACTTGGGATGTCAAGAAGATCGTTATGTTCCATCAAGGTCCCACCATACTGAATGTGATGACTTAAAATAAGAAAAAGTTCCTCACTTCCCTATGAAAATAGGCTAATAGGGGGGGGGGGGGGGGTTGAACCCCCAAAACCCCTCGTGCGCACGCGCCTGGTAGAACGTTGAAACTTGAAAATTATATAAAACTTCAATAGTTGAGTTGGATAATACAATACCTCCGAAATGCTCGAACGCTGAGATCCAGATATTCCAGATTCTTACTTGTAAAGGGTTAATATCTACAGTGAAGTAAGGAAGTGGCGGAATTTTTCTAAAGAAACATGTCTCATATCTCAAGAACTATTTAAGATAGAAGCTTAGAAATAATGCGGGATCAAATTGTTAAGTTTCCGAGTTTTATATCTCGAGAAGCGCAATTATGTATGTATGTATAACTAAAACTAGGTATTTAGGTAGAGCTATAGTTGTGGCAAGTTCTACAACTTTTAGTACGGGCATTATGGTACAGAGAGGGTGGTGTTAATTTTTGCACAATAGGAAATCGGCCATGTAGAGCTTCATTACTTTTTTCCAATTCTAATATGAATTTTCTTTTATTGTAGTATATAATATCAACCACTACTACTAATTACAACTCGTAGATAATATCGAACTAACTTGTCAATGTTCAAATTGGTCAATTTAAAAATTTTTTTGCAGCTCGTTTTTAAAACGGAGCTCTTGATTTTGAAAATAAAATTTAATGATTTGCACACGTTTGTTCAACGCAATAATTTTCCGTGGTGTTTTGCCATACACTACTAAGCAATTTACACAAATTTGACGTCTGTTGCTTTAACATCATTTCCGCTTTAATCTAAAAAATTTATATCGAAACACACTATTAGCTATTTACATTTAAATAAAACAGAATAATTGAGATGATTTCCAAACGTTGCTCGTTCGCGAACTTCGCCATGTAAAAATATAAACCTTGACTGTCGTTTTGACATTAACATACCAGGAAAAAAGTTTAACAGTGCGTTTGTATCTTAAGGCCAATATACACTATCATTCTTGTATGTCATTCTTGCATGAATATTTGAATTTTTCATGCCATCATGCAGCCCCATACACGAGAGATTTTCGAGAAAAATTCAAATATTCATGCATGAATGACATGCAAGAATGATAGTGTATATTAGCCTTTAGATAGGGTAACTAAGGATAAGAAAGGAAAGCACGAAAAAATTATTTTGACAACACTATGGTATCCATTGATGCCGAGGGAACTTGCTTTTAAAAAAAGCTATTCGTTTCTGGTATTTTGTCGAGATTCCAGTTACAGAATCGTACCAGATCATAAGTAAATATGTACATGTATAATAAAAAAATAATATTTTGTGCTTATTTGGGCCAAAACCTCTAAATCCGCTTGACATCCGTTCGCCCGCGCGTCTGTCCGACACGATAAAGCCCGAAACAATGGTTCCGTTCCGTTCTGCAGTTTTGTATAATTCTTCCCTTTCTTCTTTCTTCTTCTTTTTTGAGAGCAATAGTCTGAATTCATCTAATCGAGATGTAAAGCATGCGTTTGTTGCCAACGCATGAGCTTTTGTAACTTTGGTGGCTTGTGATGCGTATTTAAGTAAATTTTTAACGTACTTTATAAACAATACGGCTTATATTATTTTTGTATATGTACTCGATGGACACCTAAGTTTCATAGTTTCTTATAATAATTAGTGTTAAGATGGAAATTTTTGTACTAGTCTTTTTCCGGCAATAAATATTATCTTATCTTATCTTCCGTTCTGCTGTCAAAGTAGGCATGTAAATGCACACAACGGTCGTACAAGCGACAAGTAATTTTTGAGAATGGGATTGGGTGTCGGACTTCCGTTGGTCTCGTATTGAAGTAATTTTAGCATTACTATAAGGCCTAAGCCTGATTTGGGATGTTGCGCTATTGATTATTATTTATTTATTATATCCAGAAGCCAAAGAGGGAGTGTGGCAGGTATTGAACGGAACGGAGCATTGTGGCCAACACTGAAATTTGACGTAACAGAACGGATGGGATCGTGTTGGAACGGGAGCATTGTGTTTCGAGCGTAACTTAGTAACGTCTTGACCTATCTTGAAATTTTGAATCTGGATGTCAGAAATCCTTTTCTTTACCACCAAAATGTGTTCATGAAGCCGCAGAAATTCTTCGCAATGTACATTCTTAAACCGTAGGTTTGTGTTCTGTCTTTCAATCCTACTCAGAACTTTGTTCTTAGATATGTTGTCTTCTAGAGGTACGCCCGTCAGACAGGTGGAGTACTTTGGAACTCCTGATACGTCTTACACCATTAGCTGCGCTTTTATCTACAATTTCATCATTTCCACTGACTACTTTACCTAGTTTCAGGTTTGGAAACTTTTTACAGTGATAGCCAACCACTCATCTTTAGGAATTGGTAATAAATTCGGATTGTAGGGTGTTTTTCCCTTTCGTAGTATTTGAGAGGCTTCGTTATGTCAGCCACTTCCTACCTGAACTGAAGGACAACACTGTGATGAAAAGCTGTTTGATTGGCCGCGGTTATTTTTTGTAATTGTTTGCTTATTCATCAGTTTTGCGCTGGGGATAGTGTCTCTGTCGAATTTCGGTAATAAAACTTTCTCAGTTTTTTCGTGGCTGTTAAATTGTTAAATAATCTTCAATCGGTTGGCTCGCTTTTATTCGTAATACTGTACATTATACCACTGCTGTCCGAAATTACTTTGAAGTATTTGTAAATTTTCTGTACATATGAAACAACAAAATTTTTTGTTTATTCTTATAATTAAGATATACAATACGACGAGAACGAATTCCGCGCTTTCTTGAAAAGGTTTCCGATATTATTTTACGTACAGGTAAATATTTAAATGTGATACGACAATGTGGTAAGAAGGTTACACCACCTCAGACAATGGTGCTGCACTTCAGTCCGACAAATCAGAACCACACGACTGTTATTCAAAATGCATATCTATATGCATCGAAAACGTTACTTGAAGTATTAATCAAGGAAAACGATTTAATGGGACACCTAATGTCTGTGAAACGATATTTACTGCTACACCAGGGTGATTTTATAGCACAATTTATGGACGCATGTGAAGAGGAACTGGATAAAAATGTTGATAAAGTACTTCCGGTAAAATTAGAGAATCTTTTAGGACTTACATTACGTCTTTCATCCGCTAAACACGATCCGTATAAGGACGATTTACACTGTGAGCTCTTAACATTCGATTTAGCAACACAAATGTCGAAAATCATTAATAATGAGGAAGGTATGTGCTCTAAGTTGTCTAAAATTTATTTAACCTCAAACATGAATCAACATATAAATTGTATCAAATTCCTTTTCAGAATACTGGCAAAATACAGAACGTATTGATTTATTTGGATTAGAATGTTTTGCATTCAGATATGAAGTTAAGTGGCCTGTTTCATTAGTTTTAAACCACATCGCAATTTCAAAATATCAAATGTTATTCAGACAGTTGTTTTACTGTAAACACGTCGAGCGACAATTGTGCAAGTAAGAGAAAATTTTTGAAAGAAAGTATAAAAAGATTTTAACATTAGTTTAACAGAGTCTGGAAAGAAAATAACACAGCGAAAAAGTTCTCCCCGCAAGCCGCAGAATTATACCGATCAGCTTTCACGCTGCGACAGAGAATGATGAATGCAATTCAAAATTTGGAATATTATATGATGATTGAAGTCATAGAACCGAATTGGCATAACTTTATAGAAAACATGAATAAGGTTGACATAAAATAAATCTGATTTAGTCTAAAATTAATTATATTTTTCAGGTCGAAAACGTTGACGATGTTTTGGCTGTTCATCAAGATTTTTTGGATTTATGCTTAAAAAATTGTATGATTACAGATCCAACCCTTTTGCGATCGATCATCAAACTATGCAACATTTGTCTAAATTTTTGCGTATTCATTCAGGTAATTTTTAAATTTGTTCTTTATATGGAATTTCTGAATTTATTCTAATATTTACAAACCCTTTCCGGATTGCTGCCTACCTCTCTCCCTATTTTTCTAACGTGTGGTGAATGAATTTTATCTCCTTTACCATACAAATTTTAATGCTTAAATATACAAATTTAAATGTAAAGAAAGCTCAGCGATACTTTCTGGACGCTGAAATATCCTCAATGTTGTGTGAAAGTGACGATGACGACAATTCTGAATCAGATATTGAGTTATCTAGTCACAGACAGGTATTGCTGACAATATTTATGTCATATCCTTACATATATATAATAAACAATAATATAAAAATATTAGAATTTATTGCTAGTTGTAATTTTGAGTTTTTTTTTCGCTTAGACTGAATCATCGCTTGCACCGACGGATACTTTTTCAGAACGAGTGAAGCGGTTTGATTTGGAATTTACAGGCTTATTAATTGGCCTACTGCAGAAAATTAGTGATGTGGCGTCCGATAATCCATCCGACAGATTTATTAATTTAGTGCACAGGTAATTAAATGATTTTATAATTTTATATTGTACTCAAAACTACAACTTATTTTATAGAATCAATTTTAACTCATTTTATAATGAGCAGATGGATAAGCTTTGTGCAAGAGATGCAATGGTAACGCACCATTGACGCCGGCTACATAAATAAAAGCTTGTATATTTTGTTGACAAAATTTGTTAATAAAGTGTTTCCAAGCTAAATTTATTTTAAAAAAAAATTAAATAATGCTCAATCTCAAAATTAAATATTAATGACAAAATGTTATCACTACAAATGAAGACATAAGTCTAAGAACATGTTTTATGTGGCAAAGTTACTATTTTGTATTTTCTTCAGTTTATGTTTATTGAAGTATTTTAGTGTCACAGTAGAAACTAAAAGCAATGGAATTTAACAAATAAAGAATATATTGCGATTTTACCTTACTGACTCGATTCTCTATGTTTCGAAGAAAATGAAATTACTTAATTTTACTTTATTAATTTTACTTTATTATTTACAGTATTGTGATCGATTTAAAAAAAAAAAAATTAGCAACTCTGAATTTTTTTTTTTCATGTGTCATAACTAGTAGACACGAAAAAAACATTAAAAATTTTCAGTCCGTCTGTCCGCCCTACGCCGTACGATGTCCGCCGTACGCAAAATCGTTTGAAGGCTCGTAGCATCCGAACGCTTTGAGTTTTTAAATTGATTTTTTGTTTACGAATAGACTGTGTAGGCTCCTTGAAGTGACAAAATTCTAAGGAGCCCCCTATGAGTGAGAGGCGTTTTAGACGGAAAATTTTGGTTTCTAGATCTCAGCAACAGCTTATGCTAGGAGGCTGAAACTTAAAATTCATATGGAGCTCTGATAGTAGACTCATTTACATAAAAATTGTCAATATTGATGAAGGAGTGCGGGGGTGGAAGGAAAAATAATGCGTCCGAAACGCAAAAAAACCGAGATCGACACATTCTAAAATCTATATCTGCTAAACCGTTAAGGGCATACAATTCAAATTTAAAAGATATCTGTAGTTATACTAAGAGAACAGATTTTTGAGTGGGGCAGTGGCGTACGGTTGAGTTTCTACAGCATTTCAAAGTTTTTTCCAAAGTTTACTTCGATTTCCGCGAGGGTCGCAGTATATGTTTTCGGTAAAATGCGTCCTAGCAACGTGTTTTCGTAATTGCCTTCGGGAAGTGTTTTCAGTGCATTTAACTCGATTTGACGCGTTTAAATCGAGTTAAATGCGCTGAAAACAAATTCATTTTGTGCTTGTGCAACGACTGCATTAGCTAACAAATTCATTAGTTTTAAACAATTTACACACCATAAATTTGGTAGTGAAACACAGCTGAATATCTACTTGTCAGAAAAACTTACGTCAAGCTGCCAGGTATCAAAATAAAACCGACGCTAGCGGCATCTAGTAAACGAAATTAACATCTGCATTGATAAGAAAAATACCGGTTTTAGCGCGTTTTATAACATAACTTGGCACTTTCCACAATTTATACGTACCGAACTATTAAAACAAGTCTATAGCAGCTCAAAAATCCACTGGTAGAAAGATTTTCCTAGGATTAAGTGCTAGAATGTTGCGAAACACTGCTCGAATGCGCTATGTTGCGGCTAGTTTTTGACAGTACTCACTTTATACTACTCGGACTGTCTCTCTCACACCAAAGCCAAAATTGCATGTTACATCTTCTATCCCTCTCCATTTGGATTTACTAGCCGCTTTAAAGGCGCAAAAATAGCCAGTGTCATAACTGCATTAGACTAGTTTTCTCATCTGGAATTAAGTTTTCTTTAGAAAAATTCGGAATACTAAAATATCGCAATTTTCAGCAAAACTTGCAGATATTTTGCTTATTTTTTTAAAGATAGTTTTTGGTATGTAAAACAAATGGCAAATTGCTATGATTCTGAACATTTGTTTTTCAGTATCGAGTTTAGAGGATTCGTCAATTCTAAAGTTTTGTATTAAAACATCGCGCTCTGCGATAATAAAATATTGTTACGAATCCGTTCCAAATAAGACTCCATTGAATTAGTATATTTTCTCGTTCCGATCCGTGACGTCACTCATCGAAGCAAAATCGAGGCATTTCTCACGACGAACTATCGCGGCTTGAGTTTAAGTCAGAAGTTCAGAAACCATCGCAATTCATGGCACTTTCACAGGTTTTGACGATTTTTTCACAATTTCCACGGACAACTTGTTCACTATCGTCCGCCATCTCGAAAAGCGTATTTAATTATGACACTAATTCAAGCGATATTTTGGAGTAAAACACTTTTATTCGAACTCAATTTTGTATGAAAATAACATGCAACTGCCACTTTCTGTCTATCTTGGACGGTTCCAAAATTTGCCACCAGAGCTCATGGTATATTCGTCAGTAAAAGAAGTAGTAGAAATTTTGGAAATGTATTAGATCGGTTTTACTACATAGTAGTGTAGTAGATTCGTGAGAATAATTGATCTACTACGATTGTAGCATGTAAACATCACTGGAACACTTGTCAATTAATGAATATCAAAGTCAATAGAACCTAGTACTGGTTGGTTAGCAAGTCTTTAGCTTCTCAGAATTAGAACTTAGTCCTCGTGGCGGTTCAGTTGACTTTTTCGTGTTTGTTGCGTTCTTCCAAATACCCGGTAATTTTCTTAACTTACAACCTGCCATTGTGTAGAAGCTATATAAACATTTCAGTTTTGCATTCGTCAAAATTTTGCGGTATGAAAGAAAATTTGGTGAAATATTTGGAAAGCCCGGACAAGTCTGAGAATGACAAGAAGGATTACAAGTAAGTTGGATGAGCATATATTGTACTTGTTTTTTGCTCAATTCAATCTGTCTAGGATCCTAAAATTAGAAAATGGTTTAACTGCATTGTTAGTATCGGACCCGTCACTGCCTCCTGACGATGGGAGCAGCGTGGAAAATTGTTCTACAGATAGCGAAGAAAGTGATTCTAGCCTAGAGCAATCGGTAGTGTCCACTTCTACCGAGTTTGAGTCTTCTAGTGATGAATATGAAAGTGAAGAAGGAGACGAAAAGTTGGCAGCGTGTGCACTTATGGTAGACGTGGGATCCTTCAGTGATCCAATAGATATCAACGGCTTAGCGCACTTCCTAGAACACATGATTTTCATGGGTTCTGAGAAATACCCTTGCGAGAATGCATTTGATTCGTACATAAAGAAATGTGGGGGATTTGATAATGCCGACACAAATTGTGAAGAAACATCGTTTTATTTTGAAATCGCGGAGAAACATTTGGATGGCGCTATGGATAGATTTGCGCAATTATTTACATCTCCCCTTATGAAGAAGGATGCCATGGCACGTGAACGTGAAGCAGTTGAATCGGAATTTCAGTCAAAAATGCAGGACGATGATATTCGGCGAGATCAATTAATTGCTAATTTAGGAGTAAATGGACATCCCTGTAATGAATTTTCATGGGGTAATTTAAAAACGCTTAAAGATAACGTTGAAGATGATGACCTATATAAGAGAGTTCATGAATTTCGAAAAAAACATTATTCTGCACATCGTATGTACGTTTGCGTCCAAGCTCGATTGCCACTGGATGTTCTTGAAGTAAGTTCAATTTGCATGGCGTGATTGTCAAATTTGTGGTATTACTGTAATTCTAATACTGTACTTTCTTTTTGAAGGACATGGTTATAAGAAACTTTTCAGGTATTCCATCCAATGATCTTTCGGGTGACGATCACTCGGCTTTCACCTACCAAAATGCATTCAAAGATGAATTTTACCAGCATGTATACTTCGTTAAGCCAGTGACCAATATTTGCAAACTGGAAATTACATGGTGCCTACCGCCATTGACTAAGGTAGTATAAAGTTGATAATTTCTTCCTTAGCCTGTTGGGCTTGTTAAAGCTTGTCTACCACTGCATCCATTGGAATGGGAACAATTTTCATTACATTCATTACAAACAAATGAAAAAAAAAAGTTTAGCATGTAAAAAGGTGGAATCTGATATGATAATTGTTTTTGTTTCGAGCCAGTATTTAAACCAAGGAATACAAGTTTCACCAATATAAATTGAATAAAGAAATTCCGAAATATAATATAGTAGTCTGGGTTGCTCAGTGGCTAGAATACTTGCCTTCGGTGCACCTGGTACCAGTAGCTCAGTTCTGTAACTTATGAATGAGAAATTTCTCACCAAAAAGTCAAAATGAGGACGAATTAATGCAGTTTTCTCTCGGTATTCTCACCAAATGAGAAAGCACCGTAATTGACTACGCGTTTGGCAGTCTTTGATTTCTCATTTGGTGAGAATACAGAGAGAAAACTGCATCAATTCGTCCTCATTTTGACTTTTTGGTGAGAAATTTCTCATTCATAAGTTACAGAACTGAGCTACAGGTTCGAATCTGCTTAGCGACAAGTAATTTTCGAGAATGGGATTGGGTGCTGTAAATGAGTACCTGAGTTATAATCATGTAATAATCACGGGCGAGCGTGTGGCTTACCACTTCTCCTTCTAGTGTTCCGTTGGTCTAGTAATGAAGAAACTCTAGCATTACTTCAAGGCCTATATCCAATTATGGATGTTGCGCCATTGATTATTATCATCACTATCAGAATTCTTAATGCAAGAATTGCCATAAAACTGATACCAAATAAAAATTGGAATTCAATTTTATCCTCTGGCTCATCATTTAGTGAAGGGAAGAAAAAAACATCAACATCCCAACACCAAGGAAAACATGTAAAAATTAGTTAAACACAACAATTGAATTAATAACAGTTAACAAGGAATTAGTGTCAACCCGCATTCAGACTGAACTTATCAATAGAGAAGTTGAATACATTGGCATTCTTATTAACTTCCCTCGCCAGACGCGAAATCGGTTCATTCATACCATAGTTCGTCCGGTGAAAACCAATCTGCAGAAGTCTAGGATGCCTCGGTAAAAATTTACCGATGGATAACTGGATCAGGCCCAAAAGTGAAGAAGAATCAACAACTCCTGTGAGAAGTTGATGAGCAAAAACCGCATCAGCTATCTCACGTCGCTTCGAAAGAGATGACATGTTCAAAAGTTGGAGCCGATCAGCATAAGGTGGAAAACGAACTCGATCATTCCAGTTAAGGCGACATAAAGCAATTCTCACAAATTTACGCTGAATCAACTCAATTCTACCAATGTGCTCATCATAATATGGCGACCAAACTTGGGAAGCATGTTCAAGGTGGGATCTAACGAAAGTGTTATAAAGACTAAGTCTAATAAAAGGGTTAATAAATTCCTTTGACAAGCGTGTAATAAATCCCAACATAGAATTACTCTTTTGCACAATTTTATTGATATGCAAAGTAAAATCAATTTTCTGGTCAAATATAACACCCAAATCAATAATGGAGCTAACACGATCAAGACTGCAGTCATTAAGATTATAAGTAATAACAAATGGGGATACCCTCCTAGTGAATGACATTTATTCAAATTCAATCGAAGACTATTATGGCGACACCAATCGCTAAAATGAATCAAATCCTCCTGAAGGAGATTGTCAGTACTGGAAGTAACAGACCTAAAAATTTTAATGTCATCAGCGTAAATGAGTACTTCCGAATGCCTTAGAATTGTGGCAACGTCATTGATAGCCAGGATAAACAAAAGTGGCCCCAAATGACTTCCTTGAGGAACACCAGAATGCGAAATAAATGGCTCCGAAATACAATCACGAAAGAGAACTTGATAATTTCTATTCGATAAGTATGAGTTAATCCAGTTTACGAACCAATTAGGAAAATCCAACAAGTCCAATTTTAATAAAATAACAGAATGCGGTAAACTATCAAAAGCCTTACTGAAATCAGTATACATACAATCAACCTGCTTTTCCCTTCTCAATATCCACAATGGATTTATTCGTAAACTCCATCAGATTAGTTACTGTAGACCTATTTTTCACAAAACCATGTTGTCTACTGGAAATTTACAGTGAAACGACATGAAATTTACAGCGAAATGACATGCACTCATACACAATAGACTCAAAAAGTTTAGGAATAGCAGAAAGTTTAGCAATAGGCCTGTAGTTTACAATATCAGATTTTGCTCCATTCTTATGAGTCAGGATGATAAAAGAAGCTTTCCACATATTGGGGAAGATCCCTGTTTTTAAAGATCTTTGAAAAAGGCGGGAGAGTGGTTCAGCAATAGAGAGACAGCAGCGTTTAAGAACAACACCTGGAACACCATCCGGTCCAGGAGAAGAGACATCCTTAAGACGAGAAATGTGATTAACTACATCACTGCATGAAATTGGAATGCTGGATAATGTAGTTGAAGTAAAATCCCCAAGGTTAACAAAGTAAGACTTATCAGGTATAAAACTACTACAAGTAAAAGATCTACTGAAGAAGGTGGCAAAAAAATTGCAAATAGTGGATTGATCATTACTATTTCTACCCAGAAATTGAAAAGAAGCCGGATATCCATCAGACTTACGCTTGCAGTTAAAAAAACTTCCAAAATTTCTTTGGGTCTTTAATAATATCCGTCTGCATTTTTAGTAAATATTCAGAATACAAGCGCGTTGATAAGTCTTTGAACAAGTTATAATATTCATTATACAAACATAAATCAGAGTCAATCTTCGTTTTGATATACCTTTTCCAGGCAGCATTACGAGAATTACGAATTGAACGCAATTCACTAGTGTACCAAGGATAGGAAGATGAGATATTTTTACGATAGGTAAAGGGAAATGACGCAACAAAAAATTTAAACAGAATATAATAAAAATCAACAACAGTGCTCTCAAAATCAGTATTATCAAAAATTTCATTAAAGTTTAAATTAGAGATAAGGTAGTTCAACTGCAAAAAATCTGCCTTAGTAAAAACGAAAGAGAGCTCTTTCTCACTAGGGCTGAAAATATTTTCTTCATCAATTATAACACGTATGCTGATTGGGGGATGAAAAATATCTATGACGGAGATTGAAGTTACACTCTCTTCCACTGAACAGGCACAATAATCAGTATAAAATACCAAGTCAAGTTGTCTTTCATAAGAATTACGAACAAGGCTAAGTTGCTGAAGACCAAGTGCAAAAATAGCAATATGTAACCAAAATTCTTACTTAACTCTAAAGCCTCGTTTTCACGGTGATAGTAGTTAACGAAAGTACTTTCGCGAGAGCATAGCACGTTAGTGTGAGAGTATGATAGTGCGACAGGCTGCTATATACACTGCACGATAAGGCGACCAACATGATCAACATGTACATTTTTTGAAGTAGAGCTGGTAGCAGCTGGAGTCACTAGAAAAGGTGTAAAAATAACAGCTACTTGTAAAGAAATTAAGTTGGTTTGGCCGCTAGCGTTAAGTATGTAAAAAACAGCCGACTATTTAACCTACGGTCGTACATACAGGTCTAGAAATTCAATGCATTTTTTTTTGGTCAACCTTTTGTGACCGATTCGTCATGCTCTCATAATTTTCTCTCAGAAATTTCTTGTTACGGCTGCATAATAGACGTTGTTGCACTCGAGCAACCAAGCGCTAGTAGGGATCCTGTCAAAAATACCTGTAATAACTTATTTTCATCGATTCTAACGACAATTCGCAAATTTTCCTACCAAACTTTTTACTAACTTCGAATTTGTTAAAATTGATATTTACGCCCTATTCCAAAATGATTTAATTGTTGTTTTGGACGTGTTCAACTAAAATGTTGACATTTGTTATTACGTGCCTCTACCCCATCAAGCCTTGCAAACCATTTTCGTCGATTGTGTTCTGTGCTGTGTTGAAAGCACTTTACAACATGGCTCTGCGGTGCAACTAGCCTATTAGTGCGAAACGACAGAAATACTGTGAGTTGCGAATTGTGTGGTGCCACAGTTCATTGTATGTGTGTACACATATGGAAGCGTGCGTCGGAGAAATAGTTGAAGAATGTTAGACTCTTGCGACAGCACGGTGGGGATAGAGGCTCGCCTGAAACGTTGAGTGTAAATCCACCATAACTCTATCGGCATTCCGATTAGTGTGCTAGCATCCTTTCTGCTCAGGATATACATACTTGCTTTTCCCGTGATCATATTCAGGCCATGATAATTGATAATGAGCATGTAGTTGATTATAATACACTGGCACTATCGGCACATGACACAAAATTTCCTCTGTTGAGTGCCAGGCCACTGTGGAATCCAGAGGAATAAGCACAAACTCGATCGAGCAGGCTTTAGCCTAAGCACTAGTGGTGGACCAGCATATTGCTATTTCCATCGAATCCATAATTTAGTCTATGGACTTACTATGCTGGCAGTTGGCAGGCAATAGGTGGTCAAACCTATGGTATGGTAGGGTATAATGTGGTGATGCTGTCATTATCATCCTTCTTCACTTAAACGATTGATCATCCATAGTGCTCCCCTTTTGAGTGTTAACAACTCTTGGAACCTAAAACCATATACTAGACAGTGAAATTTTCCCTCCGTTATTTTGATACTCCAATCCGACTGCGATTGCGTTAATTCTGTACGGCTCGTAAGAGACTAGCGACCAAAAGGGAAGTTGTTGAGCTTTACCCCTCCATTTTGTTTCTCGGCTAATTAAAGCAACGATTGTGACAAGTCGTTCCCAAATTTCCTTTAGATGTGTGTCGGTAGGAGAAACTCAACACTCCATTTTCCGGTTCGGAGCCATTATAACTGAGGTTTTATGGTTCTGATTCGATCCGGCAAACGGAGAGCGTTGAGGTTCTCTACCCGACACACATCCGAAGGGAATTTCGTAACGACTTGTCACAATCGTTCCGTTAATTAGCCGTGACAAAAAATGGAGGGGAACCTCCAAATTCTATCCGTTCCGAAGCCAAGAGGTGAATTATTGAATTTCACCACCTTCATCGCTTCACTAAAAATCAAAATTACACCTCGATAGTGTCACTTTATTGGGTGCCAGAACGGAATGATTGTGCCTAGAAAATTTTCCCCTCCGAGGTTTCCGGATCGGCAACTTAAGGCTTGTTCCTACGATCGTCAGTTACGTTATAACTGGAACTGTAACTGATAGATTTTCATACAAAACTTCCAGTTAAAGTTCTGGTTAGAATTTAACTGACGATCGTAGGAACGGGCCTAAGAGCGAACTTGTAACTAGAATCGCTAAAAGTGAACAATTATGTACATGTATCTATTTAAATTTTATAGGCATATCGATGTAAACCGCATGAGTACATTGCATACTTATTTGGCTATGAAGGAAAAGGCAGCTTATGTGCATATTTACGGAACAAGTAATGACAAGTTTGTTGACATCACGAAATTGATATACTTCACATTCTAAATTCTAGATTATGGGCATTGGAGCTTATCGCCGGTGTAGATGATTCAGGATTCGAATATAACTCAATTTATTCATTATTTAGCGTCTACATTTATTTAACAGAAGATGGTTTCAATCATATAACCGAAGTAATTGTTCAAATATTATTAACTACTCATAAATTTACAGTATAATTTCTACAGGTACTTTCAGCGACTTTTGCCTACATTAGACTACTTGAACGTAATGGGCCTTGTGAAAAGCTCTTTTCTGAATTGCAAGATATCGAAGCAACAACATTTCGGTTTCAATGTGACCAAAGTGCTTTCGATAATGTTCAAGATTTGGTTGCAAACTTAAAATACTACGCACCTAAAGATATTTTAACAGGATCTGAACTATATTTTGAATATGATGAAAATGCAATCAGAAATGTACTAAAACATATCTGCACAAATAAATTCAATATAATGATAACATCATCGAAGAAATATGACGGAATCGAATATGATCAAAAAGAGAAATGGTTTGGTACAGAATTTGCATGTATAAAAATGCCAAGTGCATGGATTAGTCTTTGGGAGAACGCTTCAACTATAACGGAACTATGTTTACCACAGCCGAATGAGTTTATAACTAAAGATTTTAGCATTGTATGGAATACATCGTTAGAACCTTCATCTCCGTATCCGCAAAAAGTTGTCGATTCGGACATTTGTGAAATGTGGTTCAGACAGGATGATAAGTTTTTATTGCCAATTACTTACATGTATTTATATTTTATGTCACCATTACCAATGGAGTCAGCTAAAAAGTAAGTTATCATTTTCTCCGATCATAATTCCTTTTGAAATCATATTAAATAATATTATAGTTGGGCACTAAAGAGTTCAAATGACCTATCGTATTTTTTAGGTACATAGATATATGTTAAATTTTAATGAACTGTCGAAACGATCTACATCATTTACTGAACCAAAAAGGTAGAGATCTTGAATTTGATTTAATCACGGGATGCATGTTATACGAGTATCTGGTAACTTGGGATTTGTTAAGGATTATTCTGTTTTAGCTTTCGAAGTTATATGTAACATATATTGTTCCGGTCGGAAAAAAAACTGAGTAGACCACTTATACAACCATATAACCTTTTCGAGTTATATAATAATATTTTTTGCATTTCCATTTGTTGAAATGCCAAGAAAGTTGTTTAATGATAGTGATGTTCAATTATTTGAAAGTTTTTTTTTTTTGTTAAAAATAAACGGTTTCTATCTTTCCACCTGAAGAATACAAAACGCAATTACGACCAAATCGATGGTCTCTGATGAAACTCTAAACTTAAATTTATATGGTATAGGGTGACCGGAAAGAAAGATTCAATTTTTATTGTTTCAAATTTCAATAACCTTTTAACGATATATTCATATGCTCTGAACTAGGTAGTTACCTCTTCATACGTAAACTTAAAGTATTAGGCATGTTTAATAATTTTTGAAAAATTTTAGTAGTCGAGCGGAATTTCAACAGAAAAATATCCATCAAGCTTTCTCGTACTTCTTTGAACATACATTTAATGTCATTTTAGAAAAAGAGTGTCGAATTTTAAGGTTGAGTGCTCAAAACCCCAGAACCAGAGAGATATTAGTGGAATCGATTTGAAGCGCTTCTAAGTCAGCGCTGCAAGCACGCTTTGATGTACTACTAACTGTCGAAAAGACAACTATCGATAAGAGTGGACACAACTGAGAGATGGTACCAGAACGGCAGCAGAAGAGATAATAGGACTTCTAAGCGGAGATGGGTCATATCTCACCAATCTCCAACACAAGATTATGAAATAAATTTAGACTAAAGAAAAAAATACCCGACGACTGGCACAAAAACATTATCGGGTATCTTAATAGCATGATCAAAAGACTAAAATTTTACAATTATGAAACTGGAAGAGTGCCTCAACACGGACCTCGACTGCGACTGCGATTTGCCTATTTTTCGGCGTGAGGTTCGACTGCGCAGTTTTTGTTGAACAGAACACCGACTACGACTTTGTCAAGTGCCACTACTGTTTTGTATAATATTTTTGAAAATGGACGTGTTTCTGGTAGCGCGTATAAGTTATATAGTATTTTCAATCACTTTGAAGTGTTTGCGTTTATTAATAACGACGAAGTGTATAGGAATTAGGACGAATTTGAAAAATAGAAACCCAGCAGGCTCAGCCCACTCCCGCAAAATATTGCGGTCTGCTCTTAAATGTAAACAGAGTTTAATTCATTTTAAAGATGCTATGTAAATATTGTAGTTGTGGGCATCGCCATACAGTCCTGTGCTTTCTAAAGACAGGGACTGCGCAGTCGAGGTCTGTTCTGTTTAGGCCCTTTGAGTCGAAATAAAGCGTGAGTAAAAAGAACTGTGTATTATGATAGCCGAGTATTTACTTGAAAGAAATATCAAATTCACTCGGCTGCTGGAAATGAAGTGACTTTCCAATTGTCGAGTTTCATAATACCAACTTTTGCTCGAGTCAAGTTCATATAAGTCGAGTTACTCACTCGAGTTTCGTAATAGGACCGTATCAGTGGCGTGGCGTGATAACTCAACAAGGGGAAGCAATTGGTTAATATCCACAATTTTTTATTATTATTCTACCTATCAATTTACCGCATATTGATTGAACCTCCTCCATTAGCACCCAGCAGGAATCTAGGAGGCTATTTAAAACGTTGGTGTTTAGGTTGTCAGTCGCAGTCACCTACACCTAGCTCATCATTAAACGCTTTCCGGACTTCTATCAAAAAAATTATAAAGTTTCGATCATAGTACCTACATATTGGCAAATTTTTTGGAACAGAAGAGTCAATAGAAATAAATAATAATAATAAAATAATTCTATCTCATTAACCCTAAAAGTTTTTCGGAATTCGTTAAAAATGCTTGGATCAGAGTTTTCTTCGATTCAATATAATAATAGAAATAAAAGTAAAAGTAATGAGATATTTAATTAGACCCAATATATAAAAATTCTTCAAAATGTACACAACGTTTTTACACATCTTGAGGGGTTGGATATCGAAAAATTAGAAAAAAATATTTCTGGGTGCTTACATAAAGAGCTCGCAAAAGTAAAATTTATTTCGGCACGTCCAATATAACGAAATCGTGGAAATGTGAAAAAATTTCTTTTCACGGACAATTGTTTTACTCAACCTCTATGCTAATAAAAATCATTTTTTTTTTCTTTAATTACTTCATATACATATGTACGTACTAAGCTCCAACTTTCTTCTTCATAAGCTGTTTTTCAGATATAAAAAATCACCACCCATATATTTTTTTCTAGGATACCTCTTTATTAGCTCTATGTAGTAATTTTTTACCTTTCTATGGTTTGTAGTTTTTCAAAAATAAAAATGGATGTTATTTCCTTTCCACGCCCTCCCACCATCAGCCCCTTCACCAGTACCTCCAGTTTGGGATTAGAGCGGTTCGGGTAAGTTAATGTACTTTGGATTGCGATGAAGTATGCGAGCGAGATCTCGTGCGAGTCTCACATCGCACTCTCGCATGCAATGTACCCCGGCTTTGAGTAGGAAATGGGGGAAGCGTTTTAACCTGAAAATTTTGATTTCTAGATCCCAGCAACCGCTTATGTTAGGAGGCTGAAACTTGGGATTTCTATAGACCTTCGATAGTGCTCCCATTTCCAAAAAAAAATTGCTGATATGGGTGACGGTTGTGGAAGTGGGAGTGGGAGGGGGAAAATAATGCGTCTGAAGACGAAATCGACACATTCTAAAATCCATATCTCCTAAACCGTTAATGGCACGAAATTACAACTTAACAAATATCTGTAGCTATACTAGGAGAAAAGATTGAAAACAAATTTTTGAGTGGGGTCAGTGACGTAGGATGAAAAACCTTAGTTTACGATATCTCACGAACCAATTGCTCTAGAAAAATAAGATTCGCTATGAGTATAAAGGTTGACAAATAAAGATTGTTCAAAGTAAAAATTTTTAAGAGTGCGGTGGAGCATGAAAGTGGAGGGGATAAGAATTTTTCAAGAAAATTACGTTTCGTATCTCAAGAACAGTGTATATGATAGATGCTTAGAATTTTTACCAGAAGTAGGCCTCATAGAACCCTAGTAGGGAAAAATTTGGGTGGGTGTAGAGGGTGAGGGTGATAAGGGAAGAGTTCCGATATTTATATCTCGAGAACCCATTATGATATAAACCTGAAACTTTGTATTTAGACAGAACTATAGTAAATATAATAAAAATATAATTTTTGATGGGGGTGCTGTGCTTAATAAATTTTGCAATATCTCTCAGGTCTGATTCTGATTTTCAACCCCTAGACCGCATCCTGGAATAAGACCCAATTATGTAATTCATATGTGATTTGTGGCACCGGCGTAAGTATTCAAACGCGTCCCTATTCTAACCGTTTGCCGAACTTTTTGTTAGGTTTTCAGTCACATAGTAACCTACACCGCATCTCAGAATTGAACGCGTTCCGAACTTCTATCAAAAAATAATGAAGTTGCGCCCAAACTTTTTGCAGATTTTTTTACTTAGTTTTGGTACCAGTTATAGCCACAGGCCTATAAATGAGGTATCAGGTGAGGATGATAAATTAAGTGTAATATATTCAGGTCAGAATTGACCTGCTGTCGCTAGTTATATCACTATAGAATGAAAAATATTTGGAAGGGAAAATTTATGTATTTAAAATTAAATGAGAATAGGGTGAATGCACCGCACTGCACTGCAATGTGACGTCCTAATATAATATTGATTACAATTTGTACTGTATAAATTGTATCAATTTCAACACATATTGGAAGCATTACAATCTTTATATGATATAAAATCATATATTTCTGAAATAAAAATTATTAATTCTACTTCTACTACCTACTGTTTAAGAGTCTTACTTTAACAATTGATTCCATATTATCTGACTTATTTGAAAGATATGTTGATCTATTTTATTTCTATTCTTCAAAAGTTAATCAAGATCCTTTGGAAAACTGTTTCTCTCATATACGTGCACTTAACGCAAATAAAAGATTGTTTACGAGTTCAGCGCGATAATTGCAGAAATCCTGTGTATAAAACTTATATTTTCTTCGAAATACGCGAATTGCGAAAAAGATGATGACGAGATTTTAGATATCAACTGGTCATCAACTCTCCAGGAACCTAATTCTCGCAATCAAAGTTCTAAAGATACTATAATCAATGGCTATGATGATACTGAAATAGAGGAAGAAACCCTAAACGAAGTTGACGATGTTGATCACCAAGTACTTTAGTAAGAGGAAATAGAAATACCAAATTGAAAATATATCTTCTAGATACTTTACGGGATACTGTTGTTATAAATTAATGAAACAAATTGAAAATCTTTGCGAAGTTCGGACTATGGTAAAACCGTATAATGAACCCTTGGTAAAAGCTTCTGAAATATATGAAATTTGCTTATTACAAGTTGATGTTTTAAAACATCTTTTTAGTACCCAAACTGAAGTATTATAGATGAGATTAAATCAGTAATTGTGGATACAAAACAGATGTAACCTTTCCTTCCGACGAGGCACCAATTAATAACATTTTCAGCTTCTAATCTACGCTTGATGACAGTTTTTTCAGAGGTCAATTTCGTCGATAACTTTTGTACGAGAACCTCTGAGGATTCACGCATCTTGAATGTCGTCAGCAGACGGACCTTTTCATATTTTTTCACTATTTCCTACTTCGATAGAGGAACTGCCTGTTTGCAAAGATGCTGTTCTCTCCTTGTCTTTTCGTGATTTCGTTTTTTTTTGAGTGAATAACTTTCTAACGAACAATACTTCTTCTTCCGTCAAGTAACCACGATTTATTGAATCGTAAATGGAAAATTCGTTATTTTGAGCGTCATAATAACTACAAACCCATTGATCTAATATTTCACCATGGATGATTTGCACGTGATTTTCATGTTGGTTTAATTTTGTCCAGTCTTTGTGCAAATATAGGGTCGTATGGTAAATAAGACGTCCTCGTGTGGACGATAGATGTACATACTGTTATGTGATCGCTTGCGAGTTTTTCATTGTTTTCGATCTTCTGTCGAGCGAAATCTGCCAATTTCTGCAATTTCAATCGACGAAATCCTTGCCAAGTATGTGAGCTTTTTTCTCCTTGAACGTGAATCTTTAATTCTTCGACAGAGTAGTCAAGGGGTTGTTTTAGAGTTTTTATTTTCATGACAACGAGCACTTCTTCCATATCCATTGATTTGGATTCGAAAAACACGCATATAAAAACGAATTTGAAAAACACTCGTAAAACGAATTTTATTTTGAAAAATGTAATTAATTTTGTTTTGAAAAATGTAATTGTCAATCAAACAACGGTTTACTTCTCCTCAGTATTCTACACAAACGAATTTTTCACTGTTGCGATTAAAAATTTGGATCGGGGCAAATAACTGTCCTGTTTTTGGTCGAAAATTGTAAAAAATTATTCAAATACTCGCCAACCGCACAAAACTCAATACTTCTAAATTCCCGTACGTCATTCTCTAGCTATACTCATGAAGATTCAGTGATTTTTTTTTCGTTATGCTAGATACAAATTTACGCAAGCAAAACTGCAGGCCGCAGCGCGCCTAAAATTTAACATGCCTCAGGCGAATGATTTTAGTACCGCCATTTTGTAAATTTTTGACCTAATTTTTTTTTTATTATATATTTAAATATATGGTTATTCAGTTCCCAAAATATTAGTTATCTATTTCCTTTCCTTCCATTTAAAAAAAATTGTCGAAAAAGAGCATTTTTTTAGACTGTTACAGTGGTATTGCCCCTTAAAGCTTAATAACCGGAAAAACTGAATAACTGAAGAATTTAAAACTAAAAATCATCGAGCTTTTTTCCCAGTTTCCCGCTTGTGTACGCGAAAAATGTATGGCGAGCTTGTAGAAAGCTCTTATATACACATCATACAGGACCCCTATCACAGAACACGAAACGAAATTTCGAGCAGCAATTTTCGTATAGTAGCCCTGTAGGAAAAATAGGCATGATTCAGATCTGATTCAGGTATTATTTGTAATGCCATCACAGCTATGATTTATACCTGACCGCTCCATGATTTTATTAACGATATGTACCCCCAACCAGTATGAAAAATCAGGCCTCACATTTAGGTCTGACTCATACCATACTAATCATGCCTACGTCATAGCTTGCGAGTCCTTCATGAATCACACCTTATTGATACTGTCAAATTTCAGGTCTGACACATAAAATCACAATCAGGTATTAGAAGTAATACCTGTGTCATATCTTACGATTACTGTATAAATCACAGCTGATTTGTACCTGACCGTTCCATGATTTTATTCACGATATGCACCCCCAACCAGTATGAAAAATCAGGCCTCACATTTAGGTCTGACTCATACCATACTAGTAATATCCAAAATTTTGAGTTATTTTTGTTAGTTAAATCCTACCATGAATTCTTTTTTGTTACCTAGGAGGAGGTAGAAGACTCTTCTAAGACAACATTTTTCTAATTCAAATATTATTTCTCACTTACTGACTTAATAAAACCCATGGCTGTTTGTAGGAATCGAACCCGGTGTTGAATGTTTTTGGATTGACGCGCGTAACCACAGCGCCACAGAACCCCTTTCACTTTCATTTTGCTATAGGCAACTTGTGAAAAAAATCGGATCTTAAAGCATTTCCTACATAATGATATGATTCATATCATATTCATATGGTGAATAATCATACCTTGCGTTTTCGCCTATCGGTAGGCCGAAATCAGGCCTGATTTTGCTATTATTTAATCAGGCCTTACGACTTTTCATACAGGGGTGCTATGATTCATATCATATACTTCGAGCGAACGTCATACCTTGCGTTTTCGCCTATTGGTGAGCCGAAATCAGGCCTGATTTTGCTATTATTTAAATCAGGCCTTACAACTTTTCCTACAGGGAGGCATCACAGAACTCGAAACATGTGACATTTCGATACGTTTTTTCGTATATTTTCTCGTTAGCATTTCAGTTTTCGAATTCAAGTAGCAGTTGAAAATTTTGTAAGCTTTGATATAATTTTGAGTCCAGACTATAAAGTCCGAACAAAGATGAAGAAATTGAAAAGGAAACAATAGCATGAAGTGCTCCACCATACACCTGTGTTAACATCCATGGATAGATATAAACAGGATTTTAATAAGTGCTCATTTCAGAAGGAAATGAGAAATACTTATTGCAGAAGACATGGGTGTTATTAGTAAAAGACAGATTTTAACTGGGAAATGCTAATTTGATTGCAAGGTCCGATATCACAAGTGTTTTCCAATATCACGGTCTTTTTCCGGTATCATGAAAGTAGCCAGTGCGAAGATCAGGTTTAATCTTTGAAGAGAATATTAGGGTGAGTACAATAAAGCAATTATTTAGATAGAAAAGGAAAGTTTCGCTAAAAATGTCGGACGGACACCTGTAGTAACCGAAAACGAAAAAGAGAGAAAAAACGAAAGAGAGAGAGAAAGAAAGAAAGATTTACAATTAAGCAATTATATAGATGTCCGACGAACACATGAAGTAACCGAAAACGAGAGAGAGAGAGAGAAAGAGAGTTTTACAAAGCAGAAATTCGCTAAAGAATTAAAGATGTTGAACGGTCACCTGAAGTGGTGTGGTGTGTTGTGGTAGTTAAACCATCCAAGTAGGATGGTGACATAGTGCCAAAAATCTTGGTTGTGAAGATAATTGTGATATACACACAAAAAAAGTATAAAAAACTACTTAATAAAAAACTTAAAATCTCAATAACCCTTCCTTATCATCTGTTTAGCCGGATGATAAATCTGTTAGCTTCTAACTAATTTGCCTTCTTATATGCATTCTTTATATGCATATAGATAGATTTCTTTACCCACTAGTAATGATTTCAAAGAGTACTGAAGATTGCCCCCTGGCAGGGGTCGAAACTAGTCTACTCAGCCGTTTAAGAGCTAAAAATTACCCAACATTTTGTTTACCTTGTTAACTTCATTAAGCTCCCATTCCCCCAGAATGCTATGTTTACAGATTCTGAGAATGGTGATATTTCTTATGTTAAATTGATATTTTAATACCTTTCAGTGACACAGTGATTTTTCACATAAAGATATGCAGACAAAGAAAACGGAATTTAGGACTGATAAAATGGTTGCTTTGGTTTTTTGGGATTATAAGATACAAAGAACAGTGAAAATATTGCAACTTTGCTTTATGGTCGGAATTTTTTAAAAAATTATATAAAAAGTTCGGTTTTGTAATCATAGTAATCGTTTTGAAATTTTAATAAATGTGGAGGTTGTGGCTGAATATTACGAGAGGACTTTAAGTTAAAGTAAATGCTATATTAAGTGTCACTTTGATATTTTTAGGATTTTAGGAAAATCTTGGTTCCACCTCCCCAAAGGTGTAAAAGACAGGTTTCTGGTTGGGAACGTCGGAAGGTAGTCTGATCTTTTTAGAGGATTAAGGCAAAACCGTTGTTCAATTACTTGGTGTACTGCATACCAATCAAAGAATGTAGTATAGTTTGTAGTTTTGACTGCACACTTTTTTAACAAGTCTTATTTGTTACAAAAATAGAAAATTACGTAGAAAACAAGAAATTTAATTATTGAATGCGTG
Organism: Beris chalybata; assembly: GCA_949128065.1. Lineage (NCBI taxonomy): Eukaryota > Metazoa > Arthropoda > Insecta > Diptera > Stratiomyidae > Beris > Beris chalybata. The sequence continues at coordinate 91,113,145 of OX421897.1, forward strand.
TATAATTATACTTTTAGGGTGAAGCTAACAAATACAAACCAGTACAAAGTATTGGTAGAACTCAAAAAACCATGAACCTTGTAGATGATGATTCATGGCACATAATTTCTTCTCCATTATGTCTAACACTCAGGTGGTGATATGCCAAGATTGAGATCTTGCTCTGTTTCTCTTTGATATTAATCCTTGCCAAGGAATCTGAGTGCAACAGCAATTTTCAACAGAGGTGAAATAGAAGAAGATTGGACCTTTTTCTTATTGACTCCAATGATGAAGATAAAGTTGCTTGTTTCGGCCAAGTATCACTTCCTGGCATAACTGACCACGACTTGATTTACTTGGCTTATAAGATCCATACAGAACTTCCACCTACTGATCCTATTTCTTTTCGAGATTTCAAAAACTGTAATATTGACCTTCTGTTGAGTAATGCATCTGTAATGCCATGGAGTAATGTTTGCACCTTTTCAGATATTAATGATCAGCTTTCCTGTTTTAGTCATATGCTTATGGAATTATTCAATTTACACGTACCTGTGCGTACAGTAACACCCAAAGATAATTATATACCATATTATAATCCAGAAATTGCTATCCTTTCTGCTAAACGTGATGCTGCATATGGGCAATGGAAGACACTTAAAACTTCAGAGTCGAGGCTAAAATTTACTAGTTTGCGAAATCGGGTAAGTCTATTGTGCAAGCAGGCCCAGAAAAAATACGTCAATCAAATGCTTAATCCCTGCCTGCCTTCTGACCTTTTTTGGTCTAATGTTGCAAAGCTTGGTTTGCATGGGGTTGCTAAGTCTACAGTGCAAAACGGCTTTGATGTTAATGAATTAAACGAAAAATTCATAATTTCTCCCAGCACTACTGCGAACAGTGTATTATCCTCAAATTTCAATTACACTGGGTGTGATCCCTCTGCTAGTTTTTCTTTTCGAAATGTTACCCAAGATAAAGTTTTGAAAGCTATCTTCCATGTAAAATCCAATTCAACCGGTCCTGATTATGTGTCCATAAAGTTTGTTAAATTATTGCTCCCCATCATTCTCCCCTTCATTACGTGTATATTTAATACCATATTAACTTCGTCTGTCTATCCTTCGGCTTGGAAAGTGGCTAAAATTATTCCCGTTCCCAAAGTCGCTAATCCTGATATAAATGATTTCCGGCCCATCAGCATTCTCTCTAGCCTATCTAAAGCTTTTGAATATATTCTACATTCACAATTAGGTATATTTTTGAATAACAATAAATTGCTAAATCAATTTCAATCTGGTTTCCGAGCTGGCCATAGTACCAATACAGCGTTACTGGAAATTTCTGATAACATTCATTGCAGTATCGACCAAAAGATGATCACAATCCTATTACTACTTGACTTTAGCAAAGCATTTGATTCTATTGACCACAATCTGCTTTGTGATAAGCTGAAGCATTGTTTTCATCTCCAGCAGTGTGCCGTTAACCTTATCAGGAATTACTTAACAGATCGATCTCAATTTGTATTTTTAAATGGATCGCAGTCAGACCACCTTTCAGTTAAGTGCGGAGTTCCTCAAGGATCTGTTCTGGGTCCTCTACTGTTTTGTCTTTTCATTAACGACCTCCCTGAATGTTTCGCTGAAGCAAACTGTCGCTTATATGCGGATGATGCCCAGATCTTTTTAAACTGCCCTATTTCGAAATTAACTGAATCTATATGTAAAATGAATGATGAGCTTGATGCAGTTTCCCATTGGGCGAATATAAATGGTCTAAAACTTAATTGTAGTAAAACTCAAGCCATTGTAATTTATTCGAAAGAAATTGATACTCGGAATCTTCCAAAATTGCGTCTAGGTGGTGAAGCGATCGCCTACCTAAGCTCGGTAAAGAATCTAGGAATGATCTTTAATAAATGTTTCAATTGGTCTGATCACATCAATCTGATTGCCAAGAAGGTGTATATTATTCTGCGTAAGCTTTAGAAATTATCTGCGGTGATGTCAATCCCATCAAAAATAAAGCTAATCAATTCTTTGATTCTTCCTCATTTCCTGTATTGCAGTCCAGTTTACTCGTCAATGAGCTTAGGTGAGGAAAACAAACTTAATGTTATTTTCAATAACTGTACCCGATACGTATTCAATCGCCGTAAGTTTGATAGTATCCGTGACGTCAAGAAATCCATCCTAAACTGCACCTTCCAGAATTACTTGAATTTTAGATGTATTTCCTTTTTATGGAAGTTAATGTTCACTGGTTGTCCGCGATACCTGTTCGAAAAAATTGTACTTTGCAAATCATCAAGAGCACTTGCGTTAGTTGTACCCCGACACTGTAGTAGACTTCGTCATCTATCATTCTTCGTTAGGATAGTTTCGCTATGGAATTCGCTTCCGTCCTCTCTTAGGCGTATTACTGCGTACGCCAATTTCTGTGAGCATTGTTTTGAGCATTTTGCGAGATTGGACTGAGGCTTCACTCTTTTGTTGTTTCTCTTTTTGTGTATACGTATGTAACTATCGAAAATTCAAATTCTTATATACATATGTACGTATTTTCTTTCTTTTAATACTTTAATTTTCTCATATTACTAGCTACACTTTACCTACTTCATTAATTGCTTGTTACCATTTTTCATTCTTTTCTTGAACTTAACTTTTTTCTTTTCCTTTTTATATATTCTTTTTATTTATTTAAATTCATTCTAATCCAATTCATTCATTCATTATTCATTCATACTTACTTGAAATTTTCTATGTAAACAAATTGTAGAGACTTACCGTCTCATTGTATACATACTTTCCTAAACAATAAACAATAAGATTGGCTTGAATTCGGTCTGAAATTCATCCAAGATGTATAGTACTTAAAACCATTTTTCTAACTTGAAATTATTCTGAAACCTAGAAATATCTTAGAAATTATAGGAAAAATATACCTATTGTACGAATTCTGAATACGAATATTACAATTTGAAATTTATCTCGAATTTCCTTCCGAATAATTTTTAAGTTGTGATCCATGCGCAACTAAGAAAAGGAACGTTCTTCTCAATCGGGCAATGGAAGATGCCTCTCGAGTTTATAAACCAAGGATAGGTCCGAACCAATTCACAATTTATTTTGTTCAATATTTCTATTATTATTATTACTAATTTAACAGATAATGAGCATGTAATTTTTAGAAAACTAAAACCGAAACTGAAAGTGAATAAACGGTAATTTGAATAAACTTATTTCTAAAAAAATTAAATCAACAGCTATTAATCATAATTTGTGTTTTGGTGTGACTTCAAAATCTGATTCTGACATTGAATTCAACAATTAATTGTACAAATTAAAATGAAAATCTATTACGATTCGAATTTTTTTTTTTTCGATTTAATGAGGCAATGCTTTCCATACGTTTCGTTCGTATTCAGTGATGCCTCGTTTCAAATTTTGCGTACATCACTTTCAAGTTGTACGAAATAACGTTTCGAGTTCTATGATAGGGGCCAAGATAAAGCCAGTAAAGCACGTAGTCGGTGCTTGGGGTTTTGAACCCGACAAGCACATTCGACCGAACGTTCTGATAACTATGTATATCGAAGTCACAAATAAAAAATTGCCTATTTGGTTCAATGGAAACGACTTCTAAGAGCATCGTATTCAGTGTTTGAACTTCATGATATTAGTCCTTATTAAAAAGCATTGCAAATGGTAAGGTGATCAACTAAATTTGAGGAAAACGGATACTAACCGAATCCAAAAACAAAGGTAGCCTTCACACATAAAATATATCAAGAGCGTTGCCACATTTCTACTTTTGTAGCAAGAATGTCACTTTTGCAACAAGAATTCGACAAAACTGCATACCAATCGTGCGACAATCGATCTGAAACACATTTGTTTAGGCCCGGTATTTCAATGTTGAGTTAACTCGTAAGTTGTCAGTTAATCAAAACCACCGTCCACTCAATTTAACTTTATATTGAAGTACCGGACCTACAAGTTAACTCTACATTGAAATACCGGGACTTAGTGATATCTATACATACATGTACGTACGTAGCAGGCGTGTAACCGGAATTTTCGTGGAGTAGCTATTGTTGTACTACTCTACGATCATGAAATTCAACCAATTTAACAACCATTAAACATAGTTTCATTCATTCATAAAACTATGCGTAACAAATTCGTGGAAATATTCAAATAATTCGGTAAAATGTGACGATCGTATTGTATTTTAAGGTACGTGTTTTTACCTAATATACAATATGGTTTGTACATAATTCGAATATTGAGGTTATAGTTTAGAGCTTGAAGGGTTCGTGCATTAGATAAAATTCTATTGCAAATGCTTACTTGGTCATCTTCAGGGACGACAAATTTCGACATGGCACACGTTTTCCTATGTCGATTCGTCATCTGGTATTGTCTGTGCCTGTATGTGGACTTCGTCGCATATGTATACATACACATATACAGTCCCTGTTCAACGAATTAGGACCACTCACATTTTTCCCCATTCTTTGAAAGAAATTAACTGTAGCTTCACGAAAAAGTGGTTTTTTCCCAAGAAGATTAATTGTACCTGACGGCTGTAAAAGTTGTGAATATGGCATACCCTAAATGGAAAGTCCCACCCTTCTACCCGTCTTAAAGGAGAGTGCTTTTTACCTCCCGTCCCTTTACGTGTTGAAGGCAGTAGACCTGTTTCTATATAAAATAGTGAAACTATCCCGAATTTCTCATTCTTCTTCAAATATTTAGAAAGGTTTTGTCAAGTGGTGAAGAAAATATTGTATTTAAGCTGTTTTTAGAAATTTAGTGGTTTTAGTTTACTTCGTTTTGGACATTTAAAACTAAGTGTACTTTTCTGAGACATTTTGGTCAAAACAATAAAAATGGGAAAGCGCAAGGACATTAGCTTGGACAAAAAGTCAGCAATAATATCTTTATTGAAGACCAAAAAGTTTTCCTTGAGAAAAATTGCAAGAAAAGAGAATGTTTCTCATCAAACTATGATGAGAATCAATAATTCAGCGCAGGAAAATCAAGACCTAGTCAGCAACAAACGGCGGAATTGTCGCGGAATAAGGAAGACAACGCCTCAAACGGATCGTAGGATTGTTCGAAAGGCCTGCGAAAACCGTTTCCAATCGACGAGAAGCCTGCGTCAAGATCTGTTGGGCGAAGGGATAGAGATATCCGCTATGACTTTAAGAAGGCGTTTCTATGAAGCCAACCTCAAGTCGAGGTGACCAGCAAAAAAGCCTAAGCTAAAATGCGAAAAGCCAGGCTGGAGTTTGCTAGAGCTCATCAACATCTCACCGTAGCTGATTGGAAAAATGTAAGGAATATTTTATATCAATGCATAATGATTGTATTGCATTTACTTTTCGCTTGGGAATCTAACATTAAAAAATTGTTTTTTTTTTTTTTTTTAGGTGGTGTTTAGTCATGAATGCAGACTAGAGTCTGTGACGGAAAGACACCAATACGTTAGAATGAGGCCATCAGAGAAGTATGACGAAGCTTGCATCGTGAAAACAATAAAATATCCACCAGCCACAATGATATGGTCCTGCATCTCAGGCGACGGACCTGGACCGATCTTTTTCGTCGAAGGAACCATGAACAGTACCCAGTACTACGACGTGATAGAAACCATTTTTATTCCTTATTTCAACTCCTTGAAGAGTTGTGGAAAAAAAGCAAATATATTTATTCAGGATAGTGCACCCTGTCATCGTGCCCATATTAACAGAAACCTGTTCTCTACCGCAAATATCCCAATTCTTCCTTGTCCAGGCAATTCCCGACCTTAACCCTATGGAGAATGTCTGGAGTCTCCTGAAATCTGAAGTTTACTCCTTCCCTAATCCTACCGTTACTATCTTAAAAGAAAATATTGGAAATATCTGGCAAAACAGCGAAGGAATCAAAAATATTATACAGCGGTGCATTGAAAGCATACCAGAAAGAATTAAGGCTGTAATTAGTGCTAAGGGTGGCCCCTACCAAATATTAACACCAAATTAAAAATTTTAGTACATAAAATATCATAAAACGAATAATGAATTTTGAAAACAAAAAATGTATTTTTTATTTCCTTTCTGCAAAAAGTTATAGCATAAAGAAAGAGAAAATTTTAAAAAAAACCTTAGTGGTCCTAATTCGTTGAACAGGGACTGTAAATGCAAGCGAAACGTGGGCTCTCATCCAAACGTCTGAAGAATCATAAGACGCATTAGAACGACGAATTCATTGAAGAATTTTGGGACCAGTAAAAGGAGGCACTGAATAGCGCATTCGGTACAGCAACGAGATGTATGAGTATAACATCTATGACAACCCAGTCGTATCGACCCTCCCGTTCATTTTAAAACACAACGCACTCTTAATAAAAAAAATCGTGTAGTACCACATTGTACCCGGGGTCTGTCCAATGTTCAGCGGGTGTTGGACAGCGAAAAGCAGCTTCAATAGCTTACATCAGCTGATTCACACATATACGTGTAAGTGACGTGACGTGTCAATACGACAAACTATTCCCGCCAATAAGGCAGTTATTCGTTACGTGGTTTGTTTCTTCGTTTTTTCCGATAAAAGTACTAAGATTTAAATTGTCGTTTTTTGTTGAGTTCCGTTTGAAACTATCGGAACAAGACGCAGTATTGGATTAGCGTTTGGGCTTAATAAAGGCCAGTCTACAGTCTAGGCTTTTTCCTATGTTTCCTATGAACCCGTCGGGACTAGAAATGGTTTTGTGTAGCCTAATCTTGCAGCTCTCCCTCTCGCCTCAAATTTCGTCTTCTCTATCAACCGTCCTTTGGTCTCGGAATTTCCCATTTTCAATTTCAAATAAAACACGTTTTTTCTTAAACTTTTTTACTATAACAAAACCTCCAACCTCAAACACAAAATTCTACAAGTACAATTTAAAATCAATTCGATTGCTCGAATAAAATTTCGCATCTTCCTTAAACTTGCGCGCGACAACGCCATCCTTGAAATACCCATCGTTGCTCCAATTCAGCATTTGTTCGGTTAAAAAGGGTCCGTGAATTTCGCTGTCGACATCCTTGCACTTGAATTCCCAGTTCAAAACTTTCGGGGCATCGTTTTCCTCGTTACCGCCGTCGTCCCCGTCATGTCGTTCGCTTTTGTCCACTTTATTCGTGACCAGTTTCATCTTTTCCTTCTTCTCGAAATCATAGGCGTACATATCAAGCTCGTCGTCCTCGTTGGCGGCCCTGCCAGTAGCAGTGGCAGTAGCGGCAACAGCTGTACTACTCGTGCCTGCCTTTCTAGATCTCCGTTTTTTTTTTCAACTGAATCTGTTGGTATGTTTCCTGATAGATATCCATGTTGCTTATTTCCGCCAGGACGTTGTTTGTCAGTTCGATGAATTTCGTCACGAGTTCGGCATTCTCGCCTTTTTACGACGCCATCGTTCGATAGACGAGAGCTTTGGAGTTTTGCTGCCCAGACGTTGCAGTGTCTTCTTGACGGTTTCACCGGGCTCCATTAGTTTGAAGTTTTCCTTGTACGCTTCAATTTCATTGAAGTTTTTCGACAATTCGTCTTCGGAATCACTGGAATCGGCAAGGCCCCGATTGGTTTTCGCGATGTAGTTCTTGTCGGTCTTGACCTGGAAAATAGATTTGTTAGTTACGATTCCAAAACAAAGCCTTCTCCCTCTAAACGTTGCCGAAACAATGCATTTAAATCCCAAGCATTCCCTACCTTAATCCAGTCGATGTTATCAAGCCAATTGTCTTTAATTTCCATCGACTTGTCCCAGTGAAAGTGGCCCTCCTCCTCGAGTTCCTCTTTCATGTTGAACGGGGTGATTTTGACCTCGCCGTCCATTCCTGAGATTCCATCCTCTTCGCCTTCGAAATCATTTTCGTTCATAATATGAAAGCCGAAATCGCGAATTATCAGTGAAAAAAATAGGAAAAATATAAATGCAGCCCACCGCTCATCGTCGCCGCTGTCTTCTTCGTCCGAGTCCAGGGAGTGCTTCTTGACGGGCTCGGCCGATTTCAACCGTTTACATCCTCGCCTATATCCTCCGCGAAAATTTCAGCAGCTCGGTTTGCTATTTTTCATTGCTTTCGCACACAAATTTACTTTATTCACGGCCACACACAAAATATTAAACATTTTAAATAACATTTCTCCACTTGAGGGAACGAAAATGTCACACATACTAATGCAATATACAGCTGCTTTCTTGCTTAAAGCTTAAAGCTTAAGCTCAGTACGGACCTCGATGAAAATTTTCATTCGCAAATTTACTATATATCTCTCCCGTCTCCACAATGAAAAAATCGCTGTGCAGAATAAAGGTTCCCACACACTGACGCGATTTATTCGCTGACGCTGCGAATATTTTGCAGCGGTACATTCGCCTTCCTTTTTTTACATGGTAACTAATGAGAATGACCACACCGCTGCAAAATAATCGCAAAGAATCGCAGCGTCAGCGAATAAATCGCGTCAGTGTGTGGGAACCTTAATGTGGAGAAGTAAACAGCTGATCTTCTGTTTGACTTTTACAATTGTCAAAGAGAGGGTTTTTTGAAAATGTAGTATCATGGACATTAATATATGGGCTCTTTTTTTAACATAAAAATTAAATTGAAATCACAAAACAAATTTTAAAATAAAAGCACAGCTCAAAATATCCACTTCCGACTTCAAAAATATCCACTTCCGACAAAACACACTCTTTAGTCGGTTTGAAAAAAGAAACTGACAAATAAATTCAAACGAAAGACATTAGATGTCAAAATTTTCATCCCGGCAATGAAAATTAAATAGCGGCACATTTAATTGGACGGAGAAATATGGTCTCCATGCTTTCAGCGCATCTGGTGGTGAATACGTGAACTGTCAGAACGAATGAAAATTTTCATTCGAACTCCTTACCGCAAACAAAAACCCAACGCAAAAATTTGCGATGAAAATTTTCATCCGTTTTTTTTACATTCATTTGGTATGGGAAGAAAATTTTTATCGAGGTCCGTACTAGGCTGTACAGTCCGTACTCTAAGCAGTGAAAAGCAGCTATGATAGCAGCTATTTGGAAATACTGAACAGAATAACTGTCAAATAGCAAGCACGAGAAAGCAGCTTTTTGTTGCATTGGACAGGAAAAAGCTGCTATCGAAACAGCTAAAGCAGAACATTGGACAGACCCCCGGTAAGTGAATGATGTACGCTATGGGGATACGATACGAGATTGAATAAATGGAACCAAGGCTGAACACGTGTCTCAGTTTCAATTCAACTGCAAATAGGAGTTCACCGCGAATGAGCACTATTGTGAAATTACAAATTTTTTTCCACGATTTCCAATTGTTTTCTCCATACTCACAAACAAATTTCAAACTTTACGTCCCGAACGGACAAAGTTATAATAAAATTTTGTGCCCGAAGGAAGTTTTTAAACTGTGAAATGAAAGGAAACTTCGGAGTGACATAACTTGTATTTTGCTTGAAATTCCTGCAAAACTCTATGTCGCAATACTATGTTCTTCAATATGAATAAAGCAAATATTCAAAAATATAAAATTAAAAAAAGTGTCGTTTTTATAATCTTTTTGCTGCACTACAATTATTTATTTGACAAAATATTAACTGAAGCTTGTAATTAAAATATTTGTTTTGCCGAATAAAACACCCTCTTATTCTCTGAAGATACATATTTCATTGAATTCACGAAATCATTTAAAAAAGCTTCCCTTGTATAAACAGTTTACACACAATATAACTATTCATGTTTAAAATATTATATAAAATAATTGAGCTCACATCCACAATTTAACTAGTAAAAATGTTAATATGTATGTATATATCTATTCAATTACCCTCATCTATTATTCACGCGTTCCGACATAAATATACACATCTATTCCCACTTATTTATATCTAATTATAAAATAATGTAACACTTAATTAAATATGTAATCATCTGTTTCAGTACTGTACTTATGGCTCTATACTCGATGCTACTGAAATACCAGCTAGTAGAGGAGCTTTATCCTGCAACAGTAGCAGGACTGAATTATCAATGTTACTCATCAGAAAAAGGATTAGTCTTAAAAGTGGGTAAATTTGAATAAGAAATATTAAGTTAACAGAAGTATTTTTAGGCTACTGGATACAGTGAAAAACTGACTCTTATAGTTGATGTAATAACAAAGCGTATGTCATCGTTCTTAAACAATTTGAGCAATCAACAACTGGATGTTTTTCTAAAGCAACAACAACGAAACTATTACAACTACTTTATAAAGCCAAAGTCGTTAAATAAGTATGTATATATATTTAAGTATTTGCATCAACACATCATAGATCAAGAAAAACCAAGTAAATACCGGGAATAGTAAACCATTCTCAAGATTATCATCTTGGGCAAACATTATTTTTCATTGCGAATGCGTTTTCAAATGGGAGGCGGCGTGTCGCAGTGATATCGTGAAATGATCTTATGAGAGTCTAGTAAAAAGTTGTGGCGGATTCTACAGAAAGACAATAATTCGAATGATTAGAAAAACGATTAAGGGCCGTATTATTCACCTCGGGTTATTTTGGCCTTATCTAGCTGATAACTTATTTGGGGTATTAAATAGAATCACTGATTAATTTCTCTGGGTGAAAAATTGTATTATTCACCTCTGGTTAGCAATTCAATAGGGTAATCTTTTCGGCAGGTTTTCCATTTTTTCATTATTTTTCCATTCAAACGTCAAAAATTTTATTAATTATTTACAGAATGTGTCAAATTTCTTTTTTGTGAATATAAAAAGTTTGTGTATTTCAGGAAAAATAACAATTATTGGCTACAATTTTTTCATGGTTGCGGACCTGGAAGCAGTACAAACGTAATGTGTGGTGGTTTATACCGAGTGATTGGTTTTCGACGGTGCGAACAGTCGATTGAAGGCTTGCATCTCCCAAATCCTTGGAGCTATTGCATTTAAGTTTATTGGTATGGTAAATTGAGTGGACCCCTTCAACTGATAAGTTTCTAATGGAGTGGTGAAGGGGAATGTGGGTGGAATGTTAGACGAAAAACTTTGGTTTTAATATTTCAGGGACTACTTATGCTAGGAAGCTGAAAGTCGGAACTTCATAAATGTATCATAATGTAGCCACTTGCTCGCTTAATTTGTATATGAGTAAAAGGGTTTGGGAGTTCTGAGAAAAACAATGTGTTCGAAAAGCTTGAAAGCTTAGGTCGAGACATTCTAAAATCCCTATCTCCTGAACGGTTGATATCACAAAGTTGAAACTTGAAACATGCTAGACTAGGAACTAGGCGAAAAGGTTGAAAATAATTTTTTGATAGTGGTCAGTGGCGTGGGTGGTAAAAAACTTTGCATTGCAATGTCTAACAAACCAATAAAACCAGAAACAGGAAATGTGTCTTATGTTTAAAGATGGACAATAGGACTTGGCTGAAAGTATTTTTCAGCAAGGTGATGGATAACCATTTTTTCCTAAAAATCACATCTCATATCTCAAGAACTTTATAAGTTGGGATCTTACAATTAATACGAGAGTTTGGCCTGATAAACACCCTGCTGAAAATTATAGGGAGCGAGTGTAATGGGTGAGGGTGTAGAATGGTGGAAAGGAAACAGTTCAATTGGCTTTGTAAATTGGAAATAGCAGCCACAGTATTTGTCGTCCCATGTCATGTGTCGATGTCGATTCGTTGTTCCATTTTCTATTTTTTCGTCCTCTTACTCAGAATAACTCCAATTATCCCTCAAACGAATCAGAATAACTCCATTTATCCCTCAAACGAGTTTTTGTCATAACTTCAATCGTGAATAATACAAAATTTGTCAAATCGCGGTAAAATCAAAAATAATGCTCTGGTGATGCAACATAATATACATAATGTGCATCAACGACAAAAATAAACCTAAAAAATTTATGTAGGTTCCATATTATTAAAGCTTACTTCATTTTTAACTGCTGCTGGTTTATCCTTTCGAAGATAAGGATTATTCAATTAGGGACGAATTCTATAGCATATTAGATCGAACTTTTGACGCATTACCTTTAAATGATATTAAAATCATATTATTGGACTTTTTTAATGCAATAGAGGTACAGTGCGTTCCACAAGAACGTGTAATAAAAACATTAAATACTGCGAAATTCAATAAACTTATATTTATTTCTTAAACTATACTTAAATGTGAATTTCGAGACAAAGTTAATATGACGTCCAGTCACCGTTGTTATCTATAATCGCCTGGCATCTTCTTTGACAACTTTGGCTCAATTTTTTAGCGTAATCCACACTTAAACCTCTCCAAATTTGTCTTAAACGTCGAATAAGTTGTCGCGTGGTGGAAATTTTTTTTTAAGCTTGTTCTTCATGAACGACCACACATTTTCAATGGGATTCGCATCAGGACTCTGCGATGGCCAGTCCAATGTTGTTATCGCATTTTCTTTTTTCCAAGATGTGCAGAGGCGACTTCGATGTTTCGGATCGTTGTCTTCTTGGAGAATCCAGTCATCGTTTTGGGTCCATACAGCAACTCAGCAGACTTCAACAATCCCTTCTTGTATAAATTCAGCATGAAATCAGCATTCAGATTTCTGGTGAAAGCAATCAACTTCCGAATCCCTTTTCAGAGAAGCACCCATAAATATGCACCTTTGCTGGATGTTTGACGGTACGTTGCAACATTCTTTCACCGCTTTTTGTCCAAGCCCTCTTCCAGTAATTGTAGATAACAAAAGATGACTCATCGGTAAATATTACGTTGCTCCAATCGCGGTCCAAATTCTCCCGTGCCCAACTCAGTCTTTTTTTCACGTGTTTTTCTGTTAGTAGCGATTTGGGGTTTGTGCTCCTGTTGCTGATGTCACATTCTTCAAGTCTAATTGTATTCATGGACACCCGAACTCCTTTTCTAACTAGTTTTTCCTTGGCCTGTCGCAGACTTAACGTCGGGTTTTCCCTGAATAGCTGAGCGATCACTTTATCGTCCCGTTTTGATGTACTCCTTGTACGGCCTCTACCTGGCTCATCATCGACATTGCCATGCTCTTTATACCTCTTTATCCACTTCCTTACATATGAAGCACTGCTTTTGGTATATTTTGCTATCTGGTTCACACTCATTTTGGGTCCTTGAGAATGGGTAACAAGAAAAACAATTTCAAAACGTTTCTTATAGAGAGAACTCATTTTTTAAACTGTTGTTTTTACGGAAGATGAAACAATACTGACCAATTGATTTAAACTCGACATCGGTAGTGCTATGTCATTCGTAATTTTATATAAAACATAACTGTTCGAGCAGGTAGGAAGAAATTGTTTGACACATGTTCTTGTGGAACGCACTGTACTACATACTGGGAAACAATCACACATGCGTTTGATTCTTTACATAACCCAACAAGAATTTTGTAACTAGTTGTTACTATAGTCACATTTTTAACACGTCGACGTTACAGAAATGTTTTCGTTACCATTTTTATGGAAATGTTAAGTTTTCATGACTTGTCATTAACCAAATTTTTCCAGAACTTCACTTTTGAGATCGCCGTAACTGCTTGACTGGACATTGTGACAGTAAGTTGTGATAGGAATCGCCCACAGATTGAATTTATCGTTACAGTAAATTCCAAAAGGATTAAGTTTTTTTAAGGGTACTGAACTGGACTTAGGTGGTTAGCTTTTAATACACTGTATGCAGTGTATAATCCAGTCAGCTTAGAGATGGGAGGTCAGAAATCGTGCCGGATATGGCAGTGTACTAGTTGGTGTTAGATAGATAGATTGGAGATAGGGGTCGGTGTGGTTAACCTCTGTCACTGAAGCCACAGTTGGGCTTATTGTAACGTCCCCCGAATTGGTTATGATTCCTCTTCAATCCCTGCGCTTTCAATGAAGCTTAGTATTTTGCGAAGAGAAATGGACAGGAATTCCGATGGTTCCATGAAACCCTGACCGAAGTGACGAAGTCTTTTGTGAGCTAAACCCTCACATTCACAGAGGATATGCTCCGGTGTTTCGTCTTCGTCATTGCATATTCTGCAGATTTTGGTCTCAGAGAGACCAATCCTATTGAGATGTTTCCTCATGTGACAATGCCCAGTCAGAGCTCCCACTAGGGTTCGGGTCTGATATCTGCTTAGTTTTAGATAGTCAGATGTTCTTTTTTCCGAATGCTTTGGCATAAAGAGCTTTGAGTGCCTGTTGCCCGGTGCCGAGTCCCAGTAAATGGCACTTTGCGATTTAAGCCATATTCGGATGTTCATTCTAGCTGTGCTTAATGGTATCCCACAAAATGGGTATGGTCCCATGAAGTCCGCTTCTGAACCTTTTCTAGCCATCGAGTCGGCCATTTCGTTACCTACATAGCCGCTGTGACCCGGAATCCAAATGAGGGTAACTCTGTTCTTATTTCCGAGTTCAATTAGGTATTGGAGGCAATTCCAAACAAGTTTGGAGTGTATTTGATCGGACTGGAGTGCCATTATTGCAGCTTTGCTGTCCGAGAGAATATATATTTGTTGGTTTTTGTAGCCCCGTCTGATATTTTCTCTGATGCATAGTTCAATAGCATGAGTCTCCGCCTGAAAAACAGTGGATGTTGTGTGCATGCTACAGCAGAACTTAACATTTGGTCGCACACCATAAACACCTGCTCCTACACCTTGATCTGTTTTAGATCCATCTGTGTACCAGATTATGGATGCTGGTTTTGGAGTGGGTTTGTTTGTGGCCCAATCCTCCCTTTCAGGTAGGACAACTTTGAATGGCCTTGTGAAATTAAATTTCGGTACCATTGAATCAGAAAGAGGTATCGCTAGTATGGGGTCCTTGTTGAGTTCTGCGGAAAGAGTTGGACAAGCTATCTTGCGCTCTGACTCGTCCTCCGAGCACAAAAGTTTGTATGTGGTGAACCTAGCTTCTTTCTGTATTTCAAAGTGTAGAGGTGCTAGGTTGAGAAGCACCTCTAAGGCGGCTGTGGGAGTGGTGCGCATCGCCCCAGTGACACCCAGGCATGCCAGTCTCTGTAGTTTGGTCAGCTTAAGCTGAGCAGTTTTCTGCTTTGTTTTCTTCCACCAGACGGATGCCGCGTAAGTTATGATAGGCCTAGCAACGACGGTATACATCCA
Organism: Beris chalybata; assembly: GCA_949128065.1. Classification (NCBI taxonomy): domain Eukaryota; kingdom Metazoa; phylum Arthropoda; class Insecta; order Diptera; family Stratiomyidae; genus Beris; species Beris chalybata. The sequence goes on from OX421897.1 coordinate 91,128,291, forward strand.
GTAGGTGAGTTTTGGACTCAGTCCCCAGTTTTTCCCGAGAAGGCTCCTGCAGGTCCAGAGAGAGATTCTGGCCCGTTCAAGAACTTTGTCCAGATGAGCGTTCCAAGTGAGCTTTTCATCTAGGATGATCCCCAGGAATTTTACCTCCCTGGCATACTCTATGGATTCTCCAAAAAGAGTAGGCTTAGATAGTTTGTCCTTACATCTCCTTTTGGTGAATGCAACAATTGTGCTTTTCTTTGGGTTGATACCCAATCCTGCTTTAGTGCACCAGGTTGCTACCTGGTTAAGGGTATTCTGAACTAGACTTGCCACAGTCTCTACAAACTTACCTCTAACAAGGATGGCAAGGTCGTCAGCGTAACCCTGTACCGTTACTCCAGAACTTGTTAGATCTTGAAGAAGATCGTCCACTACTAAGCACCAGAGGATGGGTGATAGTACCCTGTGGACAGCCTTTCGCAGCTGTGACAGTGACTGTTGAGTCGGCTAGTGTCGAAGTTATTTTCCTGCGTTCTAGCATGGCCTTGATCCAACTGCAGGTTTTTGGATCAATACCACGCTTTTGTGCTGCAGAATAGATACTTTCGTAGGCAGTGTTGTCAAAAGCCCCTTCGATATCTAAGAAGCAACCCACCGCTATTTCTTTGTCCATAATCGATTTCTCGATTTTTGTCACTAGGTTTTGTAAGGCGTGGGTTGTAGACTTCCCCGGTTGGTATGCAAATTGATTGGAGTGTAAGGGTTGAGATTTCAAGGCCCCATCTCTGATATGCCTATCAATAATCTTTTCCACAGTATTTAAGAGAAATGACGTTAAGCTGATAGGACGATACGACTTAGGATCATTGCTCGGACGGCGCCCTGTTTTTGGTATGTATATCACCCTAACGCTACGCCAGGATATGGGTATATAACTCCATACGTGGCTTGCTCTAAATATGGATAATAGTGTTGGTAGAAGATGGTCCATTCCTCTTTGCAGTAAAGCGGGAAATATCCTGTCTTCTCCAGGGGATTTAAATGGTTTGAAACTACGTACAGCCCATTTAACCTTGTTAGCAGTGAAGATCTTGGCTGAGTTTTTCCAGTCCAATATGGTAGGTTTACTCGGCTTTGAGGTGGTGTATCGTTCTTCATTGCTTGGTTCTGTGGTTGAGGATCCTGGGAAATGAGTTTGGGCTAAAAGTTCTAACGTCTGTTTCCCATTTTCGGTTATCGTGCCATCAGGTTTCTCTAATAAGCCCATTTTGTTTGTATGTGCTTTAGAAAGTTTAGAAAGCTTTAGTTGGTGTTAATAATTTTTAATGCTGTTTGGCTATGATGTGATCTACCTGAACAGCAATGTTGCCTATAACAAATCAACTACTGTCTAGTACAGTGGTGGCCAGCCAAAATGATCTCGCGGGCCGCATTGGAAATACATCATAGCTCCGCGGGCCACATCATTATATATCCCCATATTAGATTTTTCTACTCCAAAACATCGCTTCGCGGTAACATTGCAAACAATAAATTTTTCGTCAAAATGTGGTGCCGCAAGAAATCTTTGCGGAAAAATAATCTAGGGGGGCCCCTGGTCTAGTATCTCTGTTGGTGCTAGTGAATCTGATAAGAATGTAAACAGAACTCATCTGCTCAGTGTTAAATCCTTTAGTAGTGATCCTATTAAATATTCCGCACTGTTCACTATTTATACTAATAATTTCAAAGCCGATAGCAACTGAAAAATTCTTATAAATAATTTATGCGTAGGAATTGAAGACAACGACATCGCTGAAGCAATGTTTACAAGCCTAGTACAAAACCATTGGACTACACCCGGCCCACCCGGAGTTGTAAGGAATTAACATTGCCCATTGTATAGTCTTCAGATCCGTTAAGCTTCACAAAACACGGAAAACATCCGAGGCGAGGGATTTTGTCACCTGAAGCTCTTCCAACAGCTTTTTCTCAGTGGGTTGCAATCATGGAGCTATATAAAACGGAGATGGCAACACTCCGCTTCTGTATAAAGCACTATGAAGCATTTTGAAGTTAAAGCGACTGTTTTTGTATGGAGCGTTTCATGCCCGGTAGCAGTGAAATGCAAATATTAGCCTAGTATTTAAAGGTTGGGCTTTTTTTCTTTTCAATACCGGGGTTGAACATATATGTATGTGAGTAAGATGCTGATAGTAGCTTAGTGAATATCGCCGGTCCTTTGCGAGAGAACCTCCGGCTTCAAAAAAGTCGCTGCACGCCATCTCCATTATACATATAGCTCTATGGTTGCAATGCTGGTTTGCCAAGTATTTACCCAATTTGTCTTTCAGATAATCGTAATATCAGATTCAGTATCTAGTTGCAATTTAACCTTCATGTCATTAATATCCGGGTCGACAAATTTGTGCTGACTCTTGGCATTGTTGACATTAATTATTTGTTGTGTACGGTAAGGTCGGTCAGATACGATTTTGGTTGTTCATATTCGCGTCTTTGCGAAAAACTCGAGCAGACTCACAAAATATAAATTTGGGACCAGTGATCTTGCAAGTGACACATTGTTTGCTACGGTACTCACACTGGTTGTGGCAGTGTTCATTTCCACTAAATCTATACGGGCCAGGTGGCTTAATGGGACGGTCCTGGAAGCTGTTGCTATTCAATACCGGTTCGTCGCCATTCTGCGTCAGAGCGTCGGACGCAACAATCAACCAATCAGATTGTAGTTTAAGCGACAGGAGGCGTTTGCGTCACAATTCGCACATATTTCAGATTTTTTCCGTGCCGCAAAATTAAATTGCTATGACTTTTCTGTCATTTCAAGTTTTGATCACTTTTTACTGCTTAGTGTGAAAATAATGACAATATTAGTGTCCCTGGAATTACTGTTTGATATTTTTAGGTGTGTTTTTTTTAACTGGATCAAATCACGATTGAAAAAAATTATGTAGATCATCCCAAAAGCTAATTTAGCAGGGTTCACAATCCAGTTGGTAATGCCTCAGATAAATTGTCAGCAGGAAAAGTTTCGTATACTATACGGCGAAACGGAAGCGTATAAAGGCCATATAATACCCATGTATAGTTTTTTGCTACGAGATATGAAAAACTATCCCACCCCTGTACGTTGCAACCCCATCAAACGAGTCTGTTCTACCTGCTGGGTGCAAATGTGTGCTACAAATGTTGCAGAGTTGCAGAGCGCCATCTCTGACAATATTGAAATAGTGACAATTCAAATAAGCTTTGGGGGGGGGGGGGGGGGAATCTGATCCAACATTTAATCCCATTTTGATTTTGGATCATCTCTTTGTTGTTGTTTTCAATGTAAAACGAATGATCTTGATCTTGATCCAGTTGAAAAAACACACCTTTTATTGACCTTACCCATAAAGCTAGTGGAGACGACAAGACACCGGTTTTGTGAAAAGTGCTTTGAAGCCAAAAACACGATGAGAATTGGACAAAAAATATATTTGTGCGTTTTCTCTTGTTCTTGTACTTCTTCGTGGTCCCACCCCCTAATCTACCACCTTGCTCTATATTGGCTATCCAAATTCACCACACATATGTATATATATCTATGAAAACAATACTCGTAAATTACATTTCTCATGAAAACTCTCGAGTTTGTTACTTAAAAATAAATGTAGTACATAACATAAATTATTTTATAAAAATTTAATATGAAAACATTCACCGAACGGCTTTTATTTTCAGAGATATACGTTTATGCATAATAGAAAGCACCCGTTGGAGTTCATTTGAAAAATATAATATACTTAAAAACGTAACTATAGAAGACATACGGAGCTTTTCTGAAGTCTTAATCAAAAAACTTAAAATCCAAGCTGTCATTCAAGGCAACTTATCCGAAAAAAATGCGCAAGACGTTATAAATTCCGTTGTGCGAAATATAAATTGTTCAAAAATTGAAGACGTACGTGGTATTTCGAATTTAAAATATATATAAGAATAATTTTTAATTACAGCTAAAATCGATCGAATCTCGCACGACTTGTTTACCAAAAGGTTCCAACTATGTAAAATGTTTAGCGTTCAATCCAATCGATGTAAATACGGTAGTTACAAATTTTTATCAAATTGGACCCTGTACAGTACGTACAGAATGTATTTTAGATCTTTTAATGATGTTTGTGGAAGAGCCTCTGTTTGACATCCTCCGAACCAAGGAACAGCTGGGATATGATGTTTCAGCCAGTGTTCGAAATAATAATGGAATTTTGGGCTATTCGATTACAGTAAACTCTCAAGAGACCAAACATAATGTATCGTACGTTGAAGAGCGCATTGAGGCATTCCGACAAAAAATGATGAACATCTTAGAAGACATGCCAAATGAAGATTTTAAACAAATGCTGTCATCGCTCATTAAAATGAAATTGGTTGCCGACAATGAATTAAAAGACGAAGTATCTCGAAATTGGGGCGAGATTACCTGTGAAGAATACTTCTTTGATAGAAGCAAAAAAGAAGTTGAATGTTTGAAAACATTTACCAAGGAAACTGTAATAGAATTCTGCAGAAAGGTTGAAAACGAAGACTTCAAAAAACTATCCATACAAGTGAGGTTTCGTTGCAATATATTTTAATCGGTAATTAATTCGGTATATTTTCAGGTAGTTGGAAATAAAGTAGCTAATCCCACAATAGAAAATGAGACCAACGGGATACTTCCGACATATACTTTGCAATACGTATCAGACGATATCACAATAACCGACATAACAGAGTTCAAAAAAGGTCTCTCTTTGTTCCCTGTGACAAAAACTGTAAGAGATTCCTAAGAAATTATTGTAATTAATAAACAATACGCGTTGCCTTGATTATGAATATATTATTATGTTTTTCTTTCCTTCTCCATTTGAGTTTCTTTTCTTTTTTGCAAAAAATCATTAAAATTTACATCTTCTTGTTCGTCGTCTCCAAAAGCAATTTTTTGGTCTTCATTTCCTTCTTCATCTTCAGAGCTTTCATTTCCAGGATGTTTTAGATAAATATCTGACAAATCTCGACCTGCTTGTACCTTTAAGAAATTGTAACATGTATAGCATGCAATTGAAAATCACATTTCAAACCTCTGAAATAAAAGACGTCATCGGAACTTCAATGCCTAGACCGTGTGTAGATGTCATTTCTTCTAGTTCTTGTGATCTCTTTGTCCCTTCTTTTTTTGCTCGTAGTTTTTCATACTCAATTTTGTAATCACTATAAAGAGAAAAAAAATTTCAATATATTAGGTTGTTGCATATGAAATGCCGTTTTTCGCTATAAAGTGAAGATAGTTGCGTGTTTCTTGTCTAAAACTGCTTCTAGGTGGCACTAGTAATATCGGGTGTTGAAGTATAAATACTACTATATTTATGCATGGAACCATTTCAGTTTTGGACTTCATTGTGATCGGACAGAAAAGAATAGATTCAAATCAAAAACGAGTATTTTTCCTTTAAATTTCACCAAATCGCAACGGAGAACGAAAACATCAACGGGGCATTTGGAGCTGACATGGTAAACAAAGGAACCACACAGTGATGGTTTGAAAATATCCGATCAGGAGATACGACTCTTCAAAGTGAACCACATGGTAACCCAGGATCTTTGATCGACAAGGACGAACTGAACTTATTAGTGGAGTCTAACTCACGCCATTCTAAAATTTGGTATACACTATTCGACAGTTTGCACGATCTGCTTTTGAAGAGAATAGTGAAATGTGTACGACAAGCGCGTTGCACTACAAGGATCTCTGATGCAGCGGAATCAAATGGACAAGCTTTTCAAAGAGGCCTCATCTCAGTCTATTTTAGATAAGTTCACAGAGGGTAGTAAGAAAAACCCGATAAGTACCTTCAATGGAGCCATAAGTAATTGGAAGCCTTTGACTGTAAAAAGCAAGTACCTCAAGCTGCGATTATAGTTTTTCCTTCTTCCACGGCAGCACTTTCGCTTTTGGTCAACGTTTCGGACACATCCATCAGGGCTTTGCTACAGTAGAAAGTATCGAATGCCTCCTAGCATTGGAGAGCTTTGCTTTTGGCAGAATACGTTGCCATAAAACACTTCACGTTCATATTAGAAGGCAGAACGTTTACTCTCTTCTCGTATCACAAACCTCATTTTCGCTTTCTAGTACAATGCTGAAAAAGCGTCCCGACGTCAATTTACACCTGGACCTCATTTATTTATTTAAGGACTCGATGAACAGAAAGTGTAAATATTCCAATTATACAAGAAGTCAATGATAAAAAATAAAATAAAGTAAAAACAAAAAAATAAATGAATTTCAATATTAAAATAGACAAATATAAATAAAGAAAAAAATCTGCCAACAGTCTGGGCGCAACTTTATTATTTTTCCGGCAGAAGTTCGGAACGTGGTTTATTCGGGGATGCGGCATATGTTACTATGTGACTGAAAACCTAACAAAAAGCGGTTAGAAAAGGGTTAACATATGAATTAAATAATTGGGTCATATTCCGGAATGCGGTCTAGAGGTTGAAAAATAAAAAACTTAAAAATAGGTGATTATTAAACAAGCCTGGGGAAGTGAAAAGATATTTGATATCTGATCAGACCTGAGAAACATGGTGGAATTCATGAAAAAGTATACAACCAGTTTACACCCTCTCAGGGGTCAAATTTCAAAAAATCTTGAAAACACATTCTAGCTATTCATATGAAGAATCCGTAGAATAAAAATGAACTCAATATCTGGAAAGACCTAGTAGATATGACGAAAATCGTGAAAATATATGCATTTTATATATACTGATAATTTTTTTTTGCTCCCCCCCCCCTTCTGAACGCCAATGAATATTCGAATTTTTTTTATCAGTATTACTTTTCTGGTTAATTTACATATACGTACCGAGTTTCAACTTCCTAGCATAAGCCGTTCTAAAGTTAGGAAAAACACCCCCCACCACCGTACCATACTACCCCTAAAAAAAATTCTATTTTTCCACTACTATAGCTCTATCTAAATACCCAGTTTCAGCTTCCTATCATTATAGATTCTTAAGATATAAGCATCGGAACTTTTTCTTTCTCACCCTTCCCCACCCTCACCCTCTACACCCACACCCCCAAACTTTTTTTTCCTACTAGGGTTCTATTAGGCCTACTTCTGGTAAAAATTTTAAGCATCCATCTTACACTGATATTGAGATATGAAACGTGTTATTTTTAAAAAAAATTATTATCCCCTCCACTTACGTACTCCCCCGCCCCCTTCAAAGATTTTACTTTGAGCAATCTTTATTTATCAAGCTTTATATCCAAACAGAATTTTGTTTTTCTGGTGCCTCTGGTTTGGGAGATATCGTAATGTTAAGTATTTCACCCCCCACCCCCGTACGCCACTACCCCTACCCAAAAATTTTGTTTCAATCTACTCTCCTAGTGTAACTACAGATATTTGTTAAGTTTTAATTGCTTGCTATAAACGGTTTAGGAGATATGGATTTTAGAATGTGTCAATCTCGGCTTTTTTGCGTTTCGGACGCATTGCTTCCCCCTCCACTCCCACACCCCTTCACACATATCATCAATTTTTTTGCAAATGGGTCCACTATCAAAGCTTTATAGAAATTCCAAGTTTCAGTCTCCTAACATAAGCGGTTGCTGAGATCCCCCACCTTCCCCCTCACACCACCACCCCTGAAAATAATGTCAATTCAAGGGGTCTACCCAGTCTATTCCTAGAAAAAATTTAAATTTAATAGCTCCACTGGTTTGAGAGCTTCGAGCCTTCAAAGGATTTTGGTGGTCGACGTACGGCGTACGGCGGACAGACGGAGTGAAAATTTTTATTGCTTTTTTCGTGTCTACTAGTCATGAAATGTACACAAAAAAATTTTGAGGGCAGCAAATTTTTTTTTTTTGAAAATCAATAACAATACTGTATTATTACTAATAAAGTAAAATGAAAATTAAATAGAATTCAATATAGGTACAAAGTTATTTAATAGAAAGCATGGATCTTAAATACAACTTGAAAGATTGTAGACTGAAGTCATGAAAAGCAATGCAAGATTGATTGAACATTCGAGGCAGCCTAAGTAGTGAAAATAAACATTCAGCGCGCATATGGTACAACGAATAGAGTTTGTGATCTAGTATTACTTATATTAGTACGCAATTGAAGTTCACTTTGCAGACTAGTGTTAAGAACAAAATTTACTTTAAATAAAAATACCACGTCCAAATATAGTCTTCTATCTTTTAAACGTGATAGGCATGGAGCTATATATAACGGAGACGGTAACACTCCATTTCTATATAAAGCACTGTGAAGCATTTTGAAGTTTAAGCGACTGTTTTTGTATGGAGCGTTTCATGCCCGGTGGCAGTGAAATGCAAATATTAGCCTAGTATTTAAAGGTTGGGCTTTTTTTCTTTTCAATACCGGGGTTGAACATATATGTATGTGAGTAAGATGCTGATAGTAGCATAGTGAATATCGCCGGTCCTTTGCGAGAAAACCTCCGGCTTCAAAACAGTCGGTGCACGCCATCTCCATTATACATTTAGCTCTATGGTGATAGGCCATGTAACTCTAATCGACTCTCGTAGCAAGTGTCAGATAAATTCAGCTTTCAGAAAACAGATTTGGTAAAACGTCGTTGTACTGTTTCCAATGCAGTCACAAGATATTGGTAGTGAGGGTTCCACACAACAGAACAATACTCTAGACGAGATCGAACCAGACTATTAAACAAATTCGTATAAACATGTATATTATGAAATGGATGAGCAGTTCTTAATAAAACCACATAATCTAAATGCGTGTTTGCAGACTTCGACTATGTGCTGATCAAACTTTAATCTGTTGTCAAACATTACTTCTAAGTCCTTTATGCGTGTGACTTCAACGAGGAGAGCATTATCAACATGGTAGTCAAAATTAAGGCTACAATCCTTATTCGTATATATCATTTTAAGACATTTCTGAGTGTTCAAACGGAGGTTATTCAGCTTACACCAATCGTTTAATTTATTAATGTCATCTTGTAGGATTTAACAGTCAGAAGTAGACTTCACGACTCTGAATAGTTTGAGATCATCGGCATACATTAAATGATCAGATTGAAAACCCGTAAGAAGGTCGGTCATTCACAAACAAAACGAAAAGTAGGGCACCCAAGGTGGAACCTTGGGGAGCACCAGACGATGCAAAGTAAGGATAGGATTAAGCTCCATTAAATATGACGTATTGTTTACGATCACTTAGGTACGAAGAGAACCATTGCAACAAAGCAGCATCTATTTCAAACGATTGCAGTTTATTAAGCAGTATAGAGTGGTCAACACTGTCAAAGGCTTTCGAAAAGCCAGTATAAATCGTGTGGACAAAAAAACGATTTTCGAGCGCACACGAGTCTGAGTTTGAGAAGGAAACCAGATTGGTCTCCATAGAGCGTCCTAAAAAAATCCATGCTGCTTGGTAGATATTAGGGAGCTGACTCGTGAAAAAATGAATATATGTAGTAACTTTTCAAATATGTTTGAAAAGTAGATGGACTGGGCGGTAATTTTCAACCTTATGCTTTTCACCCTTCTTGAAGATAGGTATAACGTAAGATTCCTTCCATTGAGTGGGGAAAATTCCTTCAGTGAGGGACATAGTGAAAATTTTCACCATAGGTTCAACTAGGATGTGTCCAATATTTATTACGAAATTGTTAGGAATTTCGTCTGGTCCAGCAGTGCCATTACCATCTGAAGAGTGGACGACAGCGAGAACATCGTGACTATCGAACTCTGGCAAGAGATTGACGGGATTATCGATGAAACAAGGCGTAGATGAAGGTGAACTGGCGGAGTAGACAGACTGGAAATATTGCGAGAAAAGTTCAGCAATATCACATGGAGTAGAAGCAGTAACATCGAAGTGTGTAATAGTGGATGGGTTGGAAGAACAGGTTCGAGATAAATTAGCATAATTCCAAAACGGCTAACATTCCCAGTAGAAAGAGAGAAATTTAGGTTACTCACATACGTAGGTTGCCTTTTATATTTCGGGATTAGAGAAGACGACAAATATTAATCATCGAAAACCACTTTATTGTTTTTCAAAATATTCCCCATGAAAATCTATACACTTTTGCATGCGTTTGAACCAATTGTCGAAGCACTTTTGCCACTCTGATTGAGGTATCTCCAAAACATGCATTCTGAATGCGGCAACCGCTTCTTCAGGTGTCGAAAAACGTTGACCTCTCAGTTTGTTTTTTACGTACGGGAATAAAAAGAAGTCATTCGGTGCCAAGTCAGGACTATACGGTGGATGACTCCTCAAATCGATGTTTTTGAGCATTTCTTTGGACCAATTGACACGAGCACCTTTTTGAGCTTTTGTCAAATTATGCGGGATCCAACGCGAACAAATTTTTTTGACAATCAAATGATCATGAAATATTGAATGTATGCTTGTCCCACTAATGCCTAAGGTTGTCTCAACTCACGATAGATCGAATGACGATCTTCCAATATCAGTTTGCGCACAGCATCAATGGTTTCCGGAACAACAACTGATTTTGGACGACCTTCACGAAATTCGTCTTGAAGTGAACTACGACCACGATTGAATTCACCATTTCATCGATAAACACTGGTCCTTGATGGAGCTTCATCGCCCAAAATTGAATTAAGTTCATCTATACACTGTTGCTGAGTTAATCCACGTCGAAAGTTGTAAAAAATAATCGCACGAAAATGTTCACGATTTAATTCCATTTTTGAGCTGAGATAAATCTTTTAACTTACTGCAAACAACACAAATAGCGCTCATATGTCAAAACGTTCTGAGTACGTATAACCTCAAAAATGTCCAACTTTACGATAGAGCTGTCAGTTACCAGATTGCACCACCAGGGTTGCCAAATCCCGAAACATAAAAGGCAGCCTACGTATTAACGAAAACCTTTCTTTGTTTCCCTCTTTAGCTGCTTTCTTAGATATGCAAAACGGGATGCGTTTGCAGGATTACGGTTCTTGAGGAAAATTCACCGTGCCTTGTTTTTTATGTGTACTAGTTTAATAATGGTATTGTTGAACCATTGTGGAAAGGAACTGCATTTCATGGAGTAGAACGGAACACGCTCACAAATGATTGAGTTTCAAGAACTGTAAAAATAGTCAAGAGAAGAGACCGGACTCAGATTCCAGGGTTGCTAGCACATTAAGCTCATGTGAGTCAGAAGAGATTACATCATAGCTAGGTAGGTAGGTAGGTGCGACACACTTAAACCTAAAAGGTCCGTTGTGGTACCACAGGATCATCGAATCCGGTCCTACTCGTCAAACCATTGTAATGAACCTCCATTGTGGCAAGATCACCAAAGCAGTTAAAGAAGTAAGCTCCGAGTTGAGCTTTCCTTCTGGCTGACAGAGAAAGTGAAGGACTGTCTCTTCCTCCTCCTCATCCTGGCAACTTCCACAGAAGTTGTTTGCGAAGAGGCGGAGCCTTTCAGCTTGTCGACCTAAAAGACAGTGTCCGGTTAGGAAACCGAATGTTTTACTGATGTCCGCCCTTTTGAGCAGAGTCAGCCTTTTAGAGCGGTTTAGATCCAGCTTTGGTCAGATCTGTCTCGCAGTCTGACATGTTGTACCATCTGCCCATCTTCAGTTGATTTTCTCAATTGAGTCCAGTCTCAGAAGCAGTTTACATTTAGAGAGAGGCACACCCAGATACTGATGTACCGGCAAAGTCTGAAGGGTGGTACCGCGCCGAGCGAGTTCTTCAGCCATGCAGTTCCCTGGAATATCCCTGTGTCCTGGCACCCAGCACAGAAGAATATTGAACTGTTCGGCCATCTCCTTAAGAGATGATCTACATTCTACGGCAACCTTTGATGTTGTCGAGGTCGGTTCCAAGGATTTTATTGCCGCTTGGCTGTCTGTGAAAATGCTAGTATCCCTAGTAGATATTACATTACAACTCAGCCAGGACAGAGAAAAATATACTAACCGGGCACAAGCGAAAAAGTAATGCAAGAGATTTTTCATATTTTTTATTTACTTTCTAAATGGAACTTTGGTGTGTTTTAGGATGTGGACAATAAAAAATTTTCACATTTGGGACGTAAAACAATGAAAAAAAAAACGATTTAAAATGTTTGGTTTCATCCATCCAGTACAATTCGAGCCGCCATGTTTGGCTGACGTGCGTTACGCTCCAACTACCTTTCACGAATTTGAAATGGTTTTTTTTGGCAAATATTTATTTTGACCACAAACGGAAACATATCAAAGTTTAGTTTATAGTGTTTAAAAAATAAAAAATAATTGTTTTCACCCTTTTTTCGCTTGTGCCCGGTGAGAATTATTTACCAAAAAATCAATTAATATTTCTATGAATAGTACTTTAATCTTGCAATAATAACTTGAAATTGTTATCATTTTCCATTTATAGTTATGTCAAAAATGTGAAGTTATAACTTACTTTTCGTATTCCTTAACACCGTCCCACACCAAATCGTAAAATTTGTTGAAACCGATACCAGTTTTGGAGGATACTCCGCATGACTTCAGATCTTTGTAGAATTCATCGAGTGTTAGTGACATGGTCCGTGTTAAATTGCCAACATAAGTCTGCTCCTGTTCCAAAGCTTCTTGAAAAACCTCAAAATCAGACATCCAGTCAAGACAAAAGCTGTGATCCTGCACATCGATCTAATAAATTGTACGAATAAGAAGTTCAGTATGAAGGACTGTTACTAAATTCATTTACTTTGTTAAGAGCAACTATGAACGGTAAACGCGCTTTGTAGAGAATGGAGCATGCATATAGCATATTAGACATGAAAGTGGTCGGACTAACAGAGCGCACCACATCCATCACATACACAACTATTGTTGGAAACGCTGTTGCGAGTGCTTGGGTTATAATTGTCCCAGATGCTGACCAGGTGAAAACTTCAATTTGGCCAGGCGTATCAATTACGCAAATTTTGTGTCCCGATTTACCAGCGTTCTCAATCAATTCAACAACTTTTCCAAACTTTGTAGAAAAAAGATTCAATGCTGTTACGATGCCTCCATTTGGTCCAAGCTTATATTGTTTCATGACTTCTTTGTAGTTTACTGTGTCCCGAATATCTACAAATGGAAACAAATTACCATTAAGGGGTCTAAAAATAGCAAGATTGAAAGTCTTACCTATGCTCGCATGATACGGAACTTCCTTACACGCTGGATCCAAATTTATCACATATGGTTTCAAGCTATCATAGTTAAGATGAGACAGCTTTTTCACAAACGTTGTCTTACCAGATCCTGCCATGCCCAATACAATTAAGCATATTGGAGATGAAATGTTTGATTTTGGCACATCATCCAATTTCAACTGCGACATTTTACCGTACAAATTTCTTTCAGAAGTTTTTAGCTGGCAGGCTTTTCAGGAACCGACCAATACAAACCGTCAGCTCAACTTAACCTAAATTAAACATAAACTTTAAGGCCGTCAACAGAATGCATGCATTAGGTCGGTCTGTTCTTCTTGTGTGCACTTTCTACACTTTCTTACACTTTTCTACACTAGCTCTCGAGCGAGTGCATAAAAGTGTAGAAGGTGTGTGCAGGAGCCTACTGTTTGAGTTTGAGATTAGCCCTGACCAGCATTAACCCGTAAGTCACAACGGCAACGCAAGACGTCGCAGCCTAGGTGTCAAAAAGTTAAGCACAGTGTATTTCCACTGTGATAGTCACAACGAACGTACACTAAAACATCATAACGTAATCATCAAGAAATGTTCGCCAACTTTGAACTTTTTCGCTGCCCATAGTTAACCTCAAAATCGAAAAGTGACTTTTTTATCTTTGCAACATCGAATGGTTACTTGATCTGACCGGAGTGAATTAAAATTAGTTTAAAAAGCTTTTTTAGTTGTTCGCTGCGTCGTATGGACGAATACGAACGCTTTTTGGAAAATTTAACATTTATTTAAAACTCAAACTAACGCAGAGAGTGAATAGTTATGTGACTTGATGTTTTACTGAGTGCGTAAGGCTGCGCCGTGCTGCCTGATTCTACTTTGTATATGACTTATGCACAAGGTACCTTAAGTCTTTCTACGACTGTATAGAAATCCCCTTTGACAGCCAGAATAGACTTAATGCATCTTTCTTTGACTTTTCAAACTTTCGTTAAAACTTATGTGTACGGTTCTAAGCGTAGAAACTTATGCAAACTTATGCGTTTGACATTTATTCACAGATTTTCCGAAATTTTTGTACTTTTAGATTTTAGACTTGTGATTTATAGTTAACTCCATTTTAAAAAAGAAAAATTTACTTTAATTATCACTCTCTTGATAAGTATTTGACAGCCAATATTTGTCTTTTTTAGCTGTCAAACTTCTCTTACCTTAATGCTTGAGTCACATACAAAGTAGAATCAGGCAGCACGGCGCAGCCTTACGCACTCAGTAAAACATCAAGTCACATAACTATTCACTCTCTGCGTCAGGTTGAGTTTTAAATAAATTTCAAATTTTCCAAAAAGCAGCGCAGCGAACAATTAAAAAAGCTTTTTAAACTAATTTTAATTCACTCCGGTCAGATCAAGTAGCCATTCGATGTTGTAAAGATAAAAAAGTCACTTCTCGATTTTGAGGTTAACTATGGGCAACGAAAAAGTTCAAAGTTGGCGAACTCTTTTTGATGGCTGCGTTAAGCTGCTTCCGTTGTGCCTACCACAATAGAAGTACACTGTGCTCAACTTTTTGACACCTAAACTGCGCCGGCTTGCGTTGCCGTTGTGACTTACGGGTGAGGCTATTGTAGTTGGGTATACGATTCATTAAGTTTTGCCACAAACTTTACGTACCTTAAGGCGTTTGACGAAAAGTTATTAAGATGCTATTTTTTCCCGTGAAAAAACTGTTTGAACCCCTAACAACAACGGGGCGAACAGATCCTTGTCCGGCCGAACCCAGAGAAGGGTCGTGGGAGCCAGTGATCCTTAATTTAAGGACCCGTTCTAAGATTTTCTCCGACCGAATCACGATTTCGGGAAAATCACTCTACGTTAACCGAGCATGAAAGACAAACTGCTCAACGTCACAGATATCGCACACAAATGGATCTAATTAACTCTCAATTTAAATTATAATTCTTTTGCTTCTGACTCCTTAATATCTAGGGTGCCTCTGGTGTATCTCCTCGACGATGTTAATGATGGCGCTCGTTCCGACGGTACTTCCCCATGATAATTCTAACGTTGCTGCAATCTTGTCACGTAGTTGATGATCACTCTCCTTAAGATCTCCGGAAACTTCCTAACCCGGCACCGACTTGTGATCGGGTTCCTCGATGATTTTTTAAAATTCCGACTTGCTGCAATTCTTCGCGATATTCACGTCGCACACCTTCTCCGTTCGATCACACTTTTCAAAGAGCCCGTTCTTCGGGTCGCTACTTGTCGTGAAACTTCGGTCAGCTTTTCGGGACAGTTACCTGTGCTTTTTTTGCCGCTACTGAGTCAACGTATTCACCTTTGAGGACGTTAACCTACTTTCTCTAGGTGTCCACTTTTTATTCTCCAAACAACGCATTAGCAAATCCTCGAACCCTGTCTTATCAACTTCCCATTTCTCGCTGTTCGCGCAGTTTTCGTACATATTGCTTGTTTACATTAAGGTTCCTGTATATGCACTCACACTACTCACCCTACCTTAGGTTTGGCCGATGCATGCTCAGGTCGAAAAAAAAGTAAATTTAAATTTTTTTGATTTTATTGGGGGAATATCACATATCAATTCGAAATAGTCTAATTTTCGGTACAAAATAGGAAATTTCCATAAAAGAAATAGATAATGTACGTAAATTTACAAAAGAAAACCTTAATTTGCGCACACATACTATGCACACATACTATGCACCTATACACCGAAATTTCGTGCAGCCAAACTTTTAAGTTTGGCTGCACTGAAAACGACCCTTTTTCAGGTTATGTAGTGGTCTTCTAGTCCAATTTTGGGCTATCGGCCGAACTCCTACTAGAAGGGTGTGTGAGTATACAGTGACTCTAGTTTACATCTGCGGCATGACGTTTCTGGTCCGGTGTTGTTTACGTTTGTGTTTAAGTAAGTTTGTGAGTGCGCGGTTCGATGTGGACAGTTTCCGTGGGTGGCGTAGCCCCGAGCACCTACAGGTACGTATGGATTGAAAGCTGCGTTCGTCTCGAAATAGTGATAGTGATGGTATGTATCCGCAGGCGACGTTGGGGTAGGTTTTCGTCAGTAGTTGAGTTCCGGCTCTTCCAGGTTGATGATAACTTCTTCACGTCCTAGCTACTTCAAATATTTATCTCTATTTCCTAAACTAACCTAAACCTAATACCTAATTCAAACTAATCCTGATTACTTCTAATATTCACTTCTTATATCCTTATAGCCTAACTAATTATAATATTTATTTCTTCGTTAACCTGCTTGTCTTCCGTCTTGTCCCGAATTTTACCAGCAACATTCTAATGCGTGCGTACGATTTATCTTTTTAGGTGCCAGGCGGAGCGAAGGTGCCATGTACAGGGAACTCACATTGGGTGCATTAAGGAGATCACAAAGGTAATTATTACTTCATTCATTCACTCTAGTTACAACTAAGGTTCCTGTATACGCACTCACACTACTCACCCTACCTTAGGTTTGGCCGATGCATGCTCAGGTCGAAAACCAGTAAATTTAAATTTTTTTGATTTTATTGGGGGAATATCACATATCAATTCGAAATAGTCTAATTTTCGGTACAAAATAGGAAATTTCCATAAAAGAAATAGATAATGTACGTAAATTTACAAAAGAAAACCTTAATTCGGGCACACATACTATGCACACATACTATGCGCACACATACTATGCACCTATACACCGAAATTTCGTGCAGCCAAACTTAAAAGTTTGGCTGCACGAAAACAACCTTTTTTCAGGTTATGTAGTGGTCTTCTAGTTCAATTTTGGGCTATTGGCCGAACTCCTACTAGAAGGGTGTGTGAGTATACAGTGACTCTAGTTACAACTAACTCTATTCTTTTCTTTCGTTTCAGGGCACCTGTAACAATGCCTTAAGTCAATTCTGGTTAGGGCTTATGTTTCAAATATCAACAAGTACTTGAAATATGATGCAAACTCGAAACCTTTGCCGCTCGTGCTCTGAAGCTGAAAAGAAAGAAAACCGGAATGCGCCTCATCAAGCCTAGGAATGTCCGGAAAATTTAAAAAAAATTATTTGTGATGGCGATGAAATTGGAAGCACCATGGAGATTCAAATGGTTACACATGGAATGCGTCGCAGTGAAAATTTTATTTGACTTGACGCTTGACAGTTTGCTTGCTTTTTGCATGTTTTTGGCTACGTATGTAGGTGATATCCCTTTTTTACATATTGTGATAGATGTGTGTAGAAAATCTATCTATTGTACATAAATGGACTTATATGTCCGTTGAAAACTGTAGAAATTTCACGACTATTCGATGGCCATGGTTGGCTGCTGGGGAACCTCTCTTATACCCTAGATACACTGCTTGTATACAAATCATGTTATTGAAATCATGATATGCGATACAAGGTACCCATGATACACAGCCCATACATGTTATACTTTGACATTTAGCAAATACAAAATTTCAAGTGTCTATCAATCGTAGCTTCGACTGCTAGATATTCGTGCCTATGATGTTCCGGCGAAAAGCACTTTCATTGCTAATAAAGATATGTACAAAGTGGACCATTACACCACACAAAAAAGTTAAAAAACTCAAAAAAATTTAATTTTGGAAGAATATCAAAATCCGCAACTGTCATTCATTCAAATTTCAGTTGATTTTAGTAACAGATGGCGCTGATGCCAGTTAAAAGTAGGCTATATCAGCTCGAATTATCGAATTTGTAAACCAGGAAAGACTTGATCCTACGTTAATATCAGCTCTTTGACGTACTATATGCGCTTTATTGGGTGATACACTGGTGATTTTGACGATATCATGATTTGTATACAAGCAGTGTATCTAGGGTATAACATTGCCATACAGACGGTTTTCATTCGCAGCCCTTTTCTTTCACATGGAGCTCTATGGCTGTGGAAAAGGTAACGAATTTCGATTAGTTTTCTACGGGAATGATGTGCCTGTTGGTTACTGTATACATGAACTGAAAGGACATTTGCCTTAGTCACTAATAGATGGCGCTCGGTTCAGTAAATTTTTTTTTTTCAAAGGGTACGCTGTTTCGTCGTATTGTAATTCGAGCGAATTATTTGAAGAAATCAAAATTTTCAATAGTTTGGTGGCAATTCAGTTAGTTTGTGCTCGGGAAATTTCGTGTTAGTTGTATTTTGTTGTGTTGTGTACCGGAATTGTAATTTCTTGATAATATTTTAACTTTTTTTCTAATTTCGCGCTTTCATTGTATAGTATATATCACTCTACTTCGTTGGTACCTTTTTCGTTTGTTTTCGATTCGCCGAAAACGGTACTATACTTCAAGCCTAGTACTGTGTTCCGAGCGAAACGAAATGGACTGCCCAAGTCCATATAAACAAAATGAAAATTTCGCTCATTTTTCGCGAGGAAATGTTTCGTTCATGGAAGGAATGGACATGTGACGTAGTCACTAATAGATGGCGCTCGATTCAGTTAATTTTTTTAAGGGCACGGTACCTTTGTATAGCCTAGGGCCGCGGTCCGAATTACGCTTTCTGCGCTTTTAGCACGCATACAACCGGTCCGAATTGCGCTCACGATGCATACAATTTGCATGGAGGGGTAATTTTCTGGAGCTTACACTACTCACGGTTTCGAGCATAGGCACTGTGAGTACACTGTGTGCACACGACCGGTCCGAATTATATGCGTCTTAAGCGTGCATACAATTCGGACCGACTTAAGCACTGTTGGTAATGTAAGCACCGTGAGTATAATTCGGACCGCAGCCTAGTACTGTGTTCCGAGCGAAACGAAATAAAAATGTCAAAGACCATATAAAAAAATGAAAATTTCGTTCATTTTTCGCGACGAAATATTTCGTTCATATTTCAGTACTGTGTTCATGAACGGAATGGACATTTGCCATAGCCACTACTAGATGATGCTATTAATAATATATATTTGATATTTGACAAATAAAATAGTTCAATAGTTCGCTATCAATTCAGTTAGTTCGTGCTCGGGAAATTTGGTGTGAGTTATATTTTGTTGTGTTGTGTGCCGGAATAGTAATTTCTTGACAATATTTTAATTTTTTCAAATTTCGCGCGCTTTTATTTCAATAACATCTAGTAGCGAACTGTATAGAATATTTCACTCTGCTTCGAACGTGCCTTTTTCGTTCTTTTCGTTTCGCCGAACACAGTACTATACTTTTATACATACTCTGT
Source organism: Beris chalybata (assembly GCA_949128065.1). Classification (NCBI taxonomy): domain Eukaryota; kingdom Metazoa; phylum Arthropoda; class Insecta; order Diptera; family Stratiomyidae; genus Beris; species Beris chalybata. The sequence goes on from OX421897.1 coordinate 91,147,679, forward strand.
TTACATGGAGAATCCAAAGATCGAAAAATCAAAATTTGGATCGCGTTCACGACAACACCGGATCACCGGATCTAAACATGAGATAGCATTAAAACAAACGACATAACCGGTTTGGATCGAGTCGATATCGTTTTGATCCGATCTGCGTTTTGATGAGATTTTAGAGGATTGAAACCGGATTCAGTCCTCCATGTAAACGCTGTAATAGGCAAGTTGCGCCGCAGAGGCATGTTGAGTCTAAATTGATTTCAACACAGCAAAGAACACTGCTAACGAGAACCGGTTTGTAACGTCTTGACGGGGATATAGAGACTCGCACTCGCCTCTCATGAGTAAGTGTAAAGTAAACACACCATGAGTGTAAATGCACTATTATGGTGCATTTACACTCAGCGTTTAAGGCGAGCTTCTATCCCCACCATAAAATCAACCAATCAGATGGCTCGTGCAGTAGCTAGCATCTAACATTTTTCCATAATGGTGCGTTTATACTAACCTTTGAGAGGCGCGTTTCAACCCCATCAGGCCATTGCAAACAGCTTGTCGCTGTAAGTATTCTTTACTGTCTTAAAAGTAATTTACACTCAACATGCCTCTGCAGTGCAATTTGCCTATAAGGTGCGAAATGACAGAAATACGATGAGCTCCGAATTGTGTGGTACTTCAACTCGTTGTATGTGTGTACACATATGGAAGCGTGCGTCGAAGAAATAGTTGAAGAATATTAGTCTCTTGCGACTACACGAGCCGTCTGATTGAGTGGGGATGCAGGCTCGCATCAAACGTTGAATGAAAATGCATCATAAATGTACCATTAAACTGGTACAGCTTCTCGTTATTATCAAAAGAGTCGCTACTACCGATTAGTTGCGCTATGGTCACTCCATGTACACAAGACACACTACTAATATTAGCGAGTGTCTTGTGTCGTAACCCCCGGAATACTAACACAAGCCGTGAAGCAGAAAGTTGTGAATGTGTGCTAGCCGACCGGACAGTTGTGTACATCTGTCAGATCTTGGTGCTAAATAATTATTCGCCGGAGCAAAGTGTCCCAATTAGCATTGCTAAAATTCGGTTTCCTACTTAACTAAACATCAAAAGGTGAGTAAATTTGAATACAGTAAGTTGGCTAGGGTGTGAGTAGACTAGGGGCACCGAATGGTGCGCTATGATCTCCCCAGAGTGAAGCTGTTACCGCCTCTAGAGTGGAGTACTGTAATCTCTAGAGTGGAGCTGTACTCTCCTCCAGAGTGAAGCTATAATCTCCTCCAGAGTGGAGCGCTGTAATCTCATCCAAAATGGTATGGTTTATATCATACATGTCCAGCGAACGTCATAGATTGCGTTTTGGGCCTATCTATAAACCGAAATCAGGTCTGATTTTGGTATTATTTAAATAAGCCTTCCACGAGGACCTGAAGGGATCGCAATGGGCCCGTATGGCACCTAGTGAGCGCGGTGCCCTTCTTAAATCTAACTTAAATCAGGCCTTACAACTTTTGCTACAGGGATCCACCAAAACATAACAAATTACAGGACAGGCAAAAACATTTATCGGGCAACTTAACAAGCACACAAAAAAGACACGAACACAAAATACGGTAATTGATAAGGTCAACACGGTATCCGACACGAATTCATTGCCCTAATTTTATTTTACAATATTTAAAATGTGCATCCCACACCAAAAAATGACAGCCATTGTCATTTTTCAATCAGCCGGACGGTTGACTAATGGCTTTGAATGTGTTGAGCACAAGTTCAACTTCATGGCTTTTATAAGCATTCCGGGGGTTACGCTTGTGTACATGGAGTGACCATAAGTTGCGCAAGCGCAAGAACTCGACGTTGTGATAATATAACCCAGTTGGTCGCTTCTGGCGAGAATGTAGCAGATTTCTCGATGACATCCCAGTTGGTCGCTAGCCTCTTACGAGACATAATCCCAATGGCTTGAGCCTAGACTTCATATTGCTTATTTAGACTTTATCTTGACTTAATTGGCTATTCTATTTCAAAACATAATAAGTATTTCTTAAAAAAATTTTTTAGGAGTACTCAAAAACTGTGTCAGTACTCAGAAATACCAACATTTGTACATATATCAATATTGTAGGAGTTCTTCTAGTTTATCTGAGGGTTCCCCTTTGTATCTGATAAATTATATTCATTTTTGAAAGCTGAGTAAATATAAAAGGCAAATCTGTAGATACCACTGTTTGATTAAGAATTAACTGATCGACATTCTTCATTTAATATTTGTTCATCTACTAATTGGTAATTCGGTTTTACGAAATTTTGAACAAAATAATTTAAAATAAATTTTTATTGTTCGAAGCAAGATATGTATCCTCGCTGCCTCCACCTAAAATTCGATATTTACAAAAAAGTGTTGCAAGAACGCACTGCTTTAATATCCGTGCAACAATAGTTTCCAATGATAGCCACCTATTCGAAGCTACGTTAAAAATTTTATGCACTTTAACCGAAAAAATCTTGAAACTTCTTGAATTCGGACTGTCTTTTGGGACTATGTTCAAAAAACGAATAAATATTTCTGCCCAACGATTCCAAATGAGTAGAAAGCTTGTTTCAAGCTGCAGAGAAGTGCAAGTGTAATGAGTCACAAATGCAACCCATTCCATACAACTGTGGATGGTCCTTTGAATCAGACCTTTTACTCTTGACTTCCTTCCCATCATGACAGATGCCTCACCTGATGCAAATCCAAATTGCCGTAATGCAAATTACACAGATGAAAGAAAATCTTTTTGGTGAAGTATATGTTATTACGTCAGATGAGGGAACTTACAGAGACTAGTTCCATATACCTACATGTACTTATTTTATGAGAACATTTTTCCGGTATTTTGTATTATTATAGGTTCAATCATCCATAAACAAGCGTTCTTGGTTAACGTATTTAATTTAAATTTTATTCTTATTTTTTTTTTTTTGGACTCCGAGCTTTGCCACCGATCTGCCACTTATCATTTTAATATAACTACATTTTAAGTTCATTTAATTTCATTCAATATTCTTCCTTTTTTCTTATTATTATTATCATTACTATTTTTTTTTATTATTATTATTATTATTACTTTCTTAGTTAAGTTAATTTAGTTTAAGATACTTTATTAATTAAAGTTTAAGTATTTTCAAGCTGATTAAGCCATGTGAGCAGATGGCGATTACATTTATAATTGTTGTTTTTAATTTCCACCATTGATTGACTTCGGTCGAATTTTAATGTAATATTTGTTGTTTGACTTTATTAAACTCGCTGTCAAACATTTTCCATATTTCTATACTTTATATGCGGGTTGCACTGTATATGTTTGTTATCTTAGTATTACAACAAAATAAAACAAATAATAAATAAGAAAATAATTTTTTTCATCTGCGTAGCATAATTGAAATTTGAGTAGTTTAAGTAGTACGGGCTTGAAATAGTAGTAAAATACTACTATCGTAGCAAGTTCGGCCGCGCTGCTCCCACCACAATCCATTTGTAGTTCAAAAAATAACCGCATCACGCTGAACGCTGCAAATGTTGGCTGTTCGGCTTGAAGCTACATGGTTTGTCGCTGCTCGCCTAGTATCACCTCTCTTGTCTCTCCTCTATTAGGCTCGGCTCCGTGCATATATCCACGTTAACTGATAGGCCTCTCTGAATTAAGCGGACTTTCAAAGCCGAAATTGTAAATTGGACACACAATTTCCGTCCTTTCAATACGGACCGCGAATATCATATCCAGATTATTTTTACCATCCTCCACCCCCATCCTCCATCCATCCATCCTCCATCCATCAGCCTCTATCCATCATCTACCATCCACCATCCCCCAACTACTATCATCCATCCTCTATCTACCATCCTCCATCTTCCATCCACTATCCTCTATCCTTGAGAGTCGCGCAATTCCAACCGCTTCTTGTTTTTTCACGACTTATTGGGAAGATAGTCCCAATTTTAAAAAAAACCCTGGAATAAGCCGACACGAAATCTTTTGTTGTACAGGCCATGGGTTTATGGTCTGAAGTCGGAACAAGAACCCCCCCACAACTGCCGTAGCTAGTCCCGGCCGCCAGCAAGCGTGTCGCTTCCGTTCTGATTTCAGCCACCAATTCGACGTAGGAGGATTTGGCCCACTATGTCCTGAACCTTCATTTCCCTTCGAATATTTTGACTTTTTAAGTCGAAATATCATTCCAAGGCCTCAATCACAACAGTGGTCTGATAGCTAACAAATTCTATGTGCACGGCTTTGGTAGCGAGACACGAATAAGCAAGCATACTTATGATTTTATCATTTTACGATTGCGATATTTTCCATTCTTGCAAAGATAAGGCCCTGCACAGTCGATCCCGTCATTAGAAAAAACTCGACTTGGAAAGACTCTTTTCCACCGTTCCCGGCCGCGGACAGCTCAGTCCAGCATACAATAATTGCATTTAAGAATGCATCGAGAAGGGAATATTGAGGTGGGATACGAATCACTTTATTTAATTTATTACAATGTTCCTTAGCTATAACAATTTATCATACATAATTTTTCCTTATAATTATTCCGGGCCGAGCCATTCGTCACCTAGACCGATAGCTCGGTCCGGCATGCCTTATAACTAGGGAAGCTGCTAATAAGGCTAGTACTTATTCTAGTGTCGTTTATTTTTTTGGGTTACTTTAATTACTTAATTAACTTATTCTAGAAAAACTAACTAAATGTCTTGTTGTTTAAGCCACCAGTATCTCGTAGCCTAACGCTCATGTATGTCAATGTCAACATAGTTTGCGGTGGAGTAACGCTATAAGGGGTCGCTGGTTTCGAGATTGGGGTCGTATTCTATTTTTTTATCGGTCGCGCGCCTATATGCGTGATAAATGATTGGTACGTAGTCGAAATCTAAAATGTAGCCGTTTTCGTCAAGGTAGACGAAGGCTTCAGGTGGAATGAAACCAGTTGACATGGTTTTTTCAATATATTGTGGGCTTGGGAAGAAGGGTTGGTGGATCCAGGGGTTAAGGTCTTGATCTGAGGTGGTTCTAGCTATATGGTTCCTAATTAATTTTATGATTGTCATATCAACCCGGGAGATTTCTGCCGTTTCATATATTTCCTCGTTCGATTTGTAATGCAGAAAATCTGTCTCTGCCTTTCTATAGATAGACATTTTCTTTCGAAAAGTCTAAATTTTTTCATATAAGATGAACTAATATTGAACCAGATGGGGTAGCCATAAGTGAGAATAGGTCTCACCAAAGCTTGGTAACAAATGATTTTACCGCGAGGGTACACACAAAGAAAAAAATGTTGTCTGTTAAAATAGATTGACTGGTTATTTGAACAAGCTACTCAAAACATATTAAATTGATTAAATTGTACTTGTATTGATTAAAAAAATGTTTAACCAATTATATAATTGTTGTTTTAATATTTAAGCCTATGAAAAGCATAAAGGTAATTTTTTGAAGAAACATGGAAAAACACGTCATTAAATTGAATCAGATTAAACAGTCGATATGATTCTAGAAACATGTTTGTGCTTCCTATAACTAGCTATTACTGTCACAATTTTAATTTAACATGTTTTCTTGTCAATATTGTAAAGCTGGCAAATTTAATTAGACTAAACCAATAGATTTTACCAATGGAAACTACTTAAACTAAAGTGCGTATCGTCAAATCAACATATTTTTTCTGCTGGTTTGTCTTGTTCCTGAATCGGAGATACATAGTTCCGCCGAAATTTTCGTAGTTCCTGAGTCGCAGCGTTATGGAAAGTCGCGTTTCAAATTAAGAAGAAAAATTCAGTATTAATGTGTATAGGGATGTTTTCTCCAAGTTCTAAAATTGTATTTTGTGTTACCATAAAAATTAACAATATTTTTTGTGAGATGGCAGAAAGTGTTGACATAGTTTATGATTAAATTTATGAGTTAAATGTCGGTCTACCATCTGTACTAATGTTAAGCTCATTGTCTTTGCCTGGATTACAATTTTTGGAAGGTAGTGATCTCTGAGTATTGAGTGTATAAAATTTCCTAACATTAATGTGTATTTCAGAAAATGAAACATTAATGGAAACGACAAATGCATTAAAATATATCGACAGCAAGAAGATCACCTTAGATGTAAAAGCCATTGTTAGAGCAATTGACCAAAGCTTAAGTAAACTATTTATTTCTGTAGATTAATATACTGTATGTATTTTAAAAATATTTTAATTACAGGTTCCAAGGATTGTTTATTATTTCTAGTTTTACGCGAAATTTTAAAACTAAACGTACACCCAAGAAAGCCAGTGACAAATTCGAAAAAGAACAGATTAAAAACCAACCATTTGTGATTATCAAAATGTGCCATTCTTCACATTCTTCATGTCTATACGACAAACTTGTAAAATACTGCTAATTAAGAAAATAACTTTATGTTATATTTATAGATATTTGAATAAAGTTTTGTCATATGAATAAAAAATATTATTTTTTTTTAGTTTTCTAACGTTAGTTACCAGGTACCTGTTATCCGAGTATGAATTCATGTCAATTCAATTTTGTATTTTAAATTTAACAACAGAAACAAATTGTTACGAACTAGTTTTTATTGCCAAAAAGACAACTAACCGATTCGTCATAACATTGGAATACAGTCGTTTTAAAAATTTTTTCTTGTTATTTGAACATGTTGTTGTGTTTTAGGCCTTGGAAGAACTATTTTGACTTGAAAAAGTCAAAATAGTCGAAAGGAAAAGGAAGGTTCGGGACAGAAGGGCCAATTCAACCTACGTCCGAATTGGTGGCTGAGTTTTCGCTGGTGCGACGCTCTTGCGCACGAGGCAGACACCACGGTCCATGGTGGTTATGCCAAAACGCTAGAGCGAGTCAGGCGGTTTTTGGTACTGGCCCGGAATGGCTACATAAGTACGCACCTACGTTCTGGCGTGCGACACTTGTAAAGAGACAAAGTCCCCGAACAGACCTCTACGAGCGCCTATGGGAGAACCGTTCCAGACTGATCAGCCATTCCAACATCTTTATATCGACGTACTTGGACCATATCCGCGTACCAAAAGGGGTAAGATCGCTATCTTGATCGTCTTGGATTATTTCACAAAATTTCCCCTTTTACATCCTTTGGGGCGGATCACTGCTGCTGTAGAGATCACCAACTTTTTAGAGGGGCAGGTCTTCCGTACGTTTGGAACACCTGAGACGATCCTCTCCGATAACGGCTCTCAATTTAGGTCGAATGTGTTTAACACCATGCTGAACAAATACGGAGTTAAACACCTGTACACCCCGAGCTACTCACCGCAAGCGAATGCATCGGAACGTGTCAACCAGTCCATCCTGGCCGGAATTCGAGCATTCATCACTGATGACCAAACACGATGGGATGAGAGTCTAAGCAAAATTGGATGTGCCCTTCGGAGCTCACTCCACCAAGCCACTGGATTTTCTCCTTATCAGGTTTTGTTTGGAAATCACATGATGTTGCACGGAAAGGACTACGAACTGCTGAAGCATTTGCGAGTGTTGGGAGAGTCAAATGTACAGCTTCGACCTCGCGAGAGAATTCCTATCGTGAGGCAACTGGCGCAGACGAAAATAAGGGTCGCACATGAGGACAGTAGCAGACGTTATAATCTGGGTGCTGCTAAAACACAATTTTGTGTGGGTCAAGAAGTATTCCGTAGAAATTTTTCCTTGTCCACAGTCACGCAAAATTATAACGCCAAGCTGGCAAAGAAGTTCCTCAAGTGCAGGATTCGTCGTGTGCTAGGCAACTCACGGTACGAATTGGAGGATTTAGGCGGCAAACGTCTGGGGATTTACCACTCCAAGGATCTTAGGCAGTGATCCGAGGGATACAACATCTTTTGTCCGGCACTCAGTCGTACGCACGAGACTCTACGCACGAGACTCTACGCACGGTGACTTTCTTTAGTCGGTTCGGCGCTGGAAGCCACCGGCGAATCGCCTATGTTGTTGAGTCACCGTGCAGCTGACCAAAGATTTTTTTGCGGCACGGTGGTTTTGGTTATGTACCTAATTAGGTACATAAACCAAATCAACGTGCCCTAGACCTTGATTATTTTCGCTTTGGCGACGAAAGTTGCGCTGGTCTGTGTGGCATCGCGGTTGCTTTCTGTGTGCACTACTGAGTACATAGAGAGCGGCTGTGATGCCAACAAAAGACAATACAACGACACCAATCAGCTGCAGCCACGACCTTGCGATTTTTAAAGAGATTGATTACCATTTTTGGTAATGAACGCGGATCGTGTCGGGGCGGTTGTATTGGTGCGAGCAGGGCTACGGATTGGGAGTTTTTTTTGGTGGACTTTTTTCGGCTTGGCGAGTGGTGTGGAGAGTTGGGATCGGAGGTGGTACGCGGTGGGAAAGAATTGGAGGTCGGGGATCAAAGAATGATCGGAAATGAAAATAAAATGAAGAAAGTGAGAGTTGGATAGAAAAATGTTAAGTTAACCTAGAAAGGCTATGAAAATTCTAAAATATGGAGATTTTATGAAAATGCGAGTGTGAAATAGAAAAATTAAATACGCGAGTTAAAATAGAGAAAAATGTTAAGTTAACCTAGAAAGGCTATTAAAAATTCTAAAATATGAAGATTTTATGAAAATGCGAGTGTGAAATAGAAAAATTAAATACGCGAGTTAAAATAGAGAAAAATGTTAAGTTAACCTAGAAAGGCTATGAAAATTCTAAAATATGAAGATTTTATGAAAATGTGAGTGTGAAATAGAAAAATTAAATACGCGAGTTAAAATATAGAAAAATGTTAAGTTAACCTAGAAAGGCTATGAAAATTCTAAAATATGAAGATTTACGAAAATAATGCGGGTGAAATAAAGAAAGGAAGTTATACTATATGAAAATTAAAAAAAAAAGAAGTTAAACAAAAAAAAAAAAAAAAAATAAAGAAAACAAACCCAAATGAATTTAAAAAATTTTTTTTTAATAAAATAGAAAAGGAAAACAAAAATTAATAATAAATGAGAAAAAAAAGAAACTAAAAATTGACCAACTGACAGGACGAGACGAGGACGT